>OX387339.1:15635933-17065933 GCA_947562085.1 Eudonia lacustrata
AAATAAATTCCTAAGTAGTTTTTTTTCTAAACAACATGAATTATTTATTTTTGCGGAAGGGTCGATTATTCAATTAATGTAGTTGTTGTATTTTATGTTATGTTGATATTTTCATTTAAATGGGCAAACATTTACGAATGTAGATAAATTCCATCTGAAAATTGAAAAATCTGCACTAAATTTCTTCAGTCCATCTAGAAGGATTCCACATTAGACGGATTGTTTCTTACTTTCTATTTCTCGGAAACGGTTGTTGGTATAACCAAATAACCATTCAATCTTTATTCTTATAACACTTCCATTTGTTACGCTTTCATTGGTAATTCCCGTAAAGACGACTATAAATTTTTATCAAATCTAGGGTTCAAACGTAACTATGTACAACCTTACGTAGGTTTTACTCAATTAGGCTGCTTCTAGTTTTTTTGTCTTGTTTATGGTTATGATGAATCCTACTCACACGAAGCATCAACTGGTTTTTTGTTTAACTATAAGCATATACTGATTTATTACTGCTAGGCAAGACCACAACAAAGTGCCCACTTTGTTGTGGTCATAAGATTACGACATGTTAAAATTAATATTCATTTTTGTAGCGTAGGCTGAAATTAAGATTATGATGAGTTTCTTTAGACATAGTTGTTTGTTTATTATATGGTCTGTATAAGGTATAACCTTGGGATCCTTCGTTACGAATAAGGGGACTAATTAAATGTTGAATTTTCCAACGTTGTTTCTAGAGTGGCGTGGGTGCCTACGTGCGCAATATCAACTGTATGATTTATTCCATTGTTCCTCATCTAATGTTACATCCTTATGGTTACAGGTACTTCGGTAATAATGTATGCAATTGGGTTTGAGATAAAAATACATAAGTATTTAAACCATCTTAATTTAATTAAGTAGAATTCATATGATTATTATTTGAAAAAAAAAAAAATGTTGAAAAAAATCTACGAGTGGATTTTGAACCTGCACCCCATGACATGCCGGAGCAGGTGCACTGCCAACTATGCTATCGTGGCTCAATCCAACTCGTCGAAATTAATCGACACCATTTACTTACTTTTACTTTATAAGCCAAAGGAACCCTATTCAATGTCAATGGTGTTGATTAATTTCGGCGAGTTGGATTGAGCCACGATAGCATAGATGCACCTAACCCGGCGTGTCACAAAGTGCGGGTTCAAATCCCGCTCGTGAAATTTTTTCAACACTGTCTTTTTTCAAATTTTAATTTGTTCGCAACAATATTTGCGTAAAATTAGGTGTAAATAATCTTGATTATTATTTCATTATAAATTGTTACTTATCTTTCAACTTTACAATGCCTTAGGATTTATATAAATCTATTAGGTTTATTTTAATAAATTATAATGATTACACATCGTATTTCGCACCCACGGTGCAAGTATACGATAATGTAACTATTTTCTTATTACGAGTAACTTGAGTGTATGCAATAAACTCAACGTTGTATGACGCTCGAAGTACAATATAAGAAAATATATATTCTCGTGCATTGCGCTGGTTGCGAGCAATATCTGAGCGTGCGCAACACATTGACCGCGCACGGGCTACCCCTTTCACTTGTATTCGCATTCAACGGATCGAGCGGAACGCGGGCGCGCCTTTCTCTATATTCTCATCTCTGTCTAACGCGTAGCGATGGTAGTGCAACGCTGGTGGTGGGCCGGAGCACACCGTTTGCCGTCCGTGACAACAGTGCCGCAGTTCCCTCGATTACATCCGCACGGAACCAACACTGTCGAGCTCGGATGCTCTATCGCGATCTGATATGAAGTCCAAACCGCCACAATACGTAGACGCACCGTTTAGACCCTGGCCACCACTGTCACGCCAGGCACAACCAAATTTCTACTTCCGTCCACCGGATCCAATGGATTTGAGAAATTTTAAGACGTCATCATCGAAGGGTTCTACTTATTCCGATTTCTCTGGAATTAGTGCGTACAGCAACAAATCAAGAGATTATTACTTCTTATCGCCCAGCTACAGATCCGCTGGAGCACCGACGCCTAGTAGTCATTCGGATTTCTACCATCCTCGAGAGAAAGCTCGTCACATACGACACCCTAATCCAGCCCCACCAGCTGCTTGCCCCTGCAGCCGTTCGCGTTCCTTGGAAGACGTTCGTACCGAAGTGGTCACAGAGTGGGAAGACGATGATGAAAATGGAAACCGAATTGTAGCACCAGCTACTAAATTCAATCATGCCTCGTACAAGGCAAATAATTCTTTTCTTCAAAACCAAGGATTTCTAACACGTCATTCTATGGAAAACTTGGTGGACAGACCGCCACAAGTGTTGCCGCCTAAACGAATCTCCGCTTTCCAGGTAATTGGAGTACTCTTATAACACAGTGTAGTTGTAGTGAAAATCGTTCGCCACCTTCTTTAGGTGTAGGTACAGCAACAAATCGAAAGATTATTTCTTGTTATGGGCCAGCAGCAATCTTCGTAGTCTATTGTAAAAAAAGGTATCGTATTGTGTTCTCTTCAACTGAAATGTATTTATGCGCACTTTCTCATCTCCTTTATTTACATGATTGCCATATTGATGCTAAGCGAAGTGTATAATTTGTACGCGTGTGCACGTTTGGCGAATGTTTGAACATTTGTGTGGTGTGATGTATTGCGTCGATGGTCGGTGGTGTGTATGGGCGCAGGTGGCTAGCGGGCTGCGCCGAGCCCGTTCAGCTCCGGTGAACCGCAACACCGTCCTGTGCATGTAACGGATGTTCAATGCTTGTTTTTTAACACTACACCACCGCAATTCGTCCAACACTTACCTTATCTGATCTTTTATTCAAATGCGAATTTAGGTTTTCGGGTAATTCGTACAGTTTTATTTCGTTACTGCGACGCGAGTTGGTGGTTTTATTAAGCACCAGTACTCGTATTAAAAATATGTAGTTATCTTTTATATATGATATTATAGTTTTTATCGATTGATTAATTAAATACAAATACATATTTGACAAACAAGAATGTCAATTATGGTACTTAATGTATTTTTTTTAATTTTTTATATACTTACACGAATTTTAATGATGCATACCTACATCAGCTGCTAGACCCTTATTTGTTAATTCATTTTCGTTCGTTTAAATACGCTTTCTCAATCATATCATGTGTTATGTATTTTGCAATATTCATGAGAGCTTTCTTTAAATATCTATTTGATGCATAAAATAAAATTTGTATCGGCTGACGATACCTTCAATTTTACCAATATTAAAGGTTCTCTGCTTCATTTCATTATCAAATATGCATATGTATGTATATGCATAATATTATATCGTCAGTAGTAAATACTAGAACATTTCCATATAAATTAAGACTCTCATCTCTGCGATGTGTATTATGTAACAATTACATAGAACCGACTTGAGAATTCGACAGCGTGATATGAACTTTTTCCTCACGTGTTGACTTTAAAATCATGGTTGAAGCATACGTAACAAAACGTCATAGCTGTTAGAAAGATTTATTTAAGAGGCTATTGAAAAATATTATATCACAGTAGACGATGATACTGAACGAACACCGTTCGCAAATAGACATCCTATGTGTGTCGATATTTTAGATTTCCCATAAGTAGTTCTTGTTTTATTGTCAAAGTAAAGCACATATAAAATTTGTCATTGTGACATTATAAAATCTATTAATGAATACGTATAAGTTCGTGTCCGTTGACATTCAGGTATTCGGCATATATGCTAATGAAGTAGACGACGCAAACATTAATATACATGCACATAAAAAACGAATAGCGACAAATCACAAGACCAGTTTCGTATGATTCGGCGGAACCATCGTCAAGGTAAACAAACTGCCCAAGAATAAAAAGCAGTAATGGACACTTTCTATTACAGTTTGCGAGTTTCGAGCACACGCTCTGTACTATAAACGAGAAATCACGCTGGCTTCATAACTTCGAATTCATGAAAATTTTTAGTAACTTTTCTTAACGCCTTGATTACATATCAAACTTGTGTCTGTAATTAGTAAAATAAGATACCCTTGTTAAAATTTGTATCTTCTAACTCAAAAAGTAGTCTCAAATGAAACAAGTAGTATGCATTGCATTCAGTCTGTTAATGAATTATTCATGAATAATACACATATTGTTTTTTGACACGTTGCGTTACACAGGTTTGTATTTTTATCGGTCAACAGGTGAACGAACTGTACTTGTAGAAAACCAGTTTTAATAAAGCACATACTAGGTATTCCTAAATCACTCTCTGTCTAGCTAGGGAAAGACCAAGATGTTAGTATCGACCGATATTTATTTTTTATTTTATTTTATTTCAGACAGCAAACGGATTTACAATTCGTTTTACTTAGTCTACAAAATTAATGCAATATTGCAAAAGCAGCACTGTTTTCCACGCCTTAATTATGATCTGAACACTTTTAAATTATTATATACAGGGTCACTTTTTTATCACCGTCCAAACCTTCTGAGCCTTCTCCCGTGATACAAACGAACAACTCTTACTATGGGACCAACTCCCTAACTCTAAAAAAATAATTTTGCTGTTTGTTCCATACAAAACATCAATATTCATTCGACCAAAATGTATGGAACAGCTGAATTTTATTTTCGAGTTAGGGATTCAATAGTAAGAGTTGTTCGTTTGTATTACCGGGACTCATCTCAGAAGTTTTGGACGGTGATAAAAACTCGACCTGTATAATGTATAATGTAATGCTACTTAGTAATTTTTATGCCTGCAAAAGTAGGTACCTGCATAATGTTGTTACATTGCACAACAAGGCTTAAATAGAATAGTTGAGGACTCTGGGCGGAGTTACAATGTCGGCCTTATCATCACTTAAAATCAGGTGAGGTAAAGGCCAAGTGCTAACCCATAATAAATGTTTTTTAAACCGGCCAAGTGCAAGTCGAATTCGCCCACCGAGGGTTCCGTACAAATTTATGGGTATATGGATATTATATAGTTCAGGAATCGAGTCTCGAACTTTTCCCGAAATTCAGTTTCCAAAACCTACAAATACTTACTACTTATATTATTTATTATTTTTATTTTTGACTAATGAATAATTTGTATTTGTATTTCTTTATTATTATTATAAAGAGGGAAGCTTTGTTTTTTGTTTTTTTTTTAAATGTGAGATGGGCTTGCTCTTGACCTCATTCTAATCCCTAGGGCTAAGAAGAGGCCGACGATGGAACAAGCTTGCCCAGAAATAGCCTATTCACTCGGGTTTTAAAAACTTTAGGGTTATATGCACTCGGGAACACAGACGCCGGTAGGGAATTCCACTCTTTGGCTTATTTAACTTTAAAAATATAGATACTCAACCGATTTTAAATATTTACACTGCTAGTGGTACCTACCTATGTACTAATTTGTAATTTATTGTTAGGTGCTTAACATACAAAGTAATTGAATCTAGGACTGTATTAATGTTTTTTGTCTGCTTTCTACGTGAACTGAATGTGACCGATGTTTGTTTAATTTCCTATTAAAATATAATATGTATAATACTACTAGGTACTAGACACTTAAGTAGGTAGGTACCTATTTAGGATTGTGTTTAATTACAAAATAAAAAAAGGACTAAGTAGGTACGCAATACAGTGCAAACTGTTAGGTACTACATACACTAAAGTTATTAGGTACCTATATCTACATATAAAAGAGGGTAAAGGTATTTCTTTTTCATTCTTCTTCATAAATCGAAAACTATGCAACATAAAAATAATTAAAAATCTGTTTAAGCTTGTGCAAATGAAGCTTACTTCAACATTTGAACCCCCGTTCCTTGCATAAAGACCCTGTTTTATGTGATTTAATTAAATATGTATAGTTTTCAGATTTTTCTCTGTACTTGTATTATAAGACGAAATTACTTGTCATACTTTATAGTTCTAGGTGAACGGCAAGTACCCTATGAATTTTGATTCCATTGAGATTGTCGAAATATACGTTTTTTGCGACATAAACGGCCATATCTTTTTTTTTCGTTAACTTAGAAGTTTGGTTTTTTCACAGCTTCAAGGAATCGCAGACCTGAGTACCTATATGGTTTTAATTTCAAACCGATTCCGTTTTTGTTCTAAATTTCTTATACGAAGAAATTTAGAACTTTACATCACTCTTGGCATTATCTTGTCTTAATTTATTTCCAAATCCAATCAAAGCTTGAGATATATTGCGCATATACAGAACATAATTATACCTGTATATTTTTAATTTTTATATTTAATACTTTTGACAGCGATACATGTAGGCGAGTATAATACTTCATAAAGGTATGGATTAGGTTACGCCAATTAGTGAATTTTACATTATTTACAGTATGGCGTACTTATGATTCATTAATGTATAATATCAGTGTTATTTAAGTCTTATTAAATATGAATACGATAGGTACATGCCTATATTATAATATTAAATGCTTTTAATATATCTCTTAGGGTTCCTAGCATTATACACGCGCCAATAGCAGAATATTTATTATTTTGTGTCACTTGTAGGTAACAAATGTATTTTACCAATATTATAATTTCATACTAATATAAATATATATAAATTAATTCTAAATAATATCGATGGTATGGAATGGTACAAAAGAAATCCCAATCGCTCAAACTAAATCAATCAATCAATAAGACCTCTCATAATACCACATAGTTACTACACGCGTTATAGACAATACTGTTAAATACCTACTGTTTTTAAAATTGATCAAGAAGATAAATTTTCGTTTAATATGGCAAAATATTAACATTCAGTTTGACACCAGGAGGTGCTGTTTCAATGCCATACAAATTCTCGTATTCGTTACCTTGCTAGAATGGTAAATAAAACTGGCACTTAGATTAAAAAGTCACAGTTTGTAATATTATGGACATTTATTCAGTATTTAGAGGTGCAGTGGTGTTGCTGCTGTGCAACATCACATATTCACAAACGGAAACAAAATTGTACAGTTTGATATTAATACTGACTATATGCCAGGCAACATTCAATTTCAGTTCCGAACAGTTTCCGTTCTGTTCACCGGCAGTGTTGAAAACGGTTTTCTCATTTTCTACATATTGTCATCCATCACTTGAATATACAATGTTTGATATTTTGACCGCTACTATTCTGTTGTATAGCGTGAACCGTGCATGTACAAAGCAATATGAATCAATAAATTGATTAATTGCTAAGTTTTCAATGTCTACCATCTGATTAAGTACCTATTACCCAATTAAATTAATAAGTCAGTTACCATTAAAAAAAAGACAGGATACCATAGATAACTTCTTGAAATGGCATGGATTGGTAAAAAGGCTATTGTGTTTCTATAATATTTATGACACACATGTATGTATCCTGAATGGCTTACATCATGTATATCTCTTCTCGAGATGCTTCTATACATTTTCGTTTAATATGGATGGAATGACTATTTTTTATTGATTCTCTGCAATGATGTCATAATGCGGACATCTTTTTTTGTTAACACCTTTTAAGTCAATACTTAAAATTTCAAAGTATACAAAGTAGACATAGTAGTAAATATGACTATTCTATTGTGGCTTAGCTGGTAATAACACATTGCTGTGCATAGGCAAAATTAAGCACTTGCGGTAACCTTAAAAATATAAAAAAGTATTCATTAAGTAATTAAATAAAGCACTTTTTTAAAATATTGTTACAGAAAAAATAATCTTGTTTAATAATGGTTACTGTTTTATTTTAGAAGCCGTAACCACGAAATAAAAAGTCATTTGCTGTTTTTTGATATTTTATATTTATAGGATTTTTATATTTATTTATTTTATCATTAAGCGCCCTTTCACTTTCGGTATCCCATACAAACAATCTGTTAAAATCGCTATATTCATATTTTTAATAGCTTAATCATGTTATGCATGATGTCAGGGCTATTCCTGACATCATAGTTTCATATTTTTTTGAAAATAATACATCCGGTTTCATTAAACAGCTTTACGTCGTGCGTAAAATTTTTAACACTTTGTTTTATAGCAACTGTTACGAAAAGAAATTAAAAAGACAACCGACCGAAATAGTAAAGCGTATGCTAGGGCGCAACTAGCTAATATTTATTCTTCTCGTGCGTCTTCAAGATTCAAGGTTCGCCGTTACCATCTTGAATTCCTTGTTGTCCAAGGCCAGACCCAACAGCTGCTTGACAGAAGCAATGCCGGTCCACTCCCGGATGTTTCGCAGCCACGACTTCTTCCTTCGTCCAACGCGTCTTCTTTCTCCGCCATGCCCATCATAATAGTTTGAAGCAACATGTATTTGCCGTGCCTGAGTACTTAACCTAGATATTGTATCTTGCGCTTTTTAGTATTTAGCATTATTTTTTATTCATAAACACGCTGGAGTATGGTTTCGTTTCTGACTTCCTGTGTCCAACTAATGCGCAGCAAACGACGGTAGCACCACATTTCAAATGCATACAGGCGTCTCGTAGTTGCCTCTTTCCATGCCCAAGCTTACCGTACATGATGACAGGCCAGATGTGGCCCATAAGTGACCAACTCGGAACACAACACAAAGCTTTCCACATTTGTTGAAGAGGCTCGGGCAGTTCTACCCGGGTCTCAATTTCTTGATCGGAATCCCATGTTTCATTTACCCAAGCACCGAGATACATGTATTGTCGTATCCGCTCCGTTGTTTCCCGACCACTGATATGCTAGGACTTAAATCTGGATTTCTGGAGATCACCATGAACTTTGTGATGCCGATGTTCATTGATAAACCGGCTTTTTCGCTATTCACTTTGACTTTTACAATTCTTGCAAGACTTTGGCATTGATTTTTACTTCAGCTTCTATGTCTTCAAGGGCTTCTGACAACAATGCTTCTGAGTAGATTTTTAAAAGCAACGGAGTAAAAATGCAGCTTTGGCGAACCCCACGACAGATCTCAATTTCGTCAGTGTCCTCATTATCAACCCTTATTTTTCGTAGCCACTTGTTTTTCGTACAGATTTCGGATAATCGTTTTTGCCATCGAGATCTATATCGTTTAATAGAATCTGTTGGTGTTTAACTCGATCGAATGCTTTTTCGTAGTCAACGATGCATAGCAGTAAGTCGGTTTAAGTATCCCGGCATTTTTGCACAAAAACGTTAAGGGCAAATAGCAAATAGCCCCCAAGTCCTGTTTAGCATTGTCTGCCGTTATATACGAACTTTATTACGAACTTCGTAGTCTCTTGGATTGATCTTCGTTACATGTTGCGAATCGTCCTTGAGACCTTTTGATATCTTGGCATGAAACTCACCTGAAATAGTTCCTCGTTTTGCCACAGCAATAAATACGCTTGTGAAAAACTCTATAGCTGTTAGTCTTTGCTCGCCCGGATTATTGTTCAAAAGAAAGCTGACATACTTATCCTACATGGCTAATTATAGTAAAGTTATATTAATTATATAAAAAATATTTTACCGCTTTTACCACTGCACCATCAAGTTCTATTTGTTTGTTTTTTTCGATTATTATTTAGCTCATTTTGTGTTACTGCTACAACTAGTTATACTATAACTAAGTTTTTATTACAGACGCAGACTCGGAATGGTGGGCACCAAAGTGTGCCGCTGTCGACGCCCGGCGGGCTCGGCGGCGCAGAGATGAACGGCTCGCGGCCCACCTTCAAGCCGGTCACCGTTCTCGAGGACCTGCAGGCGGTGCGATGCGCCGAGTTCCACCCCAACGGGAAGCTATACGCCGTTGGTTCCAACACAAAGACCCTCAGGATATGCACCTACCCCAAAATTGAGGATATCAAGTGAGTGCTGCTGAGGACGATGCGTTTTGGTTTTAACATTTATCCTATTTTTAAAATTAACAGTTTTGAAGTGATCGAAGATTAAACCATTTACTGAAATGGTTGGTGGTGAAATTTACTGAAATCTGCAAGTGGACTGCCACTTGCAGATTTGAAAAGCGTATTTGATGTTTCTCCCTATTCACTTTCTTGTTGTGTGATTAAAAAGATAAAATAAATTAACAATATAAAATCTTTAAAAAGAATTACCTGTCATTGTGTACAACATAACAACCCTGAATGATATCCGAGTTATAAAAAGATAATTTTTTGAGAAACCGTTTTGACCTTTGACCTTAAATTCCTCGCAACACCACGCCCCGCCGGTCGCCCCGGCACCATAAATAGGGACCTCTTACCCCCTATATCATATCACATGAATGAAAGTATTAAATTTAAATCAACTAGCTATAATTGTTTTCTCTAGTTGGAAGTCTTTATGCCTAATACGACTGGAGTAATCAAAATTTGATTACAGCTTATGTAACAACAGTTCTCATTGAAAGGTCAAATTGTGTTTCGGCATTATCTAATCCGACCTTGAAAAACAATGTTCGTCTTGAAACTATCTTTGCGAAAACATTTGGGTTATATTTAAGGTGTATTTCTAGTTATAACTTTTACCGATACCGTTTTCAGTGGGGCAAATGTGGGCAATATACTTAGTGCGGGATGGCTAAAACATCATTAAATAGGTACAACAGTAATATTGGTACTTAAAAACAATCACAAAATATAATCATTAAATGTTTTGGTAACAAGGTACCCACCTATTTGTCTATAGAGAACTATTAGTTATTCTGTGTATTCATTATTAGAGCGGTTTTTCCTTACGGTGTTTTGACTTCTGTAGGTCTAGCATGAACAACTATCAGATTCCTGTCGTACACCTTTTATCTACATATTCACGTGTAAAAGAGAAATATTGTATGGATATTGCTTTGATTATTACATGTATATAGTCAAAGGGAAATTGATAAAGCGCCACAACACCCATAAAAGGAGCTAAAAATTTACAGACATCATTTCATAAAATTTATGACGTTATCATGACGTACCCGATACAATTTCGATTGAAGTTCGTGCTAGGCCTACTAAGCAGGCGTCAGTGAGTGTGTTATACTCGAAGTTTTTAGTTTTGCAATTGTATTTCAAACTCAATGTAGTAAGCAACCTTTTTATTCCGATTAGTAACAATATATGAATCGAGTTAAACTGCAGTTGATATAATAAGAATAAAGTATCGCGCGCTGGTGGTGTCGGCCGACCTCGGGCGGTGATGTAGCGACACTGGTGACCCTGGGCCGAACCGCTTGCGCTGCCTTAACCTTACCCAATTCATGACCACTTACGTGAAATTTCGTGTCACAGATGTTATTATTTTAATGGCATTACTATATTACGCGACGCTTGGTGGTTGACATTAAGATTCGTGAATTATGTTTTATCTTGTTTACTTACAGTTTGGCTTATGACTAATGAGGCATTATTCACTAATTTTATGATTATGGTATGTAATAATTTTTTTATAATATAACAATTAATCATACTATCATTCGGTAGAATCTTTTTTTTTAGTTTTAACTTAGCGCTATGCTTTAAAGCTTAATTAAAATACAAGTTTCTTCCTGCGGTTTCGTGAAATTTTGTCTATAACAAATTATGAAATCCCGACATAAAAGTATCCCTACGGTGTGGTATCCCTTATTGATTTGTTCTATTTGTGTAAATGTAATCCGTAACCGTTCAGCTGTTTCGGCGTGTTTGAAGAACAAACAAAGCAACATCCATATATTCGCATTTGTAATAGTAGTAAGAAGCACTTATGGATTATGTTAGTGTTCAGACGAATCATATCCTTTTCAACGAATGTTCGGTATCTACCTAGAATTGTGATAGTGGATAACAACCACGTACTATGACTGATGGCTTATATAAGGTAATGAGTAATTCAAAAATGACGTCTTTGAAATGACGTTTTGTTGTTACAGTAAGTTACTCTAACCCCGCCCGCTTGTTTGATGCATTGTCAAATTCGATTATCGTCAAATTTAACTATTAGTTGGTTAACAATAGTTAAGACAAGTGGTTCAAATGGAAATGGGTTGCTTGAACATTTTTTTTACTATCGTTAAGTTTAACAATAGTAATTTGTGTTGTGTTGCTAGAGTAGAAACAAGGGTAAAAAAATATGTTGGAAATCTTTTATTAACCGAGTTATTTAAATGTTAGGAAGTACAAGTAAATAAGAAAAGTAGTTGTCCGATTGACTTTTGACCTACTGAACGTTTGTCCGACAAACGACTGGTCGACAAAACTATTGACCGACGACATTTTAGTCCGACAAAATAAGTTGTCCGACAAACAGTTGCTCTAATGATTTTGATTAATAATTCAGACACAAAAGGTCCTGGGTTCGAATCCCAGTAGGGAGAAAATGGATGGTGCTGTGTGTCGTTCAGTAGGTCAAAAGTCAATCGGACAACTACTTTTTGGACTTAAGTTTCATACCCTTTTTTCGTCGTCCGAAGAGATTTCAAAGTCTTGGAAATGTCTCTCTATGTTTAAATTAATTTTAAATGATTTACGGATAGGTCTTTTGCGACTAGGACTACTCAGTCCATGAGTAGTTAATTTTTGTAACAAATTGTTTAAAATTTTATCCATACTCTTACCCCCTTATTCATAAAAACTATTTAGGCATTATTTAGCTAATTATTGATTTGTCTCTTTTTCTCAAATACAAAATGACGTTTGTGTGACGTGGACAAAACAATAATTAACTAAAAAATGCTTAAATAGTTTTTATGAATAAGGGGGTTATTGATCAAACAACGTTTGATTGTAATTTTTAGCCATTTATTAGATTAACCATCAATTTTTGACTAATAGGTTAACTATCATAAGTTAGGTAACCTGACTATTGGTCAAAAATTGAAATTTTTAATCATTCAAACAACAACAAGGCCTTAAACATGTTAAATTTAGATTTAGCGCTAAGCCAATATAATAATTAAAAAATTGTTTAATTTATTAGAAAAGCGCAAGTTTTATACACTATTAATCATAATTTTTCAATGTACAACACTTGCAACAAAATGATGAAAAAATTAATATTGTAAACGGCATTTATCGGGTGGGGCAAAGTTGTATAAAAAATTTGGCATTTTCCTTTATCTTCGCAGCACTGAAGCATGCCTGTGCTATATCGAAAAGGAATTTATTTAGTCACATTTAAATCATATTTTAAGTTGAAACTTATACATTTAGGTATTTCAAAAACCAAATTAAAAAATATTCCTAATCCCACCCAAATAAAGAAACTCAAAGATCCACTATGTTAAAAACACAAATGTTGAAAAAATTTCCACGATGAACCTGCACCCTTCTGACATACCGGGTCAGGTGCTCTTCCAATTGATTTATTTTTTACTTTGAAAGCCAAATTTTGTTGCGAACAAATTCAAATTCAAATTCAAAATCATTTATTCAGTTTAGGCTACAAAAAGCTCTTATGAGCGTCATTTAAGCCATCGGTTCGTAAGTCTATCTACTCTGGGCGGGAGATCTTGTACTGAGAAGAACCGGCAAGAAACTCAGCAAGTGTCCAGCTCTTTTCTCCCTTACAGCGTCATAAATATTGGAAAAAGCCCTATCATAAAGGACACTTTCCATCACAAATAAAAACACAAAATGTAAAGGACAATCACAACATGTAAAAAAACACAAAAAATAAAAAATAACTAAATAAAATATTTAAGTCAGCAAAAACATAATTTACCAGTTTAATTTTTTACAATATCATACAGTACTAGTAAAAGTCAAAAAAAACTATAGTTAATAATAATAAAAATAAAACTAATTGTAATGTTCAATGCAACGCTATTTTGTTATCTGCAGGACACTATTTATAAGTAGTATTATGTATATGTTTTTTATTATAGCCAGGCTGTTTTATCTTCTAAATATTCTTTGACTGTATAATAACCTTTTTTTAATAAAGAAGACTTTACATGTTTTTTAAACTTATCTAAAGGTAAATCTAGTACAGTATTTGGTATTTTATTGTAATAGTGTATACCTTGCCCCAAGAAAGAACAAATTACAAAAACACAAATGTTGAAAAAATTTCCACGAGCAGGGTTTGAACCTGCACCCTTCTGACATACCGGGTCAGGTGCTCTTCCAATTGAGCTATCGTGGTTCTAACCAGCCCGCCGAAATTATTCAACACTATTTACTTTTTACTTTGAAAGCCAAAGGCGCCCATTTAATGTTAACAACTACCGTCATTAACATCCGATCATAATATTTTTACAAATACTACAGATCAGTTAAGAAGTAGGCAAGCTATTTATAAATGTTTATATAATTTTTAACACAAATTTTGTTGCGAACAAATTACAAAAACACAAATGTTGAAAAAATTTTCCACGAGCAGGGTTTGAACCTGCACCCTTCTGACATACCGGGTCAGGTGCTCTTCCAATTGAGCTATCGTGGTTCTAACCAGCCCGCCGAAATTATTCAACACTATTTACTTTTAACTTTGAAAGCCAAAGGCGCCCATTCAATGTTAACAACTACCGTCATTAACATCCGATCATAATATTTTTACAAATACTAAAGATCAGTTAAGAAGTAGGCAAGCTATTTATAAATGTTCATTTAATTTTTAACGCAAATTTTGTTGCAAACAAATTACAAAAACACAAATGTTGAAAAAATTTTCCACGAGCAGGGTTTGAACCTGCACCCTTCTGACATACCGGGTCAGGTGCTCTTCCAATTGAGCTATCGTGGTTCTAACCAGCCCGCCGAAATTATTCAACAATATTTACTTTTTACTTCGAAAGCCAAAGGCGCCCATTCAATGTTAACAACTACCGTCATTAACATCCGATCATAATATTTTTACAAATACTAAAGATCAGTTAAGAAGTAGGCAAGCTATTTATAAATGTTTATATAATTTTTAACGCAAATTTTGTTGCGAACAAATTACAAAAACACAAATGTTGAAAAATTTTTCCACGAGCAGGGTTTGAACCTGCACCCTTCTGACATACCGGGTCAGGTGCTCTTCCAATTGAGCTATCGTGGTTCTAACCAGCCCGCCGAAATTATTCAACACTATTTACTTTTTACTTTGAAAGCCAAAGGCGCCCATTCAATGTTAACAACTACCGTCATTAACATCCGATCATAATATTTTTACAAATACTAAAGATCAGTTAAGAAGTAGGCAAGCTATTTATAAATGTTTATTTAATTTTTAACGCAAATTTTGTTGCAAACAAATTACAAAAACACAAATGTTGAAAAAATTTTCCACGAGCAGGGTTTGAACCTGCACCCTTCTGACATACCGTGTCAGGTGCTCTTCCAATTGAGCTATCGTGGTTCTAACCAGCCCGCCGAAATTATTCAACACTATTTACTTTTTACTTCGAAAGCCAAAGGCGCCCATTCAATGTTAACAACTACCGTCATTAACATCCGATCATAATATTTTTACAAATACTAAAGATCAGTTAAGAAGTAGGCAAGCTATTTATAAATGTTTATATAATTTTTAACGCAAATTTTGTTGCGAACAAATTACAAAAACACAAATGTTGAAAAATTTTCCACGAGCAGGGTTTGAACCTGCACCCTTCTGACATACCGGGTCAGGTGCTCTTCCAATTGAGCTATCGAGGTTCTAACCAGCCCGCCGAAATTATTCAACACTATTTATTTTTTACTTTGAAAGCCAAAGGCGCCCATTCAATGTTAACAACTACCGTCATTAACATCCGATCATAATATTTTTACAAATACTAAAGATCAGTTAAGAAGTAGGCAAGCTATTTATAAATGTTTATATAATTTTTAACGCAAATTTTGTTGCGAACAAGCAAAAAAGCGCAAAATCAATAAGCTATTATGTTTACTTTGCCTGTCATCAGTTACGCTTCCTACAAAGTTAAAAATGTAGACAACATATTACATCTAAAATATTGTTATTATAAACAGCAACGTAAATGTATCATTCATAGATTGTTTGGCTTGCTTAATTTGTTTAGTACTTCCAGAAATAAATGCCCTTTCGAAGCTACAAAACATCTGATTTAGGACTAAGTATTAGGTTTTTTTAGGTAAAAATAATTTTAGAATTACATAATCATTATCAGTTTATTTTGGTCAAGCGTGACTTGTACATTAAAAAATAGTCTAATCGATATTTTTTAATATGGAACGTCTATTTTTCATGTTATGTTTCATATCATTGTATCGGAAGAAAAAATCAAAGCAGCAGAAGTTAGTCTTTTTAGGAAAAGTAGCTCATTAAGTACTACTTTTTTTTAATGATTATGAAAGCTGAGAGTATGTCGCATGTTTTAGGATCACTAAAAACCATGCAGTCATCTGTTTAGATTTTTAATTTTAAT
The DNA here is from genome assembly GCA_947562085.1 of Eudonia lacustrata. Lineage (NCBI taxonomy): Eukaryota > Metazoa > Arthropoda > Insecta > Lepidoptera > Crambidae > Eudonia > Eudonia lacustrata. Next base: position 15,652,223 of record OX387339.1, read on the forward strand.
CTTAATGTTCTAGTCATAATTCAATAATCGTATTTTTTATTCTTGAGACCTGCATTTCCAAATTTTTATCAAAGTTACGAAGCTAATTGTTTTATGCATAAAAGTACAACTTATGAAGATTTCGTTGCAAAAAAAAAAATACAAAAAAGTCTTCTACTTTTTTTTCTAGAAATTTTTTAAGTTGATCGCTCGAAAATTCTCAAAAATTTAGAAAAAAATTCATAACTCGAAAACCGTGAAAAATCGCGGAACGTACATGGGGGTGATTCGGATACCCCACGTCACGAGAGACCTAATTTTTTCTTTTGGACGTCAATCTTCCGGCCACCTTGTATATATTTTTAATCGTATAATATAATGGGTCTGTTAAGGTAGGTTCGAAAGTCGTCGTTGCGGCACACGCTGTTGCGAAAAAAATTTCAAGTGGCACGCCCTTTCCAAAAGCCATTGTATTCGAAAACAGCTGTATCGAATGACAGATTCGCGAACACGTTGTCACGAAAATCCTTCTAAATGATATCGACAGTCACGGTATTTAAATCCTTTTGGCGACTAAGGACCTTATGGAAAATTTTCTAGGTATAAAAATAACTGTAACGTGATATTGTCAAGTTAGAAAATTGGAGAGATGTTTTGTTAACTAAGTATAAAAATGCCGACATTTAAAAAAGTCTAAAGGGTGCGGACAAATGTCTCTTCCGCGTCACTTTCATACAAAATGTATAGAAACGTCGCGACGCAAAACATATAGAAAAGACAGGGCGCGCGGGCACGACGTTTACTCGTCTGCGCCCTATTGTAAAACATACAGAAAGGACAGAACACGGGCGCGAGCCGACGAGAGATGGGGAGCGGGCGGGGTCGCGGGTGCCGGGCAGGACTCACGCGTCGCTGTCACACACAGCCAGGGATGTCGAAAATGAAAAAAATATCGATATATCGGTACATCGATATTTTTTTAAATTATCGATGGATTGATGGATGGATTTAAAGGATCTCGATATATGGCGAAAAAATATTGATATATCGATATATCGGTCAAATTTTTAACCAACTTAAAAAAAGGAGAACCTCCTGCTTTTTTTGAAAGTCGCGATTCGAGAAGCAACAGCTACAACACTTACTATTAAAGAAAGAAATTAACTTTTTTTTAGAAGAAAGTACCAAATGACCGTTGCGTATACGCAGCACACATGCACACATGACATGACTTGATTGAAGCAACGCACTGACAGTGACAGTTATGCACTCACTACCACAGATTAGTTTAATGGAATTCAGCACAACAAAACAATAAGTTTTTTTTCAATCTTTTACGGCTTTGAATTCTAGCGAATTTAGTTAGATCGCGATGAAATGATAATAAATAAAAAATATCGATTTTGACACGAATTTCAATATTGGTTATTTTGTATCGATGTATCGATATACCGGAAAAAAATTTCGCCTAAAATATCGATATTTTTTCAACAAGCCTATACACAGCTACCTGCGCCATTGAGCTCCTCATCATCTCAGCTAAAAGACGTCCACTGCTGGACAAAGGCCCCATCCCCCCAAGGATCAACACAACGACCGGTTTTGCGCTGCTCGCATCCAGTGGCTTCTCGCGACCTTCACCATATCGTCGGTCCACCTTGTTGGAGGTCTGCCCACACCGCGCTTTCCGGTACGCGGTCGCCACTCAAGAACTATTCCGCCCCAGCGGCCATCAGTCCTGCGAGCAATGTGCCCTGCCCACTGCCATTTGGGCTTAGAAACTCTTCGGGCCATGACGGTTACCTTTGTTCTTCTGCGGATCTCCTCATTTCTGATTCGATCACGCAGAGAAACTCCGAGCATAGCCCTCTCCATTGCTCTTTGAGTGACCACGTCTCAGTCCCGTATGTCATCACTGGCATGGCAACACACACTGGTCAAAGACTTTCGTCTTGAGACACTGTGGTATATCGGACGAGAAGATATTTCGTAGCTTACCGAACGCTGCCCAGCCTAACTGGATTCGACGATTGACCTCTGCTGAAGTTGGACCTACCTAGCTGGACCGGTTGTCCCAGGTAAACATAATCGTCCGCAACTTCAAGGGCAGAGTCCCTAACCTTTAGAGGAGTGAGTACGACACGTGAGTTCGACATAACTTGCATCTACTCCATGTTAATTTTAAGACCCACTTGTTAAGAGACTCTGTTGAGGTCACCGAGCAGTGTGCCGAGGTCTTCCAGGGTCTCAGCCACGATCACTATATCGTCAATAATTGAAGGTAAGTGATGTATACGCCGTTGAGGTTGATGTCGAGTCCTTTCCAATCCTTCTGGATTGGAAAGCTTGAAAATATCTTCCAGTGCAGCAGTGAACAGTTTCGGAGATATCACATCTCCTATCTCACTCTTCACTACAACTGGATGGGTTTCGAGCTCCGGTCCTGAAGACGGACTGACATAGTGGCGCTTTCATAAACACTTCAACACTTCGATGTACCGGTAGTCAATTTGGCACCGCTGGAGAGACTGTAGCACGACCCATGTTTCAATCGAATCGAAGGCTTTTTCATAGTCCACAAACTCTAAGCAAAGAAGCTGGTTATACTCTTCGGTCTTCTCTATATAACCTGCCACAGCATATGTATGTTGTCTATGGTGCTGAAGCCTTTTCGGAAACGGGCTTGTTCGATAGGCTGGAAGTCATCAAACTTGCATGCGAGACGATTCGTTATGACTCTCGAAAACAGCTTGTAGACGTGGCTTAAAAGTGAGATGGGCCTGTAGTTCTCCAGCAGGGGTTTGTCGCCCTTTTTAAAGAACAGTACCACCATACCTTCGTGCCACGTCTATGGCGTTCTGCCCCCTAGTACGACGGAATTAAATAGCTTCTGAAGAGCTACGAGTACCGGTCTTCCGCCTGCTTTCAGAAGCTAGGCCGTAATTCCGTCAGCACCTGGTGCCTTGCCGTTCTTGAGCTGTTTGAGAGCCATACTAATCTCGTACAGGCTGATGTTTGGGATGTCTTCGGTGTAGTGCCGGGTTAACTTAGCTCTAGGGTCTTTAGCTAAGCCTTGTACAGGTGGCTGTGTGGATGTGTTAAGCTGGCCATAGAACTTTTCGACCTCTCCCATAACATCGAACCTGGTCGTGACCGTTCTGCCGTCATCGGTATTAAAATATATAAATATTGTTTCAATAAATTTATTAACTCTAATTTATTGTAAAACTATAATATCGTAAAACCGGTATTATGTAATTTAAATATCGGTTTTTCACACTTAGTAAAAAATATCAATCAAGAGGATTTAAATTTAGATAATAAGAGTGACACTGTTATATTTAGCGATGAATTTGGTAAAAACATGGGCCGCTTGTTATTTGACTTAGGACATTCAATTACCAATTACTGTATGCCTGGTGCTTCTTATCAAGATATTTTAACAAAAGCAATTGACTATAAATATAAACCTAATAGTACTGTATTAATTTTTGTTGGAAATAGGGGTAAATTGAACAAATCAAGTTTGATTAAGAGTTTAAATAAGTTAAATAATTCAAATGTAGGGAAAATTATACTGTTTACTTTACCCTATTGTAATAGCTTGCCACAGGAGGAAAATACTACTAGATATAAGCTTAATTTGACATTACATACATTTTGCAACAATGAAAATTTGCATTTAATTGACACTAACAATTATGTTAGTAATTTTTATTTGACAAAAGATAGTTATTATCTGCCAATTTATTTCAAGCGACAAATAGCTTCATCGCTATCATATTTTATACACATCTCAGCCAAAAACCTGGCTAAACAAGTTGCTCCTATTGAGCAATGTTTAATAGACATAAATGTCAGTAGTGTTTCTACTGACATTCCTATCAATAATTTAAATTAAATCATAAGACAAAAGAGGAATTCTCTTGCAAAATGTTTGGTAATATTTTAAATAAATGTAAAATTAATTCTAAGAAAAGCCCGTCCCAACCTACAATTATTAAAAATGTTCACTCGATTAATATAGTTCACCAGAACATTCAAGGGATGACGGGCAAAGATCTGGAGATTGAATTGTTCATGAACGAAAATAAAGTTGATATTTTATGTATTACTGAAAACACTGGCTTAAAGATCATCAGTTCATGTTCAATTTTAATAATCATTTGGTAGGTAGTTTGTTCAGTCGAGTAAATTCAATTCATGGTGGCTCCTTAATTATAGTTAATAAGAAATTAAAATTAAAGGAACGAAAAGACATAGTGAGCCTCTCGGTTGAGCGAACAATAGAAATAGCTTGTGTGGAGCTGGAGCGACTTGTTGTATTAAGTGTATACAGGCCTCCGTCAGCATTGTATGATTATTTTGAAAAAGTAATGGATGAAGCATTATATAAAATCCGCAATGTAGGTAAAAAGATAGTTATTTGCGGTGATTTTAATGTTAATTTGTTAGAAAAGTCTACAGGTTCTATCAAAATTAAAAATTTATTTCAATCGTATAATTTAAATAATTTATTTTTGGAGCCAACTAGAATAACTGCCACTTCGGCCACTTGTATTGATAACATATATACCGATCTAGTACCACTGTCTAAACTCATTATTAATAAACTGGACTCTGATCATTGTGGCCAAATGGTCAGCCTTCCATATCAGTGTAAGCAAGTGAAGAAACTGAATATCACTGTTGTACCAAAAACTGCAGGTCGTCTAGAACGGTTTAAAAACAATCTTTATGATAATATATGTTTTGATATTTATAATGATAACCCAAATGAATTTTATAATGATTTCTTTCATAAATATTGTACAGATTTTAATAAAACTTTTATTCCAAAAAGGATCTCGGTTAGTGGTACTGTTACTTTTAGTGAATGGGCTACAATTGGTATCCACAAAAGTAGAAAGCGACTTTATGAGCTATATGATGAACGCAACTATAACACCAGTGAAGATTTTAAATTGTATGTCAAAAATTATTCTAAGTTATTTAAAATAGTATGTCGATTAGCAAAGGCAAAGTTCCTGAGTTTAAAGATTAAGCTAAGTGATAACAAAATAAAAATGACATGGAATATTATAAATAGTGAAACTGGAAATGTCAAAAGTCGTAACAATGAGTACAAATTGAGCTACGAAAATCAAACCTTAACTTCCGATGCTGATGTTGCTGCGGCATTTGAGAAGTTTTTTACTGATATTCCAGTTTCAACTACAAAGGCTTTGGACTCTTCCCCCACTGTAGCTGAAGCGGTTCTAAAGGAAAATGTCAAACCTAGTGAAAACTATTTTAGTTTTCAAAAAATTGATTTTAGAGATATAATTAAAACTTTTAATACTCTTAATAAAAAAAAGACTGCTGATCTATGGGGTAATTCCGTCGACGTCACTAAATCCGTTATTGAGACAATAGCTCCAGTTTTAGCTTGCATATTTAATGAATGCATTGACTGTGGTGTTTTTCCTGACCTAATGAAGCACAGTAAAGTAATCCCATTATTCAAATCAGGTAGCACATGTGACCCCTCTAACTTTAGACCAATTTCTGTGTTACCCACATTTAGTAAAATATTTGAAAAGATAATTCTAGACCAAATTCAAGTTCATTTTTATAGAAATAAACTTTTACAATATGGTTTCACTAGGGGTCGCTCGACTACTGACGCTGGTGTTGAGCTTTTACTTCAAATATTTAATGCCTGGGAGGATTCACACGATGCCGTAGGGGTTTTTTGTGATTTATCCAAGGCCTTTGATTGTGTTTTACATGAAACCCTGGTCAGAAAGCTCTACCACTATGGAATTAGGGATGCATCACTGAATCTTCTTATCTCATATTTGAGTGATAGGGTTCAGAGGGTTGATGTTAACGGTAAAAGATCTCCGGGATCGGTGGTTACAATGGGAGTTCCACAGGGTTCAATTCTTGGTCCTTTCTTATTTTTAATTTATATTAACGACTTGCCTTACTTTGTAAAAGACAAACATGAGATAGTATTGTTTGCAGATGATACCTCACTTTTATTCAAAGTGAAACGACGACAGCCGATTGATGACGATGTGAACAATGCTGTCTCAAAGATAGTTCATTGGTTTAGTGTTAACAATTTGCTATTAAATGAACAAAAAACCAAATGTATAAGATTTGTATTACCCAACGTTAAAGAGGTAAAAACCAGTGTAAGAATTAAAGATAAGAATGTGGACCTTGTGGACACCACAGTGTTTCTAGGCATTACGTTGGATGCAAAGCTACAGTGGGGCCCACATATAGATAAATTGTCGAGTAGACTGAGCTCTGCGGCTTATGCAGTAATGAAAATTCGTCAGATCACTGACATTGAAACAGCTAGACTTGTTTACTTTAGTTATTTCCATAGCGTAATGTCGTACGGCATTTTACTGTGGGGCAATGCTGCCGATATTCAAACTATCTTTGTGCTGCAGAAGCGGGCTATTCGAGCAATTTATAATCTATAAGCTGGTAATTCTCTTAGGGAGAGATTTAAAGATATTAATATAATGACAATTGCATCACAATATATTTACGAGAACCTAATGTATGTATATAAAAATATTAAAACTTTTTCTAAAAACAGTGATATTCACAATGTAAACACTAGAAATAAAAACAAACTAGCAGTACCTAATACTAGGCTCCACAAAGTAAATAATTCATTTAGAGGCCTGTGTGTACGTTTTTACAATAAAGTTCCAAGTAATATCCAAAAACTAGATATTAATCAATTTAAAATCGCTATTAAAGAAAAGCTTTATAAAAAAGCTTATTATAAAGTGTCTGATTACATTGAAGACAAAACAGCATGGGTTTAAAATGCTCCAATCTATCTCTAATCCAAAATATTGTTAAGATTTTTTTTTTTTAAACTTGTATAACTTGGTAACGTAACGGCATATAATTTTGTAAATGTCGTTACATATTGAATTAAAGCTGTGGAGCACTTTTCTAAAGTTTATTTGAATAAAGAATATTTGACTTTGACTTTGACTTCGGACATTTGCTCCGATATTCCGGTTTTTCGATATTACCGAAAACCGGTATAATTAACACATCTTCGAAGGAAGACATGTTATAGTGTAATCGGACGGTTGAATGAAGTTGGTTGAAAACTCTCATATCTCGCGGCGCCCAGTATTGTCACGTCCGTGCCTCGTCTTTTCTATATGTTTCTAAAGTATCTTCTAGAAACTTCCACTATTCAGAACAAATAGGTAATTATAGAAATGAAAATCGTAATTATCATTTAGAACATTCGGTAAGGGATTGTTGACATTTTTATACTTGACTTTTTTTTAATGTCTTAAAGGACAGCTCTTGACCTCGATCTCGCCTGATGGTGGGCGTAGATAAAGTCTACGGTGAAACGAGCTGTCCTTGAAGGCATTCAGGTTATATGTCTTTGACAGACGATTCTGGATCATAATCTTGACAAAATAATGTTTACATTTTTAAATTTTGACATTTCTATACTTGACATAGACATTTTTACAGCTTGACATTTATAAGTATCGACATTTTTATATCTCGGTATAAATAGACTTCGACAATTAAATTTTATGAATTCGAAATTTTTATAGCTAGTAATTTTTCCTTATGGTCCTTAGTCGCCAAAAAGATTTAAATCTATCAATATGAAATCGAACTCATGACCCCGATGATTACTAAAAACTACCTACGCTAACTAGAATAAAACTTACATTGAGATAGACTGACTTATTCCATAGAAAACTAATAATATAATAAAGGTTGAGTATTATTTTATTTGTGATGATGATCTTTTTCTCTAATATTCATTACATATTGTAATATATATTTTGCCTGATCGTTATGGGCATTCCATAGAATACTTTGGTTTTTGATCGATTTTATGGTTTTAACGGGTTTATTATATTATATTCATAATCGGCACCCACTAAAACCTTGAAAACAATACCCATATTGACTTTATTAAAAATTTACGTCCGCCGTCTTGGATATCGTAATAAACGTCATATTCATAGTTGGCTCCCACGAAAACCATAAAAACGATACCCATATTGACTTTATTACAAAAACATAATCGGACCCACATAACGATAAGTTATTACAGTCGACAGAAAGTTATGTAAAAAAATGTTTATTTAATTTAATGTAATGTAAGACATATTATACGTATTTTTTACCGTACGTGAGATCTTCTCCATATAAACATTAACCCCTCTGTGCTCCCAATTTGCTAAAAAAGGGATCCAAAGTTTTCCTTTCACGTATCAATATATAGATATTGTATGTAGGGTAGCTGTTATGGTTAAACGTAGATGTACGATTTAATTAGAGTTAGAGTATTATAACTTCGTTTAACTCTTAACACAAGGTTATTCTAAATTTTCTGTACTAAAGCTTAGACGCAACAGAATCAATACTAAGAATGGTTCCTTTCACAGGGACTTCAATAATCCGACGGCGCCAACAGTGCTACTCAAACGTACGAAACACCATAAAGGCAGTATCTATTGCCTGGCGTGGAGCCCAGCGGGGGACCTGCTTGCGACAGGCTCCAACGACAAAACTGTCAAGCTTATGCGATTCAACAGCCACGCGTGTAATCTCGAAGGACAAGAGGTGAGTTAGCACGATATTTGGACCTGGACCTGGAGCAGTGTTGTGTACGACCGACATGCTATTAACATAATTTAGTTGGCCCATCCAAATTAATTTACGTACATTTGCTAGAAAAAAAACATCGTTTTAAACTTTAGACAATAAACTACAAGACAATTGAATATTGTTTTATGTAAATAGTTTAAGATAGCTTTTCTTAATTCCTAGTGTAGGAAATAGTTAATTATAGGTATGAACGTCAAAATAAATAAAATAAAATAACGATACTAGGCTACGGAACGCGAACTGTGCCTTTGATTCTTAGTCCCCATGTATCAAATAAAAACAAAATCCATCTAGATTCTTAATTTTTATATATATTCAATACTAATTAATATTGTCTAAAAATAGAATGATACATTAGATTATTTTAGAAATGAAACTCAATACATTCTAGCTTTGGGAATATGCGCAAAATAAAATAATTATTGCTACATGAATGAATTGAGTGAAATAGGATGGGGAATTTTCATAACAGTGTTAGATCTGATTAGGATTCTACCCGCATTCACACATCATCAGGCTGTGATTCATATTTAATCCACATCATGCTATATAATATTGTAGCCATCGTATCTGCCGTTTCAGTTTGTCATTTAAGTAGATTTGGTTAGATTGAAATCAGATAATTCATAGCAGTTATTTTTTCAACCTTTTGAGCGCCACGGACATGTATAGAAGACAACCGATTTCGTGCTCCACACGCCACGTCTTTTATAGAAGACAATGTCCAATTAGAACGTTTATTAATAAATATATTTACATAACCAATTAATTTGTTTTTCTTTGTTCGTAATACCTAAAACCCTAAACTTACATTTTTATTTCAATAGAGGCCTTTGTTTATTTTAAAAACAGCAAAATTATTGTTCACAAATTTTTAGGTGCCCCAGACACCGTAGTCTTTATAGCAAGACGCCTAGTGATGTGATGTGATTCAATAATAAGTTTGTTGAATTCATAGACACTAACGTTTAAATAAAACAATAAAAAAAACGAGCGAGCCTTACAGTAGTCGCATATGATGTGTAACATTTGACATCTCACCTTAGTAATAAGCAATTTTAACATTATATTCTGAAAACATGGGTCAGGTATTACATCATTTATAACTATAAAATAAATGCAGTAAATACTCATTAGAAGACATTTGACATTGAAATGAAACAACTTTTACGGATCTACTCGCGTTTATTTACATTACATACATTACTTATTTAATGTTTATCCTGACGTTTCGAACCCTTTGCAGGGTACGGGGTCACAGGGAGACTAAGGTGTGTGTAAATAAAGTACCTATCCTAGATTCCATTTTTCCGTCTGTGAGTTTTACAAATACCTTCAAATCTATACTAATATTATAAAGCTGAAGAGTTTGTTTGTTTGTTTGTTTGTTTGTTTGTTTGTTTGTTTGAACGCGCTAATCTCAGGAACTACTGGTTCGAATTGAATAATTCTTTTTGTGTTGGATAGTCCATTTATCGAGGAAGGCTTTAGGCTATATAACATCACGCTGCGACCAATAGGAGCGAAGCATCAGTGAAAAATGTTGCAAAAACGGGAAAAGAGCCTAAAAAATTAAAAATGCTGCCGAAAGTCACTATTCCACGCGGACGAAGTCGCGAGCACAGCTAGTAAAACATAAAATGTCTGCGTTCAGTTACAGACAATTAGACGACAGAACGTAATAAACATTAAGTAGTAATAATTGTTATAAGTATTTATTAATAAATGGAACAGAAACCTATTTCTATACAGGCAAAGGAGAAATAAGCCCTTACCTTCATGCGGTTTGTAACAAACCAGTTTCGTACACATATTACTACTTGTAACAAAATATCTATAACAAATTAACGACTGTTATTTGAATTGGTCAATGTGCGAATTGGACCATTTGCTAACTGTACAATTTGAGATTTGAACAATGTGGGAATTGGACCATTTGCTAATTGGACAATTTGAGATTTGGACAATGTGCGAATTAGACAAATTACTAATTGGACAATTTAGAATTTGGACGTTGTTAGAATTGGAAGTTTGAGCATACTGGACATTTTCGAATTGGACATAATGCGCCCAACCGACAAAAATCAAACAAAAATAAAAAATGTGATAAAAATGAAAACTATAACAAAAAAATAACAAAGTAGAACAATTAGGGTCATTTCACAGTAATAAAAAAAAACATGTGAGATTGGATTATCTTCAATTACTAAAAAGCGTTTACTAATAATATTTTATAAGTAATAGCTGTTGCACTTGACCTTGTTCGCGTGTATCCCTCGAGAACCTATTATACAAATACAAACTCAGTTTCGCATTTATAAGATTAGTTAGAATTACAATATGCAATAGCCCTCACTTCTTTTTTGTTACGTCATTTTTGTAACGTAACAAAAATATGTAACAAACGGTCACAAAAATGAAATAAAATCAGTTTGAATATATCGTCAATAACCTAAAATTACATTAATAGCTCTTGAGTTAAAACCGTTATTACTTATTGTTTTATCAATACTACTATAATAATATGGCGATACCATTAATCATAAACTTACCGTGCAAGAAACATCGCAATAAACAAAAGGAACACTTAATTCTTGAATTTCTTGACGGACAAAACGTTTGATGATTTTTCAGAAAAAATGGACGCCGACAAGATGGCCGAATGTCAAAGCTCAGCCTGATTGGTTGAAGCTAAATAAAAGTGTTGCCTTTTCAAAAAATTTAAATTCTACCGATTTTTGCCATAACAAGAATGAACAAGAAATATAATGTGGACAAATTTTAAAGTAACGTTTTATATGTTTTATCGTTAATATTGTTGACGCTTATGTTAATATCATTGAATTGGTAATGGTTAAGTTAATTTAAGACCAAATTCAAGAAATATCCTATGTAAAACAAAAACCGTCATTTTTTGTTACGCTAGACTATTTTGGGACAAGGATATTTGTATGGAGAGCACTACAGTCTAAAATTTTATTTAACTTTTTAATATATATTTAAATAATATTTATGTGCGAAAAAGGCTACATCATCATTTTATAACTTGTCGTCATACGCTAGAGCTTTGTCTATAAAATAACTGTGAATACTTTTGTTACTATAGACCTGGGACGCTTTTTCCTTACAAAAGGTACAAACATTTTGAATATGACCCATACATGACATATTTTATAAACACCGGCATTATTAAAATATTTGAAAATCAAAGTATTAGTTCGTTATTGATTAGAGTTGGTCTGACGCAAGTCTGACGCGCGGGTCTAACTGTGACAATTACATTGAAAGTTCAAACTGATTCTGAAACTGTTAGCATTCAAAACAATGAGTTTACAAATAATAAGCGCTTCATTAAAATATTTACACGAAATTAAACCTGGGACGCTTTTTCTTTACAAAAGGTACAAACATTTTGAATATGACCCATACATGACATATTTTATAAACACCAGCACTATTAAAATATTTGAAAATTAAAGTATTAGTTCGTTATTGATCAGAGTTGGTCTGACGCAAGTCTGACGCGCGGGTCTAACTGTGACAAATACATTGAAAGCTCAAACTGATTCTGAAACTGTTAGCATTCAAAACAGTGCGTTTACAAATAATAAGCGAAATTTACACGAAATTTTATATTTTATACCGGGGCCGGGGTTCTAAAAATATTGTAAATGACTAAGAATAGGCATGACGACAGTATCAAAAAATCGAAGATTTAATGATTTTAGTGGAAAATACATAATAAAAAAATGTAAAACACTGGTTTAGTTTTATTAAAAAAATTGAGATTATTAAGATTTTCAATAAAATAAAACATTAAAATACTGCAATCGGCCATTTTGACTGAAACACCGCATGACGCCACACTTAGGTAAACTCCGCCACAGAACACTATTTCTTGAACTCATCTGTCAATACTGTCCTTCATGTCCGTGACCCCAGCGGGATAACCCCTTCAGATCGGCTTCAAATTTCGCCATGATTTAGTTGACATTATGTTTAAATTTGTTGGCAAATATAAAAATTTGTTGACCAATAGTTATCGAGATGTCCCATGTTAAAGGGTATCCCGCTGGGGTCACACTCGTCAAAATTGTATGACCTAAAACGAGCAGGAACGAGACACGCTACTGATATAGTTTTTGTGCTAAGATTTTGTTGATTCAATTATGAATCCATCAGTGAAAATTCCAAGATTCTACCTTCTGTAGTTAGGTACCGAGTAATCAAATACCTACTTTTCGTCAAAATTCGTCCGAAAAGTAAGTTCTAGTTGAGGTGTAAGAAAAAAGGTTACATTCATGAAATCTAGGGAAGATTTTGTTGACTCTGAGAGAAAATTTGTTAGACAAAACCGAGAACTCTAGCTACAGTACATTATGAGATATAACGCTAATGTGGTTATCCCGCTGGGGTCACGGTGTTGATACCTATACATGGTTTTTCCACAGGAATGGAGCAAAGATTTTGTGGGTATAAAAATCTAACCAGTTCCTACTTTTCAGTTTCCTAGGTACAGTATTTTAGGAGAAATTAAAGTTTATAACTTTTTCATACTAAAAGTACGCGTATAAGCCGACCAAATTAAGTTGGTTCCTTAAAAGACCAAGATGGCGGCCAATTTTAGTTTCATCGGAATCGGCCCTTAAACAAAAAATTGGAAACTGAAAAGTAGGAACTGGTTAGATTTTTATATTCACAAAATCTTGGCTCCATTCCTGTGGAAAAACCATGTTTAGGCATCAACACCGTGACCCCAGCGGGATAACCATATTAGCGTTATATCTCAGGATGTACTGTAGCTAGAGTTCTCGGTTTTGTCTAACAAATTTTCTCTCAGAGTCAACAAAATCTTCCCTAGATTTCATGAACGTAGCCTTTTGTCTTACACCTCAACTAGAACTTACTTTTCGGAGGAATTTTGACGAAAAGTAGGTATTTGATTACTCGGTAACTACAGAAGGTAGAATCCTGGAATTTTCACTGATGGATTCATAATTGAATCAACAAAATCTTAGCACAAAAACTATATCAGTAGCGTGTCTGGTTCCTGCTCGTTTTAGGTCAAATAATTTTGACGTGCGTGACCCCAGCGGGATACCCTTTAACATGGAATATCTCGATAACTATTGGTCAACAAATTTTGATATTTGCTAACAAATTTAAACATAATATCAACTAAATCATGGCGAAAGGAGGTCACTAAAATCTGGCCAGTTAATGTACCGAGGTACACTTTTATGGTAAAAAATTCTCTATGAAACGCTTAATAATATAGCAGGCCTACTTTGTTTGTTAGTTTTTTGAAAAAGACAAAAAATTTCGGTTTAAAAAAATACGCCATAAAATGCGCTAATAGGTACGCCAAAAATACCCTGTCTATGTTAAATAATCTGTGATACGATTATCAAGAGGAACCAAATCACGAGGAAAACGGAATACCACAGGGAATAGCCAAGTTATATAAAAAACACGAATCGCATTCGAAAACAACGAAGCACCCCGAAACGCCGAAACGGCGAAACGAACGGAATGACATTTAGGACCTTTGTTGTGTTTTGACATTTTGTAGCGTTTTGTTACTTGCAGAGAGACCACTATTTGCTGATATTAATATTATTATTTTCTATTTTTATTGTTAGTTTAATTTGGCGTAAGCTCATTAAATTATGTATTGATAAAAATGGATGATCAGTAGATGCATTAGAAATAATTAATAGCAAATAAAATATTTTTTTAACACTACAGGTTTTGGAAAGTCTGATACTAAACGCAATTGAACATCCAATGTTACCACATGATAAAAATGTGTTACAATTAATTAACAACTTTATTAATTTATTACCTAGTTTTATCTAAATATAAAAGCAAAATGATACGTTTTTCGGAATCCTTGAATTTTTGTCTACATTTTGGTATCTATGTACCTCAAGGTACAAACATGGCCAAAGATGTAAGGACTATTAGTGACCTCCTTTGAAGCCGATCTGAAGGGGTTAAAACGTGAAAACTTCCTTGTAAGTATTGTATTTATCTATCTTTACCACTAGATATAACCAACTTAGATATAATCAGACTCGTTTTGAACTCGTGCGAGTTTATTTTATATTACTTTCATAGGTTATTTTTACAATAAACTTGTCATTGTTTATTTTTGAGGTTAGCTCCCTCACAGCTTGCAAGTTGTTACTTTGTTGAGTTAACACCATGTACAAACACTTTGTTGGGTGTTCTTATTGATGCGTGTTTACGCTGATGTACTGTACACCACTTATAAACTTTGGAATTCATTTTTATCATACGAATTAATTTAATGTTTGGTTTACGTTCTTCGCTACGCATATACACAATGACATTGCAATGACATGTTTATGTTAGCGTGACGTCAGAGCCAACGCCATGACACCTGCGAGCTGTTTTCGCGCACTGTTGAAAAAATATTAGAAAAATGGCTTTAAACTTCGTTAAACTTAAGTTTATTACCGAAATAAAGGTTTTTTCGTAAATAGTAAATGTGTACCTACATTACGGAAGAGGATTTCAAAATCTTTCGTCACGCCTATTTCCCTAGGCACCCACGATTTGCGAAGCAATTCCAACTTCTCTATTTTTTATTTATTTCGGTACAAATCCTGTCATAATCTTTTGATACTTATTACTTACCTATTGTATATACAGGGCGTCCCACGGCCATGCCACATGGAGGGAAAGTACCTTAATTGTTGTAGATGGAACATTTTACTGAAAGAAGACTTTATTTTAATTTTTAAAACAATTTTAACTGCATTCATACATTTTTAAATAATTGCCTGGTTCAACCGGGAATCGAACCCGGTACACGAGAAAAAAATCATTCTGTAGTTTTATCATACCGATCGGAAGGCTTCATCATAAGGATTATTTTTTGCTAATTAACAGCATCAGAAATAAAAGGAAGACCATGATATTTGACATTTTTAATTCAAATGTAAAATTTAAATGTAAAAAAATTAGTTTATAAGAACCGGTATGAAAGTCTCCACGAGCTACAAACAGAACTTAGACGTATTATTCTAAATATTCACCATAACATGATCAAAAAAGCGTCAGGGAGTGAAATAATCAAAAGAGTATGACTTTGTATTCAACAGAATGGGACTCATTTTAAGCATTTGATAAATTAAATTGATTAATTTTGAATTAAAAACGTCAAAATTCATGGTCTTCTTTTTATTTCTGATGTTATGTTAATTAGCAAAAAATAATCCTTATGATGAAGCCTTCCGATCGGTATGATAAAACTATAGAATGATTTTTTTCTCGTGTACCGGGTTCGATTCCCGGTTGAACCAGGCAATTATTTAAAAATGTATGATTGCAGTTAAAATTGCTTTAAAAATTAAAATAAAGTCTTCTTTCAGTAAAGTGTTCCATCTACAATAATTAAGGTACTTTCCCTCCATGTGGCATGGCCGTGGGACGCCCTGTATAATTATTAAATTAATATTGTCATACTAACCTAAAAATCGGACATCAATCATGATATTGCTTGAATACGGCGTCTTTTTGCTGTTATATTTCTTTAAAGGAGAACCGGCACTTTCCTTAGAAAAAATGCTAAACTTGTATACAAGATAATTTGGTCTTATACACTCGGCGTCAAAAAAATCGCACCTCTTAGAAAATCACTTTCAAATGTCATTTACTCTTGATATGCACATGCAGTCGCATTAATTATGATTTTATTTACAAGGTTACTTAATTAACTTAATAAAAAACATTACTTTTCATTATCAAATAAAACCTAATGCAACAAATAAAGTGTCACAAAAATTCGATGCAAATTTTGCTACCCGTGAGAGTTGCTAGTTGCGCTTCCTTTGTGGGTATAAAACGGTCAACACGGGTTCAATGTGGGTCATTCGCTATTCAACCGTTGAAGAGGACACACGCACAGATTTTGATGGATACCACAGCTGATAAAGCCGCTCAAGTGGTTGCACTACTGCAATCAGGGGTGCGGCAGTGTGATGTCGCCCGGCAACTGAACCTGAGCCGTTATTCCGTTCGAAGAGTGTACCAGCGCTTCATAGAGACCGGTGGCTATATCCGCAGACACGGTTCGGGTAGACGTCGCTGCACTTCGGAAAGAGACGACCGGTTCGTTGTGTCGAACTCTTTGAGAAATCGTTTCTCCAACGCTGTTGAGTTGCAACAGCAGCTCCAGGCAGTTCGCAGACGCACCGTAAGCGTATCTACGGTTAGAAGAAGATTGAAGGAGAAGAAGATAGCGGCCCACAGAGCTGCTACGGGTCCAAAATTGACTGCAGCGCATCGGCGAGCCCGCTTGCAGTTTGCTCGTGACCACGTCGATTGGACCCTTGAGCAGTGGAGAGCTGTTCTCTTCTCAGACGAGACGCGAGTGTGTCTTTTCTGCAACGACCGACGGAGAAGAGTATACCGGAGGCAGGGTGAACGTTTCGCCCAAGCCTGCATCCAGGAGACGGTGGAATATGGTGGCGGATCCTGCATGTTCTGGGGCGGTATGTCTGCTGCCGGCAAAACCGACCTTGTCTGCGTCTCCCGGACTGGAGGTGCTCGCGGACAAGGGTCGCTGACTGCTCGCCGCTATGTCACTGAGGTCCTGGAAGTGCATGTGGTCCCCTTTGCCGAATCTTTTGGCGAGGGGTTCACATTAATGCACGACAACGCTCGCGCTCACACTGCAGGCATCGTGAGCGACTTCTTGCAGAGGTCCCAAATCTCTGTGATGCAGTGGCCAGCGCGAAGTCCGGATCTGAATCCAATAGAGCACCTCTGGGACCATCTTAAACGTAAGGTTCGATCTCGGGATCCAGCTCCTTCGACTCTACAGGAGCTCCAAGACGCGGTGATTGAAGAATGGGGGCTTATCCCTCAAGAAGAGCTCCTGAAGTTGGTGAGGTCCATGAGGGACCGTATGGAAGCCGTGATCAGGGCAAGGGGGGGTAACACTAGATTTTAAGTTAATTTTAAGACACTTTTTGTACATTTTTCTTTGTAAATTATCTGTTGTTAATTAGGACTTAATTAAGGATTTTTATTATTTTATTAATTTTAATGTTGTTTGTATAATTATAATTAAACAGAAAGTTAAATTTAATTGTTTTTTGATACTCCTTTTTGTTACCTTTCTAATGATACCCAACACTATCCTCTACATAAGGTTTAAGAATTTTTAAAGATGATTTTTAAAAGGTGCGATTTTTTTGACGCCGAGTGTAGTAAAGCTAATATTATTTGCTATCTAAACCAAGTTTTGATTTATTTTTATCGAATCGCGGATAAGAGTTATTTAATTATTAATATTTTTTAATATGGAAACACCGAGTCAGAGGCAGACATGTTACTTTAAAAATGTCTAACGTGTCTGCATAAACCATAATTCTTTTGCTTTAAAAAAAGTGAAATGTCAACAATGCCGTCACGTCAGTCAGTCACTCAACCGTCATTCGCATTAAAACTGCTATTTGTTGACAGATATTGCCAGATCTATAAGATTGAATTACAAATTAAAAAATTAAAAAAGTAACAACTTATGCATAAAACGGTCTCCTTTGCAGATCATGCAAAACATTATGTCCCGCACTTCACTTACGATCGTTTTATTATTTTTTGCATTCGTGAAATGCTAAATGAACACCACCAAAACCACCGACAACAATTCGCTAACTAAATGTCAAAAATCGTATTATAGTTGCCTTGTAAAAAGTTTTGAAATAATTCCAGTGTCACTTCCGTAAGTCAAATTCTGTACCTATATCACATCTCAAAAATCGCGACAGGCTCATTAACCTGTCAGGCATAATGCAAAAGCTTCCACATACCTGTCCAGATTCTGACTTACCCATTCGGTGATGTAGTTGTACGCATATGTTTCTACCATATTAAAGCAATTCATTTTTAACGCTTCACATGAGAAAAACCTATATTTTAACTCAAACACTTAATAAGTGTTTTAAGACAAGGCACACGAATTTTATTTGTTTTGAAATGCGTTTAAGTTGTACATTTTTATTTTCTACTAGCTGTCCCGGCAGACCTTGTTCTGCCCTATTTCTCTAAAACAAAGTTACATTGATTATTTTATGTTAATAGCTGCCCCGACACATTTCGTTCTGTCAAAAGTTATTGGCCTGTCGCAGTCTAGTAGAAATAAAATTACATTGAAAGACTTTAGTATTTTATTATATAATATAATATTTAATATATTGAATATTTTTATTGTAATGCCTTAAGGTACACGTTTTTGTTTGATTACTTGGCCCGTAAATTAATAAAATCTGACCTCTAATCAACTTGAAGGCATACCAAAGATAATCCTAGCGTGCCTTTGTTTTGTTTTGATTAACGTCAAATGTTTGACAGCTGGGGACAGAATGGTTTGTACGGGAAAAGAAAATTGTTGTTTTTACTATTTTCCTCGTATTTTTTACGTTTTTTTCCCATAAGAACCTTCCGCAGACTTCATCAAACAACAAAAAAAAATCAGCCAAATCGGTTCAGCCGTTCTCGAGTTTTGCGATTAGCAACACATTTAGCGATTCATTTTTATTTATATAGATTTGTCGCTGAATAGTTTTCTAGTTTACTTTTTCTTTCGTTGACCTTTACTTTATTCTCCAATTAAAGCGAACCTCAAATTAAATTTGTCTTGGAGTTTGTCGTAGGATCGAGTTGTTAATTTGTGAAGACATTTCTTTTTGAGTAGGTTTGATTATACCATGTCGTAAAATATTGTACCTTATATTGTACCTTCGCTTTTTAAATGTTCTCTTCCATGAAGCTCGCATTAAACACTCTCCGACAAGCACGTACCGCGAACATTGTGAAACCGAATACATATGGGGAGAGGACCCATTCTGATAATTGGAATGTCATGATTCGATAACGCTTATTCGAGCGAGTTTCTTGTCAATCAACAAACCCAAAGCGGCTGAAGTGTTGCTAAATGCTTTAATCGTTTAAATATATCGTATTTATCGCAAACCTCGAGTCAGTCTGTTTTGAATTGAGGGCAACCATAGTATGTAAGTAACGCCTTTAACGCTTGGCGGCCGCGTGGCAAAGCATTCGATCCTATTTTCTAGGTTTAAGACGAGCAGTGTTTTCGAATTTACGGTTGTGATCACCAACCCGCATTTGGAAAGCGTGAGCGAAGAGTTGAAAGGCGTCTATCATATTTATGTTAATAACTTTCCTTGAGAACTGGCATAACAATGATATAAAATATATATATAATTATATAAAATATTTATAAAAATAGATTTACATTATATTTACTGTAAAACCTACTTAACAAACGCTGCATGCAATCAAGAATAATTTAGTAAATTATCTTGTAATTTTTTTTAAATTCTTAAAATTCTCCCTAGCTTATTCGATATTAATACTTACCATAGAATTGTCAATGTCAGTCAACACAAACATTCTAACAGTCCCATACTCAGAATAATAACTAAAGTTATTGTTCTGAGGTCCCATATCATGCCATAGAGTAGTGAATGCTGACGCAAGTTCGTTTTGCACTTCACGTCAGTAGCCCAGGTACGCTTAAAGAATCCATGGATCTATAGTATAGATTCTATTCTATACAGTCTTTGTAACCTAACAGTATGTTAAATCTTAGTTATTGTAACAGTGAGCTATGTATTATTGGCCAAATGAACGATGGATCGAATGGAACGATTTCCGGAAGTATGTGTATTTCCCCCTTACTTATCCCAGATATGCCTGAAACTATTTTTCGCATAGATTTTTTTAAAAATTGGATATTTTCTTTATTGTGCTCCTAGTTTGTTAGGAAAAATAATAAAAAAAATATTTCACGCCTGGAAAAGCTGGAAAATGACGACCCATGTATGGGTCGGTCGGCACAAGTCCGCCGTTTTACTCACATGATTCATACAGTAAACGGAAATGTAAATAAAACGACATTTTTATTAAAAAAATGTTTTAATTTTTTTTTTATATAAACCAAAATGTATTTCTATTTATTGATTTTTTTAAATGATAAATTAAGCTGTGTGATAATTAAAAAAACATTCTTTGGGATGCAAATGTATGTTGCACTTGATACAAATAAAATTACAGTGTTTTTTTTACATATTTTGCATTTTAAAATCTTAGTAACATAGCTAATTAGGTGGCCGACTTGGTCGTACCTTGAATCACCAAGGTAGTTTTTTGGCGCAGGACAAGGCCCTCGATTCTCACACCTTCTAAAGATTTCTAATAAGGCTCTTGTGACACCTGCGAAAACCAAGATGATCAAGATCTCCACTATCAAGACGATACAATTGCCATGAATTATGTAATGCCATGTCAATGCTGTGACAGTGTTCTCTACAGATGGATGTCGAATCCGGGTGACGTTTTCATTTGTGCTAGTGCAAGATGTTTTTTTATTTTTTATTGTCTGACCCTGTCTGATGGAAAGCAGCCAGTGAAGCGCAAGTAAAAGCGTTTATCACAGCGCAGACCACGCTATGCCGAACGCTCACACTATGGCGGCCTGCATAAATGCTTTTTCATGCCCCGCCTACTAACCCGGGAGAGAAAGAGGAGGGAAACACGTGTGCGGGAAGCGCATTCCACATACGGGCAGGTCGGCAAAGGAACGATTGTCCGAACTTTTTGGTACGTGTCTTGATGGTCAGCACGGTATGAGGGTGGCTTCTCAGACCTGCACGCGTCGATCTGGAAAGGAATGGAGAGGGAGGAATGAGGTCAAAGAGCTCCTAAGAGCATTCACCGTGGTAAAGGCAGTAGAAAGCACTAAGGGAAGCAATATCCCTAAGTAGCTGTAACGGCAGATGTCAGATGTAGATGGAATTGGCTGTTGCACTTCAATACGAGCCCTTTTCTGTAAACATGCCAAAGGAATGCTATCGTCTTCATTTTCCGAATCAGAAGGACTAGTCCGATTAGTATAAATAGCCTCGGCAGGTGCACGTAGAACAGAACCTGGTAGATTTTGTATCGTAATGGCATCCTCATCTCCAGAATCTTCGTCAGTAACATCAGCGTTCGCGTTATCTGGTGGTTCAAATGTAATGCATTCCGGAACCGGATCTTCACGGTTCTCCAATTCATCCAAAATTTCGTACAACGATATAGGTTTTGATCTGAAATAACAAAAAGAAGCTTATTTATTCAAAAAGTCATATTTATTGTGTTTGTGCCGACGGACCCACGTATGGGTCCATGGAATATACTTCTAAATAATATAAAGAAAAACGAAAATAATTTAATTTTCTTTGCAGTTTGAATACTTTAGAGCATTAAACCAACCGGAGACGCCACTGACAGGCGTTCCCCTTTGCCAAAATGATATGACCGGCGGTCATATCGATTATATAAAACTAGTTCTCGCGCGTTCCGGCGTCATTTACAAATCGCGGTGCACGCGTAAGGACGTAAGCAAAAAATTTCGAATTGCAACATGTTTTCGTGTAAAGAGCGATCAGAAAAGTCGAATGTACAAAAGGTTAACGTTACTTTCCATCTGTAAGTATTATTAAGTCTTATTATTGTTGAATAAAGCACTAAATTTGCAAAAAACTGAAAAAATATTGTCAATCAAAAAGTGTTGCCACTAAAACGTCAAGATGCAACTTTGCGTAACTTTTAAAATTGAATGAGCCAACATTGAATTACAATTTATACTTCACGTTCTTTATCGTTAAAACTGTTTTTTAATACAAATGCTTATTTAATTAATAATAAATCACTATTTATAAATTGTTACTTATTTTCGTTTTCCAACGTTTTTTGCAACTAAATTGCTTTAAAAAAAATTAATACTATGAAACTGTATGTTTAGGATCGGTCTACTTCATTAATATAATAGTTTGACGTCCCGTCATTTATCCCGAAAATAGGAAATTTAAATTTAATTACATTAGCCACACTGCAACAAAGTTAGAGCTGCGACAGTACAAAAACAAAACATCGATATAGATTTCATCATAATGTTTATTCTGGCTATATATTTTTCAGATTTCCAAAAGATGTATTTATTATATTTATATATTTGGATCACAGCTTGTGAAAATCATGTTTCGTGGACTCCTAAATGCACACGATTTGCTCACAGCATTTTCAAACTTTTTGTTTTATACTGCAGTCCAACAGCGTGTCGTGGCAACTTAGAAATTATTAAAATATGTGTGCTTTTTATTATTATAAAGTATTAATCATAACTTCTTTGAAATATTTTCAATAAAAATAAAGATTATTGAATTGTTGTTAATTCTTTTTCGTTTAGAAAATAAAATAATGAAGATTCTAAGATTTTGCCCAATGCAGGAAGAAAGAATAGATACATGCCTATAGTTGGAAACAACATTTGTATCACTACCTTTGTGAATGGGAGTCAGGTGTGCCGATTTCCACTGTGATGGAAATATACCATTTGAAGCGATTTGTTATAATAATATTTGTAATGGCCCCGCAAGATTCTCGTCATACATTTTTAGTAATATGTTTGGTTACCATGCTGGTTTACCATCTAAACCAGCACGCTTATTATTAAAGCCTCCTCGATCTCCGGTACTGATTAATTCAATGAACCCAGAGAAGACATGCAATCTCGAGCAGTTAAGTCGTTCTGAGAAATTTTAGTCACTTGAGGAGACATTAGAGTTCATGACAGACATGGAGTTCATAAACCGACTGAAAGTACCTACTCTGAACTTATAACGTCATTACACAGTTATATAACCTCCTGACGCCCAAGCAAATTTTATGCCGTTTGAATTTAACGCCCATTGATCTCTTACAAGCACATAATTAACTATAGTGCTTGCCGCCCATGCATAAAAATGTCATAAAAACCGTGTTAGAGTGAATTTTTCAACGTGAATTTTTTTTTTAACGCTTTATTGACATGAAATGAAATCAATTTCGATTAACTAAAAGTAAAAAAAAGTTCTTTTGGAAGAACATTGGGCTTTAATCACTAAATAAGGTATATTCTTTATGTCCTCCGAGGAACACATTGGGCGATTACCAGAATAAAAGTACACATAATATGTAAATTATTTATTATTAAAATAAACAAAACTCCTAAAAATAGTACAAGACCAAGTTATTTTTAAACAATCATATTTATTCTTCTCTCATAAAATCAATAAGAAATAAGAATCGTGAACATAAAACGTAAATTTATTTACTAATAAAATAAGTAAAAACTTCTAAAATTAATACGAGATCAAATTAGCAATCAGATCAATAATTTCTTATTTTTCAACAATCACATTAATTCTTCTCTTATAAAATCGTTAACATAAAATGTAAATTATACAAAACGAATGTAAATTATTAACTAATTAAATAAACAAAAAATCCTAATATTAACACGAGATCAGATCAATAGTTTCTTATTTTTCAACAAATTTTTATACAATCATATTTATTCTTCTCATAAAATCAAAAATGAGTAAGAAATAACAATCGTGAACATAAAATGTAAATTATTTACTAATAAAATAAACAAAAACTTCTAAAAGAAATACGAGATGAAGAAGTAGTTTCTTATCTTTCAACAATCGTATTTATTTTTCTCTCATAAAATCAATAAGTAAAATAATAATCTTGAGTAGTAAATCTCAAGAGTGAAAGTGCACATAACAATTTCGGCCGGAAGTTAGGTATAAAAACACATTACATGTACTACAAATAATGCGGGACTTTTTGTAGTGACATTGTCGGCATCTAGATTGCTTATCAGAATAGACAGGCATGTAGCACTTTCCAAACGTTTTCTTCTAGATGAATGAATGAATTTTCTTGTGAAAATCGATAAGGAGGATCGCTCAGATCCTCGTCGGATGGCAAAAAATCCTCCAAATCCGAATTTTCTAACAAACTTGCTATGTCTTCCGACCGCAAACCTAAAAAGACAAAATATGGTTTAAAGTCCAACGTACTTCCACAAGGCCATAAAACATTAGACAGTTATTGGAATAAAAGTCCGCTGTTCTCACATGAGTACATATTAACTAAGTACAGAAAAAAAACAATATAATTACAAAATTCCACAATAATAAAACAAAATACGTATAATTTTGTATTTTAACTAACGAATTATTTAACTTCCAAACTATTTTACAACTTGTTTACAACGATAATTAGAGATAAAAACTTCAACGCGCGTGCTCTGCATGGTTACACCTTCGATGTGAAATGGCAGATGATCTGTGATTGGATCCGCTCAATATCGTGTCACAAATGTCACTTACATATCCACCAATCAGACAGCATGAGAAAAACATGTCTGCCCGCGGCAAAATTTGAAAATTTTGAACGATCACTATTATGTTCTTATGCAAGACCACTGGGTTATTACCAGTATGTTGTGCCAGAATTG
Organism: Eudonia lacustrata; assembly: GCA_947562085.1. Lineage (NCBI taxonomy): Eukaryota > Metazoa > Arthropoda > Insecta > Lepidoptera > Crambidae > Eudonia > Eudonia lacustrata. The sequence continues at coordinate 15,677,262 of OX387339.1, forward strand.
TCTGGGCGGTAATCAGATTCAATATTATGGCCTTTTCTTCGAACATTGGGCGTCAGGAGGAATATAAAAGCTTGTCGCGAGATTTACTTGTGTAGATAAACAAGTAAATTAAATAACTTGATGTGATTGATTTTAACTATTAAAATTTTCGGGCTATGTCATTATTATTGGCATCGACAAATTTAATCGATAGTGTCAAGCCCTATTGACGTTTATATAAAGTTGACGTCAGACTCGTGCACGGACAGGCTATCTCTGTGTGTGAATATATTAGTGTGCGTCTAGTTTATGCTAGTGTTTAATAATTTTGTAGTTTGCGTGCCTAGCGACGTCATTGAAAAATGCATCAGTGTGAACTGTATTTGTGTGCGTTTACCTCGTCCCCCGCAGACAATGACAGACTTTTTTTCATAGAAATTCGTGCGCCTGGCCTCTCCATTTGGTTTAATGCTCTAAGATGAATACTAACATGTTTTATATTTTGAAGTGGTAGACAAGTAATTTTAGTAAAATAACTATAATCTAATATAAACTTACCTTCTTGAGGACATGTTTTGTCATGTAACACTTTTTTACTCGCAAATAAAAACCACAAATGATTGAATTAACTACGTTAACTGTCAGTAAAATTAACAAGTACCCCCAAAAGCTTCTAAAATTATGTGTGACCAGTTTAAAATACATAAAATAATGACGGTATATTTTTTTATTTCTCATAACCCATGTATGGGTCGGTCGGCTTAACACCATTAGCCAATTAGGTAGACAGGTCTTAGTCCCGAATAATGATGATTATTAATGTTGTGCCATGACGGCATACGGCACAATGCCTTACATGTGTCTATTAATTGCAATCAATCACAATTAACCAATAGCTGCAATATTCCACAAGGAAAATATTCCACCACCCACCTAGATTTGCTAGGATATAGAAGACCAAGAATTGCTCAATCAGTGTGGTGACAAAACAAACATACTTCCTGTGTAGGTAATTTTGCCAAAGTTAGGTAGAATGACCATCAATACCATAAATATCAAACAACTCCATGATTGAAATTATTCTTGGCGTTGTTTGATATTGATGCCAGTTAATGGTATGTGACATCATCGTAGTGTTTTCTTTTGTTATATAGACAGAAAGAAGAGCGGGCGACCAACGTACGCGGCGACTTTTCTTTTTTCTATAGATTAAATTCGTGATTTGCAAAAACATGTTATCATAATTAATAAAATAAATATACCTATGTGATAAAAAAACTCATTTTGTAACATTGCAAAACCATTATGTTTCCATAAAAATGGTGGTCACAAAATATAAAGCTATAAAATGGATTTCATTTGATGCGTTGATGCGTTGCATAATTTTCATACGCGCCATGCGTATTTGAAAATAAATCTGAAACTTCTACCTTTTTAAACACAGTGACACAGTTGTTGTCAAATTACATTTCGTTTTTATTACACTATGTTATACTTTGTTTCGTTGTATAATTTGTTTGTTTGGTATAATTTGAATAATTCTTACAGATTAACTTTACAGACCGTTTCGTTTCGATATATTTTAATGAATAAATCAATCTAGTGCTTTATAGCAAACTATAGAAGTCTATAGTTTGCTATAAAGCACTAGCTTGATTAATAATTAATAAATAATTGACTAATTAATTAATTTAGGCATTTAAACACTGTTTTGTATAAGTATACAAAACTGATGAGCTGTATAACTCAAAGTAACCGTTTCGGTTTCAGTCATTTCTAACTTTTTCTTTCTTTATTATTATTATCAGCCACTACTTTCCCACTGCAGGGCAAAGGCCTCCCCTCCCTCCACCTATCTCTATTCTTTCTTTGTTTTCTTTTTTTCTTTCTTTTATTAAACAATGTTTTGTGTTAGGTAAGTATATGTTTAGAAACCGATGATAGAAATATTGAATTACAATTATATTATAATGACGGATAATATAATTCTGTACGTCTTACTCATAACTTTACAGTGTTACATTGTTTGTTGATTACTATAGCTAAATAGGATAAACAGTATGCAATAAAACACGCTCTTTCAGATAAAACCACATGAGCACAGGCGCTTTATTAAATAACACGATTCGAGATGAGGTCAGCTCCGCGAATGTGTTCACTCGTCTACCTAGCGATTTATAATATGTATCTACAGACTCTGCCAATTTCCCTTACCATGATCGCTTATTAAGTTACTATTTGTATTGCCTTTTTTCATCCTTTCCATTCTCGCATGTCAGATGAAAATAAGAGTCATGGTTACAATAGAAACATCTATTCACAAAAGCTCATCGCTAGGTATAAAGGTTACGACCTTCCATAAACTGAATGAAATGTGTAATTTTATTTAAAAAAAACATATTTTTAATATTTTTCATATTTGTATTAAAGTTGTCTTTGGAAAGTTAATATTGAATTGTGCGGTCAGTTTCTAACTTCTAATTAACAACAGTTTTTATATTTATAGTCCGTACTTTCCAATCATTAGGGTGTAAGTTAAGGGTTTGTATTTTATTACATACTCGGAATAAGTAAAACGGCTTTGTCTGTTACACACTTATTTTAAGAAACACTTATAATTTAAAGTTACAAGTATTTTCTGGATGGAAGCAGGTGGCGTGCAAACTTGTCGGAATAACATCCCATTGAGCCGAGTGTAATTTAGACGGTGCTTGGCTATTAGGAAGGTCCTTAAACTGAATGCCTTTCAGTACAGTTTGAATGATGGGCTGTCATAAGCTGAGATGGATAATTAGGTAGATGACTAATATATTTTCAAATACGCTATGGAAATATTCCACTAGTATAATTTATGTTTAAGCTGTTCATTAGCGAGCTAACAAGCTGTAGTAATGTCAGAAAATGCTAATAAAAGTTTACCACAAAGTCCTGAGCGGATGACCAAATATTGTGTGGTGGGTTATGGCCAGATCTCCACACGTGCTATTTTTCATATGGGGGGGGGGGGGTGTCTGAGCTCAGCATTGGGACGTTTATAGGCTGATTAATGATGATATTATTTGTTGAGCAGGTGGAACTGACGATGCATGACGGCACGGTGCGCGACGTATGCTTCATCGAGGACACGTCCAATAAGACCAGCCTGCTGGTCAGCGGCGGCGCCGGCGATTGCAAGATATACGTCACCGACTGCGCCACTGGCAAGACTTTCCAAGTATGTTTTATTCACTTTATTTGAAAAACAAAAGTTTATAAGGGGATAACGCAAACTAACATAGGGTTATATTCGACGTTCCGTCGGCATCGGCACTAAGCGGAAACTTTCAGTTTTGTGTCTAACTGCCTTACTAATCTCATCTAAGATTGGAAAAGTCGCCAACAATAAGGTTGTAATCACTTTAATCGATTAGAATTTTAAAACAAGATTTTTTTACATTTTTCATTGCCTTGAATAATATCTCTGCAGGCAATCTGTTTTTATTTTTAGCATTGAAATGACTTCAGCCAAAATATTAAACTCTAGGAGACTAAGTTCGACCGCGCAATGAAAAGAGAATTCGCTAGTCGCGTCGCCCACCACGCCGCCGGCCGCCGCACCCCTCGCAGCCGCGCCGCACCGGGCCGTCCGTTGCCCCGACTCGTGGCCGAGCGGTTAGCATCCCGCAAACTTATTACAGATCTTTAAGCGACACCCTGCTACACACTACTTCAAAGTTTATACTGATACCCCCTACCAACCTTACGGTTACAAAGCAGGTGTCAGACATCCTTACGCAAGCGCAAGGGACCATCTACGTCAGGTCATAACGCCAGATCAGAACACGCCGGTTACGGATCCTTCATCCAGTACTTTTAAGACTAGTGTCTTGAGCTAGTTGCCCCGTAGACACGTATAGTTCACTACCTAGTATCCAGATAGGTCACCGGAGCTGTAAGCTCGCTCACTTTTCGTTGCACTAAGAGCACAACTCGCGGTGTACCACTGCTCGGGCCGTCAACTCTAAAGTTGACTACCAAATGTCCTCTTTGGTGGCGGAGTTGTAAGCACACTCACTTCTCGGTACCCATCCACGCACCTGATCAATTCCAAAATCCTACGCGGCTGATTAAACTGGAGGCTTTTGCATCTAGCGGTCACCTCTACTAGTTATCCAGACTAGTGCCGGAGATGTTGGAGTAACCACTCAGTGAAAACCACCGAGCAGCACAACCAACTAAGGGCAACTCAAGTGCCCCGCAGGTCTTTTCGCTTCAGGCCCCCACACCGGACCGCTACTAAGACCGACGAACATTCCCACTTCTATAGCTAACCACATGCCACCACGAGTCCAACCCATGTCCGGGGCCTGCCGGAGACGCCCGCGAAGGCGTAACCGGCAGGGGGCCTAGGATCCGGAACTCCCGTGGTACCCCTGAAAAAACAGACGGACCCGTAGTTCCAGCTGCCATACCCTACCTATCAGGGTCAGTAGATAGGGACAAGGTCAGCTGGGGTCAGCCATCTCAAAGTAAACCAGTTCTTCCAAGCTGGTCTCAATTGGAGTCATCCCGAATTACGTCATTTAGCAGTTCTCAGCCCCCCGTTTTATCCGATTTATGATGTATCTTTAAGCGACACACAACCCGCTATACACTACTTTAAAGTTTATACTGACACCCCCTACCAACCTTCCGGTTACAAAGTAGGTGTCGGAATAACCTTGCGCAAGCACAAGGGACCATCTACGTCAGGTCATAACGCCAGATCAGAACACGCCGGTACGCATCCTTCATCCAGTACTTTTAAGACTAGTGTCTCAAGCTAGTCGCCCCGTGGACACGTATAGTCCACTACCTAATATCCAGATAGGTCACCGGAGCTGTAAGCTCGCTCACTTCTCGTTGCACTAAGAGCACAACTCGCAGTGTACCACTGCTTGGGCCGTCAGCTCTAAAGCCAACTACCAAATGTCCTCTTTGGTGGCGGAGTTGTAAGCACACTCACTTCTCGGTACCCACCCAGGCACCTGATCAATTCCAAATTCCTACGCGGCTGATTAAACCGGAGGTCTTTGCATCTAGCGGGCACCTCTACTAGTTCTCCAGACTAGTACCGGAGATGTTGGATTAACTACTCAGTGAAAACCACCGAGCACCACACCAACTAAGGGTAACTCACGTACCCCGCAGATCTTTTCGCTTCAGGCCCCCACCGGACCGCTACTAAGACCTGCTCGCTATGCACGAAATGGAAGCCTGGCCAGACCAACCAGGCAGACGAACATTCCCACTTCTATAGCTAACCACATGCCACCACGAGTCCAACCCATGTCCGGGGCCTGCCGGAGACGCCCGCGAAGGCATAACCGGCAGGGGGCCTAGGATCCGGAACTCCCGTGGTACCCTTGAAAAGACAGCCGGACCCGTAGTTCCAGCTGCCATACCCTACCTATCAGGGTCAGTAGATAGGGACAAAAAGGGTCTTTAAGCCACAGTCGCAATGGCGACAATTTACAATTTATCGCTACCAAAACACATATTTGTATTACGGAAAGTAGAACGCTACGATAGCGCCACGAGCGAGCGATTGACGAAGTAAAAGTGCACGCTATAGAATAACCGACCGATTGTAGCAACTAGTTGCGCTGAACACTATTTTCGTACATAGACTTTCGTACTATTTCGTATATAGCACGACTGAAGTTTTTCATGAGCAATGCGGCTATTTACACGATATATTGTACGAATCAATTTTTATGTGATGATAAAAAGCTCCGCTATCGCAAAACAACGAACAAGAACAACGAAAAAGAAAACCGACCCCAATTTGTTACTATCTGTTGTGAGTAGCGAGGATACGCTGACGTGAAATAATTGTCATGTCGTTTGGTTGTAGGACCATGAAATCGTTGTGGTAAACTCGTTAGTCGAAGTGGCCCCCACGTTGCGGAAGTACGAGTGAACGAGACAAAAGATAGAGCAGGGGACACTGATTAAAATTAGGGGATTGTGAATGAGTTAATTTACTTAAGTTCACGCTTAAACAAAGTAGGGGAGTTTTGTGAGTAGGTAAGTACAGTAAACGCTGTCTCGGTCAAAATTTTAGTTTGGTTTGACGAGAGGTGATACTTTTATTCCTGGCGGCGTATTGACTCTTTAGAATAATGTATTAACTTCTAGCATTTTTATGAATAAAAAATACAAAACTTTGTTTTTGCTACAAATGATTGCTCTTATGAAAATCGCTAACTAGCTTTGTACGGCGCGGTGCGAGACCTTGTACTGAGAAGTATCGCTAAACAACTAAGCAAGGCGTTTCTTTTTTCCCGTTATTCGGGCGGTGTGCGTCATATTATTGAAAAATGCATAAAAACCACTAACATAAAACATTTCCAATTTCTCTTTCAATTGTAGTGATCGTATATACAGCGTGTCCAAAAAACGAAAGATAATCCTTTACCTGCGGGTGGGTCACATCATGTCCTACCACATACTGGAATTTCAGTTTAATGAAAGTCTCACGGTTTTCGAGATATCGTTTATTTTTAATTTTTTTTAGAAAAATCTTCCCTCGTTTTGTTTATTTCATGCCATTTCTACAAATGATAACTTTTTTAAGCCCCATTTTTTTTCAAATACTCATGGTTATTTGCTTTATTTAAAACAATATTCTTTTGATCCCTAAATTACTGCAAAAACCACATAAAAAAAATCTTATGCAAAGATTTCATACAAACTAAATCAAACGGCTGACTTAGAAAGCCTGTGGTTTAAAAAAAATGTACGAGGCAGACCGTGCCAATTACTTTAAAACATTGCTTAGTTAATGTTAATTTAAAAATGGTATTACTGTTTTACATTCCTTTTTAATTTAATTTTATATGGTAATTTAAATGCACAAAGGTAGCAATTTCGGATTTTATTAAAATAAAAGTCAATTAAAATTAAGTTACCTTACAAGTATTATTTCATGATTTGATACATGTGAACAATGAAATCGTAGAAAGGTTCGGTACCTGACATGCTTCCATGAAGTTTTGACCTTGACATGTCATTGTAATTAAATTGGCAAAGAAAATATTCTTTATTTTGACAGGTATTTTGGGGTTTTGGTATTGGTACAAGTAAAAGACAATTAAAACAAATAAATTTTTTATTAAATTATTTACAGTTAACGCTCAAAATGGCCGCCATTTGCCCTTATGCATGCTCTACATCGTTTAATAAAGGACCTTTTAATTCGGCGAGCATAACCCTCTTGAGTAATTTTTTTTTACTGATATCACCTCCGTCTCGTACTGGTCTTTAAAGCGGCTGCCTCAATAAAAAAAATCCAGTGGAGGTCTAGCGACCTTAGTGGCCTTAAGATAGGGCCTAGACAAAAAAAGAAAAAGAAAAGCACAGTGCACTACACTTTAAAAAGGTATGAATTGTACCCATATCATGTGAAGCGTGTGCAAACTTTACAACCTGCTGACTACCCGCGAAGAGTAGAGTTTTGTCGCACAATGCTTAGTAAAATTAACCAAGATTGGGTTTATTACGATAAAATTTTGTGGAGTGAGGAGTTTACGTGCCGAAAAGATGGCTACTTAAATATGCATAATCTGCATTACTGGGAACTAGAGAATCCCCACATTATACGGGAAGATAGGTTTCAAACCCAGTTCAAAAATAATTTGTGGACTGGGATCATAAACGGTGAAGTGATAGGCCTGTATGAACTGCCACCATCGTTAACTGGAGCAACCTACCTGAATTTTCTTTAACATCAACTGCCATTACTTTTGCAAGATGTGCCGCTCTCTACAAGGCAACACATGTGGTTGCAAAATGACGGCTGCCCGGCACACTACGCCCGAGTGGTCCGAGACCACTTAGACGACAGATACCCATGAAGGTGGATCGGGCGTCTCGGCCCTATCTTATGGCCACCAAGGTCGCCATACCTAAAGCCATTGGATTTTTTTATTGGGGCTACCTGAAAGACCTGGTGTACGAGACGGAGGTGACATCAGTCACACAGCTGCGGGCAAAGACACAATCCGCCGGGTACAATTCATACCTTTTTAAAGTGTAGTGCACTGTGCTTTTCTTTTTCTTTTTTTGTCTCGGCCCTATCTTATGGCCACTAAGGTCGCTAGACCTAAATCCACTGGATTTTTTTTATTGAGGCAGCCGCCTTAAAGATCAGTACGAGACGGAGGTGATATCAGTCAAAAAAAAATTACGCAAGAGGCTTATGCTCGCCGAATTAAAAGGTCCTTTATTAAATAAATAAATAAATAAATATTTCTTTATTAATCCTTCACAAACATAAAAAAAATTATAAAAATATTTATTAAACGATGTAGAGCATGCATAAGGGCAAATGGCGGCCATTTTGAGCGTTAACTGTAAATAATTTAATAAAAAAATTATTTGTTTAAATTGTCTTTTACTTGTAGCCATACTATACCAAAACCCTAAAATACCTGTTAAAATAAAGAATATTTTCTTTGCCAATTTCAATTACAATGACATGTCAAGGTCAAAACTTCATGGAAGCATGTCAGGTACCAAACCTTTCTACGATTTCATTGTTCACAATTGTATCAAATCATGAAATAATACTTGTAAGGTAACTTAATTTTAATTGACTTTTATTTTAATAAAATCCGAAATTGCTACCTTCGTGCATTTAAATTACCATAAAAAATAAAATTAAAAAAGAATGTAAAACAGTTATACCATTTTTAAATTAACATTAACTAAGCAATGTTTTAAAGTAATTGGCACGGTCTGCCTCGTACATTTTTTTTAAACCACAGGCTTTCAAAGTCAGCCGTTTGATTTAGTTTGTATGAAATCTTTGCATAAGATTTTTTTTATGTGGTTTTCGCAGTAATTTAGGGATCAAAAGAATATTGTTTTAGATGAAGCAAATTACTATTTGATGATGATTTAATTTTTCAAATACCATGAGTATTTGAAATAAAAATGGGGCTTAAAAAAGTTATCATTTGTAGAAATGGCATGATATAAACTAAACGAGGGAAGATTTTTCTAAAAAAATGAAAAAGAAACGATATCTCGAAAACCGTGAGACTTTCATTAAACTGAAATTCCAGTATGTGGTAGGACATGATGTGACCCACCCGCAGGTAAAGGATTATCTTTCGTTTTTTGGACACGCTGTATATATATAATGTTAAACTTACCTAAATGGTTATCTGCGAGAACTTCACAGTTCTGCCGCCCACGTTAATGTTTGTTTACCCGTGTGTGGATAGTGGTCAATGAGGAAGAAGATTCCCCTAAAATACCTACCACAAACTCAAATTTCCTCAGCAGACTTTAAACTTTATGCTCAAGTATTAAGATTGACATTGTATTAAAGTAATTTGACAGTTTTGAATAGGTTGATGTGCAGGCATCTGTACTTACATCTATATAAATAAAAATGAATCACCGAAATGTATGTACGCGCATAACTTCCGATTGACTGCACAAAATTGGATAATTATTTTTTTATTGAGTTTGTTATTGTCAGGACAAGGTTTGTAGAGAAGAAAATTAAAAGAAAAAAGACATTTTTACTAAAATATGATTTTTTAAATATCATGTTATGAAAAGTGAGTGAGTAAATGTGACAGAGTGACGTACAGTTCTTCAGCCAGCATTTGACAACTTCAAACGGACAATACGTCATTACCACTTCTTTTGCAAAAGTAATATCGGTGTTTCGTGTGTTTGAAGGTTTACCGCTGTGTTTTAAAATGTTATTGATTTAAAAAAAATGCCACCTGTGAGGCGTCAAAATATTGGTCGGCGTACGCGTAATGCAAGTCGAGTTCACAACTTTGTCCATGAATCCATGTTCTTTTTCACTATTTCATACAATTCTAGATTTACTTCGGGAATATCTGCTTAAATTATTGAGTCATTTTCATCTGTTCTTATTTTTTCGACCATCCACAGAAGAATATGCGCATGAGGCAGTCCTCTCTTCTGCCACTCTACAGAGTACATCCAACGTCGTACGTCTCCGAAGACATGATATTTTACAATGAAGTTCATAAGCGCTTTGAGTTTCTGCTTGAACACTCGTGCTGTTATGTCATGACGATCGCTGAATGATTGACCGGATAATAACAGATTAGTGATTTCTATCCATTTTGGGTTGCACGTTAAAGTAATATATATACTTACCACAACATTTTTTTTTTTGGATTTTTTTTTATTCTTTTGGTTTAAAATATTTGGCATCAAAAAATACATTCAACCCTTAATTTTCACCCTTCTATCACCAACCCCTATTTTTTATAGCCATATTAATCACTTGATCAGTTGTCTCCGCCAGGCGTCTACCGGTGTCACTTCTCACCCAGTAAACAGCACGGAGTAGCAATGACTTTCAATAAGTCCCAAGGCCAAACGATGTCTGTTTGTGACTTAGATTTGAGCACACCATGTTTTTCACACGGAAAATTATACATGGCATGCTCTCGAGTGGGCAAACCATCCAGTTTGTTTGTGTTAGCTAAGGTCTTAGCTAAAGATGGGCTAACAAAAATATTGTACACACTGTAGCATTAATGGATTGATATTGTTTGTTAGTGTTATTGTCGTAATTAATAATATATATATAGGAATAAATTATAATCATCATCAGTTCATTTTATGTTCCCACTGCTGGGGCACGAGCCTTCCCTAAGGATGGATAGGGAGAACGGGCTTTTAAACCACCACGCGGGCCCAGTGCGGATTGGTGGTTGTTAACGACTGCTAATGCAACCGGGGCCAACTGCTTTACGTGCCTTCCTAAGCACGGAGGAGCTCGAGATGATACACTTTTGGTCACCCATCCGATGTCCGGCCTTTGCGAAAGTTGCTTAACCTCGGCACTCGCAGACCGGGCGCGTTAACCACTGCGCCACTGAGCTTCTCAAATTATAATAAAGTAAAAAATATAATGTTCAGTGCTTTGTTATTTTTATATTCCGTCATCGTTCACAGCGCTCCATGCCTCTTTCACTCATATACCACATCCTCACACACTTGCAATAAGTTAATTATTTTCTTCTACCCTACAAATTCCCTAGAAATATTTGGCAAAACAACGTTTGCCGGGTCAGCTAGTACTTATATAAAAGTCATGATCTAGCTTGTTGTTCTTATTTTTCTGAGAACTATTTACAGTCAGACTGGCCTGTCATCCTAATCCGACTGTGCTGCGTTATCTCTATATATTTAACATTGTGTGTATGAATCGGCAGGCGCTAAGCGGCCACTCGGGCCATGTGCTGTCGCTGTACAACTGGGGCGGCGCCATGTTCGTGTCGGGCAGCCAGGACAAGGCCGTGCGCTTCTGGGACCTGCGCACGGGCGGCTGCGTCAACGTCATCTCGCCGCCCACGGGACACCCGACCAAGGTACCTACGGCTGATCACTGTCAACCGATTCACTAGTCTCACCTTATTTTGCTGCCTATAACCTCCCACTCTCATTTGTAGTTTTGGTGACAAAACATGCTGATTTGTTTGTGACACGTTGATGCCGAAATTGCAGTAAGTTAGCAGTAAAAAGTGGCCGTTCATCTGGGTTATTCAGTAGTTGTAGCAGCGGGTACTTTGTACAATGCGGAATCTATATATATAAAAATCAATTGCTGTCCGTTTGTCTCGCTAAAACTCGAGAATGGCTGGACCAATTTGGTAAATTTTGATTTTGAAATTTTTGTGGAAGTTCAGGGAAGGTTTAAGCGGTGAGAAACAAAAATAATAAGTAACGCAAAATTCTAAAAACGACAATTTAATTTTCCTATACAAAATTATTTGTTTGTTTCGTTGTCATGGAAACTGTCAAAACGGTATATAGTACAACAAAATGTTCCTAGCTGTGAAACATTTGATGTCTTTTTCGTCTTTAGACTTTGTGGAATAGGCGACGTAAAGACCCGATGGAATTTCCCATATGCTGCCTAGCCTAGCTGTTCCTTCTGTTAGCCTCTTTTTCAAAGTTGTTTCTACCCAATTGCAAAATCTGCCCGAGGTAGAAATATTCCATATAACAACTTCCAGAGCACCGCCTTGTACTGCAATCGGTCGCGGAATGGCATGTTCGTCCAAGTTCATCCGGAGACCGATGCATTGAGAAGAATCAGCTAGGCTGTTCAGCATGAACCGTAAACCCTGCAACGCTTCGGCCACGATGACGATGTCGTACGCGAATCGCAAGTGTGAGATGTGTTCGCCGTTGATGTTAATGCCACGTCTTTTCCAGTCCAGCGTTTTAATCACATTCTCCAATGCATTTGTGAACAATTTGGGGGATACCACATCCCCTTGTCTCACACCTCAATGCAAGGGGATATGCTTAGTCTGCTGGTGCTGTAATTGGACGGCCATGGTGGCAGCATTGTACAGACACCTCAACACTTGGATAGACTAGAAATTAAACTATGGTGATCTGGTTTATGGCCCGCGCCTAACAGCAAAAACAGCTCGTCTTGTACAAAGGGTTCAGAATGCATGTAGTAGATATTGTTACAATATCCCCCCACGAACACATATCACACCCTATCTGAACAACGCGTCCACACTGAACATGGCTTCCTGGAGACATATACATCTGGCTGTTTTAGTGCACAACGTCATAAAGACCCGATCGCCTGAATATCTGTTTTCAAAACTAGACAGTTCCAACAGTAAGTACAGTTCAAGACCGAGAAGAGATCTGTCGCATTACTGCAAACATAAAACGGTAGCATCCAGGGGCAGCTTTCGTTACCAGGCAACCAAATGTTGGAACAACATTCCTCCACCTCTACGGCAAAAACCTAAATTCTCGTTCAAAAATTATTTTAAGGCATATGTAATGGAAAGGCAGAAAGGTGGATTGTCTGGTACGAACAGCTGTGGTGAGCCATTCAAATGTTAAATTTTATTGGAGCAGATGATTTTATGTAGCCGCCTTATTTTATTTATTTAGAAATGTATAATTCTGTAATTGCGTTGACATTATTTGATATTTGCTTACTCTGCACATCGACTGACTATTAATATTATTAATTATTTTTATTTTATTTTTTATTTTTATTAATAATAATTATCTTATCACATCGCCTACTTAATGTTTTATTTTACACTTTGTAACACCAAACACACGCAACACACCAATAAGCAAACAAACAAAAAAATTGTTTTCACGGGGTCCTGAGGCTAAATGCACGGTCTTGGCAGAATAACAGCGTCTGCTGCTAACACAGTAGGCATTTGCTGAGTCGAGGCCCATTTGCTGCTGTAGCACACATACTTCAATATTCATTAGATTTTTATTTTATTATTAAATTATTAATGTTGTTGTCTTTGTTCATTTAATTCTGTTTGTATTTATGTTTTTCTCTTTATTGTAATTTTTAATTTAATCGTCTTGTATAAATGTATTTATGTGTGCTTATGTAGTAAATAAATGTATGTCTTTGTCTATGTCTATGTCTATATCGCCAATCGACTTGGCCTCGTGTCGACATTTGGAGGGTTTGCCCATAATTGCCACGCTGGGCATGCGGGTTGGCAATCGCAGTGCGTAGCTAATCGCACCAGTGTCGCTGCTGCCCGACACCGGTCTGTGCACTTTGTTAGCTACTTTCGGGCTGTGATGGGTATCCCGCCATCGGTCGGTCGCCAGAGCCTCATCTGTTGGTCAGCAGGGTGCACCACGCGCAGGAGTGTAAAATTAGTCCTGCCTCCAAAACTATGCTAAAAGTCTGTATGTCAGGCAGTTGCTCTCTAAATGGGGTACATTACAAAGCAGCTTAGCAGACAATTGAGAAATTAAGAAAAAAATAAAAGTAAAAAAATAACAATAATAAAAAAGACATTTTTCAGTGTATAATGTTTTATCTAATTGTTTAATACATTGTTTTAAATTATCAGTCGATAATTTAAAACAATGCATGCATTATTATCCGCTACTATCTTCATGAAACAATATACCTACGTCATAAATAATTTTTCTCACTTTTCTATGTAAAACCATTTCGTAATTTAAAACTTTTGTGCGCGATGTTATTTTGAGGACGAAGGTACCGTAGATTCGGAAATCAAGGGTCGACTGCTAAACCAGCGCGCTGGCTAATAGCATTCATCAAGTGACCCGCCCGCCCCGCGCCGCACCTCATTCCACCAAACAGACCGATAAATCACCTAATGCGCAGCTTGACCGCCAGCGGTCTTTTTTGACGCGATCTGTAAGTAAAAGTGACGTTTCAAGTTTGTAGGCCCTAAGGGGTGTGTAATGTTTAATTTATCAACATATCAACATATCGTATAATGATCAAAACTTATACAATCAAATGATATAGTTTTGTTTAATTTAACACTTATTGTATAGTGATGGAATTACATAATTTTAAAATACATAATTTTGAAACATACTCGTATAACAAACGATTGAACTAAACTCATTTAATATAACAGCCGTTTAATATAACATTTACATGATATAATAATTAAAACACATAACATTTATCTAGTATAAGAACATTTAGTATAACATTCATTTACGATAACACTATTTTTGTATAATACTTAAAACATATAATGATTACTTAATATAAAATTCAATTCATATAATATCATTTAATATAAAGACAATTAACATAAAATGTTAAGTAGGGTACTTTGTTACTACGTACGTATTTCATAAAATACTTTTTCGTATAAAATCATTATTTTATTGCTATCAACTGATCACCTAATTTAAATTAACTTAATTAGCCTCTACTTCAGGATCCACTGTTTCTAATCTACCTTATTATACTGAAGTGCTTAATAATTTTAAAATAAAATGCTATGAACAGTTTAAAAAATATTTTGATAAAAGAAGTACGGAAAAAGGAATTTGGTTCAAAACAATCCAATGTCAGCCTCCTCGAATACTATGGTTTTATAATTTAAAAATAAATTGAAAATATATTGTCATGCTACACAGATTGCGTTAGCAGGATATATGAAATTCGCAATACACACTAGGTATGATGATACATTCAGTCAAGCAAGTATTGGGAATGGATGATCCAAATTCAAATTTTGTTTTTTTGTTGTTGTTAGATTGGCACAACTGTTTTCCATTTTGGCGCGGAGTTTGAGTTGCATCTGTTATTTATATTAAATACAGTGCTGTTTTTAGTTATATCATATCTAGTGTGTATTGCGAATTTCATAATGGACAAAAACATCGAACAAAGAGTTTGTCTTAAATTTTGCATCGCCAATGGAATTTCGTGTTCGGAGTCACTAAAAATGTTACAGAAGGCTTACGGTGAATCAACTTTATCAAAAACACATGCTTATGAGTGGTACAAAGCGTTCAAAAGCGGTCGAGATGTGATGGAAGATTTGCCTCGCTCTGGTAGGCCATCAACGTCTGCAACTGAAGTTAACATTGCAAAAGTGAAGAAAATAGTGACTGAAAACCCTCATTCAACTTTGAGAGAGATAGCCGCCGAATTTTCTGTGTCTCACGAGTCGATCCGTACCATTTTAAATAATCACTTGGGTAAGAAACATGTTTCCGCTCGGCTAGTCCCAAAAGACCTGAATTTTCTCCAAAAACTCAATCGCATGAGAGTCACTGAGGGCATGCTAGAACGAGTCAATTCCAATTCAACATTCATGAAACGCATTGTTACTGGTGACGAGACGTGGGTTTACGAGTTTGACATGCAAACTAGTCAACAAGCTTCAGAGTGGCGCCTTCCAACTGAACCGAAACCGAAAAAACCACGCTAAGTCGATCAAAAGTCAAAGTCATGTTGACTGTTTTTTTGACTATCGCGGTGTTGTGCACACTGTTGTGTAATTCTTGCCGGAAGGTCAAACGGTAAATAAAGAATATTATTTGAGCGTTATGCGGCGTTTAAGAGAACAAATTCGACGAAAAAGGCTAGATTTGTGAAAAGAAAATTCTTGGATTTTGCATCATTGGTCATCATTGTGAACGAATTTTTGTCCAAACACTCAACAAATACCATCGAGCAACCACCATATTCACCAGATATGGCTCCAGCCGACTTCTTTCTTTTTCCTAAACTCAAATTACCACTTCGTGGCACCCGCTTTCAATCGGTAGAAGACATAAAGGAGAATTCGAGGCGAGAACTGAACTCAATTTCGGAAACAGCGTCTAAGAAATGTTTTGATAATTCGAATATTCGTTGGCGTAAGTCTATCGTTTCTATAGGAGCATACTATGAAGGTGATAAAATAAATTTGGATGAATAACAAACATTTTGTGTATTATTGATCTTTTCCCGGTACTTTCTTGACAGAGTAGTATAACTAAAAACAGCACTGTATTTAATATAAATAAGAGATGCAACTCCAACTCCTCGCCAAAATGGAAAACAGTTGTGCCAATCTAACAACAACAAAAAAACAAAAATTTGAATTTGGAACCATAAACAAATCATCCATTCCCAGACATATTTTAATGTTGGCGGGAACAGGCTACGACCAACCGACGCACAACCGCACCTTGTACACGCCCTGAGGAATGTGGCAATGGTAGGGCTCCCTCCGTGTGCATTACGTGTACCTATCCCGCACACTCCCGGAACGAGTAAGACGCGAGAAACGGAAAACGAGCTTCTAATTAAGGAACGTGGGTTAGCGGCTATTTAGTTAAGGATGATTGATAATTCTTTCAACAAATTCCATGATAGAAGGAAATAAGTTTTTTTAGCGAAGCATTATGAAGCAATTGGATTATTGTAAACTTGACTAGAATACCGAACTAGAACGATCTGAGGAGAATTGGTGTCTGTATAAATAAGCAAGAAACTTATGCGACCAGATAATACGTAACGCTAAACGCCGACACATCCTTGAAAACATCTCATCCTCTTCCCCTGCTGATATCTGGAAGTTTCTAGGAACTCTAGGTAGTAGCAAGACGCGTAACGTTGATCTGCCTAACACAATTTTCTTGGATGACTTAAATCAACATTTCACTACCACTACTTTTATGGATCGTTCAACCATTTGTCAGACGGTAGATTATATTGCTGGTCTGTCTCGTCCCAATACTGACTCTTTTCACTTTTCTCCTGTTACTGAGGATGATATCAAAAAAAACTATCCTCTCTATCAAATCTGGGGCCGTGGGATATGATGGCGTCAGTCGCCGCATGATTATTTCTATATTAAACCATGTCATTCCTCCGATTACTTACACAATAAACTTTTCCCTCCACTCAGGCCAATTCGTTTATCAATGGCGTAAGGCCTATATGAGACCCTTACCCAAAATTTCCAATCCTTCCCTACCGACTCATTTTCGTTCCATATCCATGCTTCCGTTTCTATCCAAGGTAATCGAAGGTTATGTCTATAAGCGGTTTTCGAGGTTCAATTACCAAAATGGCCTCGTTAATCCGCTACAATCCAGTTTTAGGCCTGGGCATAGCATAATTTCCGTTTTCCTTAAAGTGACTGGCGACATTAAACAGGGCATAGAGGATACCAAAGTAACAGTCTTGGTACTCATAGATTTCTCTAACGCCTTTAATGCCATTAGTCACGATATTCTCCTTTCTATCCTTTCTCAACTTATGGTTGCATCTGAAGTGCAGGAGTGGTTCTCTTCTTATCTTCGTGACCGTCAGCAGTCAGTCCGCATTGATAAGACAACATCAAGTTGGTGCAACCTGGTTGCTGGCGTTCCTCAAGGTGGTATTCTTTTTCCATTATTATTTTCAATAATTTTTAACTTCATTACACATCACCTTCAGTGTTCGTATCATCTGTACGCCGATGACCTTCAGCTTTGTACACAATCACGTGTGGATGACTTATCTGACGCCATTCGAAGATTGAATAGAGACTTGGAGGCGATAAACGACTGGTCTCGTAGGTTTGGTGTGGCCGTAATCATTTCTTATTGGCAGCTTGCGATTGATGGGTTAAGTGGCGATTAACTTTCTTGAGCCAATGAATGTTTAATGGAACAGTCATACCGTTTAGTCAGAGTGTAAAAAATCTTGGTCTGCATCTGGATTCTACACTCAGCTGGCATTCACAGGTTACTCATGTCAGTAAAAAGGTTACCTGGGCTTTGCGTTCATTGAATCGACTAAGGAATTTTTTGCCGTTCAAGACGAAGGTAATGCTTTTTGGGTCTTTTCTGAATCTAACTTGTATAACTTGGCTCAGAGCAATCCTACAACTTTTGTGCCATATTTAACTATTACTCCAAATGGCTAGTTCTAACAATACGTACTATTTTTTTTTGTTGGCCGGCACTTTCAGAAAAGCCCCAAAAATTTATGGAGCCCGAATGATCTCCTTTATTAATTTAAATATTTAAAAACATATTTCTTTGTACTCTTGGCACTATCTAATATTTTTTTATTGTTTTTAAAATGGCAATAAGACTCATCGCAATCAAACTTTTTTTGGAGTTGGTTTGTCATTTTCTCTATTATTATGATCGGAATCGCTCTCCATTTTAAACCGTAATGTAAAATAAAGAAAACTTTCACAATTTCACAGCAGTGCCGCTAATAAAAACAAAACAAACAACTAGAACTTGACAATTTCTTTGACAGTTTATAAAGAGCGCGTTCAGAAATTAAGCGTTGCGTTTCTTTTTACTTCACTTGGGTCTGAGTATCATTCAGTAATTCAGAAATTAAGTCAACAGGAATATTTCGTTCAACAAACGCACGCATTATTCGGAAATAAAATATTTTCCATACTTTATTTTTATTAAAAAGAATAAAGTATGGGGATGGAAAATAACGTAGGATACGTTATTTTAAAGTATGGTTGGCAACCCTACTGGTTGGTTGGTTGGTTGTTTTTGATTAAAGATCCATGGACTCAGTATTCCAAGTGATGTCAACGAATTTGTAGGTTTTTTTTTGCGTAAAGAACTCATAATTAGGTACAAGTACACAAATTTTTATTGCTAAGAATCAATTAGAACTCTCACATTAACAATAAATGATTGAAAATAATTAATTTTTAGGTTAACATTTATTCGGATAGTGAAGTGACACTCTATTGCCAACTTTACAACTTAAAAACGCTTTGAAAGCAACCGCGTTATGCTATGTAAAAAAAGTAAAATCTAAATAACCGCCATTTTGTGTGTTTTGACATTTATATGTTGTGCAACTGTGTCAAAAGTTGGTGCAACTGTGTCCTCAGGTTATTCTAATTTGTTTATTAATAATTAACAGTAGTAGATATTACCAATAGTAAAAAAAAATGTTTCATACCCGATGAGGTAACATTAGGTCAAAGTTAGTCACAGAACCGAATTAGTCTACCCCGATTCCACGTGGTACTAGTCTGCCCTACGCTAGTGGTTTTATGAATCCGGAGACGCGGAGGGAGAGCCGCCCTCACCCGCTGTAACGATACGCAGGCATCAAGCTCGGCGAGCATGTAATGCCTGCGTTTCGCTACGCAAGGGTGGAGGGGATGCTCTTCCCGCAGCGCCGGAGATGTTTAAAACCTACGGTTGTCACATATCTGAGCTGTTTGGTTAAGCTCTGACGTGATTTTAATTTTTTCTTTAAAAAAAAAAGTATATGGTTTCGAGTTATGAGCTTTGAGGGAGGGGTAGGGGTATATTCTACCCCACACCTCCCCTCCCCACCCCCAAATTCGGCGACATCAGTTGGAATTTAGAACCGATGAAGTTATATGCACAAGGATAAAAATTATCCTTGGCGGCGGAGGATGTTGGAATTGATTTATAGGATGTATAGTTTTATTCATTTGTCTTAAACTAAGTAATAGTAAAAAAGGTACAAAATGTCATCTGTAAAACATTGGGTCCGTTTTTCTTAGAATAATAACTAAAGCTATAGAAACCGGACTAACATAGCAAAGGTGTCACCAGATTTGTGACGTCATATTTGAGGTAATGTAGTAAGTGACTTTATAAAGGACTCAAGTTTTTTTTTGATCACCGACTATCTGATGACCGTTTGACATAACAATACAAAAAATAAAAACTAAGTGTCAACCATTTGTCGCACTCCAGCCTCCTTTTCTAGCCATAAGATAGAACGGAACTAAACATAGTTGCACGTTTTTTTTTTAGCCATCCTTCTATAGCTTTAGTTATTGTTCTGAGCCTTTTTTTTGATGTGTCTTGGTCGGCGGTTTTAAATGTAGATAGAAAAAAAACGTGAAAAAAAAATTTATTAACTCAGTACATAATTCAAAGATTTATTATTTAACAGTAAAATTCGTAGTAGTCATGAACTGAACTCTTACCCAGGTTATACAATGTTTATTATTACAGTGACATGTTATTACGAGAATAGCCGGAATACCGGATCGTGCTCAGAGGCGTGCATTTGGAGAGGCCTATGTACAGCAGTGGACCTGTATAGGCTGTTGATGATGATAATGATGTTATTACTATTATAATACTTCTATTTATAATATTGTAAGTTATATAAACATTATGCAATAAATATGTGACTACCATCATCATCACCAGCTCT
Organism: Eudonia lacustrata; assembly: GCA_947562085.1. Lineage (NCBI taxonomy): Eukaryota > Metazoa > Arthropoda > Insecta > Lepidoptera > Crambidae > Eudonia > Eudonia lacustrata. The sequence continues at coordinate 15,697,729 of OX387339.1, forward strand.
TTTTTAAGTCCCCACTGTTGGGGCACGAGCCCTTTGGATAAAAACATCACAGGGAAAACGGGCCATAAACCACCACGCAGGCCCAGTGCGGTGGTTGGTCATGACTGCTAATGCAGCCGGAACCAACGGCCTTCCAGATCGAGGAGTTCTAGATGATACATTTATGATCACTCATCTGATCTCCGGCCTTTGCGAAAGTTGTTCAACTTCAGCAATCGCAGACCAAGCGCGTTAACCACTGCGCCGTCGTCGGTCGAGCTGCTCGACTCAACCTTAACTATGTCTGATTTATTGATAAAGGGCTCAGCCGTTGCCTCCCTGGCGGTGGACCCGAGCGGGCGGCTGCTGGTGTGCGGGCACGACGACGGTTCGTGCGCACTGCACGACGTGCGCGGGTCGCGCGCGCTGCAGCGGTTCACGCCGCACGCGGGCGACGTGCGCAGCGTGCGCTTCTCACCAGGCGCCTACTACCTGCTCACGGCAGGTTACGACGGCCGCGTGGTGCTAACCGACCTACAAGGTAAACACTCTATTCAAGGTACAACGCACAATGTGTATACCCTCTTTCGCCCTTGAAGAAGTCGGGGGGAGGGGAGAGAGACACATAACCAACACTTTTTCAGAGCGCAGTAGTAAGTATAATGTATTTTCTATTGCTTCAAAAAAGGTGCATTCCACAAAACTGGCGCATTTTTCAGCCTAAATACTTTAGTTCCAGATAAGGACGAACCGACGCACCGACTACTTATTTCTTACAGCACACGTTTAAATGTTTTAGCACAGAACAGTTTTAGATGCAATTTACAAATTAAATTAGAATAATTTGAATAGTCTTTTCGCGGCTGTCCATCGATCGCAAGCGACTGTACTTCATAATGGTTGTTTACGACACATTCCTTCTACGCATCTTTACTGTACAACGATCGAGCTCTCGCCAAGTGCTTTAGCGTCTTGTATCTTGTACAGAAACACCGTATTCTCATTTTGAATATACCTCCAAGTTTGGTTAAATCTTCTTATGTGTTTAACGGCTACAGATGTAATTCAGAACATTTAGTCAAACTAATTATTAAAGTAGCATATTATGAAGTCATTAATAAACCATTTATTAATAAATAACGGAGGGTCCACTGAACATTGTATCTATTAAGGTGAATCTGCCAGGTATCACAGCGACCTGTGTCACGAGCACGCTCAAGCAGATTACAATTTAATGGGCTATTTTGATCAGTATATTAACTGATCTGACTGAAAACACCCCAATATCTGGAATATTACGCGATAGTTATTATGATGCCCATATTTGTACAGCCTTCATTGTAACTCATCCTCCTTGAACTGTTTATTCATTTATACCTATGTTACTAGCGGCCGCTCGCGGTTTCACCCGCGTGGTTCCCGTTCTCGTGGGAATATATCGGGATAAAAAGTATCCTATGTTTTAATCCAGGTTATAAACTATCTGTATGCCGAATTTCATCCAAATCCATCCATCCGTTGCAGCGTGAAGAAGCAACAAATATACACACATACATACACACAAACTTTCGCATTTATAATATTAGTGTGATAAACGTTGGTAGTTTTTCTGTTTCATTTTTATCGCCGATATGGTTGAAGTATACGAACAACAACCCAAAAAGTTCGTCTAGTTAAGTTTTTAAAAAAATAGGAAGAAATAGACAAAAGTCTGGGGAATATTTATATTTAAAAAAATCACGCTAGATTAAATATTTATTCAACCAATGTAACATTTTTGTTAATACTAGTCGTAGTAAACTCCCTGGCGAAATAAGAAGGAACCGATGCTACTCGTTTGCTTTTATACATAATGTTTTTTTAAAAATCGTCTTATGTATGTACCGCTCTGCTGCCCCGTTCTCCCAGAGTGAGTCAGCGTAAGGGCTATAACAGTGCTAAACCGACCGTCGGCACGTGCTTCGGTCACGTATGCTTAAATAAATAGTCGCTTATGAACGTCATGCGCCACCGCCACGGTCAGCGTCGTACTGTTGTATTTCATAAGCGACTATGTATATAAGCATACGCGACAGACGTACGCACCGACGATGACGACGGTAGGTCGAGCATTGTTTTAGCCCTTAGATGCGAAGCTACAACAGTGTTTTTGTTATTTCGTAGGAGACCTCACGTGTGCTCTGCCGAGCGTGCCCGTGGCACGTCACCCGGACAAAGTGATATCCGCGAGGTGGCACCCGGACGACTTCTCGTTTCTCTCCACCTCGGCCGACAAGACCGCCGTTCTGTGGACGATACCCCCCATCTAAGGAGCACCGCCGAACACAGTCGCGCGACTGCACTGCGACCGCATGCGTTCGTGAATATCATAAAACAACTGATTGAACAATTGCATTGAACGCGAGCGAATGTTATCAGTTTGTTTTTAAAAGCCTTATCGAGCTCATGCAGTATTATGAGCATTCTTAATCAGTTTCCATTTCCAGCGATCGTTTTCGAGTTTATATTTCGGCCTAATGCTAGTCAGACTCACTTGTTGCGGACACTCTCTGTGTAAGCCGATTCAAAGAACACTGGGAATAGGGTCTGCCCAAAGAGTGTTTGATGCTGGGTTCTTTTGTCTCGATCAAAAGTTTCCCTTGAAAAATTGATTTCGGCTGTCCTTTATCATTACAAAACATAAGTAAAATTTAAAAAAATACAATAATTTCTTTGTTTTGTTTTAATCATTATTTTCCGTTTGTAACTGGCTTTACATAAGGGTGCGCCGTCCGTAAGTGACAAGTGTCATAATATGTTTTATTTGAAATGTCGTCGTCCATATTTATTTGATGCCGCGCGGCCATACTAATTTTGTATGGGAAATTTAAGGTGCTTAATAAAAAATAATTATTTAAATAACCACTTGATGAATCGAAAATGTAGTCTAGCAATTTGTAGTTTATCCATTGATGATTGTTTAGACAAAATCAGAGGTACAATAATTTAGATAAACTATAAGAAATCTACTAAACGCCGCCACTCGTTTTCATGATTTTTGCCCAACTTTAAATGATATTGTAGAAAAAACTATAGCGTGTTATGAATTTATGATTCTGACAAATTGTAAACACGTTCCCTATGACACTAAATATATATTTTGTTCATTTAATACGATAGTATTTTCAATTATATTTACTTAACCGTAACTGCTTTTTTGGCATTTTTTGGTCGGCGCACCCTTAAACGTTTGAATATAAAAGAACGCCTCTGTGAGCCCAGTTAATGCATCAATTGTCTTTTCATCCGATTAACTTTTTCCTATTTAATGGCACTACGCAAAAAGAGCTGGTCGCACTTTACAACATTAATTTCTATCTAAGTTCTGTTTCTATCGGAAAGTTAACGTTACATTTTTTTTACAAAATACTTATGGACGCCTGGCTGCCATATTTGTCTATCTACAGTCTGGTTGTTTTATTTAGATGAGTACCGATCAAATGCTCAACATAGAATGTATTATTAAAGGGAAAATGGTTTATAAATATGGATGGCAAACGAACGAGTCCGACACAATTCGACAAAAAATCAGGCAGAATGTAAATGCACTCACTGTGTTCGCGTTTCGCTTATTATATTTTTGTTACGTGCTTTAAATAGTCGATGTGGCTATAAAACTGTCGACACAAATGAAAGCTTTAAAAATATCTACGTTTTTTAATACTGGACTGAAACAATTATGGTACTTATAATTAATGTTTTAATTAAAATCTCTACGATTCCCCGGAACATCATCGTTTTGAGTCTCATACTTTAAAGTAAGTAATTCATGAAGTCAATCCTTCATGAATCTGTTGTTTACTACTTACTTTACGTAATAATTAGAAATCAACTTTTTTGTAAGAGGTGTATATCGTTATTAAAAATGTCACAATTACAAATGTAACCATAAGAATAATATTTAACATACTTACAATCATGCTAATACTTATTTTAAGTATTAATATTGTAAACAAGTGTTCGTGTACGGGCTAGTGTAGTTTTAAATAAATAAAAACATACATAAATAAATAAATTACTGTCCAAGGAATATTGCTCCGCTTGGACCTGCCTAGCGTGCACCAACGTCACGCGCCGCGCTAGATCTAACCTAAACACGCCTGTTCGCCATAATCAAATCCCTCAGATGGAAGAATACATGGACATGTCATGTGACTTGCTTGTGGTTGCCAGAGCATTTCTTCTAGCTCCTCCTGCTTAGTCGCGGCGTCCTCGTCTCCAGCAATTACTGAGGGTGAGACTGTTACGTTAGGCAAAATCAGCGCGCTATTGGACCAGAAGCTCAGCATCACTATTGATAAATTCCAAACATGGCACAACGAGGAATTTAAGTATAAACCAACTGCGGCAAGATGTTAAGCTTACTTTAGCTGAAATAAGAAAGGATGTAATAGACTTGAAGTCTGAACAAGCCAGCCTAAAACTTAAGTGTGTCCGAAGTATCCCACGATATTGAGCTGCTCAAAAAATCAACCCAATATCAGTCAGACGAACATAATGATTTAAAACACCGTGTGTAAAATCTATCACAGCGGAGCACAGAGTGCGCGGCGGCGGCTATCTCTAATCTTGAAGATAAGATTGACCTTCTGGAGCAACAGGCGCGACAGTGTAACGTCCAAATATGTAATGTACCAGAGAGGCACAACGAAAACCTGCCTGGAATAATCGAGGTTATTTGTGCCGCAATTAACTCCCAAAAGGATATTGTGTCATTCCACCGAATACCACACGCTCAGCAGAACAGGGATAAGCCTAAAAATATTATTTTGTAACTCACCACTCGTGTCCAGCGTGATAATATGCTCAGTGCATTTCGCAGGAAAAAAAATCTTAAATCGGACCAGCTCGGCATTGCCGGGACTCCAACAACTATTTATATAAACAAGCACCTCACTTTGAAGAAAAAACAATTATTTCGGAAATGCCGGGAAGCAACAAAAAAACGCACTATAAATATGTCTGGATCAGGAACTCGACTATCCTTATTTGAGAGCATGACGACTCTTCTGCAATCGCCATTCGATCAGATGGCGATATCGCAAAGATCAAAACTAATAACAATAATTATAGTGTTTTAGCTATTACAAAAAAAATCACTTCCATATGGATTTGTATTGCTGTAATGTTTCTTCTCGTGTCTTTGTCGAATGCATGTATCTTAATTTATCAATAGTAAAAATATTTACTGCTAATTTTAATTATACCGATTGTCAATGTTAAATAAATTCACCGTATATTGTTTCGTTTGCACTGTTGAGTGGCTGGGTGCTAGTAACTATAAAACACTATGCAATTATTTCTGTTGCTATCTGCAACTTGTATATTTCGTCGAATGTTCTCGGTTTTCCTAGAGCTTCTTACGGTAACTGTCGGTAACTTTTTACTATCAAAATTGTAGAGGTATGCGTACAAAACTACACATACGCTATACATTAATATTTTATCATTTGCTTACGATATAATTATTCTAACTGAAACCTGGTTAGTACCTGAAGTTAGTAACGATGAATTCATTGATCAACGCTACATAGTTTATCGATGTGACCGCGACCGCGTAGTTACATAAAAACAAGACGGAGGTGAAGGTCTTGTAGCAGTTCTGCGAGGACTGAGGCCAAATATCTTAGATGTTACTAATTTAACCGCTGTCCCGCGGCCACTTGGTATTGAGCATCTACTCATAGAAATACCTATTATTAATCGGTGTCTACCTGTCAACGTCATGATGTTATTAGTGCTGCGTACATTCCACCACACACACCTGTGGATGAATATGATAAACACTTCGACTTGTTACAAGATGTACTAAGTTATCCCTATGTCGAAAAAATTCCCTCCGCAGCATAACGTACAATACGCAAAATGTACACTACACGCAAAATGTAACAACCGGTAAATTGTACAATACGCAAAATGTACACAACGCTTAATGTGCACAAGCGAAATGTACAAAAAGCAAAATGTACATACGCAAAACGTACAAATCGGAAAATGCACACCGCTAGCAAAACGTACAATACGCTAAATGTGCAACATGCAAGTCGGCTTACACGCAAAATGTACAAACAGGTAAAAACGATGCTGGCTAAAATTCAGTTTTCGCGTCGAGACGGCAGTCGTTTTGATGACGTCATCAATCTACAGATTCCCAACTCTACAGATTTTCTATACATCAGAATCCCATGTCTACAGATTCCCGTTTCTACAGATTTTTGATTCAACAGAATCCCATGTTTACAAATTTCTGATTCTACAGATTCCCATTTCTATAGATTTAGGCCAAAAGAGATTCTTGCCTGGTACTTCATCGAGATCGGGTCGTTCCTTTGTTCCTTTACCGATTTGTGTTTGCCACGTGGTTATTATTGTGTTAGTTTAGCGGCATTAGCATAATAATACGCCATTATAGTGGTAGGAAACGTAATAACGAGAGAGAAATAAAGTGACGGGATCGGATTTAGTTTGAAATCCTCGTGAAGAATTCTTCAGAGCATCGAAACACCCTCGCTTGATGTGTCAATAAAAACCGTACAACGTTGCACTCAAACAGAGTATTATAAAACTAATTGGAAATTTGCATATTATAACTCGGACACTGGCAAAATACGTACTTGCATATAAGCAAGGAGAAAAAGCCATTAGTTAGGAAAAAAAGGCCGAAAGAGAAGTCAACGATCTCCATAGTCTACTTAGTATTGACCCTGCCTTCAAAGCTGGAGGTCCCTCGAATCCTGGTATGTTTATTTGTGTGTTAACGAATATTTCTCCTGGCATAACATATCTATATATTTATTCATTTTCAAAGAACAGCGTCTCGTTTTGACTCCGGAAGTAACAATATCAGACAATAGGCAGCGTGACAACAATTCAAAATGTCTATACCTATTTGTGTATTGACTGTACATTTTGCGTGTAAGCCGACTTGCATGTTGCACATTTAGCGTATTGTACGTTTTGCTAGCGGTGTGCATTTTCCGATTTGTACGTTTTGCGTATGTACATTTTGCTTTTTGTACATTTCGCTTGTGCACATTAAGCGTTGTGTACATTTTGCGTATTGTACAATTTACCGGTTGTTACATTTTGCGTGTAGTGTACATTTTGCGTATTGTAGATTATGCTGCGGAGGGAAAAAATTCACTTAAACTCATTTTACTGGTTTGGTGGCATCAGGCTAATCTGGCGTGTGGTCCTGGTTACGAAATTAAATGGCATCATTAAGCTCTACGCAATACAACATTACTAACCCCAACTGAAACATTTTGGACTTATTCATGACCAACTCCTCCTGTAGAGTCACTCCGCAGATTCATCCATTACTAACCCCGGATTCTCATCACCCACCGTTTATTGCACAAATAGTAATTGATCATATACCCCAGCCTATGAAAAAGCGACCGACAGCAAAATATAACTTCCACAAAGCTGACTTTGAACTTATTAATCAAAAAATGCAGCTCACGGACTGAGTGGGATTGTTAGGCCACTCTCCTGCTGAGGAATCCCTTAGCATATTTTATAACACTGTGGATAGCATAGTCAAACAGCATGCTCCACTCGCGAGTATCAAATCAGCTTGTTTCCCGGTCTGGTTCTCACGAATATGAAATGAATATTTATCTCAAAATTTGTCAGAAAAATTGCAAGTACACACAGAGCCTGCAGATTTATATAGTGGTATAGATATAGATAAAGCATAAAGCTTGGATTAAATAAAATAAAAAATAATAATGAAAAATTTTCTGAATGTCGAAATACTTTTAAGAAAACGTGTGAGCAACCCTACAAAAAATACATAACCTCTGTAACCATCTAAGAAAGTTAAGTCCAACCGTAAAAGTAAACCAGGAATCCCCTCTAATAAGCAATATACAAATAATAAATCTCAAAATCCGGAGGGGTCTGCGATATGTTTCTGATTTCTTTTTATCGGTATTTGAACCAGTTTCACCTACTCTTAAACAATGGCAACCCCCAAACAGCAGCTTTAATAATAATAATATTAATATTATTGTATCGGATATATAATTTTGTGGGAAAAATATTTTAAATGAACTAAAGCAATTGGATTCCTCAAAAGGAGCTGGTCCTGATGGTCTTCCACCACTGTTTTTAAAAAAGACTGCAAATACCATATATGCACGGCTGCATATTATTTACAACAAGTGCATAACGGAAGGAGTCTTTTCGAAGGTTTGGAAACGCGCCAACATAACCCCAGTCCACAAAAGTGATCCTAAAAATTATGTTGAGCAATACCGACCAATATCTATCTTGTCTGGCTTATCGAAGTTGTTTGAAAGACTATAATCGCACTCGATCGCAATCGATATAGCACTATAATCGAAGAGCAACATGGATTTGTTAAACGTAGATCAACCACTTCTAATTTACTAAACTTTGTAATTTTCTGTTTGAACATATTGACAATCGAGTACAAGTCGATGTAGTCTACACCGTCCTTAAGAAGGCATTCGATAAGAAGGTGGATCATGCGCTGTTAATAAACAAAATAGCGTTTAACGGTACACGCGGTAACTTGTTGCGCTGGTTCGAATCTTATATACAGAATAGGTCCCAAAAGGTAGTAATCAATGGTTATCATTCCAAAAGCGTTTTGTAACTTTAGGGGGTTCCAGAAGGTTCCATCCTTGGGCCGCATATGTTTATTTTATTCATAAGTGATATAAAGCATTGATTTCAAAATTCAAAACTTTTATTGTATGCCGATGATCTAAAAGCCTTTAAAACTATCAAATCTATTGATGATTGCACCGCTTTTCAACACGACCTAGACAGGCTGTTATTACTAAAAATATTAAATTTATTCGCTTTCCATATAAGCTCAGCAGCACTTCGTTAAGTAGGATAAGCACTGTAAGAGACCTAGGAGTGACCCTCGACTGTAAGTTATCATTAAATCAACATGCAGAAAATATAATTGGCAAAGCTTTCAAAATGTACGGCTTCGTAATGCGATCCTCCTCCGATTTTAAACGCTCTTCTACATACCTTTATTTATATTGAACCCTAGTCCGGTCTCAGCTTGAATACGCGGTACCCATATGGAACCCTTTCTATAAGAAATTCAAGGAAGCGATTGAGAGCGTTCAGCGGAAGTTCCTGCGGCAGATGCATTATACCCAACTACACAACAAATATAAAACACTGACATTTGAGTGTAGACGTCAATATCTTGAAGTTATTACTTTGCATAAAATAGTGCACAATGGTTTTGATTGCATTGATCGGGTTAGTATCATCTTGTCTAAAAAAGCAGCTGCTCTAAGTAGCAACTGGTCTAAAAAGCAAATGGTCTAAGTAGCAACTGGTCTAAAAAGCAGCTGGTCTAATTAGCAACTGGTACAATAGTGCGTTCGAATCAATTGATATATTTTTGTATGATGGGGTCAAATTTAAATCACAAAATTTTCCAATATAGTTAATTGTCATATGTATAAACTATAATATATCTATATTTTGCTTGTTTTATATTTAATTTCAAGTTCTTACTACTATTATTTACTTATGTGTAAATGTTTAAATTAACTTAAATAATTTATTTTAAACTCGCACTTCAGCACCATCTCGCGTTTTATAACTATTATTTGTATCACTCTGAGAATAGCGTTGTGGGTTAGATTACTGTTAATATAAATTTAGCTTTATTTTTATGTTTTATGATGTAATGTAACTGTTTGCTGTTCCTTAATAAAATAAAACATTAAATTAAACAAAGCCCGTTGATTGATATTTATGTATTTGCCCAAAATGGACTTAACACTTTCTCAATGCAATATAAATAATATCATGTAATTTTGGTGATAATTTTATTTTTAAATTGATGTTGTCTGCTCTGTACTATGTAGCAATGGTTTGGTGATGTTTGTAAAGAAATAAAACATTTAGGTCCACGATGTTGTTCTTGTACTTATTTCTATTACATTAAATGTCTAATAATAATAATATATAATAGCAGCAAACTGCAACTTATAAAAAGATCTGTATGATCTACATAAATGTTACAGGCATGTTTAAAAAAAATTATTTGTGCATGAAGGTACATCCTAATAAAGGTGATGCACTGTTATATTAGTTAAGTGATAGAATAATATTTTAAAATAAATAAAATTAAGATTCAACACCACCTCTCCGCTAGCGACAATTTATTGGTAATTTACGACACGCCGCGTTACACGTCCGCTTAGGATGATCAACGCCTTGGTGGCATCTGGACCTTATTATGTTTTATAATATTATAAAGCTAAAGAGTTTGTTTGTTTGTTTGAACGCGCTAATCTCAAGAACTACTAGTTTGAATTGAAAAAATATTTTTGTGTTGAATAGTCCATTTACTGAGGAAGGCATAGGCTATATTACATCACGCTATGACTAATAGAACGCAAGTGAAACCGCGGGGCACAGCTAGTGTTTTATATGTTCAAGTTCTATTTGTCCAAATGGACAATGATCATTACCTTAAAAAAGTCTTAAACATTGTATGCTATTTTATGTAAAAGACTGCACAAAAAATGTATGTGTAAATTAAAGAAATTAGGTATTATCAAAGTTGAAAATAAATTAAGTCAGTAAATTCTTGTCAAACAAGTGCTTACATTAAGTAGTGTTTGATATTATTTCTAGACGAATAGTATATTCTGTTTATATTAAATTTGTGCTATGTCTGCGTGCACATTATGGTTATAGATAATGTTATAATGTATTAAAGTTATATTAATATTTTATATATTAACGATATAAATATTTTACGCTAAAAGTTACTATAATTAACATTTCTCTTTATTCGTTAAAACCTAATCATCATTTTTTATGTAACAATTTCTTTGTTAATCCGAATTCCATCATACTCTGTATCCATTATCATTTAAGAATATAATCACATTATTTACGAAACGGGCTTTTATTTATAAACAACAGGTAAAATTTTAGTTAAATTGACAGTGAAGAGTTGTTCGGTTTAGGACAGATTGTGTTTAGGACAGATTCTGTTTAAGACAGATTCGTTTTAAGACCGATTTTGTACTGTCAAAAACAAAGTTTTTGATTTTCTAGGGCAGGCAAATTTATTTTTTGTTATAATCATATTGGTACTGTTATGACCAGCTTGGCCGTTATTTATATTTTGGGGGCGTAAGACGTAATAACGACAACTGGATAAGTTAGTTATATATTGATATTTTAAATAATTAATCAATATAACAATTAAAAGAATGATGTCGCTACGGCGGATCAAATTGAAGTCTCTTCTCAATTGTTTCTCCTCTCGTGTCGTCTTATTTGAAAAAGGTATCGTCAGAACGCGACGGCTGCCAGTAGGTTCGCGCCTCCAAGCAGTCCCGATCACTACAGGAGCTACGCCCCTTCGGCAGACGTCGTGTTCTGTAACAAAGGTAAAACAGCTGAGAGTATGCCTGCCTTTCAGGGGAGGACGAATGGATGGATGCAGCTCATGTCTGCTAGCTAACATCACATTCTGCCAGAGGAGTACCTGGAAGAGGTACTTGAAGTTGACACGTGATGTGAGCTAGAGTCGACAAAACCTCCCCACAGAAAGGTCGACTCATCCAACTAAACATAAGTTACAAATATAAGAGACAAAGCAAATAAATCATATTATTTATCACCCCCTTTTTACCTGCCTAACATCTAGATATACATTAGATTATAAATATAGTTTTTACACCATATAACAATCAAATGAAACCTACATCTAACGTTCCCTGGATACTTCAATCGCAAACATAACCGTAAACAACTATAAACATTTAGCTGCCTCCTGAGTGTGTTCGACTCAAACACCTCACCGGATTATATAAGTCCGTTGGTGAGTTTCAGTAAACGAACCAAAGTTCATAATTTCGACGGATATTTTAGCGACAAGTAACTATACTACGGGCTTCGTTTTCTGGAACTCAAATCGTTAGTGCACACATCTAAACTACGTAAATATGATAATAATAAATTATTAGTAATAGAGTGTCAACCTTAGATGAATGAAAGGTCTCGCTGCGCTCGACTAGATACCGCGCTTCCTACAAACAATAGCTTCGTGAATGCGGCAACTCATTGCTAGTGTGCGCGAAAAATTGTGTTGCCAGTACTCAACTGTTACCCGATTTAATGGGAAATATATTTTATGCTGAAGCCTATTAGTTAAGTTACTGGTTATAGGTAATTATGGTAGGTAATTGTAAAATACTTAAAAATGAATAATTAACTATAAGCGATTGTATCAATATATTTGTCTATAGGTTAGGCGTACGTTTCTTCTTTAAAAAAATGGTAGGTTATATATATCAATGATTAAGCCTAATTTTTAATGTTTTTTATTGACATTTAATATTTACAAATTTTTATTAAAAGTAATCATATATAAATAAGGTGTTACGAAAATAGTGCTTTCTATTTCTATTCTACCCGTCAATAGTTTGGTTACTCATTATTTAGTACCTATATAACTCTTTAAAGTCAGTCTTACGAAGTTTAATTTACAATTAAAAGTCGTGTAGAAAAGAAAAATTTTGAATAAAACAATAAACACATTAACCTCGTAAAGCCCAGTGTTAAAATTACCTATGTAAATTTACGACCCATTGTCATCACATAATCACATAATCGACTTAGTAGGTTCCGCCCAGATCAAATATTTTGAATAAAAATGTGATAAGAGTTATAACAACACTTGATATTTTTTTTACATATTATATATATTGTATGCAATCGATTGCCGTGCAAAAAACTAGATATATTTTTGTTCTCATGTGATGACATTGGGCCGTACTTGTAATCTTTGAGAGTATTTATTTGTGATCAGACGATCGCATTGGGATTTAATGAATTTCTTTTATGAAATTTTATTTAACAGAAACAAAATTTTTACATATTGAAAAATAGTTTATTTCTTACTTGTAGGTAAACAAACAAATCAGCCTTATTAATTGAAGATCAACAGAGGTTAACTCAGTCTCATTATGACACTTAATTGAGAAGTATACAATTTTAAAACACTTACAACTATATTTTTGGAACATATTTTTGGCACCTTTTAAGATGTACATAAAATCTACATAGTAACTCGTTCAGAGAACATCAAAATATAAACATTTCAGTATTCAAATAAATATTAATATCAACACAAAACAAAACTAAAGAAATAAATCTTTTAAAAACTTGAACAAAACAAAACTAAAACAACTCTTCTTTAGACATCAACACAAAACAAAAATAAAGAAATAAATCTTCTCTTAAAAATTCTGAACAACACAAAACTAAAACAACTCTTCTCTAGAATTTTTTTAGTACCTAGCCAATTTTACGTCTCATGGAAAAGCTTATAGCAGTTCCTGTCTTTTGTTAGACACAAACTAATGTTGCAAGTACTACATTTAGTACGACTTTTATTATAATGGCAAAATCGGCATCTCGATTGATTATTTACGAAGACAGGCATATGTTTCGCTCCAGCAGCTCGGTGTTTCTTTGATGGTAGCTGTGTGGTAGGCCTGCCTCTTGCACGTTTACGAAGAGGTTCCGCATTTTCAAGGGCCGAGTCGGTAGAATCACCATTTTCAGACTCGGGGAAAGTGTACAAATCGATTAGATACTCTCCCAGCTCCATTTTAAAACTTCGTAATTGTCGGATTTTCTTTGGTGGGTCTCCTCTAAATATCTGTCTCTTTTTATATTGCAACCAAGAATTTGAAATTGCCAAATCAATCATATGAGAAAATACACGCTGAGTCCATTTCTTAGTGCGATATCTATTAGGGCACACGGAAAGCATACGGTCGGCCAGATCTACTCCACCCATGTATTGGTTGTAATTTTTTACAACCAAAGGTCTATTGACGGAGATATATTGTTTTGTACGCTTGCACCATCTTTGGCATACATCTATAGGTTCCTGGCTTTCTACCGTAGACATCATAGTAACGGGTTTATTGTCATTCCATTTTGTTATCGCGACACAATCATCAGCGCTTACAATAGTATGGACGCTCCCCCTGCCACGTTTTGTTAATACTTTGTCCTCGAGTAGTACACTTCTTGCAGGAGCTGGGACTCTATTTTTTTGGATGGTACCAGTAGACCTGATTCCTCTGACAAGGAGTTCTTTAACCAATTTCAGCGATGTGAAATAGCGGTCAAAATATAGTATATGGCCCGGTACTAAGGAATCAGCCAACGTCAGTACGACTTTTTCACCCAATCCGAAAGTAGAATCCTTTAATGCGGGATAGGTGGTATCACCTTGGTAAATGTCAAAATCTATTACGAGACCATTTGGATTAGCCAATACGAACGCTTTCAATCCAACAGGGTTTGGTTTTCCAGGACAGTATTGTTTAATTCCACATGACCCTGTAAAAGGAATAATCATCTCATCAATGGATAACCGCTGTTCCTTCTCTTGACGTCTGCATCCTTCCCGAATCCGATCTATTAATGGCCGCATTTTCCACAACCTATCATTTTTACGTGTATCGTCTGTAACCTCATTGTCAAAGACTACTTTAATGGAATTTCTTAAAAGTGTGAACCTGTTTCGTGCCATATTGTCAGCTATTATGGATACACGCCATTTATTTTCCCAATACATTCGAAGCCATGGATAGTTTAGTGATCCCATTACAAATGTTATACCTATATATATGTATAACTCCTTCTTGTCCAATTTCAGTGATCGGCCATGTAATGCAACTGACGTTCGGTTAGTACATTCCACAATTTTTTCAATTATTTCATCATCCAAGTATTGTTGAAAAAATGAAATTTTGTCGAAATCTTCGTCCCTGTTTGGGATGTAAGAAGGCTGTGTAATTTCAGAATGCTCTACAAAAAAACTTTTTGCTAACCATTCGTTAATCGATGTAGAACCACTCGCAGTTGGTCGTGAAGTGGACAAATTTTGTCTGCCTCTGCCCCTGCCTCGACCTCTAGATACTCTCCCGCGAGGCCGGCCACGAATATCTTGGTTACAATTGTTCATTTCTGGTTCGTCGTCATCACCATCGGTATCCTCAGAGTTTTCCGATTCCGAAGAACTTGTTGCATGAGGTTCTTCTCCGTTCGTCTCCGGATTGTATGCGGGATCATCTTCATCGCTGAGGTCTACGTCAGAGTCCTCTAAGCACCTAAGAATATTTTGCGCGTCTGAAAATAAATGATATAATTTTCAGACTAAAGTTAATACTGTTGCACTTCAATACTACAAAAACCATGTAAATGTAGTAAAAGCTTTATTTTAAAACAACTAACGGTGATAATTTTAGAAAATAATAATAAAAACTAAATTCGTATTGCCATAAATACTACAGTAATGAAATATGTAATTACGATCCAATGTGATCACATGATATCAAATAAAAACAAGTAACAATTGTAAGTGGCGTCCACTGTCATCACCTGATCACATAATAATTACCTCGACATTTTACACATCTCAAAACCATATTCGTTGTTAAATACTATTAAATAACAATTCTTTATAATTTTAAGCATCTAAATTAGCATAAAGCACATTGTTTAGTGAACGCGATCAAAAAAATTATTATGGATTAAACTTACTCAAATTAGCACGGCTCGCCATCTTGACCACTGCACGTGTAATAATTCAATAACCGTGATTGGCTTTCGCACTCGCCTACCAAAATGTGGCGCGTTTATGTCAGCCAATGGCGTCCAAGCAAAAATATCGGATGACATGGCGCGGTTTTGGTATTTTATGCGGGAAATTTGAATATGTCACCAGATGAGGTCGCTGGGCGGTAAGTAGATGTACTTAAATATTTAGTTGGGCTGTAATGCAAAACCTTATTATGGCATCACATGATGCCATTGGGCCTTACGAGGTTATAGGTATACATTTAGTTTAACCTACTAAAAAAAACTACTATTTTTATTAATAATTAAAAATTACATTCCAGTAACTTGTTCAAGTTTACGATACATTTGCCTTTTGGAAATTTCATTTTTTTGCAAATTTTCTCTTTTGGATATATAATGAAGTCGAATTTGTAAATACTTCTCAACTACTAGCTGAATCAAATTAACTTGATGTATAGCACCGATAACATGGCTTGTGTCAAAGTCGAAATATCGTCTAGAACCCGTCCCAATAAATCACCGCGAGCCTAGCAAACATTTTTACACCTTATGTGTATAGATTACAAAGATACTCATTAACTAATATAAAACTAGGTTAAGTATATAATAAATAACAAATAAGTACTAATAATAAATAACTAGTTAAGATAAATGAAATAGGTAACACCACATTATAAAAATCTCAACCACGGGGAACTTGATTCTCGTATACGCGGCAACACTGAATGGCGTTTATAGTTCATGTTATTTTATGTTGAAATTTCAAAATTATACGATAATTACTGATGGTATGTGATCTCAGTGTCCTTCTTATTTCTTGTAGTATTATTTTTACACAATATGATTACGCAAACTGTCATTTTACTTCGGATTTTGCTTAAAATTAATTAAAACATTCGGTACGTACACCTCACACAAAGCTGTCAGAGTGACTGGCTCGGGTACGCCAACTTGGCGTAGTATGTTTTTCGCATTTGACAAGTACGCCGGCGGTATCTAGTCGAGCGCAGCGAGACCTTCATTCATCTAAGGTGGCAACCATCACTTAGACACTTGTCATGACAACTTTTTCAAAACTTCATTAAGTTTATTTATCATTATAAAAACTCTTTCATAACGACATCGACTTAAATGACATCGTGCACCTTACACGCGTCATCGAGCAAAAATCATCAAAACTCTTTGCTCTCATCCCCCTCTATAGAAGGCATTTGACATCTGCTCAAATGACAACTCGATGTCAAACCTATAATAATAACAACAAATTGAATGAACAAATTATTAAAATTTACGACACAATTAAAGCTACTAAAAAAAGATAATAGAAAATACTAAGAAACACGAAAAGCTTTATCAAAAGACCTAGTTAAGCTATATGTTCGGCCAGTGAATCGCCCTGGGGTAAAGACCTTCTCCAAACGACCTGGACTGAACACCTGACCTACAGCCTTCCTTGCATTGCGGACTCTCCACTTGTGCTGCGTCCTCCTAGACTCCTTAAACCTATATAAACCAACCTTCGAAACCTTAAACCTACTACTAGCTCGTGGCCAAATTTTATTCCTCACCCGACTCCTACTACGAACTCTAACATAATTCGTGACCTTCCTTTCAGCTTTCCTTTCTGCTTCCGGCAAACTGCACTTCTCCCGAACCTTGGATAAGGCTCTAGACCAACCTACATAAACAGCTGGCGATGCATCATCGTGCGGCTCCAACAGCACGTCTGAAAACCTATCTCCTGGCAACATTACTACCTTACTAACATCTGAGCTGCCCACCTTATCTTCTAATACACTTTCAACTAATAAAGCGCTTCCGCATCTGCTCATACTATCTTCCTGTAAATTAGTGACCTCTAAATTACTAAAAACATCAGAACCTTTGTTTTGCAAGATCTGCAACCCGTCGTCGCAGGATGTAGGAGGAGCGATCTCGCTTCCTAACTCACCTACTAGACTATAATTCTGACCATCTATAGCCACCTTCTCTGTCTATACGCAATACACATTAAAAGAACTAGACACGTTATTAGTAATGGACAAATTATTAGAATTTGACTGGATTGGAGCGAAAGAGATTTGATCTTCTTTCATACCATCATCTACCATATCTATTTTAACATTTTCAATATCGGGACTTGGGAATGTAGGGGAATCAATACAATTAAACAACGTAACTTCTTCTGCGGGCTCGGAGCGTAGTGGCGACTGTGCTCGGGGCTCGGAGCGTATCTCAGCACTCGAAGTTCGTGGCGGTGACTGCGTTCGAGACACTACGTGTGTCTCAACGCTAGGCGCGCGTTGGACCGGTGACTGCGTTTGGGACACAGTATGTGTGTCTACGCTGGGTGCGGGCATCGGAGACCTTGTTCGGATCTCGCACTCGGTGCGCAACTCAGCGTCGCCTCTTCGGTTGGCACGCCAATTCGACGCGTCACTATGCTGTCGTCCATTATGACGGCTGTAATTTCTTTGACTTGCGCTATTAGAAATCGAAGTGTTATTTTCACGTAATTTGTGCGACGAAATTGTTTCATCTCTCGGAGGGTACGTCACGGGAGATGGCGGAGTATAATAATTCACAGGGAATTCTTTATCAAGAATAGAAAAAATTTCATCTAAGTGCATTTCAGGTTTAAATATCATGTCATAAAAATGACGAGCCGCTCCTGTTAGATGAGCACGAAGAATAATTGGCAGATCCTTCTCTCGCCATTCGCAAATAGCAGCGATACGTTTAAACTCGCGAGCAACATCAGCGACGGATACACCATCAAATCCACTGAAATACTCAATACTCGGCATGGTTGCTCATTTAAAAATATTAAAAATCATATGTCGCCTGTTCTCCAGTTAACGGCTTCTTCTGTGTGTGCGAGCGTCTCAGCACACAACTTCTTGCGCGGATTCTTCCGTGTGTGCGAATGTCTCAACACACAATTCTTGCAAAAAAATAACGGATCGTTGCACCCTGCAACGCCTTTTGCTTCTTATCCTGCGAAGACCTACTCTACACGGTTACTGTCCGTGACTGGCCCTAGCTAATAAAATATGGAATGTATCCGGAATCGATGTGGCGCACTCCACCATGTGTTATGACCAGCTTGGCCGTTATTTATATTTTGGGGGCGTAAGACGTAATAACGACAACTGGATAAGTTAGTTATATATTGATATTTTAAATAATTAATCAATATAACAATTAAAAGAATGATGTCGCTACGGCGGATCAAATTGAAGTCTCTTCTTAATTGTTTCTCCTCTCGTGTCGTCTTATTTGAAAAAGGTATCGTCAGAACGCGACGGCTGCCAGTAGGTTCGCGCCTCCAAGCAGTCCCGATCACTACAGTACCTACTAAATACATCTATACTATATAATATTATAAAGTTGATTTAGCACAAAAACAAGTCAGTTATATTTTTTTTGCAAAATAATTGTATAAAGCTGGTATGAAAAATTCGTTTATTTTTTGACCTGCAAGGAAAACCAGTAGCAGTGATTATTTATGATTTATTTACATACTCGGTATAACGGTTGCAGATGCAGATTTTTTTTTTTAAATATTGAAAATTTAAAATATTTATTTTTATTTAATCGACTAATTTTAGTTCCAAAGGCACTATACAGATGTTAAGCCTTTAGTTTAAGCCGTTAGTTATTATATTGCAAGGAATAACATTAAAAGGTATATACTTAAATATGGAAAATAGTGATATTTACACACAATAATTCTGTCGTTAGTTGTGAATCAAAAGAATAACAGTAATGAATGATGCACATTTTAAACCTAAAGTTTACTAAATTATTATTCACATAAACACAAACATTTTGTAACAAGAATTAATTTTTCATTGTAATATTTTAAACATCTCGCCATATACTCGACGCGCATACACCTAATGAAGTTAGTTAAGGAGGTACTAGGTACCCTTCATTTAATAAGTGGTGTACACTATCACAGAGCATATAATAGGACAGTTAATGGACTAACTTTCCTATTTTTTGGATGTCTCCGATATAGAGTCTGATTCCGAATACGCGTCTGACAATGATAGTGATGCCGAACAGCAAAGTATTATTTAGTTACGATAGCTGTATTTTATTTATTTATTGTACGTTTTCAGTGTTTCTATACTTTTTGGGTCAATGTTTTACGTTATGTTTTTTTTTGTATCAAATATTTTTAGTTATTTATTTATATCGAGAAACATGCCTTTTTGGAAACATGTCAAAATTATTTTGTTACATAAACTGTCTTTATCATAACTAAATTATTTAGAGATGATACATAATATGTATAGTTATATCATGTTGTTTTAATGTAATAATTGTCATATAAATTGTCTTTACATAACTATAACTAAATTATTTGGAAGTCAAAGTCAAAGTCAAAGTCAAATATTCTTTATTCAAATAAACTTTAGAAAAGTGCTTTTGAATCGTCCATAATTTTTTTACCTACTACCCATTCAGGACGTCTATTTTTTAGCTGTGGAGAAGAATGGGCGCAAGAAACTCCACAGCTTTAATTCATTATGTAACGACATTTACAAAATTATATGCCGTTACGTTACCAAGTTATACAAGTTTAAAAAACCTTAACAATATATTGGATTAGAAATAGATTGGAGCATTTTAAACCCATGCTGTTTTGGAGATTATACATATCTGTATATCATGTTGTTTTAATATAATAACTAACGGCTTAAACTAAAGGCTTAACATCTGTATAGTGCCTTTGGAACTAAAATGAGTCGATTAAATAAAAACAAATATTTTAAATTGTCAATATTTTTAAAAAAAAATCTGCATCAGCAACCGTTATACCGAGTATGTAAATAAATCATAAATAATCACTGCTACAAACACCTAAAAGGATATTACGGTTTTCCTTGCAGGTCAATTAATAAACGAATTTTTCATACCAGCTTCATACAATTATTTTGCAAAAAAAATATAACTGACTTGTTTTTGTGCTAAATCAACTTTAATGAGATATTCAGTATAGTACAGATGAACAATACCCATATCCATCAAAAAAACCAACCCTCAAGAATTCAAGTTGCTAAGTCTATGAAGAACGATTTTCAGCCCACCGTGCGTCGTTAACTTGAAGTTGTTGTGTGTCGACCTTCCACTTAATCCGTTCCTGTAATTCGGCCAGAAACTCCTTGTGCCAGCGATTTCAAAACAGCTGCCGCATTTGCTCGATGTGCTCGTATCTGCTTAGCCGATTTGGGTTGATATCCAACAGGTTCGGGGAAGGCAAAGTCATCAATGATTGGCCGATCAGAAAATGACCTGGCGTTAATGGCTCCAGGTCGTTGGGATCGGTTGATAAATAGGTCAGCGGCCGCGAATTCAAGATGGCTTAAATTTGATTGAAACGCGTTGACAACTCTTCAAACGTCATGTGGGTATTGCCTAGGACCCGCTCTATATGGAATTTGGCTGACTTGACTCCGGCTTCCCATATCCCTCCGAAATCTGGAGAATAAGCCGGCGAGAACACGAATTTTATACCCACATTAGCCCCCCACGAAGCTACAGAATTATTGCTAGACTTCAGAAAGGAAGCAAGTTCGTTACTCGCACCCACAAAATTTGAACCGTTATCGCAATGAATCTCGCATGGGTAACCACGACGAGATATATATATATAAAAGCGTCAGTAGAAATACTACTTACGAGTTCTAAATGTAAAGCCCTTGTCGAAAAACAATCGAAAAGAGCTAAGTAAGCCTTGGTTATCTTACAGCCTCGTCCTTTACGATCTGTAATCAAGAAGGGTCCCGCAAAGTCAACTCCACAAACCTTAAAGGGCAGACTTGACGTGACTCTCGTTTCAGGTAAGTTCCCCATTATAGGATTTACAGTTTTTGCTTTCATAATCCAACACCTTTTACATTTATTCACCGTACTCCTAGCTAAACCTCTTCCGCGTATAGGCCAAAATTGATTGCGTAGATTATTTAGTATTAGTATAACAGGTCCATGCAAAGGTTTATTATGCTCACGCTGAAAAAGCAGCTCCGTAGTAAATGTGTGTTTAGCATCTAATAATGCGGGGTGCTTTTGCGTGTAACTGACTGAAGAATTCTGAATACGACCACCGCCACCGACACGTAGTAGTCCGTCCTCATCTATAAATGGTGTAAGCTTAAGTATTCGAGACTTTAAAGGTAAACGTTTACCTTTTTGCAGTGTGCAAAGATCATCACCGAAAGACTAGTTGAGATTGCTCTGTCAGATATTTTAAAGATGAATTTAATTCCCCTGTAGTTAAATAACAACAACGTTTAAAAGCAGGATTTCTTAAATCTATACTAATATTAGTACATATAGTAGTATTCTATACTATATACTAATAAAGCTGAAGAGTTTGTTTGTTTGTTTGTTTGTTTGTTTGAACGCGCTAATCTCAGGAACTACTGGTTCGAATTGAATAATTCTTTTTGTGTTGGATAGTCCATTTATCGAGGAAGGCTTTAGGCTATATAACATCACGCTGCGACCAATAGGAGCGAAGCATCAGTGAAAAATGTTGCAAAAACGGGAAAAGAGCGTAAAAAATTAAAAATGCTGCCGAAAGTCACTATTCCACGCGGACGAAGTCGCGAGCACAGCTAGTTATAGATAAATCTTTGCACATATGCAAAGACTCTTTGCAAAGTCGTCAGCTTCGAATATCTTTCAAAGTCTACGACACCGTAGTTTCTATCTACTGTTTTATCAATAAGAGTAAACGTTTTCAATTCGGGTATGCAACTAGTATCGCTGATGAGCTGATTCAGTTGTGGCCATTTTGACATATGGTCATTAAGAAAAGAGAGACACTGCCACCAAATATCGGCGGTACATAAGTTTTGAGGGTCAACCCCCATTGATGCCAGATAAGCAGGGTTCATCTCTCCTGGCACGTGTCTCCATGAACTATGCTGAGACAATTCTTGAATCTCACCCACCCGATTTGCTACAAACGTTTTTAAACTTCGAGGTTCCGCTTGAAGCCAACTTAGGACGACAGCTGAGTCAGTCCAGTGGGAAACTTGCTCAAGATTACAGCGTAGCAATTTCTGAACCTTAACAGTCAATAGAACAGACAGTAACGCGCCTAAAAGCTCCAAACGTGGAATCGATGTCGGCCGCAAAGGAGCAACCTTTGTTTTTGCGCACAGTAAACATGGATGCACAACAAATTCACAAGAATTTCTTAAAAATATACTTTTGGTGTAAAACGCATGAAAGTGATTCCATGTGTCTTATTTTTACGCCTTGGGTGATTTGTGCACTGAAGAAATGCACAGGAAGGCAATGTTTTGCGTTACTTTCTAATAAAATCGTTTTGACACTGACAACGCAGCACATGCAAACAAGTCGCTGTTTCAACGTAGACTGGAACAAAGCAGGTCCATTGGACTCGGTTTAGCAGAACCGCGCGCAGCTAGCGAGTAGCGTATCTTCCTCTTTTTGTTTTAATCTAAGCTTGAGATAGTAAAATTTACAAACGTCATTAATGTTCTCGTTGTCATGTATAAAAGACAGGTAAAGGTCTCTATTCTAGCCACTTATCTGTCTTTCCATCAAAGGGAGGAAGTCCTAACTGCGGGAGTTTCACATTTTTCGCTCCTCCGCGCTGACGGTTGCTCTGGCTGAAGAACACGTCCCCTTGATGGTCGGTTTCCTTAAAGGCGGCAATTACCTCTTGGGCGTGTGCCATTACACAATAAAACTCATTTTCTGTGGCCTCCCGAGTATCGGAGCTCCTCCCGAGCTCACTCTGAGAATCATCCTGTAATTCAATATTAGTTTGAATTTCATCGAAAAGATTAAATGCCTTAAAATTAGATTAGATTAAATTTTAGGCAACCTAAAAGTGCATTCATTTACAAGAACTTGAGTTAGATTCCTTTTTTCTAACAACGGCGTGAGGAATTATTTGAATAGGGTTAAAGCTCTCCGAACTGTTCCTCTTTGTTGTTTGAGTTCCTCCATTTTGAGGGTGCGAGATTATTTTAAACTGGTAAATTATACTTGCATACGCATTAAAGCAAATTTAAGTACATAGAGGTTGTACTTACAGTAATAATCCCGCGCTTCGTAGAATTACCCATTAATTACTTACGATACTTTAATAGCGATTGAAAGTTGATGGGTACCAATAGCCATCCGTGCTCTCACCGGCTTAAACTCACAACATCTGGTAATCGTTATTGGGTAAATTCGGATACAAATATTGCGAATTTGATCACGTCGGGGTCACCAAAATATGTTTGAGAACATACAATCGTTTAAATATAACATATCAACTTTATTTTCCATAAAAAAAACCATTACACACAAGGAAGCAAAAGGAATCGCATATATTGTCAATGTCAATAAACTGAATTTAAAATTAATACGGCTATCAGCGGCCAGCTACAGTAGCACCAAAGGAGGCGCTAACAATCATAATATTCAAAATTTTGCAAAGAATTTAAAAGCTAGACTGTACCGGTTACCACTGTATCCCATTTTCAAGTCAATTTGCCATTTTACTAGGTAGGCCATGTTTTTGCTTAAAAACTTGTTACACAATTTTAAAAAGTCTTTCTTTGTGATACTATTCAAATCAACGGTTTTAGAGTTTTTAGCTTCCTGAAGTTTTAAAGATAACTTTCTCTTTCTCGGACTATCCGCTGGCGAGATGAAGGGCAGTTTGCGAGGATCTACTCTCATATCCATCCATTTTGTTTGCAAAATCAGGGAAATCAACTTAAACACTACAAGTTGTTTGATCAGATAGAACTGTGATTTTTTTTCTAGTATCGACAACCAAAAGAATATTACCAGAATTCTGATTGTTAATTGCAGTTGTTCCTTTATATTGAGATGATCTTGTACTTGCAGAAATGTATTCATACATTTGAGATGTACTTGTACCTGCACCGTCAACAATAGATGGTAGATTCAGCGTCGGATATGCATTGTCAGTTAAATATTTTACAGTTTTGTGTTTCGAAAATTTAATACAATTTGTCACAAAGTGTTGCTCACAGATTCTGTAATTTCTTCTAGCTTTAGCATCTTCTAATTTCCCAATTAGATCTTGACAACCAACAACTTGGAGCCACTCCTGTCTTCTGAAGTGAAAACACAAATTCAGTAAGTATCTACATACATGTTATTTTATACGAGCAATAGTTTTTTAACACCGTGAATACAAAACCACACATTTAGCATTTTAGCATTCCATCGTCATTCATTTTCAATCGCAATTTTTGTTTAACTAAGCTGTGTAATCTTTTTTATTGTGTTGAATTAAATGATTATACTTACTGCACAAAAATTCTTGGGTACGAAAAAAAAGAAATATCCTTATTTTTTCCAGAGTTGTTCATACACACGGTGCAAGAGTTGGGCATTTCGTACTAACCCGACTTTGTTTTATATATTTAGATAAAACACTATTTTCCATTAGGCACGATTTTTCAATCTTGAGATAAGATTTTTTCAACGAATAACATTGTCATTGTGACATATTTCTAAAGAGAATCAGTCATTATTTCAAAATTATTCAATGAACAAACTCATGTGCGCGCGACGACTCATGTGGTGCGGCCCTGTCAGTCATACCGCAACTGAGCTGGCGCAAACCAGTTTTTACCCCGGCGGCGCGTCAGTGAACCCGTCGGTGAGAGGTCACGCAGACATCGGCCGCGCTATGTGTGAGTGTAGCAACAGCGGGCCGCTTATAGGCAGCTTGGACTCTGTAGTGAATACATTTTATCTACCCTGCGGTACCGGGACGTAAGGCAGCCCTAATCTAGCACCCTAATCAAGTACTCGTCTAGACGGATCAAACGAGTCCAAACTCAATCGGGTTGTGTCGTTTAACTACCGAGTTCCTATGGCCACCTCCCGATTCCACCATCAGATCAGCTCTATGTCATAATAATTTTGCATTGTCATCCGATTTACACATGCATGCAAAATTTCAGCTCATTCCGTCATCAACAGGAAGGGGGTCAAATTTAAATTACTAGATTTGACCCAAACGAACAAACAACAGGGCAAGCTAAATAAAAGCTTGTAAAAAATCGCTACCGCTACTGCCCTAGTACGAACTAAATACCTATGCCCGCGCGGGAAGAACGACCGTGACTTTACTGCCACCCTCTTTGTTTAGAAGTGAGGCTCAAACTGCCAGCGTCAATTGGTTGTCCTGCGTGCGCATGTTATTCACGAACAGCGTTGCCTTTGCCCCTCTTGATTGGTAAAACCCTTCATCCCTTGATTGATAGTCCTACAATAATTACGCAAATCGGTTCGCTTCCCTTCAGTGGTGAGCTTTTTTCGCTCTTTACCACTGTCTTGTCAAACAGGATAATTTTTTTTTTTGCTAATTAATAATATCCACTTTATGTTGCGATTAAACGTTATTTTAACGTTGCTGACCCCCTTGAAGAAATGAAGGGCAATAAAACAATTTTTGTAGGTACATTTATATAAATCTCATTTATTGAATGTAATATAAATCTTATTTATTAAATGGCTTCAATAAATCAACATGGATATTAATTAATTCATTAAATATTGTATGTACACATGGCGGCAGATCAATATACCCAAAACTGTCAAATTTCTACAAGCAAGTTTGAACCTTATCGTTTGGTTATAAGGATCAATATTCATTGGAGAAATTTGACAGGTTCGGGTAAATTGATCTGCCGCCGTGTGTACTCTTTTAGAAAATATTTTTTTAAACAACTACGAGTACATACAACATTTGGAGATGTTACATCGCTTTATAATATATTATTTTAAGTATACTTAAGCTAATAATCGAAAAGTCAGTATCAAAAGTAGCCCATATACAGGGTATGAAAAAACCTTACCGAAGCCGTAATATACGCATAGTGTACATCAAACTAAGAAACATTAAGTAAAAATAATTGCTGGGAAACTAATTTTTTTTTGGGTATCAAAAACAGGTGTTATTATGACACGCAATGGAACGCGTTTAGTGTGCATGTGAGTGAGTGCGTGTAGCGTACGAAACGGAACGAAGAGGCACGCGGCGCGGCGGCCGGCCGCGACTCGCGACCGCGATCCGCGTCATTGTGTGCCTTCGATATTCATTGCGGTTTGTAAATAAAAACGTCTTTTTTTAAATTGAAAATGGAAGAAAAATGCTTATGTTCTTTTAGAAGAAAATTTATTAATAACTTTTTTTAAACAGATTCCGCAAAACAGTAAAAAAAGAAGTTTTAACTTTGTTCCTCAATAACTCCTTAACTAACAGGTTCCCAGGTACAATCCATACAAGAAAATAATAGTAATGATGGGAACAATCCGTATTTTTCGTTTTTGTTAAGCTTCTTTTCATACCCAGTATATGTTCAAATCTATCAAACTAATAAGTACTTTATATTCACAGACCAAATTAGGTTTGTGTTTATATTTTTAAAATATTTAAATGTTTATGTTCTGAGAGCCTACAATTGGGTACCTTTTTAAACAGCACTATATAATTATGCTGTATAAATTGATTGCATTTAAATAAGATTAAAAATATATAATGTTCACTCATTACTTTTGGGTACCTACTTACCTTATAGTTTTATTGGTAGTTTAATTATACATGTAGTTCGCCTCGCCTCTTGTATAATACCTAAATCGCGAAACTCTCATTAAAGTCTTAAAATCCTACCGCAGCATGCTTTAATATCTATCACTTACAACCGTATGAAGGGCTTAGCACTATTATTGTTTTACAAAGTATTAATGAAACTTAATTGAATTTTACAACACTTATATTTGACACATTTATTTTCTAAATTACAAATATTCTTAAAGGTACATAATGAAACAAAAGATATTTGAAAACGGTAAGTTACACAATATATTAAACAACTATGTCATAAACTCATAATTGAAGTAGCGGCATTAATAAAAAACTAAACCAACATATAACTTTGGACCTGAAAGGTATTAGGTCGAATCTAAACATCCGCCGAAAACCACTTTTTAACATCACAATAATAATTAAATAAGCATTGTTTTCTCTTTCTGTCAAACGAATTCTTGTATTTCTTTCCCTTTTCATTGTGGAGATATATTCATGCATAAAGTAGTAGGTATATGACCATTCTCAGAAATATTTATATGGCATATAGACTTATTTCTATTTATACCTTTACTACGTAAATAGTTAATAGGTACTTTTAGGGGACGTAAATCAACTTAAGTCGTTATGCGTTTGAGGTTTTCTATTTTTATTAATCATTTCGTCGGGTGTATAAACAGATACGTCCTTATGCCGCAGAACTTCGCAGCTGAATGCATTACGCCATTATGCTAGTATAAAGTTGTTTTTCATTTATAATGCATAAGGATGAATGCAATTTTGAGAGATTCTATTAGCTGTCATATAACCTAATTTCGGCAAATTTTTAATCGTATGAAATTATACAATATAATGTCATCAACTTTTTATATAAAATACAAAATATTAGGTCGCACCTTGGTCGGTACTAAAGATAGTTCGGATTGGTCCGTCGTTACAAATCGTCGCACGGGCTATTCTGAAGAGCGGGGAGGCGAGGGGATACCTTGTGTGCCTTGCTCTTTCACTGTTACAACACAACAGTAACAGTAACAGTTAACAGTGAAAGAGCTTGGCACTTGGCTTGAAAGGTTAGTAAACCATGATAAAGTATGGCAGCTAGAACTACGGGTCCGGCTGTTCTTTCAAGGGTACCACGGGAATTCCGGATCCTAGGCCCCCTGCCGGTTATGCCTTCGCGGGCATCTCCGGCAGGTTTTGACATGGGTTGGACTCGTGGTGGCTATGTGGTTAGCTGTAGAAGTGGGAATGTTCGTCTGCCTGGTTGAGGTCTGGCCAGGCTTCCATTTCGTGCACAGTGAGCGGGTCCGAGTAGCGGTCCGGAGGGGGCCTGAAGCGAAAGGATCTGCGGGGCACGTGAGTTGTCCATAGTTGGTTGTTCTGCTCGGTGGTTTTCATTGAGTAGGCTTCCAACCAACATCGCCGGCACTAGTCTGGAGAACTAGTAGAGGCGCCCGCTATATGCAATGTCTCCGGTTAAATCAGCCGCGTAGGATTTTGGAACTGGGAAGTGAGTGGGCTTACAACTCTGCCACCAAAGAAGACATTAGTTTGGTATTATTTTGGACCTTAGACATTTAGAGTTAACGACCCGAGCAGTGGAATCTGCGAGTTGTACTCTTAGTGCAACGAGAATTGAGCGAGCTTACAGCTCCGGTAACCTTTCTGGATATTAGGTAGTGGACTTTACGTGTTTACGGGGCAACTAGCTCGAGACACTAGTCTTAAAAGTACCGGATGAAGGATGCGTTTCGGCGCGTTCTGATCTGGCGTTATGACCTGACGTAGATGGTCCCTTGTGCTTGCGTAAGGATGTCTGATACCTTTAACTATACAATGTTATTTTTAGTTTATACGAAACCTGAAAACTGTTTGTTCAGAATCAGTAATAGAATCGATTTCAATATTTTTTATACCATGTTACATTTTGACCAAATAATATTTACAAAATCTCAAATAAATTATACCCTACTAAAAACACACAACGGGGCAGCACAAAAAGCTTGTAACTTCTTAAGTTTTCAAGATATATATTATTTTTTTGTACTGATTCTTTAAATGAAAATATTTGACCCGTGTTTCGGTTTTTGTATAAACTAAAAATAAGGTTGTATAACCGTCAGGTTGGTAGGGGTTGTCAGTATAAACTTTAAAGTAGTGTGTAGCGGGGTGTTCTTTTTAAGCGTGCAAAAGTGAGATAGTAATAGTGCGCTGATGTGATTCGCCGGCACGTAGCCGGCCGGTAAACAACAAACCGTACTCTGCGTGGACACCTCGTTTGAGTAAAAAATCCGTGTAAATTATTAATTATGTGGATTTGCTGTGTAGTGTTGAATATTACGCTTGTGAATACTTTTCACTATGGAGGATAACTGTGAAGTTAATATAATATAAATTAACATAGTATTTTTTATAATAAGACTTTTGTAGGTTATTAATTAATGCCGATATTTAAGGACCTACCCATCTTTATTACACGTCATGCTCCCCAGCAACCCCTATGACTGTTATAACATTTTTTTCAACGAACGCGATTGTGCACAATAAGTTCTCAATTAGTACCTACACCTTAAAAAAAGTACCTTTGTAGATTACAACGAGTTATTTCTATTTAGGGCTGCTATAGAGCATCTCCCCAGCAACCCCATATTGAAATTTCAGGTAATTCAGCGCAAATACTAAGAATTCAGTAAGTACTAGGTTATTTATAAAATGTACTGTTGCTCAAAAGGAGTAGATCTATTCTAGTCACTTAGTTTAATTTAAAAACTGTATATAATTTAACTACGACGCCTAATAAAAAAAAATGCAAATTCTATTTCAAGCCTTTTATAACACAAAATAATATAAAGGCGCTGCTCAAACTACGAAGACATTATAGTATTTACGCAAATCTATTAGTACAATTAGTAGATCATTATATTAATTAATTACCTGCTAAGATATTTTCCTTTAGTTGTTATCATGAGTGTACCCCTGTGTACCAAATTATATAAACAAACTGTAAGATGATCGAATTAACAAATTTGTAATTCTTGAATTTTTTACAAGTACCCCCCCCCCCCCCCCCCCTCAAGTATCCTTAATGTTATGAATCTTTCGTCGAGACGATTCTAGTGTTGTTTACTTATTATTCTTTCAAAATGAAGCGTAAAAAAAGATAAACGGTTAGTTTACAGGACCAAAAGTGTGTTTTTCGTGAGCATAGTGAATGTTTTCTTAGTTTATCCAGTTTTCCACATTCTCGAAGTAATGTATACAAAAGCCGTAAGTTAAGTGGACAAATGTCACCCAAGGCTAGTATATTTCCGTAAAAAGAAATTGGAACTAGTTTTTGGTGTAAATAACAGTGAACCCGAACTAACAAACGATAGAAAAACTAAAAATACGATGGAATAGTGACAACACGAATTCCGGAGAAGAAAATTCTTCAAATAAAACAACTACTACTAGTCCAACGCTTGAGGGTGACGACAGTGAATGTAATGATGACAATATATTATGTTTTGAAATGGAATTAAGCGAATGGGAGAAATTTAAACCACAACTTTATCATGATGTCAAAGACAGCTCAGGGCGTCGCAGCTGTAGAAAAAGGCTACAGTCTGGAAAGTGGAGTGACTGTTTTCGAAAACTTATTTGGGAAAAATCAACAAATAAGTGCACATAGATTTTCAAAAATAAATATGTTTGTGGTAATCGTGTGAAAGTAAATTACTATTCATGCCGAAGAAAATATTTGCAATAATTTAGTTGCAATGAAGTGTGTGCTGGAAAATGTAGATTCTAGATTGTTTCATAAATCATTAAAAGTTAGAATAACAACATCTACAAAGGATGTACTTGGGTGCTTCTTTAAAACATAATTATCCAGTAGTAGTCCGAAACCAATTAATTAACAGTGCCCTTAGAGATGCAACTGGATCAATTTTCAAGAAAATACGGCCTCCATCAGATCCTGACAAGTGTTACAAAACTAAACATTTATTCCTATATGTAACGCTCCTTAAACTTAAAACAACTTCTATATCAATCTCACAAATGATTTCAGCTAATCAAACATTAGAAAACATATATGTTTGTTTACAAACATGGGTACAATCTCCAAAACCAAATGAAGTAATTACTGACGATTCCAGCGCTTTAATAGGTGCTTGTGTAAAAGCATTTACTAGTTTTGATAGCACAAAAGCTTACATAAATAATTGTTTTGCACTTTTAGAAACAAATCCAATATTCGTCCAACTTGTCTCATGCGCCTTGAATCGTCACATTTCATAACAACATTGTATGGCCTTAAATGTTTTAAAAACTTCAACAAGCATTTAAAGAAGTACTATTTAAAAAACTTGTTATATCTTAAACCATGTATTAATTATACGACGGCAAAGGAAATAAAAACTAATGTAATTGTTGTCGCATTAACAAATCTAAATGATGACGAGGACATTGAGAGAGAGCGTAGGGCGCTGGCAGTAAGGGGCAACATGCTTGCACGCAGGTTCACTCGATGTACGGCGGAGGTCAAAGTTACCCTTTTTAGGGCATTTTGTCAATCGTTTTACTCAAGTGGTCTGTGGGTGAGTTATACGCGTCGAGCCTACAGCACACTACGCGTGCAGTATAACAACCCCTTCAGAGCGCTGTTGCGGCTGCCGCAGTTCTGCAGCGCCTCGGAAATGTTCGCGGACGCACGGATTGACGCATTCTACGCGATTATGCGCAAAAAAGCCACATCCCTACTGCGACGCATGACGGCCATGAAATTATGAAATTCCCTATATAATAATATTTGGCGCACGCCAGTCATATTTGGCACACGCCAGTCGTATAAATTAAATTATAGAACTTTTTTTTTTAAAGAGATTGCTGATTGCCTCAAACGGCATTTTCAGCGTCATCGGGCGTTTTTGGGGGCGGCGAGGTACGTAAAGGGTACCTCAAGCCGTGTGAAACGAATCACCTTCGGAGGTTTTCTAGAAGGAATGGCATCACACACTTAAAAGTGCATGTTCCCGTGCCCTAATAGATTCTCCGAGGGGTTTGGATCGGATCATAAAAAATGAATTAAATCAGTGTATCTAATATTTCATTTATATAATTAAATAACTTTAATATATTATAGTTACTTAATTCGACCTCGATAGTATAGATAGTGGCCTAGGTGTCTGCGCGGAAGGTCCCGCATTTCTTTCTCGGTCCGGCAAATTTGGGAAACGAACGTCGTCGTGAACTGTCTGGCGCTTTTATTAATTTTAAGAATTTATTAATATTTGGTAAATAAAAAAATCAAGCTACGAATTATTTATTTATACACTGATACAGGGTTAAATTTTCAACACGATCTGATTTTTTATGTATACTTAAAGTGAACTTAAAGGTATTCTGGTAACTTAAAGTTAGATATAATTGGAAATAATTGAATTATTTGCAGAAATTATATACAGTAAAAAATGAAATTATAATGGTATGTTTGTAAAATTTTGAAGCTTTTTCGCTCGCCTTTAAAGTTGCTAATTTTGATTTACTTGTTGTTACAGCTTAAATGATAAACTAAAAAAAATATATTCGGCGCCTAAATTTTCATCGTCATAGAGATCATGTACCATCGACAAGGTTGTTTGTGGGCGTAAGTTTAAGTCAGTCCCATCGTCCCATCTCCGTTAAATTTATCTTTTGTTATAAATTGAAGCAAATAGAGGTTGTGAGCAAAAGTAATAGTTTAATTAATATGAATTAATTTTGTATTTCTATTTCAATTCATTTTATGCTTGGTAGCTAGGTAGCGAAAACTACCAGTGAACGCCACGGTCCTATGTGCATGAACCTCCAAAAGACACCTAGTTGACCTGGTGCCATACCTATTATGAAAAGGAGATGTTTTAATTTTTGAGTGCAGGTATGTTGGCTTTTTGGATTTTAAAACATCAAATAACAAATAAGCTAGGTGAAAATGTTTCCTAGAAGCCATGTTAAGCATTAGAGCCTTGTTCAAATATGGAGTGACATGACTTCTGGGAGGAATCTTGTAACAGAAGCGACAACAGGCGTTCTGTACACCTTGAATAAGGCGTTGGGTCCCTGACTGTAGCCGCGGTTCATAGACCAAATCTCCAAAATTGAGTTTTGATAAAACAAGCGACTCACACAAAAGGACACGTACTCTTTCATCTAGTAAGTCACGAATTCCCTATAAAACTCTGAGACGGTAAAAACAGGATCTAGTTAAATTAACTACATGAGTCTCAAATCGAAGCTGACTATCAAAAACGATACCCAAATTTTTTGCCTCTTCTACTCTCTCAATAGCCTCCCCACAAATTTGAACATTAGGGTCACTATTAAGGCACACCGAGATTTGGTTTTTGGATCCAAGAATCATATATTTGGACTTGCTGGGATTAAGAACTAGACTATTTTTATCAGCCCAAGCAGCGACTCTAGTTAGGTCTTCGTTTAATTTGTTAACAACCGTATGGAACTCATGTGTACGGCCCGACAAATACAACTGTATATCATCAGCGTACAAGTGATAACTACAATACTTAACAGCCTTTACGACATCAGCAGCATATATGATAAAAAGCAGAGGACCCCATATAGGTCCCTGAGGAACTCCTCGCTGCAGTACCCTGGGCTCAGACACAGCGAAAGAACCGTCCTTTTTAACAAGTTTAACAGATTGGCTTCGACCACTTAAATAACATTCAAACCATTTAAGAGCCAAAGAGCTAACACCATAGTACTTCAGTTTAGCCAGGAGCAAAGGAATACTCAAGCAGTCGAACGCACGCGAAAAGTCCAGAAGTGCTAAACAAGTACCATTACCAGCATCCTGTTGGGTAAGAATATTGTCGGTTACGTCCAATAAAGCAGTAACTGTACCAACACCCCTACGGAAACCAGATTGAACTGCAGGTAAAATATTATTCACTTCTACGAACTTACTGAAATGGCTATACACCACTTTTTCCAGTACCTTTGACAAAACTGGCAATATACTTATAGGTCTAAGCTCTTTAAGTTCAGTGGGATTGTTAACTTTAGGGAGAGGTGATACCAAAACTGATTTCCAGAGGCCCGGAACCTGACCCGACAAAAGAGATCTATTTATAATTGCAGCTATCGCAGTAAGTGTCTTCGGAAGAGTGAGCAAGAGCATATCCTTAGTAATGCCATCCACACCTACGGCGTTCGTAGCTATAGAAATAATATACTTTGCAATAATATTCTCCTTTGCAATAATATTCTCATGAACTGGTTGTATATTTTCAAAAGCCACATTACCCAAAGTTATGGTGCTCGTAATACGCTATCTCAGACTGAGAAACCTTGTTAGCTCCAGGAACATCAAGAAAATGATCGTTGTTAACGTTAGGGTTATTAAAGTGATCAGGAAGACAATGATTTTTTGAGGAGTCGGATACTAAATTATGCTTTAAATTCTTCCAAAGTAATTTGGAGTTATTATAATTAGAGTTAATGTGCGAGTTGTAATATGCTTTCTTATCAATAAAAATGCTATGTACGACAAGCTTCTTCATGTCGTTATAGTATTGTTTATCACCTTCAGAACCAGACAGCCGAAACCTTTTACAAGCCTTATCACGCATATCAATCATTGTCTTTATTGTGTCGGTAATCCATGGCAAGGTACGGTATTATATAAAAATCAAAATGTTAAATTTATTATTAAAATACATACATAATTACACATTTTCTAATCTAATTGTTGTTTTTTATGTGATGTTTTATTAATGAGACTTTGTTTACATTATTAAGGAACTTATTACACAACAGTACATTTTGTCAATACTAAGGTTTTTTTTTATATTAGAAGGAGGCAAACTAACTGGCGGGTAAATACCGCCGCTGAGAGCTGGTTCCACAGCACTGTAGTTCGTGGTAAAAAATTACGTGAGAAACGCACAGTAGTAGATCGCCATCCATCAAGATGGTGTGGATGTCGTGGACGATTGCGTGTAGTGCGGTGAAGGAAATCAGCGGCAGGGATCAAACCGAACAATT
The DNA here is from genome assembly GCA_947562085.1 of Eudonia lacustrata. Classification (NCBI taxonomy): domain Eukaryota; kingdom Metazoa; phylum Arthropoda; class Insecta; order Lepidoptera; family Crambidae; genus Eudonia; species Eudonia lacustrata. The sequence continues at coordinate 15,733,016 of OX387339.1, forward strand.
CCTCAGAGCACTCCCCATGATAAAGACCATAAAATATACAGAGAGACGCAACGTCTCTCCGAAGAGCCAGTGGATCGAGCCGACCAGAAGTTACCACGTCGTCGACAATTCGAGCAGCTCTGCGTTGAATGCGGTCAAATGGGAGGAGTTGGTACGGGGGCGCTCCAGCCCAAAGATGGGAACAGTATTCCTTATGAGGCCTGACCTGTGCTTTGTAAAGCTGTAAGCGATGGGTCGGTGTGAAATACTGTCCCGCTCTATTGAGCACACCCAGCTTTTTCGAAGCTAATTTAGCTTTACCTTCCAAATGACCGCGAAACTGAAAGTCACTCGAAATATCGACGCCAAAGATTCCAATGGTCGGTTTGGTATCAAGGGGAGCTCCTTCAAAGTTTTGAGATACGACGAAGGGATGTTTTTTTAGCGATAAACTTAACATGTTCTCTGTTTCAGTCACAAGTTTATTCCAGTTCTCGATGACGCTTTCCAGAGAAATATATATAATAAATAGTAACTGAGTCGAACCCAGATTGAGCTACTTTGAACGCGTCATTCCAAGTGTCCGCACTGAAAAGAAGAGCTGTGTCGTCGGCATAGGATATTATCTTACCGTTTCCGGGAAAAGGAAGGAGGCATAAGTCATTAATATAAGCGAGAAATAACAAAGGTCCTAATATGCTTTCTTGTGGAACACCGTATTCGATAACCAGGTCCTCACTCACAGCGTCGTCCACCATTACACGTTGCGTAAGATTCGAAAGATAGTCTTTGATAAGATTATGCGGAATACCTCTTATACCTAGATCATTTAACTTTTCAAGGAGTATGGTTATCGAAATCGTATAAAAGGCTTTTGCGAGTCAAGAAATATGACTAAACATTTATTTTGTGAGTCCAGTTGCCTTACAATGTAGTCAGTGAGCTGATGTACTGCATCGTCAGTCGATCTGTTAGATCTAAAGCCGTATTGAGTAGCAGCTAAGAGTCTGTTCTTCTCTAAGTATTTTACTAGTCTATTATAAACAAGTCTTTCTAAGATTTTAGAAATTGAAGGTAGTATAGCAATGAGGCGATAATTTTTGATACAATTTTTGTTTTCATTTTTATAAATGGGACGAATAAAGGTCTTCTTTAACACGTGGGGGAAGATTCCTTGCAACAAGCATTGATTAAAAAGATATGTAAAGATATGTAATAAGTTTATTTTTATATTTTTTTATGAAAGGGATTTTGTCAATTCCAGTAGCACAGTCATTTCTCAAGGTCATGTTATTTGTTCAACTTCAGCTTCGTCAGTGTCAAATAGGCGGAAGAGTTTAAGACTGGAGAGTTGCAATGGTGCTGGATAGAGGAAAATGGCCGCATGTTACTGATTTCCGCTTTTTCAGCTAGGTTTCTTCCAATATTGACAAAGAAATCGATTACACAGTTAAGAGAATGTGCTGCCGTAGCAGAATTTGTAATAAGATGATGGGCAGACGGTTCGGTTTTAGTTGTGTAGGTAATGTTTTTGATGACTTTCCATAATTTCTTTTTGTCTTGGCCTGCATTTTGAATTTCTGTCCGTTCATGCTGTCTCTTTAATTTTTTTAATAAATTGTTACAAAAATTCTGATATTTGTAATATGTAGTTTTATTAATTTCATTGTCTGGATTTTTGTTGAAGGTTCTGTGTAGTTTATCACGATGTCGTATACAGCGTAATAGTCCGGGAGTAGTCCAGGGTTTAATGATTTTATTACGACGTGATGACACATTAATCCGTGTGTTAGCCTCAATAATCTTAGTAAGAGATGCTATTAAATATTCGGTCGATTTGTTAACGTCATCTGAGTTGTAAAAAGTAGTCAAGTCTAGATTGTCTAGGTCGTGCGTCACAGATTCGTAATGTAGCGTCGTACGATTAACCTTTGTATATGACTTATCGTAGCGTCGCCGTTGCATGCACAACAATAACGAATTATGATCTGTTAAAGTAGAGGTTAGTACTAAAGTTTTTATAGGGATGTTTGTTTTAGCAAAAATTTGGTCTAAGCAGTTATCTTCTCTAGTTGGATGTTTATGTGTGGGAAGGTAACCTAAACAAGCTGTTAGGGTTAAGTACTCCGGCGAACCACCCACAACAAATACACTCTTAAATGAGGATAACTGTTCTACAATATCATTTAAAGATTGTAAAAAAATAGTAATGTAATGATAAGAGGGAGAGCGATATATTGCTATAATCGCGGTTTCACTATTTATTTTTGTAATAAGACAGTTAGCATCTAAAAAGTCTGGTTCTTCTACCGTTACATTGCTCATGTTACTTTTTATATACAAAGCTACACCGTCATTTTGTAAAACATTAGTTTTGTTGGTAGTGTGTGAGTCATACCCAGGTAATTGAGGAATGGAAGCTGCAGTAGATAACCAGCATTCAGTTAGGACCATGATATCAATTTCTACATTGATTTGACTAAGTAACGCTAACATACCATCAAAGTTACAATTAATGCTACGAATATTCTGTATAAAAATATTATGACTATGCTTAATATTACTTTTAAACGAGGAACATGTATATGGCTCACAATTTAACGATTCATATTCAAAGGAAGAGTCTAAATCTTTAATAAAATCATGAGTTACATTATCCATCCTTGTGCTGCGTTTTACAGGCGGTGCGGCGCTCTAGGCGCCCTCATAGTCGATTGAACTTATGTATCGAGCCTCAGCCATTTTCCTTGCAGGGCATTGTTCATCTCCCGTTTTGTGGTGGCTCGGTTTGTTGAAGCGCTGGCACGTAGCACACTTTGCGGGCTCTTGTTGTTTTGAGCATTCTTTGATTGAGTGGCCGACGCAGCCGCAGTGTCCACAAGTAGTGTCAGTCTCACGACAATATTTCGCCGAGTGTCCATATTGTTGGCACTTGTAATAACCTCGTTACAACTGTGTAGTCCCTTACTGGGCAAGAAGTCCAATTAAAGAATACTCTTTCTTGTTCTATGAGAATTTTTCTGAGGTCAGATGTTAGTTCTAAAATATAATTGCAGTAAAGTGTGTTTTTTTCCCCAGATTTGTGGCTCAGTTTAATAGAATTTAAGAACTTTTCGCGTTCTATGTGATGATGTTTGTCTGAAATATTTTGCTCATACAAACACTCAAAAATTTCCTTATCAGAGGTAGTGGTGGGCACACCTAACAATATAATTTTAGGCCTTCGTTTAATAGTTTCCTCAACTTTTAGCTCTGACGTTTTAAGTTGTTCTGATTGATTTAACTTTTCAAGGTCGTCCTTTCCTGCTGCGCTAATTATGACACCTCCATCTTTAGTTTTCCTCATTCCTCGGATATGCAGTTTGAGTTCGTCAGGTTTTATTATGGTCTGTATCAGTTTCTTGGTCTCTTCCCCGACTTGTCTTTGCTTGGTGGGTAAATAGCAATATTACTAGTGCTTGGGGGTCGTATTATGGAACTATTTTTTGTTCTCACTACATCTGCGAAAGATATGCTTGATGGTTGGACTTTAGGAGCGGAGCGTATGCATTCTTTTAGGCCTTCGAGCTGATCTTCATGTTGGGTTGATGTCTCCTTTTGGTCAGTCAAGGTCTTAATAATTGTTTGAGCTGAAATGCATTTTTGTTTCAAAAACTGATATTGTACAGCCAGTTGAGACACACCTCCCATCACGTTTCTGCTCGCATTGCTTATCTTCAGCTTCTGTTCAGTATTATGTTTGCCCTCGCTTGATATGTTGCATATCTCGTTCAGGCATTTTTCAATATAGGAAAGCCGTTGTTGGATTTCATGGGTCGACACTGCTTCAATTTTCGAAGTTGTAGGTGTTTGAGTTCCTTCAGTTAGTCTTTTGTGCGGTGGTGGTGGGCTTCTGCTAGTCATAGAACTTCGGTTGAATGGACTATCCATCATTAAATTTATATATAATAAACAACACTAAGCTAAAAAGTGTGTCATTAATTGCATGACTAACATGCAGTGACAGTTTCACGCGGAAAATATTTTAACACTAATTTTATTATTATTGTGTAGGTAAATTAATTATTAATTGGCACGTCCACCTTACAAGGCAATCAAACAATATCGCTCAGATGGAGCATGTTTGCGTCCATAACACCGACGGTGAAATGCCACACAAGCCATATCCCGACGACCAAGGTTGTGCATTGGGCAGTGGAGCTCACTTTGAGCCGTTCCTGTAAATTACATGTATCTTTATATCATGTATCTTTATACAATCGAATTATGTACATTTTGTTAGTATGTATAAAGGTACATACTAACAAAATGTACAGAATTCGATTAGATAGATATTACAAGTCGAGTTTTGGAAGATTTTAAAAGATCCAACCTAACGAAGAAACCTAAACTAACAACACTTACTTTTTCGTAATGAACGTTAAATTTACAGGAACAGCTCAAAGTGAGCTCCGCCTTGCTCAATCCTTGCCCAAACCTTATCGTTTCAAGAATTAGGTAAAAATGTACAGCATTCTGCGTAGTTTACTCTTTAATTTTACTGAAATAGGGTTTGCACAGCAATGAAAAAAATTAAGGGTTTTTTTTGGCAGTAAGTCAACGGTAATAGTACGGTTCTCAAATATTGTAAACGGACTTGTTATAAGGCACCATTTAATCCTCTTTCGACTTTACGGGAATTTTTGTAACACCCTGTCTACATATAATGACTTGTCCTGACTGACTGACTCATCATCGCCGATGATGATATTGATATACCTATGTAAGTACGTACCCCTTTGCGATCGGACAGGGTTTTTTTTACAAATTGTAGAAATGGACTATTTGGTCATAATAGCGCTGCTTAAAGAGGTACTAGCTGTACAAGCTCCTATGTTACAAAGTACTTAGCTGTTAGTTGTGATACTGACTGTTTGCCTAATTTACCCTCGTTTTCATTTTCTTCGGAAACGAAAATAGCCTATCAAATAAACATTGTGTCGGATATTGTCATTGAAAATAATTAATGGAATCAGGCGTTATTTTGCGGAAATCCATAGTACAAAAAAATGTAATTTAAATAATATGTAATGTTAATTCCGCTAACTCACTCGTTTATACAGCTTGGATGCAGTACGCATGCACCGCCCTCCCGCCCGCAAAAAGTATGCACATGCAGGAGAAACAATGCGTGCAAGCGAAAATGCACACCAGCACCGGGTATCGGTATTACATTTTTATTGTCATTGAACTTTACAAAAAAAAGAACAATGTCTTAAAATGTAACAAAAAAAGGAATGCATGTCATCGCCACATATGCTCATTCAATTTCTGCTCGCAAGGAGTATTTACTAATTTCCTTTGCCAAATAACTAGTCAACAAAATATATATAACAAACAACTATTTATAAACTCGTGTCATTTTACACATGCTTTTTTTAGCAACAACACGTTCCATAACTTGTTGATAATTGACCGAAGGGTGACACAAAATTACATTTGACAATTTTTTTAGCAGCGCCATTTCTCACAAAAATGTTAATTATTGGTAGGAGGGTGGCATAGGCTATTCCACTCGGACAACGTTGCTCGCGGCCAGAAAGCTAAATAGGCCATTGGGGTAGATTTGGTTTAAGCCTCGCGATCACGAGGCGATCTGCAGGGCGGGCACGGTCGCGGTTTGACAAAAGTGTGTCGGCACTTAGGCAGCGCTTTTGACGATGCCGCCACCGCCGCCGGCACGTGCAAATCACTACCTTATTATGTATTAGGTTACGTCACTTTCTTTATTAGGTCAGTTTCGCGCAAGCATTTGTTCCGAGTAGTCGTTCCGTGTTGTTGTGATTGTGTTTCGCGAAATGTCGTTTAATCAAGAGTATTTTAATATGTTAATTGTGTTTGGGTAAGAGTCACTGCAACTACCTATGCAGCGGCTCGTAGAGATTACGCGAGATGCGTTTTGAGGTTAAATTTATCTTCACCCGAAGTAGGTACTTACTCCTTCTGTAGCGCGACAACAACTAGGTGTCGCACATCCTTTAAGGAAGGGAAAACTAGAAAGACTAGAATAGTTGTTACAGTATTTATTAGTAATCTACAAGTACGTGGTTCTTAGGCGACGCATTGGTAATTTACGTGGTCCCCACCACTTCTTGATTTTTCCCAACAATTACAAAACATATGAAAGTGATATTTGAAGACATGATTTTTCATTTAATTGACTTCATTTTTCTAGTTCCAGAAACACGATTTTTCAACATAGATTTGCATTTTACAGGCTAACCAGACCGATTTAAGCATCTAAATTTTCTTAGTAGATTAGTCTTAACACACATTTCAAAATTGTAGTTCATTTTTTTTAAATAATTTGTAGTTTTGATTTGAAGGAAAAAAAAACAGTCTTTCTTATGGTACGGGGCGCAAACGCTCGTATCAAAACGTATGAGATTTATTGTTTAGCGATGTGTCGCCTTAATCACGACCACTGTTCTGAAATTGTAGTGCCACACCACAGGTTCAGTCTTGATGGTCTACGTGAAACAAAGACTATACTTACTTACGTCTTGGAATAGCGTCTTTAATAATGGTATAGGGTAAAAATAAACTTTATTTTTATTTTTCCCAAGTCCATTGCGATAGACGGGTACCGTGTGGTTTAGTGAAAAGTTAAGTTAAGTTAAGTCTATGAAACCTATTTATGTATACTAACGTTAATATGTCTTCCATTTTTGTATTACGAGTAGGTACTTATGCTATGGACAGTAGGTACTGTTGTCTGAAAATAAAAAAATATATTTTTATTGTTTTATTTTTACAGCATATATGACATCTAGGCTAATCAAAAAAACAGATCTTTATGTAACCCCTAGGACTTTTTCCGGTTATCCTACGACATGTAGATACCTACGTATAAGATTGAATTATATTGAATATACTTCGATTACAAAGAGAACACAATTTATCGTTACATTTTGTATGACAGCCGATATTGTGGCCATCAATCATTTTAACTGAAAGAAAGCGTTTCAACACTGTAAGTACCTATATATTTTATTAAAGCATTTTCTTTATTAGAAAAAAATGTTGTGCTATAAAACTTACTTATTTTATTTTTATAATACAGCCACTTAGAAACGCATCATGATTTCACCTAAAATTATGAATCAATTACAATTACAAAACAGTACATATACTATATTATAAACATATTTTACCTTTTTAAATGTATATGTATCTATATGGAAGGAAGGAAGGTACAGAAACGACTGAAGCGTCGGTATGTAGACGAATATGCTTGGGCTGAACGCGGGAAATCGTGGTTCAACCCCATCATAGCGTTAGACTGAATGCGTACTTGAGATAACCAAACACAAGCGTTTTAGCTTACTGGATGGGTTAACAGAACTATTATTAATGTGTTAAAAACGCAATAAATTAACTTTTATAAAAAAAAAACTTAATAACAAGAGCTACTTTCTTGGCTTTGACAGGTAGTTTAAGCGTTGTACGTGGTCCCACATGCAGGAGAAACAATGCGTGCAAGCGAAAATGCACACCAGCACCGGGTATCGGTATTACATTTTTATTGTCATTGAACTTTACAAAAAAAAGAACAATGTCTTAAAATGTAACAAAAAAAGGAATGCATGTCATCGCCACATATGCTCATTCAATTTCTGCTCGCAAGGAGTATTTACTAATTTCCTTTGCCAAATAACTAGTCAACAAAATATATATAACAAACAACTATTTATAAACTCGTGTCATTTTACACATGCTTTTTTTAGCAACAACACGTTCCATAACTTGTTGATAATTGACCGAAGGGTGACACAAAATTACATTTGACAATTTTTTTAGCAGCGCCATTTCTCACAAAAATGTTAATTATTGGTAGGAGGGTGGCATAGGCTATTCCACTCGGACAACGTTGCTCGCGGCCAGAAAGCTAAATAGGCCATTGGGGTAGATTTGGTTTAAGCCTCGCGATCACGAGGCGATCTGCAGGGCGGGCACGGTCGCGGTTTGACAAAAGTGTGTCGGCACTTAGGCAGCGCTTTTGACGATGCCGCCACCGCCGCCGGCACGTGCAAATCACTACCTTATTATGTATTAGGTTACGTCACTTTCTTTATTAGGTCAGTTTCGCGCAAGCATTTGTTCCGAGTAGTCGTTCCGTGTTGTTGTGATTGTGTTTCGCGAAATGTCGTTTAATCAAGAGTATTTTAATATGTTAATTGTGTTTGGGTAAGAGTCACTGCAACTACCTATGCAGCGGCTCGTAGAGATTACGCGAGATGCGTTTTGAGGTTAAATTTATCTTCACCCGAAGTAGGTACTTACTCCTTCTGTAGCGCGACAACAACTAGGTGTCGCACATCCTTTAAGGAAGGGAAAACTAGAAAGACTAGAATAGTTGTTACAGTATTTATTAGTAATCTACAAGTACGTGGTTCTTAGGCGACGCATTGGTAATTTACGTGGTCCCCACCACTTCTTGATTTTTCCCAACAATTACAAAACATATGAAAGTGATATTTGAAGACATGATTTTTCATTTAATTGACTTCATTTTTCTAGTTCCAGAAACACGATTTTTCAACATAGATTTGCATTTTACAGGCTAACCAGACCGATTTAAGCATCTAAATTTTCTTAGTAGATTAGTCTTAACACACATTTCAAAATTGTAGTTCATTTTTTTTAAATAATTTGTAGTTTTGATTTGAAGGAAAAAAAAACAGTCTTTCTTATGGTACGGGGCGCAAACGCTCGTATCAAAACGTATGAGATTTATTGTTTAGCGATGTGTCGCCTTAATCACGACCACTGTTCTGAAATTGTAGTGCCACACCACAGGTTCAGTCTTGATGGTCTACGTGAAACAAAGACTATACTTACTTACGTCTTGGAATAGCGTCTTTAATAATGGTATAGGGTAAAAATAAACTTTATTTTTATTTTTCCCAAGTCCATTGCGATAGACGGGTACCGTGTGGTTTAGTGAAAAGTTAAGTTAAGTTAAGTCTATGAAACCTATTTATGTATACTAACGTTAATATGTCTTCCATTTTTGTATTACGAGTAGGTACTTATGCTATGGACAGTAGGTACTGTTGTCTGAAAATAAAAAAATATATTTTTATTGTTTTATTTTTACAGCATATATGACATCTAGGCTAATCAAAAAAACAGATCTTTATGTAACCCCTAGGACTTTTTCCGGTTATCCTACGACATGTAGATACCTACGTATAAGATTGAATTATATTGAATATACTTCGATTACAAAGAGAACACAATTTATCGTTACATTTTGTATGACAGCCGATATTGTGGCCATCAATCATTTTAACTGAAAGAAAGCGTTTCAACACTGTAAGTACCTATATATTTTATTAAAGCATTTTCTTTATTAGAAAAAAATGTTGTGCTATAAAACTTACTTATTTTATTTTTATAATACAGCCACTTAGAAACGCATCATGATTTCACCTAAAATTATGAATCAATTACAATTACAAAACAGTACATATACTATATTATAAACATATTTTACCTTTTTAAATGTATATGTATCTATATGGAAGGAAGGAAGGTACAGAAACGACTGAAGCGTCGGTATGTAGACGAATATGCTTGGGCTGAACGCGGGAAATCGTGGTTCAACCCCATCATAGCGTTAGACTGAATGCGTACTTGAGATAACCAAACACAAGCGTTTTAGCTTACTGGATGGGTTAACAGAACTATTATTAATGTGTTAAAAACGCAATAAATTAACTTTTATAAAAAAAAAACTTAATAACAAGAGCTACTTTCTTGGCTTTGACAGGTAGTTTAAGCGTTGTACGTGGTCCCACAAATCAGCACACTCTTCTGCTTCAAAACCTATAGGTACGTGCGCTAAGAACTTAATAAAGTACCTACTGTTAATTCTTATATTAAACATTATTCTTAAACTATATGTAATGTATAACATCTTTATTCTTTTGCATTATGTTTTTAGAGATTTTCTTTAATTCATTATTGTTCATATACAACAGATGCCTTACACACAACAGATTCCTTATTTACATCAACAAATAATCATAAAGCATTTACACTGCGAACTACAATCAAGAGTTGGTAACTAACATAAGAGTTAAACTAGCTTTGAACAAATCAAGGGTAGTTGTAACTCTAAGAACAACTTACAAGCGTCAATAAGCTACGTATGCATAGCTTAGTTAATTATAATACACTACAATATTATACATATTACATCACCGTCTACAAAATTATAGGTATATAGGTATTGAAATCTTGGCACCACTCAAAATAGGAATGTAACTACATAAATGCATTTACTTTAATATGAAGGTAAGATTACACAGGTGTGATGACGGTCAGTGAATAAGACGTCACTGCGTTGATCGTTCTTCTCATGGTCGAGACAGCAAATACGTATGAAGCTCGCCGCGAATGGTAGGTACATCACGTTACGATGATACGCTTCGTTCAGTCTTCAGCTTTAGACGTGTATAAAGTATAGCTTGTCATTCTTACCGCTTACAGAATTACTGTTACTCATTACAAATTTGAGCTTTGTCATCATTAGTAAATTTTTCCTGTGGTAGACGAAGATGAACGAATGATATTCCCTTCGATCTCGGAGTTTCAGTACCTACCTATAAAATAAAAATAAAAACATTTATTTACGGTCACATTAAATACCTATTATACCTAGTTATTGACAACATATTGGCTTCATGCGGATAGCAGTAGCGCATTTTAGCTAGTGTCAAAGTATTTTTCTTACAAGTCTAGATATACAATATTATATTAAAAATAAATAATAGATGATAATGAATGATAACAGAAATGTGTAGTGATAAATGTATTCGACTCAACACCAATCATTTTAGAAAGTAAAACAAAACCGCAGGTATTACTTCACCTTTTCGCCAATAACTCTTTTTCTGAAGAATAGGTACCATCTGATTTTACTGTCTATATAAAGTAAATATTTTGATTACCTATGTACAAATTGTACAACGATAGCATTTGTCTCTTTTGTTTTTTGTAATCTATTCAGGCTATATACTCGTATATACCAGGTTTATTATAACTGACTATTAGGCTGACGATGATGAAGCACAGACAATCCGTAGCTGCAAGAAATTGGGGTCATCAAAAGTTTATGATGTGACTTTATGGTTCATCGACTTAAGTCAATTGATTTGAGTGGGACTAATTAGTCACTGCGTGGATACAAATCACGACTAAAGTAAAGAGAAAAGTAATAGTAGGTGAAGTTTTCCCTCTTAACTCTTTCATTGTAGGTAACATATTTAGCACGCTAAATTTTAAACCTCGATATTCCAAAACGTGAAATAACACTAACAGTTTTAACGACGATTAACTTTAATCCACGTTTTGGAGTAAGACAAGGTGTCTAGCCTAAATCGGTTTCGACCCGAACAAACAGAATCTATTCATTTGAGCTCCTTATGTCTGTAATGTTGGCAACAGGCCACATATAATAATATGTTAAAACCTTATAGATTATGAATTTTAATTGATTGTCATTTGTTGGTTTTTCAGCTTCTGTTGATTTTGACGTATTGTTCGGTCTACCTAAAATTATAATAAATTGTTCTTTTCTTCTTTACATTCCTTGATTTAATAAAGTTCCGTTTTTTTAACTCCAAGCAGTGTCTAAATGTACTCGCAAACCCTAAAACAATATATACATACATACATACATACATATAATCACGCCTCTTTCCCGTAAAACAATATATACAGTCCACTAAAGCTCGAGCGACTACGAAGACTGCTATAAGTGGTCCTTCAAAGGAACGCTGCTTGTGGAGAAAAGTTGCACTGTTCTTCAAAGATAAAAGCAAGAATCGGGAATCGTCCAGCAGAGCATCAAACCCGGCGCAATTTTATTTCTCGTTGGGCTGAACGCAATCTAAGAAGACAACTTTGTGCCTGTGGAGGCTGCGATACTAAATACAACTACGGCAAGCCACAGGCCATCTCTACGTTACTTCCGCCGCGGCGTGGCGTGTTCAACAGGCTACAGAGTGCAAAGTCCAGAGTGTGGAGTGCAGAGTGCGTTACCACGCACTGCGATCGCCCGCCATTCGTCAAGTCGTACGAAGTAATTGTGCAATTGAAACGTTTCCTTTATTTATAGGGACGCTAAGTTTATTTTTTAACATAATAGTTAACTGTTTGTGTTAGTGTTGTAACGACAATGGAGCAAAAAAGGTTAGTCGCTGCGCGTGGTTACCAAAAGGCGTCTATAACACGTTTAAAGAACGCGCTAGCTGACCCAGACTTTATCAAAAATTTATCGCTGAACCAATTAAAATTAAAAGGCCAGGCGCTTAATAAATATTTTGACGAGTATAATAAGATACAAATTGACATTTTAATATTGATGCCTGATGATAAGAAGGATGTGGGCGAGATCGAGTCGGTGTTTTTCGAATTATTAGATAAAATTGACTCTCTCCTAAATAACAGCGTTCCCAACTCCAATGTCGGTGGCACAGCCAGCTCACAATGTAAGATTGTTTTGCTAAATGTACATATACCCAAATCCAACGGGCAGTATAGTGAGTATAAGTCGTTCATTTCTTTATTTAAAGCGATGATACATTCTGATAAAGTGCTACAGAATGTACAAAAATTATATTATTTAAGGAGCTTTTTAACGGGTGAGCCTCTTACTTTAATTGTAAATCTGCCTCTAACTGATTCTTCCTATATAAAAGCTCTTCACATAATTGAGCAAAGATCAAAATTACTTTAGACAATTTGTATGCACTACTTGACACTCGTAACGTTTCCAGATCGTCATCGCATGCCTTGCGCACTTTGGTCTCGGCATTTAAGCAGCATCTCGCCGCTCAAACCTCGACGAGCCCGTTGATAGTTGAATCTCTCTTCTCGTAGCAATTATGTTGCGTAAGTTAGATGCGTATACTACGAGAGGGTTCCAGCTCGAGAGGGACAATCAAAGAAGCTAACAATACTTGAACTCTTTGAATTCATAGAGAATAGGGCATTAGCGGCAAGTAAGAGGTGCCAAAGAAGTTGCCCTCGTGTCAACGCATGTGCAGCTGTTTGTTTTGTGGTAAGCAATGGCATAAACTTTTTTCTGGCCCTAACTTTAAGCTTGCTCCAACTGACAAGCGCATTCAATTTGTAGAGCAGCATAACTTGTGTAAAATTTGTTTAAACAGTCACAGCAGCAAAATATGTAAGTTTCACTTCCGCTGTAATGTTTGTAAAAAATCTCATAACAGCCTTTTACATGAGGAAAGCGCCGATACGGTTAGTGCGAGTGCGTTATCACTGACTGCGCTCTCTTCAAAAAGGCATGTTTTGCTGCCCACAGCCAAAGTTAGGTGGGTCGCCAGCAACGGTAGCCAGTTAATTGTGCGAGCTTTATTAGACAGTACCTCGCAAGTATCTTTTGTGCTTGATGATGTTGTTAGGAGGCTTAGAGAGGTACCTTTGCTTCAAGATATGCAGATCTTTGGCATATCTAGTGCTCATATGCAAATAAAAAATAAAATAAATTTGCAGGTTCATTCTTTGCCCTATCCCCTAAATATAAATGTAACATGTCAGATAGTAGAAAAAATACTTCTTATTTAATGTTTATATAATTTTTAACGTAAATTTTGTTGCGAACAAATTACAAAAACACAAATGTTGAAAAAATTTCCACGAGCAGGATTTGAACCCGCACCCTTCTGACATACCGGGTCAGGTGCTCTTTCAATTGAGCTATCGTGGTATCGAGTTTTTCATTTTTTTACTTCTTATTTGCCACAAGTAGTGTGTGACATGCAAAATATAAAAAGTTTGCAGAATTGCAAACTTGCTGATGACAGCTTTGCTTCGCCTGGGCCAATATTCCAATATATACTATTCCAAGTGCTTACGCCGCTACCTGAATCTACTCAGTACTGAGCGGAGCATTCTCCTTTGTCAAGCGAACAATATCCATTACCTAATGTTATTCAGTCAGCCTTTGGATGCCTATTAGCAGGCTAGTATTTGTCTTCGGCAGCGAGTAAAGGTAAGCCTTAGCTAGCCATCTTTTATCTTCAGACAAGCAGCATAAAGATATAAGTTTATTATGTCAATCTTGCGATAACACACTGAATGAACAGTTAACAAAATTTTGGACAACAGAATCCGTAGCTGAATCTTTTATTGAGCTACCGGAACATGAATATGTAGAAGATCTTTTTCAAAAACTACTGTGTTGTCTAATAATAAATTCAAAGTTAATATTCCATTAAAACTTCCATTAAATAAAGTCAATAATTTACTGGAGCGTTCATTTAATTTAGCTTTGATAAGATTTCTTAACTTGGAAAAACGATTTCAACGAGATCCGCTTATTTCTTTACAAAAACTTTATTGGTGAATATGTGTTATTGGGTCACGGGGAATATGTGGATATTAGTTCTTATGATCTGCTAAAAGATCCTGTGTACTTCTTAGCTCATCATCCAGTTATTAATTTACAGTTTAAAACAACACTTCTTCGTAAAGTGTTTGATGGGTCGATGAAGACTAATAAGAAACTCTCTTTAAATGACATAATGCTAAAGGACCGGTAGTTCAGAAGGATCTGTTTGAAATAATGATGTCATTTAGATTGCATAAATATTATTTTATAGCGGACATTTCAAAAGTGTTCCGAAATATTTTAATAAATGATGAAGAGAGGTCGCTTCAAAATATTTTGTGGCGCGAATCACCTCAAAAAGATGTAAAATGTATACGCTTAAATACAGTTACCTATGGTCTCAAAAGTTCTTCTTATCTATTTAGCCACTAGGTGTCTCATAGAGCTAGCAAGATTATATACGAGTGAATTTCCATTGGCTGCTAATATTTTATAGAACTACACGTATGCTGATGACACCATAGTCAAACGTTTCGATAAATTGCAATTAATTAAGATGCAAAATTAATTAATAACTTTAATTAAAAAAGGGTGATCTAAATTTGCATAAACGGTCATCAATCCAGTTCCAATTCTGCAGAATATTCCAAAAGAAAAACATTATTTTGGTGATTTTGAATTGAAAAAGGATGGCCTTACTTTAAAAACTTTAGGTATACATTTCGAATTGAAGTCTGATTGTTTTAAAATATTTTCTACTCAGTATGAGAGGAAGCGCCATACTAAAAAAATAACAATATTGAGTTATGTTAGTCGTTATTTCGATCCGATGGGATTTGTAGGTCCTATAATTATTATTGCAAAAAATATTATGCAAAAGGGTCATGCTTCTAAGGTTAGATATCAAATAACAGGCTTTGCTGATGCATCGAATAGCTCATATGGATGCTGTGTTGATATAAGATGTATTGATTCAGATGGGAATGCAAATAGTAGTTTATTGTGTTCAAAGTCAAGAGTGAATCCTCTTAACAAAAACCTCACCATTCCTAAGCTTGAACTCAACGCAGCTCTATTGATACTATGGCTTATTACCAAAGTGTGCAAGGCGTTGCTTCTAAAATGTACTATACATGATGTTTTTCTTTTCTCGGATTCTCAGATTGTACTTTGTTGTATTGATACAAACATTAATTGAGAGCGGATTTCAGTTTAGCGCGTAATCTCAGTTTAACTCGAATTGATCCCTTTTAATTTCAGCGGTGAAATTGGCCCTAAGAGTAGTAAAATCTGTTATATATAAATGTGTAATATGCTTCAGATTGAAAGCAGAGAGTACGAAGCAGTTAATAGGTTCCTTGCCTGTCGCACGTGTTAACGCGTGTAGGCCATTTGAGAAGTGTGGCATTGACTTCGCTGGTCCGATTTCACTGAAACAGAGTCGTATTAGAAGACCATTAATTGCTAAAAGTTATATTACAATCTATGCTTGTTTTGTGACGAAGGCCATTCATTTAGAATTGACTTCTTCCTTAACCACTGAAGCATTTCTGGCTTCATTTAAAAGATTTATTTCTCGAAGGAATCTGTCCAGTGATGTCCACTGTGACAACGCAGCGACGTTTAAGGGTGCAAGAAACAAATTAGATGCTTTGCAGAAACTACTAGCCAACAAGGACCATCCATTGATGGTTCAAGCATTTTCCGCTGCTAAAGGTGTGCTTTTCAATTTTATACCGAAATATTCGCCAACATGGGGTGGTCTTTGGGAGCGTAGTGTTCGTTCAGTCAAGTTGCATTTGAAACGTGTTACTGGGAGGGCTCTAGTTACGTATGAGGAGTTAAATACAGTACTTTGCGAAATCGAAGCAGTCTTGAACTCAAGACCTATTACTTCTTTTTCTAATGATATTAATGATCTTTCTTATTTAATTCTTGGTCATTTTTTTACGGGTTCTTCACTCGGTACAATACCTGAGAATGATTTAAGTGCAACTCCTATAAATTCATTGAGAATGTGGAATATTTGTGTTAACATGAAGCAGATATTTTGGAAGTATTGGCACAAACATTACTAAGTTTGCTACAAAGCCGTCCTAAATGGCGTGATACTATATGCAATTTGAAAGAAGGAGCTTTGGTAATATTACGTGAGATAAATACAGCACCATTGTATTGGCCGATGGCTAGAATTACTAAAGTCTTCTCCGGCAAGGATAGCCGTGTTAGGGTAGTTGAAGTTAAAACTGCTAGTGGTCATCATCATACAAGGTCTGTCAGTAAAGTATGCCTATTACCAGTAGAAGGTAATTAATTAGTTAGTTTTGTTTTTAATTTTAAACTAAAGTAAGTTAAGTAGGTACATAAAATTTTATGTTCAAGCCTGTTTGCATTTATGTTTTAAGTTTCATCATTTGCAATAGTTTTTTAAGATATTTAAAATGTTATCTCTCTGGCCGAAGCTATGTTGGCAACAGGCCACATAATAATAGCTTAGATGAATGATTGGTAAGAATAATAATAAGAATTCTAAAAATAGTTTCGGCGGGCTGGTTAGAACCACGATAGCTCAATTGGGAGAGCACCTGACCCGGTATGTCAGAAGGGAGCAGGTTCAAATCCTGCTCGTGGAAAAAAATTCAACATTTGTTAAAACCTTTTCATATTATGAATTTTAATTGATTGTCATTTGTTGGTTTTTTCTGCTTCTGTTGATTGTGACGTATTGTTCGGTCTACCTAAAATTATAATAAATTGTTCTTTTGTTCTTTACATTCCTTGATTTAATAAAGTTCAGTTGTCTTAACTCCAAGCAGTGTTTAAATGTACTCGCAAACCCTAAACAATATATACAGTCCACTAAAGCTCGAGCGACTACGAAGTCTGCTACAGTAACCTAGAGTTATAATATGTATACAAAATTGTAGCGCAGCTGTAATGCCATAAATAGTAGTTTTCGTTAACGTGATTGAATGGTGAACAAAACTATAGCAAGGACTCAGTTAAGCGGTCTTGCTATAGTGCCTACTCACATTCTGAACTATATGTATCTACTGTTGGTATTCAACCTACTTGATACCATTTTTACTTTTTTTTATTGACAGATGACGTTCTTTTTGACATAAGATTTTATTATAAACACTTCATTTACATTTTATTTGCACTTGAATCTTGAATTACTTGAATGTTGAGTTTTATTTAAAAACTTGTAGGAATATTATTATTATTAACATAATGATATTACTAACAGTCCGCAATAGTATTAAAAATGCTAACATACAGTTTGGATTACCTACCAACACGACACGTACGTTTAACAATTATTAGGAATTTTCCTTACCAGTATTGGCAGGTATTAATCTCGACGTTCCTTCGATTCTCTGGGGCCACTTGTTATTTCCCGTTAGGAAATTGAAACTTTCATTATAAGAAAACTACTTGGTATTATTGCGCTGTAAGAGGAAAATAAGCGCGTTGCTCTTTGTTATGAGTAGGTAATGTATTGTTTTTATCCCGGCTGTCTTTGTCCTCGATCTTGGCTAATGTGATTGCTGAAAGCTAAAGCTTAAGCGAAAGCTTTTTTTCGCAGTTCAAACTCAGCTTTTATGCAAATGAGATTAAAACCTCATGTCAATAAATAACTATCCCTAGTCATGTACTCCTTTTACTTAACCATTACTATGAAAATTGTAAGAGATTTTTATATAAGAGAAGAATATTCTATTACATATCTATTTAAATTGATGTAAAGACCATGCCAATATAAAGAGAGAGAAATTATAATAATATATACAGAGTATCTAAAAAGATTACTTACAAAGAATAATTTAGTTACGTGTAAGCATTTTAGCAAACACATCATAAAAATACTAACCTGAATGAAGCCTGAATGTATTAAGATATTATATTTTCAATATAATAAAAGTTTTTCTTTTGGATTTTTATTGACATGAAGCATGAATTCTAATTTGCTTCTTTATTAAATAAAACGATTCAGTTAGTCCTGTCTCTTTGAAAACAATTGTGGAAGTTTATTTTTGGATCCCAAATATTAGAGTGGTCTGGGTACATGCCTCTTAAGAAATGAATTTACAACAAAGGAAATCTACATTATACTCATAGACAATTAATTATACCTAGACAAGTGTACCTGAGGACCTGAGGAGCTCGATGGCGCAGTGGTTAACGCGCCCGGTCTGCGAGTGCTGAGGTTAAGCAACTTTCGCAAAGACCGGTTATCGGATGGGTGACCAAAAAATATAACATCTCGAGCTCCTCTGTGCTTCGGAAGGCACGTAAAGCCGTTGGTCCTGGCTGCATTAGCAGTCGTTAACAACCATCAATCCGCACTGGGCCCGCGTGGTAGTTTATTGTCCGTTCTCCCTATCCATCCATAGGGAAGGCTCGTGCCCCAGCAGTGGGGACGTAGAATGAGCTGATGATGATGATGATAAAGACTTCATACAAGGACAAGGTACACTTAGTGTACCTTGAGTTGCTCCTGGAAATGTTGTTTGTTATAATACAAAGCGAATTCCAATTAACGTGGGCACTTACGTTTATTATGCTACAACATAAAAGTATTTCTTTTTCATGAAAGCACTATGTGAAGATTATAATATTTTTGTCGAATAGGAAAAAGTGATCTTTTCACAATAAACGGCCTTAGGATAAATCATATAAAATTTTCGTTCATTTCTAAAGTAATTCTCTCAATTCCCAAGTTTCTACGAATTTTTGTGATGATATTATTAGAGAATGTTTGTTACATGGTAGAAATGCGACAAATTCTCTATAGGATTTCAATCCAAACACTGACACCAAAGAGGGAAGTCACCAGTTTTTTTGTAACCGCAAGGCTCAACTGTTATATATATATATATATATATATATATATATATATATATATATATATAACAGTTGAGCCTATATATATTTATATTGTTATATATATTTTTAAATTTATTAGAATCATCGGACAACTCGGAACCTTTGTAATCAAAAACGTTACTCAGAAAATATTCTCAATACTTGGTTTATTGTTTTCATGCTATTTAATTAATAATTTTAATAATTATGTGGTATTTAGAAGGAAGTTGATAACCGATGATCGATGCCGACTTTTAACGCATAGTCACATAATAGCATCAAAGTCATTTGTTCTTTCAATGACATATAATATGGTAGAAGCACTACAAAAGCGAAAAAGCATCTACAGCTTCCTGAAAGCGTTATTAAATTGAATGCGCAGATTGTCATAGGCTTTAGTGTGTAATTGAATCACAGGCTGCTCGTAAAAGGACAGCTTTAAATAAAGGCATTTTTACTTCTTTAACACCGCTCTGCACTGTCTTACCTAATCAAGGATATCGTTCTAATCCTCAGTCAAAATGTGTTCTAAATAAAAAGTATTTAAATCACGAAGTAATAATTTTCCATCCGAAAGTTTAGGAGGAAAATGGTCAATGGTTTAATTACCACTATTGAAGTCATAATATCACTCTTTGTTTCGTTTGTTTTGACCATGATCTGAATCTCAAAGATGTTGCCATCTGTTTTCTGATACTTTCAATCGTAGAATTAAACAGCACCATTTATCAATATAAACAATATACAAAAACACAAATGTTGAAAAAATTTCCACGAGCAGGGTTTGAACCTGCTCGTGGAAATTTTTTCAACATTTGTGTTTTTGTAATTTGTTCGCAACAAAATTTGCGTTAAAAATTATATAAACATAAACAATATAATTTTGACAGACACTAGCTATCTATGTAGCATCCAAAATGTGTTTTGCTGAGTTCAGCAATTTACAACAAATTTACAATTTCATATAAAAAATTTAATACTTCGGAGAGGTTAGATCCCAATGTCTCACTCCTTCAAGAGCATACCATGAACCATCTGAGCAGGTGTTCCTCCAGTTTACCATATTTTCGTACCACAAAGAAATATATTACTTAGAAATATCTAAACATCAAATTGTTATCAGAATATGGAATCATAATCTTCTTTTTACACCTTTATTCTAAAACTTTTTCAACACCCCTCTCATCTTTGCCACGTAACCTACCTTTGTTTCGAATAACATACCTACCACCTACTTTAATATTTCCACCGTGCTTAACTGTCTTTATCGTGGTTCTGTTGTTTTATCGTGAATAAATATTCACAATGTGTTTGCCATCCCAATTTATCTATTTTGTTTCAGTTTTCTAACAAAACCGAAACTATTCTAGTGGCAAACTGTTCAACTGCTGTACTTTCTAGCAAAAGCCAAACAATTCTAATTATGAAAGGTACGAGTAATATATCCAACTGCACAGATCATCTTACAAGTCATGCGGATAAATAGCAAGGATCATGTTTAGAATGAATACCCTTTCGAATTGGTCGATTTTTATTAATTATTTTGTTCTTCGTATTCTGTTCCATGGGCCCGTGGTGACGCGGCTCGGAAGAGTTTTGTAGTACTTAAATTGTTCAATTCGAGGTTCTATAGCTATAGCAATTGATTTTCCTTCGGCTAAGGTCTTCGCTTATTAATTCGAACAGTTTATTAAAGCTCATTTTTAATAAGTATTTTAAGAATATTAAGCGGCATTGATCTAATAAGTAACCGAGGCTGCCAGTAAATATTAGTATTTAAATAATAATAACTGTTTTTGAAATCTCAAGTTGGTAAAAAAATGGTTATTGTTGTTTGTTAATTATATATGTTTAATAATTTAATGTTTTTTCAGTTGACACTGGTTAGTTTAATTTTTAATCCGCACAGCTATTGAATAAGAGGAAAAACGAGCTATATCCGATCTAAGGACTAATAACAAGGATATTGTCCGGTGTCGACCCCACACCCGGCGGCACTACACTGTTACTCAATTACGTCGGCAAAAAGCTGCTGATCCGACTATTGCTGCGCTTGTTAAACATTTTTATAAACAGTTTTTCATAGATTATTATTTATAATATCAAATTCATGCGTTATCATCATATAATTTTAAATAAGTTTCGAATGCTCCACCCGCTGCCTCATCGAGCTCCTAGACCTTATTTCAACCATAACTAAAATATGCTTACCTTTCGATTTTTTTTGTATTTGAACTAAGAAACTGGCTATCTCATCACTAATATCGGAAGACAACAATATACTACTAACTAACTTTGTAACTAGATTCAGATAAGATGGTGGTAGCTAGCCAGGCGAACTCTATAATAAGGCCAACCACCAATCAGACTGAGTAAAATAATAAGCGACGCCTCTTGGAATTGAACTCGGGACCAATATGACTAACTCTGAGGCCGGCGGTTTATCCCGTAAACCACGGGGACGACTAAAATGTGAACTTAGTAAAGCAAACTTTTAGATGGAGCGGATAATGCTAAAATTCAAAAGGAAAACCCTAATAGATAAAACTTTAATTAGCTGTTTAATCTAAAGCTATAGTTATACGAGTATACAGTAAGCAGCAAAACAAATTTCACAATTGATTGGTTGTACCCCCTACTATTATTAATTTCTTACCAGAAGTTCTAATACTTAGTTGCATATTTCTAATTTAAAAACGTATTCTTCTTCTTTCTCAACTGTTATCCACCCAATATTGAGTGTAGGTCTCTTTTAATACACTCCATTTCCTTCGATCTTGTGCCTTCCTCATCCAACTCTTCCCCGCTACCTTGACAAGGTCGTCGGTCCATCGCATTGTTTGCCTGCCTACGTGCCTGTGTCCAACTCTAGGTCTTCACTCCAGCACTCTTCTCCCCATCTGTGGTCCTGTCTACGGCATATATGGCCTGGCCACTTCCACTTTCTGCTGGCTATCACCTGGGCTATGCCAATCAGCTTCGTTCTCCTCCGAATATTTGCATTTCTGGTTCGATCACGGAGAGAAATACCCAACGTAGTCCTGTTCCATGGCTCTCTGGGTGAGTTGCAGCTTGTGCACCATCTGCTTTATCAGTGTCCATGTCTCGGCTCCGTAGACCATGACTGGGAGGGAGGGAGGGATTTTTCATTCGCCATTCGATCACGTAAGCGAAATCAGATATATATAGCAAAATTTTTACTCGTATCGTATGTCGCCAGGAGGCGCTGCTTCAATGCCATACCCATTTTCGTCTCCGTAAACGTGATCGAATGAATACGGATAGAAAACTAGGCACTCTGGCATCAACTTCAGAATAAGAATTCAACGTAATAACCAAACCATATAATATCTATCAAAATCATGCGCGTCAAACGCAATATTCAGTTTAATAATGGTGGTGGTGGTAAATAAACCGAGCATCATAACACATGAGTAGATATAGTGACCATAATACCAATTTGTATATTATAATTTCAAACTAACAGACAACCATTTAAACGTTTCATCTCCAGTTTCTCGCATTAGATGATGACTTTTAGGTTTAAAGAAGAATTTATTTCTCATACGAACATAATGAATGAGTTCACTTAAAATGGGAACTTAAAACTATATACATACTTAATATTATAATATTCTGCGCAGCGCAGCTACAGTAAAAATAATAAAGACTTATATAAAAAAAAAACAAAAACACACTTACATGACAACTTCTATGCTGTCAAAATATTAATATTGTATTGGTATCCAAAACAAAAACCAAATTAAATAAAATTTTAAACCCACATAGTCATTATCACTATAACATATAGTTATGAAAACCAAACTGTATGCAAAATTTCAGCTCAATCGAGCACTGTGAAATGGATAAAAACTTGTACCTATTTAATCATTGTTATTCTCGAGCACAATACAATCGTCGCATTTACGCGCGGTCACTTATTTTGCTACCCTCCCTACACTGATGTTAGTCCGCAGTACTCCGGAACGAAGTAGGCCTAGGCACGGGACTGTAAACAAAGTAGGTAGGAAATGAGTACATTCGACAGCTCGACGATGCGACACACACGGAACGGCTCAACGGAATGCCGTGGAGTCGCTTGTTTTAATTAAGTAAACATAAAATGTACTTTCTTTACTATAACGGCTTTTTGAAATGTTAAATTTTATCACTTACTATAATTATATACCATAGTGTTAGTTTTGTTTTGCTATTATTAATATTTATGCATTTATTTATTGTATTTTTTCTCATTGATCTATCATATGTTTTTTGAGTTTACCTTTGAATATTTTTGTTTTCAGAATTTTTAATATCTTCGAGCAAATTATTGTACAAGTTTATTTTTTCATATGTTAAATTCTTTTTACCGTAATTAACTGTTCATGGCAAGGGTATAAATAGTTTATTTTATTCCCTCAAGTTGTGCTTAAATTGTCTTTGGGAAAAATAGATGTTAGTTTGTATTGTTTTCGTTATAATTTTTTTGAGTAAAATACAGATGTTTGCTCGAGGTTGAATAATTTTGTATTTTTATATAATAAATCAGTGTTTGTACGAAAATTTATATGAAATAGTACTTTTATAATTTTATTTTGTAGGATTTGTAAATCTTTTAATGCAGTCTTAGAAGCCGATCTCCATAGTTAAAGATATTTTTCGTAATGATCTTAAAAGTGGTCTCAATTTCTTTTTAATTGCTCGATATGCGGTTTCCACGTCATTCCATTATCGAGCCATAAACCTTAATACTTTTCTTCATTTGATCGGTTTATTGGGGTATTATTTACAGTAAGTGGATTATAATTTGGAACGATTTTATTGTTGGCTGTAAAGATCATGTAAGTATGAGGTTTTGGCTACGTTGATAGTCAAAAGATTATATAAGTACCACACACCAAGCTTATCAATATCCTCTTATGCTTTGACAATGATGTCATGAATACAGTTACCGAAATAAAACAGGCATGTGTCATCTGCGTACAAGGTAAGGTCACCAGCTAGTCTCAAATTATTTAAATTATTAATGTAAATCAGGAAAAGCAGAGGTTCTAAAATAGACCCCTGCGGAATACCATAAATGATATTTTAAGGACTGCTTAAAAATTGTCCTATTTATACGATTTGGGACCTATCTTCAAGATACGATTGAAGTAGCATAAGAGCAGAATCTGAGATACCAGTGTCGATAAGTTTTTTAATAGACTTGATTGACTTTTCGACAATCCTTTCTTACTAATCAGGTTATGTTAGGTAATTCCCAAGTGTCGAATTATAATTATATCACAGACATAATAACATAAACAAAACCAAATAATTGTCTACATACGAGTATATCGTCTTAAAATGAACGCAAACACATTTGACGATAGCAGCGTATTTCATTGTATTACAGTAACAACGCTGTGCGAAAATTGCAATATATCAGTCTGTAAAACCACACAGGAAGTGTCTTTTCAGCGACATTGGTTTCCGACGACGTGTCGATAGGATTCATCCGTCCAACGGATATCTAGGTGAGTGTGCAGCGCCTCATCCTCCTATTTCCGTAGCTTCGGTATGGGTGACCCGAATGTTTATTCCGTCCTATTACATATCATTTTATTCATGTCAATCGAACTTTAATGGTTACACAGAAGTAGATAATTTGATGTGTGTTTTATTGAAGGATACAATATCAAATAACTTTTTCACTTCTGATGCTAGTAAAGTTGTTCTTTATGTCGAGAGAAGGCATAAAATGGGTTTTTATGCTCTTGTGCATAAAGTAATTTCTTCTTTTAAGACTAAGGCAATTAGGCATTACAGCCACATACACAATACACCTTCATTTAATTGATATATTTTTATGAGATTTAGGTTATATTTTAATTTAATTACGACATTATGTATTACTTTCTAAATACAAATTTACTATTAATACTGGCGTGCATTTACGTAAAAATACGTAAAAAAAATATAACGGAAATATTTTTAATAACTTGGCATCACTGCTCAGACCATAGTCCACTTAGTTGAAAATTAAAAAAAATTAAGGAAAAATGTGTGCGGGCGGGAAGCTAATTATTCGTCAAACAAAACTAGAAACTACCTAAATTTGTTGTGTTGCGGTTGAAAATTCAATAAGTTATTAATTAAATTTTCTTGAATATGCAATCGAAGTGAAAAGCAGAGTGCTCGAGTATAAAAACTATTTTACCCTCGACGTGACTATCCACCCGAGCCGGCACGTCTCGGGTAAAATGGCTCGTTTTATGCTCTTGTTGTACAATCTACTATTTATCTGCTTAATTAGATACTAAGGAATCTTTGCATGTTAGTTAACGTGTAATTGTTGTAATGCTGGGTATTCACGCTTTTGGGATGCATTCCTGCTCACATTTTAGTTTTTATTATTGTTTTTAGTTTAGTTTGAATGTATCCTGTTGTGTATACCTTAAAAAAAATAAGCGTTAATCACAAAGTACTAGAAAAAATCACCTGGGGTCACCACGATTCCCACTCGAGCTTCCTGAGACTGGTTGATTTTTATTAGTAAAAATTTTGTTATAATTGAAAAATAAAATAAATTAATAAAAAATAAAAAAACAAATCGCGCAGTGTCATCGTTAAACCTAATCTGGTAGGTAATTCGTTTTCTGTATCTTTGCCACTCATAAACGTATAAGTGTTTTTTTTTCTTTTTTCTTTTTTAATACTACTTCCTCCAACATGATCGGAGATCTTTTTATTGCAATCCTCTTTCGTTCCAGTTCTGTCTTTTATGTTTCTCGTACTTCCATTCCACATACTACTCATCCATCCATCGCCTTTCATTCCAAGCAGTGGGTGTTCTGCTTTGTGTGTGTTAATTAACTGTTAATTACGCTCCGTAGCAGAAGGTCTATCAAGGAAAATGCCGATGGTTGCAAAACAGCGACATGTTAATCAGTCTACATAGGGACAATGCCTTCATCGGCAAAACGACGTACTAGTAAAACGCGGACAATTTGAAATCGTCTACTATGTAAATGGTCAGGTACTTTCAATAACAGAAATACATTACATAATTAAATTTTATTAAAAGGTAAATAAATGTACTCTTAAACTAAACAAAAATATTTTCTACTTATAATCGGACCCACCGACGCCGCCGGCGCCGCCGCGCTCATGCCAGTCCCGAACTTGAACTTAATCTCCAAAAATAATTATTTTAATATGCGTCAACCGTTGTAAAAACACAAAGGGTGTGATCTCTTCAATCAACAGTTTTTCAGTTTCTCTTTTGTATTTTCGGTCAAAAATTATATCATTTTTCTTTCGTTATTGGCTATTAAATATGGCGCGTCGAATTTTTAATTCTTGCCATTTAGCTTCTTTGCGTAAAGCATGAATAAATAAAGGCAAAGTTCGTTTTCGACCTACTCTGGCATTATACCTTCTGTTCCATCCTTCCAAAGCATTATTAGTATGATTTCTTTGCTGAAAACAACTGATTTCCTCTGGTTTTCTATTTTTAATCCACTGTTTGTTAAAGTATTTGGTCAGTTGCCTAAAATTCTTACTCTTTTTGATTTCGCATCATCACGGATCTGGGCCTATACTTAACTAATGTTTGCTGCTGGCAATAATGGTAAATTGGCTATTAAGTCTTGTTATTTCCCGACCACATTTGGAATCATTAACTTTCAGTTTACGTGACTTTCGCTATACGGCGTTACTAAAGTGATAGTAACAACCACTGGCTTCAGGAAATACCGTACAGAAAGAATTCATCTGTGTCACCTCATAGTCACACTTAAAATTTTTGATATCAAGTCCAAAGTAATTTTTAACGACATCAAACAGTCTTTCATAAGTCGATTGTTGTTTATTAGGCAACAGCGCATACAAAAATGGTACTTACTACCTTTGATACCAGGTAAAAATAAATAAGTTCCCAATTGTTTATTTGTAATTATGTCCACGGCTCTAGGCTTAAGTTTTGCAATATCTATTTGAGGCATACGATTGTGTGGCAAGATAAATATAGAATAGAAATATAGAAGAGGTATCCCTAACAAAGGAAATACCTGGATGATCTGGATGATCCGTCGGGCTGGATATTCATGCTATCGTTCGAAGATTTCAAGAAATATTGAATATGCAGGAACAATCCTTTTGAAGTAATAGTATAGTGTAAAAAATGATTCAAAGCACTCTCATACAAATACGTTATTCGATATAGTAAAGTCCTTTTCTGTTAGGTTGAGGTGCAGCGCAGGCAACACACTTTTTGTGCGATCGAGTCTACGGCGCAACAGCGTTACTGCAAATAATTGCATAGGTTCTATTTTCACAGACTTAAAAGTGCGTCACAGATAGTCTGTCGTCTGCGCTGCACCTCATACACTCGAGAGCAATGAATCCGGGACACTTAAAGAAACCTATAAATCTCGGAAACTAAGAATGCTAGCTTAATGAAATAAATTGTGTTTAATAGACAATTAAATACTCCTTAAATGAAAGTAATAAAATTTATGAGTAACTTCATTTTATTTACAAAAAATTACAAAAAGAAAAAACTGCTGATCTCGTCTTAAAACAAAAATAGGAAACATGACATTTTGAACAACATTACGATTTTCTTGAATTTTAATACTTCGTATTGCCTCCTCCTCCAATACTGCGTTTACGCGGTTTGGCATTCTGTACACCAAGTTCTTTATACGATTTTGGAGAATATTATCCCATTCCTCTGTGAGAGCAAATTTGAGCTCACGAAGCGTGATTGGGGGAGGGTTCGTTATTTTACGCATCTCCCTAGCTCGTCCCAAGCATGCTCGATCGGGTTGATATCCGGGCTGCATGCTGGCCACTCCATACGAGTAATGTTAATCTCTTGAAGGTCATTCATAATCCAACCTGTATGAGGTCAGTCATTGCATAAAAAAGCATCCTCACCCAAATTGACCATAAATGGACCAACGTGTTCATTACGAAGCATGGTGATCTTCTCGTGCTGTGGTACACCTGGTTCTGCCTATTGCTGGTCTGCGTAGGTTAGAGCTAGTTTTCTCGTAACGTCTGAGAACTCTTTGTACTGTTGACAGCGACACACCAACAGTCCTGGCTGTATCGCGCTGACTCCAGCCGGCTTCCAGCATTGTGAGAACTATGGTGCATTCTTCAGGTGTAAGCGACATGATTACAGCTTGAATAATAAATATTGAACACTATCAACATAGATATACCTACTTAAATGACAGATTAGAAACAAAAGCAAAAACAAATCAGTAATTTCGTAGTTCCATCTTCGAAAGATTTTTTTATGACATAACTTTACAATACCTAAGAAGTTTTATTAGTTTCATTTAAGGAGTATTTAATTATCTATTAAACACAATTTATTTCATTAAGAATAAAAAAATAAATAAATATTAAAAATCTAGCATGATTTTTAGTTTCCGAGATTTATAGATTTCTTCAAGTGATCCGGATTCATTGCTCTCGAGTGTAGTTAGAACAACGATTTCATCAACAACGAGAATCATAAATTTCAAGATTTCTTTTGTATATCTATAACTACAAAATAGGAGAGAATACATATTCGAACCAAGTATATTGTTTGAAATGAAAGGGCGAATGTCGCCATTTGCCATTAGTATTATTTCAAACAAGAAGTAGGTAATAATAATTTGAAAGCCAATTTTCTTTCATGACGATAAAGTTTAGCTAAACATATATCGTATACAATTTATTGGCAAAGGCTCGTCTAAGGGTAAGCTCAAGTAGGATTTACTAAGACACAAAGAAAGGTTGAGCGCGGGGTAGCTAGGAAACCTTTAGAAAAGTTTTCATCGATTCGATTTTAATCTTTGAGGAAATTCTTTTTGCGTTTGTTGAAACAGACTTTTATTTGATACGGGTGACCGGTCTTATGTATTTCAAACATTTACTAAACTTTGTTCAAAGAAAATAAATGCTTAATACGAGTAGAAAGGTAACGGACCTAAGATTGTATGGTACCTAATACAAACTAATATAATGCTAAAACAATCACGACACAGACATTTGTTGGCTTTTAAATATCAGATGGTCTACTACCTTTTTTTCTTCGAGTAGACCCTTGGTTTTAAATTTAAAGGTGTAGGATTTGACTGTTTGGCTGTTTGGTTCTTTGAATCCTTGTTTAAACTGGACTTTGGTCACCAATGTAAAGGAGGAAGTCCATGTAACCTAACGACTTAATTACTAGTTCCTAATGTCCCATGTAAATCAGTTTTTGCTCTTTTCATTACTAATACCAATGACACGCATACAAATAATTAATATCAACACTTATAAGAAAAACTCAAATTTATGAAAACGCTACTCCTACATTAGTAAAACAAATAATCTAATATTAGCGAAACTTTTTAGCGTTCTCTCTTAGAGAGCTCTCAAAAAAGTATAACTATTTCAAGTTAAACGAAAATACATATTAAACTATTTTTCGGTAGGCTTCTTATTGTCTATTTTTTTTCGATTAGTGTCTATCTAAAATGGTTGTACTCTTTTTAAAACGTCTGCGATTACATTGACTGACGGTCATTATGGAGACAAAGCGGACATGAAGATTAGGGTGGACTCTGTGTCAAACATTGTTCCTGATAAACATAAATTCCTTAAGTTCAATTCTATTTGTTGATACTTGTTTGAAGGCCTTCTCGCCCAATCGGAAGGCATGCGACACAATTAATTACGGTTGGTGTTACAAGGCATCCATCTTCAGCATTATACTTGCCACATCGGGCGTTCTTATTATTTTATGTAAAAGATGAAGGAAAGTCTGTGCTCATCATTCGATATTGTACCGACACTTTATATTAACCTTTAAAATTAAATACTGTCTAAAATATCAAATTGACCATAGTGACAAATTGTCTCGAGTTCTAAATAGACCAATATCGTTTTTCTAATTCTTGAAATTGCTTCTTTGGTCAGCAATTTGTCTATAACAATGTAACCAAAGTAGAAAATGGTCTGAACTTTTATCAAATTGACCATAGTGACAATATGTTTCAAGTTTCAAAATGACCAGCAGTTATAGATAGAAATTAATTTATATGTAGGTACTTAAATAAAATTTTAATGAAATAAAACATCTTTAATACAAATATTAAAATCGAAGCATCAATCAAAAATATGTGTATATATAAGCCATAAAAAAGAGAGATCATGATTACAAGAAATCCGAAGTCTGCAGTTTTCCAAATATGCGCCATATCAAACTCATTCATGCCAATTCTGTCGCCCGACTCACTCGAGGGTCGGCTGACTTCGCTAACTAAGTTTAGGAATGAGGCTGAATAAGACAGATTTATGAATAATACCTACGTAATAATCAAATCACGTGTCGAAATTCTTGGCCCGCGTGGCTGTTCCACTGATTTAGACAGCCAGTTTACACATACAAAATACTAATTAAATTTGGATCTTAATAAATGGGACACAGTATGCTGAAATTACGCGACCACAGTTCGGTGTGTTCCGACTTTGTACTGTAAAAAGAGACATTGTTGGCATAATGTGTTGCCGGTCATTTAATAAGCATTTTATGCGTCATAACGCGCGTAATTTCTGCATAGTGTGCTTCTACACTAAAGCGCGCGGTTTCTTTCTGCGGAACTCAAAAGTGATGCGTCATCCGGATGGTACCAACGCTGTAACCAATGTGTAGTCATAGCTTTGTTTCAATCATGCATATTCACCAGGGATTGTGGTGAATCCAAAAAAATTTGCACAGTGACAAAGTGTTGAAAACTTTAACAATTTGCTTTCAAGACTTCATACATAAAATGATATTCTAGTCTGAAGAATATTGATAAAGGAACCGGGCGCTTTAGACTTCCAAGAACGTGAATGCTTACAAATCTGATGAATATGTACTTATAACATAGAGTCCTTCGAAGGCGGCTCGTCCGCGGGCGGCACCCCGGCGGCAGACATCTTGCGGCGCTCGATGCGCGCGCGCGATACCGGCCGGTAGTACTGCTCGCTGCGCCGGCGTCAGCGCTCCGGCGTCGGCACCTCGGACTCAAGCTCCATCCACAGCGAGCTGATCACGCGTGTCTCTACAAGTAAATAAAAGTAGTTAGCTACATACTGTCCCTCTGCTGTAAACTTTAAAGTCGTTTGTAGCGGGGATGTCCCACTGCTGTGTCCCTATCTACTGACCCTGATAGATAGGGTATGGCAGTTGGAACTACGGGCCCGGCTGTCTTTTCAAGGGTACCCCGCGGGAGTTCGGATCCCAGCCCCCTGCCGGTTATGCCTTAGCGGGCGTCTCTGGCAGGGCCTGAACCTGGGTTGGACTCGTGGTGGCTATGTGGTTAGCTGTAGAGGTGGGGATGTTGGTTTGTCTGGTTGAGGTTTGGCCAGGCTTCTATCTCGTGCGCACTGAGCAGGTCTGAGTATCGTTCTTGGTGGGGCCCGAGGTGAAAGGATGTGCGTGGCACAAGAGTTGTCCATAGTTGGTTGTTTTGCTCGGTGGTTTTCATTGAATAGGCTTCCAACATCTATCCGGCACTAGTCTGATTACTATTATCTACTAGTTAGTTGTGGCGCCCGCTAGATGCAATGTCTCCGGTTCAGTCAGCCGCGTAGGATTATGGAACTGACGAGGTGCTTGGATGGGTACTGAGAAGTAAGTGGGCTTACAACTCCGCCACCAAAGAGGACATTTGGTAGGCGGCTTTAGAGTTGACGACCCGAGCAGTGGAAACTGCGAGTTGTACTCTTAGTACAACGAGAAGTGAGCGAGCTTACAGCTCCGGTAACCTATCTGGATATTAGGTTAGTGGACTATACGTGTCCACGGGGCAACTCGCTCGAGACACTAGTCATATGGGTGCGCAAAGCAAAAAATGCCAAAAGTACAGTCACGGTTAAGTTGATATAATTGAAAATACTATCGTATTACATATTCAAAATATATATTTTTACATTTAGTATCAAAGGGAACGTGTTTACAATTAGTCCGATCCATAAATTCATAACACACTATAGTTTTTTCTACCATATCATTTAAAGTTGGGCAAAAATCATGAAAACGAGTGGCGGCGTTAAGTTGATTTCTTATAGTTAATCTAAATGATTTTACCTCTGATTTTGTCTAAACAATCACCAAATAGACCAGGGTAGATAATTTTTGAAACCAAACAAAATTATAGTAGGATATAACCCATTAGAAATGGAAGAGAATATAACAAAAATTAAAGAAAAAATAATTTACGTGCTGAGGTAGTCTGAGGTGGAGAAGTGGAGGGGGGGGGGGAGGGGGTTTAAGGGTGAAAAATGGTTTATCTCGATTTCCGGTAAAACTACAAGTCGTATGGAAAAAAGTTAAATGGCAAAGTTGTAGGTAATAAAAAAAATCTACAACTTTTGTATGTAAACTTTTTTACTTAACCTCAAAGTCTATGTGAAAAATTCAAATAACCAAGTTTTTGGTTTTTTATTTTTATCTTTTACAAAAATGTTTTTTTTTCACGAAATTTGGTAAATTTTTGATATAAATTATTCATTTTGTTTACCTTATTTTGACTTAATATCGAAAAAGCACCCTCATTTTCAATCGAAAATTCTCGCGTCACAATATCAGCTTTTTTTTAAAGTCGGTAGGCTTTTTGTTGTTTGAAATCCCTACTTTTTGATGTTGTAAAAAATATATACATTACTGTGGTAACTAAAAAGCTACAAATCGTCCGTCTCACATTTTCGATTTATCAAGCGGTTATTTAAATTATTACTTTTCAAATTAACACGTTAAATTCCCCATACAAAATGAGTATGGCAGCGCGGCATCAAATAAATATAGACGAAGACATTTCAAATCAAATATATGACACTTGTCATTTACGTCCGTAAATGACCGCCGGCGCAGCCTTAAGGCGCGGGACACACAGAAAAGTCGTGAGTCGCGGACGGGGCGCGGGCGGGGCGCAGACGGGGCGCCGCGCTGTCGCGACTTTTTAAAACATATAGAAAAGACGAGGCACGGACGTGACGCCTAGGGTTGCCACCTTTTTTTGAAGGTAAAATAGGAAATTTTTCAAACATTGCTTTAAAATTAAAAAAAAAAAGTTCAAAATTCAAAATCATTTATTCAGTTTAGGCTACAAATAGCTCTTATGAACGTCATTTTATACCATTTAAATATGATACTATTGAGAAATTCAAGAAAAAAAATAGTACACATTTATTTTTGGTAAGTAATTATTTATTTTTCCATGTGTATTTGTTATTTGTCTTAGCTTTGATTAACAAAGTCTTATTATTTTAAAAATGATTATAGGAATCTGAGCAATTTAGATCCGTATTAAAATAAATCCTTTCTTTTCGCCATTTTATATTAATTACGGAATTTTTTCCGTAAAAGCAGAAGTTGCAGGTACGAAAAGTAAAAAGATAATAATTTTAAATGTATTTGTTAAAGTATCTGAGTTTTTAAAAAGCGTTTGCCATTTTTCAGCAGTATTTTTAGATTTAAACACTTGTTCGTTGCTTAGATTTCAAATAATTTCATTAACCATAATTATTTCTGAATACAAATTGTTGACATTAATATTTAATTTAGTGACTAAATTTAAAAGATCCAATATGCTCTCGATTTGTTTAAATTCAATTTTCGTGCTTAAATTCAGAAGTTGGCATTGGTTGAGCCAATTAGTGGGTTAAAATCAAACAATTTATTTGCCACTATTAAACAAGTCATCGCTACAATTGATAGGAATTACTTAATCGCCACTCTTTTCAAATGTAGGCTGCTGATCAAAAGTCCGAAGAATGAAATAAAAATATCGGAATCTTCGGATATGAGACCGACCGCTTGACTGACCGCAGCGTGACTTGATCAAATCGCTTAGGGAATTGACCAAATCATTGTTTTTATCATATCTCTGCGACATACACAAATCTTTACGAAAAAACATTAGTAGGTATAGATTGTTGGCTCGATAAACATACCAAAATAAATGTAAATTAAAATAATACTAGAAACCCATATACTTACCAAGATGGTTTAAAAAAAATATACCCTAGAACCCCTATTGCAGCATAACCTACCGGGTCCAATTGTAAATCAAAACCATTCAGACATTCGCCATAACAAAAAAGTCACAGATTTCGCAGTCCCCGCAAGAATTGAAGCATTGAAAATTATACAAAAAATTACGTATTTATTTAACTTATAAGTTGAATAATAAGAACTTTTTATTAAGATTTATTTCCCTAAAATTACATAAGTACATTACTCACAAGTCTAATTATAACATACGTATGTATAACACTGCACAACACAGAGAATAACATTTTCTTTTCTTTTGTGAAAGTGAAAATCATCGGGCGCCTTCTTTTGGCGGATTTATTCTCACTTCTTCGACTGACATCATCATCGTTATCGTCACTATTCTCGGCGGCAAGATCGAATTTAAAGAATCTGGGGGCACGGTGTTGCCCCCGGCCCCGCCAAGTCGAGCAAAAAAGCGGCACGGCCGTACCATCCTTTTCTCGAAACAGTTCAGGCCATTTTCGAGCCTCTATAACTTCGTTGTAGATAAAACTAGAAGCCTGAATTTTCAGTTACCAAGCAGTCATTTTATAAACACGATATATTTCAAATTTAGTTCAATTTGAACCAGTAGTTTTAAAAATTATAACTATTCAAAGTTTCTTAATTTTGTCACTGATTCACTCGCTGACTGACCGATCATCAAAACTCTAAGGCACTTCTAGCAATTCTACAATACTAAGTCTAAAGGGACTACCTACAGGTCACAATTATTAACCGATTTTCAATTTTTTTTCACCATTTTGTAACTAGACTGATACCATAAGACCCTTTTTTAAATTATTTCTTAAGTCGGTTTTTTTGTCGAAATATTTACAATTTAGTAAACAAACACTTCCCAAAAACCCGACTTTATCACAATTTTCAAAATTCCGAAAAAGTTACCAGCCGATTTTTAAAATTCAAACGCTCACACGTGTCTCGATAAATTCCTCAACTCTTGGTACTATTCCCATCTAGATCCTCCCAAAACCCTCGGAGCTATGGCCAGAAATACGTCTCAGGCGATTAGCATCTGATAACCATTTTCAATGGTAAAATGTTTTATGAAAATCGGTCCAGCCTTTTAGACGAAGTTCAGTGACATACGAGCGTATTGAAGAATTATATTTATAAAGATAATTAAGTACATGAAGCAGATGAGAGACATGTACGGCGAGAGAGGATAATGCCTCAGGCGGAACGACCTTTCGCATTACGGCCGATTCTTTTTTACAAATATCAAGGATGTGTTTAAGGTTTTTGCGTGGTTTAACAATTCCGAACATTCTTTGGAACATTCTTCATACTATGACAAAGTGATGAAAACTTCAGTAAGAATTTTTAAGAATTCATACATACTTAATACCTTTCTCGGATACAGAATGTTGATGAAAGAAACAATAAAATTGGTTTAATGGTAATCAGAGATGATAATGATAACTACTCGAATACCTAAGAGTATTATAAAGATACTAGCCGTCATCCGCCCGCTTCGCTGTGCGAATATAATGGATCAATGCATGCTAATCAAAATAATTATTAGGTTTACCAACATCATATATACTTAGCATCCTATCATTTGCACAAACTCATGTTCTTACTACATACAAATTTTCATCAAGAGCCGTCACCCGCCCGCCTAAACTTGTGAATAAAATTTTCTTTTTTTATAGCCTATCATTTGTAGAATCTCATGTTTTTACTGAGGAGCTCGATGGTGCAGAGGAGCTCGATAGCGCAGCGGTTAACGCGCCCGGTCTGCGGGTGCTGAGGTAAAGCAAGTTTCGCAAAGGCCGGTCATCGGATGGGTGACTAAAAATGTATCATCTCGAGCTTCGGAAGGCACGTAAAGTCGTTGGTCCCGGCTGCATTAGCAGTCGTTAACAACCACCAATCCGTACTGGGACCGCGTGGTGGTTAATGGCCCGTTCTCCCTGTCCATCCATAGGGAATCCTTTTTTTTAATAGCCTATCATTTGCACAATCTCATGTTCTTACTACATACAAATTTTAAGCGTTTATTTTTTTTTATTGCCTATCATTTGCACAATCGTATGTTCTTACTACATACAAATTTTAAGCGTAAACTTTTTTTTTTACTTTATTCTTTCTTTTTTTCTTTTTTTTATAGCCTATCATTTGCACAATCGCATGTTCTTACTACATACAAATTTTCATCAAGATCGGTCAAGCCGTTTTTGAGTTAAATGTGGACATACAGACAGACAGACTGACACAAAAATTTAAAATATCGTAGAATTGGTGTCAGTGAGTCATAAAATGAATATCCCAAAATTTGTCAGAAAAATTGCAAGTACACACAGAGCCTACAGATTTATATAGTAGTATAGAAGATTGAGGACGTTGAACTGTCCTCATGTTTTAAAGGGATACCTACTAAGTATCAGTTAAACATAATATTATTATTACAAACACAAATATTGACAAATCGTCTGAGAGACGATATTGGAATATTAATCTCTGATATTTAGTTGAAATAACAATGACACAACGCAACAATGAATAGTTCACTGGCGTATACCATACTACAGGCTTGGTTTCCAGTCTGGAAGGTCATTTCAGTCAGACAATTGGTTGGTTTCCAGTCCATCGCTCCTATGCGTAATAAATGCTTTTGACGTAAGCGGCTACCCCGAATTTGCCGGTCCCTTAATTTTGAATTCAAGTGTGAAATGCTAAGTTGCATTATTTACTTGTGACATGTACCCTTCGACCGTTAAGGAAACCGAAGTTTAGAAACTAGTTTCCTAAACACCTTTTTTATACTTCTATACGTAATTGGTTTCCTAAAAAGCTTTTTTTATACTTCTACGTAACTAGTTTCCTAAAATTACTATGTTTAAGTTATTTCAGCCACCTATGAAACTAATGTTATCTAAATTTGAGACTGAATTGATGTTTTAATAAATAGTATACGTAAAGAAGTAAAATAAAACAAATAATTATAACTCACTTGTATTTTCCATATTTTACAATCCAACTTCGTACTCTTTCACCTTTTATTTTCCGTAGCGTAGATTCGAATGCCCGCATAGAGCAACACGGACCGGAGGGGAGTAGCCATACGCAGGCGTTCCCCTCTGTCAAAGTACAAGTCCACGCGGATCTATGCGTACAATAAAACTAGTTGCAGCCGCACTGCTCACTAGACTGAATCTAATTGCGCGAAACGACGTCCTAGAAAAATGCCGAATTGTTCAGTTTTTTGCTGCAAAAAGAGATCTGCCACGTCAAATTTACAAAAAGATGGCGTTACCTTTCATATGTAATTAATTTAGATCACATTATTACTATGTATTTCTCTTTATTCAAAAAAATACAATAATAAGCGGCCGTGTTGTTTCGGATTTGTTTACCAACTGAGGCCGCTTGCCCTCGTACAATATGTGGATCGGTCAAACGACTGATCCGAGTCTGTATCCAAGTTTACGCTGTCACTGAGCGATAGTGTTGTTATCATTTTCATCGATAAAAATGACAAAGGTAAAGTCTATACAGCCACGTCTCTCATGCATTTAATCATTTTTAGATTAGGTAATGTTTTCTAATATAGTGAAATATATTTTAATATAGTATAATAATGATACGTAATTGATTCAAGTTAAATATAAAACTAATTAAATATTTTTTTCTAAAGTTTTCGCGAACACTACACGTTGAAATGAAACAACTTTTACGGATCTACTCGCGTTTATTTTACGCGTTTTTTTGTTTTGTGGAATGACATTTACTACCTGCAAGTAGAGGGTGTTGCCATGGGTCCCCCTGTTTTGCTCGTCGTCGCCGATATCTTTATGGAAGACTTCGAGGAGAGTGCCCTGAGCACAGCACTGGTAACCCCTAGGTTCTACAAGCGGTACGTAGATGACACTTTCACTATCCTACCAACTGATAAAGTATCTGCTTTTCTAGATCATCTTAACTCCATACATCCAAAAATACAATTCACAATGGAGTTAGAGGCAGATAGTAAGCTAGCTAGCTAGCTTTCTTGGATATTTTAATCATCAGGAATCCGGAACATAGTTTGAGTCACACTGTGTATTGTAAAGTAACCCATACAGATAGGTACCTCAATGGTGATTCTCACCACCATCCTAGACAGTTGGCTACTGTAGGAAAATCTTTGTTTGAGAGAGCACGCGGCATCTGTGACACCCAACACCTGGCTGCTGAGCTTCAGCATGTCAAGCACGTACTACAGGATAATAAACTGAAAGTACCACGGCTTTGTCACAGAAAACGCAATAAACCAACCACAGTCGAGCGCCAACCTGCTGTACTTCCATATATATGGAAGTACATGATAGTAGTAATAGTAGTAAGTAGATGATAGTTTCATATGAAAGGTGTCACTGACAAGATTGGACAAATCTTAAAGCGAGCTTCAATTAACACTTACTTCAAGCCGCCGAAGAGGATCAACCAATTTTTACGACCTGTCAAGTGCAACATACCTCTTCAAGATGCAGGCGTGTACAAACTGGACTGCGACTGTGGGCTCTTTTATATCGGGCAAACAAAGAGAAGTGTAGGAACCCGCGTTAAAGAACATATAGCCGACGTCAAGCATAGGCGCGAAAATAAGTCTACAGTATGCGAACATTCCCTAGAAGGGCCCAACCATTACATCAGATTTGATAAACCACAAATACTCGCTAGAGAACAACGATTCATCCCTAGGATGATACGCGAGGCTATTGACATTAAAAAACATCCTAATTTTAATAGAGAAGATGGTTGAAATCTACCACCAGCCTGGGATGCCATCATACAAAATATTAAATCCAAGCCCCAACACCATACTGCCAGACCAAAAGATACTGTAAGCTCTTTCTGCGTAAAACGCAACGCACCTGATTAAATTTAAATGAGGGTATACAAGCTACCAACTAATTATGAGATGACCAACACCTCAGTCTTCCTGTGACCACGGACCCTGCAAAAAATCCGAAACGTCAGGATAAACATTAAATAAGTAATGTGTAAAATAAACGCGAGTAGATCCGTAAAAGTTGTTTCTAATTAAATATATTACTAAATGACGACCTCCGTGGCCCAGTGGTGTACATAGTGGACTACTGACCTCGGGGTTGTGGAATCGATTCCCACAGAAGACAAACATTTATTTGATGAACTTACCTAAGGTCATCACATAAATGTTGTTTGCCTTCGGGCTAAGTATGTTTGTTTGTATGTATTATAAGTTTGTTTACAAAAAAGTATAAGTATATGTATTTAATATCCGTCGTCCAGTATCCATAGCACAAGCTTTGCTTAGTTTGGAACTAGATGACGCTGTATGTAGTGTCTAAAGATTTAAAGAGAAAATCAATTAATTTGTGCATAGTTTTGTTTTATTAAAATCGGATTCTAGGTAAAACATCAACATTCGATAATCCTTTCATATTTCTTTATTTAATAACTTTTGTAACTTACCCATGTAAACTGACTTTTTGAACAGATTCTGAATGATATCGTAATAACCCTTTTTATAACATCTCACCTGTGTTCCACTTTTAAACCATTATCCTAACCGAGTGCATATCGACAATGTCGCAGCCACGGCAGTCGTAACTTGTCAATGTAGCTGCCTCACCCCCCGCAAAAAATGACAGACAAATCTGTATCGGGAATAAACGCTATGGCTACTCCCCTCCGGTCCGCCGGAGGCCCGTGTTGCTCTATGAATGCCCGCCATAAAAATCCCCCACAGACAACTCTCACAACTGTCATAGACAAGCAGTCGAATCTATGCGTAAAGTATTAAATCAAAATATGAACAATAACTAAATATTACAATATTGTATGATTAATAATAACAGTATTCAATATTGCCTTAAAATAATAGCAATGATAACACTAATAACCGGATTTCAGTAAAAATGTTTATTAGCATTGAGTATTGTATTTAATTAATTGCTTTTGTATAATTAATTAAAACTGTAATTGTATCATTTGTGTGGTTTATTTAAAATATTTGGATTTAACCAAAACGCTTAAAACACAAAAAAACAATCCATTCACCTAAAACATAAAACAATTCATGCACTTAAAACAACTAAAATGAAATTAAAACAACTTCTTTGCATATGGTGAAATAATTTCAATACAGTGCCCCACAGTTATTAGTCCATTTTTGAAATCATTTATTGCATTATCAATCTCAGTATCTATTTCCTGGTAGGCTATACTTTTTTTGCTTTTACTTTTAAAAATATTAGTAACTTTAGTCTCCTCAATCAAAATTTCTAGTAAGTTGGGTACTGTAACATTTTTCTTGCTAATGTACCTGTTAATCCGGCTATGCCAGCCTTCCAAGTTGTTCGTTGTTCTGATCTGTTCCTTACTACAAGTTTTCTCAATGACACTGTTTATCAACTTCTTCATTGATGTAGTCCGCTATAAGCAATTTTTCTTTAATTTTTTTTGCCACTACCACAGCACATGAAGTTGGAAATCGCATTTTAGGTACACCTAGGATTTTGTTCCGATAATTAAATAGTCCTGTTTTCTTGTTTTAATATGGAGGAATGTCAGCCATCAAATGTATTACATCGTACTGTTTTTGTATGGACTCAAAATTAGAACCAGTTGCGTCTTTTACTTTATCGAGTTGCTTCAAAACTATATTTTGTTCATTGTTTGGCGTGCACTCAAAATGTGAATTATATTTTTCCACTTCGTTTTCTAGATTCAATGTTATACTGCCATGGCATTCTCGGTTATAATTGCTACAAACCCAAAGCGAGTTTCCGTTTGTATTTTTTTTTCCTGTGATATTTGTGTCCCCCATGTAGGGCAGCAACGACTCCTTTTTTCGTTGATATAAATTCCAAATCTCTCAAGTCCATTTTAAATAAATATATAAATGATATTAATTAGTCAGAGCAACAATACATAAGTCAAGTCAAACAAGAAAATAAAATTATCCGTTGATATTTAATGAATGTCTAGTGCAT
Organism: Eudonia lacustrata; assembly: GCA_947562085.1. Classification (NCBI taxonomy): domain Eukaryota; kingdom Metazoa; phylum Arthropoda; class Insecta; order Lepidoptera; family Crambidae; genus Eudonia; species Eudonia lacustrata. Next base: position 15,774,303 of record OX387339.1, read on the forward strand.
CATAATATCTGTTAAATGACTGAAAACGATAACTGGCCAAATATACAGTAAATGAAAAAGATTAGTAATTCAGTTACGTAGAAGTATAAAAAAGCCTTTTAGGAAACCAGTTACGTAGAAGTATAAAAAAAGCTTTTTAGTAAACCAATTACGTAAAAGTATAAAAAAAGGCGTTTAGGAAACTAGTTTACAAACTTCGGTTTCCTTAACGGCCGAAGGGGACGTGTAAGCCAACCTCTTCGGAGATTATTATCAATTGACCTTTCATTTTGTACCGGAATAAGAAACATATTATCAATCGTTTTGAACTATAATGGAGTCAACATGGAGTAAATTGAATACTTGCTACAGAACGAACTACAGTACCACAGTTGGAACAAATTGGCTTTTGAAATAATTGAATGGCGATTCATTCCTTCTCGCTCGTCGTGTTCACCGCCACAATAAATATAAGCTATAATAATAATACATAATAATGTATCTTCATGTTATCCCAAAAAGTAATTCTCATTTTATAATCGCCAGTATTATGATGTACCTAGTTAAATACTTATATGCACAATGTGCATCTTAAAATGAAGAAATACAGCGCACTCCTTTTAATTTAAGGCTTATTATGGCGCGTACCCTTGATAAGAAATAACAGAAAAAAAGAAATAAATCAAAGAAAATAAAGTAGGAATAACGTCCAAGTTAATGTTTTTAAAGTGACGAATGTCCAGGATATTTAACTTATTTTCTTATTTTTCCGTTGATTGTAAAAGAGCCAGTTGTATGAAAATTGATTATTAATAATATTATAATTTATTTTCATCACTGAACCTTCTATGCTCAACTGCAGCACGACTATGAAATAACGGTTTACTATAAAGATTTTCTGAAAAGTAGTAATTACGAGTACCTACTAACCATAATTTTTTCGAATATTCTTAAATCGGTATATATTTTATATTGAACATACGAAATTAGTTAACTGATAATAAAAATAATAAAAGAGCTATCTATTAGAATTTCAAATAAATTAAAGCAGCTTTGGGCGTATAATTGAGTGTGCCCTTGTTAACTATATTGTTCAGAAGGATAGATAGTAAATTAAACAAGTGATTGAGTGACGAGCGGCCAAAAACTGAGTTTTATTTCATCCTTTACACTTTACACCATACAATGAAATACGACGACGCTATGGCGCGCCTGTATGCACACACGCTAGTGTAAGGCAATGTGTGCCTACACAGCGATACTATGATGAGAATTATAAAATTATACGAGAAGTCAGCGGTGTGAACCATGTGTGTGTGACCTAATATAATAAGTTTGTAAGCATATAGTTTAGAAATATGTAGTCTTAACACTAACAATTTAACAGAGACCTATAATTGCCTTTACAAGACAAATAAGTTAACTAGTAGAGTAGAAAAAGTTGTTGAATTTCTCAATAAATAATAAAAAATATAGTTGAGCATTCAGTTATTTTTGTACTGTGCTAGCTAGTTCCCAAGGATAGCTTAATTTTTCTTTAACTAAAGGGTTTATTGTAACATAGCGTGAAGTTAGCATGTTAAAACAATATTGTTCTAAATAACACCATAATATGCCTGCGTAACACACTATGTGAAAAGCCCGAACCGTCGAAATACATAATAATAATAATATCCTGCGCGCATTGTCCGCCGATTTCTGTCCCTCGTGCTCTGACCTCGGCCGACTGGGCTATTTGCTGGACTTAACCGCCTTATAAGCGAGAGGTTTTTGAACCAAAAATATGATAATAATAATAACTATTATTATTAATTCATATTATTCCACGTACAAGTTATTCTGCTATTCTAATTATAATTATCAATGTTTCCTAATTATAGATTAAATAACATGTAAAAGATCCGCATGGAATATTTTATTATTATTATTATTTTTTAATTATTTTTTTATTTTAATCGGTACATAAATAGCCAAGGCCAAATAAATGTACACAGCTAGCATAAGTTGATAACAAAAGATAAATAAAAGTAATGACAAAATGGTGCATAAACACTAAAACTAACAATAATCACATCATTCATAAAAGAGAGGACTGAGGTGAAATCTGAAATCAGTGAACCACAGAACAGTCGACAAAAATACTATTTTAAAATATATATATATAAATATTTTAAAAAAATATAAAATAATATAAAAATGTAAATAAATATAAAAAATATTTACTGTATAAGTAGTATTATAATTAGTTTTTCACAGCGGGCGTGCTGTTCCTGCTATGTCAATCCTCAGGCATTGGGAGTCATTGGAAATCTATGCTTTGAATCTACTTCGCTTCTAATCTTAATGATACAGTCCTGAGGTTGGCATTTCCTACCTCGATGAACACAAGGGAAAAGGGGTCGACGCGGCTTTATTAGCGAGTGCGAGCGAAGTACAAGATAACACAAGCCTACATAACTACCCGTATTGTCATTTGCATTCTCTCCTACTTAACTTCCTGATTGTTTGTATTGAGCTGATGATTTACATTTTTCATTTTGTTATCTTTTTGAGATCTCGACTTAAGAAGTGACTGACTGAATAAAACAGAACCAAGAATTTAAAAAAACTGGCCAAGTGCTAATCCGACTCACGCACGAAAGGTTCCGTACCATTATCTATAAAAATATTTCAAGTTTCTACCTGTTATCGTTGATAAGACTGAGAAAAAAATTACGTTTGTTGTATGGGAGCCCCCCTTAAATATTAATTTTATTTTAATTTAATTAATTATTTTTAAAGTGAATAATATAACTTAATATTCTTTGAATATTTCAAGCGTCTACCTGTTGCCATTATTAATATCGAGCAAAAACGAGCAAAAAAAATCGCGTTTGTTGTATGGGAGCCCTCCTTCAATATTTGTTTTATTTTAATTATTTACATACAGACATACAGACATACATACATACAGATAGGTACCTCAATGGTGATTCTCACCACCATCCTAGACAGTTGGCTACTGTAGGAAAATCTTTGTTTGAGAGAGCACGCGGCATCTGTGACACCCAACACCTGGCTGCTGAGCTTCAGCATGTCAAGCACGTACTACAGGATAATAAACTGAAAGTACCACGGCTTTGTCACAGAAAACGCAATAAACCAACCACAGTCGAGCGCCAACCTGCTGTACTTCCATATATATGGAAGTACATGATAGTAGTAATAGTAGTAAGTAGATGATAGTTTCATATGAAAGGTGTCACTGACAAGATTGGACATATCTTAAAGCGAGCTTCAATTAACACTTACTTCAAGCCGCCGAAGAGGATCAACCAATTTTTACGACCTGTCAAGTGCAACATACCTCTTCAAGATGCAGGCGTGTACAAACTGGACTGCGACTGTGGGCTCTTTTATATCGGGCAAACAAAGAGAAGTGTAGGAACCCGCGTTAAAGAACATATAGCCGACGTCAAGCATAGGCGCGAAAATAAGTCTACAGTATGCGAACATTCCCTAGAAGGGCCCAACCATTACATCAGATTTGATAAACCACAAATACTCGCTAGAGAACAACGATTCATCCCTAGGATGATACGCGAGGCTATTGACATTAAAAAACATCCTAATTTTAATAGAGAAGATGGTTGAAATCTACCACCAGCCTGGGATGCCATCATACAAAATATTAAATCCAAGCCCCAACACCATACTGCCAGACCAAAAGATACTGTAAGCTCTTTCTGCGTAAAACGCAACGCACCTGATTAAATTTAAATGAGGGTATACAAGCTACCAACTAATTATGAGATGACCAACACCTCAGTCTCCCTGTGACCACGGACCCTGCAAAGAATCCGAAACGTCAGGATAAACATTAAATAAGTAATGTGTAAAATAAACGCGAGTAGATCCGTAAAAGTTGTTTCTAATTAAATATATTACTAAATGACGACCTCCGTGGCCCAGTGGTGTACATAGTGGACTACTGACCTCGGGGTTGTGGAATCGATTCCCACAGAAGACAAACATTTATTTGATGAACTTACCTAAGGTCATCACATAAATGTTGTTTGCCTTCGGGCTAAGTATGTTTGTTTGTATGTATTATAAGTTTGTTTACAAAAAAGTATAAGTATATGTATTTAATATCCGTCGTCCAGTATCCATAGCACAAGCTTTGCTTAGTTTGGAACTAGATGACGCTGTATGTAGTGTCTAAAGATTTAAAGAGAAAATCAATTAATTTGTGCATAGTTTTGTTTTATTAAAATCAGATTCTAGGTAAAACATCAACATTCGATAATCCTTTCATATTTCTTTATTTAATAACTTTTGTAACTTACCCATGTAAACTGACTTTTTGAACAGATTCTGAATGATATCGTAATAACCCTTTTTATAACATCTCACCTGTGTTCCACTTTTAAACCATTATCCTAACCGAGTGCATATCGACAATGTCGCAGCCACGGCAGTCGTAACTTGTCAATGTAGCTGCCTCACCCCCCGCAAAAAATGACAGACAAATCTGTATCGGGAATAAACGCTATGGCTACTCCCCTCCGGTCCGCCGGAGGCCCGTGTTGCTCTATGAATGCCCGCCATAAAAATCCCCCACAGACAACTCTCACAACTGTCATAGACAAGCAGTCGAATCTATGCGTAAAGTATTAAATCAAAATATGAACAATAACTAAATATTACAATATTGTATGATTAATAATAACAGTATTCAATATTGCCTTAAAATAATAGCAATGATAACACTAATAACCGGATTTCAGTAAAAATGTTTATTAGCATTGAGTATTGTATTTAATTAATTGCTTTTGTATAATTAATTAAAACTGTAATTGTATCATTTGTGTGGTTTATTTAAAATATTTGGATTTAACCAAAACGCTTAAAACACAAAAAAACAATCCATTCACCTAAAACATAAAACAATTCATGCACTTAAAACAACTAAAATGAAATTAAAACAACTTCTTTGCATATGGTGAAATAATTTCAATACAGTGCTCCACAGTTATTAGTCCATTTTTGAAATCATTTATTGCATTATCAATCTCAGTATCTATTTCCTGGTAGGCTATACTTTTTTTGCTTTTACTTTTAAAAATATTAGTAACTTTAGTCTCCTCAATCAAAATTTCTAGTAAGTTGGGTACTGTAACATTTTTCTTGCTAATGTACCTGTTAATCCGGCTATGCCAGCCTTCCAAGTTGTTCGTTGTTCTGATCTGTTCCTTACTACAAGTTTTCTCAATGACACTGTTTATCAACTTCTTCATTGATGTAGTCCGCTATAAGCAATTTTTCTTCAATTTTTTTTTGCCACTACCACAGCACATGAAGTTGGAAATCGCATTTTAGGTACACCTAGGATTTTGTTCCGATAATTAAATAGTCCTGTTTTCTTGTTTTCATATGGAGGAATGTCAGCCATCAAATGTATTACATCGTACTGTTTTTGTATGGACTCAAAATTAGAACCAGTTGCGTCTTTTACTTTATCGAGTTGCTTCAAAACTATATTTTGTTCATTGTTTGGCGTGCACTCAAAATGTGAATTATATTTTTCCACTTCGTTTTCTAGATTCAATGTTATACTGCCATGGCATTCTCGGTTATAATTGCTACAAACCCAAAGCGAGTTTCCGTTTGTATTTTTTTTTCCTGTGATATTTGTGTCCCCCATGTAGGGCAGCAACGCCTCCTTTTTTCGTTGATATAAATTCCAAATCTCTCAAGTCCATTTTAAATAAATATATAAATGATATTAATTAGTCAGAGCAACAATACATAAGTCAAGTCAAACAAGAAAATAAAATTATCCGTTGATATTTAATGAATGTCTAGTGCATCATAATATCTGTTAAATGACTGAAAACGATAACTAGCCAAATATACAGTAAATGAAAGAGATTAGTAATTCAGTTACGTAGAAGTATAAAAAAGCCTTTTAGGAAACCAGTTACGTAGAAGTATAAAAAAAGCTTTTTAGTAAACCAATTACGTAAAAGTATAAAAAAAGGCGTTTAGGAAACTAGTTTCCAAACTTCGGTTTCCTTAACGGCCGAAGGGGACGTGTAAGCCAACCTCTTCGGAGATTATTATCAATTGACCTTTCATTTTGTACCGGAATAAGAAACATATTATCAATCGTTTTGAACTATAATGGAGTCAACATGGAGTAAATTGAATACTTGCTACAGAACGAACTACAGTACCACAGTTGGAACAAATTGGCTTTTGAAATAATTGAATGGCGATTCATTCCTTCTCGCTCGTCGTGTTCACCGCCACAATAAATATAAGCTATAATAATAATACATAATAATGTATCTTCATGTTATCCCAAAAAGTAATTCTCATTTTATAATCGCCAGTATTATGATGTACCTAGTTAAATACTTATATGCACAATGTGCATCTTAAAATGAAGAAATACAGCGCACTCCTTTTAATTTAAGGCTTATTATGGCGCGTACCCTTGATAAGAAATAACAGAAAAAAAGAAATAAATCAAAGAAAATAAAGTAGGAATAACGTCCAAGTTAATGTTTTTAAAGTGACGAATGTCCAGGATATTTAACTTATTTTCTTATTTTTCCGTTGATTGTAAAAGAGCCAGTTGTATGAAAATTGATTATTAATAATATTATAATTTATTTTCATCACTGAACCTTCTATGCTCAACTGCAGCACGACTATGAAATAACGGTTTACTATAAAGATTTTCTGAAAAGTAGTAATTACGAGTACCTACTAACCATAATTTTTTCGAATATTCTTAAATCGGTATATATTTTATATTGAACATACGAAATTAGTTAACTGATAATAAAAATAATAAAAGAGCTATCTATTAGAATTTCAAATAAATTAAAGCAGCTTTGGGCGTATAATTGAGTGTGCCCTTGTTAACTATATTGTTCAGAAGGATAGATAGTAAATTAAACAAGTGATTGAGTGACGAGCGGCCAAAAACTGAGTTTTATTTCATCCTTTACACTTTACACCATACAATGAAATACGACGACGCTATGGCGCGCCTGTATGCACACACGCTAGTGTAAGGCAATGTGTGCCTACACAGCGATACTATGATGAGAATTATAAAATTATACGAGAAGTCAGCGGTGTGAACCATGTGTGTGTGACCTAATATAATAAGTTTGTAAGCATATAGTTTAGAAATATGTAGTCTTAACACTAACAATTTAACAGAGACCTATAATTGCCTTTACAAGACAAATAAGTTAACTAGTAGAGTAGAAAAAGTTGTTGAATTTCTCAATAAATAATAAAAAATATAGTTGAGCATTCAGTTATTTTTGTACTGTGCTAGCTAGTTCCCAAGGATAGCTTAATTTTTCTTTAACTAAAGGGTTTATTGTAACATAGCGTGAAGTTAGCATGTTAAAACAATATTGTTCTAAATAACACCATAATATGCCTGCGTAACACACTATGTGAAAAGCCCGAACCGTCGAAATACATAATAATAATAATATCCTGCGCGCATTGTCCGCCGATTTCTGTCCCTCGTGCTCTGACCTCGGCCGACTGGGCTATTTGCTGGACTTAACCGCCTTATAAGCGAGAGGTTTTTGAACCAAAAATATGATAATAATAATAACTATTATTATTAATTCATATTATTCCACGTACAAGTTATTCTGCTATTCTAATTATAATTATCAATGTTTCCTAATTATAGATTAAATAACATGTAAAAGATCCGCATGGAATATTTTATTATTATTATTATTTTTTAATTATTTTTTTATTTTAATCGGTACATAAATAGCCAAGGCCAAATAAATGTACACAGCTAGCATAAGTTGATAACAAAAGATAAATAAAAGTAATGACAAAATGGTGCATAAACACTAAAACTAACAATAATCACATCATTCATAAAAGAGAGGACTGAGGTGAAATCTGAAATCAGTGAACCACAGAACAGTCGACAAAAATACTATTTTAAAATATATATATATAAATATTTTAAAAAAATATAAAATAATATAAAAATGTAAATAAATATAAAAAATATTTACTGTATAAGTAGTATTATAATTAGTTTTTCACAGCGGGCGTGCTGTTCCTGCTATGTCAATCCTCAGGCATTGGGAGTCATTGGAAATCTATGCTTTGAATCTACTTCGCTTCTAATCTTAATGATACAGTCCTGAGGTTGGCATTTCCTACCTCGATGAACACAAGGGAAAAGGGGTCGACGCGGCTTTATTAGCGAGTGCGAGCGAAGTACAAGATAACACAAGCCTACATAACTACCCGTATTGTCATTTGCATTCTCTCCTACTTAACTTCCTGATTGTTTGTATTGAGCTGATGATTTACATTTTTCATTTTGTTATCTTTTTGAGATCTCGACTTAAGAAGTGACTGACTGAATAAAACAGAACCAAGAATTTAAAAAAACTGGCCAAGTGCTAATCCGACTCACGCACGAAAGGTTCCGTACCATTATCTATAAAAATATTTCAAGTTTCTACCTGTTATCGTTGATAAGACTGAGAAAAAAATTACGTTTGTTGTATGGGAGCCCCCCTTAAATATTAATTTTATTTTAATTTAATTAATTATTTTTAAAGTGAATAATATAACTTAATATTCTTTGAATATTTCAAGCGTCTACCTGTTGCCATTATTAATATCGAGCAAAAACGAGCAAAAAAAATCGCGTTTGTTGTATGGGAGCCCTCCTTCAATATTTGTTTTATTTTAATTATTTATTTTTAAAGTGAATGTGTGAACTGAACAGGTTGTAATGGTTAAGTGTGACCAGGTGATTATTCCGTCACTATTACAGATATCAAAAAACTTTAAACTGATATCGAAAGTACGTCATCTAAGGGGTAAAATGCCATCAAAAACTTTTAAAAATCAAACGAGAAGTACCAAAAATTTTGACTCCCATACATTTAATAAGAGATTAGTAGAAAGGAATTTTAAAAAACACAATAAATTAGCGGGAACGACAACCCGCGATAAAAGGTTTTGAATTTAGAACGAACACCAAAGAGTATCTTTTTTTTGTTATTTTTGTAGTGTGTTGCTTTTCAGCCAGTTTAAATTAATGCGATATTGAATCAAGGTTTATTACTAATTTGAAGTGGTAGGATAATTAATCTGCACGTGTATCTACTTGAAAACCATTATTATCATACCATACGTAATCATAAAATATGATTAAGGTAAAATGAGTACTAGACCACTTAAAATAAGTAAACTAAAACCTTTCTACTAATCTCATACTAAATGTATGGGAGTGTTTAATGTCAAATATTTGGATACTTCTCGTTTGATTTAAAAAAAGTTATTGATTTAATTTTACTCATTAGGTAACGTACTTTCGATATCAGTTTAAAGTTTTTTGATATCTGTAATAGTTACGGAATAATCGCCTGGTCACACTTAACGATTACATCCTGTATAACTTAATATTCTGTGAATATTTCAAGCGCCTACCTGTTACCGTTATCAATATCGAGCAAAAACGAGCAAAAAAAATCACGTTTGTTGTTTGGGAGCCCCCTTAAATATTTATTTATTTTATCGTATCCGGATCCTTGTCACATTAAGAAAACACTGTAAATATGCCCATCTAATACGGATTTTTTTTGTTAGTTTTTTTTTAAATAAACTTTAATATCACATGGTACCTACATTCTTTTCACTTTGAGAATTAATGAGTCAGATAAGAATAGCTTAAAACAGTAGAAAAAAAATGTTTAGCTTACAAGCTTTACAGCTTCAGATACTGTTACAACTAGTTTATTGGTGACATCAAAAGTGACAGATGAAAGGATGCAAATCCAGGCCAGACTTGTTGCAAATATTTGACTGCTCAAAGGTTAGCGGCGATGCTTGGTGCGGCGTAATTTGATAACCGGAGGAGTCATAACCTAGACACAAAGGAAAATGCAGTCAAGAACAGGCTACGCTTCCCAATACACTTAGATTACGATGTAGTGCTACGATGGACATGTTATTGCTCGTGTACTCTGCAAATACATCACAATCCAATCAACTAAACCTTAAATTAAGCGGAGTGCCAGCGGTTAACGACTAACTGTATCCGAAATGCTCTTTTAAACTATCAATAATAAAAATACTTAGAATGAACGAATATAGAGGATTTTGTCTTGTCAAGAATTTTGACTAATCTCATCTGTTATCTCATATATTATAAAATATTCACTTGCACAACTCAGTGTGACATACATAAGGAATATATTTTTGGTTGCATTTAAACTAAAAAAATATGTAGGTATACTTATCTACTATATATATACTTATAAAAAAACGAGCGAGCCTTACAGTAGTCGCATATGATGTGTAACATAAAATACGGAAACTTTTCCATTAAGCAGTGATAGAAATTAACCTCAACGTTTAAAAAATAACTTTAATTACTTACTTGAATTTTTTATCAATGATCTGCACTTTATTAAGACTTATTATCAACAGTAAATATTTATTAATATAGTTTAAAAGTATATTACACACGAAATGGTTGAAATCAATATTACAATAGAAAATAGAATATAGAATTAACAATTACGAATATTTTTTTACAAATCATAAAGAGAATGCAGTAAATACTCATTAGAAGACATTTGACAAATGACACAATATGTCACATATAATAATAATATGTCTTGATTATAATATCGATTTAAAATCCATATTATCGTATATAAATTCTGATTTTGTAAATGTCTTGTGTTCGTACATTATGTCTAATAATATTAAATTATAAATCTTATTTGCTTTACTAACACGTTTAGTTAGTTGGTTGTTTGTCATTGTTTCAGGTACCTCAACAGAATCAATCAGTAGCCACCTGTATCTTTAAAATTGGGTCTCAGTGTTAGACATTTTGTCTCTTGTACAAGCACAACGCCTATTAAAGTCTTAAGCAGAGTTACGGACAATGTCAAAACACTAATAACCTGCCCTAAAACTAGACACTGGCTAAATCGTAGCGAAAGCCATCTCTCAAGAAATTGAATTGAATTAAATTTACAAAATGGAGCGCGCTTGCGCGCTTCCCCGACTTTCTGTCTCACTGTTACGTCCTACTTCCGTCACATTTCACGAAACCACTCCCACAAATTGTATATGTATAGAAGGCGAGCGGAATGATGTTACACATCAAAAATATAAATCTATCTATACTATTAATGAAGAGATACCTAACGTTTGTGACTATGTTTGTTTGTTTGTCAGGGCTAATCTCTGGAACTAGTGATCTAATTCCAAAAATTCTTTCACTGATACAATGTTACATACCTTGCGGGTAACATAGGTTATATTTTATTATGTTAAAGGTTAGGCTTCAGCTCGAAATCTCTAAATTTGTAAATCAAGTCAGTAAAAAAAAAGCTCTGTTTAGTCGCTTTATCTGCGTACGCTGATCAAACGGATGGGTATACATGAAAATATGTACTACAATAATGTTACTCATCAGTTGATGAAAAAAAAGTTAGCGACATGATATACCTAGCTTTTATAGTAAAGCCACAATATCGTTATTTATCTACACTATTATGAAGAGGTAAAGTTCGTTAATTTGGATTTAGGAGGTAATCTCCAAAACGAATGATCCAATTTAAAAAATCTTTTTCCATAATTTAGAATGAAATTTCAGGGAAGATATCAGCTATAATTTATTTTGATAAACAATAGTTTACACTTACGTATCTCGAAAATTCTTTATGAAGTCAGAAAAAAGAAGTGCAACTTGGCTGCTTTATCAGCGTGCGCTGACGGTTTATGACAAAAATATAAGTCATCAGTAGATCTAAAAAAAGTCAACGGCACGATATGTACATAACTTTTATATTTAAACCACAATAACGTTTATTATGTTAAAAAATCATTTATTTTTCAAGGTGTTTTTTAAATGTATTTATTAGATACAATATAATAATCTATACTAAAATAAATAGTTTCACCACCCGAGGAATTTTATCATAAAGAATTTTATCACAATAAAATTTTCTCCTCACAGCGTCAAATTTGGTAGCTTAGTTCTGGAAATAAAGCGAAATCAAAAATAGGTCACAGAGAAATACGTGCAAATTTTATTATTTCCCTGTTTGACCTTTTTTTTGCAATCACAATGATGATTATACGACATAATTAGATAAGATGATTGTAACTAGCCTTACAGACTTAAAACAAACCCTGCCTAAAATCGAAACCGGGACCTCTAGGTATGGTTGTCTAACCAGTAGACCGCAGAGGCGATTGCTGTTCTAACTTGGAAAAAGAAAAATCCATTCTCCAGCTCTTATTTGACGACCTCCTTGGTCGAGTGGTTTGTACACCGGTTTTCATGGTGCTGCCATCTCTGAGGTCCCGGGTTCGATCCCCGGTCGGGCCAATTAAGAAATTATTGTTTTTCGAAATTGTCTCGGGTCTGGGTTTTTTCTATGTATAATAAGTAAGTATTTAAGTATTTTAAGTATGTTTATCCGTTGTCTAGTAACCATTTAACGAGTTTCATAACGAAGCTTCTCTTGGGCTAGATAATTGGTGCGAGTATAGGAAAGTTTATTATTATTATTATTCACTAATGGCAGTGACGCTAAAATCGAACTGGCCAATAGATGTCAGACAGATCCTAAGTCAGCAATGTGTTTCTGATTTTCGGAAATATAGTTTTTTATATCTTACGGGTAAGCGAATACTTATCTCACCTGATGTTAAGTGAGATAAGGCCAATGGTGAAAGCGCACTTTACCCAAAAACCACAACTACTGAGGCACTGGCTATCTTATCTCTAGCTGCCGGAATACAACAATTCTATTAACATTGATGTTATGGTGATATATTTAGTTAAGAGAGTGGTCGCTAGCCAGGCGGACAAACAAGCCCTACCACCAACCAAGCCAAGTACATAAAGATGTACCCCCCGCTGAGATTCGAACTCTGGACCTCTGGGTCCAAACCGGTGGTCTTAACGACTAAACCACAGAGGCAGTTGAAAGTTCCTTTGTCGGAAGCTTTAGGTCACCAACCCGCATTTTGGAAGCCTTGTGATTAAGCCAATACCTATCAGTTGTAGCGATGCCTTGATTTCAATGATGGAGGCCTTAGTCAGCAGTGAGACAGCATATAGTGCTACTTATTTATATGTGTAGGTAATGAATGGTACAAAACTATTAAAAAAAGCTTTGCGAGACAAATTAATCGTAGCGATAATTCTTACCTTATCTGAAGCTGGTCAACGCATATTCTTAAATAGTTCTTTTTTTTTCTATATTTAAATTTATAAGTCTCAGGGGCAAACATTTGCACTGGTGGGTAACGAATTGAGAACAGGGTGCATTTCCTATGAACAACTATTTTGGGTTAAGAGTGCACGACTTGGGAGCAGAAACGCCGCACCCAAACGGCGGTGACTGGCTCCGATCTCTCGCTGGCCAGCGTAGTAAAGGCCATAACTGGGCATCGCTATGTGATAGGTATTTTTGTTAAGAGTTAAAGCTTTATTTTTTTTAAAGTACTAGGTTTATTTTACACATTACTTATTTAATAGTATTAATACACAGTAATGAAACATAAATAAGCTTTATTGGGCACACCCAATAAAGCTTATTTATGTTTCATTACTGTAATCCATCCTGAGTTTTGGGTATCCCTACCCCCTCCCGTACCTTTTTGGGGGAGTGGGAGTCTCACATAATCGCCGTGTTTTGCAAACACGAAATACCAATGCGGAATGCGTGCAAAAGAAACAGTTTTTATAATGATTCTACTTTTGATTTGGGAAAAGTAGTATTGATTTATTTACGAAATAATACGAAATTCACGTGGACGAAGTCGCGGGCAAACTGCATGTCTTTATACAGTGGTGGACATATAATTAGAAACACTACCAATGGAACTTAACATTGTACAAGATATTTGACCCTAATACTTTTTATTTGGAAATGAAACAACATTTAGCATAAAATATGTTCAATAACTTATCATTTATTAATCAGAAAAAACAACAAAATATCAACTAAACAAGTACCGATTCAATATTAAATTTCATACAAACAACTAAATGAGTTTTAAAGTACCAGCAATAATGGACAACTAATTAGAAACAATACAAAAAAAAAAAGATTTAATTATTGAGCATTATGTATAGGCTACTAAAACTTAAATAATTAATATTTTGTTGCGTAACCTTTATTATCAATCACAGCTTTGATTCAAACGATTTCATACATTTTTCTAATGGGATTGAATTTCATGCTTCGACAAAAGCTTCGTAGAGCTCGTTGTGACTGGAGTTACGTTTGTTTGAGACTTTCATTTTTACGACATGCCACAGATTTTCTATGGGATTTAAATCAGGCCTATTTACAGGCCAGTCTAAGACGGAAATACGCTGTTCCCTAAGAAAATATTTTACACTGTTGGCGGTGTGCTTAGGGTCATTATCATGCTGAAAGATCCAGGTTACAGGCAAATTGTCGTCAGAGTAGGGAATCATTGTCTCTTCTAAGATTTTTTTGTACTGCAGTTCAAAATTCAAAATTCAAAATAATTTATTCAGTTTAGGCTACAAATAGCTCTTGTGAATGTCCTATGTCATCGGTTCGTAAGTCTACTCTGGGCGGGAGATCTTGTACTGAGAAAAACCGGCAAGAAACTCAGCAAGTGTCCAGCTCTTTTCTCCCTTACAGCGCCAAATTGCGTCAGTTGATCCATTGTACCTTCAATCTTTTGAACGGGTCTAACTCCACATCCGGAAAAACATCCCCATACTTGATATTGCCGCCCCGTGCTTGAATAGTCAAGCATAGGCTTCTAGTGTATTTATAATTAAAAGCATGGTTTATTGGACGTCTAACGTAGCGCTTGCTGTCTGGATTTACCATGTTTAATTTAGTTTCATCTGAGAATAAGACTTTTTCCAATCTCGCACCGTCCAATAGACATACTTTTTAGCGAATAATAATCGCTTCTCTCGATGTTGCTTGGTAAGAAGCGGTACCTTTCGAGTATCTCCCAAACAATTTTGTTTCCACTAATCTACGGCGTACAAGTCTTGACGAGACGTTTCTAGGGTCATCAGGCGAAAAAATTTCATTTTTAATCTGTAATAACGATGAATATTTTTTGTCGAACAGGATATCCCTTGTCCGCCTATTCTTCATAAATGGCACAAATGACATATAACTTTCGATTTTTCGATCGTAATGCTTTATTTCTTTCAAAAGTATGCTGAATACTAGGTACAAATTTGGATTTCGAGGTAATCTCGCAATAATTCGTCGATGGTACCCCTCGCAAGAGTTAGTGGTCCGATGAGTGTCTCCAACTTATCATAATATGATCTTTGTCATACCATTGATTTTTAAAGTGTTTTAAAAACAACTGCATTTTCGGTGAAGCTGGTGCAGCCTTTTAAATACCATTCCAGGCTTGTTGCATAGAAGTGGGTGGAAGCAAAACAAAATTGGAGCACATTCTTACAATGTTTCTTGCACTTTTATCGTCACTTGTAGGTCTTGTTACTCTTGCTATCCATTATTTTGCCTCATTCCAGACTGCTTTATTGAAACATAACATTCAGATAAATTAACATCTGGAAAAGTAGATTAGATGGCGTTAATTAAGCCGTTTCGTGATCACATTTATATGATTTTATTACCACAGGCAGATTCTTATTTATTAAGTTGAATAACCTCATGTAAGTTTTTTCTATCTTATTAGGAAAAAAATCATATATAACAGGAATACGTTTAAAGTAGTTTGGTCTGAAAATATGTCGAGATAAATTTATATAAACCTGATAAAAGGGGCGTGGAGAAGCTTGAATGTACCGTCACCACTGTAACAACACAATTTTGATGATTTTATTACCAATATTGCAGTTTCAGAACAAATGGTAATAATTTTTTCTCGATCTCCATATTCGAATACCTTAAAATGTTCAGAAACTCCCTTTAGAATCTTCTATTCTCTTTAAAACAAGCTAATCTGTGCCTAAGAAATTTTTCCGTGTTCTATACAAAGTACTTTTTATTGAAATAAATGATGGAATTTCGGTCACAGGAAACAAATCATTGGTTTCGATAAACTTATGCACCATTCCTTCATATATCTGCTCAATAGGGCATAAATTAATACATGCTTCCCGCTTAATGTCATTTATCAGCTGTGTAACTTTAACTTTATTCTTATCCGGTGTACATGCTTGGTTTCACGTGTTATCTCACATTCATCCATTACCGTTGCAGAACAAAGGTCCCGATTTGTGCATTTCCATCGAGAAGTGCTATTCTGGTTTCATTTTCCATCTTTGATTTTGACCAAAGTTTCTTGTACAAGAAGCTTTTTTATTATTATTTGTAGTAAAAGAAATTGTTTTAAAAAGATTTACTAAGAATATAAAGTGTATAAATTATAAAACTAAAGGTACCTAATTATTTCTTGAACGAGCAGATTATTTATAAGTGACATTGACTAACATTGACAGTTATCGTTATCTAAAGAGGTTTTGCAGTATATTTAGGAAGTAGGTATTACAAAATAAGTTCCGTGGCTATATATTTTTTGTAGACAAGGTATGATTTGATGATGCAACATTAAGACGTCATCATTTACAATATCGTATCTTTGATTAAAATAATATAACCATAGTTCCTTCAATTAAAAAGCAATAAATGTGCAGTAATTAAATATAAGTTTTATTTCTCTGACAGACATCTATTCTTGACAAAACATAATACCAAAGACAACACCCACCCTCAAGAATGGATCCATTAATTAATACAAACATAAGAACTAATTAACTCAATTTAACAAAACAACTCTACTTACTTGAGTTAAACTCTAAACTTGAGTCTACTTGTGACTAAATAACCAAGATGTGCAACGCTATAAACATTATTTGGAATTATAACTGCTACTCAGTCGCATAACAACTCTTAAGATATAGTTCATAACGTTACATGTCTTATGCATACACCAATATCACATAATACATATTATGATAGTAAATTTCTCATATTTTGAATGCTGGATCTGTCCCACCCTCAATCAAAAGATGCTTAAATAAAATAGTAAATTTACTTAACTCTCTAACCTAACCCTAACAATCCTCTCAACATTTCAAAAGTTTGTCGAGACACAGGTTTAGTTAATATATCGGCTAACTGTACACTAGTATGAACATACTGAATGTTGACAATTCCTTGAGTAATCTTTTCGTTTATAAAATGATACTTAATATCTAGATGTTTCATCTTTTTCAGCTGTTCATGCGAATTGCAAGCTTTGATAGTGGACTGGTTGTCCTCATAGACAGTTACAGTATAATTTTCATGAATTTGCAATTCTGATAACAAATTTCTCAACCAGCAAACTTCACTAATACAATGCGTGAGAGATATATATTCAGCTTCACAAGAAGAAAGTGCAACTGTGGTTTGTTTTTTTGAGGTCCAAGATACCAAATTGCCATAGATTTGTAAGCAAAAACCCGACGTTGACTTTCTGTCTAGAGTATCATCTCCCCAGCTAGCGTCAGCATAAGCAGTTAATAGTTTTTCACCTGAATTTCTTTTATATATCAATTTTAAATCTATAGTACCCTGTATGTACCTCAGTATTCGTTTTAGGCAAGTCCAAAGTTCATTACTTGCACAGTTTTGAAATCGCGACAAGTAAGTTATGCTAACACACAAATCAGGTCTGGTACCAATCATAGCGTACATTATACAACCTATCAGCTGCCTACATCTATGCTCTAACTCGACACTTTCTGATGTTTCTTTCTGTAGCGTTGAGAAATCAAATTTCGGATCCATAGGAGTAGTCACGCTATGACAATCTGACATTTTAAATTTATTTAAAACATTTTTTAGATACTGGGATTGGTTCAAAGTAGTGATACCATTCTGTAAGTCTTGTTGAATAAGAATTCCAAGATATAAGCTAGCAAGTCCCAGATCTTTCATTTTAAATTCATTTTTCATGCTTGTTATAATTTTATTCAACATTGGACCAGAACCAGTACACAAAATGTCATCTACAAAAACTAATATGTAGACCTTACTACTGTCATTGACGTAATAATATACACAACGGTCACTTTTCGTTTTTGAAAACTGTTGGTTTAACATGAAGTCATTAAATCGCTCATACCAAGCCCTAGGTGCGCTTTTCAAGCCATATAGTGCCTTATTTAATTTACATACCTTTCCAATAGGTACCACAAAGTTTTCAGGTAATTCTACGTAAGTATCATCCTTAATTATGCCATTTAAGAAAGCGCTACATACATCAAGTTGGTATACTGGCCAGTTGTTTTTATTGCACAAAGCTAATAATGATTTTACTGTAGCTATTTTTACAACAGGCGAGTATACGTCACAATAGTCTAACCCTTTCTGTATAAAACCTCTAGCGACTAATCTAGCTTTATACAAATCAATTTCATTATCTTTATTTCGTTTAATTTTGAAAACCCACTTAGTGTCTATAATAATAATCTTATTATCAGGTTTTTCAACAAACGACCAAGTGTCATTTTCAGTAAGAGCTTTCATTTCAGCCTTCATTGCCTCCTCCCATTTACAGGCATTTGGAGACGTCTGCGCTTCTTTCAGAGACGTCGGCTCTGCTGTATCTAGGAAAGTGAAATAGGACGTATCATAGTCTTGTAGACGGAGAGGTGGCCTCAGCGTATTTCTAGGCCGTAGAGACCTAGTGTTCGAACCAGCAACTGAGCGATTATTAAGGTCTTCTATTACTTCTTCTGACGATATTACTTCACAAGTATCAACAAACTCGTCTTCAGATTCTTGAACGCTGTCAGTTACCGAGCTTGTTGTTGGTTTATTTGATTCAGTGTCGGTGAGCTCAAGCAACACTGGGATATTTTGTACTTCATCTACCACAGAGCTCTCCATTAACATAGTAGGTGATACTATCACTTCTCTTTCAATCGAGAAGGTATTATTTTCTGGATAATAAATTTTGTAGCCTTTTGTGTTCTCACCATATCCCACAAACATCCCTTTCTTACTCTTGCTATCGAGCTTCTTCCTTTTTTGTTTTGGGATATGAGCCCACATTTCTGTGCCGAAAATATACTTAAGGTGGGTAACATCAAACTTTTTTCCATAGAACAGTTCATAGGGGGTTTTACCTTCTTCAGGACTCGTCCCTGCCCTATTAATGACATACACGGCCGTATTTACAGCTTCCGCCCACAGGTTCTTGTTAACTTGGCTTGCTTTCATCATCGTGCGAGCGGCCTCCATTACAGTGCGCATTTCACGTTCAATTTTACCATTTTGAACTGGCGTGTATGCGATTGAGATTTGATGTTTAATTCCTTTTGATTCTAAGAGTTCTTTCATATTTTTGTTAAGAAACTCACCTCCACCGTCCGTGCGAAGAGTTTTCACCGATTTACCCTCATTATCACTCTGCGCGAGGTATATTTTTATGTTTGATATAACTTCGCTCTTATGTTTGATGAAGTAAACAGTGCGGAACCGAGAAAAATCATCTTTTAATAGGAGAAAGTAGTGTGAACCTCCAATAGACTCTTCCTCCAAGGGTCCACATAGATCTGCATGTACAATTTCTCCTCGAAAGCTTGTCTTATTGGTACTTGAATAGGCCGGAGTTTTCGAATGTTTGCCTTCAATACAAGCTGAGCAAAAGTGCTGCTTTGTACATGTGATTTTAACATCGTTGTATTGGAGTATTCTTTTTGTATAAACGAAGTTTTGGTGGGCAAATTTCTGATGATATAACAATATTTCACATTTATTATTGTTACATACTTCAACTTTGTCAGACTTGCTTGACAACGCCATAGTTTGTTGTGACGGTTGTGACATTTTGAACATCATTTTAAACAATCGACCTTCACGACGGGCTAGAGTGACAATTTCATTGTTTTTAAGAAACTTGCAAAGGTTATTATCTGAAACCATTTGCAGACCTTTATCTAGGCAACTAGCAGCAGAAAATAGATTTACCTTGAGATTCGGTACATAGAGAACCTGTTTCAGCTCAACTATTTGCCACTTCTGTCCGTCAAATGCTTCTAGTCTCACATTGCCAATACCCATAGCGTTTATAGATGTACCATCTCCCATCTGTACTGGATGGTCTTGAAGCTCTTCGTAGTCACACATTATATCATTTCTTCGAGTCATATGTTGTGAACATCCGCTGTCCATATACCAGAAGTCTTCTATTTGATTCAGTTCAGTTGCCACTAAAGCAATAGGACTCACTTGCTTCTTAGGTTTATTGTTTTTCCTGAAGAAACAGTACTTGGCTATATGACCCGGTTTCTTGCAAAATTCGCAGGTTTTGTTTTTAAAACAGTCTTTCTTCATATGTCCTGCTTTGCCACATGTTAAGCACTTGCTAGCAGTACTTCCATGAGTGACGAGTGCGATCGCCACATCTTGTTCAACGCTACTTTTATTTCGCTCCTCTTCAAGTAGGAGTCGTGATGTCAGTTCATCTAACGTTTGCTTCTCACTCAGGACAGACTCCCATGCAGACCGGAAATATTTGTACTGCTCGGGAAGTGACATGAGGATCTTGGTCATAGTCATTTTATCTGAAATGGCTTCTCCTGCTTGTTTAAGCTTGACACGGATATCTTCCAGTTTCGACAAGAAGTCGGATACGGTGCCCTCGTGGAATTGCATTGTAAAGAAACGTTGTTGTAGAAGATGAATGCTGACTGTGGATTCTTTGTCATAAACAGACTTCAGTTTCGTCCACATATCATATGCGGTCTCACAAGATAGAATATGGGCTTGTGGACCTGGCTCCATACGGGTGACAATAATGGTTTGTGCTTTAGCATCGTTCCGGACCCATGCGATCACCTCGTCTAGTGATTCCGGTTTTGATACCGGTTTTAGTTTTTCACCCGACACAATTTCATATAACCCCTGGCCATTTAAAATTATTCGTGTCTCAAATTTCCACGTTGACCAGTTTTCGCCATTTAATTTATTCACCGTTGTAGCAGAAAGTGATGTCGCCATTTTCTTGTTCTTTTTATTTTTGCTGTGTAGCACCCGGTCGCAATACGACATTACAAGTCGTTTTCGTTTATAATAGCATTACGACACGGTTTTCCTGCAACATTTCTGGGCCCATAACCAATTAAAAAGCAATAAATGTGCAGTAATTAAATATAAGTTTTATTTCTCTGACAGACATCTATTCTTGACAAAACATAATACCAAAGACAACACCTTCTCCTCCATCTTATTGACATATGTTAGAAAGAAAGAAAGAAAAAACATTTTAAATTATACCATTTAAACAAAGCTATGATAATTTATAATAAAAAAGTAACATTTATGTACTGTAAAATATAAGAACTGATTGATATATAGTACAACTTCGACTTTCTATTTTAACATACAATGACAGTGTAACACGAATATGATTTTTTTAAACAATATAGTATACCAACGTACAAGTAGGTAACAATATGTCGTTTTATTTAATAAAACATCAAATTGGACACACTACGAATTGGACCAACCACGAATTTGACCAACCGCGAATTGGACCTTTTTTTGACAATTGTACCAAACGCGCCTAAAGGGATAAAACTAAGTGATCCCAAAAAAGTCAACATTATGGGAATTAAATAATTCAACATTCTAAGATTTAAACATTTTGGGAGACAAAAATAAATCAACCTTCTGGAAAATTATATATTTTGGGATTTCAACATTTTAAGAATTCAACATTTTGCGAGACAAAAATAAATTAACATTCTGGGAAGTTATGTATGTATTTTGGGATTTCAGCATTATGACAGTTCAACTTTCTGTTCCGAAATAAAATAAATCGTAAACGAAATTCCAATTTGATGTTCAATTGCCGCCAAAACGGATAGAAATAGCTAAGAAAGAAGTCTTATTTTTTCAATTTCAAAAATGGAATGTGCCGTGCATGTTTTTCTAAAGTGTTTCTAATTATGTGTCCAAGCAGCCAGTAACAGAAAATAAGCTATGTATGCTTTAAACTCTTTTTATGATTGAAGTTTAGACAGTTTTGTTTTTTAATGTATTTTATGAGTATTCTAATTGAGTGGCCATATTGTTGCATGAATAATAAATATTGAATCTATAAATTTTTCACGAATATTGTATTTGGATTTCAAACTTTCATAATTCATATGAAGTGTTTCTAAAATTATAAATCCACCACTGTATATATAACTCTTCTTTACGTGTGTTTGTCACTTAACTCCTCCTAAACGGCTGGACCGATTTGGATGAAATTTTGTGTGTATATTTCAATAGGTTCCTGGATGGTTTGAAAACACAATTCATTAGGGTCCATCATGGGATACGAGCGTTCTCAAGCGGACGAAATCGCGAGCGGGCCACTGGCTTTTAATAAAAATCAATTGCAAATTGACATGTATGTCATAGCTAGTGATGGGAAATTCTCGAGAATGTTCTTTCAGTGAGAACTTTGCTGTTAAGTTCTCGATAATATTCTTTTGGAAGAGAATTTAAGAGAATTTATAAATTGGATGACTATCTCAATAATCTGATTAAATTAATGGAACTGCGATTGCATTTCTGCTTTATTTACAAATATTTCACACGGAAAATTTAAATTATTGTCTTTCCTGAGGTTAAATTCTTCTAAGCAAGAATATTCTCGAGAATATTTCGAAGAAAATTCTCGTAAGTTTTTTTTAAATTTCCTGCAGAATTTAATAATTCATTTTGGCGATAAAATAGACACATCAGTATTTTCAAACAATCACCTTTAATAAAGATCTCAAGATTTAACAACCCTAAGGGCTGATTTTTCAATCGTCAGTTAAAGTTTATTCATTGAATAATTTTGATATAATGACAGATTCTCTTTAGAAAATATGTCATAATGACAGACAGAAATTTTAATAACATGTAATCTGAAATACGAAAACTTCTACTCGAAGTGGGTTACTTTATGATACACAGTGTGAACGAAACTACGAAGAGTTTAAATGCTGTTCTGTCTCTCTTATGGCGGAGGTACCCAAACCTAGATTAGGTTCCTCGGTTTTCTTGGCAAAATTTTGTAACTTATTAAATATTTTCCAATTAAGAGAGATCAGACAATTTTTTTACGCTGATAGACGGCAGGGAATTAACTGATGTAAACAAAATGGCGGCGGTGCGTGGCTGGCGGGCCCGGGTGCGGGGAGAGGGCGCAGACGTGCTACGCTACTAGCGCGACTAAACAAAACGTTTGTACATAAAAAATATTGCGGTGGAAACTTAAAATCAATTTTTACTCGCAAGGTTATCGGCAAAAACGATGGTACTGTGCTAATTATTAGCTAAATAAACTGAGATACCTACTTATTTTATACAATACTGCCATCGTAGCTCAAAACCTCTAAAAGAATACATGTTTTTTCTAAAAATACGAAAATCTTCATCCAATTTTAAATTCTCTTAAATTCTCCTTGATCTGAGAATATTCTCAATTAAAAGGAAAATTCTAGAATATTCCCGATTGGGGAATATTCTCACTTGGAGAATTTTCTCGCGACCAGTCATAGCATCATTTGAGGACGGCTCGACCAATTTGGCTGTTTTTTTGTGTATGTAATTAACAGGACAAAAGTTTTCGACGGGATACGGGTGTTTACTGAATTGGACAATGTCGAGAGCGGGCCACTATGTAGTCTTTTTATGTATTAATCTTCAATACGTGTGTATGTCACCGACCGAACTCCTCCTAAGGGGCTGGACTGATTTTTATTAAATATTTTGTGTGTTTGAAGGGGTCGGTGGATGGTTTCGGTTTACAATTGGACCCGGTAGTAGGCCTTGCAACAGGGGTTCTAGATTTTTAATAAACTATCATCGGATACTGATGTTTTCTAGCGGACGAAAGCGCAAGCGGATCAGTAGTATTAATATAAATGTGTAAGATCTCTACAAATATAATCTTTATATATATAAATCTTCTGTGCGTGTGTATGAAATTGAACTCCTTCTAAACGGCTGGACCGATTTCAATGAAATTTTTTGTGTGTGTTCAAGTGGATTCGAGAATGGTTTAGATTTACAATTGGACTCGGTAGGTAGCGCTGCTATAGGGGTCCATCATGGGATAGGGGTGTTCTTAAACGGACGAATGATTTGATTATTTTGTTGTCATGGAAACTGTCAAAGTGAAACGAAGTCCGTCTGTCAGCTAGTACGGTATAATAATATCAATATAGTAATATTTAGTTAATTAAAAAATTAACGACCAGGATAGAATAAATTAGACAAATATGTGAAAAAATAGTCTGCAAAGTCTTTAGAAATTAATTGAAGAATGAGTATTTTAAAATTAGTGTAATATAAATTTACAATGAAATTGATTAGAAGTTTAAATTAAAACAGAACAAGCATACAAGACCAATATCAGAAAAACATTTTGAAGATTAAATCCTTTACAATTTAGAAGTTAATTAACGCCTCAGATGTGTTCAAGAAATAAGTATAATATGAGAAAAATACTTTTCCTCTACGAAGCAAATTCACAAACTTAATATCGTAGTAATCAATTATGTGGAGGAGGCTTCGGCAGGCTCCATTGATTTATCTTGCGAACGTAAGCGCTTTGTTTGTGGCTATTACATCTAAGTTTCTACATTCCTCATACGGCGGGTTCTATTGATATCTGCTCATTTTGTTGACTTGATGAGTATTGTGTTAAACGAGTAAACGATGACCAAACTAAAAGCAGGCTTTAATAAACATTAAGTATAATTTTTTCATTATACTAGATTACTAGAATGAAAGGAACAAAAATACTTAAAAATAGTGAACAAATATATATAACTATTTTTTATGAAGTTTATTATAAACGCGTTAGTTTGACGACCTCCGTGGTCGAGTGGTTTGTACACCGGTTTTCATGGTGTCGCCATCTCTGAGGTCCCGGGTTCGATCCCCGTTCGGGTCAATTTAGAAATTATTGTTTTTCTAAATTGTCTCGGGTCTGGGTGTTTTCTATGTATAATAAGTATGTATTTAAGCATTTTATGTATGTTTATCCGTTGTCTAGTAACCATTTTAACGAGTTTCATAACGAAACTTCTCTTGGGCTAGATAATTGGTATGAGTGTAAGAAAGTTTATTAGTTATTAGTATTATACTCTATATTTATTTTCTTTCTTAAAACTAGATTTTTATAATATTTTAATATAAAGATAATAAAACATTATAAAAACCTAATCCTAGAGTACCGCTAGCAGCAAGGCAGGGTCCAAGCTACCGGTGGTCAGGGCTGCAGAGTGAGGAACCTCCTGACAATACGTGCCATGTCAAGGAATACTGCCTTTTGCATCTGACCCTTGACCCAACCTTTCAGCGAGAGCCTCTCTAGGTGTTGATCGAGGCTCTTGGCGCTTAGTATTATTATTATTATTAACACAATATTAGCAGTCAATTTAACCCACATAGAATGCTAATAAGCTTGTGTTAGGTATGGGTTCACGTCATTAATCTAAGAAGCTATACGATTACTTGAATATTGCACTTATGTTCATTGTAAAGTTTAAAGTCTTCGTTGCTAGTAATGTTAACAAATTCTTGTTTTTTTTAACCTTTCGATCCCATTCTTCTATATTATTTTCATGCTATGTTGAACTGTTGTCGTCATCATCTCCTACATTTAACTTTTATTAATATTTATTATCCTTCCCTTTTACATATCTATCTGTAATAATATTCCTGTGTTCGTCGCCCAGATCTGTTTACCACCGCCAGGTGGTAATTTTTACCTCTCTGAGGCCACTCAGAGAGGTAAAAATTAAGACTGTACAGAAATTTATTTATTAGCCTACATTAACTATAGGTTCTATAAATAAAAACAACAATGAAGTACATTACTATTTATTTCACACATAGCTTAATAATAATGCCGTGCGGTGCCGGCCTAGAATTGCACCACCCCAACTCTTCCCGTGGGTGTCGTAAGAGGCGACAAAGGGACAAAACCAGGGGGCGGGCAGCAGCGCCCTCTGTAGAACAACCACACACTGAACTGCGATCCCCAACCCGCATGCCCAGCGTGGGGATTATGGGCACTACCCCCCCCCCCCCTTATGATAAAACAAAGAAAGAAATGGCCCCTAGTTCCCGGCCGCCTCGCTATTCCTGGCCATGGCAGCGGCCATGGTAACGGCGGGGCAGGGGGTGCTAACAATCACCGGGCTACCTCAGGCTGCCACAAACAACTGACCCTGGCTACGTTCAACGGTCGCACTCTGAGGCTTGACCACCATCTAGCGCAGTTGGAAGTGGAGTTAGAGAACATAAAATGGCATGTTCTGGGGTTATGTGAAGTCCGTAGAGAGGGGGAGGACACCGTAACCCTAGACTCGGGCCATCTTCTCTACTTTCGCGAGGGTGATAAAACATCCCAGGGCGGCGTAGGCTTCCTCGTCAATAAGGTCCTCTCGAACAACGTTGAAGAAATCTCCAGTGTATCAACCAGGGTAGCGTACCTGATCATTCGGCTGTCCAAGCGTTACAGCATGAAGGTCATTCAGGTTTACGCACCGACCTCGGCACACTCAGATGATGAAGTGGAGGATATGTACGAAGACATATCCAAAGCCTTGCATAACACCACTAAGGCTCATTTCAACGTTGTTATGGGGGACTTTAACGGCAAGGTGGGAACCCAGACTGGCAACGAATCCCTGATAGGACCGCATGGTTATGGAGTTAGGAATCACAGGAAGCAAATGCTTGTCAACTTCCTCGAGAAAGAGGGGCTGTTCTTAATGAACTCCTTCTTTAAGAAACAGCCTCAAAGGAAGTGGACATGGCAAAGTCCTGACACTGTGACCAAAAATGAGATCGACTTCATCATGACGGATAGCAAGCACATATTCAGAGATGTCTCAGTGATCAACAGGTTCAATACCGGATCTGATCACCGACTCCTGCGAGGCTCTCTGAATATCAACTTGAAGCTTGAAAGACACCGTCTGATGAAGTCCACGCTCCGTCCTAACGCAATTCAAATCATGGCGGGCACCGAGAAATTCCAGAAGCTTCTCGGGGACAGATTTGTTGCCTTGGAACCCACTGATGACGCTAACGAGACCCTACACAATCTGGTCGAAACGTTGAGGGACGAAGGCATTAAGTTCTGCAAAAAACAGCGTACTGGCAAGAAATCCAAACTCTCGGCTGAGACTCTCGGGCTGATGACAAGAAGACGGAAAACCACCCAAGCGACTTCGTCGGAGAGGTCAGACCTGAACAAGCAAATTGCGAAGATGGTACGGCGCGACCTTCGGAGCTCCAACACACGCCTCATTGAAGAGGCGATAGAGCGAAACCGAGGGTCCAAAGTATTCACTCAGCAACTTGGCAGGAGCCACCTGACGAAGCTTAAAACGCACGACGGGAGGACCGTATTGTCGAAGCCGGAGATCACCGCCGAGATAGAGGATTTCTATGGCCGATTATACGCTGCACATGCCCCTCGTTCCCGACGAGACGTCCACGATTCCAGAGCCACCCTGACACGCCACTACACCGACGAACTGCCAGACATCAGTCAAGACGAGATCGTGTTAGCTCTGAGACAGCTTAGAAATGGAAAAGCCCCCGGTGAGGACGGAATTACATCTGAGCTTCTGAAAGCTGGAGGAGCCCCTGTTATACAGGAATTGCAGAAGCTCTTCAACGCCGTCCTTCACAGTGGGAGAACTCCAAAGGCGTGGAGCGGGAGCTTGGTGGTGCTCTTTTTTAAGAAGGGAGATAAAACTCTCCTTAAAAATTACAGGCCCATCTCGCTCCTGAGCCATGTCTATAAGCTTTTCTCACCAGTGATCACGAATCGTCTCGCCAGGAGACTCGTTGAGTTCCAGCCACCGGAACAGGCCGGGTTTCGCAGAGGATATGGTACCATAGACCACATTCACACAGTGAGGCAGATTATACAGAAGTCTGAAGAATATAATCAGCCCCTGTGTCTGGCTTTTGTGGACTATGAGAAGGCCTTTGACTCTGTTGAAACCTGGGCTGTTCTGGAATCCTTACAGCGATGTCAAGTGGACTGTCGTTATATCGAGGTGTTGAGATGTCTTTACGAATCCGCCACCATGAGTGTCCAAGTACAGGGCCAGCAGTCCAAACCCATCCAATTGCGCAGAGGAGTGAGACAGGGGGATGTCATATCCCCGAAACTGTTCACAAGCGCGTTGGAAGATATGTTTAAGACGCTGGACTGGAAAGGAAAGGGCATTAACATAAACGGTGACTACATCTCACACCTGCGATTCGCTGATGACATAGTTCTGATGGCGGAGTCGCTAGAGGAGCTGAACCAGATGCTGGACGGCCTAGCTTCAGCCTCGCGACGCATCGGTCTTGGCATGAATTTGGATAAAACCAAAGTCATGATCAATGGCCACATTGATCCGATACCGGTCGTCGTACATGGTCACCTTCTTGAAATTGTTTCCGAATACACTTACCTCGGGCAGATTCTGCAATTAGGTAAAAACAATTTTGAGAAGGAGGCCAAGAGGAGGATCCAGCTGGGCTGGGCAGCGTTTGGGAAACTACGTCGAGTCTTCTCGTCATCCATACCGCAATGCTTAAAAACGAAAGTTTTTAATCAGTGCGTCCTACCTGTCATGACCTACGGAGCTGAGACGTGGACACTCACGGTAGGGCTGGTCCACCAGTTTAAAGTCGCTCAGCGAGCTATGGAAAGAGCTATGCTCGGAGTTTCTCTGAAGGATAGGATTCGTAACGAATACATTCGACAGAGAACCAAAGTCATCGACATAGCTCTAAGAATTAGCAAGTTGAAGTGGCAGTGGGCCGGCCATATCTGGCGAAGAACCGACAACCGCTGGGGTAAACGTGTTCTTGAGTGGAGACCACGACTCGGTAAACGTAGTGTAGGGCGCCCTCCGGCCAGGTGGGATGATGACCTGCGAAAGACTGCAGGCAGATGCTGGATGCGTCAAGCCGAGGACAGGGCGCTATGGCGCTCATTAGGGGAGGCCTATGTCCAGCAGTGGACTAATATAGGCTGATGATGATGTAGCTTAATAATATTAACGGAATTTTAGAACTGATTCTTCTCTATGGATCGGTCTCCGGATGAACTTGGACAAAACCAAGATTATGTTTAATGAACATGCCATTCCGGGACCGATTGCAGTTCAAGGCAGTACTCTCGAAGTTGTTAAGGAGTATGTCACCCTCGGGCAAACTCTGCAGTTGGGTAGAAACAACTTAGAGAAAGAGGCCAACAGAAGGATACAGCTAGGCTGGGCAGCATATGGGAAATTACGTCGGGTCTTTACGTCGCCTATTCCACAGAGTCTAAAGACGAAAGTCTTCAATCAGTGCGTCCTACCCGTCATGACATATGGAGCTGAAACGTGGACACTCACGGTAGGCCTGGTCCACAAATTTAAAGTCGCTCAGCGAGCTATGGAGAGGGCTATGCTTGGAGTTTCTCTGAGGGACCGGATCCGGAACGAGGTGATCCGACAGAGAACCAAAGTCGTCGACATAGCCCACAGGATTAGCAAGCTGAAGTGGCAGTGGGCCGGCCATATTAGCCGCCGAACCGATAACCGATGGGGTAAACGTGTTCTTGAGTGGAGACCGCGTATCGGCAAACGTAGTGTGGGACGCCCTCAGACTAGGTGGAACGACGACCTTCGCAAGGTGGCTGGCAAGAGCTGGACAAGAGTAGCCGCGGATCGTGCTCAGTGGCGTGCACTTGGAGAGGCCTATGTCCAGCAGTGGTGTGTAGGCTGATGATGATGATGATGAACTTTAGAACGTGTTTGCACGCCCAGTGACCCAGCATTGCGAAAGTTGCTTAACTTGCAATATTGCAAACCGAACGCGCAAGTCGGTTTGCCATTGAATATTTACACCTAGAATTATAATGACGATGTTTTCAGTTTTCACAAAATACTCATTAAGCGCACCGAATCTCAATCAACCCACTACCGAGAATAAATACGGAATTAGTTCTGCATATTTGGAAATCGTAATCGAATGTACAGATATCGGAAATCAACTAGTCGGGGATTGCATATCAGAAGATAAAATCGCTTTGGTATTCATATCGGGCGCAGTAAATTGTGGTCAGATGGCACCGATGTAAGGATTTATTCCAGTTGATTTAATATTTTACTTACATTTTTCATTTGTTTTGTGTCTAGTCCGTTAATAAGTTTTCATTTCAATAGCTAAGAGTCATGTACAAAAACTTCCATTGTTTAAAATCAAAAATGTGTAATAAGTAAGAAAATAAAATACGTTTTAAAACAACACATTTTTAAAATATTTTTAAGTGATGCGTAGTAATAAATTGCAACGATCATATCAAAAATGATTTAATGATAACATCGGCATCATGTCGAATCAATGCAGATTCTGAATGAAAGTATCGCTATGCTTCTTGTAAATACATTGAAAAGGCAGCTTAATACGTTAGCAGTGGCCGTTTTCAGCTTGCCATGCAAGCAGGGCAAATTGTGTATTAGTGATAAAGCACATACTTTATCACTAATACACAATTTGCCCAATTTTTGTAGATACATTCTACTGACATTTTAACTGTATAAAAATTATTAATATAATAAATATTTTGTTATTCCAAACACTAGTGCTATATGGCACCTTGTTATGATGATGATGAGAAATAACCGTGTTATGAATAATATAGTTAGTACGCAGAATAAATCTTTGGCCGATATTTATTCCATAGCGTTGGCGTAGGCGTTGTCAATGAACATGATAATTTTTCCAAGGTTCACATTCGACGTTCTGAAAAGAACTTCGGCCATTGCAAGCGGTCTACGTAGCAAGTAGCGATAAAAGAATTTAATCTCGATTCGCTTCTAGTTGCGAGAAAGAATAATTAAAAAGCCACCAAGTATTTGTAATAAAGTTACGGAATGGTTTTTTTGGCTTTCCTATTTTTATCAGCTACGTAGGTTGCGTATAATATTTATACCTGCTTAAGTCATGCAACGGATCACTGTTTAAAAGCATGAAGCTTAACTCAATAAGCAACAAAATGTTATGTATGCTTTAACGTCAAGAAATATGAATTGAACAAATCTGCATTTTATTTATAACGAAAATGAGACTTTGGATAACACTTATTTATTCTTCTTTTGGTAAAAGTAGACGAAGGTTACGTACGTACGTGTTTGTGTGTATGTGCATGTGTTTGAGAGGGGGTGCGTGCGTGCGTGCGTGCGTGCGTGCGTGCGTGCGTGCGTGCGTGCGTGCGTGCGTGCGTGCGTGCGTGCGTGCGTGCGTGCGTGTGTGTGTGTGTTCATGTAAGGGTGAGGGTGTGTAAAATATAAAATACACAGCATTAATTTTTTTTACGATCGTCTACCTATTTATACATACGACTATCAATCGACGTTGTTGTAGTAGTCCTGCCAGCTTGGGGCACTTTTAGGTTTACCCTAAAAGCGTGTGAAGTCATCAGCCCAGTAGTCCCAGGTGCCGCATTCTCTAGTATAACACTGGTTGATGGCGCACCGCTTGAAGCCGGCATAACGGGTTCACGGGATACCCGAACCATCGAAACACTATTCGCGACCGTCTGCTGTTGACGTTCTGGCACTGATGTAGGAACGTCAAAATGTAATAAATAATGATGTTTGGGCGAATTACATTTATAACAGTTATTGTTATAAGTGCATTGGTTAATGTTGTGACCGTTCAAACATTTGAAGCACAAATTCAGTGAGATTACTTGGCGCTTCCTCACTGCCGGTTTCATTGCTAAAAATTGGTCACACTTAGCAATGAAGTGTCCACTTTTCCCGCACAATTTACAAGTTGCTGCATTTTGAAAAGTCGCATGAGCCCTTACCGCATGGCTTGGTCCGCTGCGCCTGACAGGCATTATGCTAGCCTGTAGCTCGATACTAGACTCCATGATCCGAATCTCATTTTCTAGGAATTTTATTAAGTCCGAAAAAGTGGGCAGCTTGTTTTCAACAATCTTGTCCTCAAAATGTTTTTTCAAATAGCCGTCTAATTTTTGAAAATTTATGTAGAACAATAAATAAGACCATGAATCTACAGGAAAATTCATTTTTTCTAATGCCTTGGTATTTTCCATTAAAGTGTTTAAAAACGCCTTAAGCCCGCTTAAATTTTTCGTACTTACATGTGAAGCACTCAATAAATTGTGCAACAATCTATCCGCCAACAATCTCTTGTTGTTATACCGTGACTTAAGCAAATCAATTGCGATCGAATAATTATCGCCGGTAACTGACAAGTGTTGAATTAAGGCCTTCGGTTCTCCTAATAATGAACCCACTAAATAGTACATTTTTTCTGTGTCCGACAATGACGAGTCATTACCTACTAATGACTGAAACAATTCAATGAACGGCACTTACTCTTCGAGCTTGCCCGAAAAAGTAGGAATTTGTAAGCGCGGTAGCACCGCCCGCGACCTGCCTTTACTTTTACAATCACCGATATCTGATGTAGGACCGCTCCCCATCAGTTCGAAATATTTCCGCTTAATAAAATAGTATTTATTACTATATATCTCGTAGGCTCGCTTTTGCAGCTCGAGATCATCTTCTTCTGGTCCCTGAAGCCGTAATTCCAAATTATTTTCCACAAAAGTTTCAAACGTTTTTTCCAAATCAGGAAACCGCACTAAAAATTCATTTTTCTGATCCGATGATAGATCTGTAGTTTTGGCAAGAGCCTCCAACAAATCAATATTTTGAGCTGCCATGTCATACTTCATTTGTGTTAACAGTGCCTTCCTTGCTGCCGCCATGTTAACCGATAAATGAAGAAACAAGTTTAAATAAATCAAACAAAATCCCACCAAGCACGATAATCTAACACAATTAAAATTATCAATATTAAAAACATTAAAAGAAGTTATATTTTTAACAAATATAATATTAGCTACCGCTAGCCAATACTCCGCACCGCTTATTAGCAAAATATTAAAATGATAATAATACAAGAAGTGTCTTTCGACCGAGAATCGAACCGCAGACCTCTCGTACAGCACGAGTGACGCGTACCGCTACGCCAAGCCTACCGGTAACATGTACGTTGAAATTAAGGTACACTATCCGCAAAGATAAAGTACAAAACTGTTTTATCTGTCAAAGTCAACCGAATATTCTAGAAACCACATTAAATTCACTTTAATAAATTGACATTTCATTCCTAATGCCAAGCATACTCAAAAAATACAACGCCGAGTGAAAATTGCGTGTGTTGGTTTCCATAGAAATTGTTTACAAGTGACAGGAAAT
Organism: Eudonia lacustrata; assembly: GCA_947562085.1. Lineage (NCBI taxonomy): Eukaryota > Metazoa > Arthropoda > Insecta > Lepidoptera > Crambidae > Eudonia > Eudonia lacustrata. The sequence continues at coordinate 15,807,640 of OX387339.1, forward strand.
TAAATATGGGAGGAAAGGAAAATATAATAAATATCATGAAACTAGCACTTAAAAACACAATATTTACCGCTAAATCTGTGTGTAGTGTACCTAGATATGCCGTTTAAACTATTTAAATAACGATGTCTGATTCGACCGTTCGAACCAACAACAATGCCGCAAAGAATGTGTTTCTTGTAAGAACTGTTCAAAAGTACCGAACCATAAGCTCAAAACGAGCACAGAAGTAAATAAATCCGGCTCGAAGGATCAAATGGTGAATAATACCTTTCCTAAACCTGATTCAGGAGGAGGAATTTCGGTATATTTCCCGCGTGCGCTGGTTCAAAGCTTTTAAGTTTTAAGCCTATGATTCGCTACTTTTGAAGTCCCGAGTAAAGATGTGTATTGCCGGAATAAAACATATATATAAATTAAATCTCTGTCCCTAAACTCACCCCAAAAATCCGCTAAACACTCACATATTTATAATTAATAGTTATTTAAAACCGAGCCGGCCGGCAGCGACAGCGAAAAACTCGTTGACACCATTTTTCTTCCTTTTTAAAATCTTCCGCGCATGACACGTAGTGTTGCGCGGCACTGGCGATCTTCTTTAAAAGAGTTTGTATTTGCCACCCAGCCCCAAAAGAGAGACAAATATATACAATATAGTGTGTTAGAGCAGTCGACACGACAGAATTAATGTTATGAAAAAGGTGTAATGTCGCGCCTAGAAATAAATCGCTAATTTGGCATTAAAAATAAAACAAGCGCCCCCAAGCTGGTTGTAGCTGGCTGGCTTTAGCCGTTGATTGGTTTTAAGACACTTTGAACATATACCGAAATGTAAGGGTATCTGGATTAATACAAGAAATCAAAGCGTTATCTGGTTAAGAGAGAAATGCATTGGATTGGAGTCGATTAAAAGTTTTTTAGAAGTGGAAATTTTGGAATTTCTTTTTACCGTCGAAGTAACTGTTCACGATCATTTTAGGCTACGGCTATTTTAGGAATAATACGTTGTGAAATGGAGACGTCTTAAATGTGAAGGTTAAATGACTTTTCTCAAATCAAATCATGAACATCACATGCAACTGCAACGTTAAACCCATGGTGAAAGGGTGAAACCCATAATAGTGTTGACCATGTTAAACCTTTGATTTGAAATTTAGGTTTATCGTGGTTTAGGTATATCCAAATAAAAACCAGAATAGTGGTAATTCATACCTGTTTTCATTCCCAATATACAATAATGTTAACAAAACATATTGATTAACAATCTTCTCACCGGCATTCACAATTTGTCATCAACAGACTGATATCGTTTTTTAATTTGGAACTGATAGCAGTTCCAACATACATACTGACATACTGACTTAAGTCAGTAATGACATGTTGTAGTTTTAGAAACTGATATAGAGCATTACTATTTATTCTGTGGCATTACCATACCGCCCATCAAAGTCATTCAAAAATAATTGCATTTAAAAACCAGATACAGTATCTAATTAATACCTTTAAACGAGCAATTCTTGTATATATGTATATATATATAATCTGAATCTCGGAAACGGCTCCAACGACTTTTATGAAATTTGGTCTGCAGGGCGTTTCGGGGGCTATAAATCGATCTAGCTAGGTTTCATTTTTCGGTAATCAAGGTACTAAAAGACAATAACATGACAATATTACAATAATAAACTTGGTTGCATCTCATAACAAACCATGCAACAATATACTGCACCTAACCCGAAATTCTATTAATGTTATAGGAAAAACTTATAATATAAAAGTTAATAAAATAAATTCCGCCCACCTTGCAAACTTAATAATCAAAATAAGTTCCGTCCACCCTTCGTCCAGTTAACAATTCCAACATTGTTTCATAATGTGAAAAAAATTATAATAACAAAAGACAAATAAACAAAAAGGAAAACCAATTCCCGCAACTTGTTTTTTAAAAACATTTTAACTATGCATCTGCCCTTTTCTTCACTCGATGTCGCTTCCCTGTAAATTCTTTCGCACTTTTTTTCATCTTTCATGTTGATTTTTCTTTGTTTACTAAAGGGATCTCCTTTAACTTCTATCACTTTAGTACATTTTTTTATACCACCGAATGCATGGCCACTAGCTTATTGGGGATTGTATTTGCTTTTATCTTACAGCTTATAATGCAAGTAATTGTTTAGATTGGGCTAGAATTTTCCATCAATATTCTTCCTTAACCATTTCTCAATAGACCATATACCCAACAATACATCCACTTTACCCGAAGTATGGTACCCTGGATCTGCCTATACAAGTCCTGATAAATTCCAAGTATCCAGACCTACCAGCAGAAGCAGAAGCGGCAAGAAGTGCATTGCTTTAACCTTTAATATTATTGTATATTTTTTAAATACTTATACTAATACTAGCTGACCCGGCAAACTTTGTTTTGCCAATTATTTCTAGGGAATTTGTTGGGGAGAAAAAAAAAACTAACTTATTGTAAGTGCGTGAGGATGTGGTATATATGAGTGAAAGAAGCATGGAGCGCTGTGAACGATGACGGAATATAAAAATAACAAAACACTAAACATTTATTTTTTTACTTTATTATAATTTGATGAGCTCGGTGGCGCAGTGGTTATCGCGCCCGGTCTGCGAGTGCTGAGGTTAAGCAACTTTCGCAAAGGCCGTTCATCGGATGGGTGACCAATAGTGTATCATCTCGAGCTCCTCCGTGCTTCGGAAGGCACGTAAAGCCGTTGGCCCCGGTTGCATTAGCAGTAGTTAACAACCACCAATCCGCTCTGGGCCCGCGTGGTGGCTTAAAAGGCTCGTGCCCCAGCAGTGGGGACATAAAATGAGCTAATAACGATTATAATTTATTCATATATATATCATTAATTACGACAATAACACTAACAAACAATATCAATCTATTAATACTACAGTGTGTACAATATTTTTTGTTAGCCCATCTTTAGCTAACACAAACTGGATGGTTTGCCCACTCGAAAGCATGCCGCGTATAATTTTCCGTGTGAAAAATATGGTATGCTCTAATCTAAGCCACATAAGACATCGTTTGGCCTTGGGTCTTATTGATAGTCATTCCTACTCCGTGCTGTTTACTGGGTGAGAAGTGACATCGGTAGACGCCTGGCGGAGACAACTGATCAAGTTATTAATATGGAAATAATATATAATATAATATATTAATATGGCTATTAAGAGTAGGAGTTGGTGATAGAAGAGTGAAAATTTAGGGTCGAATATATTTTTTGATGTTACATATTTTAAACAAAAAAAAAATCCAAAAAATAAAAAAAAATATTTGGGGTGGACCACCCTTATCACTTAGGGGTATTAAAAATAGATTACGACCGATTGTCGTACTTACCCAATATACATAAAAAATTTCATAGCGCCGTTTCGGAGAAGTATGGCAACCCACATGTGACACGAGAATTTTATATATAAAGATTATTTATGACAAAAAGGTATAAGTACATACGAGTATTAGGGGAAGGGCGGGCAAGACGGATATGGTTAGAATAAACTGCTGTAAATATAATTAATACCTTTATTAATCTTCCACTTATAATTTAAAAATATAGTTAACATATTATACTATCGTTGGTAACAAAGAGACCAGCAAAAATTAAAAATTAATTTGGTAAATCTTAACATATTGAAAACATAGAAATTATCCATCTTACCCGACCAGGGTGGGTAAGATGGATCATCAACGAATGAACAAGTTTAAGGCTTGATAAGAGACATGTTATTATTTTTAGACGTCACAATCATCGCAAAAGTAATACCCATAGCCTAGATATCCTGAAAATTCTATCCAATCTTCAGATATAGGTGATTTATAAGGTTATTTGCAGACTGTGCACAAGTAAGTAGGCTGGTCAGAGCTTTTCACTGATGTAGTTTTCTGGTTGTTTGGAAGACTCTCTTTATTATTTCGTTGCTTGGACGTCGAAGGTTTATCTACTATCGTTGATAACGAAATATGATCCATTTTGCCCGCCCGTCTCAAGGTGAACTAAAAACAAATTATCTCATAAAATTATACCTATAATCAATAATTCTATTCAAAATTAACATATTCAATACCGCATTAACAAAAAAAAACGTTACAAGGCTTTTAAATTTACACGAAAACAATACAAATCTACACTGTTACTTACATTTGAAAAATCGAAATTTTGATGCGCTTAACGTTAACACATTCCCGAAGAAAAGCCGGGTCTGCGGCTGGCGCTTTGACAACGCTGCCACAGTGTCGGAATCTCAATATTTCGCCGCGTATTCGAAATAATTAAAGTATCTTACCAGCCCTATCCATCTTGCCTGCCCTTCCCCTACTATAATTTTTTCAAACAATTATATTGGTAGTAAACCTGTGTTATTGCCTTTCAATCTCGGATATGACCAGCTTTCTGGCACCAAACTAACTTAGTTTAATAGAAACGTCAAACTACTGCTTCACTTTCGTAATTGTAACAGGCGTAAGTTATGCTTAATTGCAAATATTTGTTTTTAAAACTGAAGAAAAGCAAGGAAAATCGAAACTGAAATACATTACACTATTTAATGTAGGTATAATCAACTAGAAGCCCATGGGCGCAGTTGTCCCTCTCGCACAGTGTCTAGGTGAAGGAGTTTTCAAATATCTCACCGACCTCATTACCTTTTAAGTACTCTTTGCACGTGTAGTGTAATTTGAGTGATATTGCTCTTACCAGGTTTATTTTCGGCCTCAGAGTGCGGGGGAGCTTCAGTAGCCTCTTCTATGCAGCTTTGCTCGTCCGGAAACTGAACGTGTTTCTTGACGCCCGAGCGGCTCGGCTTTGACAACACTGATGCTGAAACAATAAGCACTTTTACAATTTTTGCATTACAATATTGTGAAACCCACGTCTTTTAATTTTTTGCAAAACTTATTATCATTACTTTTTCAAAGCTTCCTAAATGAGGGTTTCATTTGCCATCCAACACGTTAATAAAAACGAGAATTTAGATTAATTGATTGGCTTTTCGGCTTATATGAAGGTACGGCCACTGCGCCAAAAATGGTTAATATCTTATCTAGAAAAAAACAATAAAAATTTCATTTCTTCAAATCTTAAAAAGCAAAATAAATACTGGTATTGAGCTTATTTACATATTTTATTACTGTCTAGTTCTCTGTCTGGAAAATTCCTATTAAATCTAAGATCTACTGTGTCTACCAGCGGTCAATTTTATTCATGTAAAATGTTTTAATTTTTTTTTAATGTTAAAAGGAGGCAAACGAGCAGGCGGGTCACCTGATGGAAAGTAATCACCGCCGCCCATGGACACCCCCGCAAAACCAAAGTTATCGCAGATGCGTTGCCAACCTTGGAAAGGAGTTGGATCTTGAAGAGGGAATAGAAATTGGGAGGGGGGAGGGGTGAGAGATGGGCCTCCGGTACTTTCACTCACCGGACGAAACACAACAGCAACGAGTGCCGTTGTTTCACGCCGATATTCTGTGAGAGGGTGGTGTTACGCCGGGCGAGCCGGCCCATTTCGTGCTGCAACGCAGCGTGGCTCTACCACTCAGAAAATATATATATAATATATAACTTTAATCTCTTTTATTTTGTCTAAATGTATCGTCCTTTTTTAGCTTCAGTTTTTAAACATTCTCGTTCGTTTGACCATACTGCAAAAATACATTTTTCATGCTCGGCTATGTACAGCTGCATTTGAACATGGCAGTATCAGTTATAATTTTTTGTTGACTTTTAAGTACATACTTACCCTATAAACCCAAAAGAATCTTTTTCTTAAGTAGTCTAACCCTAAATTATTCGCCGGCATTTGGCACTTAATTTAATATCAGTTATGGTGTCCTCCTCTAGAGACATCATCGCGGCTAACTCCTAGATATGGTAAATCACTATCAAGAGAATGGCCGCGATGCTCTATTTTCAAAGTTTACTGAGCTTCTAATTGTAAAATAGATTTTTGTTACTTAACAAAGTGGTAGGCCATTTTTGCAGATGATACATATTCGAGGCTACTTCTGTATACTTACTCGTAGCATATCTTTTACCAAAGCGAGTTGAAAACGTGTTGTTAATCTCCTTTTGATCACAAGATTTGTTACGGATTCGTCTTGTTCCTGACTCGTCGTATTTCAAATTCGTCTTATTTCAGATACGTCGTATTCCAGATTCGTCGTAACGTAATACAGGCGAAGCCATATTATTAATCAATATGAAACATATTCGTAATAAAATTAAAAACCAAATACAAATAGTATCTTGCTGAAAAGAATAAATAAAAAGAATTAATGGAACAAAAGATTTTTCTCGGATAAAACCAACTACAGTTTGTCACTAAATGCATAAATTGAAAGAATGATACAAAAAAGTAAAGTTTCGACAGGCCGCATCCAAAATTTCAAAGGCACTCAATTATTGTGGACTTAATATTGATGAAATCATTAATGATCTCGTTTTCCTGTTTAAACTTCATTAAATCTTTGGGCTGCCTTCGTTGTATTTAGCCAGAGTGTAAAACATATACTATTATTCTGATATCTTGATAGTTTACGACGATACCTAGTTAAGTAAGACACCGCAGAAACAGAAAAAATCCTTTATTTGGATAAAATAGAATAAATAAAATAAGGACGCGCGCACGAGCTGAAATCACGTTGATAGATAGATGTCATTGTCCGGTCGTCGCCGCTGGCGGCGCCGGTGTCGCTGGTGTCACTGCGTCGTTCTTGCTCCCTCCCTCATTGCCGTCAGTATGCTTAACATCTATCAGTCTACCAAAGGGTGGTGCAGAAATAATATTGGTAGGTGCAATTATGTATGATGACTAAAGTGAACAGTATACTATACTTAAATAATTTTTAATGTATTTAACACACATAAACATTATATATAAATAAACATATATGTGGATTGTAAATACATAAACTACATTAAATAAACATGCTTAAAATACATAATTATAGGATGATATTGAGATGATTCTGCCATGATTTTAATTATTCTTATTAAAAGCGGCACGACTAGCCTTCCTGATTTCGAGATGCACCGCGTTCCACAGGAGAATGTATTGAATGTGAAAAGAAGAATTAACAAAACCAGATGTATGGGAGGGACAGAGCAAGAGAAGATAATTTGTGGGCCGGAGATTGTTACTATGAGAGGAGCAAAGGTACTGCAAAACAGAGCAAGAGAAGATAATTTGTGGGCCGGAGATTGTTACTATGAGAGGAGCAAAGGTACTGAAAATGGGGAGCAAGATAAGAAGAATAAATAAATACAGTGAACCTTTGTTTGGCAATCTGTTGTTGATTCTGTTGTTCCAACCTTCTACGTCATTATTTGTACGATCATCGTCGTCATCGACACAAAATAAAGAGCTAGTTATCTTTTTCATCCAGAAGTTGATGGAATTGCTTGATTAACTCTCGACCTTTCTCATAATGCTTTTATAAATGGAAGTAAACCATTGATAGCCGCTATATTATCAAAGTCGCATTTGAACTTTGAAACTGTAAAACTGAATCTTTCTTTCAAAATAAAAATTAAACGGTGGTACGTGTTTTCACTTTTCTTTGGCAAAAGCACATCCAGCGGAACAATGTACGAATTTTCAATACTAGTTTCCAAATTTGAATTGTTGACAAAACTACTTTGAAAGTACCATCTGCGTAGTAATCTTCAATCTTTGATAATGAATGGGCGATGAAAATCTGTATTTTGTTGAGATCGCCATCGCCAAAAATGGCAAAAAAGCATCCTCTGCACACTATTAGGTTGGGGAAAAAGTCTTTTAGCATACCATGTATATTATATATTTATTTTATATTTTCGCATAGTATGTATGAACTTGTAAATAAAATGTTTTTATTTTGTTTATATAATTTTTAACGCAAATTTTGTTGCGAACAAATTACAAAAACACAAATGTTGAAAAAATTTCCACAGGCAACAAAATTTGCGTTAAATATTATATAAACAAAACAAAAACAACACACAAACAACGACAACTCGACATGCCAAAAATAAATCAAATTAAATGGAAGTGAAATTAATTACTTAATAATATGGGGATTTCTCGTCGGAGAAATTAAAGCAAAATATTTAACAGGGCTTTATGAAAATAAAAAACTTGATTTTTGATATAAAAAAATCATCATTGTACAATATCATTTTTTTCCTTTGGTTTAACCTTTGATATGAACGTGGATCCACTCGCCACACAATTAAAATTCTATTGTGTCTGTATTTACTGCAGCCGACAGGTTAAGCGTTTTCAATAAGGAAATTTTGATGTCAAACATGCACGTCGCTCTGGTCGCCCTATTACGGATAAAATGGATGCCATTTTTGAAAAGTGGAGCAAGATCGGCATATCAGTAGTTCCGACGTAGCTGAAGAACTGGAAATTGACCACCAAACGTGTTTGTCAACATCTTCGAATAAATATAACTATTTAATAACGTATTTATATCGACAAAGATATCTTAAAGATAAAACTGAAACAACCCTGATAAAAAAAAATCTCAGTGTTGTTGAACTTTAGTAGTGTCGATGGGAGTTCAATTTGGGTAGAATTCCATCCTTCTGCGCAGTTGGTAGTACGGTGCTGCTCATTATGACAACACCATATCGTACGAAATTCTTTGGGTTTGATCCAGTATTTTAACATCATCATCATCATAATCATCATCAGCCTATACTAGTTCACTGCTAGACATAGGCCTCTTATAGTTAAATTTAGCAATATTTGCGTTACTCTGACTCTCATTTTTACATTCGACCTTCCTGTACGTTTTGGATGCAAAAAAGGTCGCTCTGCACAGAGGCAAACGTTCCTTCGTGGCCGACGAGGTTCTTCTTAGCCTAAGCCGGATTTGAATGAGGCCAAGAGCAAGCCCATTTATTAATTTAAAAAAGTGACGATTGTTAAATTTCGATGTTTATTTATACCTGAATCCTGGCTTTTCTCTTTATGCTCTGATAAAAATTAGAAAAATAACAACAACTACCTCGTATTTAAGGATTTTTTTTCTTATAGCATTTCTTGCCGCCAATTCAAAATCAAATGTAAAGTCGCAAATATCCAAATGGGAACCCGATCGGGTTCTCATTCGGATATTTGCGATTTATCAAGTGAAATAATGATAGGGCATAAACTAAAGGAATTATATTTGTTGATTCCTCGTCACTGCCTAAATCACCGTAAATAACATACTAACTGGAATGATCAAAAACAACTAAATGTTCCATCTGCGAAAAACTGTTTACACGTTTATAAGTTGTTTTGATTCTTCAGAGGCAAATGAAAATATTTTGTCAACAAACTCTGTGGTTTTACTATAAATGTTTGAAGTCAATCACCTATTGTTATTTTATTATTATTTTCTAGTAATTTAATTTGTTCTGGCTCAATTCAGTCAGCAAAACAACATCTTGTAGTAATCTGCCCTGATGCCAATACAGCTTTTATTTAAAATATTCCATACTATGATTGATGTGTTAGATTTTTCTCCATGACTGTTATGCTCGAGTTAAAGGTTGTCCAAACGCGACTAAATGTTTACGAAACGCTACTTTTGTTTAGGTATTTTTTTAGGGTTGCGAAACGGGAAGTTGTCCAAACGGGAAGTTAATGTTTCACACACAAATCACTAGCAAATTTTTTTTCCACAAGCAACATTTGTCAACGTTTTATTTCACAAACTATTGCTTTAACAATGGCATCAAAATGTAAACATTCAAATGAAAAGCTGCCAGTTCATTTTATTCTATTTTAAAAGATAAACTGACATGAAAACATTTTTCAGAAAACAAAAGGTACGTTTTACAAATAATTAATTTGCCCAAAAAACAATACATATTTTTTAAACAATACAATATTAATCTTAAAAAGTTTGTTTCTGGCGCGTCGCTGCCCGCGTTGCTCGTTCGGCTTGCGCTTTGTTTTGGTCACTGACCAAATCTAACCTAACCTCTTCATACATAACCAACCCTCAGCTTTCTGTACTTTGTGGCGTGGGGGGCTGAGCCCTCCCGTCCCCCTGCTCTCCGTTCTTCCTGGCTGGAATATTGCCTAATCTCTCACTGGCCAAGTAACTAATGAATAAAACTTAGATTAATTAATAGATCTTTGTCCATTTGACGTATTTGTGATAAAAAATAATAACTTATGTTTGTTGCGAAATGACAATTTATATTATATTATCTTTCCTGCTATTTATTCCACTTACATTTTTGTTAATGCTAGCAACATCATAGGTATTTGTTATTAAAGCAAGTCTTAACCGCAGCTGTAAAATCTCTATATTAAAATAGATAAATAATTGTCTGTCTGTTACCAGACTGAACCGTGATAGTTAGACAGTTGAAATTTTTTACAGATTATGTATTTCTGTTGGCGCTATAACAACAAATACTAAAACAGAACAAAATAAATATTTAAGGGGGGCTCCCATACAACAACAACTACAATGGTACGGAACCGTTTGTGCGCGAGTCCGACTCGCACTTGGCCGGTTTTTCATAATGCCCGGGCATTATGAATAATGACAAGCTACTCAGGGTGAAGTAAATAGTTATAATTTGAACTTCCTTATTTATCACATTGCCTAGACATTACGAATATTGCCATGTGGTTTTCGGGCATCAATCTGATAATAATCTGTGTATTTTACATTGAACGGGGTGCGGAGAGGAGATCAAGGTTTTCTATTATGCTTTACAAACAATTCTTTCCACGTTCATTCATCCAATTTTCATTCCACGAGCAACATTTTGTCAACGTTTCATTTCACAAACTATTGCTTTAACAATGGCATCAAAACATAAACATTCAAATGGCAAGCTGTTATTTTATAAATCATCATTTTATTTTATTTTAAAAGATAAACTGACCTGTCACCCTAAAACAAAAGGTAGGTTTTACAAATAATATATAATAATAATCTTCAAAACATGGCGACACATGGTCACGCTTCACTAGGGAAGCGGTGAACGGGGAAGTGACCAAGACGTGACCACGACCACTCTGTCAAGAGTGAACGAATCTTCAAAAGTTTGTTTCTGGCACATCGCCGGCCGCTGCCGCGGCACGCTCGCTTCGCTCGCTCGGCTTGCGTTTTGTTTTACTTACTGATCTAACCAAGTTAGTTAGTTAAGTTAGTAACCACTCCAAACCTTACCAACTCTCACCTTTCTATTCTTTGTGACGGGGGGTGAAGCCGTCACAAAGAATAAGAAGAGTCCCGCTGTTCCGTTTTTCCTGGCCGGAATATTGCCTAATGTCTTACTGGCCATGGCCAAGTAACTATTATATTAAATTAAAAGTCCATTTGACGTATTTGTGATAGGAAGAAATAACTAATATTCTGTTGCAAAATGTATAAAGAATAAGAATAAAAGACATTTATTGGAATCACATAACAAAACACACATTGACATTGTGCCCTGTAATGTGATGCTAACACTGTGCACAACTCAGTATACGCAGCAAGCGGGGCCTGCTGCACTGGTATTCCGCTGTACACAGTAGTGACATCATGGCGCGAAACAGGAAGAAAAAAAATGACAATTCATAAAACAATTACTTTACGAGATGTAAGGTTGACATAAATCACATCACTGGACATACCATAGAAAGGATGGAAGAATACGTCTACTTGGGGCAGACCTTGAACCTTGCCAAATTCGCACAACATAGTGAGATTGAGCGCCGCATCTGTCTAGGCTGGGGTGCTTTTGGCAAATTGTCTGAAGTGTGCACCAATATTCCCATCAACCTCAAACGTCAGACGTTTGAACAATGCGTCCTCCCAGTCAAGTAAAGCCATCAAGTAAAGCCATACTAGACGTATGGTGTAGTTTTTATTAGACATATCGACAAAAATGGAAACTGTCTTAAAAAGAATCTGACTTAAGCGTAATCAAACTAATAATATTGGACGAAAGCGCAAAAAAAAATTCAAATTCATTACCAAAACGATATACGTACGCATACGTACTAGTAACAGTGTACGGAGAGCGTGGCAGTTTCCACTTCTTGGATCTTTTTGGTAGCGGAGTTAATACGCACTTACGTCTTGGTATCTGTCCTGCTACCTAGCCATTTCCACGCAGCTTGCTCAGACAGATACACGTTTCTAGCTAGGTAATAATGTAGGCCGTGAGTAATATTGGAGCAGCCATTCGAACCCTAAATAAGAAACAACAAATACAGCAACCTGAATCTGTAAGTAAGCGGACCAGTTACTTACTGATAGCCTTCGAGGGTGCTTCGGAGAATTCCTCGGGGTCGTGGCGGCTCGGCATTGGCTTCCCCGCGGAGCGCCGGCGGCCACTAGGCACAGAGCTTGTCGTGGTCGTGTGCTGAGCGGTAGCTGTGTACTGAACAGCTGCCAACTGAAATAACGGTCTCTCCTTTATAAAGGCACCAAAATACATGAGGATGTGGAAGAGGATCTAGGTATGTTAGAGATATGTTATGTTTATTTATTTATTTTATTTTTTTTTTTTTTTTTTATTTATTTATGTTTATTTTTATTTTATGGAGAGCGCGTCATGTGACAAAGTGACTACAGATGGAGTAGAGTTACAGATTAAAGTAGTAACAGATGCATTACTGCCATACAAAAGCGAAAATATCTACGCTATAATAGCCTACAAAATTGTAATAATAATAGCTGGCATTAGCTGCAAGCAGAAATATACCTTATCTACGCGTATCGAGAGTTGAAGACGCTTTGCCCACCACGCGGTCTTCGTATAGCTGCGTCATCGAGCGAACACGTTAGGGTTGTCTAAAGATGATGAAATAAATAAAAGACGAAATAATAAAATAAATATTTGTTTTATAATCAAATGATGATATAATGCGTTTGTCAGTGCAGTGTTAACACATCTTATTATACCTAATTTTAACAACAAACTTAAATTTGTTTTTAATGTAAGTGATTATTGTTTATAAACTTATTTGAATTTTTAAATATTTTATATATGTTTCAGTTTTACATAATGATAAATAGCTTTTTTTCCTTCTCGGAATTCTGTTCTGTTCTGAAATCGCCGCACGATGGTCGATAACCGGGCGAGCTGGGCTCTACCACCGAATGCTCAATTAGCACCACCCAGGGTAGGTAATTGTTAGAAATTGCACCTCACATGTAGGGTCACGAGGGTACTCACCTACAGATGCGAGCATTGTTAACTCCCAAAAAACTTAATGGTTTAAAATATTCTGAATCTTAATTTTTTTTTAATAAATTCTCAAATGGAAAACAAGAGCAAAGTGGAGAAAAATCAATCAGTTTTAACATTTCGTAAATTGTACTTCCCGGGTGATTCATCAAAACATTATCTAATAATTCCGTAATTTCGGCATTTTTATTGAGCATAACGCAATTGCTGTGCACTCAAGTAGGCGAGCGGCATCCCTCTGATACTTGCAGGTTCGAACGTGCGCTAGCCGGCGCGGCGGTAGATAAAACACGCGGCTCGAGCGAGTGACGGTAGCCTTGTAGAGTTCTGACAGATGGTGGACGAGGATGCCGATCCTCGTCCACCATCAAAAAACGCAAACTAAGAAGACAAAAAAACGCAAACTAAGAAGACTTGAGCGTCCGATCCGATGGCACGGTGAGTCGACAATATAACACAAGTCGGCAACTCCTGGTTTAGGACTGGCTTATGTACGCCATTTACAAAGAGAGGGTTACCTCCAGCAGTGGGTAGATAATGACTGATTATGATGATAGTGATGTCATCATCACCATCATCATAATCAGTCATTACTGATGATCTGATGATCATTAAGGATGATGATGATGATGATGATGATGATGATGATGATGATGATGATGATGATGATGATGATGATGATAATGTCGGCATATAAGAAGATTTGACAGGTGAAGATTGTAAATATTATATAGATCTTAGAAAGTAAGAAGTACGAATACGGTGTAGAACGTAGGACGCAAAAAAGTAATTTGTTGATTTATATATTAAAACGTGTGCAAAGCCCGGAATCTTATTTTATCCTTATGTCTACTTATCTTGAACCAATCGTGTATTTTCTTCTACGTCTTCATATACACATAACGATATTAAAAATAATGTTTTTTCATATTGATTTGTGTAATATAAATGAAATATTAATACATGTCTACTTATTGCGGGATCAATATATTTAAGCAAACATCACTATTCTTGTAATATGTACTTATCAAAAAGATTAATACGATTATGAGCATGATAAAACCTACAGCGTGTTTGCGACTCATCTTGTGGGTTTTATAGTAAGCCTTAAAAGTGCGTAGGATATTATTATGCACATCAAAACAAATCAAGAATTTTATTAGTTTCAAATAAAATACAGCACATCTTAATTTATGCTGTTATTGGCTATTGTAATATTTCAAAGAAATTTTTGCTTCTGGCATGCTAGTTACGTGCTACAACGATTTGACAAAACATTTATTTCATTTCCTTTTACTAATAGTTTTTTTAACGTTGATTAACAGCTACACCTACCTAAATACCTAATATCAGTTTGGTTGGCAGCTTAAAGCAATCCAATAAAAAGCAATAATAAAAACTACAGACAGTTACGTTAACAATTAAACCAGAAATCTTTATTTTTGACAAGTGTGAAATTTAGCATTCTCAAAGGTATCTTGCATGATACAATTCAAAGATAAACGTGGGGGTTACCTTTTTAATTAATTATAAAATGTCTTAAATTAAAAAAAACAGGATTAAGTAAAAATAAGCCACGTTGCGAGCAAGCGGATGCGAGCAGCACAAAACCAGTCGTTGTGGAGATTTTGGCTGAGATGATGATGATGATGAAGCCACGTTGAATTTTTTTTAAGTAATTGTTAGAAATTGCGTTTTAGGAAGTGGTTGTTTTATTAAAAATGGGCCTTTTTAATTACATCTATTAAAGCAGAAGCAATCACTGTCTCAAATCCTAAGATGTAACACTTATGGTGTTAATATTTATCTTATTGAGCTCTAACATATCGATCTAATGTAATACTGACAATTTGTAGGTACTTGTCGATTAAAAGCGACTCAAGTTTTCAACTTCAATATACCAAGCATTTAAAATATGTACCGAATCGATATAATATAATCGTTGTAAGCCTTGAAACGAATTTAATCGAACACCTTATTTACTGAAAATTATTTGAATTGAAATGAATTTAGTTTTAAACGAAAATTCGTGGAATTTAGCTGAAGTGAGTTTTTCCTTGACTACGCATTCAATTTGGCGCAATCGACTACGAAATCAGATCTTTGAATAGGCCTTAGAGAAATTCCAATATAACAGAATGAATAATCCCAAATATTTTTCAAGGCTTTTACTCTGCAAAGGAATCAGAATTATTGTTAATGTCGACAACACGCTGGTCTGGATTTTTTTATTTCAGTCACGTTCTTTTTTCAGCCAACCGTAACTTCAGATCTCAAAGTGTTGGTAAAATATTTGAATCCCTGATAAATAATTTTGTAGGTGTCAAGTACCTTTGTATTGAAACTGTTTGCCTAACAAAAGTTGGACATCAGTTTTCAATCAGGGTCCAATGTTTTACAACCATCCTCCATTTTTTACATAAGTTGTTTTTCCTGACATTCTAAATGACATAAAATATAATACTCCCAATTTTACTGTCGAATTAAGTGTGTTACCAAAACATAGATACACATTAAATAGAGTAGAAAAAGCACATTATTTAAATACGCATTATGCATAAAACCATACTGATAATAAATCTTATAAGTTAATATTTATTTCATATTAACTTAGCTACAGGCTTATCGTGACTACCAAAGTACGAAAATCTCAAGATATTATAATTTCTGTTTTAATCCGGTGACCCGGCATTGCGAACGTCGCTTAATTTGCAAGATCGCAACCCGAACGCGCAAGCCGCTGCGCCGCCAATTCTGTTTATTGATCTTCTAATTAATATTTACGTTTCATGGTGCCTTGGGTCACGGGTAGCGTGGAGCTGTCCCTATAACCTTCAAGTTAAGCACAGATACTTCGACTTTGCAACATTTCTGTCTGCTTCTCAACATCTTTAACATAGATTAAAATCAACTTACAGAAATTAAAATCCTTTAATAACAGCCAAGAACGTAATAGGGAGATCAGATAAACAATTACCGCAAAGCCAAAGTGAATGAACGTGTGTGTGCATAGAGCACGAAAAAGATTACATATTCATGGTATTCTTGTAGATCGCGTCATTTGTACTAAGTTGTAATAACGCAATGAACGTATATTTTTTCTGTCAAACTGCCTGAAACAATTACAGAGCGGACTAGACTTCATTGTTATCTGTTAAACACGGTGCCTTACTGCTTTGTAAAAAACTACATAATGAAAAGTAAGTAAGTAAATCATTTATTCGGGTACATCATACACAAATTACAGTCATGAAAAAACAAAACCAAAAAAAAATTGATACGAATATAAAGAAAACAAGTTAATACTTAAAAATAACAGTGTTGACCGAAAAGGCTAACCAGCTCAGCAAATGTTGCAGCTAGACGCCACAACGCTGATTTTCAGCTGGGCCTTGAGTAGAGCGACGTCAAACACAAAAAAAGAGTTTAATTTGCGTTACAAAACAACGAGAGAAAAAAAAATGGAACATTAATTAAGTGCCAGTATGGCTTACTTCCCTTTGCCTAATATATATATATATAAAGCAAGGAAACAACAAACAAAAAAAAATTTAAAGTGACAGAAAGAAACAAACCAAAACCATCAAGACGAGATCACAAGATTGGTAAATTGGTAATTGTGTTCTGTGTCTATATAAAAGTAATGTAATTATTAACGTAATTATTGCTGTTTTTGAAATAATAATTGGATATTCAAAGACAACAAGAACCATAACGTGCTGAATATAAACAAATGATACCTGTTAACGGTACAACCCGTTAGCAAGGAAAAAAAGATAAACACTGTTTAACAAACGGTTATAATTTAGTAAATTCCAAAATATGACAATAATTAAGAAAAGACAAAGAAAATAAAATCTTTTAAAGGGAAAACAGAATAATGGTTAACACGGTTTAGAATAACACAACTCAGCAAATTAGTAAAATGACATATTTTTAAAAAGTTTGACATACTTTCCGAAATAACTGTATTTATTTCAAAAAAAAAGGAAACGCAAAACCGGTCGCGCGCGCGCTTACGGTAGATACGCAAGTACAGGATATTACCTCTATAAAAACTGTAACGGGTGCTGGGTGATGTCGGAGTGAATACGCCTTATATGGTTAATCGATTTATTACGATTGTACACGTTTATACAGAGGTAATTGAAACACGTGGAATTTAGTTCGCAAGGCGTAATAGGGTGTCGCTCCGAGGACGTTTGGCAGCAAACTACTGGTGGCCGTTAAAATGGCCGCTCTCGCGGTGTGCCGGAGTTACATCGAGTTACCCTCGCCAAGTTAATATAAATAAAAAAATAAAACTAATAGGAGCGCGTCACTAACACACCCCACCCTAGTGCTGGTTCAGCATTCATGAACCAAAGGGATTTTGGCGTCGCGTGCCGCAGACCGCCTCAGCGTGCCATTGTCATGTCCTCACCTCGACTAGTCTCACCCGACCATCTGCTCCCGGGAACACCTCCTGGATCACCGCTTTCGGCCACATATTGCGTGGTGCCCCTGGATCAACAATTAAAACAAAGTCGTTTACCTTCAGCGGCTGCTGTTCCTGGTTCCACTTACGTCTAGGTACGAGGTCTGGTAGTATTTCGTTGACCCAGCGTCTCCAGAACAAAATCGCTAACCGTTGAGACTTACGACATTGCTTTCGAAGGTAGAGGTCAGAGTCGTCGAATTGTCCTGGTGTGGGTAAGTTGGATGAGGACCGTAAAAGAAAATGATTAGGTGTTAGAGTTTCCTCGCTTCCGGGTTCCACGGATACGAGGTTAACGGACGGCTGTTGACTATGTTCGCGACCTCTGTCATCAGAGTACTAAGAACTTCGTCTTGGGGGGCACGTTCCCTCAGGATAACCTTGAGTGAGGTCTTTACGCTTCTTATTAACCTTTCCCACGCCCCACCCCAGCGTGGGCTAGCAGGAGGTATAAAAGACCATTCGGCGTAGTTGTTTGCTGCTTCTATTCGAAGTGCTCCTTCGTCCAGTTCTTGTATAGAACGTTTGAGCTCATTATCAGCACCTCTCAGGTTGGTACCATTATCGGACATTAGATGTCGCGGCCAACACGTCTGGCCGCCATAGGACGGAGTGCCATGATCATTGAATCGGTGGTAATGGAGTGCACTATTTTCAAATGTATGGCACGTACAGTGAGGCAGGTAAAAATGACCCCATATCTTTTTACGTGGTGTCGTCCGACTGTCACACTCATTGGACCAAACAGATCGATCCCGCAATGAGTTAAGGGCCGCTGGTGATGTGCCATGCGCGCTGCAGGTAAGTCACCCATTCTGGGTACTTTTGGCTTTGCTTTCTAATTCTGTATAGCATGCATCTTGAAGCCACGTATTTAATCGTCGGTTTCATTTTTACTAACCAATATTTTTGCTTTAGGTAAAAATAATTGGGTTTTTATTTTCCGGCGAGATCCCGGTTGCAGCTATTTTATTTTATTGCTGCTATCTCGGCGGCGAAGCTGGATCTGTGCTTTTTTACTAATAAGTGTTCAGCTTGTTTCATTTCGTTCAACGTGCTTACCGAGGTAACCCTTTTGCATTTATTGATAAATTTTAAAACAGTAGCCATTTCCTTCAGTAACCTCGACCAGAAGGAGAACCTATTTGCTTCGGGAACAGATGAGTTTGATCTTGTTGAACTAAACTTACGCGTTCCGGGTTGTCGACATTTTTATAATTGACATAACGACACGGCCAAGAAGCTTCGTCGTTACGTAGAAATGATGGGCCTTTAAACCATTTATTTCTGAACACTGTGTATCATAAACTTCACGCGTACCAATATCAGCGATATTTAACTTGGTAGGCACGTGCTATCGACAAATTTTAAGGATATCCAGTAACAAACATTTTTGCCTTAACGTGGCGATCGTAGTTAACTCCGCCTACCATGAAGATGACCATAGAATGACCAATATAAACCTTCCGACCTTTTTTTTGTCAAAGCCATTTGTTTTAGTTTGTTGTTAAAGCCTCATTGTAAAAGCCGGACCCCGCACATGTGCGGGGCGACAATTACATTTCTATTGTGTCTGGTTTTAAGGCAGTCAACGTGTTAAATAGAAATTCATTTCTTTCTTAAGATTCCTAATGGTGGATATCCAGAAAATTTGAAGAAACCAAGTTCGTCTTCAGCAGAGTACCAAATCATACTAAGTGTTCGCTCACCTTGATGTTGTTGATCGATTTTAAACTTTACTGCCGTGTCACCCAAGGTCTGACTTGCCACGCTGTCCAACACTACTAAACTGTTGCTCGTCCAATTACGTATTTCGAAACCTCCTTTTTTGTGAATATTAGTGATATTCCTTACAATTTCTATTTCGGCTGAGTCGTCCGGTAGGCAATCTATGTAATCATCTACATAATGCTGTTTACATAAAGCAGCGACAGCGGCCAGCTGCGACGATTCATATCTCAGCGCGTTCTTGTTTTTTATGAATTGTGCGATAAATGACAAGCAGTTCGCACCAAATATTAGTGACGTCATTACGTACGTCTTTGGTTCGCTCGCCGGTTGGTCGTTCCATAAAAACCGTAATGCGTTTTGATCTTTATACGTAAAAACATATCCTTTATGTCTCCTTTGACACCAACCTTATTTTCTTTAAAACGTAACATAATGCCGAATAGAGAATTTAGTAAATCTGGCCCTGTGAGTAAATAGTCATTTAATGACTTAACGTATACTTTGGCGGCTGCGTCGAACACTAACCGAAACTTTTTTTTATTAGGGTTGTCTACCCCAAAATGAGGTAGGTACCACGTCTTAGGCGTCCGGTCAGAATGCTCCATCAGCTGTGCGAAATCATTTTTAAGTAAATGGTCGACACGTTGCTTACGAGTACGCTTGTAGGTAACTAGCGTACTCCTGGCTCGCCGACATCTTTTTCTTTAAACTGCGCAAACGGGACAGCGCGTTATTGAAGCTATCAGGTATCTTACTGGCTGAATCCTTCCACGGCAGTCCAACGTGCCACATGCCGTCAATGAGCTGCGAGTCGTCCTCCAGCATGCCAACAGAGCGCGCCTTCTCCCTGTTTTGTAGAGGGTTGCCTGATACTCCGAGGGCGTCGATGGAGAAGGAGCGTCGAATCACAAAGGTCCTGCAGAGCACGGTCATCAGCGGACGTCGGCGCCGCCTCCGTGAGGAGCAAGCTGGCGTACGAGGAGGTCGGTCCGCCCTGTGGCGAATTTACTACGCCGTGCACGCACCAGCCTAGGGGGGTTCGAGTAGCTGACGGCTCATGGGGTTTCCCCAAACAAATTTCTAAAGGCACTAACAAATCATAGTTATCCTGACCTAACAATATTTCTGGTTTACATATACTGGAACAATTAAAATCAATATTTTTTAA
Source organism: Eudonia lacustrata (assembly GCA_947562085.1). Taxonomy (NCBI): domain Eukaryota; kingdom Metazoa; phylum Arthropoda; class Insecta; order Lepidoptera; family Crambidae; genus Eudonia; species Eudonia lacustrata. The sequence continues at coordinate 15,828,227 of OX387339.1, forward strand.
ATGCTCATATTGGTTACATTTAGTTACAGAAAAATCTTGAACGGGTAAATTTTTTTTTTCTATACTAGATAAGTTCATAGTGAGTAGCGTAGACTCGCAGACGAGCGCTTCGTTGTCCCATACGCCGCGCAAACGCATCGTCTCGGGGCGGCCGCGTAGCCCCGAGCGGGCTGCTAATCGCGCGCTTATCAAGAACACTGTTGACCCGTCATCTAATAACGCGTTTGCACTGATCACTCCGTTTTAGGTCCATGCGCATTTACCAGCACTACTTTTAGTAACACTTTTTGTCTACATCACTAATAGGCGCTACAGTCTCTGCCGACGATGACGTTGTTGGTGCGCGTGGAATATTCCGGGGTGCCGGCGTCGGCGGCGGCGGCCCATTGCTGTCGTCTCGCCGCGGCGCGGCGGGTTGTGTAGTAGCCTCTGGTGCGTCCCACCACAGTTCTCCTTATCGCAGGCGGGCGCGGTGCATCTTTCTCTTTCGTGTCGGGACAATAGGCACTTGAAACATATACCGTATCGCTTGACGTGGCGCCATCGATCCTTACGCAGCGCTTTAAGGAATTGCTTGCAACTCGTCAGCTCGTGTTTATTTTTATTGCAAAACTTACAATTATTATTTTCACCTTCCGGGTATTGAATTAACAATATAATATAGTCTCACGTTCATCTTGATTACGTGTAAAAAACTTGAAACGCCGCACGGTAACATTTGGTTTGATACAAAAATGCTTTGTCATCCTCACTTTCTCTATCCTCAATATAAAAGTAAGTAAGAAGTAAGTCTTATGAGGTTAACCAACAAGCTCCCCTTCACTTTTTCGGCTCTTCGCTCACTCCAGACGCCTTCACGAATATTTCAAATAGCTTCCGCCATTTACGCCACGACTCTGCCCTGTTAGCCGGGCCACCTTCAAGTGATAATTCCGCTGGAGGACGCGCGTGTTCCATAATTTTGGTGTAAGCAGTGCAATTAACTATTTATGCCTCAATATAATAACACTTTATAACACTTTACTCAAATAAATTAATATTTAATTGAGCCACCGCTGTCACCATGTAGTAACACACGCTAGTCGGTTTGACACTGACTTTATTGTAATAATAAAAGTACCTACATACACTTTTATAAGCATACCGCACGACATTATGCTACAAGTAAGACCAAAGAGCATCCTAACTAATTCAAAAAGACCACGTTGAGGAACAATAAAAGCTGTTTTCTCACAACTCTCTTTGTCAGCAAGAGGAATCTGCCAAAAAGCGCTACGAAAATTTAAAGAAGTAATATGCTTCGCACCACGTAAAGTATCCAAAATATCCTGGATGCGAGGTAAAGGATAAAAATCCCTAATAGTGACGCTGTTAACTTTTCATTATCAAGACAAAATCTAGGAGTACCATCTTTTTTGGTTACCATGGCGATGGGAGAAGCCCAAGGGGAACGATATGGATGAATAACACCCGCTTCGAGCATTTTGTCGATTTCTTCATTTAAGAGTTTAAGTTTAACAGGGGACAGAGGATAGTAACGTTGACGAATCGGTGGACCAACTGTGTTTATTTTATGTGCTAACCACGTTGTTTTACCAAGACCAATCCTGTCTAAAGAAATCTCTTCAAACTCTTTAATCGCGGCTTGAAGGCGAAATTCTTGATCAGGAGAGAGGGAGCAACGAGGTTGGACCTGTTGAACAGAACTGACAGAAAGATCCGGGGAAGTTGGACTTTTAGGAAGTAATAAATTAGCTTTGACATTCTTGTTAAAAGCTTTGCTAAACACGGAAGTTAAACTAAACTTATTCCAAAACTCGATGCCAAGAGTTATAGAAGAAGACGTACGTTCAGTTACTAAAAATCGTGGAAAAAAGGAGACAGCATTAAAAGTAATCAGGTAAAGAAGCGATACCTTTAAAAAGTATAGGGGAACCATCAGCTGAAAAGACAGGTGGAAGAAAATCAGAAGCTAATTAAGAAACCTGAGCACCAGAATCAAGCATGGCTTTGCAAGCTTTGCTAGCGATAGAGATTTCAACAAATAAACGATTATCAGGTGAGTGAGTGAGAATAACCGGTGTGATAGACTTCGAACTAGAAGACCGACCAAAATCTCTCCGATCTCCTAGTTTTTTTTGTGAACATCTAGGACAGACACGAGTAACAGGGTGCTTGCACCTAAAGCAGATCACTCCGGAAATGTTTGGGCAATGCAGTGATTAATGCCAACGTATGCTGGCCATTGCCAATTTCCGTCAATTTCATTTTTTTCCCTTCCGTCGAAGAGCCTGGGCGTAATGAAAGAAGCAGCCTTTTATTCTTGTCGTAGGAAATATCCTTACAAAACCATTCATCGCAATAATTTCGAAATCGGTTTGAAAGAGTTTCTTGCGCCCATTCTTCTCCACAGCTAAAAAAATAGACGTCCTGAATGGGTAGTAGGTAAAAAAATTATGGACGATTCAAAAGCATTTTTTTAAAGTTTATTTGAATAAACAATATTTGACTTTGACTTTGACTTTGAAAGACATTAGGTTTCATATCTGGTAAATGTTGCTGGAAAAGTCTGCAATACGTGCTCTGTAGTTGTTAGGCAGTAAAACGAAAATGAGTGGCACAACTTTTGTGCTATTGTCATTGCTGCCCATGTCTCCGTGTATCGTATACAATTGAAAATGGTTCCCATCTCCAAAATAATGAGTAATAGTTTTCATAGCTTCTCATGCTTCTTCACTACAAAAAGCAACTATTTTGTCCGATGCACCATCCTCAAAGAGTCAAAATTTTTCAGATAGAGTTGGTGGTATAACAACGTCTTCAAGTTTTTGAAAGATACAGCGATAAACTTTGTAATACTTTTTTCGTACACGATAAAGTGTGTCTTTGACTGATTCAAAATATGGAAGTACATCATCATACTCCGGGTTAGACCTGTACGGTCTCATGATACCATCAAATATTGTCGGAATAGGACGGTAGTTTTTACACACAGCATTTTTCAAATCTGCCATTATTATCTCCAGCTTGAATTGGCGAAAATCTGGGCTACACTAATGATCGTCGCCTTCCCTTACGAGGGTTTCGTCTGAGGTACACCAAGTTAGTATGCTGTTGCACACCTGACTACTACATCGCCACAGTTCTGTATTAGATTTATTGTCTTCTACTTTAATAAAGCGATGACCAGCTTTTCACAACACTTTTTTATCCAAACCGGTCTTGTTAAAAGTAACGTCGGACATTTTTGGCATATTATAATTTAATATTGATTGTGTACTTGCTGTCACTTCATTGACGTTAATTATTAATCATAAATGTTATTTATGGCACTTTCCATACCATTATGTAAGTAAACAGGCTAGATTTAAATCCCTTCAAAGTAGATTAGTTAAAGTTTCTTCAAGTTGTTTAAGGCACAACTATATGTTTTAGAATTAGTTTTTACCGGACTGTACAACAGTAGAATATTTGCGAAGTCCTCAACAAATGGCTATAAAAATAACATTTTTGCTAATTAATCTAACAATTTTACAGAAACATTACTAAATGCGAAAGCATGTGAGGAAGTCTAAATAAGTTATTAATTTGCGATAGGATGTATCAAGTATTTAAAAAGTGTATTAGAAGAGAAAATGTATAAAATGCGGATAAATCAAAAAATAAAAATCGCTCCGCAATTAACAAAATAAGGTATTTTATTGAATAAAATAAATAATAACAATGCAATATTGTGGATTTACAGTTTTAGTGAATAAGTTATGTGTAAACAACACTATTGCTAAGACGATAAGGGTACCAGGAGTCCTGAGGTCAGTTTTGTCGACAAAAGTAACTACTCAATAAAGAAAAACATAAAAACAATAATAGAATGAGGAGTAAATAAAAAGGGTTGGTTAGTAGGTAAAATATCTGTAATGTTAGTAATGGATCCTTGTTGTTAGCTCGTACAGAATACCTCTAAAGGGTCTGGGGCCAAAAGGTATGGAATCTGTCGCTGAAGAGTCCGGACTGCGTTACTTCGTCAGCCTAGTTTCTTTGGTAATCAACAAGCTCGTCCCTTTTTTTCACCAGCTCCAGATTCAGTGGCTTGGTGGAGACTGTGGCCGTCTAAGTGCCCTGAAGTGTAGTAGTAAAAGGATAGGGTAAGGGCTACTAAAGAATGTATAAACCCTATGGGAGGCCATTTACTTTCGAAATGCAACAATTTATCTAAAGTGAGGTCGTAGAATTTGTAGTTCTTCCAATATTTAACTTTAAAATGCTGATTGCAGGGTAATTATGTGCAAATTTATTAATGATGCTTTATATTGTAAACTATATAACATAAGGGTTTAAGAATGGATGCTAGTCAAGCAAAATAATGTAAATAAAGTCTTTCTAATGGTAAATAAATATTCATAAAATGTTTTTGTTTTGTTTATATAATTTTTAACGCAAATCTTGTTGCAAACAAATTACAAAACACAAATATTGAAAATAATCAAAAGGTTCAAATCCTGCTCGTGGAAATTTTTCAACTTTTGAGTATTTGTAAATAAATATTCATTAACAATTAATATGAGGCTTTGATTGAGAAAATTAGGTAATCACAGACCACGTGGCAGACAGGGTTATAACCTCTTGTTACCACGGAGACCTTCATCCAAGATAATAGCAAAGAACTGTGGGTTTTAATAGTAACTAAAGTTGTAAAAATAAAGAAATTAAATGAATAAAATGTACCTTTTCAAGGCACGTAACTTGAATGATACGTAATGATACGTTTTCGCGTGCCGACTTTTGAGTCACACAGGGGTTTCCTCCAGTTATTGCCTTAGTGATGAATACTTCAAATACGTAGCTTAATTGCTTTTTAACCGACTTCAAAAAAAGGAGGAGTTTCTCATTCGACTGTATTTTTTTTTGTTTGTTACCTCTAACTTTCGACTGGGTGAACCGATTTTGATGATTCTTTCTTTACTTGAAAGCTGGTGCTTTCCGTGTGGTCCCATTTTAATTTGGTCCAGTTCTGTTGATGGAATCCTCAAGGAATTGAGGGAACTCCTCTAATATTGTAGGCATACCTATAGCGACTTTGGTATTTTCAGAAATAAGTCAAACATTTGCGTTCAGAAAGTATCATTTGATGAAGTGTAACTGATGAAGAAGATCACAGATTGCCATCGGAATTCCTCAATGATAAGTATTTCACGGGCGATAAAATATCTCGATTAAGATAGTTAAGCGACTATGACGAAGCAAAAGAAGGCAGGCACCGGAACTCAGTTTTTGATTTCCTACTTTGAGATAGGCGTTTCTTATTTTCTTCGCTTTTCTCATTTAAACGGCACTGTCTCATACGAGCACCGCGCTTAGTAGGTCTACCATTATTTGCTTTAGATAAATAGATCGAAACGAATCACTAAAAAGCGAGAAATAAACAAAAATTTAAACAAAAAAAACTAACTCCAAAAAATTTTACTGATTTTAGTGCAATTGTTAAAAAGTAAAAAATAAGCGTTAGGCTTATGTAGACAATAATTTTATTAGAAAAATATATAGATACAACTAGCTGACCCGGCGGACTTCGTACCACAAATAAGGGTTGATCGTAGAAGGGTGAAAATTGAGGATTGTATGTATTTTTGTATGTTGTATCATAAAAAAATAGAAATTAAAAATTTTGTATAAAAAATAAAAAAAAAATTTAGGGGTGGACTACCCCTAACATTTAGGGGGATGAAAAATAGATGTTGGCCGATTCTCATAGATACCGGATAAGCACAAAAAATTTCATCAAAATCGGTCAAGCCGTTTCGGAGGAGTATGGCAACGAAAACTGTGACACGAGAATTTTATATATTAGATTATTGTTATTCCTGGAGTCGGTGCCAGCCAAGGTAATTTTAACATAAATATTTAACGACATACTATATGTTATAATCACAATAGTACATTCAATCTTATGCATGAAATTTTGACTACAAACGCGGACTGGCACCGGCTCAAAAAACTTCTAGCCAACGAAGGCACCGGCTCCAAAAATAACAATAATTGTATCTACATATATATTTTTCTAATAAAATTATTGTCCATATAAGTCTATCGCTTATTTTTTACTTTTTAGTGCAATTTTATCACTCTAATTATTTTGTAATTTGTTTCTTTCTTTTGTTTTTTTTTCTTTTCTTTGTTTTATTTCTGTTTTTATAATTTTTTTTGATTATAATTAATTCAAGACTTAGGCGGCGATCTCTAGTCTTTTTTTTATTTTTTTTATTGTGATGGGTTTGTTCTTGGCCTCATTATAATCCCTAGGGCTAAGAAAAGGCCGACGATGAAACAAGCTTGCCCAGAAATAGCCTATTCACTCGGGCTTTAAAAACTTTGGGGTTATATGCACTCGGGAACACAGATGCCGATCGTTTCAATTTTCTATAGTACCACAAACTTATCTGACCCGGTGACAGCGTCGCTGTTGTTGAATTTAGTGTTGCCGCTGAATATAATTTCCGCAGTTTGTAGGGTATAAATAATGACATTGCTCAAGTGCACTAGGAGTGATCAAAATATTTATTTGCTGTTTTAGACATTGTTATACAACACGATATAACTAGGAACAATAATTAAAACACATTTTTATAGAATTATATTTTAATGTTATAATTATGATCATGTAGATAATCAGTTGTGTAATTCAGAGAATGGATTTCAGGAATGCCTGTGGTTGAATTATCGAACTCGATCATTTCATTGTTAGAATCACTGCTTTCACTTTCACTGTCACTCCCTAAAGTAATAATGAAGGGTTCGTCTAAATACGCGTCTTTTTTCATATAGTAATTTTCAATGCTTTTTACACGGGCACAGTGTTTTTTGCCACTCTTCAGGCGATATTCTGTCAAAAGCATCTTCGACTAACTACGGCATTTCAGCATTTGATTTTCCAATATTATGCTCTGCAACATGGCGTTTCATTGAACTCCAATTCAATTCAATTCAATTCAATTTCTTTATTGCTTTCTCATATGTACAAAAGGTCTTAAATTATAAAATTAGTAACAATATGGACCCTGTCGGGCACTGCAAAAGTTAGGCGAGAGTAGGACGTTATGTTCATAGGAATAAAGTTGCATCTTTTACTGGTGTTTTTAGTTCTGTAAATATAAGTATATATATACATATATATGCATACATATTTATATACATACACATTCATATTACATTTACATTTATTTTATTTATTTATCAATAATTATTTTATTATACTTATTATACATTATTATACTTTTATAAACGATCTTTTAGGTATTCTTCCAGCGTATAGTAGCATTTTTCAATAAGTAGATCTTTCAGATCTTTAAAGAATTCTTTTTCTGTGGGTATATTTTTTAAAGAAATTGGTAATTTGTTATATATTTTCACGCACATAACTAACGGACTTTTCGAGTGTAAGTGAAGTTTAGAGGTTGGCAAAATTAACCTTGTTTGTGTTTTTGGCCGAAAAAGAATATTTTGTGAGTATATCCTCTCTTTTAGTAAAAAATTTAAAGTGCTTATTTACAAATTGACACATTTCAAAAATATAAATACATGGGAGAGTTAGAAGATTTAGTCTTTGAAAATGCGGTTTGCAGCTGTCTAATTGTCGTATATTAACTATAATTCTAATTAATTTCTTTTGTTGCGTAAATAGACCTGGCACGTTAGTACTATTTCCCCATAGCATAACACCGTATTTTAGCCAGGAATAGGCGTATGCATGGTAAGTGACTAATGCCGTTTTTTCGTCAGTGGATTTTTTTATCTCTCGCAACGCGTAAGAAAACTTAGATAATTTTGAATTTATGTTTGTTACATGGGACTTCCAGTTGATGTAAGTATCTATTGTTAATCCAAGTAGTGTTGGTTCATTTACTTGTTCTAGCGTTTCACCATTGAAGTTAAGATTAATTTTTAACGGTTGTTTTTGATAGGGATGGAATGTTATTAATTTGGTTTTAGCAATATTAATTTCTAAATTATGAGTTGTCAGCCAGTTTGTTATATTTTCTATAATTTTGTGAAGTTTTTATTTATTTTAGTGCAGTCCTCGCACGAGGTAAGAACAGAAACATCGTCCGCAAATAAAGTACAGTGGTCATTCAGTATTTTTGGCAAATCATTGACGTATATTAAAAACAAGAGGCATCCAATTACACTTCCCTTTGGAATTGATGCGTTTGTAGTTATACGATCGGACCTAATGGATTGTATTTGTGATGTTTTTTTGTTACAGTGTTTAATTTCTACTAGTTGCTCTCTATCCTGTAAGTATGATTTTATCCATTTAAGGCTTTGTCTGCGTATTCCTATTTCGTTTAGTTTTTTTATTAAAATGTCGTGTTGTACCCTATCGTATGCTTTCGACATGTCTATTAGTATTCCTACAGCATATTTATTTTTATTTATTAGATTGATGGCTTCTTGTATGAATTTAAATACCGCCAAGACTGTCGATCGTTTCTTTCTAAAGCCGTTTTGGTTGTCATCCAAAATGTCATACTTTTCGCAGAAATTGAGTATGCGATCACACATAGCTTTTTCAAAAAGCTTTGAGGCTGTGGGTAAGAGGGCTATCGGGCGGTAATTATTCGGGTCGGTCTTATCTTTCTTTTTATGTATCGGGTGAATTATTGTTCTTTTTGAAATGGTCGGGAATTTACCTTCATTAAAGGACTGATTTATGAGAATGGTGAAGGGGAACACTTACTCGTCTGCACACCTCTTTATTAAAGAGGGTGGAAGCTCGTCTATTCCGCAGCTATTTTTATTTTTTAAGTTTTTTATACTTTTGTGGATTTCATAACAGTTTACTTGGCTTAGAAACATTGTATTTATAATTGGGTTGAGTACAGGGTGATCTTGCGAGTCTTTTTAATTGCGGGTTGACTCACCTACTGTAGCGAAGTATTTGTTTAGCGTATTTGCGACTGCAAATGGGTCTGTAATAAGTAAGTTTTCTTTTTTTATTTGTATGTTTATTTTTTCAGATTTTTTTGTCTTATTAGTGTTTTCATTTACTTATATCCCACATTGTCCTGACTGTGTTTGAGGAGTTTTGCATTCTAATTTTATTGTTGCGTTTTTTTGCAATTATTACTAATTTCTTAAGAATTTTCTCATATCTTTTATAGTATTTTAAGAGTGTTTTATTTTTGCATTTTTGTGCTATAACTTTTAAAAGTCTTTTATTTCGACATGATATTTTTATTCCTTATGTTAACCATTTATTTGTTGGTGCAGATTTTAATTTAGTTTTAATGTTAGGTATGTAGGTATTTAACAGATTTTTTAATACATCATGAAAAATTTTGTAGTTTTCGTCTATATTGTAAGTTGCTGTAAGCGTCTCCTGCCATTTTATTTTAGCTAAGTTTGTTTTAAAGTTTTCTATATTCTTTGTATTGTACTTTCTTTTGATAGTATTCCACGATATTTCTCTTTGGCCTTGTTGTAACTGTGTTTGTATTACTATAGCGGCATGATCAGAAAACCCCAGTTCTTCAACTATGACGTCTAGAACGGGGTATGTGAAATTGGTAAATAGTAAGTCCAAGCATGTCGATGTAGTGTCAGTATTGCACGTTGCTTTTTTTATTCGTAGAGTGAATCCATTTTCGGACATAAGGTCCAGAAGGCGTCTCGTTTTGGGGCTATTATTTATAACATTTATATTTAAGTCTCCTCCTAAAATAATATTATTTTTATGGTATTTTTTATTTACATATTCTAAAATATTTTCTAGTTTGCTAAAAAATAACTCCTCCTCTCTCCTATTCCAATAAATATTAATTAACAAAACATTTTCTTCCGGTAGTTCCACTGCGCAGACTTCTAGTACGTATTCCATAGACATGCTTGTGATGTCTGATTTATCAATACTTTCCATTTCCTTTTTCAGTAGTATGCAGACACCGCCGCCTATTCGGTTCCTTCTGCAGAAAGATGAAGCTATTTTGAAATCCGGGAAACTAATTAAATCAAGTTTGTCCTGTGATAGCCACGTTTCAGCAACGCATACAGCCATACATGTTGGGTTTTCTTCTAAATAAGCTTGTAGTAGGTATTGTTTATTATTAAGACTTTGAAAGTTTTGAAAAAGGATTTTGACTTTTTCTTTAGTTTCGAAAGGAATGTTGTTGGTCGTCTTATTTATATGTCCTTGTGTATTCAGTTTCTTTCGATGAATTTAATATTGTATTATTTTGTGCGTCTACTTTATGTATTTTCCTTCCTTGTATATATAGTTGGTTATCACGTATTACTGCATGTAGGCCTTTTTTTCGTGCTGATATCAATTCTTCGCGCATTATATTCCTTTCTTTTCGAGATTTGTCATCCAACAGCGGCGATAGCGATATTCCAGTGCCTTTCAGATAGCTTTTCCTTCCCAGTACGTATTTTGTCATCCTCTTACTAAGTAGTTCTACCACCAGTGGTCTATTTTTTTGGCTGTTATATTTTCCAAGTCTATAAGTATCTTCAATATATCCCAATAAGTCCATCTGCAGACTTTCGCGGATCATTTCTATTATTCTTATATGTAATTCTGAATCCGGTTCGTTACTCACTTCTTTAATTCCGTATAATACAATTTTTTCTCATTTTCTCCATAACGCGTACTGTAAATTTTTGTGGCCTCTCCTGTACCGCTTCTCAATTTAGTAATTTCATTTTGGATCTTTTCATTTTCGTTTTTTAATATCTCAATTTCTCTGGTAAGTTTCTCTATTTCATTTTTTCTCTGGTTGTTTTGTTTGTGTAATCCATCAGTTTCTGTTTTGAAGTCTTGTTTTATTTGTGAAATCGCCTTTGATATCTCCGACTGGATGGTGTTTTTGAGTTCCGATATTATTGTTTTATTATTTTCATGCAATTGTTCCGAAATTAGATAGCTTAGGTTTTGGAGTGTAAGTTCGGGTTGTGTTTTTGTTTCTGTATGTTCAGTAATGGTGTCGCCTAATATACTCTATTCGCTGTCTTGCTCGATACTCTCAGATGTGTTTTTTCTTCTCAAAGTTACGTTTTGTTCCTCGTCACATCGATCACTTGATTCTACGCGATCAGAGTTCCGTACGGGAGTGTTTAAGTTACCTGTTTTCGGTTGTCTACTTTTACAAAACTGGCATTTCCATTCTTTCTTGTATTGTGCTGTCATTGTGTTATAAAACCGCTTACTTGGGACATTTGCACAGTCTAAATCATAAATAGCTTTACATAGCATACATGTTAGGTATTCTTTTCCAACTGGCACCTTAAAACAGCCACCACATTTCATTGCCATTTTAAATTAGTAGGTTTTAGTCTACTCGAGAAAAATCAATATAAAAATCAATAAAAAAATCTTTTTGTACTTTTTACGCCATCTATTATATGTGATGATAGAGTGATGAACGAATTGCTCGTTGTGTAGTGTATCCTCTTTGTGCTTCTATAAAATCTTAGTGCTTTTGGTTTTATATCAATACGAGTGGAGGTTTTTAGTTCTTGACTCCCCCGGTAGATGGTGCCAACAGTAATTAGCTAGGCTTAATAATCGGGTACGATGACTAGTTGATTTTGGTTTTCAGGTTATGATTTCACCAATATATTATTTAGAGGCTCATTATTTAACTGTAGAAAATCCGAAATATGGTATCCTCTTGATGGAATAAGCTCTCTCTTCACTTTAGCACAGGTTTACTTGACTAAATGTCAGTTTTTTCTGGTACCGGTAGTTTGTTGATTCTATCTCTTGTTGATATTTTCTACCGATGATAACAGTACCGCAGGGATGATAATAGGTGTTCTTTAGAATTTTGATGTATTTGTTAACTTTCACTTGTTATTACTATTTTAAAAGCACAAAATATCACGGAGCCGATGTAAACAGTAGCACAGTAGCGCCCTCTCCAGATCATCTCTATTGGATTATCTCTATTGGATCATCTTTCCCTTTGTTCTTTCTCATTTTTTCCTCGGAGTAGAAATTTTTGAACCCGTTGCATCAGCATGTTCTTGTTCATTGTTGTTGTTCATTTCTTTAACCAACTTTCGTACGAACCGCTCACTACACCTGCAAAATAGTACACATATTTTTATATATATATACCATAAAGAAAGCAAAACGATAGACATAGCTTATAATAAATAAATAAATGATTATTTCACAACGTTTACACCAATTATTCAGCCAGAAATTTATCCGAATAGAACAATTAAGTAAAAATAATTTAAAGCACAATTAATACAATACATTAATATAATTTACTTTAGAAACATAAAACTAAATAAACTGAATGGGTAGGGGTGATTCAAAGCAACAGCTGGCAACACTAACCTGTAGCAGCAGCAACTCGTTCGTACAATTTTTCGAATGGTACTAATGGCAGTTTGAGACGTTTTTCATCCTGCATAAAAGCTAAAATTTTTAAATTATGTTCCTTGCGTCACTTTCAATGCTTTCGGCATTATTTATTTCAATAAATCTACCAATAACGAAATAAACACTACGCGTTGAATTTGACAGCAAAATGACATTACAAAATGGCAGACGCGTAGTTACAGTTTTGGCCACCGGGTCAGATAAGTTTGTGGTAGAAGTCCTTTTGACAGTGCAGACAATGACAGCGCATGTATGCTTTTCTTATAATGCGAGTCAAAAGGATATGCCACGTACAGCCTCTACTAAGGGACAAATATATATGTGTACGTTAAAAAACCCGAACCTATCGACAACACCCGCCGTCATAAAACGGAAATCCTAGTGGAAATATTAATAATGTAAATCATATTAGAAAGCTATCATCATCATCATCATCATCTCAGCCAAAAACGTCCACTGCTGGACAAAGGCCTCCCCCAAGGATCTCCACAACGACCGGTTTTGTGCTGCTCGTAAGAAAAAAGAAAGAAAAGAAAAAAGAAAGAAAGAAAAAAAAATTAAAAAAAATTAGAAAGCTCAAAGTAATTACTTTTATTAAAATTTATTTATTGCCAAAAAATTAAAGAAGTCTATTTTATAGAAGAATCTAACTGCAAATAACACATACAAATGAAAACTACTCTTTAAATTTCTATATAACTGGACAGCAAAAATAACGGGTCATTTAGAAAAACCGCGATATCTCCCAAAGTTATTTACATAGATCCCTCGTATAAATAATATGTTATAGGCAGATTTGTGACGCTTACTATACATATCAAAAGAGGTAGCATTTGAACAAGTTACAGCTTCAAAAAAAGAAATTCCGATTTTTGAAAAATATCAAAATTAAAATTTTTGGAATAGAAAATTTTCTCGGTTTTGTTTCAAACCGAGCTGTCATCAAAAACAGTTTTTTTGGCTGGTCACATTATTTTGTGCATCAACCAAGCACCAACATGTCGTTATCTACTGAAGAATGTACACGAATTATCACCATGTTACAAGAAGGAAGGAGTCAGCGGAGTACTGCTAGAACAGTAGGTGTATCTTTATCCACGGTCCAAAGAGTACTCCAGCGATTTTAAGAGACCGGCATGAACATCAGGAGACCAGGGAATGGCAGGCCAAGGTGTACAACTACACGAGAAGACTGATTCATCGTGAGCACTATGTTAAGAAATCGACATCTCACGGCTGTTCAGGTCCGAAATAGCCTTCAAGAAATTCACCACAACAATGTAAGCTCTGACACGGTCCGGCGGCGACTTCGGGAAGCTGATATAAAGCCTTATAGGCCAGCAAATGGCCCTAAATTGCTCAGAGAACATCGAGTTGCCAGGTTGCGGTTTGCTCGAGAACACGTCCGATGGACAGATTTGTTTATTCGCACACGATGGGAGACGAAGAGTATATAGGCGACCAAATGAACGTTATCGTCAAGCGTGTTTTGAGGAAAAGGTGCCATTCGGTGGAGGATCAATAATGGTTTGGGCTGGGATATCTTCAGAGGATCGTACGGAGTTAGTAATTATAGAAAACGGTTCTCTAACAGCTCCCAGATATGTAGAGGAGATTTTAAATGAGCATGCTGGTCCTTTCTTGGTGAATATGGGCGCAAATTCCATTTTTATGGACGATAATGCGCGACCACATAGAGCACATTTGGTCAACGCGTATATTCAAGATGTCGGTATCACCCGCATGGAGTGGCCAGCTCGCAGCCTAGACTTAAATCCCATAGAGCATTTATGGGACGAGCTCGGGAGATGCGTTAAACAACGCTCTCCAGCTGCAGCTAACTTACGTGAGTTAAGAAGTGCGCTAGTAGAAGAATGGTCAAACGTAGACCAAAACCGTATTAGAAATTTGATTTACAGCATGCCACATCGTCTTAATGAAGCGATACGGGCTCGTGGAGGAAATACAAGATATTAAATTTACAGAAAAGCTTTCATTTTGCAGATTAACTGTGTTGTATATTTTTGTTGTCAAAAGTTAGAAGTGTTTTTTTTTTGTATTTTTTAGTACTTATATAAAATTATACAGTTTACAAACGTGTTATGTATTTTCTTTTATGTATAAGTCAGTCATCTATAACATACTACAGTTTCACTGGTTTGTGTTGTGTAGTTAAGAAACTATCACACTTTTTATAAGCGACCCGGAATTTTTGCGGCCCAGTGTATATATATATATATATATATTATATCTTAATCGTCTAAGTCAGTTCGGTCTTCGTCGGTTCGGTCGGTTTTATTTATTCCCATCTTTAATTCAGGAATCAAATTTACTTCCGAAAAAAAGACGCAATTTTGCGGCGGACGCAGGATTATAATTTGATAATTAGTCAATAGGAGGACACAACTTTAAATTATATATATATATACAGTCACAGTCTCTTGTCACCATTTATTATTAATTACTGATATCTTGCAAAAACAACATTACAGTATACAACAATATAAACAAAAGTGTATGTGTTGCGTGAAACGCATTATGGACTGCAGGCAATACGCGCTGCTGCCTGCAGCGTTAAAAGAAATATTTAATATAAACTAGCTGACCGGCGGACTTCATATCGTACCGCTTTGACAGTTTCCATGACAACAAAACAAAAAAATCAGTCGTCCGCTTAAGAAACACCCGTATCCTATGATGGACCCTATAGCAACGTCATCTACCGGGTCCAATTGTAAATCTAAACCATTCTCGAATCAACTTGAACACACACAGAAAATTTCATACAAATCGGTTGAAACCAGCCGTTTAGAAGGAGTTCAGTGACATAAACACGCACAGAAAATTTATATATGTATATGAAGATATGTATTTTCTGAACAATAAAGAATAATACTTAATTGAGTAAAATTCACAAACTTGATCGTTCTTTTAGTACATAATTATCTCATTCAAATAAGGGGAAACATATCTAACCACTTCGGTTCCCATGTCCATAATTTTCGAATTTGTAACCAATGTGCGACTAAAAACATTCATCATTATTACCACCACAACCACCACCACCACCACCATCATCATCATCATCATCATCAGCTCATTTCTTAATTGTCCCTAATGCTGGTGTTAGTGGCCACCACCACTGGAAAAATAAACATAATACTAGTAAAAATTGGACATGAACCACAGCAAGAGCTTTTCTCGTTTATATGCTACATCGATCTCATCGACCGTACAGTCCAGATTGAAGTTGAAACGTTCCATTTAGTATTAATAAAATCTTTTACAGCGTATACAACAATATAAACAAAAGTGTATTTGTTGCGTGGAACACATTTGCCATTATGGAATGCAGGCAATACAGACCGCTGCTGCCTGCAGCGTTAAAAGAAATTGGCTATAAATAATAAAAAAGGCTGTTTGAGCTTGTATTGAACACTATATGCGATAACTCAACAAAATTCATAAATTAACGCGATCAAGCCGATGAACACGTAACAAAAAGCAACTTGTTGACTTTTGAAAAAAAATACAGTAACATAAAGTTAAACTTAACTTTTAAAATGCGAATAATCAATAATCTGAAATAGATTACTCAGACCCTTAGATACATTATGATGGGGGGATAAGGGTTGATTGATTAACATGTCAAAAGTGATGAAAGGACAAAACAAAACGGTAGCTGACCCCGTTGTCGAGCGTATGTCTGTTACGCATTCTAGTACCAATATTTACGATTATACATCCTACTGATATTATAAACGCGAAAGTTTGTAAGTATGGATGGATGTTTGTTACTCTTTCACGTAAAAACTACTGAATGGATTTGGATGAAATTTGGTAAACAGATTTATAACCTGGATTAACACATAGGATACTTTTTATCCCGATATACCCACGGGAACGGGAACCACGCGGGTGAAACCGCGAGCGGCCGCTAGTATATTATATGTTATAGACCAAGTAATAAATTGGGGCATTTTTCATAATGCCCGGGCATTATGACTAATGACAAGCTACTTTGGGCGAAGAAATAATTATAATTTGAACTTCCTTATTTACATTTCCATTTCCTAGACATTATGAATTGCCATGTGGCTATCGGGCAATCTGATAATACCCTGTGTATTTTACATTGCAGGAGGAGAACAAGGGGTTCTATAATGTTTACCACAAAATTCATTAGCCAATTTTCATTCCACAATGACATCAAAAATAAACATTCAAATGGCAAGCTGTTAATTTATAAATCATTATTTTATTTTATTTTAAAAGATTAACTGACGTGTCAACATTTTTCAGAAAAAAAATGTACGTTTTACAAATAATGAATTTGACCAAAATACATAATATATATTTTTGAACAATACCATTATAATATTCAAAAGTTTGTTTCTAGTACTTCGCTCGCTCGGCTCGCGCATTGTTTAGGTTACTGATCTAACCTAACCTAACCAACCCTCACCTTTCTGTTCTGTGACGGAAGGCTGCGCCCCTCGAGCCCCTCTAGTGGGAGGCTGCGCCCCGTCCTGACTAAAACCTGCCCAAAACCTAGTTTTAATTACTTTGCCCCTTAGATGATAAACATTGTGAATAATGCCCGGACAATTAGATTATTTCAATAGTTGTAATCACACTGCCCTTTCATATTGGGCATTATTCAAACTGCACGGATATTTTTCATAATGCCCTATTAATCACTTGGTCCAAAACATATTTATTTTACACTGGCATGTATAATTTTACAAACTTGGCTTGAAAAAAAAACCTTTGCATGTGCGTGTTTTTCAAAACCTAAATGAGTAAAAAAGAAGTTTATCTATTTAACATTGCTGGGTGGTTAAACTTTTTCCTTGGCCAAATTATAATAAAAAAGTAACCGACTGTGCCACTTTTTCTTCTATATTTATAATGCCATACCGACGAAATAATTTTCTTTACTTGCTGTTTGGTTTTACTTATTTAGTAACGCCCATTATGCCCAACCTAATACACACGCGTCGTCTGCTTCAAAACTAGACACAATAGAAATGTAATTGTTTGTTGGCCACTGCTGACCGCCGCTGGACACTACAAATTCATCGCCAGCCTTTTTTATCAATATTCCATTGCAGTTTCGCAGTACTCAACGAATAAACTAGCGAGATAAACTAGAATTATTTTATAAAAATAACCGAAAGGTTCAAGGGAAATTTAACATGAATAAAGGATAATGTAACAGGGATCTAATAATAGAAAAGTATTGTTCGACGAGGAGCGCCGAATTATTTTAAATCCAATAAATGGGTCAGTAGATATTTTGGTGACATAAAAAAAACGATTCTATCAGTTGAATTTAAAAACTGTAGTGGTGGATTCGTAACGGAAAGGATATATTTGGGATATCTTATGGTTTTAGTGATTAACAGTTGAGGAACTATGCCTGGGAGTAACGATAAATAATTAACTAAAACATTAAATAATTTGTACGAGACGTCTTTGTTTTCGAATGTTGTTCTGCCTTCCGAAACCAAAATATTGTGTAGCTGAATTTTGGTTACCAATAAAAGTGCCATACGACCAGTGAGTTGTTGACGGGGACTTAAAGATAACGTTCTAACATTTTGTAATATACAGGCGCTGATTAGATTTGGAGCACTTACTCTGTCCGAGTAGTCGAAAGCGGCCGTCCCCCGACCCTCTAGGTACTCCTGGAACTGCGATATCACGCACACCATTGCGTATATCTGAGGACAAATCAATGACACTGTATAATAAGCTGTACCGTAAGAGAAAAGGAATATCGAGCATACCAAAAAAGTTATTCATTCACACTCACGAGTATGAGAACGATATCATCAAAGATAGGTAAACCAATAATCAAAAATATATAAATAGTGTAAGGTAATAAAATGCTAATATTGTTAAATATTAAAGGTTCTCAGTTCAAAATGCTCAATTTTACAAGTCGCCGCATTGCTGAAGTTTTGTGCTAAAATATTCAGGGGCGTTTTGAAAGTATGCTGCACCTTGGCGGTGGTGTGTTGTTCGGAAATTTAAAGTTTATAACTTACACACATCAAAAATGTCTATGGGTCAAGTACATTTTAAGCTATAATTTTGTTTCTAATAATATTTACCTAATCTGGTTTTCCTGACTGGCTTCTTGCTCTATTTTTTATATTTTTAGTAAACAATTTTAACAAATTGGGGAAAAATAACTTACATTAAAGTCGTCACCTAATTGGCAAAAAAAGCAATGGTTGATTTTTTAAAATGTTATTGTAAAAATAAAAAATAAAAAAATCTGTATTTCTACCATTCACATGAATCACACAAGCACATCGATTTGGCATGCTTAAAATCAGTTCATCCAAATCACTTTGATGAATAGCCGCCCACGTTCTTCCTAACAAGTGAAAAAGTGTTAATAGTGTTGAGTTGTCGTGGGGTGTGCACGGCATCCATACTCGGTAGAGCTCTTCTTTGGAGCATGTCCCATGCATGCTCAATTGGGTTGAGTTCTAGTGATTGTGCAGACCACGGCAGGACGTTGATATGAGAATCGGCAAGAGTACGTGTTACGACTCTAGCCGTGTGTTGACGTGCATTGTCATGCATTAGTCGAAACGAATCACGCAATCTGCCTTGCAAGGGGATGATCACATCTAAAACAATCCTCTCTGCGTAGATTTGAGCATTGAGGTTGCCCCTGATCCAAATGAGATCGGTTTTTCCACCGATCCAAATACCGGCCCAAACCATGATTGTTCCCTCTCCACATGGATGAACTTCTGGTTCAGACGCAGAGGCCCCGGGTTCGATTCCCAGCGGGGGGTACATGTTTGTGTACTAGGTTTGGTTGGTGGCAGGGCTTGTTTGTCCGCCTGGCTAGCTACCACGATCTTATCTAAATATGTCGCTATAATATCCATGTTTGTAGCATTGTTGTATTCCGGCAGCTAGAGATAAGATAGCCAGTGCCTCACTAGTTGAGGTTCCCGGGTGAAGTGCGCTTCCATCATTGGCTTTATTATCACTGAACATAAGGTGAAATCAAGGTACTGTTCTTACCCGATAAATATTTAAAAAACCCTTAGCGGCCTTCGGGAACTCAGACGCACTTCGCGTAACGGTTCCGGATGGTTTGGTCGCTTATCAGCGAGCCTGAAGCGCTGTGGAGCCTTGTGGCCAACATCAAAGCAGTCATGTGAGGGGCCGTGAGGGGCCTGTATTTTATAAAAAAAACAACTACAAAATGACAAATGTTGAAAAAATTTCCACAAGCAGGGTTTGAACCTGCACCCTTCTGACATACCGGGTCAGGTGCTCTTCCAGTTGAGCTATCGTGGTTCTAACCAGCCCGCCGAAATTATTCAACACTATTTACTTTTTACTTTGAAAGCCAAAGGCGCCCATTCAATGTTAACATCCGATCATAATATTTTTACAAATACTAAAGATCAGTTAAGAAGAAGGCAAGCTATTTATAAATGTTTATATAATTTTAACGCAAATTTTGTTGCGAACAAATTACAAAATGACAAATGTTGAAAAAATTTCCACAAGCAGGGTTTGAACTTGCACCCATCTGACATACCGGGTCAGGTGCTCTTCCAGTTGAGCTATTGGTGCAGGTTCAAACCCTGCTTGTGGAAATTTTTTCAACATTTGTCATTTTGTAATTTGTTCGCAACAAAATTTGCGTTAAAATTATATAAAAATTTATAAATAGCTTGCCTACTTCTTAACTGATCTTTAGTATTTGTAAAAATATTATGATCGGATGTTAATGACGGTAGTTGTTAACATTGAATGGGCGCCTTTGGCTTTCAAAGTAAAAAGTAAATAGTGTTGAATAATTTCGGCGGGCTGGTTAGAACCACGATAGCTCAACTGGAAGAGCACCTGACCCGGTATGTCAGATGGTGCAGGTTCAAACCCTGCTTGTGGAAATTTTTTCAACATTTGTCATTTTGTAATTTGTTCGCAACAAAATTTGCGTTAAAATTATATAAACATTTAAAAAAACAACTATTTTGATGAACTCATTATGACGTTCCACTTTGAATTATGTGCTGTAAACGTAGCTCCAAGTAATACAATAATTGTCTGAATATACAGGATACCCTCAAAAATAAAAAGGCACATAGAGTACTTTTTAGAAAAAGTTGACCTATTGCTTCATAAGTTTTTCTTCAAATTCCGCAAGAAAAACATTATTTTCGTAGGGGATTTTAACTTAACCATGTTGGAAGCTAATTAGTACACAACACGTTTAAAAGACATTTTAAAAATGTATAACCTCTTCTCATATAGAGATGTGCCGACTCGACTAAACAGAAGTTTAGTCGAGTCGGCACATCTCTATATGAGATCTCTTATGTTACTTATTATGAGATCCAAGCAGGTGCTTGGATCTAATAATAAGTAACATAAGAGATGGGCATGGTAGCACGATCCCGCTCGGTCTTTCTGACCACAACACCGCGCAAGTACTCAAATATAAGATCACCCTTTTAAAAAGTATTTTAAAGGAGTGTTTTATATTTAAAAGATCTTACACCACGGAAAATGTGGAAAGATTTGGGCGCTATTTGGAAATGATTTCATTCTCAGATACATATAATTATAGGGATCTAAATATTGCATTTGATAGTTTCTATGACATTTTTCGGCTCCTTTATGATCTCTGCTTTCCGAAGATCAAAAATAAAATAAAACAATCGCAACAATTAAAATGGACATCTAGGGGACTTGCTAAAAGTTGCAAAAGGAATAGAACTCTACGATTTAAATATTATTCAAGCAAAACTACAAATGACCGTAAGAAGTATTTAATTTATAACAAATTATTAAAACATTGCAGAATCCAGGCAAACAAACTGTCGAATAGAAAATACATTTTAAACAGTCAAAATACAGTAAGGGTGACATGACCATGTCACCCTTACTGTATTTTGACTAGTCATAAGGAATGAAATGGGTCAATTTAACTCAAGAAAACATATAAACAAATTGACATGTAATTGGTTGGACATTTTGAAACCATCTGATATTGCCAATAAGCTTAATGATTATTTCACCGACAAAACTGACATAACAAACAATATAATTAATAAATTGACATATAGTTGCAATCACAATCACTCGAGTAACTCGATTTTCATAACTCCAGTAGACGAAGAAACAATACAAAGAGTTATAATGTCCTTGAAAATTTTTAAATCGGAAGGTTACGACTCCATAAACACGAAAGTTATAAAAGCTTGTAACAATAAATTGTTGCGGATACTAACGTACCTCATTAACCTTTCATTAGAAACAGTAACTTTTCCAGATAAGTTAAAATATTCCATAATAAAACCGTTGCATAAAAAGGGAGACGTATCGGAAGTAGCGAACTATAGGCCGATTACACTGACATCGATATTTGCTAAAATATTTGAAAAGGTCATGTATGAGAAGCTTATATCATTTTTGACACATCACAACATTATCCAGGAAAATCAATATGGCTTCCAAAAAAATAAAAACACGGTACACGCGGTTTTTCACCTAGTTAACAGCGTTCTATATAACGTAAATAATAAAATCAAAACTACTGTACTGTTTCTTGATATGTCCTCCGCTTTCGACTTGGTTGATCATGAGATTTTGTTGAGAAAACTGGAAAGCTGCGGGGTGAGAGGACCCGCATCTGACTGGTTTCGTTCATATTTAAGTGACAGGTACCAATGTGTCGAAATTGAATATCTGGATGGTAAAAATAATACAGTGACAGTAAGATCAAAGTTCAAACGAAATATATATGGCGTTCCGCAAGGTAGCGTCATCTCGCCTTTGCTATTTCTACTATATGTTAATGACATTACTCCCGTTACTAAACACGAAAGTATACTATTTGCAGACGATATATCTATAGTGGTAGCAACGGACTCTGATGCCTCTATAGTGAAACACGAAGCAGATATAATAGAGAGTTGGTCGTTAATGACAAACTGGTTGCATAATAATAATCTTAGAGCTAATTTATCTAAAACCAACCTCATTAATTTCAATAATTTTAAGGATCACGCTATTGACATTACTTTTAAAGGTCAAACTTTGAGGACGGCTAAAAATGTGACATTCTTGGGTATAATTATTGATTCAAAATTTGACTGGAAGGATCATGTTGAAAAGGTATGCAACAAGTTAAATAGATTTGCATATGCTCTATATAAACTTAGCATGGTAGCATGTAGAAACACTGCGCTAACTACATATTTCGCCTACGTCGAATCGGTTCTGAGATATGGGCTACTAATTTGGGGTAACAGTACCGAAATTAAAAAGGGCATTTATTGCGCAAAAAAGGTGTGTACGCGTAATATGTCACATAGCGCCGGATGAACCTTGTCGACCATAATTTAAACTTTTAAATATACTCCCATTGCCATGCATATGTGTATTCGATGTTTAGATAAGTTTACTCCTACATGTTAGGTCCTTAGGACCTAACATGTAGGAGTAACAGAGATCCTAACAGATTAGTACTAGATACAGTGCCAAAAACAACGCGCTTCCTAAAAAATTATTATGCGATGTGTATTACCATTTTTAACCGCATACCAGAAAACATAAAATGTTTGCCACTGAGAAAATTTAAAAGTGTCCTGCGTCAATGGTTGCTTGAAAATACATTTTACTCGGTTGATGAATTTTTGAAACGTAAGTAGAAAGACGCGATGTGGTGGATGCATAGACCCTATTTAGATAAATTAAGTATTTCTGTATCTAATATTTTTTGCATGCTGTAGCTTACGGCTAAATAGGTTTAAGCGACATTGTATTCTTTGACCAACTGTATTATATCCTATTTATGGCAAGTAAACAATTATCAATTATCAATTATCATGGTACGATTCCGTCGAGCAGTATTTTGGATGTACCGGTCTTGTCTTCGAGTGGTGATACGACATCTTCCTCCATGTCGCTCGACCACGCTTCCCGTGATACGATAGCGTGTCCAGAGGCGGCCTATGGCACACTGTGTAGTGCCAATGGCGGCAGCCACAGTACGTTGGCTGGAACCAGCTTCCAACATTCCAACGGCTCTCAACATCTCTTCCTTTGTCAAATGACGCCGTCGCTCCATATCGTTGCAATTTTTTTCACTTCCAGTGCAGAAATTGTACTGCTTTTGTAAAGTTGCCATTACGCTTTCTTAAAGGAATTGAGATTGACAATTAATTTTCCATATTTAAACAATGTAAAAAAAAAACATTCATATCGTCAAATTTACTAAAAAGAATCAATAACGATCCAAAAAAGTTAAAATATTAATTCTATAACGCAACGATTCTTTAAAATATACTTGATCCCTAGATATTTTTGATGTGTGTATGTTGTCAGTTAGCCAAGCTAGTTAGCTCATATAATCAATCATCTATCAGGGTCGAAATTCACAAAAATACACATGTGGGCTTATCCTGAAAATCGCAATCAAGTCTCATGGTCATGTTACTAATTAATATTTAGGAGTAACTGTGAACTGGCGATCTCATCTTAAAAAAGCTTAGACATGTTTAAAAGCATAATGTGCTGCTTACAAAATCTTAATGATTCGCTTAAAAAGAGCTTAAAGGTCGCTATTGAAAGTTGTGTTTCGAACATTTCAAATTTTCAATTGATTTATTATACTCTGAACTTCAGCTTTTGACAGTAACTCAGCTGTTCATATTAAAGTTAATCGTAATTTCATGCTTGACTGTCCAAAAAATAACGCTATCAAACCAAAAAATCAAATACAATATCATCAATGAATCAAATCAAATAAACAATTTTAAAAAACAAAATAATTTATTTTATTTTATTACTATTACACTTATCAAAATATGTATAACACAAGCAAAACTAATTACTGTGCGTAATGAACAAGGACTGTCTTAATTAACATTGTTTAACTCCAGTAGCAAGCCGGCCGTGAAATAACGTAACAGAGGCTCGAGCATCTGAATAACAATGCCTTAAACACAAAGCAGCTGAATAATAGAAGTCTGGATAACTCCTATACGAGCATGCTTCGATTGTATAATCGTAATTTGTTTTCGGCACCTTTTGTAAGTCTCATTTTCAAATCGACAGAATTTAAACACGATTTCCTTTTATGTTGTCGTGTTTCTCGACTGCCTTTAAACTCTACACAAAATACGCATAAGATGATGATTTGCAAAGGCACAGATCAGATTGGAAAAATACTGTTGTTATTAGATCTGTTGTGATGTTGTTAGATTGATGATCGTTTTTATTAGAGGTCACAAAATAGCCGACAAACACTTTTATACCTAAACAAATATTGACTATCAACTTATAACTCATTAAACAGAATTAACACGAATTATTATTATAATTATTGATT
Organism: Eudonia lacustrata; assembly: GCA_947562085.1. Lineage (NCBI taxonomy): Eukaryota > Metazoa > Arthropoda > Insecta > Lepidoptera > Crambidae > Eudonia > Eudonia lacustrata. Next base: position 15,852,997 of record OX387339.1, read on the forward strand.
ATTTTTATGACTTAAATGGGTATTATAAAAGTTTTAAATAACATAATTATTTATAACTTAGGGCTTTAATAGCATGAAACAATTAAATTAAAAAATACGCTCTCTCAGTATAACTTATTGATAAAAAATCATTTATTTCATTTTATTGGCTAAAGTAAAAAAGGAAGACACAAAGTAACTTTATTAAGTCTACAATGACATATGAACAAATTATTATGTATAAAGAACCTATAACTAAAAACCTATAAAAAAAATATAATATAATAATTAAAATATATTATTATCGCCAACCCGCCTGCCAAGCGTGGCGATTATGGCAAATACCCCCCATGATGATTTGGGGGAGGCCTTTGTCCAGCAGTGGACGTCTTTTGGCTGAGATGATGATGATTAAAAGGAGTCCCTTTAGGCAAGGTTCCGAAAATACTGGCAGCGTTCCTCCTTTGAATAGCTAGACTAATTCTTTGTCCGAGGTAGCTGCCAGCTCTTCGGTCTCCTGTGATGTCGACTAACCTTTTTGCTATTTCCTTAAAAAGCCTTAAAGCGCTAGGACCCCACGGACCAAGGGTCTCGACACCGAATGGGACAAAATCATATTCGGAGCCTAGACCCCTGTATTTGCATGCTTTAGCTTTTTCAGCCGCTTCACAAGCCGCACCAGCTCTGTTGTTGGTTCCATGTAGATGGGAAGGGGCCAGCGTGTCAGAACAGGTTGCATCCCATACCAGCACCCGGCCCATCTTCCATGGAATCAAACTCATACCGTCCGGTCTCTTGCCATCGTCTCTTGCAATACCAGTCGGCTCAAGTAGACTTGGCACGTTGACGGTGGCAAGGGACCGGCGTATGATATCGTTAAGTGCGGCATGTCTCGAGAAGCGGCCTGCACTTTTTTGTCATGACAGTCCGTGATGTCCTAGCTTGTCGACATCACTGCCACAGGGACATTTATGAGAAGCGCAGACCGGAACCCCAAGCCGTAGACAGATTGCGATTCGGAGCGTGTCAGGCTCAAGAAATGTTCCTGTATTTGACGATGGGTACGCGTGAAGCCAGTAGCCGGCCTCATGCGTACCCACGGCCAAAAGCCTAGCACGCGCCGAACCTGTACTACAGCTCAATAGATTGTCATAAAACAATTTGCAGATTATATCGTCCCAGCTCCTCTGTGAATTTGGAGAATCTGTAAAATTTTGACCTGGGCATGCAATTAAGAAAGCGTTTCTTGCTTCTTCCAAGCCAGCAATCTCAAAGTTTGAAGGGGATGCCCTTAAAATCTTACTTATGAGATTTGCTGAACTATGGACAGAAGATAGGAAGGCTGGTAAAGCGACACTGGAAATTTTGCGAATCCCTAAACCACCATAACGGATGGGTAGGGATGCTTGGGCCCAAGATTGCTCGTTCAGCTGCATATTAAGAATCGATTCTAAGCTAATTTTGATTAAGTCGTCTACTTGTGACAAAAGATCTGAGTGATTCCAAAAGGAGCAGCAACGGAGCACATACGTAAATTTTGGGACGAAAAGACAGAATTTTAAGATGCAAAGTGCATAATGTGGACTAATTTCAAGGAGACGTTTAGCAGAATTTTGAAATTTAGTAATTGAATTATTAATATATTCAGAAATAGATTCATCAAAAATTGGAGAACCTAAAAGGTAAAGGGAATTACTGTTAACTATTTTAATATTTGGAGCCAACATATTAAATTTTAGTTTTACGTCATTTAAATTTAAGTCGCAGTTATTTATAACAAGTTCGCATTTGCTAAAATTAAGCTCCAAACCAATGGCTTCAAATTTATTTTTGATTAAAAAAAGGTCCGAAAGCACAGTATCCACATCACCTCCTAGGGTTCCGTCGTCCAAATACCAAACGTTGAATTTAGAATGAATAATAAATAATAATAAAAATAATAATAATATTATAATTTTTTTTTTTTTTTTTAATGACAAACATGATGATTCTCATGCATAACTGTAATTTTCTTTGCATCCAACGTAATGTTTGATGAACACACGTCTCGATGCACATGATAGATTATTCGATATAATTAAGCAGGTTTGTCTGTAACGACAAGGAAAAAACTTATATCATCTAAATCGAGCGAACTAGTGAATCTTAATTCTTCACTACAACCCTCACCTCCTAGAACTACGCCAACGAGTTTTAATCTTTCTGCATGACTCGCATATACTTACCGTGATGCACACATCTGATGAGTTACAACAATTATCAAGAAGCGTAGATTACACAATCACCGAATCCATCTTGATGCAAGAGATGAAAGAAACAATTGAAAAACTGCAATCGGAACTCGCTAGTTCGCAGAATTAACTGGAAAATACTATTTTGGACTACAATGTTCTCCGAAGAAGCATTGCTAAATTAACAAGGGAAAATACTATGCTGAAATCCGAATGCCAATCGCCTCTCGAGAACACTCCAGTATGTCGAAGTGGGAAAAAGAAAAGTATATCGTCTTCGTTGTACTTAGGTAACTCTTTTATGACGCCAAATAGATTACCTACCAATATACATAAACCGGACGCTGAATCCAACGTGGCTGCCCTTCAACGGAATATAACAGAACTAAAACAACAATTAAAACAAGCCAGTGACGATATAATAGCCCTACAAAAACAAAAACAGACTACGCAAAGCCTACCATTTTCTCAGCACACTATAACCAAGGCTTCTTTTGAAACTCAAGATGAAAGAAGTAGCAGAATATTTATCTTTGGTACTCAACAATGCGTCGGTCTATCATCTGCGCTAACTCTATCAAGGCAGAGCACAAAGTACTTAAATATGCAATTACGTCTCAGACAAAACCGTTCGCGCTTACTACAGATGTTATTAAGAATTGTGAAAAGACTCAATTAGAACCAAATGACAAACTCATAATATGCCTTGGTTAGAATGATTATGATATCAAAATTCTGTCATCACAGCTACGTAAACTACTTAGTCGTATTAGTAACAATAATATTGTAATCGTTTTGAGCCAATTGAAAAATATGTATTTAGACATAAACGAATTAAATCAAACTATTGGTAACATCTGCAGTGAATTTAAAAACTGTCATTTTGTAAAATGTATAAATTATAAATTGTATAATATGTGTAAATCAATTAATTACGTAACTAACTGTATTGATTATGAGAATACATATCTAAATATTAAGGAGCTAAAAAAATTGGTAGTGCGTAATAAACCACATACTAACAATTGTAACGCACTGTCATCAAAATACATAAAAGGCACCATTCCTTATTACTTTTCCCGGGTTCAGTCAGAGAGTGACGCCGCTAATAAACTGGATGCTAAAAGCTTCACTTTACGGAAACGAACTATATTAGATTATTTCCCCATACAAAAAAAGTGCAAGTTTTTTCGTGCCAAACAATTCAGAGACTAATTTATCCTTTAAAGTTATGCACCAAAATATCGCTGGTTTATTATCGAAACGTGAAATATTAGAGTTGACATTATTGGAACTACATGAGACAGGTACCAAACTTAACTTGTTATGTTATCGGAAACCTTCTTGGGAACTGAAAAATGAAAGTTACCTAAGAATTAATAATTATGTATTAGCCACTGCATTTTGTAGAGAAAAACGTAGAGGTGGCACTTGTATATTGATAAAACATGGCATAATTTTTAAGGAGCTAAAAAGTATAAAAAGTTACGCTCCTCAGAATACTTTGAAGCCTGCGGAATTGAAATCCCTTTAAACACACCCACACAATCAAAATCAAATCAATCAAAACACCCACATCTGACCCTAATATTTTTTTTAAAAACTGGAAGAGTATTTGAACGAAATATACAAAAAAAAACAACAAAATATGAACATAATTATCACAGGTGACTTCAACATCAATACGCTAAAGCCGGGGAAAATAACTGACTATTTAAAAGATATTTGTCACAACTATAACTTATAAATTCATAATAACGTTTCAACCACGAGAGACTCTTGTATAGACCATATTTTAAGCAACATAAACAATGCATCTGCAACGGTTCTACCTCTCTACTTGTCTGACCACGACACAGCACAATTATTGATTTTCCCTGTGAAGCATAAATGCGTAGGAACCTTTATCCAAGCTTAGTAATATTTGTATATAGATATATTTGCCAACTTTTTAAATATTTAGCTTAGTTTCAGTTATGTACTATTTTTACAGTTATTATTATTAAATATATAATGTAGATATATACATTACGTACATAATAAATAGTACTCAATTTTATTTTGTTTTTTGTATATTATGTTATAGTTTACGTTTATGGTTTATGATTGTTAAAATATTATCCAAGCATGTGTTGGAAATAATACTTATACTTTGTTCTGATAAAGGAAATGCTACTGTAGTACCGGATGCTTCAGATTTTAAAGAGAATATACATTATCCAAACTGAAAGAGATTTAATGGATGGAATTCGCAGTGCTTACCACACTTTTGAAATGAACGTATTTTGGGCACAACCCTTTCTAAAATGTCTGTGTGTTTGACCCTTCTCAAATTCGAAACATATACCAGGGGAGGTAGAACACTAAAGTCTGACACAACAAGACGACCGTTTGACGAAAATCAAGTTAGTATGAAAATGACAATATGTTTTCTGATCTAAATCATAAAGTGTGATGTGACTACGATCTAAAGTGTCCTCCAACCAAACAAGTTATGCTTAACCATATGATTTTTTATCATATCCTTTGATAAGATAATATGTTTTTAGGAAAGCTACATAAAACCAGATTAAACTGTTAATTAGTTTGCTAGTATGTTTATATTAAACGTGTCGCTGCGCTGATCCTATTGTGTAAACATCATGACAGGAAATTTAATAGTTCAACCTATTGGCATTGTTCAAATATTTGCTCGCCAAAAATAGTATTAATTATTGTGGCGATAGGTTGAGTTGGCCCACGAATACTGTACGTGTAAAAAGTACGTAGGTAGTTTCAGTAGACGTAGTTATAAATATTCGGATTAGTCCTACTAGCGAGGCCTATTATTGCACTGGAGAAACGTATACGCTGTGAGCCCTAGGGGACTAGGCTCGAGCACAGGGGGAATCACTGCAGAATTTTAGATAGCAACGCTGATATTGATACTGCTTTTACCTACCCAGTCCCTTGACTTCTCTCTCGGGGATATATTTGTGAATGTATGTTTGTTTTTAAGAACTACTTGCTTTGGAATTTCATGCAGGAAGCTAATAAGACTCCAAAATGCATATCAGTTAATGCTTGTTCAGTGTGCGGTATAACCAGACTCGTTACAAATAAGTTTTGTTAAATAATAAATTTGTCATTACTGAGACACTTTTGAAGTTAAAAATAAGAAGGACAATATGACAGACACTTTTAATACATTTGGTTGGGACTCCCCACATATCAGTGTTATGACGACGACGGATGACTGCGTGTATGGAAAATTGTTCAATATGATGTTAACAATAACCCTGCAAATACTGAGTTGTTTTAAAGTTGTTATAGGTATTGTTCACTACGTGTTTGTGTACAATAAACAATTCTCTCAAGACCATTCGAGTATAATGTTTATGATAAATAAGTTTGTTATACCGATATCTTCAGGTTTACCTTAATAATAATTCTTGTTTACTCCCCCAAAAATATTATAGGCTAACATTTTAGAGCCATCGGTTCGTTCGTAATGATTAGAAATTACGCTAAAATTACTAGGCAGATTTTATTTTAAAACTTGACATAGTAATAGCTTAAATAAATGTAAATGAAAATGCAAGTTAAAAGTTCCTAGTTTTAAAATATCAAATAGGCCTTTAAAACAATTTCAATAACTTATTTGGGTCATCATCATCATCATCGGCCTATCTTAGTCCACTGCTGGACATAGGCCTTCCCTAATGAGCGCCATAGCGCCCTGTCCTCAGCTTGACGCATCCAGCATCTGCCTGCAGTCTTTCGCAGGTCGTCATCCCACCTGGCCGGAGGGCGTCCTACACTACGTTTACCGAGTCGTGGTCTCCACTCAAGAACACGTTTACCCCAGCGGTTGTCGGTTCTTCGCCAGATATGGCCGGCCCACTGCCACTTCAACTTGCTAATTCTTAGAGCTATGTCGATGACTTTGGTTCTCTGTCGGATGTATTCGTTACGAATCCTATCCTTCAGAGAAACTCCGAGCATAGCTCTCTGCATAGCTCGCTGAGCGACTTTAAACTGGTGGACCAGCCCTACCGTGAGTGTCCACGTCTCAGCTCCGTAGGTCATGACGGGTAGGACGCACTGATTGAAAACTTTCGTTTTCAAGCAGGATGACGAGAAGACTCGACGTAGTTTCCCAAACGCTGCCCAGCCCAGCTGGATCCTCCTCTTGGCCTCCTTCTCAAAATTGTTTTTACCTAATTGCAGAATCTGCCCGAGGTAAGTATATTCAGAAACGATTTCAAGAAGGTGGCCATGTACGACGACCGGTATCGGATCAATGTGGCCATTGATCATGACTTTGGTTTTGTCCAAATTCATGCCAAGACCGATGCGTCGCGAGGCTGAAGCTAGGCCGTCCAGCATCTGGTTCAGCTCCTCTAGCGACTCCGCCATTAGGACTATGTCATCAGCGAATCGCAGGTGTGAGATGTAGTCACCGTTTATGTTAATGCCCTTCCCTTTCCAGTCCAGCGTCTTAAACATATCTTCCAACGCGCTTGTGAACAGTTTCGGGGATATGACATCCCCCTGTCTCACTCCTCTGCGCAATTGGATGGGTTTGGACTGCTGGCCCTGTACTTGGACATTCATGGTGGCGCATTCGTAAAGACATCTCAACACCTCGATATAACGACAGTCCACTTGGCATCGCTGTAAGGATTCCAGAACAGCCCAGGTTTCGACAGAGTCAAAGGCCTTCTCATAGTCCACAAAAGCCAGACACAGGGGCTGATTATACTCTTCAGACTTCTGTATAATCTGCCTCACTGTGTGAATGTGGTCTATGGTACCATATCCTCCGCGTAACCCGGCCTGTTCCGGTGGCTGGAACTCGTCGAGTCTCCTGGCGAGACGATTCGTGATCACTCGTGAGAAAAGCTTATAGACATGGCTCAGGAGCGAGATGGGTCTGTAATTTTTAAGCAGAGTTTTATCGCCCTTCTTAAAAAAGAGCACCACCAAGCTCCCGCTCCACGCCTTTGGAGTTCTCCCACTGTGAAGGACGGCGTTGAAGAGCTTCTGCAATTCCTGTATAACAGGGGCTCCTCCAGCTTTCAGAAGCTTAGATGTAATTCCGTCCTCACCGGGGGCTTTTCCATTTCTAAGCTGTCTCAGAGCTAACACGATCTCGTCTTGACTGATGTCTGGCAGTTCGTCGGTGTAGTGGCGTGTCAAGGTGGCTCTGGAATCGTGGTCGTCTCGTCGGGGACGAGGGGCATGTGCAGCGTATAATCGGCCATAGAAATCCTCTATCTCGGCGGAGATCTCCGGCTTCGACAATACGGTCCTCCCGTCGTGCGTTTTAAGCTTCGTCAGGTGGCTCCTGCCAAGCTGCTGAGTGAATACTTTGGACCCTCGGTTTCGCTCTATCGCCTCTTCAATGAGGCGTGTGTTGGAGCTCCGAAGGTCGCGCCGTACCATCTTCGCAATTCGCTTGTTCAGGTCTGACCTCTCCGACGAAGTCGCTTGGGTGGTTTTCCGTCTTCTTGTCATCAGCCCGAGAGTCTCAGCCGAGAGTTTGGATTTCTTGCCAGTAAGCTGTTTTTTGCAGAACTGAATGCCCTCGTCCCTCAACGTTTCGACCAGATTGTGTAGGGTCTCGTTAGCGTTATCAGTGGGTTCCAAAACAACAAATCTGTCCCCGAGAAGCTGCTGGAATTTCTCGGTGCCCGCCATGATTTGGATTGGGTTAGGACGGAGCGTGGACTTCATCAGACGGTTTCTTTCAAGCTTCAAGTTGATATTCAGAGAGCCTCGAAGGAGTCGGTGATCAGATCCGGTATTGAACCTGTTGATCACTGAGACATCTCTGAATATGTGCTTGCTATCCGTCATGATGAAGTCGATCTCATTTTTGGTCACAGTATCGGGACTTTGCCATGTCCACTTCCTTTGAGGCTGTTTTTTAAAGAATGAGTTCATTAAGAACAGCCCCTCTTTCTCGAGGAAGTTGACAAGCATTTGCCCCCTGTGATTCCTAACTCCATAACCATGCGGTCCTATCCGGGATTCGTTGCCAGTCTGGGTTCCCACCTTGCCGTTAAAGTCTCCCATAACAACGTTGAAATGAGCCTTAGTGGTGTTATGCAAGGCTTTGGATATGTCTTCGTACATATCCTCCACTTCATCATCTGAGTGTGCCGAGGTCGGTGCGTATACCTGAATGACCTTCATGCTGTAACGCTTTGACAGCCGAATGATCAGGTACGCTACCCTGGTCGACACACTGGAGATTTCTTCGACGTTGTTAGAGAGGACCTTATTGACGAGGAAGCCTACGCCGCCCTGGGATGTTTTATCACCCTCGCGAAAGTAGAGAAGATGGCCCGAGTCTAGGGTTACGGTGTCCTCCCCCTCTCTACGAACTTCACATAACCCTAGAACATGCCATTTAATGTTCTCTAACTCCACTTCCAACTGCGCTAGATGGTGGTCAAGCCTCAGAGTGCGTCCGTTAAACGTTGCCAGGGTCAGTTGTTTGTGGCAGCCTGAGGTAGCCCGGTGATTGTTAGCACCCCCTGCCCCGCCGTTACCATGGCCGCTGCCATGGCCAGGAATAGCGAGGCGGCCGGGAACTAGGGGCCGTTTCCTTTTTCGTACGATCATCATAAGGGGGGTGGTGCCCATAATCCCCACGCTGGGCATGCGGGTTGGGGATCGCAGTTCAGTGTGTGGTGATGGAGTTATTCTACAGGGGGCGCTGCTGCCCGCCCCCCGGTTTTGTCCCTTTGTCGCCTCTTACGACACCCACGGGAAGAGTTGGGGTGGTGCAATTCTAGGCCGGCACCACACGGCGGCACAACTTATTTGGGTGCTTTATGTATATGTAATGTGTCAATTAGTCAAATTAGAAGCATAGTCGTCATACTCCCGTGCGCAGTGCGGATTCACTTGCGGTCAGGCTCAACGAATTTGGTATGTTGTGTGAAGGAATTGACTTGATGCTACTCTACATATTATTATAAGAATAAATAATATTTTAAAAGTACATCATTTAGTTTTGTAAGAATAAAATTCAAATGTTATGGTATAATTAAACCTAGTCATTTATTTTTTGATATCTTGCCAAAAATAAAAAAACAACCAATAATAAATTTCTGTTAAAGTGTTTAATTTTAAATTTATATTAGTAGAAAAGAAGAAGTAGTAGGGTTACGTCAATAACACGTTGTGATTTATTTATTTGATTATATTTTCATTGCTATATTAAAACACGTTTCGGTTGTCTGTGCCTTTCCGCGTACCTTACAGGCTGCGCGGCAAAGTAACCTGCGCGCGCATAGCATCTTGACACTCTACCATCTAATTTGATCTGTAAAAAATGTGATTTATGGTCGATTCTGAATGGTAAAATATAAAAAAGTATTATTCAATTTTAAGTCACAAATCACTCCAAAGAAAAAATATATAAATAATACAATTATTACATTAAATACAGGTACACACAAATCGCAAAACTGCGTTTCTTAAACAAGTGGTCGCCCAGTGGTCGAAATGCAACAGTAGTCATTATTTTGTATTTTGTGAACTACAGTTGTACTGTACAGATTGTAATGTAACACATATTATACATGTATATGCTTCGGGACTCCTTCTCCATATAAACTTTAACTATACCAAATCTCTTCTCCAAACCCGCATTATGCTTAAAAAGGAGCACGAAGTTTTCTTTTTCCGTAGATATAGATAGCATGATTTACAGTTTTCATCTCCTTTTTTCTTTTGTTCGATATAGGTATATAACACAAGATTCCCCTAAGGAGTGCCCTTGTCGCGTTCAGGAATCAGATTTCTTCTCTTCTCAGGTAATCCTATATGTGAATTAGAGGGTATCACCTATCGAGCAAATTATTTTCAAACTCGGTTTATCACCTCTTACATTTAATCGATTAAATAAGGAAAACATGTCCGTGTGTCAGGAATCAGATTTCTTCTCTTCTCAGGTAATCCTATATGTGAATTAGAGGGTATCACCTATCGAGCAAATTATTTTCAAACTCGGTTTATCACCTTTTACATTTAATCGATTAAATAAGGAAAACATGTCCGTGTGTTATAGTGTAATTGGTTTCAAAATTGTCAGAATGGTGTAATAAAACAGAAACGCACACGTATATGTTGTATACATACTTGTAATCTTGACTGCCTTTCTGGCTTAATGGTTAAGACCACTGGTCTCAAACCCAGAAGTCTCAGCGGAGGTACATGTTTGTGAGTGGTAAGGCGTCTTCCGGCAGCTAGAGATGAAATAGTCAGTGCCTCAGTCGATGAGGATTCCGGGTGTGGTACGTGGTACTTTCGACCTTATCATCACTTAAGAGCAGGTGACACGAAGGCCAAATGCTTACCCAAAATAATAAAAATCCTTACTAGCACTCTAGAAAAAGGATCTTCATTGATTAGTTTTTTGAATGTGACTAAATAAAATATATACCTACATTTTATATATACGAGTATGTAAGTGTGTGTAACTGTGTATTTATATCTTAGATTAATTTATTCTTCTTTAATCACTAATTAAAATGTTACCTAATTGTTTTAATAATGCACATACAAACATACATACTCTCACGTCCTACTCTCAAAAAGGGTAGATGAGCATCAAATTCACCAAATAATTATTTAGTTTTAAAAACCTGTTTTATTTACTTTTATCATGGCCAACTAAGAACAAAATAAAAATATTATACTATTTTTGCAACCGTGTTTTATTTAATTCTATAGATATAATAATTCAAAATAATTAAAAAAATATCATATCCATAGAAAGCCCGAAATTGTTTGAAAGAAACTACCACATTCAGTCTGCAGACTGTAAACGTGTTCGCAAACCATCATTGCAAAGAAGTCACCACACCACTTTAAAATATTAAAAAAATATTATCTAATATTCTAATTAGAAAATTCAGTAGCCAAAGGTATTGTAACAGGCCATGATAATAATAGGTTAAAGTATGACATTGCCGTTTTATAGTAATAGATACTTTGAATTGACATTAAACCTTCATGGAGTGAGATTTTTCTAATAAAAATGTGCAACATTCGTTTTTCGAGTTTCAATTTTTTGATGTGTATATCTTTCCGTTCGCCTTCTATATATACAATTTGTGAGAGTGATTTCGTGAAATATTACGGAAGTAGGTGTAACAGTGTGACAGAAGGTCGGGGAAGCGCGCTTGCGCGCGCCTTTTTGTAAATTTCAAATCGATGTTATGAACATGACATATTATTATTATATGTGACATATAATAATAATATGTATATATATATATCATTCGAGTCTTCTAAAGGAAGGAAGGAAGGAAGGTCGCGGGAAGCCGCTGGATGCAAGCAGCACAAAACCGGTCGTTGTGGAGATCCTTGGGGGAGGCCTTTGTCCAGCAGTGGACGTCTTTTGGCTGAGATGATGATGATGATGATGAGTCTTCTAATGAGTATTTACTTCAGAACAATAACTAAAGCTATAGAAGGAAGGTAAAAATAAAAATCGTGCAACTATGTTTAGTTCCGTTCTATCTTATGGCTAGAAAAGGAGATTGGAGTGCGACAAATGGTTGACACTTAGTTTTTATTTTTTGTATTGTTATGTCATTCGGTCATCAGAAAAATAAAATCTCGAGTCCTTTTGCCCGGCCAAAATCATACATTGATTTAAAAGCTGACAGTTCGTTTCACAAATCTGGTGACACCTTCGAAATAACGAAAGAAAAGGGACAATCGATCTCTTTCCAATATCACCTAGGTTCATTAGTTAAAATAGTGCGAACTGATGAATTTGTGTTGTTATTTTAGTCCGGTTTCTATAGCTTTAGTTATTATTCTGAGGTATTTACTGCATTTATTTTATAGTTATAAAATGATGTAATACCTGACCCATTTTTTTCAGAATATAATGTTAAAATTGCTTATTACTAAGGTGAGATGTCAAATGTTACACATCATATGCGACTACTGTAAGGCTTGCTCGTTTTTTTTATTCTGCTTAGACGGGAAAGATGGATACTTCGTAAATCCGAGTAATTTTTAAAAACGAGTTCCGACGCGGAACTAACGCGGCAGAAACGGCTCGCAATATTAGAAAGGAGACTGCTAACGAACACACCGTGTGTTTTGGTTTAAACGCTTTCGTAATGGAAACTTCGACTTGAAGAACGAACCACGTGGAAGACCGCCTACACAGGTGAATTACGCTGAATCGAAGGAGATGATGGAAGCCGATCCGAGTCAAACTACTTAGGAATTAGCGGCATGGTTTACTGCCTGCCACGGGTGACTCATTTGCATCTAAACATTGAGATAAAAAATATGTAAAATGTGCTTTATTATTTTTATACTCATTCTTCTTATGATTTGATTGATCTGCATAAAGAAACGCGTGTTGAAACTTGCGTTGCCTTATTGAATCGGTACAGAGATAATGGATCGAATTATGACGTGACAAAAAGTAGATTCTTTACGATAACAGTAAGCGAAAAATGCAATGGGTGGCCCCAGGTAAAGCAAAGCTTTCCAATAAAAAGGTAATGGTAACTGTTTGGTAGTGGTAACTGTTTGGTGTTTGGTGGTACTTCATGATGATATTCAATATAGCTTTTTCAGATCTGGTCAAGCAATAACAGCTGATGATTACTGTGCTGAACTTCGAACAATGATGGCGAAACTGGCAGTGACTCGTAAATCGATCTTTACCATTATTGCTCCATGATAAAGCAAGACCTCACACTGCACGAGAAACCGTTGTAACTCTACAGGAGCTACAGTTAGAAACCATACGTCATCCTCCGTATTCGCCAGACCTTGCTCCAACTGACTACCATTTTTTCGTGATTTGGACAATTTGCTACGTGGAAAATTTTTTTCTCCTTAAGTGGCAGTACAAAATGCTTTCACACAGTTTGTCGAATCTAGATCCCCTAAGTTCTATCGCAAAGGAACTTCCGGTTAGATGCCAACAATGTATAGATAATGAGGGTAAATATTTTTATTAAATAAATATGTTAAACGAGTTTTAATTTTTCTAAGAAACGAAGAGTGGCAGTCAATCTCTCATAAGGGCTAATAGCTTCTCTCATATTAGTATCTTGTTTAGCAGTATACACGTTTTAAAAGCTTGAAATATGTCGTTTTGTCCATCCTTAAATACATAGAGCAACACGGGCCTCCGGCGGATCCGCCGGAGGCTCGTGTTGCTCTGTGCTTAAATAGTTTCGCCAGTCACTTGGTTCTAGATAACTCATTTAACAAATTTACGTGAGTGAATTGATTCCCTTTTTTAAGCCATTCTTGCATCCACTGCTTTCTTTTTTGTTTTTTAGTAAGTATCAACAAAGGCGTCGTGCTCAGTGGCGTGCACTTGGAGAGGCAGTCCAGCAGTGGACGTGTGTAGGCTGATGATGATGATGATGATGGCAACAAACAGTAGCCGCAGTAAGAATTAATGTTCTTCTTCGGAATCAGAATCCCTTTTTTTTGTCGACACAAGTAACTAATTTGTATGTACATACAAAAATAATTTTATTTTTATGTTGCTCATGTTTTGGGTTCCATTATAATGAGCTCATTGTGATAAAAATCAATAAACCTAAATATTTCCTCGTTACTCCATAATGCCACGCTCGCCAACATGTGAGCTAATTGCGGCTTGCGCCAAATTCCCTTTGACTCGTGCACGAAAAACCGACGCTCAACGGGTGAAAAACATGAGCAACATAAAAATAAAAACACAGTTTTTTAATTGTCGCCATCTAGTGTACCTACTATTTTCTTTTGTACCATTTTAGGGGCTTAACACTTAACACTTGTAGTTTTTAACCCCAACGAAAAGAATGAAGCTTCTAGTTTGAAACCGTTTGTTTGTCTGTGTCATTGCAATTTAAACCGATTAAGTATTTATCAAATTTTATACAATGGCGTTTCCATTCAAATTAAATTAATAACAAAATAATGTAAATTACTTGTGTCGTCGTAGTTTTTAAATTTCCTTTCGGAAGCCTTGGGATAGTTCATATTAAAGTTATGTAAATAACTAAGTTATAAAGTAAGAGCACCCCCGTTTTTAAGATATGAAGGTTACCGCTTACCCGCTACTTATCAACAGTACCAACCCTAACAATCACTTTATTTTTTCGAAAACGTTAATTATTCGAACAAAGTTCTAAGTAAGAGTTACTAAACGTAGACGTTGGCGACGTAGTGTAGACAAATGACTAAACGTGTCAGGTGCATATTTAATTTTTAACAACCCTATTAGTCGAACGAAGTTAGTGCAAGTCAAAGGGAGCCGACTGCACTGCGCTCGCTTTTCGGCACGCCGCGACTCTGGCGGCGAATTCGGCGGCCCTATTAACATTTTGCTAGAGGTGTTTTAGATATGGATGGGATGATCGACGATGACTTAACATATCGAATTATTGTACATGTCGTGATCATGAATCGCGAATCATCTACTGCCACTAGGGTCTATTCTAACTAGTCACTAGACCAGATTCTATTGTAATCTCGTGGATTTACTGGTTTTAGGCCATGATGTCCCGGGTTCGATTCCCAGCTAGGTCAAATTATTTTGTAAATTCTTTGGTATGTGGAAGATAACGAGTTTAAGTTCCAGTAGTCTAGTAGTAAGACTACCGTCCCCAAGCCTAAATGTCCCGAGTTCGATAGGGGAAAGGCAAAGGCTAGGGCAAATTATTCAGTTACATTTGCTTGGTGGGAAGGTTTGTTTTAAAGCGGAAGATATGTTTTATCGACTCGAGTCAATTGATAAGATTACCGGTTTCAGATAACTGATGTTAAAATTACCTACAGCTGATAGGTTTTCTTAGTCCATCGTCCACCGGGATAACTACTTTCATACTACCCTTTTAAGTAAGCCTGAGTGTAACAATCTTTGTTATTTTAATGTTAAATAAATACATTTTTAAAAATTTAAAACGAACTATCGTACGAGAGCAATAAACATTGCAACATTTCGCCCGTCCCTAGTGTTACACGTCGGCTTGAGTAGGAGCGAGTCCATCTTTTTTGGCATGTCAATGTCAGTCAGAGTCAGAGGTCAGTCTGATGAGAACTTCTGTGCGTGAATGAATATTGCAAAAATGCCGTACCGATATTCTAATGTAGATTATTTTAACATGGTCACATGTTATCGTGACGCAAACTACAGCCTCGCTGAGCGGTAAGGCTTTATCAGGAAGTGTACGGTGTGCGCGTCGGTCCCCGCACTATCTTGGGAGCTGAGCAGCGATTCCGGGAGTCTGGGAATTTTATGCCTCGTGGTGATGCTGAAAGACCTCGCTATTCGCCACAGCTGGAAGAAAGCATATTGGATTTCTTCGCGTGCCATCTAACCGCCAGTACACGCGATGCAGCGGCTGTCTTTGAAGTCAGTGACTTTTATACGTGGAAGGTGCTGAAACGGGTAGGGCTGCATCCGTTCCACTTCACGCGAGTCCAGGAGCTCATGTTACCAGGACTTTGCACCACGAATGGCATTTTGTCAATGGCTCCGGCGAAATAGGCGGTGCAACATTTTGTGAACTGATGAAAGCACATTCACAAGAGTGGACATGTTCAACATCCACAATGCCCACTACTGGACTGAGGAAAACCCAAGATTGGCGCGCACGAAACATTTTCAACATAGGTTCAGTGTTAATGTGTGGGCGGGGCTATTAGGGAACCAACTTTTCGTCCAGTTTTTCTAGACCGGCTCAACGGAGCTTTATACGAGTGAACCTGGTAGAGATGCTTGCCGACGTGCCTATCGGACTGCGTCCGAGGCTGCATTAGCAGCACGATGGAGCGCCGCGCCGCCGGCGCACTACGACCGCAACCTCCGCGCGCATCTCACAAGGATCTATGAAGATCGTTGGATTGGTCGCGGTGGACCGATCGCATGGCCAACACGCTCACCGGACTTGACGCCGCTGGACTTTCACCTTTGGGGTCGTGCGAAGGACTTAATGTATGGTCATGACGGCCACCAGTGCCGAACAGTTACGAGCCCGTATAGTAAGTGCTTTTGAAACAATGCGTTTTGATAGTGACACTCTAGTGCGTCTTAATCGGAACGTTTATAAGAGGGCCAACCTTTGCGTGCGACAACAAGGAGGCCACTTCCAGCAGTTGCTCTAAGTGATATTTTTTTTTAATTGATTTTTAAATAATAACTTTGTAAATAATTTTATTTTTTACAGTCACACATCATATCCTATATAAAACTGTCAAACTTCTTCAATCGATTTAAACTTTACCTCCAACACGTTAAGGTCAAAAATTAACTAAAGAAATTTGTCATTTTTGTTGTCAGCACTCAAAAAAAAAAGCAGTGACAAAATTCAGCGCTTACGTCAGCCTTCCCGGTAGCATAGCGGTCAGTGCAGCCGCCCGGATTGCGGAAGACCCAGGTTCGATTTCTGGCTGGGTCGGGTAGGCTTTTAATTTTTTCACTGTATTTTATAAAATTTTATAAATATTTAATTTAGCTTCAGTGCAGCAATTAGCACTTGAAAATAAAAAGTAAAAATTTAAATGGTTTTACATTAACTTGCCAGTCCAAAGCCTGGAGAAGTGTGATGGGAGGTATGAAAAGATGATTAATAGTTTGTCAATATTAATAATAATGTTTTTTTTTATTTGTCATTGTGATAAAAATATGTCTGTCATTGTTATTTAAATAAACTATTTTAAATAAAAAGTATTTTATTTATCCTACTACGCAATCCTTCTACCAACCCGCATTGGGCCAGCGTGGTGTCTTATGTGATGCGGTCCATGTGGGAAGGCCTGTGCCCAGCACAGCAGTGGGACTTTTATAGGCTGATGATGAACACCTTTATTACTAATAGTTCTGATTCAAGCACGTACCCAGGATTTTTCGTCGGGGGAGGGGGTGGGAGGGCGTCCGTTTAGGTAAATGATTAAAGTACCTAATTGACACGTAAAAGCTTCTTAGACATAAAAAGCAAATCTATTTTCACATAATAATTATTTAATAGATATTTTTAAAAATGAGACAATGTTACAGCATTAAATTTAACTGTCTTGGTCGGGAGGACATTTCGTTCAAAACATCATCCACTGAAATGGCTTGATTTGAGTGGGCCGACATCAAGGCCAACCCGGTTAAACGATCATTCCCCATTTTATTGCGTAAATATGTTTTTACTCGTTTTATTTTCAACAGATTCCCCCTGAGACGTCCTTGTTCTGATCTGCCTGATAGGTAAACTTCAAGTAGGTACATAATAGATTGTTATTTTATCATATTAAACATTTAACATTTTAACATTTATTTAACTTATCATTCTCTGTCATAATAATAAATTACTCTTAACTACCTACTATCTATCACGAGCACAGAGTTTTTTAGCGAGCGGCATAACCTACGTAGAAAGAATTGGGAGTTCTCCGGTGCGTGCGCAGAGACCGACGACACTTTAACACACACATTCAATGTATGAGTGAGTGAGCAAAGGCACCTCTTGACGTATGCGGTTAGGGGCGTGTCGTGTAAACAAAGTTCATTTTCCGTACGCGTGCGCATGTAGTGTACTATTATTTATTCTGTGATGTAGTAGTGATCAGCTGAGTACAGTATGATGTTTTACGTATTTCTGTTTCTAACTATTAATCATCAATTACTCTAAAATATATAATAATATACGCTAGGTATATTATAATGTTTTTTGGGCAAAATATTTTTATTTTAACGCAAACTACCTGTACTAAAGTGTATTTAAAAATATACGCCACTGATTTAATCGGACGCATCCTGTTGTATAATATGATAGCTTCGATTCGAAATATGATAGTGATACTGTATAGTAAACATATAAATAAATAATTATGAAAAAATAAACAATTACTTTTAAGATTGGATATTAATGTTATATGTTTATCATTTAATTTCAAGGTCTCTTGCTTCTGTGTAGTTTACTAAAAGGAAATTTACCCATATCGAGATGACTGAGCGTGACCCACTGACCGGACATTGTGGTTTACCCGCCTTGTAGGTACTACCGTTAAGTTTGCGTGCATGTATAAGTATCTTTAGTAACTCGTAGTTTTGTCAAGATATTTCTTTTGACAGAATACTTAGAGACCCAATTGGGTCTCTAACAAAACAAGGGAACGTTTATGTTTTTACTTTTTTATATATCTTTGTATTCATAGCATCTAAGTGTTAGCTAATTGAATTTCTAACAATTCTTATTTGGTTCTGGTAATCGACTTACAAGCGGACGAAAAACGCATATTATTTAGAATATAAGTGCTATCGCCACGTTACTGTTTAGGCCAAGGCCATCACGCTTGAGTGCCTGAAACTGTGCAGAACTGCGAGTCAAAGAACCAAGAGCTATCCCTTTCAAACGCGCGCGAGTTCGCTTCGCCCGCGTTGATCATTAAAACTTATTATGCATTTTAGATGGAAAAATTAAAGTAACAAACTTCCATTGTTGTTTTGGCGGCCATAACTGGACACACAAATAAATAATAGAATATGCTGCTGGATATACGCCTTTTCCAATCCATGCCATTGAGCCCGATCTCGGCGGTTCCCATTTTTCAGCTATTGGAGAACATTCACACATACTCGCGTATCATGTTGGCGTCAATTTAGTTTTAGTTGTAATAGGTTTTAATCGTAGTTTGAAATCTCGTTTTGCGTGAATTAGCGGCATTCCTTAATTATCTACTCTGTTAGTGATGGGAAAGAATCGAGCCTTCAAAGTCCTGTTTAAAACGACTAGACTCAGTTTTAGTAAATCGTAAATTACTTTTATAATGATAAGACGTGAGTATTCACAACACGAGTGTTCAGAATTTAATTTAATTAAGTCTTATTGGTGAAGTCTGGTATAATTAGTGGTATCATCACAATTGTCTGGTATTGCTATAATTATCTGATTATCTGATATAACTTACATTGAGAACTATGATGAAAAAATCCAATGTGAACAGGAACGATGTTATGGGGTTGAAGTTGAGCTGAAACAAAAACAAAAATATATATTATACAAGCTCGGTTATAGGTACGATTTTTTCTTACAACTACTTGAAGGTTTTGGGGTGTAAAACTTTTTGATTTGATTGCTTTTATAATTGGTTGACCCAGGCTTTAATTTTGTTATTGTTGAAAAGCCCTTATCGTCATGAATTGTGATAAGTTTCATCTGAAACTGACGATTTGTATTTTGAAAATACGAATATTTTTAAAAGGTGATGTTATTGTACAGGTGCCAATATAATAAGAACAGCGAAACTCACAGTCGAGATTTGAAAACCGTTCTTTAGGAATCATATAATGGAATAAATCACACAATGAAGAAAAAATAAAAGTTAAGCATAATTTTTATATGACACTACACAATATTTGTTTATTTATATAGCTACAATACATAAATGTTTCTAAAGCCATGTATTTATTTTAAAGGGTTTTTAAGTGGTGGCTATGATGTTACAACTAATATGAAAGCTCAGTATATTACAATCTTTTATTTAGTTTCACCTATCCCGATGTTAGTTTGTGATCAAATCTTGCAAGTTAAACTTGATCAACTTCCCGGTTACCGATTGAGCTGAAATTTTGCATGCATGTGTAAATCGGATGACAATGCAAAATTAGGTTAGGTTAATTTCGGTAATTTAACGACACAACCCCATCGAGTTTGGGTTCGTATGATTCGTCTTGTCGAGTACTTTGGTGCTAGATGGTAACCAGGGTCTGATGATGGAGCTGGGAGATGGCCATAGGAACTCGGTAATTTAACGACACAACCCCATCGAGTTTGGGTTCGTATAATTCGTCTTGTCGAGTACTTTGGTGCTAGATGGTAACCAGGGTCTGATGATGGAGCTGGAAGATGGCCATAGGAACTCGGTAATTAAACGAGACAACCCCATCGAGTTTGGACTCGTTTGATTCGACTTGACGAGTACTTTGGTGCTAGATGGAAACCAGGGTCTGATGATGGAACTGGAAGATGGCCATAGGAACTCGGTAATTAAACGACACAACCCAATCGAGTTTGAGCTCGTATGATTCGTCTTGACAAGTTCTTTGGTGCTAGTTGGTAACTAGGGTCTGATGATGGAACCGGAAGGTGGCCATAAGAACTCGGTAGTTAAACGACACAACCCTATCGAGTGTGGACTCGTTTGATACGTCTTGACGAGTACCTTGGTGCTAGATGATAACCAGGGTCTGATGATGGAGCTGGAAGATGGCCATAGGAACTCGGGAAAATAATTTCGTTCGTTCGTTCGTTCCGTTTGCAATGAATGTCTATTCTGTCTTTGATTAGATGCATTAGATAGATGACCTAATGCCAAGGTGAGCACGTGCCGGCCGAGGGCTAAGTGATATGAGGGTGTATAAACATGTCATTCAAAAATACTAAAAAGTTAAAAATTAATTTAAAAAAAAAACTTTTTATACAAGCTTTTATTACTTACTTACTTGTTAATAAAAAAAAGAACTAAAAAGTTAAAAATAAGTTAATATAAAGTAAAGTTTTTATCACAGACCCAACTCTTTTATAAATAAAAGCGTGTTACATTGTAATTGCAAAAGAAAAATAATAAAGGTGTAATATGCTAAATGTTCTTTAATGTTCCATCAAAATGTAACATGCTTTTATTTATAAAAAAAATGGGTCTGTGATAAAAACGCAAATATTTTTATATTAAATTATTTTTAACTTTTTAGTTCTTTTTTTCATTAACAGGTAACTAATAAAAGCTTGTTTTTAAAAAGTTTTTTCTTTTAATTTTTTAATAACAATCTGCTTACGGCAATTAGAAATACAAAGAGCGTTTGTACGAGTAATAAAGTCAAATTAAAAATATGTCTGCGGCAAATCTACGTGGTTTATAAACCATTGATAGAAATTCAGTATTCAAGCTTAAAGCAACATTTTATTGACAGGGGTAATCGGCGACTCAACCGTGGCCTGTTATGGGTAACCGCACAAAACAAGGAGACTGCAGAAGGCAAGCTTCATACAAATGCAATCTCGGACAATCTCCAACCAGTCCAAGCGCACTGCGCAGCTGTTGCGAAATTCCGTGTCCGTGATGCTATGGCCACACTATCGCGAATATTTGCCGTTTTCACGACAAGCAATAATTAAATTTTTGACCGTGTTCTGAAATGTGACTATTGCTTGACCCGACTTCGGAAAATGTTCGCGATACCGCGATAGTGTGGCCGTATGAGAGACAATCTATGTCTCCTTATTTTGTGATAACCTGAGCCATGAGCTCTTATAGCAGTTTTGTAACAGTATTTTTGCGGGTTTATAAAAGTTTTTTTATTTTATATTATTTATCTTTTTTTATGTATCCGCCATCATAATGATGTACTTTTGGCTAAGCTAGCCGTCTTCGGGCAAACCAGCGTCGTACCGACTAGGTGTCGAAGTGGTCGCCATGACCGAAATCGCTTGGATCAATCACCATCTCGATAGAGCTCGATGGTGCAGTGTAACGCGCTGAGGTTAAGCAACTTTCGCAATGGCCGGTCATTGGATGGGTGACCAAAAATTGATTATCTCGAGCTTCTTTGTGCTTCGGAACGCACGTAAAGCCGAAGGCATAAAAACAAAACCCACTTTGGTCGACCAATGAATTGAGTCCAAGACCTCCGGATATCTGGTCAAGCGCCGCTTGCCCACCGAAACGTACCATAAACTTTTTAAAACAAAGTAAAACATAGTAAATATTAAAATATTCCGCGAATTCGTTTAATTCCGGCAAAGTGTTTTTTCTGTAGAACATCGATATGATTAAAGTAATTGGTGTGAAGTGCTCACGATCGCTTTATTAATGGTTATCAGCTTGTCACATGCACACATGTTATTCTCACACTATATGAAATTCCAGCCATGTACCTACACTATCGCAGCGACTTTGTGTGTTTAGGATAAGATGTTTGCTTGACTTAACAACAAAAGACATCCCATTCCATGGATTTAAAGTTAAGAAGACCCTAACATCCCAGGGTCTGGAGCACATGGGGAAGTATTACACGATTTTGTTTTTTCTAATTTTTTAAGTTGTAATGAAAACCAAATCCCAAAGTTTAATTTGTAATAGCGGTAGGTATATAACAAAGTAGAACAACGTTTCATGGCAATTTTTACCGATCCTTCGCGTGAACGATGAATACGAAGATATAAATCTAATTGTATAGCAATGCTAACAAGAACTCTAAATATTGTAAGCAAAACCCGCAAAGGAGCGGGGGGGAGGGGGACGCTGGAACTTTATACTAAGTTCACGTTTGGAGGGACCCGCGCAAAGCCAACGCTAATCGCTAAACCCTCTCGCACTTGACCTACCTTTGTATAGAGTTACTTATCCGAATCTTGATTCCAAAGCCTGATTGGTTTCCGTAACAGTATCCGACGGATAAATCAATCATTAATCTCTGTTCGATTAAACGGCGATAATTATCTTGTTAATTATATTTCTCCAATGTTAAGTGATGGTATTATGTTACCATGTCGTTGTTTTGTCTTTTGTTATATTTTTCGTTTCTTGACAGAAACAAAATATACAAAGTGTTAGGTACTCATCGCGCACATCGGGTCATAATCGCGCACAAAGTTGCTTTTAGTATTAAAAGCAACTTTGTGCGTCAAGTGCGAGAGGGTTTAGCGATTAGCGTTGGCTTTGAGCGGCGCCCTCCAAACGTTAACATTTTCTCGTCTAAAAGAGGTACTTCATTTTTTTTGTTGGAGACCATAATACCATGGTCCCCAACAAAAAAATTCAGTACTTACCTACCTTTTTTAGACGACAAAATGTTAAAAAGTTTTCCGGGAGATGTAATGCTCGACGCTTACGTTTATGTAGTAGATGACCACTGTTCTTCGCTACAGAATGCTAAGCGGCTATTCCCAATGTCGACAACAAGAAGTCCAGTACGATGGCACTAAGATATTTTTCCTTGTCAGTGAATCTATACGTAACTGAAGTAGGAGTCGCCAAGAGAGGCAGCTTCGACTTATAAAAGCCTACATTTTACATGTAATGGAAACGGGTTGGTACGCATTTTTTCACATAACTTTTAAGTCCTATTATTGGAAGTCCGAAAATATTTCTCATACCCTTTTACATCCTAATGATCACTCTTCATAAAATATTTAGTACTTTTTAAACTATCATGGTCACTTGTATTAGAATAAATATTATTAACGGGATTATTACCATGTTTATTGACGTGTTTGAGTATCCGATATTTCGGCACAGTTGCATGCGCCATGATCACGGATGTACGGATGTACAATAAACATGGTAATAATCCCGTTAATAATATTTATTCTAATATTTAGTACTAATCGATCGATACTCATAATCATCAGAATTCATAATACCACTAATATAATACACCTGGTTTAAACTAAATGTTTGTTTTCATATAGTTTCTTATACTCATGATCAAAACTCCTAATCATTCTAAATACATAACGCTAATATTTATTTTCATATATTTCTTAATCATTTTAATAGTCATAATGTCAATAATCACACATAAAATACGTGTTGTGTACCTGCAATGTAAAAAAAAATGTGTACGACGACCAGCGAAGCGAGGAGGAGTGTTAGGTAGAACTGCGATCCTACAGCGAGCGCGCGAGCTGAGCGAGAACCAAGCAAATTTTTTAAAATACTACACTTTGATTCAAATACTAAAGTGGGAATTGTTAAGTGCAGTAAATACAAATTTAAAAAATATGTAAAAATAAATAAGTACATTGCAAAAACCAAAAAACTAAAAGACAAAAAGTATGTTCCAATAAAATTGTTATATAAAAAAAAGAAGACAACTAGGCGATGAATTAGATATGTATTCATTGTTATTAGAGAATAATATTACTGAATATGATAATGACACAAAACAATTTCAAATGGGGATTTGTAAACTTCACAAATCTTTAGAATTTAATTATATTTATTACAAACAAGTACAATAGTACTAAAAATGAGTGCGAGGAACACATGCTCGCTTTAAAATGCCTTATTCAAGCAAATTGTAATTAGCCAAATAAAAATAGCTCATATAGCAGCTCTCTGCCAGTATGTGAGTCCTCGTTCACTCATCACCAAAACCCTTCCTCCATATCGAATAGTTCTGACACCCAAAATAACATTGTAAGATCTGAGACAATAATTTTTAGTGATGAACTTGGTAAATCCATGGGCCAATTATTAAGTACGTATTTGGGACAAACTGTAACTAATTATTTTATGCCTAGCTTAACTTATCACAATATTATTAAAAAAGTTGTGGATTATAAATTTAATGAAAACACCACACTATTGATTTTAGTGGGACACAGGGGAAGTATGGACAAGATTGAAAAGTTAAAATGTTTTAAATCTATTGTATTCATTAGACGTTAAAAATGTTGTTTTGTTCACACTTCCTTATAGCCAAAGCTTGCCACAGACTGAAAACAATATAAGGCATAAAATAAATCTGACATTACATACTCTGACATTTAATAATAAGAGTAAATTTCATCTTATTGACTTAAATAAGTATTGCTTGCGGCTTGCATTTGCAAGCATTC
Source organism: Eudonia lacustrata (assembly GCA_947562085.1). Lineage (NCBI taxonomy): Eukaryota > Metazoa > Arthropoda > Insecta > Lepidoptera > Crambidae > Eudonia > Eudonia lacustrata. Next base: position 15,877,793 of record OX387339.1, read on the forward strand.
CTGCTTTAAATCTAGATTTAGTAGAATTAAAACTCGATTTTAGCTTAATCCTGATTTAACGTCTTGCACATCATCAAATTATCTTAAATATCGAGTTCATCTAGCTCGGTTTAAGGTTGTTAAATCTCGATTTTATTGACAGACGGGCATCAATGTTTAATTTTTCTCTCTGTGTCTGTCTTTATTTGTGAAAATAGAGTATTCTTCGATTCTACGATTGCTACGACGAGGAAATCGTGGAATATTTAGAAATTCCGTTTTTCTTTCGAAGAGTCTTCTTCGAAAGTGATTTATTTGTAAAACGGTTTCGCTTAAGTAAACATAGTGCAATATTTCTACTACATAAAATTATCAATAATTTAGCAACGTCAGAACCTTTTTTTTCTATTATTGTAAATTTTTCCACAAGCTTCAGAAGATGCATATTTCAGCAGTTGTAAAATTCGGTGTCCTGGTGGATTTCTTCATCTTCAATAGTGTAAAAACCGATAAAACTCTAAAAATAATGCTAGGTATTTACATATCAGAAATTTTAAACACAAGTCACCACGATACAACTGTCAATACTGTCATTGACAAGCAAACTAACGACCAAAGATTCAGAATTAGTTTTTTATGCGATGTTTCTTTGTACGCAATTATGTTTGGACATATTGTTTTTGTGAAAACGGAACGTATAGAACGAACGGTGACTGAATGATGGACTAAATGTAGATTTAGTTAAATCGAACGTAAATTTAGTATGTGCAAGGCAACTTTGATGAGATTTAAGTTAAGTCGAGTTTAGTACTAAATCTAGGTTTAATAAAATCGAGATTTTTATAATTTTATTGCAAGTGGCCCTTAGACAATAAATTATATTTGACAAAAGTTTAATTTTATCTTAATAAATATCTTAAGAGACAGATAGCATTATCGCTATCGTATTATATTGAATACTCAGCCAAAAATTTGGCTACCCTATCTGCCCCTATTGGGCAGAACAATGACATTGCTAATTGTACTTTGGAATCTGTTCCAAATCAATCTATTTACAATCATTTAAATTGATCTCTAAGACAATAGAGAAAAACTCTAGCGACTTAAATATTAAGACAAATGAAAGGTCCACCATTATAAACATTATTCATCAAAACATTCAGGGCTATTCTGGAAAGGAATTAGAATTGGAATTATATATAAATTATATATAATTATATATTATTATTATTATTAATTATATATTATATATTATTAACATCAGGTGAGGTGTAGTCAAATGCCTGCCTATAACCAATAAAAAAAAAAAAAAATATAAATGAAAAAAATGTACATGTCTTATGCTTAACCGAGCACTGGTTAAAACAATGCAAACTGTTAGTAAGCATTGATAATTATAAAGTCATTAGTTCGTTCACTAGAGAGTCTGCTATAAGAGGTGGGTCACTGATATTATTAAACGATACATTACAATCAAAGGAGCGTAAAGACATAGTATCCCTCTCAGTTGAACGAAATATTGAACTATCATGTGCGGAGCTCGAGCAGTATGTTATTGTTTGTGTGTATAGGCCTCCCTCTGGTAATTACCACTTATTTGAGTCCATTATGGAAGAAGCCTTGCGAAAAGTATGCAATTGTAAAACGAGGATAGTTGTATGTGGTGACTTTAATATAAATATTTTAGATGGCTCACAGAACTCTGTGAGGTTTCTTAATCTCTTCAAATCGTTTGACTTGCAAAATTTTTTTGATGAACCTACAAGAGTTACAGCCACATCAGCTACCTGTTTAGATAATATTTTTTATAATTGTAATGCTATTGAGAAATCAATAATAAATTTTATAAGTTCTGATCACAATGGTCAGAGAGTTAGATTTTAGCACCAATATGATCGTTCTTCAAAGAATATTTTGTACAGGCCAGTGACCACTAATCGATTAGACAGATTTAAAAAGAATGTAAATGAGAAAGTGTCACATATACAATTTAAAAATGACAATGCGAATAGCTTATATGACAATTTATTCGAAATAATCAAAAAAGAGTTTAATAACAACTTTACTCAAAAATTAATCAAAATAAGTCTAAAACTAAATTCAGTGATTATTAGTAGTTAGATTAGTAGAAATAGGGTTTTTAAAACATTATTATTATTATTTTTTTTTTTTATTTTTTTTTTTTTGTTTTTTTTTTTTTTTTTTGTTATTTTTTTTTTTTTTTTTGTTTTTTTTTGTTTTTTTTTTTTTTTTTTTTTTTTTTTTTTTTTTTTTTTTTTTTTTTTTGTTTTAAACAGTTTTCTGGGTATTACCTTAGATCATAAATTACAATGGGGTTCTCATATTGCTGCCCTGGCAGGAAGACTTAGTTCAGCTGCCTATGCGGTTAGAAAAATAAAGTTACTTACTGATTGAAAAACGGCAAGATTGGTTTACTTTAGTTACTTTCACAGCGTCATGTCATATGGTATTTTATTGTAGGGCTCAGCGGCTAACATTGAAACCATTTTTGTAATACAGAAAAGAGCCATTCGAGCCTTAGACCCCGTGATACGCTGAGAGAGTTATTTAAGCAGATTAATATTTTAACTGTAGCTTCACAGATTTATGAGAATATCGTTTATGTTTATAAAAACTTAGATAAATTCGAAAAAAAAGTAATACCCATAATTTTTAAGACAAGAAATAAAAACAAACTTGCCGTTCCAAAACTAAGACTCAATAAGGTCGGTAATTCATTTGTTGAGAAATTTACAATAAAGTGTTTTCACTCTAACGGAATTGCCACTACACAAGTTTAAGACAGAAATAAAACAAGGTCTAATGAAAAAAGGTTACTATAAAATTGATGATTATCTTAATGATAAGAATGTGTGGTCATCTTAGTCTGCTCGCCTGCGCATGTTATTTCACATTGTAATAAGTAGTTACACTTTCGTATACAACTCTTAGTTTAAAAGAGTAGCTGCTAAGTTTCTTGCTGGAGTCTTTTTAGCAGAATCAACCTTCCGAACCAGCAGTAGAATCGCATTACATATATGTATTAATGTTTATATAATTTTTAACGCAAATTTTGTTGCGAACAAATTACAAAAACACAAATGTTGAAAAAATTTCCACGAGCAGGGTTTGAACCTGCACCCTTCTGACATACCGGGTCAGGTGCTCTTCCAATTGAGCTATCGTGGTTCTAACCAGCCCGCCGAAATTATTCAACACTATTTACTTTTTACTTTGAAAGCCAAAGGCGCCCATTCAATGTTAACAACTACCGTCATTAACATCCGATCATAATATTTTTACAAATACTAAAGATCAGTTAAGAAGTAGGCAAGCTATTTATAAATGTTTATATAATTTTTAACGCAAATTTTGTTGCGAACAAATTACAAAAACACAAATGTTGAAAAAATTTCCACGAGCAGGGTTTGAACCTGCACCCTTCTGACATACCGGGTCAGGTGCTCTTCCAATTGAGCTATCGTGGTTCTAACCAGCCCGCCGAAATTATTCAACACTATTTACTTTTTACTTTGAAAGCCAAAGGCGCCCATTCAATGTTAACAACTACCGTCATTAACATCCGATCATAATATTTTTACAAATACTAAAGATCAGTTAAGAAGTAGGCAAGCTATTTATAAATGTTTATATAATTTTTAACGCAAATTTTTTTGCGAACAAATTACAAAAACACAAATGTTGAAAAAATTTCCACGAGCAGGGTTTGAACCTGCACCCTTCTGACATACCGGGTCAGGTGCTCTTCCAATTGAGCTATCGTGGTTCTAACCAGCCCGCCGAAATTATTCAACACTATTTACTTTTTACTTTGAAAGCCAAATTTGCGTTAAAAATTATATAAACATTTATAAATAGCTTGCCTACTTCTTAACTGATCTTTAGTATTTGTAAAAATATTATGATCGGATGTTAATGACGGTAGTTGTTAACATTGAATGGGCGCCTTTGGCTTTCAAAGTAAAAAGTAAATATATGTATTGTTTATTAAATTATATATTTTAAGTATTATTGTGTGTACTTGTACTTATATTACTTTTTAATATACTTTTTCTTTTTGATATAACTACCTACTTGACGTACATAAGTATTCCTAAATTGAATAAAGATTTTTCATTTCATTTTTCATTTCAATAATACAAAGAAGACTCACTCTCTAACAAAAGTCAAGTTTAAGTATAAAAAAATTTCTACTCTTACGACTTTCACGCGAAATTGAAACTTATCGTGTGACCCAAGCGTTCATATTCCGTTAGGCAACGCTGACTCGATATCGATTTGACGTCAGGAGCGCAGGGTTCCCACTCATAGCATATCAGTTATCATAAACATAAGTCACAAACAAACCTAGGTAAGCGGACCTCTTTGTTAATCTTTAGTGATATTTTTTTAAAGTGAGCTTGATAAACTCTAAGGATATTTCGTTTATTTGTTAGATACCTAATGGTAACTTGTTTTAAACTGAATCTAAAGCGTTTAATTTTAGGTACCTACATAAAACTATATTTAATCAAAAAAAGGGAATCAAATATTTGTGATCAATACGAAAATCTAGGTAGGTACATACCTACCTACTAAATACCTAGGCTGCTAATTAATAGTTATTATCCACTTATTTTCACTTCAGACGAACTAAACCGCTTACCTATGTAGTATAACAATCTCGATTAATCGTACAATAAACTAATCGTAAATAACTTGCCGCAATAACTTCCGGAATTTAAAAAAATGAAAATTCTATTCATTGTTCTTTCTTTTATTTAGACAACCGAAAACACAACAGTATCTTTTATAAGTAGTCATTATTGGGTGCACAAAAATCACAGAAGTGATCGTACGTTTAACGCACGACGCCGCGCGACGTGAAGCGTGCGAGCCGAGCGGTACCCTGGCTGCCATACGCCTCCCCGGGAGGCGCGCCGGCCGAACGTAACTAAACTGCGGAGTGACACCCCCCTGCTAATACTAAACATTTAGTAGACAGATAAATTGTCTTATTAGAAGGCAACTGTTCTGAAAAACAATATTATGAGTTGAAGTATGTTCTTAGTAATGACATTAATAATAAAACAATATGATCACAGACTGTCATGAAGCAAACTGTTCTGAAAAACAACATTATGAGTTGAAGTATGTTCTTAGTAATGACATTAATAATAAAACAATATGATCACAGACTGTCATGAAGCAAACTGTTCTGAAAAACAACATTATGAGTTGAAGTATGTTCTTAGTAATGACATTAATAATAAAACAATATGATCACAGACTGTCATGAAGCAAACTGTTCTGAAAAACAACATTATGAGTTGAAGTATGTTCTTAGTAATGACATTAATAATAAAACAATATGATCACAGACTGTCATGAAGCAAACTGTTCTGAAAAACAACATTATGAGTTGAAGTATGCTCAATGACATAATTAATAAAACAATAATATAATCACAGACTGCCATAAAGGAAACTTCTGAAAAAAAATATGAGTTTAAACATTTTCTTAGTAATGACAGTATTAATAAAAAATATGATATCTGTCTGTTATATTATGAGTTCCGTTGGTAGTAATTAAAATTTATGAACAAAAAAAGTATGAGGAAATAATTTATGAAGAGTGATTATTATGAACACAAATCGGTAATAAAACCAAAACAGGAATAAGATTTTTATGTGAGTCAATGTGGACCCAATGGATACAATTAGCTTATTATCTAAACTATCTTCATCATTAGCTCATTTTATGGCCCCACTTCTGGGGCACAAGCCATCCCTATGGATGGATAGGGAGAACGGGCCATAAACCACCACCCAGTGCGGGTTGGTGGTTGTTAACGACTCCTAATACAGCCGGGATCAACGGCTTAACGTGCCTTCCGAAGCACCAAGGAGTTCGAGATGATACATTTTTGGTCACCCATCCGATGACCGGCCTTTGCGAAAGTTGCTTAACTTCAGCAATCGCAGACCGAGCGCGTTAACCACTGCGCCATCGAGCTCCTCTTAACTACTAACCTCTACTACTAACCTATAAATTATCTTAAATAGGTGTATTTAATCGACAATACCCTAAATACAAAACACATTAGGGCACACGAATACAATTGAAAAATACTAAACATCACCAGACAGACAAACTTCGGATAGATAGATTCAGCCGATAATACAGAGGTACCTATAATAAACTTGTTAAAACAAATAACACCTCACTGTTGCTGACGCATGAAAACTATTAAGTATTTTTCTATCTTTTTAAGTGGACACCGTTCGCTTCATGACACTCATCTAATCTTATCTTAAAACGCTCAATAATCACACACTGGACCATCACACGTGGATGGTGTTGAGTTCATTTACTGTTCTTAATTTGTTATTCATTAAAATTATGTACTGATCTGTAGGTACTTTTTGGGAACATAATCGGATGAATTTTACGCGGCTTAAATCAGGACTACTTTGTGGCCCGTTGAGATATTCTCGGCGACATATTATTTATTCGGGGAATAGGTACGTGAAAATAAGGCTGGAAACAATAGCTGGTGATACATGTGGATGTAATTTATTCACTTAATTAAAATTTTCGTTTGAAATGGTTGTGATATTGAATTGCAAATGAGGACTCATTTAAGAGCCAGCAAAATCAAGAAAAAAATATTTTTATAAGCCGATATATTTTTAGGTATATTACTGAGATAAAGGGTCTTTCAACAAGAACGGGTCTGTGTGAGATATTAACGAAATTTTTATTTTATTTGAAAGGTCTTTTAATGCCATTATGAATGAAATGCCGCGGCTTCGAATGGTGATGGTGGTGACACGAATCTGAGAGGTCCAATTTTCAATTTTGGCCGAAAAATAATCTTTAGCGACGAGGCACATTTTTGGATGAATAGTTTTGTTAATAAGCAAAATTGCCGTATATGGAATGACCACAACCCACATGAGGTTCACCAGGTGGAAATGCATCCACAAAAAGTTAATGTTTGGTGCGGATTTTGGTCTGGCGACGTCATTGGTCCGTACTTCTTCGAAAACGACGTTGGCGAGGCCATCACCGTCAACGGCGAGCGCTACAGATCAATGATTAACAATTTCTTTTGGCTTGAATTGAACAATATGGACGTGGACGACATGTGGTTCCAGCAAGACGGCGCTACGTGCCACACAGCGAACAACACAATAGACATTCTGCGTGAACGGTTTGAGGGTAGGGTTATCTCGCGCAGAGGTAACGTGAATTGGCCACCAAGATCGTGTGATTTGACCCCGCTAGACTTTTTCTTGTGGGGTTTTCTGAAGTCACAGGTCTATGCCAATAATCCACAATTGACCGTTGCCCTGAAAGTCAACATAACGCAGGCCATCGCTCAGATTCAGCCGGATCAATGCAGCAGAGTCATTGAAAATTGGACCTCTCGGATTCGTGCCACCATTCGAAGCCGCGGCGGACATTTGAACGATATTATATTCCATTCATAAAGGCATTAAAGAGCCTTTCAAATAAAATAAAAAATTTCGTTAATATCTCACACACATCTAGTTTTATTCAATTTTAACATCGACCCGTCCTTGTTGAAAGACCCGAGAAATATTAACGCAAACAGGCGTTACTACGCGGAAATCTATGGTATGTTTACGAATAATATGTAAAACATTCCCTTGAATTTGACGCTCCCCGAATACAACAACACAAAACCACACTGGTACGTTATGTATATTATCACCCGTGACTTCCTCCGCGTGAACACCCATATACCTATACTTCATTAAATAATCATCATCAGTTAGTGCCATCTTCATAATAAAATTTGGAGATAGCACATCATTGTAAATATTTGTTAACCTTAGCTATTTCTCTGTTACTCTTGCTGATAGTCAATAAATATCCCATTATCGCGAAAAAATATTACAAAAATCTGGCTTAATTCCTCGACTACATTAAAAAGGAACCTATGTATTATAATATATCAGCTCTTTAGGTCTAAGAGTTTGAGCTGGACGTTCTTAAGTAAGTCAGTCAGTGGAACTCGATTATTCTTTTATGTTATCATCATCAGAATCAGCCTTTATTAGTTCATATATTTATATAGATTTTATTATATTAGCAATTTTTCTATTAAAATTGAGTTCAATACAGAATATAATATTACGACTCAAAATGTTTTTTTTATAAATTTTAAACATGCAAAGGTTGAGTTTAAACAAATATGGAAAATTAACATTTGCACGACTAATGTCATACTATAATTTAGGCAAGACAACGTGATTTTTGCAAAGATACACTAACGAAAGTCAGTCCACATCTGGCAAACGCTTTCTTGCAAAGAGTGACAGTGTTTTGTTTTGTTTCATCTATCTATTATGTATATGTATATATATATTTATCTTCTATATAAATAAAAACGAATGTTGCTAAGCGCAAAACTCGAGAACGGCTGAACGGATTTGGATAAAACTTTGCACATAGACAGACCATGACCCGGACTAGGACATAGGATACTTTTTATCCCGGTAACAGGTTCCTGTGGGATAGTGTAGCCTTCGCGAACGAAGTCTCGGGCGGCAACTAGTTGGTAATATTTTATGCTAGCAATTATGCTAATAATATATGCTAATAGTTATATCAGATTTATTATATTATCAGAAGAAGTGACGTCTTGTTTTAGCATCATGAAAGCTCCTTTTACGAAGTAACAGCATTTTTACAAATGAAAACAAGGGCAATTAATTCAGTTTCAACAGTTTCAGCCTTCTATTGACAGAAACTCAATGCGTATATCGCATCAGGAAACTTCATACAATCGTAATGCGTCACACGGATAGTATTTGTGAAAACTATGCGGATCAAATGCTATGCTACTTGTGAAAAGAACCCCAAACAGCAAAGGCGTTTGCATTCGCAGTTGCATATTGCATTATATCTGCCAATGTGATTACGCACATATCATACGTTTAAAAAAATGCTTTTTGTTCATTGATGCCGAATAATGTAATGTGGATCTTCTACTCCTCCTGTGGGGAGGCTACAAAAAAATAAAAATCGCTCTACACTTATCAAAATAAGGTATTTTTTATTAAATAAAATAAAATTAAACAATGCAACAATGTTTTGGATTTACAGTTTTAGTGAATAAGCTATGTGTAAACAACACTATTGCTAAAGCAATAAGGGTACCAGGAGTCCTGAGGTTAGTTTGTCGACAAAAGTAACTACTCAATAAAGAAACTCCCTGAAATAGAATACTCCCTGTGTGGTGCCGGGGATAAAGAATTGCACCACCCCATCTCAACCCGTGGGTGTCGTAAAAGGCGACTAAGGGACCATTCCAGAGGATGGGCAGTAGCATCTCTCTGAGGTTACTTTCAACCTACTGCGATCGCCAACCCGCCTGCCAAGCGTGGCGATTATAGCTAATACCCCCCATCTTGGGGGAGGCCTTTGTCCAGCAGTGGACGTCTTTTGGCTGAGATGATGATGATGATGAATAAAGAAAAACATAAAAAAATAATAGAATGAGGGGTAAATAAAAAGGGTTGGTTAGTAAGTAAGATGTCTGTAATGTTAGTAATGGATCCTCGTTGTTAGCTCGAACAGAGTACCTCTAATGGGTCAGGGGCCAAAAGGTATGGAATCTGTCGCTGAAGAGTCCGGACTGCGTTACTTCGTCAGCCTAGTTTCTTTGGTAATCAACAAGCTCGTCCCTGTGGAGACTGTGGCTCAGTCCAAGTGCCCTGAAGTGCAGTAGTCAAAGGATAGGGTAAAGGCTGGTAAAGAATGTATAAACCCTATGGGAGGCCATTTACTTTCGAAATGCAACAATTTATCTAAAGTAAGGTCATAGAATTTGTAGTTCTTCCGATATTTAACTTAAAAATGCTGATTGCAGGGTAATTATGTGCAAATTTATTAATGATGCTTTATATTGTGAACTATGTAACTTATGTAAGGGTTTTAGAGTCGGTTAAATTATAAAATAATGTAAATAAAGTCTTTATATAGAGAATAGCAAAGAACTGTGCAATTAATGAAGGTTGTAAAATTAAAGAAATTAAATAATTAAAATGTATCTTTTCAGGGAATTAAACGTCACTTATTATGATGAGATGATACGTCTCCGGGTGCTGACTTTCGAGTCACACAGTAGTTTCCTCCTGTTATTGCCTTGGTGATAAATATATATTATCCGCTCTTTGAGATCAAGCGGCGACCTCTAGTCTCCCCGATCGATTAAATTTTCTAAGTTCCTTTAACAGTGCTGTGACAACGCACGCATGCTTTTTCATGATGCGAGTCACAAAAGGATATGCCACATACAGCCTTTACTAAGGAACAAATATGTGTACGTTGAAAAATTTGAACCTATCGACAACGCCCGCCGCCGGCGCCGTCATGTAAAGAAAATCTTAATGGAAATATAAATAATGTAAAACATAATAGAAAGCTATGCCTCAAAGTAATTACTTTTATTAAAATTTATTTATTGCCGAAAAATTAAACAAGTTTACTTTATAGACGAATCTAACTGCAAGTAATACATACACTGAAAACTAAGTCGATTAAGTCGGTTCCTACCCCTCTATCCTTTTACGGTATTATCCATTTTACGGTATACACTCGTCTCTATTGATCAGAGATAATCGGTAACCACTGACACCTGTCACTGTCACTTGTCACCATTTATTATTAATTACTGTTAACTCGCGAAAACAACAAAATAATCCCAGAAGCCATAACACAAGAAAATAATAATAATAACAAAATAATCAAAGTACAATAATAATAAAAAATTGCCATGATTGTACCTTTGATGTATATATTTTTTAAAAGATTCGTATAATAAATTTTCAATTGGAAACAGTTTATATTACTTCAAGATACATAAAACTTTGTGCTCATCTAACTGATGTGGCGTGCACTAGATATATTCTGCTATAGGTACATAATATCTTACGACGAGGATTTTAGGACCAACCCCAGTCCCCACAACCCTCATGAGACGCGCACGAAGATTAATCTTATAAGTACGTATATTGGAATCAATTTTCTGCTATCACTCGGGATTTCAAGATTTACAGCAAAATGTTATACTTATAGAGATAACTATGTTTCTTAGTGTATTACGTTTGCGTTTATAAAAATTTACGATTCCTTTTTGATTGCATTATTGATATATTTTAAATATTTAAATACTTTATGTGCCTTACAAATAAACAGGACTACTCGTATAAGCTTAGAATATTTATTCCGTGTTGCCTCTTTTTTTCTTATCTGAAATGAAATTTACATGACTATGTCAAAACATATGTACTATTGCATTCTTCACATCACCCTGTAAACATGAATACCTCGTTGAATAGATATATTTGTTTGTTTTGGCAGAATTTAAAAAAAAAACAGTTGAGTCCATATAATTCTCAGGAGACCGAGATGGTCAAAAGGCGCCCTTCATGATGGTTCGTACTGGCGATTAATCTACTTGGACTCTGAAGTAGATCCCTACAAAGAATTTAAGCGCATTCTCGTTGAGAAGAGTTCAGCTGGGAGTGGAGTAAAAGGGAGCGCTCAGTTTTTTCCAAGCTTTCAGGAGTTAATGGAGCGAGAGCTTGGAGAGAAATGAAAGTTGTTCAAGAACCTCCTCGGCTAGGAAATGATTTTGGTTATGTTTGTTACAATGATGCTCAATTGCTTGCTTTGTCCTCACGTTTCTGTTATCCCACAATTGAACCATCAACCCTCCACAAATTTTCGATTGGGTTAGGGTGAAACTTCATTGAAGCGGAGATCCAATGATTCGATCAAAGCATCTTATTTGTAAAATACTTTACTTGTAACTATGTAGCATTTCTGGAATTTTTCATCATCAAGTTTACTGAATAAATTTGAAACATTCACCATGAATGCTGTCATACTTTATATGGTTTCGAATCCAGAATCTATGTTTTTTTTATTGACTTCAAATACAACGTGACAATCATTTCTGCTTCCGAGGAGAGCTAGATGAAACCAGAGCTTGTGTAGACATGTCCAGCTCCACTTATCTCCGCTCGCATCAATAGTCTAGATGCGGATAAAGCTGTTATAATTAGCTCAGCTCCGCTTCAATGCAATGATAAGATCCGGGGACAAGACGGCCATGGAATGAGTGTAACTTCTATAGCATGCCGTCTGATCCACGTTCCCACTGTGGTCGGAGTTCTGAGATATATTTAACTCTCGTGATATTTCTCGTATGTCATAGCCTTGTTCATTGAGCACAATAAGCTGAGCTCATCGTTCTGCCATCGGCCAATATAAGGTTTCAATTATATAAAAAGCAAAGCTATCACATACCTATGTTAAATGTGGTTTTCTAGAGATACTTATTAGATCTGTAAGATCTATTAAGTACCGCGATTACATGGGATACTATCTAATATAATGTATTTAAATAAATACTTACAGTTTGGAGATAAAAAAGGTAAACGACGTTGATGATTTCGACCAATGTTTCGAGACCCATCGCCACCACCCAAGGCAACAGCATATATTTCATGTCCTGCAAAAAAAAGAGTTAATTTAGAAAATGTTAATACTATTTGAAAACAGATCAAATGAATCAATATGACAAAAGCTTTCGTTAGATACAACACCTTAATTCAATCACAAAAACTGAAGTTAGGCATACTAATATTTGATTGTTTGGATATTCAAAACCTGCTCGACTGATATATACATATATACAAAATTTTCATTTAACTAAAAATGTATTTATATTTTATATAATACTAGCTGACCGGCGGACTTCTTACCGCTTTGACATTTTCCATGATAATTCAATTCAATTTCAATTCAATTCATTTATTCCTGAACATAATAAAAAAAATAAACAAACAAAACGTTGACAGTTTCCATGACACCACAAACAAATCATTCGTTCGCTTAAGACCACCCGTATCCCATGATGGACCCCTATTGCAGCGCCACCTACCACGTCCAATTGTAAATCTAAACCATTTTCGAATCCACTTGAACACACACAAAAAATTTCATCCAAATCAGGCCAGCCATTTAGAAGGAGTTCAATTTCATACACACGCACAGAAGATTATAAAGATTAAAAACAGTGTGGCCTCTAAGTTGTTATATTTTTCTGACTCATAAATACTTATTTTAATCGAGATGTAGCTTAGGAAATAAACATAGCTTAAGTATTAATCTAATAAAATAAAATAAACCTGTCAGTTGCAGTATTCCTTTGATCAACATAATAACAACTCTCAAGGCTTCACACATGAATAATTGCACATGGCGAGATCGAGCCATAACCCAGTGCGGATTATAGGGTGTTAACAAACAAAATAGGGAACAATCCGAAGCCACGAAATAAAGAGACTGCAGAAGGTAATCATCAAACGCACAACAACGCACGCACAGACAACTTCACGGACACGGAATCTCGCAACAGCTGCGCTTGGACTGTTCCGACCTGTTCCTAGATACGTGTTCGTGAGAGGCTGTCTAGGTTTTTTTTATATTAAAAGAAGGCAAACGAGCAGGCGAGTCACCTGATGGAAAGTAATCACCGCCGCCCATGGACACCCGCAAAACCAAAGAAATCGCAGATGCGTTGCCGGCCTTGAGGAAGGAGTTGGATTTTGAGGAGGGATTAGGAATTGGGAGGGGGGAGAGGTGAGAGACGGGCCTCCGGTACTTTCACTCACCGGACGAAACACAACAGCAACAAGTGCCATTGTTTCTCATCCGACATTCTGTGAGGAGGAGCTCGATGGCGCAGTGGATAACGCGCCCGGTCTGCGAATGCTGAGGTTAAACAACTTTCGCAAAGGCCGGTTATCGGATGGGCGACCAAAAATGTATCATCTCGAGCTCCTCCGTGCTTTGGAAGGCACGTAAAGCCGTTGTTCCCGGCTGAATTAGCAGTTGTAACAACCACCAATCCACACTGGGCCCACGTAGTGGTTTATGGCCCGTTCTCCCTATTCATCCATAGGGAAGGCTCGTGCCCCCGCAGTGGGGACATAAAAATGAGCTGATGATGATGATAATTCTGTGAGAGGGTGGTATTACGCCGGGCGAGCCGGCCCATTTCGTGCTGCAACGCAGCGTGGCTCTACCACTCAAAAATGTGTGCGTTGCTCTATATAAATCTTACATTCTGGGTGTCTTTATTTTGTACCGAAGCACTGAGAAGTTCGCGATTTTAATTGAATCCCCCTTCAGGATATCCGGCATGGCGAAATTGGCTTAATTTGCAAGATTGCAACGAAATAATGAAAGCCGCCCCGCAAACGAGCTTCTCGGATAACTTAGTTATATCAATTATAAAGATTTTATTCACCTTGTAAACGCCAAACATGAGAAGAACGCATGCCAAAAGTCCCAGTGTGCTGCAGGCTAGCAGCGTAATATTCAATGATACGGTGACTGAAAAGAAAAAAGACATTGAAAACTAGGAACAAACTCCATAATAAGATTTTTCACTAGAAACTATTAGAAAAGAAATTAAGCTTTTTTACGTTGTCAATAAAAATAAACACAGGCTTATTTTTTTGTTTACTTTCATCATCAATGGCAATTACACGTTAAAATAAAAAAGGGCGATGTAAAAGTTTACAAACGACGACGACGTGGTATGTTAGTAGTTAAGGTAGTTATATTTCAATAAAAATTGTATTTTGAAAGATAAAAATATTTTTAGTTTGTATAATTACATTAAATGATTGCTGCTGCAAGCTACCCATCGCAATTGATTACACCATAATTGAAAACAATGAAAAGAAAGTGTCAGTTCAACTGATGATTAAACTTCTGTTAAATCTTTCAACAAGCCAAGTAAAAGACAAGACAAGTTCCGATATGGTTATAGACTCCCACAACAAAAAATCGCCTGTTAGTTAGCACGTGTATTTAAAGATTATTTCCTTGTTTTACCCTTAGTAAAATACATAAATTTTTCAGATCGCATTATCTCTTTGTTTAAAGAGAGCAAGTGAAGGGGAAGGCAAGAACACTTTAGCATCAAGGGCTCTTAAGCTAGCGCTAGTCGTTCTTATGTCATGCTGACCTAAATATTTAAACGGGTTTTTGCTACATTATTCCCGCCCTCCTCGAATCACCGGATAAAATTTATGAATAACGCAAGTTTGTTAAACGACGTTACCGTCGCTAGCGAAACGTGAAACTCGAATTTGTTGAGCTTTAAAGACAAAGGTAAAATTTATGTTTTAAAATATCAAAATTTGGGTATTTATGGTGTTGAGCTATAATAAAATGATACATACAAAGAAAGTTTTAAGTGTATTGTAATAATAAAATTAAATGTTGAAAAAAGAGACGTGTCACAAATTAAATTAAGACATATAATTTAATCTATTCTGGTAGGTTACGATACAAAAGTAAACAAACATTCCGTTAACTTATTCAGGAAAATGATTACTTTGTTACCTACTAAGTTACGAACCGATACTTTTTGTACGAGGCGTAAGTAAATAAAAACTTTTCCAATGAAACAACATTTGCAAGTTATTTTACCCAAGGTATATTCTTTTATAATTTAAAAGATATTCTCGTAGAAGATCATCACTGTTGATGATGGCAATAGTCCCTAAGTTTTACCAATTTGTAAACGTATGTTTTGTTTTAATTAATATAATAATATTGAGCGGTCCGAGAGCGCGAGGTGGTCTTAAAACCTTTGGTGTCGAGATACCTACATTTTCTGTTCGTTCGGCCTGCGCGCACCAAGGTAATTTTGCCGGCCCCACCTCGGCCGAGCGTCAGTCGCACTAACGCCTCTCAGAGTGACACCCGTGCCGCGCGCTCCCGCACTCTGCCAATTTTTTCGTCACGTAATCGTCGTTTTATTTGCCACTTTTAACTCCTTCTCAAGAAGCGACCTACCATCCCTCACAAAAGTGGTCTTCGAGCCCGATCGTCTTCGCCATTGAGAAGGAACTCAAACCTGTATGCAGGATGTCTCTAGTTCGAACTCCCTACGGAAAAACACGCAAGCAACACAAGGAACTTGAACAGGAGGCAAGCTATAGTGGAAAAAAGGATAATGATGAAAAAATAGTCAAATCTGAGATATTCGCTACGCAGAAACCAATATTGCCGAGTGAAGGTAGTTCGGCTCACACGTCATCGTCCGTTACTCGAAAACGGCTCGAACTGGAAGCGGCTCGCAAACGAGCCCACATCGAGCTGCAAGCAATCGAAGCGAAAGCGGAAGCAGTTGCAAAAAGAGCAGAAATTGAGAAATTTCTCGTTAGTAAAGAGCTCGATGCCGAGTTAGCAGAGTTACAATCTGAAAAAAGTAGCCGTAAGTCTGTGGCATCTTCGAAAGAAAAAGTGCAAGATTGGCTGAACAGATCTAGACGAGAGATAGAAAGTGACAATGTGCCCTTTAATACTGTCACCGAGCCAGCACCCCGTACGGATATTCAGGAGTTGGCCGCCGCACTTCAAACAGCCATTTCTACCTCCGCATTAAAAAATCAAAACCAAGAACTTTTAACGAGACTCGCCACATCAAAAGACTTACCTGTATATTTTGGAGATCCACTAGAATGGCTACAGTTCAAGAACGCATATTTTGAATCTACAGAACTCTGCAACTATGGCCCCACAGAAAATATGTGGAGACTGAGAAAATGTCTACGTGGTGAAGCCAAAGAGACAGTGTCATCTTTGTTGATGGGATGTGCTTCTCCTCATGATATTCTGAGCACACTTGAGCTACGTTTTGGAAGGCCAGAAATCATTATGAACAAAATAGTTTCACAACTGAAAAAAATATCGCCGTTACCTCAAGCGTACCACAGTGAGCTGGTCCAGTTTTCTATAAGAATAAAGAATTACGTGGCCGCTGCTAGTGCTATAAGACAAACAGACTACTTGCAAAGCCCTGAGCTGGTGAACATTATCGTTTCAAAACTACCTACTTTACTTGTTACTAAGTGGGCTGATTACGTCTACACTTCGAGCAAAAAACCTAAGCTGGAACGATTATCAGATTTTTTATATTTTGAAGCAAGCAAGATTGCAACATCTGGTGTAAGCTTTATACAAAGTCAGTCTGAACATTACAAACGAAGGCCAGAGTTCAATAGAAACCCACATCATCACGTACTAGCCTACCCGAACTGCGAGCTTATCAACGAAACCTGTAAGTTTTACAAGACAGGCAAGCACGCATTAGAAAAATGCAGTAAATATAGAAAAGCATTACGCAAAGATCGCTGGCGTTTCGCACGCACACAGAAGTTATGCTATAAATGCCTACGACCACGACACGCCGATACATCTACGTGTACAGCCCCGCCTGCGACGTCGAAGGATGCGACCTTCCGCACCATCGTCTCCTGCATTGGGTCAAGAAGACCAGCGAACGACAGGAGCCGGCAGCGGAGGACGCGGAGCAGCAGTCGAGTGAGACCGTACATCATGCTACCGCGCTTCAGTGCAAAACCGTACCTAAAGTGCTATTAAAAATAGTGCCCGTTACTGTTCACGGTTCTAAAGGTAGTGTACACACTCACGCGTTGTTAGACGACGGCTCGACCGTCACGTTAATATCTGCTGATCTCGCGAGTGAAGTGGGACTGCATGGCGAAGCCATGACAATGCGCGCCCGTGGCGCATGGGACTCAGGGGAACTGGTATGCAAAACGGAAATTGTTAACTTTGATGTGTCTAACTGTTTTAATGAGCGTTTTAATATTCAAGCTAGAAAAATTAACGAACTAAGTTTACCTATACAATGTTTGCCAAATATAGATCTAACTGAATATAAATATTTTGATTAAGATATTCATTTATGTATGTGTAATACTCGACCTATGTTACTAATTGGACAGGATAATTATGATTTAATTTCTCCTTCTATCTGTGTTAAGGGAAAATCAGGTCAGCCATACATCACAAAAACTCCTCTAGGTTGGTGTGTACATGGGACTATTGGTAAGTCAAATTTTTTATCATCTGATCGCTTCACTTCTCATTTGTGTTACTCTCAGTGTTGTTTAATCGAACCCGGGACTGACAGTGTTTGTAACCGCAAGGCCAGTGCGGCCGCCACGCGCGCGCCCACGCTGCCCGTGCCCGCGTCGATCTTAGATTCCCGTTATGAAAGTTACGCAAGTGATTTGCAGTCATGTTTGGTAACAACTCAATGCACCGATACTCCAACCCCGACTCACACACACATCTCGCCTCCATTTGGTTTTTTTGATAATGACACTTGTTGTGATGTCCATAGGCAAGATTTATTGCAACTACGCGAAATGATTCGTCATTATTTTTCTTTGGAATCTATAAGTATTTGTAATAAGCCACGTAGAAATTCAAACGAAGATTTATTTACGTGTTTTAAATGCTGGTTAACTCAATTACAAGAAGTAAGTCAGCTCCGAATACCGCGATGGTATTTTCTCAATAATAAACAACAAAATAACAAACCGGTTTTCACAGTTACCGAGTGCTACGAAAGGCTACGACGCCGTAAACGCGTCTACGGGCGGCAGCGCTACGGACTCCCGCGATGCACAGTCTATAGCGGACCCGAGTGCAAGCGAGACAAAGCCTGAGCTAGAGCTACATGTTTTTTGCGATGCATCACCTGACGCATACGCAGCTGTTGCTTACTGGCGAAAACAATGCAGCGATGGGAGTTATAACATTTCGTTTATAGGTAGCAAAAGCCGAGTGACTCCGCCGTCTAAATCAGTCACTATACCTAGATTAGAGCTGCAAGGCGCTGTGTTAGCATGTCGTTTAGCGGATAGCATAAAAAAGGAACACCGTATAAAACCCACTGTCGTTTTTTATTGGACAGATTCAACAACCGTCTTGCATTGGATAACAAATGATAAAGTATTTATTACAAACAGACTCGGAGAAATTGATGAACATAGTTCGATAGGTGAATGGAATTATGTGCCTTCGGAACAAAACGTAGCAGACTTAGCAACAACAAATAGAAACTACGAGTTAAACAGTTGCGACGAGTGGTTTACCGGTCCTTTGTTTCTGCACCGAGAGAAGCTAAGCTGGCCCGTCGAACCTGAAACAAATAAAAAGATTAGTAATACAGAAAAAATAAATATTTTTTATGAAAATAATAATAAAATTGAATACTTTCCTGTACCGGATCCGAGTCGGTTTTCACGTTGGTTACGCTTGCTCCGTGCTACTGCAACAGTTTTGTTTTTTACTGTAAAGTGTAAAAAAAAAGGGAGTTTCTTATCACACTGCTGGCTGAGATAGAAAACATGGTAAACAGTCGTCCTCTCGCACACGTATCAGTCGACCCGCATAGTAACGAAGCGTTAACACCTAAACATTTTCTGATAGGATCGTCATCTAACCTACCTCAACCAGGAGTCTTTGATGAAGGGGACTTATACCTACGAAAGCAATGGAGAACCGCGCAACGCTTAGCAGACCTTTTCTGGAACAGATGGATGAAGGAAGTTCTGCCGACCCTTGTTCCACGTCAGAAATGGCAAAGGGAGGGTGTGCAGTTCAAAGTAGATGATTTAGTTGTTGTTGTTGACCAAAACTCCCCTCGAAACTGTTGGCCAAAGGGCTTAATTGTGTCTGTGTATCCGGGTAAGGATGGTCGCGTTAGGGTTGTAGACATTAGGACAAAAACTGGAGTGTTGAAGCGATCAGTGACACGTGTAGCTTTGTTGTTTGGTAATGAGTGTCGCAAAACCGACACTAGGGGGGAAGATGTTGATGATGGCAATAGTCCCTAAGTTTTACCATTTTGTAAACGTATGTTTTGTTTTATTTAATATAATAATATAGAGCGGTCCGAGAGCGCGAGGTGGTCTTAAAACCTTTGGTGTCGAGATACCTACATTTTCTGTTCGTTCGGTGCCTGCGCGCACCAAGGTCATTTCGCCGGCCCCACCTCGGCCGAGCGTCAGTCGCACTAACGCCTCTCAGAGTGACACCCGTGCCGCGCGCTCCCGCACTCTGCCAATTTTTTCGTCACGTAATCGTCGTTTTATTTGCCACTTTTAACTCCTTCTCAAGAAGCGACCTACCATCCCTCACAATCACGTTGAACCACATACTAATCACAAACCATCCAAAATTGAAATAAATAATGAATTATATTTATTAGAACATATACACAGTTACTGCAAACTTATGTAGAACAAAAAACTCTAAACCCAGTAAAGTGACGTTAATGAGCTGATGACGATAACATATTTAAAAATATATATCTTTAGAGAACGGGCCATAAAACACGTTACGAGGAAAAAGGACCAACGGTTTAACGTGCCTTCCGAAACACGAAAGAGCACAGACGAGCTCAAGATGACTAGTTTTTGGTCACCCATCCGATGACCGGTCTTTGCAATAGTGGCTTAAATTTAGCAATCACAGACCAAGCGCGTTAAGTACGTTATAGTAGGAGTTAGGAACACAATGAAATGTGTAGATTTCACAACATTATTAACTAAAATAAATAACAAATTTAGATTAAATACCTATAAATAAAAGATGCCCTTCAGCTGTGGGCACATGGAAATTATCACAAGAATGCGGGCAACATCTTTTAGCTTAACCTTTTTCTATCTTTTATAATAAAAACAATTTTTCTAACAACTACAACAACCATCATGTATAAATTATCCTTCACCAAAAAATATTTCTCAAAAGTATTCCCTTTCGCAGAAACTATCAACATTGCACGGCAACGAACCCGCCGGTTGTAAAAGTAACGATTCCCTCGTCATCGTTTTACAATCTATTCCCACTCGTCAGGGCGAGTTCGTACAGCGGAATTTTTGAGTGACAAATCTTGTCACAGAAAAGCACGTTTTTTAAAGAAAGCAAACTAAATCTTTGGAGGTGCGTAAATAACCAAATAGTTATGATACAATTGGACGACACATTAAAACACAATTAGCCGTCAGTCAGTCGCAAAAATATAGTACAAATTTATAGTAGAATTTATTTGCCTCAAAATGTAGTCAATTAAGTTATATGATTCGATCCCAACCCCTCGGAGATTCTAGTAGGGAACATGCTAAGTGCGTGAAGCCATTTCCTCTAAACCTCTGACGGTGTTTCGATCACACGGCTTGAGATACCCTTTAATTTTCTGGCCGCCCCTCCATGAAAAGTGACTAAAAGTCCGGTGACGCTGAAAAGGCAGTTTTATGCGAGCAGTAATCTCTATCCAAAAAAGAAACGAAACACGGATTAAGTCAGTGGTCTTTTTACATCGGGTTTTGTATTTTTAGTACAGACTACAGATGTTATGTGCTTATCATTTAAAAAAAACAAATACCTCATTATCTCAGGTATTTAGAATACTATATCCAATAATAATAATCAGCCAGGCACTTAAACATATTGTTTTTTCTTAAATTCATAAATGACATTTTCAAAAAAAATATATTTAGTATGAAGAATGTAAATTTTTAATATAACTTGCCGTTTATCTTTTGAATACCTTCTACAATAAGATAGAAAGTTATGCATGATCCTTTACATTCGTATGGGGCCGCTCCTTCCCTTGCCCACACCTAAATTATATCGCTGGGAAATAAACAAGAAACTGTTGGGAATTTTACAACGATACAACAATAAATAAACCACGCTTGGCAAATTCGAGAATTGTTGATTGGTGAATTGTCGTGTACAAATTGTATAGGTCTAGATTTTGTGCACAAAGACCCATGTAATGTAAGCTTAGAAGGAGACGGATATCCGGCCATTTTTTTTAGATATCACAATATTTCTTTAAAATATCGAGTATTTTATGGACGCCACAATGGTACACGCCTATCAGTAGACGAAACAAAGACTTTTTTGACAGATGGAACCAAACTAAAGACGCTGTTACTTATTTATAATGTTTTAATAATATTGGCTTTTGGGGCGGAGTTCTATGGTGTAAACTTAATACGAGTAGTAGAAACTAATATCTATCTATCTATCTATTGCAGCCCTTGTAGCGTCCGTCTTCGGACATAGACCTCCTCTCTGCTTCTCCACTCTTGACGGTCTGCTGCCACACGCATCCAGTTGATGCCAGCTAGCAGCCGGATATCATCCGTCCATCTCTTGGGCGGTTGACCTCTGCCGCGGGTGTTTGCGTGGGGGTCGCCATTTTAGCGATCTTCTCGCCCACCGGCTGCGGTTCATTCTGGCATAACTACTTGGGTAAAAACTGTCAAATCTTGTATTTTATAAAAACTCTCTCATTCAACTTTCTTATTAGCATATTTATATATTATGAATATATATAACCACATATACAACATGGGATCCTTTAAACGAGGTTAGACGAAACAACTTGCGGGCAAGATGAGGACGGCTGTCGGCAGGATTCAGCCATCCTGCCTTACTAGCTGTCCTTGCATCTGGACACTGCTTCTGCTTAACATCAGGCAAAGCAAAGTCATTTGCCCAAACTTCTATGAAAAAACCTAATTCGGTAATGTATGATTTAAAATTGCCCTATTTGTCTAATTGAATTCCCAGTTTTTTGTGCGTTCCAAAGTTGAAGCTGGGACACTTGTATTATGAAAATCAGGAAGAAGAACGGTTACCCAACCACCCGTACCCGAGACAATATAAAACGTTTTTCTACATTGATTCGATCGGGAATAGATCAAGATTCTCGGGGATGGCAATTACTAAGGGATTACTAACAATCTTTTGTTAAATATTAGCAAAATACAAAATATAATTATTAGAAATTTAAGCTTACTAAATATAACTACGAGTACTAACTGTAATCGCTAATTCGTTATTAATACTAGAGAGCATTAGCGATATCTGTCACCGAATACCCCTAATCTTTCAAAACGATAATTTTGTGTCATGTGCACTAATAGGTACGATATAAATTCATCGACATGAATTCATCGATAGCTGCATTGCACACGAGTAATAAAAGAAACATACCTACATGATATATCTACCTTTTAAATGCTCTAAGACCTTTTTTTAAATCAAATAATAAACAAATAATAAACAGGTTTTAAGTATTTTAATTTTAAAAAATAGTTTTATGTTATGTTGTGTTAAATATAAAAATGCAAATGCCAGAAAAGATAAAAAAAACGAGCGAGCCTTACAGTAGTCGCATATGATGTGTAAACATTTGACATCTCACCTTAGTAATAAGCAATTTTAACATTATATTCTGAAAATTATCAATTATCTGCACTTTATTAAGACATATCATCAATAAATATTTATTAATATAGTTTAAAAGTCTATTACACACGAAATGGTTGAAATCTATATTACAATATAAAATAGAATATAGAATTAACAATGACGTATATTTTTTTTCTAATCTTAAAGAGAATGCAGTAAATACTCATTAGAAGACATTTGCCATATCAAAATGATGACACAATATGTCACTTAAAATAATAATATGTCTTGTTCATAATATCGATTTTAAAGCGCGCGCTTTCGACTCCGTATATTTTTTTACAAATCATAAAGAGAATGCAGTAAATACTCATTAGAAGACATGTCACACTGTTATCCTATCATGCCGCGCAAGTTTAGAGAAAATAGATCGTAATGTCAACACCTCAAATATCACAATCACAAACACAGTAACTTATATTGTACTTAAAACGTTCATAAATTGTGCGGCAGTATCATAATGATCACATTTCTCACGAAATCACTCCCACAAATGATTGTATATATAGAAAGCGAGCCGATCTCACTGTTACGGATCACACTGTTACGACCCTACTTTCGTCCCTTTTCTACGAAATCACTCCCACAAATTGTATATATAGAAGGCGAGCGGAAAGATGTTACACGTGAGATAATAGTGGCTTATTATAACCGTGAAGCGTGTGTGAGTGCATGAGTGTTGGCAAATAAAACAAAACAGTGCAACGTCACTTTTCAAATTCTCTCAAGAAGTCCGCGTGAGGACTTATAGTCTAATTATCAATTCACTGGAGTAATCTGACGTTTACGGTGTTCCCAGTTTCTGATAAACAGAAAATACTGTTGTGACAAGAAGATTGACATCAATTACTCACTCATTCATTCTCATTACGTCACTCAAATCTGAATCAAATCACATTACTCATTTTATTTACTTTATTAAGAAATCTCCTATGCCAGTTTTTTTAGTGCTATGTGAGAAAGTGATAAAAATGGTTTTAGAACGGGTCAGAGTGATTTTTCATTTTGAAACGGGATCGAGTGATTTTTGACGTAAAATGGTACTATATTGTTGAGGTTATCTCCATTTCAACGTTATTAATTTATAGTATTCTGTTTTGTCTTAATTGTTATGCAGTAAATGGTACTCCTACACAGTGGTTAAATCTGTATTTTTCTTTCAAAAAGATGGATGATGTAAAAATTGCAATAATTAAAATACTTCCAAAATTTTCGAATAATAACTAACTAACTATATGCTCCCAAAGCAAAACAAACACTGACAACTAAACTGTCAGGTGAAATTTCTCGGTACAAAAAGACATTCATATACCTTCCTATAGCATAAAAACTAACTGCCTTTTAAAAAAAAAAAAAAAACGTTCCTTCTGACTTTGTGTGAGTGATCTGAATGACAATGAACGAAACGCATCACTGGTACAATAAATGTGGCAACATAATTTTACAATGTGACATTAGCATCTGTCAGTTTACTCCAGTGAATTAATAATTAGACTTTAGTAAAGCCCCACATTTTTACTGAGATACTCGAGGGGTAGGGGGGTATATCATTTCTCACTTCCCATTTCTATTATTCTTCATAATCATAATACAGGAAGGAAATATCAATGGTGATATTTATGTATTACTTGTAAGAAAAAATATTTCATTGGCTAAATGCTAGTGCAAAGCCATAAAAATAATTAAAACAAAAAGGTTGCTTCAACTAACAGGCCTAATAGTAAATAGAATTAACAATGACGTATGTTTTTACTATATTATGTATTATATATATTTTTATTTGTACAAATCTTAAAGAGAATGCAGTAAACACTCATCAGAAGACAATTGACATATTAAAATAATGACACAATATGTCACTTAAAACAATAATATGTCTTGTTCTTATTATCGATTTTAAATTTAAAGAAAGGCGCGCGTTTGCGCGCTTCCGACTCCGTATATTTTTTACAAATATAAAGAGAATTCAGTAAATATTCATTAGAAGACACGTCACACTGTTATCCTATCCTGCCGCGCAATGTATGAACGCAGCCAAGAACATATAAACAGTTTCGAGAAAATAGGTCGTAATGTCAGCACCTCAAATATCACAATCACAAACACAGTAAGTTGTACTTACTACTTAATCACATTTCTACGAAATCACTCCCACAAATTATTTTATATATATAGAAGACGAGCCGATCACACTGTTACGACCTTACTTCCGTCCCTTTTTTACGAAATCACTCTAACAAATTGTATATATAGAAGGCGAGCGGTAAGATGTTACACATCAAAAATAATCGTTTAAGTGCATTTTAATGGAATTGTGCTGTTGGATCGGAATCGGATATAATTTTGTGGTATCTATTGCTTCCAATCATACGAGTACATTTTTTTTTTCAAATGTATAGCTAATTGTTACATTTTGCGATGATTACATAATTTTGAACTGAACTCGGAGACAATTATTCTGAAATATTACATGCAAAAATATTTGAAGCATGAAGAATACTATATTCCGCACTCCTATCTCATCAGCAAAGGCAGGCGCAACCGTTGGTTCAACCGCGAGTGTGCCAACGCTGCTGATAACAAGCAGGCGGCATACCGCGCTTGGATCAGGGGTAAAGCTCTTGGGGATCCCGAAACCCGCTCGCTGAAAGCAGCCTATAATAATGCCACCAAGTCCTGCAAAAGAGCTTACATTAGAGCGGATGCCCAGCGCGTTGCACGAGTCGGCCAAGAACTACTGACGCATCCTACGGGCATATCTATCCTTTATTACGACGCAGTGTTTTTTTATTTTCATTTGTCCAAATACCTATAATGTTATGTTATGTAAAAGTATAGTATATTACATACCACAGACGTATATTAACGTAGCTCACGCAAGTACGTCGACTTCAAACGTTTCGAATTAGCCCATCTGTGCTTTACTGACCGCTGCTTATATTCCGTCCGCGATCAAAAATTACCCAGGGAGACATTTGTCAAAAACACGAAAAGTGCCTCGATGTTCTAAGTAGCCAATAAGTAGAACACGATGCCTTCCGCCGGAAAGTAATTGCGTTTCCTTTAGTTGATGACTTCGTGCGATTAGCATATTTAGCCAGTGTCAAAGTATTTTTTCTTACAAGCAAAACATAAATAAACAATATTCCCTTCCTGTATGATGATAATGTATGATAATAGAAATGAGAAGTGAGAAATGAAATACCCCCCCAACCCCTCGAGTATCTCAGTAAAGATGTGGGTCTTCACACAGCAGACTTTCATACTAAAAAGAGCAGCGCGACAGCCGCGCAACACGTGATTTGTCCAAATACCTATGCAGGCAGGCAGCCGCGTGCGATCAGTCGGCTTCGAGCAAGTGTTGTAAGCGCACGTTCGAACAATTATTGCACAATAAGCGAATTTGACACAGAATAATTTATTATTGAAGTTCAAATGCATCCTGCTTTGTGGGATTCCAGGACCGATGATTATAGCAACAGGACCATTAAAAAGAAAAGCCGGAATGAATTATGTGAATTGTTTAGTACAAATTTCAATATTAAAACCGGGTCAGAAAAAAGTGCAGTAGGTATGTTTATTATATTATTTATGCTTATTTTATTATTTTAATTATTCAAACAACAAGACTCTCCTAAATCCTTTCCACCGTACGGACGTTGCATATGATCAGGGGCCTAATTCTCACGCAATAGAGAAAAGTTCACGTACGTAAAAAAGTACGAAATTCGAATATTTTTCGTAGGCAACACATTTTGCGTATTCTCAGAACTTCACAATCGAAATATTTCGATCATGCATCACTCGAACGCAACGAGTGGTACTGACCAATCGAAGTTGAAACTCGTATACGAACTTCAGCTGTGAAAACGAGTTTGTTGAGGTTATGTGGGATAAGTTTAGTTTAATTTTGTATTCTCATTTGACAAAAATGAACGAAGAAGAGTTCATAGTAGACTTCTTCGGAAATTTAGTTGAGGAGCTAGAAAAAGAAGTATTAAACTTCCCACTTTTTAACTGGGGGTTCGACTCCACCAAATGGATTAAGCGGAGCTTTTGCTCGGCACTGGCGTATTTTTTTTTATCCATTTCCTATAATTCTAATTTAGTTTGTCGGCTCCACAAACAAAACTTATCTAGTTCTAATTTAGATTGTTTGGCTCCAAAACTAACTACTTATTACACAAACTTCGATCACTGACATTGACAGAGACAACTTTTTAATGCGTTCCGTTATAAGAAATATAACTTAAGAAATATTCAGAATTTTACTTTTTTAAACGGTTTGTTGTAATGACAATATTTTTTTAAGTTTAAAAAATAATCTTATGAACTTCGAATTTTGTGAAAATCATCAATTATTAGGTGGAAATTACAATAGTTTTCTTAGCGTTTTTAAAAACGCCGTAATGGAACGTAATAAATTGTCTATGCTACGTTCCACTAGACAGTTCGAGTGGTAATTGTTCTATCGTGCCCCAGAATACGAAAAATACGAAACGTTTGAAAAAGTTCTATTGCGTGAGAATTAGATCCCTGAGAGTGCAAAAGCCTCGTCACCAATGAAAGAGTAGTTCAGAGGTTGTCCACCACTACCGAGAGGTGCAGGACTAGGTAGACCCAATCTATTTTCTGAGATTGCCTTATACATACAACTTGTTGATTTGCATTCACGCCATATTCATAGCAGCAGTCGTATTGCTTATACTTATTACAAATAAATTATAAAAAAAATATGAAAAAATAATAATCATATTTTCAAAATCTGTAAATACGAATCGCACGTCTGCGTAGCACTAAAAAATAAACGCTCGTTCGCGTACGCCCGCTCACCCGACCACGAGTAGGTAGCAAGCTCGAGCTTCGCGGCGCGCCCGCAGCTTTGTCGGCGCGGCGAGCGCCGGCGGCCGGCGGGCGGCGGGCGCACGCCGCACGCATCAAAGCCAGTGTGCCGCGCAACCCCGAACGAGTGACACATTTCTTAGCCCTAGCGAATTTGGAGCGAAACGTGTTCTTAGGTGTGTTGTTTGTGTGTGTAAAAAAAGTAAAATGACGGAAAATTATTCTAACGTAGAACTTGTGGAGATTGTGCGATTATACGCAATTAGTGGGAACAGTCTACGTCGAGCCGTGGTCATGTTTGTGGAAATGTTTCCAAACAGACCAACTCCATCGCGCGAGGTAATGCTTGCTGCCACGCAACGACTGAGGGATCATGGCCAGTTCAACGTTCCTCGACATGCGCAGGGTCGCGGCAGTGTAGGCCTCTTAGTCGATTTGCAAGAGCAAATACTCGAATACTTCGAGAGGGAACCACGTGCCAGTACTCGTGATGCTGGCCGCCACTTCAATGTCCACCACACAACAGTCTGGCGGCTTCTTAAGTCGGAGCAACAGCACCCGTTCCACTTCAGAAGAGTTCAAGAATTGAACGAGCAAGATCATGCCGCCCGGGTCACTTTTTGTCACTGGGTACTAGAACACCGAGAAGCCAGCATTCTATGGACGGACGAGTGTATGTTTACGCGCATCGGTGTTTACAACGTCCACAATGAACATTGGTGGGCTCACCGCGAACAGAACCCGCATAAGACCAAAAAAGATTCGTTCCAGCATAGGTTTAGCATCAATGTGTGGGCTGGCATTGTTGGTGGACATTTACTCGGGCCCTATTTCATCGAGGGTTATCTCAACAGCAACTTGTATTTGCAACTTTTGCAGCACGTAGTTGACGTAATGCTTGACGACGTGCCACTAGCTCTTCACCGGAATCTCTTTTACCACCAGGACGGGGCGCCTCCGCATTATGAACGCCAAGTGCGCGATTATTTGGACGAAGTGTTCGGAACCCAGTGGATTGGTCGAGGTGGGCCAGTGCCCTGGTTCCGAGGTCGCCAGACTTGATTCCGTGTGACTTTTATTTGTGGGGAGACATAAAAAGAATGGTTTATAAAGACGAAATCACGAGTGTTGTGCAATTAAAACAAAATATTTTAATGGCTTTTGAGAGTGTAAGGTCAAATCGTAGTGTGCTGCAAAAGTTACCTAGAAACTTAAGGCGCCGTGCTCATTTGTGCATAAAACGTGAAGGTGCCCACTTTGAGCAGTACCTGCGAGTATCTTAAACATGATCAGTAAGTACCTAATAATAGTTTATTGCAACAAAGTATACTTATGCGTAAGAGTAAGCCACTTTACCACAGAATACATAATAGTACCTACAAGTTTACGTAAGTTCATCGACTTAATGTCCGCCCGCTGCGTACTTATGTACCTACTACGGTCTGCACCCCTATTCTCGTCAATCGACGGTCGCTATTCTAATTTACACTGAGATCATTTTATTAATCAATCGGTTCCTTATTACTTTCTCCGTGTTAAAAGTATTTTTTAGTCATTAAGTGTACCAATTACGATCAGCTGTAAAATTATGGCGGGAATGCAAATTTACAACCTGTATATTGAGCTGTTTTTAAATATTTGAGAATCAGCACTCTTTCCAAATGATCCTACATCTATGTATTTATGTAAAGTTATAATTTGTATCACATATAGCAAACAATACAATTGAAAAATATTTTTTGTAGTTAAAGTACAATGAACCACTATGTCCTGGTTTTTTTTATCAATCGGATGTGTTAGCCATCAATGTCTCCGAGACAAAGCGGAAAGTTAGCATTTATATCAAATCTTTGTGCTAAATTTATCCAGTCCTCTAGTGATTTGGATGCTATCGTTATTTCTTTTAAGATATTGTATATATGTATGCAGGTGTCTTTTATTATACAGCAGATTATTGAAAGCCCACACTTGAAAGAGTATTGAAGGTCCGTCATTGTACATCCAGTGCCTAAATATCTGAAACATTTTTTTTTATTTCAGCAACTAATTTACAAAAAAAGTGGTTCAATATAAGGGACAGCTATTCGCGGGAGATAAAAATAAAATAAAGAGCAACAGTGGATCAGCCGCTTAGTTACGGAGAGAATATATATATTATAAACAGTTTCAATTTTTATTGCCTCTTTCAAATACAAAGCGATTATAGGACAAAGACACCGACGAAAATAGTGTTGCTAGTCCGCCTACATCGATTTCACCATCAACACCGTCACCTGCGGCACCTGTACGAAAGTCGAGACTATTAATAGCCAACCTAAATATGATCCCGATATGCATTTCGTATTATCATTCATTGTATGATGATTTTCACTAGATACCGCCGGAGAAAAAGATGGATGCTAAAATGAATAGATGAGCATAATTAGAAAATATAACAATCAAATGTACTAGTCCAATACTTATCAATATGGGTACTACACGCGCAACACGCAAGCACAATTTAATAATTCACCATATGAAAATCAGTATGTTGCTCCACCATCATCGGCTCAGACAGATTATTTCACTACAATGTCAGAATTTAATATTGACACATGTGTGTCAATATACACGAACTATCATCATCATCAAACATATGTATGTTTGATGATGATGATAGTTCGTTGCCATAACAAATTATTATAGGTACCTAATTTTTCATAATAAAGTTGATTTCGATAAATAATAAATGTAAGACGTAGTCCCCACTGTACAAAAAAGCTGTATTTTATTGATGAAAGCTTGTTTCAATATTTGACCTTTAAATATTTTGAACTCATTCTAAATTGTAAATATGCAAAAGTAATAAGCTTGAACCCAGGGGAAGACGAACATGGGCTAAGTCACGAATGAAGAATGAAGCTTTTGTATATTAATTAGGTATCTGAATAATGATTTTAAGAACAGCACAAATCCTAATGATTTCTAGTAAAAAAATTAACCATACTAAAAAAATATAACCATAACCCATAACCCAAAGGTCGCAGATTCGAGTCCTGTCTGAGAAAAACTGTGGCCGAGTCGATTTTTTCCAATATTTTTCTAATAAAAATTTATCATAAGTATAAAAATAGCATTGAAAATGCAAAAACTTAAATTCATTAAAAGAAACCTAATTCTAATCCTAGTCCTAACTAATATTATAAATGCGAAAGTGTGTTTGTTTGTCTTTCCTTCACGCCCTAACTAAGTAACCAATTGACTTGATTTTTGGCATAGAGTTAGTTGAAAGGACGGAGAGTAATATAGGCGTTTATCTCGGTATTCCCACGGGAACGGGAACCACGCGGGTATTAGTATGAAAATAGAAGCTTAGGACTTAAAAAATATAAATAAAGATCATTAGTAGTAACGACGTTAGTATGAGTGAATTGTTTTTGAATAGGGATTAATATAAAAAAATATATGCGGGGTGTTATGAATTCCAATAATAGGATAAAAACTCTATGTGAATTTAAAATTCAATATGGTTTATTCAGTCTAGGCTGTTACAAGCACCTGTAAATGTCCAAAAAGCTACGCCATCGGCACAAACCCTACAGCGGGAAACCTTGTAACGAGAAGAACCGACAAGAAACTCGTCAAGGGCTGTTTTTTTCTCCGTCTTATTGCGTACAGTGTCGTCAAATTGAAAAATGACCTTAAACGATATATGATAAAACGAGTCTTTCTTCTGCGGAAATGCTGTTGCGAAATCGAGTATCACGGCAATGAACACTATTCTCAAGAAGACGTAATAATTCGCCGAAAGACTTTTTTGACATTCGAACGTAATTAAAGAATTTTTTATTATTACAATTTTTCAACAATTTGTATACTGTTACATAATCACTATTCACATGCCGATTTCGAAACAAAGGATCAATTTAGTATTGTCTTTTTTATCATGAACGCGACGTCGATGGCGCCGAAGGAGAACCAACAAAACAGGAGCAACAATGATGTTTCCTCGTTGGAATTCATGATAGAAATGAACTGCGCCACCCTAATCTAAACAAGTCGCGCGGCTGTATTTGTAATAAGGTAATGAGGTCCTCACAGACCTTTCACCCCTGCACATTGTCATAGAAACAGAGGCAAAGTAAGCGTTACATAGACTAAAGGTGGCCGGACTGTGGGACGCATCTAAACCTCTGATTAGACACACAAAAGACGAATGGAAACGAGGGCCACCATCTCCGGAGAAAGACAGCCTAATCTGGTATACCGATGGATCAAAAATGAAGTCAAGCACAGGGGCAGGCGTCTTTAACAACGATTTTAAGCATAGTCACAACATGGGAAAATTTGGCACTGTCTACCAAGCAGAAACTTTCGCAATTCTCCTATGCGCAAAGCAGAATATAGAAGTAGCTATGAAAAAGCGTAATATAAATTATATTCATTCTGAGTGATAGCCAAGCTGCACTCAAGTCACTCATATCGCCCCGGATCGTCTCCGGCCTTGTTCTAGAAACCACCAAAGCTCTAAACAAGCTAAGTGGACATAACAAGGTGAGTTTTAACCGTCTCTGTGATCTAGTGGTTAAGACCACCGGTATAGACCCAGAGGTCCCGGGTTCGATTCCCAGCGGGGGGTACATCTTTATGTACTCGGTTTGGTTGGTAGGACTTGTTTGTCCGCCTGGCTACCTAACACCATCTTATCTAAATATGTCGCCATAACATCAATGTTTGTAGCTTTGTGGTGTTCCGGCAGCTAGAGATAAGATAGCCAGTGCCTCACTAGTTGAGGATCCCGGGTGAAGTGCGCTTCCACCAATTGGCCTTATCATCACTTAACATCAGGTGAGATCAAGGCACTGTGCTTACCCGTAAATATAAAATTTAAAAAATTAAAAATTGATCTGGGTCTCAGGCCATATGGGAATCCATGGCAACGAGATGGCGGATGCACTTGCCAGGGAGGGTTCGGAGACCCAGCTCATTGGTCCTGAGCCGTTCGTGGCACTTGCACCAAGTACCATTAACAAAGCTGTTCGGAACAGACCCTATGGCCGTGGTTCCTTTGCCTCCAAAAGATTTTTTTTGTATGTGCGACTGACAGATGTCATGTCGTAGTAGATTGAGTAAGATCGACTTCTTGGCGGGAAAGTGAAGCGTCATGTTTGCGGTTTTGCTTTATTTTCCAAAATTTGTGTTATGTCGAATATTAATGTGAAATAATGGTGGATTATTAACCGTTAAGTGTTCGTGAGTGTGCATAAGTGTTGGCAAATGAAACAAAACAGTGCAACGTCACTTTTCAAATTCTCTCAAGAAGCTCTCGTGAGGACTTAGTAAAGCCCCACATCTTTACTGAGATACTCGAGGGGTTGGGGGTATATCATTTCTCACTTCCCAATTCTAATATCATTCATCATCATCATCATTTATGAAAATATTGTTTATTTATGTATTACTTAAACTAATGACATGGCAGCATGGTCTATGACCTTAGCCGGTTCCTCAAGGAACAAACTACACTAAAAAAAAAAGTAGATTGAGTAAGATCGACTTCTTGGCGGGAAAGTGAAGCGTCATGTTTGCGGTTTTGCTTTATTTTCCAAAATTTGTGTTATGTCGAATATTAATGTGAAATAATGGTGGATTATTAACCGTTAAGTGTTCGTGAGTGTGCATAAGTGTTGGCAAATGAAACAAAACAGTGCAACG
Source organism: Eudonia lacustrata (assembly GCA_947562085.1). Taxonomy (NCBI): domain Eukaryota; kingdom Metazoa; phylum Arthropoda; class Insecta; order Lepidoptera; family Crambidae; genus Eudonia; species Eudonia lacustrata. The sequence goes on from OX387339.1 coordinate 15,911,519, forward strand.
TCACTTTTCAAATTCTCTCAAGAAGCTCGCGTGAGGACTTAGTAAAGCCCCACATCTTTACTGAGATACTCGAGGGGTTGGGGGGTATATCATTTCTCACTTCCCAATTCTAATATCATTCATCATCATCATCATCATATATGAAAATATTGTTTATTTATGTATTACTTAAACTAATGACATGGCAGCATGGTCTATGACCTTAGCCGGTTCCTCAAGGAACAAACTACACTAAAAAAAGTAGATTGAGTAATAGATTGGGTCGTGTAATTTGGCGCGGTCGATAACCTCTCGCTGGAGAGTGAATTGTAATTTAAACAGAACTTTTGAATTTGAAATCAAGTCCTAGCGAAGACAAATATCGTGGAGTGTTAATTAGTAACATAGTTTATTTTCTAAGTGAAGACTTGAAACACCAGTGCTTTGGGTGTTTGGCTCACGAAGAGCAAGTGAACACAAGGTGTAAGTGCGCGGAGGTGCTAGTACAAAAATACACGCGGCAGGTCGCCTGACGGTGACGCCTACAGGCCTTGCGGACCGATTGGAGTCACTCAGCACCTGGATGTGCTGAATAAAACCAGATTTGGAAGAGCAATTGGTTTACCTCTTATTTCCTTGATCCTTCCTTGCCACCATCGCCCCTTCTATCCTTCTAGCCACTATAGCTCGGAGGAGCATCCGGCGAAGCCCGGGTAAGTTTTTGTATGATTTTGCGTTTTAAGTGGGTTTCCTTTTAGCCACTCGGTGGAGTGGCCCGCTAAGGAACCGTCTAGTCAGAAAGGTCTATTTCTGTGTATCTCCTGAATAGACGAGTACTCCACATGACAGCTTGGCCGGTCATTTGCGCTATGTGCCCCGCAAATCCTTGACCGAACAGCAAGCTGGTGGTCTACCTTAACAATGGCCTTAAAAGATCACATCGTAAACAGGCAACATCGTAAATCGATGACAAAATCGATGAACTTTATTTATTAAAATCGTTCGCAATGCGGCATTTCTAAATCGATTTGGCGCTTAAGGTATAACTTAAGATATAACTGGAGAGGCCTGTGTTGTTGAAGCTGTTGTTGTAATTCACTTGTTTGGTGAGCGGTATTCATAGTCAATAAATCAAATCTGTCGATTAATGGGTAAACTAAAACAAAATTACCACTATTTTTCCAGGGTAAACGTGATATTAACGGTAACGGTTAAACGGATGTTTATTTTTATTTTGAGCCAATTATCATAGTGTGCAAGTGTATTGAGGCACCCTTTCTACACATAATTTTGATATTTACCATAACACAATATAAAAACGGGGCTCACGTTATGTAGATTTTACCTTGTGTTGGTATTAATCGTATTTTCGTTCCGTGAACTCGGTTTGGTAGATGACGTCTAATTCCCCGAATGTCTAGTAGCCATACATCTATTCTCCGGATGTCAAGTCGCCATACGTCTATTCCCTGAATGTCTAGTAGCCGCAAATCTATTTTCCCCGAATGTCAAGTCGCCATATCTACATATGTAATCTACATTAAATACCGACTTCTAGGGACTTAGTCATGTGGGCATACAGGCCGCTTTTTTTTAACAGAAAGGTGCTTTTATTCATAAAAAACAATAAAAAATAAAATAATAATTTTACTAATTCATAAATAAAAATTTTCAACGAACTCGCCTGTCCGAGGCAAGGTGCCCAAAATGCTGGTGCAATTGCGCCTTTGAATGGCCAAGCTATTTAATATTTAAATGTCATAAAGGCTGTCACTCCTGTTTAGTTGTCTACTAAAGTTTTTATATTGATAATTTCACGTAATAGATTATTTTATTAAGTAAAATGATCCATAAATGTGTAGTGCGTGGTTTGTGGAAGTACATGGTATCCAGGATGTGAAATAAAATATCAATTCTTAGATATAAATAACAATTTTATATAACTATTAGCCGTCACCCGCCTGCTTAGCTGTGCGAAAATTTGTGAATAAAATTTATTTTTTTATAAAGCCTATCATTTATGCAATCTCATGTTGTTACTACAAACAAATTTTCATCAAGATCAGTCAAGCCGTTCTTGAGTTTTAAGAGGACATACAGACATACTGATAAAAATTTCAAAAATCGTAGAATTGGTGTCAGTGAGTCATAAAACGAATATTTATCCCAAAATTTGTCCGAAAAATTGCATGTACAGACAGAGCCTACAGATTTATATAGTAGTTATATAGTAGTTATTACTACACAAATAATATCAAACGGTTTTCAACAAATTACTGGACTACATCCTCATAGAGTGTTGAGTTAAAGTGTTTTCCATACGTTAATTAGTCTTGAGTTTAAGTTTCAATACGTTTTAAAGTCAAATAGATTGATTTTTGTATTCATTCAAATTTGTTTGTTAACATGATTATCAATGTGTCAGTAGTGTAGTGTGACCATGAGAGAGTTCTTTGAGTTTCTTCATTTTGGGTGGGATTGAGAACGGTACTTTTTAATTAGGTTTTTGAAATATCTATATAAGTTTCAATTTAAAATATAATTTGAAAGTGACTAAAAACAATCGAAATAAGCACATTAGCATGCTTCATTGCTGCGAAGATAAATTTCGAAGTAAGTTGATTGAAAGGTTATTTCCCTACAATGTTTCTCTTTTACGCAACGATTAAAAGAAATGGGTGCTTGGCTGACTGATTAGAGTGCCTAATGCGAGTTTAAATTACAATTCGAAATTTGATCACGTTGATAAAACGAGAATTTGTATGGCATAATTTTAGCTCTCCTAGTTTGTCACCCGAATGCTTAGTGCGAGTTTTATCACGTAAGTGAAAACCAGACTTTGGTCAACTATCTGTTAACAAAATGAATAAGTAGGTATTATAACTTTTAAAATACGAATAGTATCGAAGTGACATAAAAACAATTAGTATTGCAATATTGAGATCTATAATTCTATTCAAAATAATATTTTGTGAGTTTTTCTAGGACAATATTTCTAGTTCTCTTGTATGTTATTATGAATATTACAGTAGGTACATGTTTTAGGGTAAAAGTTTATTCTTTTTTATTTTTCTTAAATAAATGATTTAAATCGATTTTTTTATATTTGTTGACTTTCTTTTTCTTTCATCTTTATTTTACTTCAAAGTCCTGATTTTTATGAATTAGTAAGGGTTACCCTACAGAAAGATAGGTCTTTTATCAGAGTGAGATAGTTATAATACTTGCTTGCTTCAACTGACAGGCCTCCCAGTTATATCTACAGCTTCATGGTAAGGTGGTTTCCGTATTTCACTAAATAGCGCTTGTCAAATTATAGTATGTCAAAAAAATGTGACACGCTTGGTTCAGATAGAAATCGTGACACATACGTCGCCTATATTTGGTCTGTGTATATGACACATTTTAGTTACTGTAATTAAATTACATCATTCAATTATATCAATTGTACCCTTAAAATGTAAATTATTTAAATAATTATAACGTCGTGTTTCGTATCGTAACAATTATTTCAGGAAACAGCAGAAACAAAACGCAATGTATTGTCTAAGTTATTCAATATCATTCAGTACAACATTCGCTTACAATAAAATAAAAAAGAAAGGTATTGTGTTACATGTTGAAATTATTCAATCGGCCCTCGGTTACAATAACGCTTATCAAAGTATTCTGTAAAGGTAAGCGCACACCTGGCCGCACCGCACGCGCTGCAGTCGCCGCATTCGAATTCTTTATATGAAGTTCTGTGCAACCTCGCTCACCCACACGCGCCGCAGTTGCACACTTGCACAGAATTTCATCCAAGAATTCAAATGCGGCGACTGCGGCGACTGTGGCGCGTGCGGTGCGGCCAGGTCTGCGTTCACCTTTAGGATCTGTACACGGGCGGTTTATGAATCAGTAACAAAAAAGCACTTAACACCCTGCGCGTCTAGTATGATAAATAACATTTTCAGGATGGTGTTGGAATTTCCCCATTCCTGCTCAGGGGCGAATTTTTTATCTCACCTGTGATTTCGAAAATAAAAGTGACAATTAATACACACACACAGTGCTTCGGAAGGCACGTAAAGCCGTTGGTCCCGGCTGCATTAGCAGTCGTTAACAACCACCAATACGCACTGGGCCCGCGTGGTGGTTTATGGCCCGTTCTCCCTATCCATCTATAGGGAAGGCTCGTGCCCCAGCAGTGGGGACATAAAATGAGCTGATGATGATGATGATGATGAATTAATACACTATTAAATATAATAACTATGCATTATTATGCTCCCCCAAGGATATGAGGGGTATTTGCCGTAATCGCCACGCTTGGCAGGTGGGTTGGCGATCGCAGTAGGTTGAGGGTAACCTCAGAGAGATGCTGCTGCCCATCCTCTGGAATAGTCCCTTAGTCGGCTTTTACGACACCCACGGGAAGTGAGGGGGTGGTGCAATTCTTTATCCCCGGCACCACACAGGGGCCGGCACCACACAGGGGCCGGCACCACACAGGGGCCGACACCAAACGCTTAGTCAGTATGCATAAAAAATTCATTCGGAAGAAAGTAGCATCACTGTTGAAGAGAGTGCGGAGAGCGCGAGTTGGTGACAACAACGCATCCTGAAAACTGTGCAAAACTATATTGAGACACTTTTGCGAGCGATAGGAGCGATACCACAGTATTAACACATTTACCACAGTATTGTATTACGTAGTAGCATATTTTAATTTGTATTTTTTTCTTCTTAAATCTTTGTCCCCCGACGTGGGTCATGTCGGAGACTTTTAAGCTTTCTCTATGCCGTTCTATTTTGGCTTCCTATATTGGCGGCTTAGCGCTCACATTTTCTTTGCACAGTTTGTGCCCTATGTACTCTATTTTCTATGCTAATCTACTATATTTTTGCTAGAGACTTTTCCATAAAAAAAAATAATAATATTATATTTAGTAATTAGTAAGGTTCAATACAAAGCATAAATATAGCTGTTTTGTTTAGGTGTGTGGGTATAACAGTATTAATAAGACAATAAATTAGTATTAGGTGCACGGTGAGGCCGTCTATAATATGTTTGATAGTTTGCATTTTTCATGTAACTCAGTTGATGGTCCATAAATAAATAAATAATATGAAATGACAAAATACATACAAAGGTAAGAATAACAGAATACCTCATTAATTGGAGTAAAACGATAATCAACAACAAACAACACCTTTTACATATTTCAATACTTAGAGCCCTGATTTTTTAAAATATAAGAATTGTTTTTACGGATGTGTTATGTTTTTAAATAAATATTACTGATATAACGTTTAATTTTATTTGACATAATTTAATTTTTGTATAACCTCACTGAATATAATGAAAGAACGTTTGATATAATAAAAATTTCTATAATGTTCCTTTACTCTAATCATTTCATCGCATGAATAAATGATACAAAGATTTGAATGATAATCCAGTTTCTAAAATTAGCTCCATAAAACAAAGTCTTGTAGCAAGCAATCAATTAATAAAGAAATTTCGATTACGGGTCGTTCATGTACACCTAACGCACGCTCGTCGTTTCGCTCCTCGCAATCTCTCCTAGGACCTGCAGCGTGCATATTTGCATACCTTTGTCAAATAACATGCTTTGAGCCTTGCAAAAGTTTTAAGAAACGAAAACACATAATTGTGCCAACTTTATATAGAAAACTATTTACAAAATGTTTTTCAAAAGAAGTTTATAAATTAACCAAGGAACTTTCAATGAATCTTTTAAAATTAGTTTATATGAAATTATTGGAGATGAAGCGCACAGTTTTGCTGCTGCTGCTGCCCCTGCCTAATCCATAGATTAGGCAGGGGCAGACAGCAAAAACTGATACCAAACCATAGGTTTGGTTTATAATTCTAAACGAGAGTTATAATAAACTCGTGTATTCTCAGTAACACAAGAGAAAAAGAAGGTTTCTTTATATCGGTATACGTATTTGACCGCGGGCCGAAAACTAATATCGTTAAAATTTAAACAAAGTCTTTTTCCTTATTTGCGGATTTTCATCAACTACAGTATGTAAAGTAAAATACAATCCGCGTCAACTAAAAGGCACCAGACAGTGCTGTCTACTACCTGCCATTCTGGAAGTAGACGTGATGACAGGGGAGGTTAATTATTTACTAAGGGGTATATTAGCCTAGAAGGCAACCCTACCGGCTAAAACACACTACTTATTAAAGAGCTTATTTAAACCGTAATATAATATTTTGAATTCAAAAAGCAGAAACTAATATTGCTATAGCCTAGTATAGTTTAGTAGCCGTAAAATTTTCTAAAAATGCGCTTTGAAATTTAAATAGTCAAGTAACAGATAAAAATTAAATACCATTTATACTTATTTCTCAAGATCATACTAGAATCAAGCACCGAATACTTTTTGTAATTAAAGTATCAAACTTATTGAAATGAAACACTTTTTACACTGACGTTTCAAGCTCTTTGCATGGTCCGTGGTAACAGGGCGGTTGAGGTGTTGGCCGTCTCATAATTAATTTACAACTTTAGAAAACAATATCAAGTCCAATTCTCAAAATATCCGAAGTTTAGCTTTGTGGCGACGCGTTTGTGCCAAAGTTACTTAATGTAATTTTAGGAGCTTAACTAAGTTAAAGAATTATTTGTGGTTCGCGCTTTACAGAATAACTAGCTACCGCTCTCGATTTCGTCCGTGTTAACCCGTATCCGAGGATACTTTCGAGATAGTTTCGGAAGAGAAGGGGGAGGACTATAAATGTTAGCTTTCTAGGTCCAGTAGGTTTGGCCTGTGCAATGTTAATCGTTGATGAACGACGATGAGTCGGTTAGGACCTCTACGAATATTTTATATTTATTTAAAATATAGAGATAGAGTAATTAAAGTAGTCTTTGAACGTACAAGCGGGTGGAAAATAAAAATCGCTTTATGAGTTCATACTGAAGGAGCTGATTAGGTGGAAAGAAAAAGGAGTTAATTTAAGGCAGAGTACCCTTAACTTTGTGTAGCCTCTCTACAGTTGACTGATATTGTATAATGTCTGTTGAATTTGAAATGGCTTATTGAACAAATTTGTAGTTTATATTGGGATACCGAAATATATAAACTCTCTTAATTATATTAGTTTACAAATCTGTTGTGCTTTCATAATAGGAATATACTTACTGGGTGTTATCTTCCCGGGCTCCAGAAAGCTTTCCGACTCTGGTTCATCGATGCCACCGTTCAAGAAACGTTGTTCCACTTCGATGAAATGGCCCATTGTCACTATGGTCACCGCAAAGTACACCTGGGAAAGATGCTTTTGTTAATGTTCTATAGTATATTATTTATTAATACTGCTCAAAAAGGGAGTGTTTGATGATTTCGGGGCTCATGTATGTGTAGTATAAGGGAATTTCTTTATTCGAAGAAACACTTAAAAACTCTAAACTCTAATCTTTAAAATTCCAAGATTATTCCGAGTAACATAATTTTGTAAAAGGTAGTAAAAAGTAAATATATATACTGCTTCACTGCTCTACAGCTGGGCAAAGGCCTCCATCATTGAAATCAAGTCATCGCTACAATTGATGGGTATTGGCTCAATCACCACGCTTGCCAAATGTGAGTTGGTGATCACAAACCTTCGGGTGTCGATGTCGAGCCGAGCGCTTTGCCATTTGGCTACCGATGCGTTATACATAATCATTGAACTACTACACTACTTGTTTGGGTACACTAAACAGACTAAACGCACAAAAAACATAATAAGTATTAATGATGTGTCGGTTCTTGTATATGCGGGTATCCGATGGAAAAAGATCTGTATCCGTATTCGTTAATTTTTGACGGATCTTGAACGGATCTATTACGTCAATATATTTCCATTCTTCACAGCTAAAAATAGCCGTCCTGTAGGTAAAAAAATGTTTGTACTGTAGTGATCGGGACTGCTTGGAGGCGCGAACCTACTGGCAGCCGTCGCGTTCTGCACACCTTTTGTAAAATAAGACGTCACGAGAGGAGAAACAATTGAGAAGAACTTCAACTTGATCCGCCGAAGCGACATCATTCTTTTAATTGTTATATTCATTAATTATTTAAAATATCAATATATAATTAACTATTCCAGTTGTCGTTATTACGTCTTACGCCCCCAAAATATAAATAACGGCCAATCTGGTCATAACACACAACTGGATAAGTTAATTATATATTGATATTCTTAAATAATTAACGAATATAACAATTAAAAGAATGATGTCGCTACGGCGGATCAAGTTGAAGTCCTCTTCTCAATTGTTTCTCCTCTCGTGACGTCTTATTTGAAAGGTATGCAGAACGCGACGGCTGCCAGTAGGTTCGCGCCTCCAAGCAGTCCCGATCACTACAGGAGCTACGCCCCTTCGGCAGACGTCGTGTTCTGTAACAAAGGTAAAACAGCTGAGAGTATGCCTGCCTTTCAGGGGAGGACGAATATGGATGCAGCTCATGTCTGCTAGCTAACATCACATTCTGCCAGAGGAGTACCTGGAAGAGGTACTTGAAATTGACACGTGATGTGAGCTAGAGTCGACAAAACCTCCCCACCGAAAGGTCGACTCATCCAACTAACCATAAGTTACAAATATAAGAGACAAAGCAAATAAATCATATTATTTATCACCCCCTTTTTACCTGCCTAACATCTAGATATACATTAGATTATAAATATAGTTTTTACACCATATAACAATCAAATGAAACCTACATCTAACTTTCCCTGGATACTTCAATCGTAAACATAACCGTAAACAACTATAAACATTTAGCTGCCTCCTGAGTGTGTTCGACTCGAACACCTCACCGGATTATATAAGTCCGTTGGTGAGTTTCAGTAAACGAACCAAAGTTCATAATTTCGACGGATATTTTAGTGACAAGTAACTATACTACGGGCTTCGTTTTCTGGAACTCAAATCGTTAGTGCACACATCTAAACTACGTAAATATTATAATAATAAATTATTAGTAATAGAGTGTCAACCATCACTTAGACACTTGTCATGACAACTTTTTCAAAACTTTTATAGAACAAGTAAAATAGTTCTTTCCTCTCACTGTCAAAAAATAATACACTTTAATATGACATAGCACGACATAGTCTCACCCCCCCTTAAATAAGTCATTTGTCATAAGCGCAAATGATATCTTAACATAATACTATTCATATCAATCACCCTGAGTGGTGCGACTTTTATTTACTTACTATACACCTATTTCCTACTAAAAACTTTCACCTACAATAAAATAATAAGAGGAGATATAAGAAGAAGAAGCAGAAGAAGAAGAAGAAGAAGAAATTCCAATTTTAAAAAAAACTCTACCCTAACCGGGGGAAAAACGGTTTCAGGCGATTGAAGTGCACCACCAAAGATCTACTCCTACCATACAATAACCTAACCTTATAATTCACCTCAGAACAGCGTCTCAAAACACGATATGGACCTCGGAATAATCTAGCGAGTTTAAAACTACGGCCAGTGATCCGCCTTGGAGTATAGACCATGACCAAACGACCTGGAGTGAACACCTGAGCAGAAGCCTTTCTATCATACCGGACCTTCTGTTTGAGCTGCGATCTCCGAATATTCTCTTTAACTTTTATTAACAAAGCATTCGAGACTCTATTTCTGCTATTATAATCTGTTAATGAATTTATTTCGCTGTTATTTACTGACATGTCGACTGTCAACACCGGCTCCCGCGCGTATAACAACATAAAAGGAGAGACTCTTGTAGATGCCTGTTGACACGAATTATAAGCAAAGGTAACCATCGGCACGAAACTACACCAATCACGCTGATCCTCAGCTACATACGTCGACAGCATATTCACTAACGTACAATTGAACCTTTCTGTTAACCCATTGCTCGCCGGATGAAAAGCCTAAGTATGACATAATTTAGCTCCAAAGAATTCCACCGCAGTCTTTACGCGATTCGAAGTGAAGATCGAACCCCTATCAGAAATAATCTCCTTTACACCACCTAAACGGCAAAATACTTCCTCTATCAGAAAATCTACCACCTCCTTGCTCGTCACCCTTGGTAATGACCTAACTAAAGCAAACTTGGAAATATGTTCTATGGCAACGAGAACATATTTATTTCCCTTATCCGACTTTCGGAAAGGACCTAGCACGTCTATACCTATTTTATCCATAATGGAATTACTTATGACTGACTGTAGAGGAGCTACCTTCAAATCTTTTTTCCTCTCCTGGCATCTAATACAAGACTTGATATACCTAGCTATTTTCCTTTCCGCCTCCGGAATAAAATATCTCTCCCTAAACTTAGATAAAGTTCTGGATAAACCTAAGTGACCACCTGACCACGCGTCGTCATGCAACTCCGCCAAGACGTCTAATAACCTATCTTCGGGCAAGACCACTACCATTTTGTTAAAACCTGATCTATTCACCTTTTTACATAATAAACCTTCTTCCAAAACAAAACCCCTACGTCTACCAGCGTTGTTTCTCAGCTCACTCAGCCAACCGGAACAACAACTATCTCCAGCCTGACTTTCCTGCAGGTTACTCTCACTCAAGCGATAAATCTGTAACCCATCATCACACGCAACCGAAGCAGCATCCTCCTTCCCTAACTCTTTTAGGGGGTTGCGACTCAGAAAATCTGCTACGACGTTTTCTTTACCCGAACAGTGCACTATATCGAAGCTATACTCCTGGATCGCCAATGACCATCTAGCCAATCTAGAGTTATTATCTCTACACTGTTGTAACCAAACTAAAGCCTTATGATCTGTAACTACCTGAAAAGACAGCCCCCATAAGTAATGCTTAAAATTTTTTAACGCCCAAACTAACGCTAAACACTCCTTTTCCGTAGTGGAATACCTAGTTTCTGGATCACTAAACGCCTGGATGCAAAAGCCACAGGGAGAAGAGCTTCCTTACCCTGCATTAAACAAGCTCCAATCGCTTCGCACGATGCATCTACGTACAACCTATTTACCATACCTGTATCTCCCGAATAGTAAGTTAATAAAGGTGGGGTTGATAATAGTTTAATTATATTACTAAAGGCTAACTGATGAACACTTTCCCATACGAAATTGGCGTTCTTTTTTAACAGTTTAGTGAGAGGAGAGACTATTTCCGCGTGATTATTGACAAACTTTCTATATTAAGAAAATAACCCAAGTAAAGATTTAAGTTGCTTTACGTTTTTGGGAGGTTGCAACTTAGTTATATTTTCTATTTTCTGAGGGTCGGGGCCATACCCCTCAGGAGAAAATCTATAACCTAACATGCTAATAATATCAAAACCAAATTTACATTTCGCAGGTTTTACAGTAAGATTTGCCTTTTTTAGCCTATCGAACACGTCATTAAGCGCGTACATAAATTTTTCAAACGTGGGCGCATATACAATTATATTGTCGACGTACCCGATCGCGTACTTGTACTTTATACCGGCTAAGACCCTATCTATCACTCTTTGGAAAGCAGCTTGTCCTATGGCTATACCAAACGGTAAGCGATTGGAGCTTGTTTAATGCAGGGTAAGGAAGCTCTTCTCCCTGTGGCTTTTGCCTCCAGGCGTTTAAGTGATCCAGAAACTAGGTATTCCACTACGGAAAAGGAGTGTTTAGCGTTAGTTTGGGCGTTAAAATATTTTAAGCATTACTTATGGGGGCTGTCTTTTCAAATATAAATAACGGCCAATCTGGTCATAACAGTACTATTCAAAAGCACTTTTCTTAAGTTAATGTGAAAAAAACATTTTTACTTTGACTTTGACTTCATAATGTATGTATATGAAAATATAAATATACCTACCTATATTTAGAATCATCATCAAATCAATGAAATACTATTAACTTCAAATTAACTTTCATTACTTGAAATCTCATAGTGTGTTTATTTATGGTATCCCGCCGTGTGACACTTGCTTGACTATTAACAAAAATACGCGCATTGCATAGAAACATGAAGTGTTAGTGTCAACTAATACGAGTATTATACAATATCTTTATTTTTATATTTTCAAGGGAAATCACTCATGGTAAAACTCCAGCCCAACTTATCACAAATTATGCAGAGCTTTAACGTATATCGGTCACTGCACATCAAAGGGGTTGATATTAAACTTTGTCTCTATTTTCAGACCACAGCAACCACACATTATGAACATAGTAATAGGTATATATAACATAGCATGTCATACTAGAACAACTACAAAGGCTTTTGAAGGTCGTAAATAAAAATATTATTAGGTCCTCTCTGAAAGAAAATGTTACATTTATGTTATCTATTACTTTAACCAGTGGAGATTTCCGGCAAAGTGAACAATACATGTAACAAGGTTATGCGATTTTAATAATGTTCACGCTCTATCTATATATTTTATTGGCCTATTTTGTGTCTAACTGCTGGGCAAAGGCCTCCCCTCTGCGGCTCCACTCTTCTCTATTATCGGCCATCTCATACCATTCCGGCAAAAAAATGGACAAGTCGTCCTCCCATCTCCGCTTTGGCCTGCCTCCTCTCCGGTGTCCATCACATGGAACCCAGTCAGTCACGATCTTCGTCCACCTCTCTAAGCCCATACGGCTAACGTACCCAGTTAATATATATACGATAATTGTTATAATACACATTATTACACATACAACATTAAATAATAAATAAACCTGAAATATATTATTTAAAGTAAGAGGAAAAATTGTTAATAAAAGTTACGCAATAGTATTTTCATACAAAATATTGGATCCGATATGGATCATAAATGGCGGGATCAATAATCCTAAATCGCGTTATCAAGTTGTTTATATACAAAATGTTTTGTATTGACTTTTTAAATATATTTAAAAAAAACATACTATAGTTAACACCTCCATCTTCACGGGAATCTTACCTGATTCGTGGAAAATAAGTCCATTGCCTAAAACTAGTAACCCCTCTGGTTGTAAAGATTTACGTCCTATTAACTTTTTTCCATTTCTATCTAAAGTTATTGAGGAAACAATATGTTGAAAAAAGACAAAGTGTTGTTTTCTAAAGTTTACGCGAACACTACACATTGAAATGAAACAACTTTTACGGATCTACTCGCGTTTATTTCACACATTACTTTTAATTACTTAAGAGCGTTTACGCCGCACACTAGCGCCACTAATGAAAAAATAAACATATCTAGTAATTAGAGATAGAAAATCAAATTATGCTCAACAAACTATTTAAATGAAGTAATTTAGCATTTTTACGGCACCTAATGAACACCTCAAATGTTATGGTTTAGTTAAATAAGACGTTACGGTCACTTTTAACTATAACGCCATATTTAACTAAACCATAACATGTCAGGTGTTCATTAGGTGACGTAAAAATGCTAAATTACTTCATTCAAATAGTTTGTTGAGCATAATTTGATTTTCTATCTCTAATTACTAGATATGTTTTTTTTTTCATTGGCGGTGCTAGTGTGCTGCGTAAACGCTCTTAATGTTTATCCTGACGTTTTGAACCCTTTGCAGGGTCCGTGGTCACAGGAAGACAAAGGTGTTGGTCGTCTCATAATTAAGTAGTAGCTTGTAGACCTTCATTTAAATTTAATCAGGTGCATTCCGTTTTACGCAGAAAGAGCTTACAGTATCTTTTGGTACGGTTTTGGAATAAATAGCCAAATCGCATGGTAAATAACAATCTAGTTTAAATAAACAGAATTTACAGGAATTGCTTTTTACAATAAAAACTCATATTTTATTGGATACCAGAATGTTCTATTTGGTTTTATTCTAATATATAAACAACACACTAAACCTGTTTGACAGTACATTTCATAATTGTAAAAACAAAAATATAACTATCCGTATAGTGTAAGATTAAAATGGTAAACGGACCACGTAAGCCACTGCGCCGCGCCGTCGGCATATACAAATTTTAAATTTAAATTTTATTTTTAGTATCTTAAATCAGATTGTGTACATAAAAATATGATTTTACTATGAACCAAAATTATGTTCAACTTATCAAGATATTCTGGTAAATATTACTAGATTTTTCAAGTAAAGTCAGAAAAACAGATACTTGTAGTATATTTTACAAAAAAAATGTAGAAAAATTAACAGTATTCTGGTTTACTTTACTAAAATTTTCTATCCGCACAATCATTAAAAACACGGTTGTTATTCAAGGATACCCAATTCTTAAATAATAACCGTGATTTGAATATGTCAAACAGACGTATGATATTTGCTTTTATTAGGTGCAATCAAAAATAAACAACCACTGTACTATCTTTATGACAAACTATTACTTTCTCTTAAATCACACATTAGATTTGCAATACAGCCGATTGACTTCCAACACAAAACGGCCGCTTTTCGTAGCAGCTTTCATGCTTCCAAAAACATACTTTTCTTTTTCAAAAAAATCTATTTAAAAAAAGTAGACATACATATAATGTAAGAGAAAACTTAATTTACTTCAAAACTATTAATAAGACTATTATAATTTCAAATGGAGATGGGCGGGACACAATGAGTGGAACAAAACTGCTATAGAGTGGTACCACTGAGACCAGAAAAGAAACAGAGGCAGACAAAACAACAGATGGGATTATCTGCTGAAGCCGATAGCAGGAGAGCTGTGGCCCTTGTGGCAAGATTAGCAAGAAACAGGACGGACAGAATGGAAAAGCCGTTGTCGAAAGATAAATTGTCGACAAAAAAATATTTATATTTTAAGGATATGATTTTATAAAAAAAAAGTGTAACAGAAATAAAAGGGTTACTATTATTATTATTATGAATATGGTTCAAAAATATCTGCACTCAATAGGAGCACATTTCAATAGGAAAGTAATAGCCTGACTTCTGTAAGTCCCACAGCTGGGCAAAGGCTTCCATCATTGAAATGAAGTCATCGCTATGACTGATGGGTATTAGCTTAAATTCCACGCTTGCTCAATGCGGGGTGGTGATCACAAACCCGAGCTATGCATCGGAAAAAACGATACACACTTTGCTAGACCTAGCAATTGAACTCAGGACCTCTGGATATTGGGCCGAGCGCATATCCATTCAGCGGGCATTTTTTCTAGGCGATTCACTATAAATTTTTTATGAACGTGATCCCTAGCGATACGGTCATAAGTGGGTAACTAATTATAATCAACTAAGGCCTGAGCGGAGTCTTCATATCTATTTTATGCTATTTTACGAGAACCTAGAAAATAAAAATTTATACTGATACTAGCCGTCACCTGCCCGCTTCGCTGTGCGTAAATTTGAGTTTTAAGAGGACATACAGACAGACAGACAAAAAATTCAAAAATCGTAGAATTGGTGTCAGTGAGTCATAAAATAAATATTTATCCCAAAGTGGATCCATAGCCAAATGTGCAAGTCGCAAAATGTGCAGGCTGCGTAAAATGAGCCAATCGCAAAATGTGCAGATCTCACATTGAGCAGATCGCAAAATGTGCAGATCTCACAATGAGCAGATCGCAAAATGTGCAGATCTCATATTGAACAGATCGCAAAATGTGCAAGCAGATCTTATATTGAGCAGGTAGCAAAATGTGTAGATTTTGAAATAGAGCTAATTCAGCCCACTGTAAATATACCATTATATTATCTAACGGTGACTGTACCTACTTGAAATTTAATAGTATCCCCTTGAAAGATAACGGACGATGACGGACTTATTGTAAAACCTTTTCATTGCACTTTGGCATCCTCCCTTCTTGCTAGTTATGATACATCTTTTTTGTCATGCATGACATTATAGAATAATTAACCTTTCGTGTCAACAACTTAATGAATAAAAGTTATTATTGGTTTCATCTGAGGTTCTGCCATTATTTAACAAAAACCATTGTATATCCATACAAATAAATGTAAATCAAAAATAGAATAAAACACACACACACAAACTACACGAATGTTAACCGTTACAATTTAAAGAATAAAAATCCAAGTGGTAGCTATTTGTGGATATGCGTTAAAAGAAGTGATTGTTGTGCTTCTGTAACCACCAACAATCTGATGAACGAAATATTGCGTAAAAGTGTGCACACTTGTAAATATAATGAGATTGAGAATGATACTTACATGATGATAAAAAAAAACACAAGAGGATGTTTGTAATGATATGGGTCCTGTTCAACAAATTTACGAACGCAACATGGAAGATTTATTGTTTCGGGATGATAAATACAGTGGCCAGTTACCACCTTTTGTAGTAATATGAGACAGTTTGCACCGAGCCAGAAAACGGTTTTTGAATTCAAAAGCCGCTACTTTAAAAAAACTAAAAGATGTCGTTATACCCGATGGCTTAGCGGAAAAATTTTTGGTGTCTGAAGATGGGCAGGATGATTTTTTTTTAATTTTTTGTTTATCTGACGCCAAGAAGATCATCAAGTATTCTGCATGCGACGCCTGCCTAGGTGACGGCACTTTTAAAGCTTGTCCCAGACTATTTAGTCAGTTACACACAATCCATGTGGATTTGTATTCCGGTGGTAACTAGACAAATGTTGTGCCCTTAATCTTTGCCATTTTGCCTAACAAGAAGCAAAGCACATATTCGTTTGTTCGAACTGTTAAGAGACAAAATACACTTGAATGTGCAAGAATACATTTGCGATGCAGAAAAGGCTCCAATTAATGCTGTGTCAAAAATATATCCTGCAGCAACCATACATATTTGCTACCAACATTTTAAGAAAGCAGTTTGGGACAATGCGAAATCTTTTGGTCTCACACAGTCAAGTGGACAAAGACAGTAGGTACGTCAAATTTGTAATTTGCCAATGCTGCCCGATCAATTCATTGGCAATACCTGGTGCGACATCGTAAATACTTTACCGGACGAATTCAACCATTTTATAGGATATTTTTAAACAAATTGGTATCCAAAATATAAACCTTCAATTTTAAGTTGTGCTCGTTCAAAACACAGAACTACAAATGTAATTGAAAGATGGCATCATCGATTAAACGTTAAAATAAAGTGAAGACCAACTATATATAATTTTATAAATAAACTAAGAAGAGAGAGTATTTACGTAAGTTCCAAGATGAAACAGATAATAAAACGATATTTAAGAACAAACAAGAGACTGCGGTACAGGGTTTTCGATAAGAAATATGAAACGATATTGGACGAATTAGAAAACAACCGAATCACATCTTCAGAGTTCTTGAAGAAAGTCATATTTTTGAAAAGTGCCTATTATAAACAAATATTAAAAACATAAATAAAGCACCGTTTGCATGTAGTCGGTAGTATGCAAAATTGATTTGAAACTTAAGTTGTTTTTTAATAATAGGTATTACTTTATTTTGTTTTAAAATCGTAGAAGTTACGCGGCCATAACCATAATGACAATCACTTGTTGAAATCGAATAAACCTACTATACGGAAGAGTGATAGAGAAATCAATAGCGTTTCGTTTCGTTTTCTGTAAATGATTGTTATCTTGGTTTAGTCTCCAAGTACTAATTGTAATGTTTGTTTATGATAATTAATCTTTAATATTGTTTGGGTTTATTTTTATTTTTAAAGATTATTGTGACCTTTGGTTTTATGAGCAAGAATCAAAAGAATTCAGTCCTTTGGCCGAGAGCTCTAGAAGAAATTAGAGCTCCCGGTATCCGGGTTACATATGGAAACGTGTAGGTACACGTGTCCTTAACACCGGTGGTACTAACAACCTGAAATACACGGAGCCGCCAAGAAACTTTTCCTCCAGAAAACGGTTAAGTTCCATCGGATTACCTCTACTCGCCGTGGATCGGATTTGCGTGTACGAGTATAGTGTAAATAAGTGCACATTTTACGATTTGCTCATAATGCGAACTGCACCTTCTGCGATTTGCACATATTGCGACCTGTACCTTCTGCGATTTGCAGAAATTGCAACCTGCACCTTCTGCGAATTGCATTAGTGCACATTTTGCGACTTGCACATTTGGCTACGGATCCACTCGTGAACGGGTGCCGCCTGTGGAGGCTGGTCTGCCCTTGCATACTTTTCTTATTTTTATTAGTATTAACTATAGTTTAACTATGTTTTTTTTAGACAGTTTTTGACTTTTATTAGTACTGTAGGACATAGTGAAAATTTTAACTGGTAACTGATGTAAATTTGCAAACTTAGATATTTAATTCTTTTTCTTCTCTTTTGTTTTTTTTTACATTTTGTGACTGTCCTTTATATTTTGTGTTTTTATTTGTGATGGAAAGTGTCCTTTTATGATAGGGCATTTTCCAATATTTTTGATGCTGTAAGGGATAAAAGAGCTTGACACTTGCTGAGTTTCTTGTCGGTTCTTCTCAGTACAAGGTCTCCCGCCCAAAGTAGACTTACGAACCGATGGCATGATGACGTTCACAAGAGCTATTTGTAGCCTAAACTAAATAAATCATTTTGAATTTTGATTTTTTTATTATTTTATAATGAGCTACCCGAAATAGGCACTCCTTATGAGGAATAAGGATGTAATAAGTACTTATGCTTTCTACGCAGTTCCTATAAGCCAAATTCCATTGAAAACCTACTTAATCGCGTCCTACGCATATTAAACTTCTACTCTTCAAACATTTAGCTGGTAGATCAGGATCGCAAGCCACCGATGAAAATAGCAACTATCAAATTTGTAGCCGTACTCTTCCTAATGAATCACGAGTATATAAAACTGCTTTTTTGTGTAAGCTAACCCGATGTAAATATTTTTTTACTTTTACTCCGGATCTCGATTTCGGAAGCGGGTGTACGTAGTCCATATTCCAGCCGGCCACTGAAAGCAAGCCGATACTTACCATTAAGATTTCATAACGTTTCATAAGAAAGCTTTAAATTAAATTCAGATAAATATTATATGAAACGGGTAACATAATAAAACACTTTGTACCTACCGAAAAACAGTGTTGCTTAGGTCTTGAATTAATGGAAAGAGCGAAGTAATTTTACGTTTAGAAGGTACGGTAGAACAGAGTTACTTTTGGATGAGGTGTAACTTTGATCACATTCCTGTTCTTTGAAATTACTTATCTTTTACTTGTAAACTTTTGGTATGATTTTGGTGATTCTTGCACTATAGACGCCTAGAACGCCACATACACCCATTTAAGCAGTTGCTTAAGGATCATGGTCTCTAAATTACCTTAATCACGGATGTACACTGTGAGTTACTTGATCTATAACAGTGATCAATGTTATACTTTGTTCAAAAGTAACGCCGTTTCACGTTGTTGTATTTACCATAGTATATAAAGCTGATGCGTAACAGCCTCGACGCAGGCTGCGCCAGCAGCAGCAAGACTGAATGATGGGCATGGCTCTGCAATCAAAAACTATTGTTGTAACTTTTGCTTAGAGGTATTTTTTTTATTGAAGGGACAAAACAGTTTTTCATAAAAAAATACACACTTTAAATTAACTTCAACATAAACCTATAGCCCTCTAAATGTTAATAATAGTATATATATTAAGTACAACACATCACTCAAAACTTCTTTTAAAAATCTCTTAAAAAGATTGCGGTCATGGGACAGCAGCTTTTTCATATGCTTTAGGAAAATACAGAAATCTGCCAAGTTCATAAAAAACCTTATATTATAAATAAAATTGTGCTGAAAATTTCTTTCTTTCGCTTGCTGATGATTCGGTTTGTCACAAACGTTGTTATCGCTTGCCTCCAAGTGCAATATATTTAATTAGGCAATGGTACTCTAAATAAATGTTTTTACAAAATGTGAAAATGTTAACTTCGGACAAAAATAAAATACAAAAATCGACTATAAACCAGAGAGACAGCAACCACTGGCTGGAACTGACAAAAAATATGATAACAGCATTAAATTCACAGTAGTAAAAGAGAAAATAGCATCAAAGAAAATTTAGTTCCACCACAGCAATATAATAGCAATTGCACACGGTGTGGAAAATGTGCAATTCGCTTTGAAGCAACTTGCCATACAAAAAAGCCCGTTATTGAGCCATGTGGATTGTTTGTCGACTACGAATACCCATTTGTCGGTGCCACCCATTTGTTGGTTGAAATTAAAGGCCCTCTAGTTGCTCTAAGACCTTAGTTGGCCTGGAAAACGCCATAAGAGAAAACAAAATTCAGATATGAAGTTAAATGACTAAAAAAGATAATCTTATTGTATACAAGAACAGTAACTGGTTTTATCAGATTCAGGCCCAACTGTATGTAGCAGAGTGATGTGGAGTGGTGAAAACGAAATTTTTTAAACTAAAGTCATAGCGGAAGATGATATGATATTTCTAGAAAGAGAAAATCAAAGAAAACATTTAATAAAATAAGGACATCTATTATTTACGTCAAACTACGCCAACTACATTTTTTTAAACTCTCGAAGCCGTTTCTGTGTAGATATTAACGTCTTAGCTCGCCTTAAGCGCTCGACATCTGGACACAGTCTTATTAGGGTTATTAAGTGTGTTAGATTGTCAGGGGAAGTTGCCCACCCTGATGTCAACGTTACCACAAATGCAGCTAGTTTTTTTTTTTTTTTTATACTTAGCTCGGCAAATGACTCCATCACACCTGATGTTAAGTGGAAATGAACTCCAGACGCGAAGACAACTGGTGCAGCGTGGAAACAAACGTAGCATCAGTTAACCTCACTCTGCCGGCCCTCAAGGTGCTTCTTCACGCCTCTCTTGAAGGACCCCATATCATAGGAAGGAGGGAAAACGTGTGCTGGTAGACTATTCCATCTTTTGGAGGTGCGACAAAGAAACGAGTCACTAAATTTCTTTGTGCGTAATGGGATACTTGAGACAGAGAATCGGTGACTCCGAAGAGCAGCACGTGTACTCCTATGAAGAAAGGGAGAAGGTGGGATGAGGTCAAAGAGCTCTTCAGAGCACTCGCCATGGTATAAGCGGTAAAACACGCTGAGTGACGCAACGTCTCTACGCAATTGCAGAGATTCTAGAGTATTAACCACTTCTGCATTGCCGATAATGCGTTCAGCGCGACGCCGCAATCTGTCCAAGGCATCGAGAAGGTACTTAGCGGAACCGTTCCAGATGTGCGAGCAATACTCCACGCAAGACCGTACCTGTGTCTTGTACAAAAGGCACAACTGGTCCGGCGTAAAGAATCGCCGCACTCTGTTCAGAATTCCGAGTTTTCGTGAGGCTGTTTTGATCACGGCTTCGATGTAGTCCCTTTGGTTCAGATCGCAGCGTATCGTCATACCGAGCTTGTTGATACTGCTCTGCAGGCGTAGAGATGTACCCTGAAGAGATGGAAGGGGAAGGAATGGTGACCTGTGTTTTCTTGGCATTGAACTCAACCAGATTATTGGTGCCCCAATTAGATATGAGGTCCAATACCCGATTGAGCTCAATGACAAGATTAACTCGATTCACTTCGGTTTCGACCCGCCCAGCCGCTGGGTGACCGTTATATCCTCCATGGACCGTACTATCATCTGCATAGCAATGAATATTTCCAAGTGGAAGCATATCATTGATATGCAGAAGGAACAGCGTGGGGGATAGAACGGACCCCTGAGGGACACCAGCGTTCACTGACATGAGCCGCGAAGCGCATCCATCAGATATAACACGGATTCTGCGCTCATGCAGGAAGCCAGCGACCCAGTTGCAGAACTGAGCAGGCAGACCGTATGCCGGGAGCTTGGAGAGAAGAGCTTTGTGCCAGACCCGATCAAAAGCCTTGGCTATGTCAAGGCTAACAGCCACCGACTCACCACGCTTGTCAATAGCCTCACCCCAAAGATGTGCAACGTACGCTAGAAGATCACCCGTTAACCGTTTTGGCCGAAACCCGTATTGGCGATCGTGAATTATGGAGTGTTCTTCTAGGTAGTGGACAAGTTGTTTATTTAAAATGCGCTCCATTACTTTGCACAAAACTGAAGTTACGGCTATGGGGCGGTAATTCGATGGATCTGACCGATCTCCTTTTTTGGGGACCGGTTGCACATTAGCTTCTCTCCAAGATTCCGGCACACAACCTGAAGAGAGCGAGAGACGGTAAAGGCGCGTTAACACGGGGGACAACTCCGCTGCACACATTTTTAGGACTATTGGAGGGATGCCATCAGGACCATTCGCTTTCCGGACATCGATTGACTGCAGCTCCGCACGGACGTCACGCTGCCTGATTTTAACATCGGGCATTGTGTGGCCACAGTGAGAAATTGTAGGTGGCTGTGCATTGCAGTCATCGACTCGGGAGTTAGCCGCAAAGAGTTTGGCCAGGAGATCGACTTTCTCCTGCGGCTTGTGAGCTAAAGTTCCATCAGGACATCTCAATGGTGGCAGCGAGGGTTGGCAGAAGTTCGATTGCACGGCTTTGGCCAGACGCCAGTAGCTACGGCTGCCCGTAGGATGCGTCAGTAGTTCTTGGCCGACTCGTGCAACGCGCTGGGCATCCGCTCTAATGTAAGCTCTTTTGCAGGACTTGGTGGCATTATTATAGGCTGCTTTCAGCGAGCGGGTTTCGGGATCCCCAAGAGCTTTACCCCTGATCCAGGCGCGGTATGCCGCCTGCTTGTTATCAGCAGCGTTGGCACACTCGCGGTTGAACCAACGGTTGCGCCTGCCTTTGCTGATGAGATAGGAGTGCGGAATATAGTATTCCATCCCTAAAACTATCTCATCAGCAACTGCAATCGCACTAGCTGTCGGGTCCTTCCCACTGAAGCAGCGCTGCCCCCAAGGAACGGATGCGAAATAGTCCCATACCATCCCAATCTGCCGACGAGTAGTGCCAAATCTGGCGTTTCGATACCGCTGAAGGCGTCTCCGTCAAAAACAACATTGCTGGCCGTGCCGTCTTAAGATGGTGGTGGACGGCATTGAGGTTTGCATGGAGTCCGCGGATGTTAGCGAACTCGACCTCAAACGGTATAGTTGCCCGCTTGCGGTACTTTGCTATAAAATTATAGCCTTCTCCAGCTTTACAACATATCGGAGCCCAGCGTATTTTTAACCGACTTCAAAAAAGGAGAAGGTTTCTCAATTGGAGTCGAATTGAGAAACCTCCTCCTTTTTTAAAAGTCGGTTAAAATGACAATGTTTCGTTTCACTAATAACAAGTGATAAGACGAAAAACGTATAATTGATTTGCACTTTGAAAATCGAGGCGCAGACGGACGTGTTAATGAAATTTTGCTTTTCCAACTGGTAATCTCTGACCGCTGCTTTGCATTTTTAACCGACTTCAAAAAAGGAAGAGGTTTCTCAATTCAATCGTATATTAATATATTTTTTTTTTATGTGTGCTAGCGGATAACTTCTTCGTTTATGAACCTATTTTGATGATTCTTTTATGTTAGAAAGGAGATATCCCAAGGGTGGTACCATGATAGGGAAACCAGGATTTGATGATGGTATCCCAGAGAAATCGAGGGGAACCTTCGAAAATCGTAGTGGCGACTACTGCGTTTTTTTTCATAAGTATTTTAAAGAATTACTATTTAATGAAGGTCTGGAGTCGATTTGATGATGGAGCCGAAAGACAGTCGAGGGAACTCGTCAACGGTTTACAGCAATTACCTGGTGTTTGGGCTTGATTAATTTGTATTGATGAGAGCTTTACACCTAGATGGGTTGTGACTGTCATTAGGGGTCTAATGGTAAAGACTAAAGACAATCAAGGGAACTCCTCAACGTTTTACAGTAGCTACCTTCTGTTTGGACTTAATTCATTTCTATTGATGAGAACTTACCCATATGGGTTATAAGTGCCATTACAAGTCTGATGATGGAGACCATAGACAGTCGAGGGAATTCCTCCACGATTTACAGCAGTTACCTTTTGTTGGGCTTACTTCATACGGTTCAATATGCCAAAATGTTTACCTAATTAATATTGAAGTTTTACATTGGAATACCACAACCTACTAGGCTGTCGTTTCCTCATCCAAGAAACATCCTTGTTAGGTCTACCCATTACTAAAAATCGTAAAATATAATATTGTTTAACAAAAAAACTGACTTCAAAAAACAGGAAACCAAAAACAGTAAAAACAGCTCTAAAAAGCAAGAAATAATATTATTAATTACCTAGATACGCATATCATTTTTAAAGAAGGTCTATTGAAGTCGGGTGGGGCTTTTACAATTAAAAAGTGGAGATAATGGAACAACTATAAAAGTTTAAATAAAACAAAATTGTCATCCAGCCGACCACCAACCACCCGACTTCAAAAGACCTCCTCTAAAACTGATATGCGTATTTAGGTTATTAATAATACGATTTCAATATTATTTCTTGCTTTTTAGAACTGTTATTCCTTTTTTTAGTTTACTGTTTGTATTTACAATGTCTTGAAAAGTTGTGATCGCGTTTTTTCGGAAAAACGGATTTGGATTCGGATGAAAGCAATAAAAGTTCCATAAAGGTTAGTAAATAAAGGTAAGTTCCATAACCAAGGTTAGTTCCATAACCAGCGTACACAGGCCCATATGAAGTTTTTAAGCGAGGAGTGCACAAACTCCTAAAAATTGGTAATTCTGATCCATGAAGCAGCTTCCGAAAAGCAATCTTAGGCATTTTGCCCCACTAGCCATTCACACTCAAATCAAACAGTAGAATTATCTGTGACATCGATCTTCTTGGTGTTTTAATAATAATAATAATAAAGAAGAAGAAGAGAAGAGTCTCGACCAACACCTTAAGAAACTCTCGCTCAATGGTTGGATCAAGGGTCAGATACAGAAGGCGGTACTCTTGGACACGGCGCGGATAGTCCGAAGGTTCCTGTCTCTGCAGCCCTAACCACCGGCAGCTTGAGCCTTGCCCCGTTGCCGGCGGTACCCTAGGCTAGGTTTTTTATATTATTTTTATGTTTTGTATATGCTTTTGTATTTTACTTTTATATTAATATTATAAAAAACATAAAAATATATATATATATTTTTTTTTTATTATATTATTTTTTTTTTTTTTTATATAACAAACCTAGGCTAAGAAAAAAAAAAGAAATAAAGAAAATAATAATAAAAAAAATGAAAAAAAAGGGTAATTAAAATCTAGTTTTAAGAAAGAAAATAAATAAAGAGTATAATAATAATATTGTTTATTGTCTTTTAACAAAAATACATTATAACAGGTTACACGTGTTGAAAAATTAAGACAAAACGGTTTATGACTCAGCACAATAGATTGCTGTTTAAGCAGTCATTCACGACAATATTTGCGAAAAGTTGAAAGAGTACGATCAAATTGAATTCCACGAAAGGGGGAGGCAAATCATTCCATACTTTAGCAGATGCGTACTTAAAACCACCACTCGCGCCAGCTATACATTCATTTAATTTATTCCAGTATACATTTAACCGCCTCTGTGATCTAGTGGCTAAGACCACCGGTTTAGACCCAGAGGTCCCGGGTTCGATTCCCAGCGGGGGGTACATGTTTGTGTACTCGGTTTGGTTGGTGGTAGGGCTTGCTAGTCCGCCTGGCTAGCTACCTATGTCGCCATAACATCAATGTTTGTAGCATTGTTGTGTTCCGGCAGCTAGAGAGAGTTGAGGTTCCCGGGTGAAGTGCGCTTCCATCATTGGCCTTATCATCACTTTACATCAGGTGATATCAAGGCACTGTGCTTACCCGTAAAATATATTAATTTTTAAAAAAAAACAGGTTTATATAACTTGGGCCCTTTGTCCCTAAGCATAGACAGGCATTTCCTAGCAACTAATTTGCTAAACAAGTAGATTGGGCATTTAGCATGTAGTCTGTAGAGGAGACAACCATTGTAACGGAAAGAGGCGAAGAGGAAAAGGTGGACTGTATTAGGAAATAAGAGGCAAAGTAAAACGTACAATTATAATTAATAGAAGACGAAATAATAAAATAAAACATACCAAGACAGCAACAACGATGACAATGGAATAGAAAAACAGAACAAAAGAAGAATGACACTTAGAAAAGAAGAAAAAGTATAAAATCTTAAAAGAAGTATTTACTCCGTAACATTCTCCCGCTCTTTCAAAAATTAAAATTAAAGTAAGAGAGAAAGAGAGGGAGAGAAAATAATATACAATAGAAAGGAAAAACTATACAGGAAGTCGCACCAACTTCTTACAGGGGCGGCGAAGGACTCCTCCAGTGGTGGTGACCTCGGCTACTCTTATCCAGCCGTCTGCACCAGGAAATACTCTAGAAATGCGGCCGCGTGGCCACATTCCACGCGGTAAATTTCCGTCTGCCACAAATACAAGGTCTCCCACATCTAAGGTCTGTCCGTCACCGCTCCTGTTACCTCGTCTAGGTGTTAAAGTGGGGAGATACTCTCTCACCCATCGGTTCCAAAATAAATCTGTGAGTCTTAATGCTTTGCACCAGCAAGTTCGCCCACAAAGATCTTGTGGCTCGGTCTTGCCAAAATGGTTAGCTGTGGACGCCGAGCCTATCAGAAAATGAAATGGCGTAAGTGCTTCTAGGTCACCAGGGCTAACGGAAATATAATTCAAAGGCCTAGAATTGACCACCGCTTCAGCTTCAGCCAAGAGTGTTGTAAAAACAGGTTCTGTTGGGGCTCTCTCTTTTAAAATGACTTTAAGTGCAGATTTTATCAAACGCACGAGCCTTTCCCAAGCACCACCCATTGACGGCGCTGACGGTGGAATGAACATCCATTCGATGTTCTGGTTGGCTGTTTCTTCCTGCACTGCTGGACCATAGAGTTGACGCATAAATTTGGCAGCACCGACGAATGCAGTTCCGTTGTCGGACCAGATCTGTTGCGGGCTTCCACGACGAGCTGTAAACCTTCTTAAAGCCATCAGTGTTGCGTCAGTTGAGAGGTCATGGACTACCTCTAAATGTACAGCCCGAGTTGTGAGGCAGGTGTACAATGCAACATAACGTTTCTCATGTCTCCTACCGACAGTAATCTGCACTGGGCCAAAGTAGTCAAGGCCGACAAAAGTAAAAGGGCGGCGATGATGGGCTAGACGAACTGCGGGGAGATCGCCCATTGGAGGATTTAATGGCATGGCTTTCCTTATTTTGCAAAACTGACAGGCATGTGCAACTGCTTTTACGGCGCTCCTTAGCTTTAAGATCCAAAACAGCTGCCTGAGTTCGTTGACAACAGTTTCAAGATTCCCGTGTGCGAAGCGCCGGTGAAAGTGAGCTATCAGAAGTTTTACAGCTGGGTGTCTTCCGTCGAGTACGATTGGAAAATTGGTGACTCCACTTGCTTCTTCAACTGCTCCAATGCGACCTGATAGCGTCATTAAGCCATTTTTGCCGAGAATAACATGAAGTCTATACAACTTGCTATGGCGAGACAACGGCTCTCCCAGATGTAACGCAGCCAGCTCTTCTGGAAATGAGTCTTCTTGTGACTGCAGTAAAATGTGAATTTGGGCTAGGCGCAAGCATTCTGCAGTAAGAGGTGGAAGCTGGTGGACAGAAGTTATACAAATTCTAGGAGCAGGCGTGTGCGAAGTTGAGACGTTCACACTAGCTCTACCTCTCAAACGCCTGATGTATTCATGTGCACGTGCTGTAGACCGTAATAAACGAAACCATTGGCTAAAGCGAGACGGATTCGCTGCAACAGGCTTGGTGGGAATGGTGTTGACATTAATGATATATGAATTAATTTTGGCCGTCGGTTTCAACTCGTCCGTATTTAATTTAGCATTATGAGGTTCAACAGGCCAATCACTATAAGGCGATTTTAAAAATTCTGGACCTTCAATCCAGCGGCAATTGTTCTTAAAAACGCTTGAATCCGCACGAGTGGCGTCATCTGCGACGTTCAATATTGTAGGAACCCAATGCCACTCATCCAATGTTGAAAGTTCTAGAATGTCTGCTAGTCTATGAGCTACGTAGGGCAAGAATGATCGCGCATCACTGCGAAGCCATCCTAGAACATTTTTTGAGTCAGTCCAAAAATATCGCTTAATGGGTTTGTTTATATGAGCGTCGCAGATGGTGGCCGCGAGACGAGCTGCAACCATGGCTCCCTGTAATTCAAGGCGAGATATGGTGACGGGAGCTAAAGGTGCTACTCTTGATTTGCTAGTTATAAAGGAGAGGTGCACGCTTCCGTCAGCAAATACTAGGCGCCAATAAGCGACAGCTACAAACGCGTGCTCACTTGCATCACAGAAAACGTGCAGCTCACGCTCTAACAAGGAAGATTGGTTGAGACCACAAGCCTCCCGCAAGTGCCAGCGCGGGATACGGATTTCGACCGCAGAGGATATATCCGAAAGCCAAACCTTCCACTTGGTGTTAAGGTCCTGAGGAAGTTCTTGGTCCCAATCAATTCCCCTGCGCCATACTACCTGAAATATGATACGAGCTCTGATGATGATGGGAGCTAATATACCTAATGGGTCAAAAACCCGCATTAAACTTGAAAGTGCATGACGTTTTGTAATTTTATGAGGTGATTTGAGGGATGATTTCAAAGCAGCAGCATTATAACCAGTGGTCGGAGTAGGTATATTGATTTTAGATACTTGCGTCATGATATCATAACATGGACATGCATTTCTTCCGGAATGTACCGGAGTTTCCAAAAATTTGGTAAATAGAGTAATAAAATAAAAAACCATATGTAAGCAAACAAAATTGTTTATTGTTAATACAAATAATCATTATTACAGTTTTATTAAAAATAATTATTTTTAATCCTCATCGGTTACAAGTTCTACATTTTGATTTTCTGTCTCTATACAATTAAAATAAATAACTATAATTTTTTCAATATTTTCTAATTTTAAGCTATTTCTTTTAACATCTAAGATCCATTTGTAAGTGGAAAATGATCGTTCAACATCTGTAGATGTCAATGGAGCGAATTTGAAATAAAGTTTCTGATTATTTGCTACGCTTTTTTCAATACTCTCGCTGTATTCTCTAATTGTATCTAAATCTGGATTTCGTTCCATAACTGATTCTATTTTATTTTTTATATTCTCATTATTGCACTCGTTAAGCGTAGCCCTTACTTGATCAAATACTAAAAGTGAATCAGCTAGAGATAAATTTTGTTTTTGTAACTCTTTTAGGGCTAGTAGTATAATAGAGTAATTTTCTTCAATATATTTTAAATCATTTTCTAAATTTTGTTTTTCCAAAATGTTTTTTGCGTTTCGTATGGCTATAGCATCAGAACTGCTCAAGCAGGATAAAACTTCTTTTATTTTATCTAAATGTTGAGCGTAGTAAGATGCTGCCTGTAACCAAGTACCCCATCTGGTAATGACTGGTTGCGGAGGCAACGGTAAGTCAGGATATTTTTCTTTTAAAATGTTTACCCTACTAGGAGCCTTTAAAAATACTTTTTTAACATTTGATATAAGAATATCAACATCGTTGTATTCTGACCTTATCTGCTCACTTACACGATGAAGAGCGTGCGCCAAACATGTCACATGCTTCATTTCAGGTAAGTAATGTTTTAAATTTCGCCCTGCAGATAGCATGTACGCTACACTGTCAGTGCAAAGCATTAAAATATTATCAACTTTCGCTTCAAAAGTGTTTTGCCATAAATTTTCTAGACATTGCAGTACAAATTGTGTTATTGTTTGTCCATTTACTGCTGTTAGCATTTTACAAGCAATCAAATAAGGCCGGCCTGCACTATTACTAGGATGCAATGGTTTTATTAGGAAATTGACTATGTATCGACCAAAAATGTCTGTTGTCTCATCCAGCGATATCCATAGTTTCTCATTTTTATTAGTTTCATAAATCGAATTGATTTTATTCCTATAAAACTTCTCCAAATAAACTTTTCGTAACTGTGATTCGTCAACCACTTTACGATTGGTACAAACGCAACAACAAGTACTGCACATATATTTCTGAAAAAACTCTTTGAACGCTGGATTTTTCATTTGCGACCAAGGAATATTGCATAGAATCAGGAACTTAATGAGGTCGAAGTAAAATTCCTCTTGCGGTCTCTTAAATTTTCCTTGATGTACAGCGCCTTCAATGTGTTTGGTAATGTTGCCTCTATTCACAGCTTTCAAATGACTTTCACACTTTGTACAGTATATAGTGCCACTAGCGTTATCGTAAAGTAGCTCAGGATAGTGCAATAACCACTTTTGCACTGTTTCAGCCTTGACCTTTGCCATATTTATTTATATCTCACCTAAAACAATGATTTAAATTTACAATATATACATACACAACTGTAAAGTCGATAATGAAATTCTGTTTCATATAAAGTGTTTTTTTTAACTGAAGCGGTGATAGCCCTGCGGTGTGCGTACCGGACTCTCATGCGCTGTGATGATTGCTATAAAGTGATTTTTTTAACTGTTTCCAAGTTCTAAAACCTTCTTAAATAGTGAAAATAATTAAAACTTACCCGTACAAAAACAACTTCAAATGGGCCCAATCCAAGAGTAATAAATCGATGTCCGTAGTTATAAGCCAAATTCGTCGTTTTAAGTAGATTTCAGAAGACAGTAAACAAGCCAGGGTCAAGTCAAGATATTCACAACACATAAAATAAGCGCACTCCACGAACCGAAATAAGTGAGTGAGCCACTTGGTCTGGATGTCGGTGCGAGCGCATTGTTTTCGAACAAACAGTCAATGAGTCATCCTGGATACTTGATTCTAATTGGTCAGATGCGTTGAGCATAGAGATAAGAGGACAAAAGACCCTGTTTGCCGGATGTCGTGTGTTGAAATGAATATTATTATTATATCATTTTATACATGCTTAGGCTTTTACTCCAACACTTTTACTACAACAAGGTTTTTACACACCAGTCATTTTTTACTATTAAATTCTGGTCATCTACGCCACTAGCAGCATAGCGTTGAGAGTATTGATACATTTTTAACTAGTTTCATGTAATAATTTCGATGTTTCGGTATTTTTATCATAATAATCCGGAAACTCGGAGGAGTATCCATATTAACATATACGTTTGATGTCAGTGACCTTAATTCAATATACCTACTCCGACCACTGATTATAACCCAACTCGTCTGTTGATGGATACCAGATAAGGCCCAAGGTGCGCACGCTTTGCGGAAAATGACCTAATTCTACAGATTCACTACTATCCATAAACCTTAAATTTGGTGGTACAAGAGTGAGCGCGTTAAAATCATTAGAAACCCACCCACGGACTTCAAAATGCGCTCGCCTTTGTACCTCTATAATGTCTTTCGCTAGACGGGCGGCTTCATTTGAATTATCTAAGCTTCCTATGAAATCATCCATATAATGATCGTTGATAATAGCATTAGCGGCCTCGGGATATAAGCTTTTATGCTCTTCAGCATTTTTGTTTTTGATACAGAGCGCGGTAAAAGGGCTAGAGGCAGCGCCAAAAATCATCGATGACATTCTATACGCTGAAACAGGTGAGCCGGGAGAGTCGCGCCATAAGAAGCGCTGCGCATCTCTGTCCTCTGGCCTTATTTTGATTTGAGGGAACATTTCCCTGGTGTCAGCTGTCATGCCAACTTTGCCCTCTCGAAAACGAAAAAATATATTTAAAAGTGAAGGCAGTAGATCAGGGCCGGTCAATAAAAGAGAGTTTAGGCTAACTCCTTGGCATCGGGCAGCGGCGTCGTGTACCACGCGCAATTTCCCCGGTTTGTTAGAATTTACAACACCGAAATGTGGCAGATACCATACTCTTTGCGAATCCGAGGTGCTGTTACAAGGTTCAGCATAACCTTTGTCAATCATAGCATGAACATTCTTACGATACTGATCTGCGTAGGCTCTATCTTTACTGAAACGTCTTTCGAAACTATAGAAACGTGACAACGCTAGAGGATAGCTGTTTGGAATGTTAATATCATCAGATTGCCACAATAAACCGACCTCGAACTGTCCATCAGGTAAACGACGAGTTGTATCTTCAACTATCTTCGAGGCACGCTCATCCGCGGCGGATCGTACGTGTTTTTTAACAATACCGATTGACTCTAGGTTGTAATTATCTCGAATAAGGTTTTCTATTTCCGTAAAATCATCAGTAGTCAGGCTATGATTAACAAAAGTCACCGGCTTAGTCCTACTCGAAGTAAACCCAAAAACTACCCAACCTAGGGGCGTTAGACACGCGGCTGGTTGCGTTTTAGAACCGCGTCGTACTTCGCGTGGAGTAAGCAAACTCCAATTGTCAATACCAATTATTAACTTCGGTTCAGCTCTTTCAAATGTGAGATTTGAAAGAGAAAGGTGCCTTATGTCTTCAATATTAACCGACTGGCGTGCAATCCCTAATACCGGCACCGACCGTGCTTTGTGAATTTTGTGTTGTTCTAGCTCATATAAACCCTTAATATAAAAATCTACATATTCGAATTCCGTCAATTTGGATAATCCACCCATGCAATCGATCTTTACTTGTGACCTAGGGCCACTGACACCTATCTGAGTTGATAACTCGCTGTCAATAAAAGTGCTGGACGAGCCGTCATCTAAAAGTGCGTAAGTATTCACAGAACCCTTTGGCCCGCTTACGGTTACCGCTATGACTTTTAAAAGGGCTTTAAAAGGCCCGTTGAAGGTTGAATGAGCAACAGTTTCGGTTTTTGACACTAAAGGTGTAGTCGAGCAACACGGTACGGGTTCGACTTGATGCATTAATGATTCTGTTGTTACATGAGAATTTACAGATTCATATTTGTGCAATAACTTATGGTGTCTGTATTTACAACCATCTACTTGACACAACGTTTTGGGGTTACACGACCTATAAGTATGTGAACCTTTTTTCAAACACCTATTACAAACTTTATGGTCGCGGACCCAATTCAGTCTAGTCATTACGTCAAGACGAATAAATTTATCGCAACTGTCAATAATATGAGATTGTTGACAGTACAAACAACTATTTAAAATATTTTGTGAATTAGGTAACATAAAATGTTTATTATTAGCAGATGAATTAGAACTTGCATAAGTAAAGTTTGGTTTCGAGTTTACCACATTAACCTGAGACATCTTTGAGGTATGCGGTTGGCTGGACAAAATGGTCTCCGTAATTACTCCAAACTGAAACTCTGAGTTTACCTCTTCGATTAAGAAGTCAGCCAACAGCTCTAACTTCTTGCCTAAAACGGGGTTGAAACGAAACTTAGCATAATCTTTCCAACGTGCACGCATTGCAGGAGATAATTTTAAAAGTAAAAAATTGTAAAGTTCAGGTGATTCTAAATAAGACCTATTGTTAAGAAATTTCATAACAGAAATACAACTACGTACACGGCCAGCAAACAGATGCAAATCTTTGCCCTCAGAGTTTACTTTAGGTAGAGCTCTTACTGCGGCTACCTCTTGGAGTACGATGAGCTCTGGTCTACCGAACTGCAGTTCCAGAAGGGACATAATCTCGCTCGGGTCGTGCGCTGTGGAAAGCAAGGCACCGACGGCCTCACGTGCCGGGCCATAGAGCGCCGCATTTAGGCGAGTCAAGTTGTCCATAGAAGAATAAGACGCCGTAGAGGCATCGTACGCTCTTTTAAAGGAGAGCCAATCAAATATTTTGCCATCAAAACTAGGTAGGCGACTCTCAGTTTTATTTTTAGATAGATTTTGTATAGCTTGTGCCAATTTATCGAAATCAGAACAATTTTGATTATTTGAAATATTGCTAGGTGGGGTACGTACGTGTAAAGCTTCTTGAGTGTCACCTGCAGCCTCGTAAATGGGCCTGGGCAGCGTCGGATCGAGCGCAAGACGACTAGGCCTCGCAGTACGATCGCAAGTGACGCCGCAGCCGGTGGGCGCAGGGATTGGACAATGAAACGCAGCGACCGCCGGGGACAGGCTGCCGGGATGCACAGGCAAGGGGGCATCGTCAGTGGCAGCGCCGACCGGCCGCTCTATGACGAGCGCACTCGTTGGAACCGCGAGGGTGGGACTACCGGGTCGCACAGGGGTAGGTGCGGCCGCAGTGATAGTTCCACAGGGGTCTACAAAGGTACACTCATTAATAGGCGTTAACGTATATAACCACTCTACAACGTTACCTCTACTTGAACGGCTACTGCCGCGACTAGCAGCGCGGCTACTGCCACGGCGTATAGTTGCACAGTTGTCACTAGCAATTTGAGCTAGCTCTGCACGCTTTTCTAATTCGAGAACAAAAGCACGCTCTGAGTCTGCGATTTTTCGCGCATATGCAGCCTCAACAGCAAGGGTGCGTGCTTGTATCGTCACTGACGACCTGGTGCTGATACCTGAAACAGTCGTTTCGTCCGCCGCACGGGCGGGCTCCACGAAAGCGGGCAAAGGCGCGGCGGCGTCGCTGTGATGCGGCGTGCCGGAGTCTGGTAGCGAACCCTCGCCCGCGATCGACCCTAACGCTTTACTTTGCGATCTTGTAAGCATGGTTACTTTCATAAAAAACAATAAACAAAAATTGCAAGTAAGGAAAAAAAATGCAATGAAAAAATATTATGAAAGTAAAATTTGCCGAGCGAAAAGGACCAAAATGTAACGGGAAGAGGCAAAGAGGAAAGGTGGACTGTATTAGGAAATAAGAGGCAAAGTAAAACGTACAATTATAAATAATAGAAGACGAAATAATAAAATAAAACATACCAAGACAGCAACAACGATGACAATGGAATAGAAAAACAGAACAAAAGAAGAATGACACTTAGAAAAGAAGAAAAAGTATAAAATCTTAAAAGAAGTATTTACTCCGTAACAACCATATTTAAGCGTACAAGAGTTAGTCATATTGAGTAAATATCTCTGCACTAGATGTGGTGTAATTCTTAAGAAAAGAAATAAGCGATTATTATATCTATATTCGTTACTATCTTCACAGCGTGCAAACTTTAAATATTAAAATACATAAATTGAAGACATTTAAGAGGAGGAATGTATAAAAAATAGATTTGAAAAAAGGCAAAAAGATGAAAATAAAAAAGAGATAGTACTAAAGTTAATTATATAACAGAAGAGATGATCAAGAATGTTAAACATGACGTTGAAGTTTATTAAGAACAAGACGAAAACGGTCGTATCTGTCCTGGAAAGATATAAATGTCATTTCATAATTCAAAACTAATAGTTAATTGTAAAATGTACAATTTGTTAATTACAACGTGTTTTTCAAATTTTAATTGCCTGAATTAAGACTTAAAAAATCTTCACAGATATTTTACGAAGAACACCTTGTCGTGTGAATGACCAAGATACGAAAAGTTTTAGGTAGTGATGATTTAGCAATTGTGTTTTATACTATATGTTTAACAGCCCTTGAAATTTAAATCAAAATAAAACCATTGGTTCATTTGCAAGTCAGAAGAGACATAAAATGTATTTGACAATAAAGAGAGAAAAACCCAAAAAAAAATATTAACACGCGAATGAACATTCCGCCCGCCATGGGCGGAATGTTCAATCGCGTGAATCGCGAATCGCGAAATTTTAACAGTAAAAAAGACGAGGCAATTTTAACTCTGATCACTAACAGGCAGAACAATTAGTTTAGAAACTGGTCTTTTAATTCAAGTCTTTGTATTTTAAAGGCACCAAACGTAGGTGGAGTCATCTTCTTTGATTAGCACTTTATTTGAAATTTTTGTAAATATTATTTGGTCAAAATGTAACATGGTATAAAAAATATTGAAATCGATTCTATGACTGATTGTGAACAAACAGTTTTTAGGTTTCGTATAAACTAAAAATAACATTGTATAAACGAGCATCTCATTCCTAACTTTAAGAAGTTATATAAGCAGACACGTGAAGCTGCAACTCAGTTTGGATATGCCTACGTTTGGATACGAAACAGGAAGACTTTTTGTGCGAAAAAACGACACTACGGTGACGTGGTCGCTCACTATGGGTTTAATAAAAAGGCTCAAGGTCACTCAAACATCAATGGAGAGGGCTATGCTCAGAGTTTCTCTGCATGATCGAATCAGAAATGAGGAGATCCGCAGAAGAACAAAGGTAACCGACATAGCCCGAAGAGTTGCTAAGCTCAAGTGGCAGTGAGCAGGGCACATTGCTCGCAGGACTGATGCAGCGGCCATCGGGCGGGATAATCCTTGAGTGGCGACCGCGTACCAGAAAGCACAGTGTGGGCAGGCCTCCAACAAGGAGGACCGACGGTCTGGTGAAGGTCGCGGGAAGCCGCTGGATGCGAGCAGCACAAAACCGGTCGTGGTGGAGATCCTTGGGGGAGGCCTTTGTACAGCAGTGACTTTTGCCTGAGATGATGATGATGATGAAACTAAATAGTCTTCTCAACTATAAAAACAGTTCTTTTATTTTGACCCACGGCCTCCTTTAAGAGACCCGTGTGTCCACCAATTCAGGGAAAGTTATTGGCATAGTAATTATATATAAAATATTTATTTATTACTTGATCACGCATGACATCATACTCGACAGAAATGTAATATCAATTATGGAATACACTTAGGTACATTGCCAGATTTTAAGGAGGAGGAGGAGGCCCCCCTTAAATATTTATTTTATTTTATTTTATTATTTTATTTTAAAGTGAATAATATAACTCAATATTCTGTGAATATTTCAAGCGTCTACCTGTTGCCATTATCAATATCGAGCAAAAACGAGCAAAAAAAAATCGCGTTTGTTGTATGGGAGCCCGCCTTAAAAAAATGTTTTATTTTTATTTAATTATATATTTTTAAAGTGAATATATAACTTAATATTCTGTGAATATTTCAAGCGTCTACCGGTTGCGTTATCAATATCGAGCAAAAACGAGCAAAAAAAATCACGTTTGTTGTATGGGAACCCCATTAAATATTTATTTTATTCCGTTTTTTAGTATTTGTTGTTATAGCGGCAACAGAAATACATCATCTGTGAAAATTTCAACTGTCTTAACTATCACGGTTCATGAGATACAGCCCGGTGACCGACGGACAGACAGACAGATGGACGGACGGACGGCGGAGTCTTAGTAATAGAGTCCCGTTTTTCCCTTTGGGTATGGAACTCTAAAAAGTATTTATTGTATAGTTTATTTCAATAAAAAAATTGTCCTTGGTATACATTTTATCTTTTTGCACGCCTTCTTTATCTGCAATTTAACTACTTATGCTAAATCTCACACTCCTCCGTGCGCAATGAGCCTAAAAAGGGGTAAAAATAAAGATTCACGTATTAATATATATAGATAAAATATTCATGAAAATCCGCGCCCCAAAACAACACCAGCGCAGAACCATACTGCTCACGTTCTAATCGAGCAAACAACGTATCATCGCTAGTAATATTTGTTTTTGTTACGCAGTAAACGTATAAATCGTTCAACTTTGTAATGGTTATGCAAGAATAATGTTTCGATTGGATATCGTTAACAATTTGGAACACGACAGACATTGTCTTTCCTAGTATAGCACTAGTAAACTATCAGTTTCTTAATATTGCCATTTTTTAAATGAATGTAAGCCTTTATAGTGTGTATTAATTTTTAGTAAATAGTTAATTCTGTGCACTCTTTTTATTCTAAATATGTTATGCTTAATTATATTTCGTATGACTTTGACTTTGACTATACGAGTATAATCAATAGAAATATATTTTTTATAACTTTCCTATTCAATCAATTTTGCCACACTAAGATTTAATTTATTTTTGAGCAGGTAATCAATTTGACAATTTCTTATAAAATTGTAAGCAATATTTAAAAATGATGTTTTTTTTGCTTTTTCCCTAGTTCATGTCGAAAGCGGTGATGGTAGTGTTGGACTGCCAACGTTTAGTCATCATGCGCGCTTGGTGGTTTAACTTGTGGCAAGTTTTTATCCGTTTCGGTTCACCCTCGCCTCTTTTCTTCTTTCTTTTTTTCGTGTCTCTTGTTGTTCAATTCTCTTATTTTTTTGGGTTCCGGGTTCAGATTTTTTTTGCGCTGTTTCGGGACGTTGTAGCGGTCGCCACATTTCGACCTTTTTATTTCCGCGTAAGGAGATCTTTTTCGTTTTTCACAGACCGTTTGAATATTTCAAAATATTACGTTTAGCCTATGAATTTCTTTTTGAATTTGACTGATTATGATTTTGATGTTTTGCTCTCATTGTATTTTGTGAATTGGATAGAGATTATCAAGAATTGTTTTTTACTATTCCCAAGGTCGAACTTCAGTTCACCTGCTTACCAGTTTACCAGTTTTTCGTCAGGTGCTGGTCTTGCTAACAGACAAATAAAGACAATCAAATTTTCATCATTTTCAATTACTATTTTCACTTATTGGCGTTTACGACTCTATGCGGTCTGAGTCGCTGTAAAAAGCTACTCATCTTAATTGAAATTATAGGTACAGTTTTAACGGCTCATCTACCATATTTTTACATACTTAGTTATTAGTTACAGAATCACGGGGCCATGAAAAGAGTGGCTACTAAGTTTGTTGATGGGGTCTTCTTAAAAGAAACCTTCCGGACCGTAGAATTGGATAAAATATATTTATTGTTTACCAAATTATATATTACGATGATTGTGTGTACTATTACGACCGGGTAAATGAGAAGGCTAAAATAACTTGTATTTAAGAATCGTATTACAAAACAGCCTTAGCTTTCTGTCACCGAAACAATAATCCATCATTTTATTTGTTCTTCTAGATCCTTCCTTATTTTAAATATTTTCTCTCAGATCATAGATCTATAAATGCTTAGCTAATCTTTTCCCCCATTATTCTCTGTCCGTCTGTCAAAACGAACGCGATCGCGTTATGTCATTTATATGATACAGTTATTGGAGCGTAATTGAACATGTAGCGAAACGTGGACAGCACTTAAACCTAATAATCGACTTTTCTTCTTTTTATAGCGTGACCGCTTAAACCGCTTAAGTTTGAAAAAGTTCCACAAGCGGGATTTGTACCCGCACCCCATGATATACCGGGTCAGGTGCACTACCAACTATGCTATCGTGGCTCTATCCAACTCGCCGAAATTAATCAAAACTGTCTATTCTTACTCTGTAAGCCAAGGAGCCGCCCTATTCAATGTCGAAAACTACGTTATCAAAATCCGACCTTAATATTTTTACAAATATTAAATACCTGTTAAAAATAAGGCAAGCTTTCTTTAAAATTATGGTTTTAAATAATTTTACGCAAATTTTGTAGCGAACATATCATTTGTAAAAAAAAACAAAGTGTTGAATAAATTCCACGAGCGGGATTCGAACCCGCACTCCATGACATGCAACTCGCTGAAAGTGTTGATTAATTTCGCCGAGTTGGCTATCCAGCCCTATGGCCACGAATGCATAGTATGTAGTGCACCTGACCCGGCATGTCATGTGGTGCGGGTCAGTACAAACAAAGTGGCTGAATGTTAAAAAAGATCGCTAAACATACGTGCATCGGTGAGAAATGCCACTGGATATATGCCAAGTGCCTTGTAATCGCCCGTTGAATTCCCTCAACCTGTTGAGAACGCACACCCATTGAGTCTACTTCCTATTAAATGACGTTAAGTGTGACAAGGCCGCGTTTGCGCCTATAATAGCGGCCGGCGTGCATTTTAAAACGCAGTACAAAACGACACGTGTATATTTGTAGATGTTTGCATCTACGACACAAATTCTTCAATTGACCTTAGTTGTTATCTGTTTCGTTTTGAATATCCAGTAAAATACTTCATAAAAAAATAAAAAAAAGATGTCAAAAAACGTATATTTTTATTTATTTCAGAAATGGCTTTAGGTTATCGATACGCAAAATACCCGTGTACAATATATTTTTTATGAAGTATTTTACTGGATCGAAATATATTTTAGTTGTAAAACCTCTTACTGCCGCACATACAGATCAATAATAATTTACCACCTATTAATTTAGATTTAAACAATCTTTAATCATGGCGTCCTAAACAGTCTTATGTATGATTTATGTTATTTATTTTTTTATTCTTGTAAGTACCTGTGTTTTGAATGTGTATGTGTAACTGTACCAAATAAAGATTTTTTCTATTCCTATTTTTATTTTTTTGGCAAGCAGTAATTAAAAGTAATACCTCCAGCAGATACGCAATTACGCGATAATTCTTTTTGCACGTGAAATTGGACAACACAAAATCATATGAAACATCGCATACGACGTGTAAAAAAACGACGCCAAGCACAATGCTTACAAATGCATGCATCGCAAAAAGAATGTCGAGTCAACGCTTCGTTCTCAATCGCGTAAAAAGTAGAGACGTACTAGTACTTTTATTTTCTTAATGCCTCTCGGTAGTCATCGCATTTAATTTTGCGAATATTTATTTCTATATTCATTAATAATTAGATTTACATTGTAAAGGGTCTTCCAATAGGGACTTCCGAACTTTGACAGTTGATAGCGGCCATCTTATTGAAGCTACATCTGTCAAATTAGTTGTCGTTTATTCAGTCTGTTTTGCCAAATCACCATGGACGGATATAGCATTCAACATCACGTGCAAATTATACAATTCTTTTATCAAGATGGGTGTTCTGTTAGGGCAACGTGCCGCGCACTTCGCCCATTTTACGGTCGCTATAATCGTCCTACCAAGAGGACTATTCGCAGTGTGGTGGATAAATTTGAGTCCACTGGCTCAGTAAACGATCGACTAACACCCGTACGTTGACGAAACGCAAGATCTGCCGAAAACATCGCCGCTGTCCGTGAGAGTGTGCAGGAGAATCCGAGACAGTCGATTTCGTGTCGCTCACAAGAACTCGGCCTTTCGCAGACCACAACTTGGCGAATCTTGCGTCGTGACTTGGGCCTGCACCCGTACAAATTCAACTGACACAGGAACTGAAGGTAAACGACCATAGACAACGACGTGTGTTCGCTGAATGAATGGTCTCTGGAGCAATTGGCAACTGACCCTAATATTCATCTAAAAATCCTATATAGCGATGAGGCCCATTTCTGGATGAATGGGTACGTGAACAAACAAAATTGTTGAATTTTGGACTAAATCCACATGAGTTCCAAGAGCGTCCAATGCATCCCGGAAAAGTCACTGTTTGGTGTGTTTTTTCACGTCACGGCGAGCGCTATAGGTCGATGATAACCAACTTCTTTTGGCCTGAATTGGATGATCTGTAGGCTTAGCCAAAGTAACATTAAGAAAACGATAGCGAAGTTCGAAAAGAATAAAATGTATGGGATTGACATAAGCCGCGCTAAATCACGTGGTCAATCTTATGTCAATTTCATACATTTTATTTTTTTCGAACTTCGCTATCGTTTTCTCAATGTTACTTTGGTTACCGCCACTGGACACCAACGACAAGTGGTTTCAACAAGACGATGCTACGTGCTACACAGCTCATGCCACATTGGATATTCTGCAGGAGCGTTTTGAAGGCATGGTCATCTCACGAGGAGGTGATGTGAAATGGCCACCGAGATCGTGCGATTTAACACCGCTAGACTTTTTCTTGTAGGGTTTTCTTAAGTCGCAGGTTTATGTGAATAAGCCACAAACCACAGCGGCCCTCAAAGCCAACACGATTTATGCGCCAGAGTCATGGAAAATTAGACATTTCGGACCAAAGTCTTAGATCAGCATCGAACATAAAAAAAATCCCTTTATCTTTATGAGATTATTGAGTAAACCGTTAGTCTATAGGTTCTATAGGTTTGATAAATGAGTGCGTCCTACCCGTCAT
This sequence comes from Eudonia lacustrata, assembly GCA_947562085.1. Taxonomy (NCBI): domain Eukaryota; kingdom Metazoa; phylum Arthropoda; class Insecta; order Lepidoptera; family Crambidae; genus Eudonia; species Eudonia lacustrata. The sequence continues at coordinate 15,953,128 of OX387339.1, forward strand.
GGCATATGGAGCCAAAACGTGGACACTCACGGTAAGGCCTGGTCCACAAATTTAAAGTCGCTCAGCGAGCTATGGAAAGGGATATGCTTGGAGTTTCTCTGAGGGACCGGATCCGGAACGAGGTGATCCGACAGAGAACCAAAGTCGTCGACATAGTCCACAGGATTAGCAAGCTGAAGTGGCAGTGGGCCGGCCATATTAGCCGCAGATCGGTTTTGCGGCGAACCGATGGGGTAAACGAGTTCTTGAGTGGAGACCGCGTATCGGCAAACGTAGTGTAGGACGCCCTCAGACTAGGTGGAACTACGATCTTCGCAAGGTGGCTGGCAAGAGCTGGATGAGAGTAGCCGCGGATCGTGCTCAGTGGCGTGCACTTGGAGAGGCCTATGTCCAGCAGTGGACGTGTGAAGGCTGATGATGATGATAAATGAGTAGAGTCAGCAAACATCAAAAATAAATAAAACGACGTACTTTCAAATGTTTACATTTTTTACACCTCCAAAGCGCCGTAGATGGTTCATTTCAACTTAATATTTTGCCCGTTTCTGAGAAGAAGTGTCATAATAGACAGAGAAATGATCCTGCTAGGGTTTCGTATTTTACCTCTAGTCGTACGGAATATGTAAACGCATAAACAGAAAAATCATAACATCTGCCTAAGCACGCACTGTATCGATCAATATTCATCGTATAACTTTACAAAAATGAATAGCGATAACTTTCTTTAGTCGTATAATTGGGTACTGCGAGCGATTCATCAAATTATGTTTCATACGACCATATTTCGGCAACACACCGCACCGCTCTGCCCTAGTTGTCCATTGTTTGACAGCGAATCGATTAAGAGTTCCCGCAATGAATCGGTAATTTTATCTTACATTATTCAGCTGCTACTAACTCTTACAAATACTATTTTAAACGTAAGATCTCAACATAAACATTAATTTCAACAGTAATAAGCTTGCAAAAAAACGTTGCTTACTACCGGAGCATGACACTTTATTATCGATCAGAATAATGTGTGCTTTCTCCAAAACTTTGGCTTGACATTGACATATAAAACACAATAATGGTTCCCAAAGGAACCGCTTGGAGAACTATGTGGAACTTAGTTATACAGTTTACTTCGTTGTCACGATAAACGGTACGATAAATGACAAATAATATATTTGAAATATATGAAAAAGTGCACTATTGTGCTACTAATTATATGGATAATACGTTTGGTTTGCGAAACTAGTTACAGGTTTCTGATTATCTGGAACTTCATACTCGTATAACTTCTGGAAATAATTATTTAGTTTAACAATATGTAAATTTAAGAATTAAAAAATGTTGGCGTACATACTCCCTAACCCCTCCCTCCCTAACCTAAAGATTTCCCTAGGTACTAAGTTCACGCGCAACAGTCTCGGCAACATATCCACTAAGATGTTGAGGAGAATCACCTAAGTCTCTTTCAGTTTATTTCCACTCGATGATTCATAACATTACAGATAATCAAGACTTTCTGACAAACTCTTATCCCCCATACCATGGACACCTTTTCTTTGCGGGGTTACAAATATCTTAAATGCTGTTAATCAATACAAGATATGATAATGTCAAAATGTTTTATTCAAATCAATCCGCTAGATTCCACGTTCCACGTTACGCTTGAACAAGATAACATACAGTAGAAAAAAATGGGTTTTTTTTTTGACTTTGACCAACTAATCCCAACTAATTTGAACAACTAATACCAATTGAGTTTTGTCGACAGGAAGGAATTGGCTTCTGTTCTATAAGTTTACTTTTTACCAGCGCAAAATTAATTTGTCAAATTTTAATTCTTCAATGCATTTGTTATACTGACCAGACACTATAGTGAATAATTAATTCCTATTAGTTGTCCTATTTATTGAGCTTTCCGATAAGTTATTACGCTATTTATACGGCTGATGCTTTAAAAACGATTCAATGTATGTATCTACCTACGTAACTTAGTCCATAACTTAAGATGAGAAATAATGTTAGTGAGACCGTGAATAACAACAAATACGGTAAACGGCAGACAAGCGTAAGGCTTAGAACACACTGCGATTAAACGCGAGCGGTTTCAAATCGCCGAAAAGCGTAACCTAAGACTTTCTATTGAAGTGCACGCATTAGACATTTATTTAAGTGACCTTGCTACATTTGGATAGCGGTTTGATTAACACATCTTGTAATAAGTTATCAAAAGTTCCAATCGAAATTCGGGAGAAATTAAAAAACTTATCGGGATACTGTCGCACGTCGTTGAACATTTTGCAAAATTACCATTTTAAATGTTTTTGATCTGTTAATGGACATCTATACATAACTGAGTACATATCCAGTACTTATGTCGATGACGTGGTTTCCATTTTTATTTTTTTAAACCAAAGCTACATACACACTGCTCGCCAAAAATCTATGGTGAAACTGAAATAAAATAAAGGGAAATCGCTAACCGCAATGCATGTTTGTACGCGGTTTTGGCGTTTTCAACTATTTCTGAACCGCTCGCGTTTAATCGCAGTGCAGTCTAATCTTAAATGACAGGAGATTTTTAATTTTACCAGGACGTCATCAGTCATCATTCGCTTTAAGGTTTAAGGTTTAAAGAGTTTATTCTCAAAAAAGACAAATGCCACTTACATGAGAACAAAAATAACATAAACAAAAAGAATAATCTTAAAATGATCACCGAGAACGTACATTTGACAACTTAGTAAATAATTAGTATGTATTATGTGGGTACGTTAAACAAATAAATTTAAGTCTTAAATAGAGCATAGTTTTCAATGACATATTTGGATAGTTTTGACTTGAAACTATTAAATGAGCTGACATCTTTTAAACATGATGGAAGGTTATTGTAAAGTTGTGCCCCCTCAAAAGTGATACTTTTTTTTGTATAGTTAGTACGTGCTTTAGGTAAAACAAGTAAGCTTGGCCGACGAAGACTGCGTTTACTTATTTGAGACTTTTTGGTAAAAGATAAGTTGGTATGGATGGTTTTATCAATAATTTTTCTAATTAAAATACATGTGTTATAAACGTAGAGTTGCTTAATGTTCATTATTTTTGTTTCATTAAAAATTTTGTAAGTTGGTGTTAAATATGGAAAGCGAAAAAGGGTTTTTATTACTTTATTTTGCATTCTCTGAAGTCCCTGCAACTTTGTCTTAGCAGCGCTGCCCCAAACTTCAATTAGATACAGTAAATGTGATTTGACCAGAGAGTTATAAATGTTGAAGCGCAATTTATTTGGTATACATTGAGTTATGTTGCGTAGTGAACCAATCAGAGAAGAAAGTTTATTTTTAATATAATCAATTTGCCTGTTCCATGTTAAATAATTATCCATTCTCAATCCAAGGTATTTTTCACATGTTTTTTGTTCTAAAGGGATGTTGTCAATTGTTAGTGGCTCGTGTAATGGAATACTTTTATTTTTCGCCTTGAAAATGATATAGCACGTTTTTGAAATATTTACGGTCAACAAATTATATTGGAACCATTCACACAAGATTTTTAGATCTGCTTGAGCTCGTTTGATGACATCGTGTATATCAGTTCCGAAATAAAAAAGGCAAGTGTCATCCGCATATAAAGTTATATGACCGTGAAGTCCCAATTTTGCTATGTTATTAATATAGATTGAGAACAGAAGTGGTCCCAGTATGGACCCCTGGGGAACACCATACGTAATAGGTAAGGCACTACTTTGGAGATTATTGATTTTTACTACCTGTGACCTATTTGTTAAGTAGGATTTGAATAGCTTTAGAGCGCTGCCTTGAATGCCAATATTTTTAAGCTTTTCCAATAGTAATTTGTGACAGACGGTATCAAAAGCTTTTTTTAGATCGATGAACACGCCCAGTACTATCTTTTTTTTGTCAATGTTATCTCTTATTTTTGTTATCAAATCAATTGTTGCTGCTGTAGGTTTGCTTTTAGATCTAAATCCATACTGTTGTTCGGTTATAAAATTAAAAGAGTTTCGGTAGTGTATCAGGCGAAAATATATAATTTTTTCAAAAATTTTTGACATGATTGGGAGCACAGAGATTGGTCGATAGTTACCTGGATCGGTTTTAGGCCCCGATTTATAGATTGGTGTCACTTTTGCGACTTTTAATGTATCAGGAAATTCTCCATCGTTCATTAATTTATAAAGCACTGCGCCAAATTATCCGAAATTACATTTTGTAGGCATTTAATTACTTTTGTATTAATTTTATCTAAGCCGCTACTTGAGTTTATATCTAGTTTTGTAATGATTTTCATAATTAGAAAACTCGTGGCCGTTTGTTATTAGTGTTCCGATAACAGAGTTGTTGGAATTATCATGATACATTCTAGGTATTTATCTGCTAGTATAGACCCTATCGTTGAAAAGTACTCATTGAAAATCCCACAAATCTTGTCTGTGCTAGTTACTAATTCAGAACTGACTAAAAGTTTTGGAGGAGCACAACTTTGTTTTATTTTATTGTAAGTTAAATTGTTTATAAGAGACCACATTTTTTTGGGGTTATTAGTACAATTTGTAAATACTTTATAATAATAAGAATTTTTCGTGTCTTGAATTAATTTAGCTATTGTATTTCTTTTGTGTTTAAAATCATTTTCCAACTTTTTATCTTCTCGGTTGTTTTTGTGCTGCATCCATAGAGAGTTTCTTTGACTGATTCCAGTAATTATATTAGTGTTGATCCAATCTTCTTGAGGAGGATTCAATATTTTTCTTCTTAATACTTTATTGTTTTCTATAAGTTGTTTTATTTTGATTTCCAGATCAATGTAGTTATCAGACTCTGTCCCCATTCCTTGTGATTCTATGGAGTCGATTAGTTTTTTGTAGTCTATTGCTTCATAGCTTGAACGTATTTTTTGAGGGGGATTATATTTATTTAATTGCAAGTAAATTTGTCTGTGATCCGACATTGATGAATTTATATAAGCGAAGTTAAAATGCTCGTCTTTTAAATTAGTGCTGACGTGGTCTAAAATAGATTTCTTTGTGACGGAGTCTCTGGTACAGTGAGTTTTGTTAATTTTGTTTAGTAATTTGTGTCCTGATTCATTAAGTGTTTGCTTGTATTTTTTCAATATTTTGTTCTTAGTTAGCAGGTCTATATTGAAGTCTCCAAAAACTATTGCTCTCTTTCGTTGTTGTAGTTGTGCGTCATATACTTCTAAGAATTTTTCATAATTTGTGTGACCAGGATTGTACACTAATCCGATATCTAGTGCGAATTTCTCTATGCGTAACCATAGATAGTTATTTCCATCTTCGTATGTTGATTCAGTTAGATTATGTTTTAGGTTATTATGTACATATGCTGATACTCCTCCACCTCTAATATCCGTCCTGTAGTTGTAATAGTATGCCATTGATGTATTTCATAGTTATTTCACTCTCTCCGTTGTTTATTCGTCATGTCAGTTCGTTTTTTACGCTCTGAAAGTATTTCTGCTGGGCTGGTGTTTGGTCAGAATAAATTTTGATATTAACTGGTAATTTATCTTTGTTACGAAGTAGTAGAAGTGCAGGTTCAGGTTTATCAAAGCAGACTTTGACCCTACGTGTTTTTCCTGGGTTAAACTTGCCGATACGGAAGATCTTATTTGGTTTAGGAATATCTCCACTCACAACAGAGGTTATATTTAAAACATCAGATTCATCTTTAAGAATTCTCTCTTGGGTGTTAGTGGGGTTCTGCTCTGGTATACCAACCATAATGATGTTATTTTCTCTCTCATGAGCTTCGCGGATTATTTGTTCGCTTAAACACAATTGATCAGTTTGAGTGGATTGTGGGCTAATTTTAAATTCCTTAAAATCAGTTTCAAGTAAGTTCAATTTATTTTCACCACTTGATAGTTTTGTTTCTAACGTAGATAACTGGATTTGTATGTTGCCGTGTTCTGATGCTATTTTTGATGTTTCAGATTTGATATCCTGAATCTGCGCGCAAATATCTGCTACATTAGTGGTTATTAAGTTTCTCGTTTGTTCATGTGACACTTTTAGCTCGGTAATTTCACTTTTAATGTCGACTATGCTATCGTTCACTTGACCAATCATCTGAGAGTTTGAACCGACTAAATTTTCTAATAATGACGTTACGCGCGATAGCTCATTTCGCATTAATTTAATTTCTTCTGAGCACGGGCACTCGTGCTCAGGTTGTTTTCGTTTTCGGAATGTTATTTGCGCTTCGGTTAATTCACCGCATATTTTTGATAAGTCCGGTTGCGAGCCGCCTCCAGTGACGGTAGTAGGTGGAGAAGGTGTTACATTCATTGTTCGGATTGATTCTGTTGTTTTGCACTGTAATATTGTATCGATGCAGTGATCCAAACAAATGCGATATACGCACCAAACGCAGGGTCAATGTGCGAGCGAGTCAAAAATAGCAACCGCACTCGTCCCGCGGGGGTGAACCGTGCCGTCCCACTCGCTGGTTCAATATTGTAGTCGATGCAGTCTATATTTATCACATTTAAAACGGTATAAATCACATGACACAGGTCATAGCAAAGTAGTTCTATTCAACGTAACTATAAGTATTAAATTTGAAGAGCACTAATTGAAAATGTTTTAGAATAAAGTTATACGTGTCCACACCATTCGCTTTAATTTTTATCATTTAATAAAAAGTAAATAATTGTTATCAGTGACAAATCTGTTATATAGATAGTTTTAAGGCGCGGTACAGACTATCCGTGACAAACTTTTTAGTCTGTGAAAATCGCGCCGCGTAGCCCGCCCGCCGCCGCCGCCGCCCGCCGCACAAAACTGTGCGCAAACGATAAAACGTTCGCTTCTACACGCGCTAACGAAGATGGCTGACACTTTTAGGGCTCTTCAATTTAGACGTTTTGTGTCGGACCGCTGCCGTGCGGTTTCATATTAAACGCCAGCCGCACAACAGCCGCACGCCAGCCGCACGACTGTTTTAATATGGAACGCAGTGCAAAAGTGCGTTAGCCGTCCGACAACAAACATCTAAATTGAAAGAGCCCTGAGGGTGGCTTCTCATGAGCGAGGTTAAAGCTAAGGTACGAAGCTATATGTCTATTTCCAAGAAAGCTAAAGGGCTTAGAAGATGTACCTATGACGCGGACTAAGTGAGTCATCGCTAGTAGTAGGGCAAGCTTTATTCTTCAGGCAGCTACACTGCTCGCCTATCCATTGCTAACATCCTTCATTCAAATCCTTAGCACGCATCGCTCGCTTTAACGAGTATAATAAAACTTAGCTTCGTGGAACCCTTCTCCACCAGAGCTATGCTAAGCTAAACAATGCAAATCAAACGATACTGTTGGTGGATATCATACGCTTTCCTGCTTAGCTCATCTGTAGTGGAAAGGCAGGTCTAAGTCGGCAATCCGCGATCTTTAGTGACGTACGTGGTATTGTGTCATAGCGTCAGAAATGAATGTATCGTTATTTGAAGAAATAGAAAAAAGTAGTACACACGCCTACACATCAACCTACCACAAACTGTGAAATTTCCTCAATACACTTTGAACTTTATACCTACCTAAGACATATGTTTAAAAATGTATTGAAGAAATTTGACAGTTTTGGATAGTGCAGGCGTCTGTCAGAGTCACATCAATCTGTCCAAAACTGTCAAATTTCTTCAATAAATGTTCAACCCTACGCCTTATACATAAAGTTCAAAGTCTATTGAGGAAATTTGACAGTTTGTGGTAGTCTGATGTGCAGGCGAGTGTACATTGCAATCTCTGTACATCCAGGGTGTGCTCGTGTCACTTTACTACAGTTCTGTTGAAGTCTGTGCAAAGTCTGCCACGGACTTTTTGTGCGTCACGCAGACATTTTGTGCGCCGCACAAACAACATTTACGAAAGGGATACATAGGGACGCATATGGCAAGAGTTCCCAAAATATATATTTATATTATTTCTATATTATTCCCTTTTAAACACATTTCTTTAGTTAAATAGATAACAATTTAACCGTCTCTTGTTTATTGCTTTTTTCAATAATAGCATTTAGAGATGACATTAACTATTGATTTAAAAGTAAGCCACAAGCCTTACTAGGTCGATTAAGAAAATTAAATTATCAACGGGTCTTCGATCTTAAGTAGGCATGGGTTTTATAATTCACGGATTGCAAATGCAACAATGCTTTTAATAGCTACAGTAGACTCTAAACATATTTCGCGATTAAACGAAATTCTGAAACTTCTTAGCTGTAATATTTTTTTTAAATACTCAACTCTTGTCATATTATTAATTAATTAATAATACTACAATAATATACCTACACAACAAAAAAACATAACTTAAAAAAACAGACAATAATAAATAGGAAATTAAAAACTTAATACCTTTATATAAAATTAGCTTTTGCTCGCGGCGTTGCTCATGTGGGCTACACGACTTGTGATTGTTTGTAATAAAAGCCAAACTTTTTTAAAGTTACATGTAGGGATATAAAACACTTCCTAATTTCTAACCAGGCCAAATACCGAAATGTAAGGATTTATTTAACTTTAAAATTGACAGATTTCCATTTAAATTTTGCACTCATATTTCATCTTTTTAGGGGAGGTTTTTGAATAATGCTTAAACACATCATCTTTGTTTTTATTGAGAAATCTAAAGATCGATTAAATTATTAATTTTTATAGTGTTCTTACTTTAAAAATAACGATTTCCACATAAAAACTTTCTTCCCTTTTTTACTCCTTAAAAGGAAAATAATGAAAATTCCTGAGACAGGTCATTCTTTATTTCTTTTCAAAAAGCCAAATACCAATTTTTATGTATTTTACTTTAAAACTGACGGATTTTCATACAAACTTTCACCCCCTATTTGACCCCATTAAGGTATGATTTCCGTAAAATCCTTTCTTGGTAGCTGATTACGTCACTCAATTAACCTACAGTCAAAATTTCATCTAATTACCTTCAGCGGTTTGGACTAGGCGATGATGAATCAGTCAGACAAGTCAATGTTTATAGAAGATAGATATGTCCTCCAACTGTGGGTTCATGGTAATGCTCCCAAAAATGCTTGCAACATTGCTCCTCTGGTTTGCCAAGCTAATACGCTGGTAGAGGTAGCCGCCAGCCTAAGAGTTTATTAACTACAAAAAAATGTAAATAATGCGATCCGTCGGTGAATATAAATTTTATTGAAAGTAAAAAAGGAATTGTACATAAATAGCGTTTAATTAAGTTTTCTAAACCTCTAAATCGACTTGTTAAGAAATCAGTAAATTGTACAAAAGTTGGCAAGTCGTCTCCAGGATCAGACGATGCCTTTAGTTCCCAAGCTTTCCTGGTATATTTGTCTAATTTAGCACTTATTAGATGTATAATGAGTAAGACCCATGTGGACATATTAACAGTCTCTGGAAGTACTGATTAACCTTTTAATACCCGACGCCGAGTCTGACGTTAAACTTCTCTGATTTAGCAAAACGTTTCAAAATCCCATTTGCAATGAAATTTTTATTATTTTACCTTTTTTTCCAATTCATCCCAACTATTTTTATAATTTTCTGAAGTAACATTAACATTGCGTAAAAGATGTTCCGCATCGCCTGCCATTACCCTTTAAATAGTAAAATTTTTGTGCATCATCCAAAGATTTATTATTATGAATAGGACCCATTAATAAATCTCGAAACTAGAGAAATAAATAAACTCAACTCTTCATTATTTTGAGTATTCAATAAATCTTTTAAAGATTTTCAATATGAATGAATTGTTTATTTCTTTTCGTGAAGTTACTTATTAATAACCGGAAACATTAACTCTTAAATGAAGCATAGGTAAGAGTCTTAGGAAGAATACGAACTATAAAGTTTAACGTACCAACAGGGAAATTAAATTGTGAAATCAACCCGACACCATTGCCTGCTTAACTAACGACGCCTTCGAAACTCGTTATTTTCTTTTCTTAATGTTGGGATCAGAAAAACGATTCACAAACGCTGAAAGCTGATAGTAAATCGCCAGTGCTCTTTCGCTGACAATAAAATATTCGCAGCGCAATCCAAACTATGTCACAAATGTTCACACAAATAAATCGCTAGTGCAAGTAAATAATACGTATTGGTGATCATGTATCGCACGAGTATCCTCTCAGAACCAACTTCGGAAGCTGCATAATGGTTGGTGGAAGTTCCTTTCCTGTCTATTATAAAATTAGATTAAGTTACACATTAAGGTTAGGTTACGATAAGGCTGACATATCTATGAAAAACAAAAGCCTCTAAATAAAATAAGATAGGTACCTAACAAAAAAAAACAGTCAATAATGTAATTGATCACCTTTATTATCTTGAAATAAACATGTCCGCCATGTATGAAATAAGAACATAAAACAATTTAAAAAAATATGGTTCTAATATTTTGTGATAATCAGACCATAAAGTGAATCTTATTATTACGCAATATATACTGTCTATCTACCCAAGTTTTGTTATGTTCTTAGGATTATATTAAATATTTTTGTTATGAATTATATGCTTATGTTATTACAACTTATTTATTTTATTTTACTTTGTGCTTTTAATAAATGAATAGCAGTGAAAAGTGGGCCAGAGCCGTTTGGGTCCTAAATTTGCTTAAGTAAAGGATTAGGAATACATGGAGCATGTTTCTGTAAAGTACTAGCACCATAGTACTTTCTGAACGCTGAAAACAACAAGTTTGTTCAATTTCTCAGTTCGTTTGATAAATAAAATTTAATTGTCTACGTATACCTACGAGTATATCTACACATCATATTTTCGAAAAGTAGGGTACACATCCGCTATTTAGAACATTAAACAACTCATAAATAATTATCACTTTACATTGTTTTATGCAACATAATGTGTATCTTAATATTTTTACTGTATAATAAATATTTTCTATACAATCAAATACAATTTAAATTTAAAAGTATCTTGATAAGTATTAATACTTCATTATAAAAATAATTTATATGTGTTACTTAAAATTCGAGTGAGTTTATTTCATCTTAACTGTTAATTAAGATCTCGGGATAGTGGGACCAAAAACTTTGTACCACTATAAAAAAGCTTAATAATAAAATGGATACAGATTTCTTTTAACTCACCTTTTGAACTTAAACTGTGGCCAGGTATTTGACCGCTGCTGAATCAGCTTTTATAGATCATGCCCTTCAGTCTTTGGTTGTAACTTCCAAGTTTATTGCCGAAAGAATTTACATCGTTGCGTGATCAATTACAGTATTGTTTTTATTTTATTCAACTCGATGTTATTCAATGTAATGCGTTAATAACGTTTGTGGAAGCAGTACAATGTTGTTGTTTTGAACAAGAGTTCGAATGTTTTCGTTACGATCGAGAAGACAAAGGAGCACACGGACGCGCTACCCTCGCGGCGGGGGTCGACTGCCGAGTGCCGGTCGGCGGCGGCGGTCGCTCGCTTGCGACGACGACGCGCGCAACCAATGGTTTTAGGACATTAGACGCTTTCGTGCGATTCCCATCTGCCGACCCTAAGCATGCCCGCGCTTACACTCCGCGGCTCCGAAGTTCCACAACATCCCGCGTTCAATTTACCGATCATTTACTCGATATAGGAACAGATACTTTAAAGCATCTTAGTAGCTTATACGCTATTCAGTTTTCTTTTAATATTTATATTTTATATCTTTTGAGATATAAGATATAAAATTTAAGATATAAGATATCGCTGAGATGATAATGATGATGATGATGATAATGATGATGATGATGATGATGATGATGATGATGATGATGATGATGATGATGATGATAATGATAATATCTTTTGACGTGCATAACATTGTGTTTAAAAACGAGTTATTTAGTTATTGTTTTTCGATAAGTAATTTAAAATCGAGTATAAATTCAAAACCAGTTAATGCTATCACTAAAAAACCGACTATTATAGATAAAAATAGTTTAACAATTCTAAATAAGTAATGCGTGTCAATAAAAATGATTAAAAAATACGAATCTGCACTGCGACTGTGTGAAGGTTATAAAAGGTCGCGGTGGTTTTGCTTGTTTATTTTTGGGCTAAAATGTCGAGCATTTTTCGGGCCCCATCTCTACTTCTAAACCACCCGCCCCTCATTCCCATCTTCCCGGCTCACAACCGCGGCCCGAGCCTACCTACATGCGTATACAATTATGTACAAGACACCTACACGTCTTATGTTCCGAACATCTCGGGCAGAATCGGGTTATAAACACTTCGTGGTACGTAAATATGAGTTAGATAAAAGTTTTATCCCTGCTTAAAGTGTCTCTCTATCTCTCTTGCCCTCTTTCTCTGTTAAATTTAACATGAAATATTTTTAATAACTTTGATATATTTCAGTTGCTTACAAAACTGTGCTGTTCAGTAGGTACCTACTATAAGTTATTATGTGGCTGTACGCACACATAGAGCGCGTAAAAAAGGGTGAAAATAGGGCTAAGCGTAGCGTCCATTATAGGCCGGTGACGTAATATCTACAATAGGCTTGCTTCGGCATTCAAATTAAGTAATTAATAAATACTCACAGCACCCAATAAGATTATCTAAATGTATTTATTGGGTACGTTTGGAAAAAAACACTTATTCGTAAAATGACATGCTTATTAATAATATATCAAGTGTTACGTAACAACGTAACCAAACAGCAATGCGTTTTTGATCCGATTCCGCAATATGCGTGCGCAGAACATAATTAAAATATTTACCTACTTTCTTCAAAGGCAAATTATTACCGAGGGAAGGAAAGAACCGGCGTGATAGGAAATTGAATTGCCTAACAAAGTGTCCTTATGCCAACCACGTTGGCTTCTAAATAATAGGTGAAGCGAGATTATTTTTAAACGAAATCCTTAATAGACTAGTTTTTAAATATACTTATTATAGTTGTTAAAAAATATAATATATTTAAAAAAATGTTTCAGTTTGTTTTTTAAAAGCAAGTAATAAACAGCTGTGAGGTAATCACATAGCACACTACTATTTTATATTTAATATAATATAAGTATAAAAATAAGAAATTATTTATTGACGATCACACAGACATAACAGAATAAAAACAAGGACTAAGGAAACATTTAAAAAATAATAAAACTAATAATATCTAAACAACAATAAGGAAGGACGAATGTGTGTGAAGGCCAACTAGGACCCTGTCTCAGCTTGTGCCGTTGCGGTGGTGAGAAACAAACACCACCACACGACGCTGGTATTCTGACAGGGCCTATAGTGTGTGAGTGTGACTGTAGTGTTGTGTGTTTGCGTGTACATAAGATCGTAAAATAAAATAAAAAATATAATAATACATATTTTATATAAGTGATAGAAAACGTTTATTATATACAGGGTGTTTGGCGCATCGTGTGCCATAATAAATTGGCCGATAGAAAGGGTCATCTGCTATACTTTTAGCTCCCTTAATACGTTCCATGCCCGACGATAATTTTTATGTTGACTTTTTAAGTTATTTAACCAAAAAACGCAAAAAACCGCATTTAAACTTAAATAAAAAAAACTATAGGATTTAGCCTCGAAATTAAAATTTTATTTCGATGTGCATTGATATGAGATTCTATCTAATTCAAATTTGCTGGTAGTTGTCATCTAGTTATTTTTTAAATTAAATTCTAAAGTTTCGGAAATGTTAAACATGAAATAATAATTCAAATTTACATTGCTATAAAAAAAACTAAAAAGATCGGGATCTTCCGACTCTCTCAAAAATTTTTTAGTTTATCCTCTTTCAAACGGTATGCTAATGTTATTAAAATAATAATAAAACTTTACTAATTCGCTAAATTAGTCCTTTGACTCAAGTCAGGCTGATATTAAAAATTAGGGCTAAATCCTTTTTGAAAGGAGGAATTGCGACAACGCATTGAAGCTGCTTTTGTGACAATAATTAAGAGTGAAATGAGACTGCGTACAACTACAGTAGAAATATTATCCTTGCATTCGTAACAGAGGCCAATATTTTGAGCAAGATTTGTAGCAACAATAAGTTTTGTTTAAAAATAATAATCAATTGTGAATAAAACATTTAAATAACAATTTTGGTCTTTATTTTCAAATAAAACCTATTAAAGAAAAAGATGGGGGACAGATTTTATGTCGCTAATTAAGATAAAAAAATTTACCTGCTTTGAACGTGTTATTCACGAAAAAAAAGAATTTAGCCCTAATTTTTAATATCTAATTTAGCGAATTAGTAAAGTTTGTATTATTATTTTAATGACATTTGTACGAGCCATCGTACAGTTAAGTAAAAATATCATCGCCAGCAGTGTGTAATAATATCTGCAAGTAGTGTAGCGGCACCTTTACATGTCAACATCACCGCGAGTTAGTTTGTTAATTTAGCATTTTAACGTGCCAAGTCTACTTGAGCCGACTGGTATTGCAAGAGACGATGGCAAGAGACCGGACGGTATGAGTTTGATTCCATGGAAGATGGGCCGGGTGCTGGTATGGGATGCAACCTGTTCTGACACGCTGGCCCCTTCCCATCTACATGGAACCAACAACAGAGCTGGTGCGGCTAGTGAAGCGGCTGAAAAAGCTAAAGCATGCAAATACAGGGGTCTAGGCTCCGAATATGATTTTGTCCCATTCGGTGTCGAGACCCTTGGTCCGTGGGGTCCTAGCGCTTTAAGGCTTTTTAAGGAAATAGCAAAAAGGTTAGTCGACATCACAGGAGACCGAAGAGCTGGCAGCTACCTCGGACAAAGAATTAGTCTAGCTATTCAAAGGGGGAACGCTGCCAGTATTTTCGGAACCTTGCCTAAAGGGACTCCTTTTAATAATATATTTTAATTAATAAATTATATATTTTTTTAAGGTTTATAGTTATGTGTTGTAAAAACGTTCAACTAGTAATAATGTAACACCATGTTATAAATAAATTTTTGAAATTCATTTAGCATTTTTATATTCAATTTATCATATTAAATTAGTGTACGAGCAGCACTCAATCAGAGCGGTTTGATTTCATCATCCCCGAAACCCTCTCAGCATAACAACCCCAAAGTGTGGATAACCCCCACATTTTTTTGGTCCTTCGATTGAACCTAGCGTGCGGTTTGGTTCAC
Source organism: Eudonia lacustrata (assembly GCA_947562085.1). Classification (NCBI taxonomy): domain Eukaryota; kingdom Metazoa; phylum Arthropoda; class Insecta; order Lepidoptera; family Crambidae; genus Eudonia; species Eudonia lacustrata. Next base: position 15,968,259 of record OX387339.1, read on the forward strand.
AGCTGGGACCTCGCGTATCATAATTTGGCGAAGTAAATCGCGTCGCGAAGTGCCGGTATCAAATATCACTCATCGAACAATTAACAACTGAACTTAAGTGCTATTGAGGCAGTTTGTAGTGACCTGTGACTTTTGTGCGGTAGTGGCTAGGGCTGCCACGTTTTTTATCATCGTTCTACGATCACGAGCTACGTGTTATCATCATCATCACTCTGTGGGCTGGCAAGTTCGCAGCGTCGCAGCGAAGGGTAACTGATCCTGATTCCTGACTGTACATTGGATTATCATCGGAAATCAAGTAAGACTGTTCCTTTTCTTTTCATCAATACGAGATACTTTTTATCATGGAGGAACTTATTGCACGTCAAGCAGAACTTTACGAGACTCTTAAGCAGATACAAATCAACTTTAAAAAAGATTCGGATAGTCGTAAAACACCTGAGTATCTCCAAGAGAGACTGAGCAGATTAAACAACCTTTGGTCTGAGTTTAAGCATAATAATTCGGCACTTGCTGAATACAAAACTGTCGCCAGCACTGAACCCTACTTTTTAAAAGATATTTTTCAATCAGCTTCTAACATTTATCTAGCAACTCTGAACATGATTACATCATTTTCACCAAAACTTAAGCAGCAACATTCAGACGCTAAAGCAGGTTCGTCTAGCAATCAAAGCAATCAAAATAAGTCGGATAAGGGCACTAATCCAAGTAGTCAAATAGACGAGTTTATTACAGAGCAGAGAACAAACTTCAGAGCATTGCGTCGACTTATCCGCGGTATAGACATTGAAGAACTATCGGAAAAATGGGAACTAGAAGACGAGTTACGTAACTTACATCTTACATCGTTAGATCGTTTACACTTAAAAATTGATAATATATTGCAAGGTGGCGATCTAAATTATGAAGATGAATTTACCACTTACGAAACATCTTACAAGCGCATTAAAAGGGTTATCAATCAAAAAATCGTTTCATCAGCTCACATTCATCAAGTAACGCCACAGATTGAGATTCCGGTTTATACAGATAAATATACGTCCTGGCCTACATTTTTTGATCTCTTTACCGAGACCATACACAACAATAATGCGCTCAGCAAAGCTCAAAAAATGCAGCACCTTAAAGGAAAAATCAAGGGAGAGGCTGAGCGCCTTATACAGCACTTGAATATATCAGCTGAAAATTACGACACAGCCTGGGAGATTTTGACGCACCGATATAATAATCCCCAGTTATTATTACAAAGCAAGTAGAGACCTTTCTTAATCAACCTAACATTCAGAAACAAACAGCATTTGAAATCAAGAGGCTATATGACACCAGCATGGAGACCCTGAACGCTATCCACAATTTAGGCTTGGATACGACAACTTGGGACCCGCTACTTGTTCATATTCTGTCAAAAAAGCTTGATCAAGAAACGTACTGTGATTATAAAGAGGCTCGCAAAAACCCACGTGATTTGCCAGCATTAGATGAATTTATGCAGTTCCTGGAGAAAAAATTCACAGCCCTAGAGCCAATTCATAAACGCGAAGCATCAGCGTCGTATCAACCAAGGCCTACCTATAATCAAGCAAAGCAAACTTTGATCAAACAGCAGCCTAATTATTATCAAGGCAAATATCAGAGGACACCCTATCAGGCCATTGTTACAACACAAAACAATAAGTGTCCATTGTGTACTCAATATCATGACTTGTTCAGATGCAAGAAGTTTTTAGGCATGTCAGCGGACTTAAAACTAAAAGCAGTATCGAGATTTCGATTGTGTCAAAATTGCCTATACAATCATTTCAACAATAAATGTTTTTCTGCGAAGCGGTGTAAGGAGTGCAACGGCGAACACAATACGTTGCTTCACGATGCATGTGTACGCGCACCGGTGTCCAATTCGGGCAACTTAGGCGGGCCGCCACTTCAGTCAATGCCGCTACCGACTTATAATTCGGCGAAATCACACGCCGACAATAAGCCACACAATGTAAATTATGTCGCAAGTAATGACGAGGAAATTTTACTTACTACGTTGTTGCTCAATATCAAGTCCGCAGAAAAAAAATTTCGTTACATTGCGCGCGCGCTCCTAGACCAGGGATCTCAAATTTCCCTGATATCAGAGAATGCCGCGCAGATGCTAGGTCTTAAGCGCCATCAATATTCAGCATCGATCTCAGGGATAGGCAACGGTTGTAAGCAAAGCAAAGGCATTATAAATTTAGAGTGCCAATCGATTTACAAAGACTATCACTTCTCTACGCAAGCATTGGTAATTACAAAGGTAATAAGGTAAATAATCTACCTAGTACTTCATTGAACAAGCAAGAATGGCCACACATTCAGAACATCAATCTGGCAGACCCTCAGTACAACATCTCACGTCCCATAGACCTACTCTTAGATGCCAATGTCTACGCTAATATAATTTGAGTGGTCTTATCAAAAGTACACAGGAGGCCCCTATAGCCCAGCAGACTAAGCTAGGGTGGATCCTGTCGGGAAACGTGAAGAAAGCATTTAATTGTCACGTGGTCATTAATAACTTAAGCGACATTTCCAAGTACTGGGAGATGGTGGACGTCACCACATCTGATACTTCTTCTCTAACCAGGGAAGAGCAATATTGCGAGGAGCTCTATGTAAAAACCACGAGACGGTTAGAAAGCGGTAAATACGAGGTAGCATTACCTATGAAGCCCAGCTTTGAACAAGAGCTAGGGTTGTCAAAATCAAGAGCAGTAGCACAATTTCGGCAACTAGAGCAAAAGCTTTGTAAAAATGAAAATATAGCTAAACCATATCGCGACTTCCTGGCGGAGTACGAACGACTAGGCCATATGCGCAAAGTCGACACTGTCGTTGAACCATCATGCTACTTTCCACATCACGCTGTATGGAAACCTGATTCTGACTCCACAAAATGTAGAGTCGTATTCAATGCATCATTAAAAACAACATCAAATCACAGCCTGAATGATTTAATGGAGCGTGGTCCAAATCTGCAGCAGGACCTACAAACATTAATTCTTAGCTGGAGGCAGTATAAATATGTTTTAAATGCTGACATAGAAAAGATGTTCAGGATGATTTTCATCAGAATGTCTGATCAGCAGTTACAGAAGATCGTCTGGAGAGCATATCAAGAACAGGAACTTGAAGAATATCATCTGACCACGGTTTCCTTCGGTACAAAAGCAGCTCCATTCCTTGCCATGCGTACCCTACGTCAGCTTGCCATCGACGACGGGGAAAAATATCCACTTACCCCGGATATTCTCAAAAACAAATTTTATATGGATGACCTCTTCTATGGAAGCAACTCGATACTCGAAGCTAAAAGCGTTCAAAAGCAGCTGATCGCTATCTTAAAAGGTGCAGGCTTCAACCTAAGAAAGTGGTCTAGTAATCATCCACAACTATTAGAAGGACTCTCTACAGATCAAATTAATGCAGCAGCAATCGACTTCCAGGACGCCGAAAGCACTAAAGCATTAGGTTTACGCTGGAATTCAACAACAGACACCTTCACATTCAATGACAAACAACATCATTGCGACAGCGAAAACATTCGTACAAAACGGCAGCTACTGTCACACATTTCAAAGGTCTTTGACCCCATAGGCTGGCTATCACCTCTAACAATCAGATCAAAGTTATTATTTCAGAAGGCGTGGGCCGCCGGAGTATCATGGGACGACGAGTTACCAACTGATATCCAAAACGAATGGCAAAAGTTACGACCTGACCTGCAAAGCATAGAAAACATTATCATTCCAAGGCATTTCGGCAATACAGATCAGTTGTTTGAGTTGCATGGGTTTGCAGATGCCACAGATAAAACATTTGCATGTTGTGTTTATATCGTAACTACCAATAATAAGGGCGAGCGCACATCAAGATTGGTTGCCGCCAAAACAAAGCTGGCTCCGTTAAATACTAAAATATCACTTCCAAGGCTAGAATTATGTAGTGCATTGTTGTTGGCCACGCTGATGAAGAAGATTTTGGATTGTTTTTCAAAAACAAATATAAAATGGTTTGCGTGGTCTGATTCAATGGTCGCCCTTGAATGGATAAAAGGAGACATTGCAAGGTGGAAGCAATTTGTCGCTAACCGCGTACAACAAATCATTAATGTTCTACCACCATCAGCATGGCGTCATGTACGGTCAGAGGAGAATGCAGCAGACTTTGCAACACGCGGGTTATCATGCAATCAGCTCATCCATCATTCGTTGTGGTGGGAAGGTCCCAAATGGTTGGCCACTTTCAATCCCACGGACATCCCAGATGTCAAATATGAACAGCCGACTTTGGAAGCAAAAAAGGCCAGTGTGTGCACAGCCTTATATCAAAAAGAAACAACAATTATATCACAATTCAATTACCCGGGCGGCGAAAACAATGGCTTGGATATCGCGTTTCATTGCGCGCGCTCGGGGTCAGCAGAATGCTGAATCGACAAGGATATTGTCTTCATCGGAAGTAAATAATGCACTTTACACGATCATTAAACATAGTCAGTCAATTGATTTTAAAGACGACATAAAAAATTTGAAATTAAAAAATAAGGTGCAAATAAATAGCAAAATATCAAATTTAAATCCGTTTATGGATAAAGATAGCATACTGAAAGTCGGGGGACGATTATCAAACTCTAATGTATCAGGGAAAAATCCCATAATTTTATCAAATCAAAACCGCCTCACCGAGTTGATCATCAATCAGGCGCACGCTGCTACTCTTCACGGTGGTCCTAGACTAACGCTATCTTATATCAGAGACAAATATTGGGTACTTAGCGGTATGCGCACCGTTAAAAGGCAGTTAAGACGATGTGTCACATGCCGTCGCTTTAGCAATCAAAAACTGAATCAAATCATGGCTGAACTGCCAGCACCTAGAGTCACGCCTTCGCGACCCTTCACCCACTGTGGGGTGGACTTCACAGGCCATGTAGAGCTAAAGGCGAATAAGGGTCGCGGTATAAGAACAACTTAAGGTTATGTTTCCGTTTTCGTGTGCCTAACCACCAAGGCTGTACACTTGGAGTTAGTCTCCGATCTCAGCACAGCATCATTTCTTGCGGCGTTCAGAAGACTATGCGCCAGGCGTGGAACACCTAAAGAGATGTACAGCGATAACGGCACGAATTTTATTGGAGCAGCTAAACACCTCAAAAAAGAATATCAACAGATACTTCAATGTATCAACACGGATTTTATAAACAATATCAGTGACCTTGGCATTAACTGGCACTTCAACGCGCCGGCGTGGCCGAGCGCTGGAGGTCTGTGGGAGTCAGCGGTCCGCAGCATGAAGTATCACCTGCGTCGCGTTATTGGCACACAAAAACTTACATATGAAGAATTTACATCCCTTCTGTCGCAGATTGAGGCTTGCCTTAACTCGAGGCCGCTGTGCTCAGTAACTGAAAATATAGAGGACCTTGATGTTTTGAGTCCCGGTCACTTTTTAGTCGGCGGTCCCTTGTTATCAAGTCCAGAATCAGAATCAAGCAACATCACCCTTCCAATGAGATAGCAACTTGTCCAGACCATGACTAGAGGATTTTGGAAGAAATGGTCGCATGAGTATTTACAAACTCTGCAGACGCGAAGCAAGTGGCAAACCGTTAAAGCAGACATCAAAATCAATGACGTCGTACTGATCAAAGACGAGAATCTGCCAACAGCAAGGTGGGGCCTAGCGCGGGTGGTCGATGCCCATCCTGGAAAGGACGGCCACGTCCGCGTCGTCACATTAAAGACAAAATGTGGCATAATCAAGCGTCCTATAACAAAACTGTGCTTACTTCCGGTACATGATCAGGAAGAAACAAAAGAGCAACCTCAGGCAAACAGCTCTGAAAAGCAAGATATTAACAAACCATCAACGAGCGACGCCTCGTCATCATCATCAGCAAGGCGCACTCGTACCCCAAAAAACAAGTTCTCGGCATTTACCTTATTTCTATCAGTATTTTGCCTATTTACACCAAGTTTGCAGCAACGAATATCGTCATCATCCGTCATCAATGTAACAGATCTGCAAAACGACAACCAAGCACTGTATTTTGATAAAATAACTAACCTTCAGCATATAAGAGATAAGTGGAAGCTCATAGTTTACTATAACATGTCCACCTACTGGCAAGGGCTAGCAGATATGGATCACTCACCTTACGGAAGTTGCCGGATCGGACCCCAGTATAAAAGCATTCTTTATCAATTACAGCATGAAATACGAGAAATTAGACATTATAACACATTACTGCAGCATAAATCACTAAACAGACAGAGAAGGGGTCTAATCAATGGCGTGGGTTACTTAGCGAACTCTCTTTTCGGCGTTTTAGATGAAAGATTCGCCGAAAAGTACGAAAAAGACATCATAAAAATTACACAAAACGAAAATCATCTAAAAAACTTAATCCGCAACCAAACAATAGTCCTTGAGGCAGAATACAATGTACTTAAGCGCAACGAGAATAATATGAACAAGCAGTTTACATTTATAAAACAACGACTAAATAATATATCAAAACAGATGGATCAAGTTACTTTTGATAATAAAAATGGTCTCTACATAACATCATCGGCACTGACGGCTAGCATCATTTTATCTAATCTTAGGAGAATTCAGCAAAGCCTATTGGAAACTGTGACTGACATAAGCCACGGGCGCATTGATACGCATCTGATTACACCAGAACAATTGAACGAACAAATAAATCTGATATCACGCTACCTACAGGGTGATTTAAGTTTGCCCGTCAGTGTAAATGCGATAAGAGACATATACAAACTATTGAGTGTATTCGCCAGAGTTGTCAATAATTTTTTGATCATAGAAATAAAAATTCCCTTAGTGAACAGTGACATTTATGAAGTGAACAGAATAATCAGCATTCCTCAGAAAAGATCGACTAATTTATCATTTAAAATAATGTCGAAATTACCTTACATAGCATACAATATGAAAAAGGATGTGGTCATTTCACTCTCAGAAAATGACATCAGATCATGCATTCCAGTTTCAACGCAGAGTTTAGTACTATGCTCCTTCGATAAACCAGTATACGACCTTGCTCTAAAACAATCTTTCTGCAAAATTAATCTAATTGACAATGATATCATAAGTGAAACGCCCTGTACATCATCGCTTACTACCTGCCGCGATCAATGGATCAAATTACATCATCAGAATTCGTGGCTGTTTTCCTGCTGCAACGAATGTACAATTCGTATCTTATGCACGGCTTCGGAAATGACAGTAAAGAAGCTTAATAACAACGGAATAATAAATTTGGGCCAAGGTTGCACCCTAAGGGGTGATTCTTTCTCGTTTTACGCTCATAATAAATTTCTCAACAAAATCAGCATCAATGAGGAGATAAGCGTTCCAGAAATATCCGCTTTAAATAAACTGCTTAACACATCTATCCAGCTCGACTATCCGACATTAGAAAGCAATCATCATCAATATGAACAGATCAAGGACGAGTTGGAAACACTAAAGAAATCACAGTCAGGACAGTTTACCATACATGATGTACACCACTATACAGTTTCGTACGTCATCATCTTCATCATCATAGTCGTCGCGAGTATCTTTGTGTATGCAAAGATAAGGAGCAGATTAACAGCGCAGCAGATTCGTGAGGTCCGCGCCCAGCAGCAGCAGCCTGAGCAGCGCGCGGGAGGGCCCCGCCTCGCCCTCAGAGCCGGTGTCGGTGATAGTGAAGTGACGAATACGGCACGTGCACGTAGCGCGCTCAGTGCTAATCAGGGCACCTCATCATTGTTGTCCCGACCAGTGCGATTTATAGTGCCAAGTGAATCCGTAGTGATTGACCAAGAGTGCGCGAATCCAATAATAATGGACAAGACAATTTTTAGATTGATTTAATATTTACAGACATTTTAAACCTTTTTTTTTTGTATTGTTAAAACTTATATCACTTTGCATTTTACATTTTTTTCTTTTTTTCTCTTTCTTGATGGCCAAGATGTACGAGCCATCGTACAGTTAAGTAAAAATATCATCGCCAGCAGTGTGTAATAAATAATATCTGCAAGTAGTGTAGCGGCACCTTTACATGTCAACATCACCGCGAGTTAGTTTGTTAATTTAGCATTTTTATATTCAATTTATCATATTAAATTAGTGTACGAGCAGCACTCAATCAGAGCGGTTTGATTTCATCATCCCCGAAACCCTCTCAGCATAACAACCCCAAAGTGTGGATAACCCCCACAACATTAGCCTATCGTTTGTGTGGTGGACTGTATTTTTGTTGAATAAAACTCTTCTTCGATGTATTTAGTATCTTCTTTATTTCCCAAGTTGCAATTGAATACTGAACGTTGAACATGATTCTCATACAAAACTGCGTTACTTATATTCGTTTTGGACGTATGGCAACTAGCGACGCGTTGACACAGTTGATTTTGCGACCGTTACAAAATCCCATACTAACTAAACAAACAAATAAGTGGACTTTAACGTGATTGGCTAATTCATGTTTAGACGTGTTTTGACAAGATCAAATCTAACTTTAACAAATCATACTTATCGCTTTACATGTACTTATTCCTACATTAAGTTTACAAACAAAATAATAACAAAATAATCAAATTCCCTTATGCTACGTATGTCTTAACTAATTAAACTCGGCGTCCTCAACAGTTTGAATGAAAATAAACTAAAGAATTTTTAAGAGAGTCGGAAGGTCCCGATCTTTTTTAGTTATTTTTATAGCAATGTAAATTGGAATTTTTATTTCATGTTTATCATTTCCGAAAATTTAGAATTTAATTTTAAAAAAACTTGATGTCAACTAACAGCAAAGGACATCGTTTTTTTTGGTACTAAAATATAAACATTATGAACCAATATAATTTATGTATCTCCTTATTCAGGGGACTAAATGCTTTCATTATGAATAACTTCTACATTTTAAAAGACCTCCGTTTAATTATTGAAATATTTTTATTTATAAAAATCCAAACGTAAATTCATAGGTTTTATAACGTATCCGAACGTAAATTCTGCTTGTTTTGACAAGTAATTAGACAATAACAACAAGAAGCGACTTCTTGGCGGGAAAGTGAAGCGTCATGTTTGCGGTTTTGCTTTATTTTCCAAAATTTGTGTTATGTCGAATATTAATGTGAAATAATGGTGGATTATTAACCGTTAAGTGTTCGTGAGTGTGCATAAGTGTTGGCAAATGAAACAAAACAGTGCAACGTCACTTTTCAAATTCTCTCAAGAAGCTCGCGTGAGGACTTAGTAAAGCCCCACATCTTTACTGAGATACTCGAGGGGTTGGGGGGTATATCATTTCTCACTTCCCAATTCTAATATCATTCATCATCATCATCATATATGAAAATATTGTTTATTTATGTATTACTTAAACTAATGACATGGCAGCATGGTCTATGACCTTAGCCGGTTCAACTAACAATGCACTACGCTAACCACTACTAAAACAATAACGACTACGACAACTACGACGGCGACGATAAATACGACACATAGAACAGAAAGTCACGGGAGAAACATCAACAATTATACTTACAACAATCAAATAGCCAGACCAAAACTCTCCAAAGCCAAATAAAACACACATGTGGCCACTTTGAATACTATCATGTGAGATGAACGAATATGTGAGACTATGGAGGAGGCCAATGTCGCAAGACAAAACTACCAAATAGAAGATGCTGAAGAATTACAAATATAAAAATATTTAAAGGCAGTCAAAGATAGGCTATAATAATAATTAAAATAACCTACTTCAGATTAAGTTGTATGTGGTGGGTGTTTATTTGTGTGTATGTGTGCGTGCACTATCAAGATTGAATATTACTTTTATGGTTGCTGCTCTAATGAACAATGAAGCACTGTTTACTTGGTACAGCATCCTCTCTACCATACCACAGAATACTATTCATTTCTATGTTTTTTGAAATAATTGGCTACTCATAGTGTATGCTTGGGAATAAAAATAAAACAAGTTGTTATAAAAATACATTTTTTATTCATCTTCTCTGACCAAAATATTATCAAGAAATGTAGCGGGTGCTGATATAACATCCTGATGCCGGGCCCAACCCAGGTACCATAACACCATCGTCATCACGTGAGCACAACTACCGACTGTACGTTTCCCTATAATGCACGAGTAATAGTACCCACAGATTTTTTCCTGCCAATTGCTTTCATTTGGGTTAACAGAATGTATGTGTAGTACACTGTATTACCACGTATTACTATGATGACGGGATTTAATTCTTCCTCGTATCAGTACCGTCTCATGTCATGACGATGATATTCCTGGCACATTTGTACTAATGATGTCATCACTCACTTCTACAGCAAATGTACCATTATTTCGGATATGTTCCCCATAGTAGGACTTAGCCTGTTTAATTTGGTAGGTCCCTAAAGCAAACAAAATCAAATCTGACATTTCCATTTGAGGGAATATATTAATTTCAGGTACCTGAGCATCTATTCTTATAAAGTTAACTCTGCGTCGATTTAAGTTTAATCATTCTACATGTTCAGATAAGTAATTGGGTAAGTTTAATTTATTCAAAGCTCTTTCTAAAATCAAACGTCATTTGCGTTTCGTTGTTGAAGAAATAAACTATGATGAAAAAGACAAACAAACTATTTGTATAGCGCTGTCTCTTTCAATCAGCGCTGGGAGCAAAAATAAAACGGAGATTACTTTACTCGAAAGAGTTGTTAACGTAAATTGAATGTTGCTACTTGAAAAAATAACTAGTTCTTGTTTTAATATATAATAAAAAAACGGAGGTCTTTAAATTAATTATACTAATGCTAATGTGTTGTAGATAATATAGTCTTCCGATTTATACATAACATTCTTTGGTTCAAAGAGTTTTGATTTTAGTACCAAGCAAAAATATTGTCCTTTGAATTAGATAGAATCCTAATGCAATGCACATCAAAATAAAATTTAATTTCGAGGCTAAATCCTATAGATTTTTTTTAAATTTAAGTTTAAATGCGGTATTTTGGGTTTTTTTGGTTAAACAACCTAAAACTTCAACATAAAAATAATCGTCGGGCATGGAACGTGTTATGGGGGCTATTTAATACAGCAATTGGGGTCATCTGCTATACTTTTATCATCTTGCAGATGACATTTTGAAGAGGATCACCCCCTCTCTGGATGATCACTTAAGTACAACTTTCTCCCAATCATCATTTTTTGTGCTCTTCGCCAGTACATTCCATACTGCTGAGCTTAAAGACTAATAGTGCCACTGGATGGGATAGAATATCATCAAATTGCCTTAAACATGCAAAAGACAAAGTAATTCCAATTATCACCCATCTAGCAAATACTTGTTCCAAAAATGGAGTCTTCCCAGCTTTATTAAAGCAGTCAATTATGTCTCCTGTGCACAAGAGAGGGGATATAAAGGATATAAACAATTATCGGCCAATATCATTGTTACCTTCAATTTTCAAATATATTCGAAATAGCCAAAACAGAGAGGCCGCAATGCCTTTACCGCTTACACGTGCCCGTAGTTTTATTCAAAAGGGCTGACAAAGAGGCCACTCTTAAAAATATTACATTTTTTGTGTCAGGAAAAGTTAAAAAAAACTAGCCCGATTTTTTTAAATGTTTGGGCCTTATTTCTTTGAGATTTCTTGTTTTGTCAAAATATTTGCAGTTAATAATAAGTGACCTTATATAACAAAATGACAGGTCAATGTCATTTACACTAGATTACATTATAATAGGATAAGGAACGTCTGACCGTTTACGTTCATCCCCTTATATAAATGAGTGCGCGGTGGTGACTGCGTTCGGGACGCGGTGCGCATCTCCGCGGTCCCGTGGCGAAACATCTACCCTCTTTGTTATCATCCATCAGTACGGCTGTAGCTGCTTCGTTGTGGCGTAGTACTGGGGGATAGAGGAGCATTACTATCACCCTTCAGGTAGGCGGCGAGAACGATCGGTGGGGCCTTTTCGTGCCACTTATTGATGACTACGACGCATTTAAAGCCGCGCGCATAAACTCCAATGGAAGCACTTTCGACTCCGGTGAAATATTCCACACTCGACACCGTGGGAGAGCAAAATATTAAAATAGCAAAATTATATATCGCCTGTAATCCCTAGAACAGCTTGGTTTCTTCTATTCGTCTTCTGTGAATGCGTATATTTCAAAACACAAACATATGCATACTGCTAAACCCGTCGACCCTTGAACGCCTTTTTTTGCACACCAAAACTCGTCGAATCTTGAAACGCCTTCCTCTTGCACACCAAAGTCTACTCTACACGGAACTTTCCGTTGCTGGCCCTAGCTATGCGGATCTTCCGTATCGTATAGTTCTTCACACACGTACTCTTTACGGCACTTCACGCACGTTATTTTTTTCACAGCGCTATGCACTATAACCCCGGTTTTTTCGTACGCGGCGCGTCCACCAAATGTAGAGCTATATAGCTCTACCTATATTAAAAGGCGGTAATATCACTATTATTTTATATTCAGAGACTGTATTACAAATATTGCCCTAAGCTCTCGGCGGGCTGACCCCGAATCCATATTCATCTGTTTTGTTCTCGAAGCTTTCTTTCTTTTCTCAGGCCACGTCGTGTGCCATAGAGCTGCCCGAGCAAGGAGACCCAATCACCACAGTATCAAAGCAGAGGCGCGGAATGGAAAATTACATACTGGCTTGATTAAAATTTACTTACCCTAAATACTAAGAAAACCAATTATATTTGCTTTAGCCTGACAAATCGAACGCAACCCGAGAGTGATTTCAAAATCAAAATACATAAATGCAATAACAATAGTTACACTACACAGTATAATAATATAAAACAATTTTTGTTAGTAGTGTTAGTTATACTGAATAATAATGCAGTCTTATGGAACTCAACCGATTTATTCAGCAATACACCTTACACTTTAACACCGTACATACGATACAAGAGCAGACAACCGCTGTCGTCGCTGTTCCGCCAACAAGTGCCACCAAAAATGCCGATAACGTTTCATTTCAAATTAAGCCTGTCAATGTTATAGTCTGGCAACTAATGTCTATGACTTTAATGTCAAACGTTTCAATGGGGTGGCTCACTCAAAGCTGTGAGCAGATGGCGCTACGGTCGATTGTACCTTGTTTACGTTTTGCGTCAAGTGTGTGATTACGATTACAAGAGTTTTATTGTGGTATTTCTCTTTAAAATGTATTCATTTATGACTGTTCCTCATCTCAAAGATGAACTTCGAAGGAGGAATGCTTCAATTACTGGTAAAAAGGCCGATTTAATTGAAAGGTGCGTAAATACAATATTTGAGGTTAATTTTTTATTTGAGAAAGTCTTGTCGTTTCTCACTGTTTTCTTACATAAAATGCTATGTTTTGTTTTAGGTTGGAAGCGTACGATCGAAATCAGAACTTTGGTGCTGATTTAGACACTTCTGAAGATGCTGTTTATCAATATCCACCTATTGATACCTTCAAAGACATTAATGCGGATTCCTCTCTACCTAACATTAACAAACAGGAAATCCAAGAATATTTCGCAAGGTATATAGTTTCCGAAATTTTATATCAGTAGACTTTGCTAACTATGCTATACTCAGGCCAAATTCCATGTACAATGTTTGTAAACAAACTATTCACTATTTGCTTGCAAATATGACTACTGCCAGATAGATTTTAACTGTTTTTAGAGAGAGTTACATGAAAACAACGAATAATGTTTACTTTCTCTCAAGAAAAAGTTAAAATGTAACTGAAACTAGTTATTTGCTAGGAGAATTGCGAATACTTTGTTCACAAACATTCCACATTGAATTTGGCCTGAGTTGGTACTTATAAGTTTGTTTTATGGAATGTCAACTGATAATAGATGATTTATAATGTAATGATTGGTGTTTTGCAGATTCAATACCAAGCCTAAAGGACAATCTTTGTATGAATCTCGTCACCTTGTGACTGTGTCCTCTGATGGTGTTTACACTTACATACGAGGAGAGTGTAAAGCCAGTATGAAGAGAGTAGCATATGTGGTAAACATAAAGTTGAACCAAGATGGGGCTGTGGATTAAGCTCACTGTGAGTGTGCAGCAGGTAGTGGTACTCAAGCACATTACAAGCATGTGTCTGTGTTATTGTCTGGTATACATGACATGGCACAAAAAAAAAGTATAATTCTACATCTGACATCCACTGAAACTTTGATGACTTTCAAGAAACCAAGGAAAGTGTTCTATAATTCCCCAATAGCTGCTCAAACTTTGGCAAATAAAAGACAGAAGTCTTGTAATTATGAACCTTTACATAAAAGTGATATCATGGAGAGTTATGGGGATTTTGTTCGCAACTTAGCCATTGGATATGGCCAAAGTACTATGCCGATACTTCAGACATTTGAGCCAGCAAATCCATATGCCATAGATTGGGATCACTATTCATGTTTTAAAAAAACACCACATGATTTGTTGCTGGATGAATTATTATTAAATAATGTCACAGAAAATCAAATTATGTCAGTTGAGGAAAACACCAGAGCACAAAGTGATTCCCCGCTATGGCTTAAAATGAGATCACACAGAATTACCGCGAGTATGTTTTATGTTGTGTCTCACTACAAAACAGGTGTTAAACATTTAGTAAATAAAATTTTGTTCCCTAAGCCAATACATACTAGACCAGTGGTCCATGGAAAAATTAATGAACCCATAGCAATAAATAAGTATGAGCAATTTTATGGATTGAATGTGACAAAATGTGGATTATTCATTTCTTTAGAAAATCCTTTTTTAGCAGCTTCACCAGATGGGTTGCTAGGAGACGATACCGTCATAGAAGTAAAGTGCCCATACAGCTCGAGATATAGTATGATTAGTCCTGTGACGGTACCTTATTTAGAAATCCGCAATGGAGACTTGCATTTAAAAAAAAAAAATCCATATTATTCACAAATACAAGGGCAACTTTATTGCACAGGTAGAAAATTCTGTAACTTTATTATATATACATTTTGTGACATGAAAACCATATTTATTAATAGAGATGACTCTTTTATAAAGGAAATGTTAATAACTTTAATAAATTTCTACAATCATCACTTACTACCTGAAATTATAAATAAATATGTATACAAAAACTATGATTTATTAATTAAACAATAAAACAACAAAGACATTTAAAAATCTTTTATTTTTTCATTATACATTTCCTAAAATTGCAACACATAAAGCATACAAAAAATATTTTACTAGCTATAGGAATATAACTGTGATCTAACTCGTTCTTTAAAATTTTATAAGTTTTTGTTAACCCTATGATTCTTTCTATATGCACTCTCTTACTTGCAAGCTCTCTGTCTTTAATCACAGTCATGCCTGGTAGCTGCGACTTTCCTCTTAGGAAAGTTGGAATGTTCACAGTTACATTTTTATTAGCAAACATATCTTGTATGGTAAACCCTCTATCAGCCAATATACTGTCACCACTATCACATTTATTGATTAAATCACTTCTCTCCACGGTCTGTCTGTCGCTTATTGATCCTGCATATGCTGGAGAACAATATGACAACAATCCACCAGGTGTTGCACCAACTAATACTTTTAGGGTATTAGCATGTTTGTAAGTACTCCATGATGCTTGCTGAGACTTTGTATTTTTAGGCTTTTGAACATTTATTTCAGTTCCATCTAATATAACTCTAATATTCTTATCATAATTTTTGAAATGCTCAGGCATGTAATACTGAACTAGTTGTTTACTAGGCCAAATATAAATTTTTGACCACAGTTGATAAATAAAGTTCACCCAAGTAGTAAAAATGTTTGACACTGTGGTTTGACTTATATTGAAAAATTTGCTCAGTTCAAAATTACATTTGTTCTGTCTTAATTTCATCATGGTCATGGTCATAAAAAACTGATCTTCTGTGCTTAGATTAATGACATTGCTACCATAATATTTAATTTTATGTGCCATTGGACTGAGAGTTGAGTAGACAAAATAAAATTTCTTGTAACATTCAAACCCTGTGTAAAACTTAATAGAATTGTCATCTTCTTTATATCTATGTATAGTTCCATAGATGTGCTCATGGTCAATTTGAGTGCTTTTCGAAGAATGTTCTGGTGTATGTGATGAATATAATTTGTCACTTTGACTTGCTCCACAAACCTCCAGCTCACAACCTACTTGTGGTGTTTCTCTTGAAAGTTCCTCTTTAGGTAGTTCAGGTATTGAAATAGATGCTGATGGTTCATCTACATTAAAAAGCTTTCTCTGGCTTCTTTTTTCAAACCGTTTTTGTCGTTCGAGGGCTGCAGGTGTTTCTGGCTTAAGTTTAGTAAAGCTGAATATTGATGGCACAGCTGTTTTGGTGAGAAACTTGGCCAGCGGCTGATAGTCTGAATCTGAAAATAAAATTAAGTATTTTGATGCACAAGGTTTCACAGTTCATAACGCTTGTTTCAATTAAGAAAAAAGCGTAAGATTTATTTAAACTTAGGTCGATATTTGCTTTTCCCAAAATAATCATCCTCTTTAAAATGAGCTGAACATAATCGGGCAGAAGCACTTGCTTTAAAGTTTTTAATACGTAGTGCTGATTCCCATTGTTTTCTGCGATGTGGATCCTTAGGAAATATATGAACGCCTCTATTTTTACAATTTGACGCACTACAAGCAGGCATCGTAGCTACATTATCCAACAGAAGATCTAATGAGAAAAAAAATCATACGATTTGACAGCTCTAATGTCAAACATCGGTATTGTTGACCAAAGCGGCATCTGCCGGGAGCAAAAGTTAGTTTTTCTCCTCATTTAAATAAGGCTTGTCTATGACATTGTCTGTGCAAATAATGTCTATGACTTTAATCAACAAACCCATAATACAGATGGCAGCACTTTTTGGTAAAAGCGACTATAACAAACAACCGTCATTATTCCAAACAACAAACTGTCATCGCTTACGAAATTACAGTGATATTATTTTTATTATAAGGCTTCATGACAATCATTAAATTTACACAATTAACAGTCGGCCTTTCCTGACACTTGATTACGACCTCGTAATAGCTGTAATGCTTTTCATGATAGAATGCAACAAGGATTTCATAATAGTAAAAAAAAGTTAACAGAACGCAAAACTGCTTATAAAAAGCTGCAGCCGCTGCATAAGAAGATCAAAATTACTTCAATTTAGTTTACATCTGATCAGAGGACAACATATTATACAACCACTGAAG
This sequence comes from Eudonia lacustrata, assembly GCA_947562085.1. Classification (NCBI taxonomy): domain Eukaryota; kingdom Metazoa; phylum Arthropoda; class Insecta; order Lepidoptera; family Crambidae; genus Eudonia; species Eudonia lacustrata. The sequence goes on from OX387339.1 coordinate 15,985,566, forward strand.
AATCAACTTCAACAACAATGATTCGGCCTTCCTGATAACATAATTTACGACCTCGTAATTTAGAGGTAATTTTATGGTTTTAATACGTATTGTTAATCACATAGTACATTTCGATTCCACTTTTGTTTTTGTTAATTTGTTATAAATATTACAACCTTTTGTGTTTTATTTCTATTGCCTTACATAGTATTCTTAGCATAATAACTTATTCTTAACTTCACAAAGAATGACTCAGTAGATTAGTTTTAACATAGTATTGCAACAAATGTTACTACAGATTATTGGACACACCAAAACTATACATTTTATATATCACTGAGAATCTCGCTCAGAATAATGTTATCTCTGAGAATCTCGCTCAGAACAATACTATGTTTGAGAATCTCGCTCAGAACAATGCTACCTCTGAGAATCTCGCTCAGAACAAATTCTATATCTGAGAATCTCGCTCAGACCAATACTATCTCTGAGAATCTCGTTCAGAACAATGCTACCTCTGAGAAACCCCCTCAGAATAATGTTATCTCTGAGAATCTTGCTCAGAAAAATATTATGAATTCTTACATTGGTAAGCAGTGTTCTGATATTATTAGTTATGGAATTACATATTTCATCAAGACTACCGGACACACAAAGGTAGTAATAATAGTAATATCACAATAGTTTTCTTTATCATATAATATGTATTTAGGTTTAATTAAATGAGTTTATTAATAACAAATATGGTTTTAAGAATATTAAAAAAAATACATAATTACCAGGAATCGATACAATCTCAGTAAAAAAATAAGAATTAATTATAACTATCACACATTTGAGTTCATATGATTTATTTAATATCTCATTCACTATTTTCTTCATCATCAGATATTGCTTGCACGATATTTTTTTTCATATTAATTGCGGCTATTACATTATTGTATTTTCTACCTCGTTTGATTAAAGATATTACTCTATAACGATCATTGTTATACACATTAGTAATTTTATAGGGAGTAGCATATTTATCAACAAGTTTACCACTAGTTAAACCTTTTTTTTTTTTTATCTTTCTTTGAACCTGCACTAAATCTCCTGCTTTGTAACTAACACTAGGTAATCTTTTTTTTATCATGTGTTTCTTTAGATTTCTTAGAAGATGCTTTGGGCCGCTGGTATAAAATGAAACCCCACAAGTGTTCTTTTCTATGGACTGTATTAAAAAATTAACGTGCTGCAACGGTGACAATGGCTCACACACACAATAGTACATCAAAAGGAAGTGACGACATTACGTCGCAGTGTTACCAATACAAAATCTTACTGTTTAGTGGCTAAACATAGTTGGGGCCTCAGCCGAAATATGCAAACATTTTTGCTGAAAAGAGTATTATAATAATAATATATAAAGACATAGAAATGTTATGTACTTACTCATGTAAACAAACTTAATTAAATAACAAATACAGCATCTTGATTATCGATGGGAAGTACTCATACCTTAGCTATAGTAGTTTTCATTACAAAACCATTCTTAGTTTTAATATCTATAGCTCGCACCTTGCCATCAGCCCCCGGGCGCACCGCGACTACCCTGGCTATCGGCCAGCTGAGTGGACTAATATTGTTGTCTCTAACAATCACCATTGTGCCAACCTGCACATTGGGGGTGGCATTCCGCCACTTAGGACGACTTTGAAGATTGACAAGATATTGCTTGTGCCACTGACGCCAAAAGGCTTGCTGAATTTGGGTACATTGCTCCCAAAATTTCAATCTGTTAGTTGGAACATTAATGATGTCAGGCTCTGGAAAGGAACACAATGGAGCACCTGTGAGAAAATGGCCTGGTGTGAGATAATTCATATCATTAATATATAATAACACTTTAGGAGTTAAAGGCCTTGAATTAACGATACCTTCAACTTGTACCAATACAGTATACAATTCTTCAAAGTTAAACACTTTTCACCTATAGCGCGCTTTAAATGATGCTTGACGCTTTTGATTCCGGCCTCCCATATACCAGCCCAATGGGGAGAGTAACTAGGAACAAACTGAAAACTAATTCCTAATGAAGAAGCGAAATCTTGTATCATAGAATTATGATTTCTACTCTGACTCAACTCATAGTCTCTTTAATTGGTTGTTTGCCCCGCGGAAGGTCGCAGCATTATCACAGTTTATAGTAGATGGTACATTGCGTCTAGCTATAAATCTTTTTAGGCATGCCAAGAAATTTTCAGTGGTCATGTCTGAGGCGAGTACAACATGAATAGCCTTAGTGGCAAAACAAATAAATAATAGAACATACCCCTTTGAAATTAATACTTTTCTAGTCCGTGACTTTTTTATCTGAAATGGACTCCCATAATCTATGCCCACGACTTCAAAGGGACGAGCTGCTGTGACTCTCCGCTCAGGCAAAGAACCCATTAACTGTGATGCTTGGTTAGCCTTTAGCCTGAAACATATAATGCATTTGTGTGTTACATGTTTTATTTCTCTAGTTCCATTAATAAGCCAATATAACTCAAAATAAAATTAAGGACCGGCATGTAATAGACGTATATGAGCATCACGTATTACCAATTGCATAATATGTGAGCTCTTGGCTAAAATAAGTGGGTATTTTTGTGTGTAAGGTATTCTTGCATTCTGTAGCCTTCCGCCCACACGCAGGAGACCACCTCCATCTCTAAATGGATTATGAAGCAATAGGCACCCTTTTATTGGCTTATTATTGGAAATACATTTAATTTCCTCGCTATAGTAGCGTCTTGGATCACATTTTATAATAAGTTTCATTGCAGTATCTAATTCATTTATAGTAAGGCTAGGTACAAAATTTTCATGTTTTCTTTGACTATGTGACATTTTACAATTATTATAAAATCTTAGAATAAATGCAACTACTCTTTGAGTTTTTGTAAGAGAACTAAATTTATATAAATCCTGTTCTACCTTTGTACAAGGCAAGGACACCTTTTTAATTTCTGGAATATTAAGGCTGTCAGTATTCATACATTGTTTATTATTTAAATTACCATGCTCATAGTCAGATTGCAATAAAAATTGTGGACCTTTCCACCAAAGTGAGTTTTCCTTTAAAGAGCATGGCTCAACTCCTCTAGAAAGACAGTCAGCTGGATTGCAAGATGTATTGACATAATGCCAGTGAAAGGAAGCAGTATTTTGTATAATAACCTTAACTCTATTAGCCACATAAGCATTTAAGCGTAGCGGATCAATCTTTAACCATGCTAAAACAATTTGTGCATCAAGATATAAATGTACATCAATGTTCCTTGCATCAATTTTAATTGACAATGTATTATAGAGTCTGTGATTAAGCCTTGAAAGCAAGAGTGCACTATTAAGCTCCAGCCTGGGCATGGTTAACTTTGAGCTAAGTGGATTAAGCCTAAACTTAGAACACAATAGATCCGTCAACACCAAGCCATCTGTAGATATTCATCAATGAATTGTTTATATTTTTTAAATAAAATTTTATCCTTAGAAAATCTTTTTTCTAAGTTTTGAAATCTTTGCAAGGCACTATCTAATGAGTTACCTAAATGAACTTCCTTTAAAGGCAATTTTAAAGGTAAAGAGACTTGAAATTTATTCTCTTCTAACTTTACATTTTCAACAAAACTTAATTCAGCCATATTTTGTTCAGAACTAGACTCTAAAAATGTTTCGTTAACCCTTTCACATTCCCATAAATTTTGCAAATGCAAATCAATATTATTTTTACATAAACATGGGGAAGGGAAAATAAAATCGTCACTTACTGGTGACAAAGTACGAGTAAGGTTGCAAAAATACTTGGAAGTGGCTGGACCTGGACTGTGCCTCCGCTCCTCAATAACAGCGCCGCCTACTACGTAGCCTAGCTTCATATTGATGAGGTAGGGGCCGTTGAGGGCGAGAGAGAAGCGCTCACGGAGCAACATCTGGAAAAATACATCCGCAGCCAATAAAATATGTATAGTCGCTGGAGCGTTAAAGCTGGGGTCAGCAAGTTGAAAGTGCGAGGGGATGTTAAGATGGGAAACATCGATAGTCTGATGCGGCAACGTGCATGTAATTTTTTCCACCACTGAACATGTAATAAGCAAGCTGAATGATGTACTTGATGCATGTAAGTCAAACTCCGCAACAGCATTTATATTATTGTGGCCATCACACACTCCCACCACGCTATGCGACTTAGCAAGCAGTTTGCAGTCAATTTTATGTGCTATCTCTTTGGTGATCATAGACACCTCACTACCAGAATCCAGCACTGCTCGTACAGACAATGTGCTGCCGTCTTTAGCATTTAAATTCACCAAAACCGTGGGTAATAAAACATGTTTATTATTATTAACGTTGCTATTGCACAACGATACCTGAGGAGATTCTCTCTCTTTAGGCGGGGAAGAAGTCACTTCATCATGAAGTAGACTGTTATGGCTTCCTTTGCATTTCATGCATTTAAATTTAAAATAGCACTTGTTAGTGTGTCGGTTCAGACATAGGCTGCACCTTTTAGAATCTTTAATAAACTGTACTCTTTGATTTATGGATGCCATTTTGAACTTCGGACACTTGTGTAATTTATGAGGACCAGTAGAACAAAACTCACACGTCTCCTGAGTGGTGAGAAGGCTGGCTCGAGCGGAGCTTCTAGCAGGAGCGCTTCCACTGCTGCTTATACCCGTTGACCGCTTCTCCGAAAATTCAGTGGCTTCCAAAGCTACTGCTTTCTTTTCTAAAAAGGTCAGGAAACCTTTCAGATTATGAGGATTCGATTTAAAATTCTCTTGTTCTAAATAATACGCTTTAACCGTGTATTGATCCACTTTCCTGGTTAACATAGGAACCAATAAAGCATCCCAGTAATGGACTGGCTGCTTGAGACTCTCAAGTGCACTCAAACTTTGCTTAACCTGGGCCAAAAATGACCTTAACACCTCAGAAGTACATCTAGTCACAGGACTTATATCCAAGATACAATTGTCATGTTGTGTGATAGTTTTGTTTACATTGTCATACCTATCCGATAATATTTTTAAGGCTTGTTCATAGTTTTCATCCTCTAATGCAAGGTTTTTTACTAACTCATGTGGTTCACATTCAAGATACATTCTAAGATAATAGAATTTTTGTAAATTAGACAATGATCTGTCATTATGAATCAAACTATGAAATAGATTTATAAAAGGATATTTCTCACCATCCTTGCCTGTAAACTTTTTAATCTCTATTTTTGGTAGTTTCGCACAAAATGACGTGGAACGATCAGGGGGCTGGTTCTGCGACGTAATAGGCGTCTGTTTACGCCTTATAGCACCTTGCAACAATGCCATGGATATCAAATATTTCTCCTCGTACTCCTGGAAAGCGGAAACCGAATCACTTTTTGTAGCCTTTGACTCGTCACCTAACACAGTAATTTTAATATTTAAATCTTTAAATTCGGCAAAGGTATTCTTTAAATGATTAAGCTTTACCTGCAATAACTCTAAAGACGAATTTTCGAGTTCGGTTTCCTCTTCGCAGAATTGATAAATTTTCGTAATAGTGCCTTTAGCAGACCCCCTGGCCGCAATCCACGCACCCTTTTGTTCCATTGTAGAACCGTTAACGATTTACACTTTTGTAATAACTTATTACAGTAAAATATTATATAAACGCGCATACAAAACTGTCTTATAGAAACGCAAGTACAAGTACGCCAACACGTCAACAACAAAATGGCGTGCAATCGTTCACAGTGTTGTGCCAAAGCGCAGGCAGTCTCTTGTCCAATCGCGACGAATTTCCGGCCGGCCGCGTCACACAAACAACGAATCAGCGCGCACCACGAATATGTCACTCGTCGTTCCAACCAATAGCGTAGAAGCGCGTAGTACAGAAAACTCCTTCCTTGGAATCGTCTATGTAGATGTGAAGCAAAATGCCTGTCGACTGTTATCACTTGAAACACTTTTATGTTTGAAATCAAATCGATGAAATGCGGATGACGAAGTATTTTGTCGCAAATATTCTCTGATGTTTTTGAAGATGAATGTATGCAATTTCACAGTACTTGTTCCCAGCAGCGTAGCTAAATGAAATATAGGTAGGTATTACCGCACCGCTCGTAGAGTATAATTCGCCACGTAAAAATGTGTTGTTCTTCCTGTATCTCAATAGCAGCTCCCAGTAGATAAATTGTAGCCCAATTGCGGACCCGTAGTCCAATAGCAGACCAACTGAAGCACAATAGCCGCCTCTTTTTTGGATATCCGTGCAGGCCCGCCGCAATCCCAATGGCTGATTCCAACGAAAGGTAGACCGCACAACTGAGATATCACTTCTCGCCCAGACTTCTCCTCGACGAGAAAAAACACACCGCGAAGGACCAAACTTGTGGGCCGCTAGTATAAAATGAAACCCCACAAGTGTTCTTTTCTATGGACTGTATTAAAAAATTAACGTGCTGCAACGGTGACAATGGCTCACACACACAATAGTACATCAAAAGGAAGTGACGACATTACGTCGCAGTGTTACCAATACAAAATCTTACTGTTTAGTGGCTAAACAGATGCAACCATGTTTGGGTTGGTTTGAGTGGGTTTGAGCTCTTAGCTCAGGTAAATTAGGTACATTGTCATGTTGCTGAGTCATTGGTAAGTCAAGATCAAATCTAGGTTTAAAACCGTATATTAATTCGAAGGGACATTTCTGAGTTATATTATTTAATGTAGTATTAATACCTCTCTCAACTAAAGATACCATCTGCTCCCAATCACTATTACTGTCTGTATATTATTCCCTGTATACGTTGTTAGAACACGGAAAAAAATGTATTCGCGCCTTATGCGGGATTTATTTATTTATTTATTTAAAGGACAACCAACAACACAAACACAAATACAAGCAATAACTAAGTAGAACATTATTGTAGACTTAAAGCTAGGTGTCGTCTCAATTGAAGCTGCCACGGCATGCATAGTGGATTACATTTTATGAATAAATAATATAATATTTTGCTTTAAACTTTATACTATAAATATTACCATATTCGATTATTTAATAAAGGATAAAAAAAGGAAGAATCTTGTAAACCCTAAAAACATAGAATATTACCTCTACCGTGCATGTATATACTAGAAATCTGTCTGGTAGTAAGGAAACACCAAGAATACTTTACAAAATGTAACTCTAGTGTATTCGTGGAGTGTAGATCAAATATACGAGAATCGAGAAAGAATAAATTAGCCTATTCCAAATGTAAATGAAGTGTATTTAAAAAAAAATGCTTACTTTAATTATGGCTATCAAAATATTTAATAAACTACCGTTGGACAATAATGATCAGCCTCTAGACAAAAATGTATTTAAAAAAAAAAGTCATTTCATTGGCTTTTACAGCACAACTTTTACTCCATTAGCGAGTACATGAATAAAAAATATAATTATAGTCTATTTATTTTTAATTAGGTACTTCATTGCAATATTAATTGTCAAATTGTAGTAGATTAATAATTTGTATATTCTATTGACATTTAACTATTTAAATTAAAAATTTGCATTTATGTAAGTATGTTGTTTATAAAATTTACCTACTTTGCCTACAAAATTAAGGCAGAATATTGATGAACCTGCTTAACATTGTCGCTAGTCTCAATATACTGTACACAATATTGTGCAAATAAATGTTTGACTTTGACTTTAGAGATTGTAAAATTGTGCGGTTAAAACGCTCTACTTGTCCGTTTGCACGTGGGCAAGCAACAGCATTTAAAATATGCCGGATTTGTTTTGGTTTGCAATATTTTCATAATTCTTACTAGTAAAGGCTTTACCTCGATCGGTAATAGTAATACGAGATGGTAGACAAAAACTCGCATAGGTAAATTCATAGTGGTAAGTTCTATCTTCATTTCAACTTCACATTCACTTACCCTTAAGTCAGAATTGTCATTAAAACAATAGGTAGTTAAATCTTTGTAACGTATCACTAAGAATCAACAAATTATCACCTTCTAAATCAGTACCTATCGAGCTTAATTTCACTTTCATTACAATGACCTTGAGCTATACAAGTATACAACGGGTCGAATAAAAGGTAAGAGGTTGGCACTGTAGGCTGAAACATCTAGACACCCACCACTATCACACATTATTGGTAACTGTTCAGGAATATCAATTTCTTTACTATAAGACCTATGTTCAGAACGTCGGGCACGAATAATAGATAGTATTATCGACACCATCTTCTGTATAAATCATGATTCTATTTAAACCTTGCACTAGTGTGGTATCGTGAGGTACTTTGAGCTCAATTTTCAAAAGTTGTACCTCATCAACATTAGGAAATTGAAATTTGTTATGACTTTCACTTCTAAAACTTTAATTTTTCTGATGTTTTAATTATGCAAATACCAGGTAATTCGCTAAAAGCACGACCAACAATCTTATCAGTATCTTGGAGACCATCACAAACAACAAGAGCAATTTTATGATATTTTAGAATAAAATAGAATAGATTTAGAATAGATTTATTTGATTTATTTTGAATCGCCTACATCTATTAAGTGAATGTTATTTAGCTTCGACCTTTTTTCATGATTTTCATTCGATTTAGCATTAAGATTTGATCTGACAGCATTATGTGTTTGAGTATTTTTAAGGCTATAACACTCATCATGTTCATGACCGAATTTATCACAGTGAGAACATTTTTTTGAAAATCTACAATTAACTGTTTTGTGGCCTAGCTTTTTACAAAACTCACAACGTAAGTTATCTTTACATTGGGTGGCAGAATGACCTCTACGGCCACATGTATAGCAGTTAGGTCTATTATCAAAAGATTTATTAGTCTTAAGAGGTGAGGGATCTATGGCAGTATCAGATAAATAAAGAAGTAAGGCACGTGTATCTTTACAACCTGCACAACGAGCACCTGCCTTCAACAATGGATCGCCTAATGTATAAATTATAACGTCACAAATCATATTATCAGCAAGCTCACAAGATTTACCCTGTGCTAGTTTTTTATAATAAAAATCTATTACCCGTTCATCTCTTCGTTTGTTGGTAGTCACGAACTCGTGTAGATTGGCAACGAGTCCTCGGCAAGGTGGAAAATAATCAGCAAGGCGCCGGTTCCAGTCTTCCCAAGAAATGTCGATGTCTTGCTGATGTCCAAACCAAAGGAGCGCGTTGCCTTCGAAGTTGCCGGTCATGTAGTAGATCAAAGTTTTCTCGTCCCAGCCGTAGATCTTCGCCAGTGACTCCAGCCGATATAACCATGCGTGAACAGACATTGAATTAGTGCTTCCATTAAATTTCGGTACATTTTCTGGTTTCCCAAGAAATCTATGGTTGTTATTGAAGTAGCTTCGTTTATGCGGTGGCTCCACCGTATTATGTTCATTATGTAAGTTAACAGCATCCACAGATGGTGGAGGTAGACTACAGTTGCTAGCAATGCTTACTGGGAGCAAACCAGCATTCTCAACGTCTGTAATTAACGGAGTTTGTGCGGCATAAGTGGCATGGACTTCTACGGGAAGCGATGAAGCCACGTTGGTCATAATCGATGTAGTTGTATTAGTAATAGTATTTGTCGTACCTGTAGAAATGACTGGATTCAGCGTTTCATCTTGAGGTACCGCATTGGTGGGTAGTTCATCCTGAGATGAACCTTTCTGGATAAGTTGCTCGAGCAAATTTTCTAATCGTTCAATGCGGTCGTTGTTGTTCGGTGTCGCGAAGTTCGAGGCTTTCGCGGTTTCTTGGAGGGTGGAGGCGGTGGTGGCGCTTCTTTACCACTCGATGTCGATAGGATGAGCCGTGCGCGCCGTTTACTCATCGCGGCACGTGGAAGATAATAAACGCGCACTTCTGAACTGTTAGTTATACTGAATAATAATGCAGTCTTATGGAACTCAACCGATTTATTCAGGAATACACCTTACACTTTAACACCGTACATACGATACAAGAGCAGACAACCGCCTTCGTCGCTGTTCCGCTAACAAGTGCCACCAAAAATGCCGATAACGTTTCATTTCAAATTATGCCTGTCAATGTCATAGTCTGGCAACTAATGTCTGTGACTTAAATGTCAAACGTTTCAATCAGGGGGATGACAGTCCCTAACATTGCTAATTTAACAAGGAAGCTAGGGCCATCTAGTTTTATGCACCCGAAACTTTGTCTTAACTTAGTTTAGTCAAATGCCGATAGATGTCGCTACTAAGATGAAAATTTATAATTTCTTAATATTTTAAAAGTTATGAAATAATTGTTTTTCATTAATATTTTTAAACAGAAAACATATGCATAAATGAAATTTTAATTGGTTTTATTGAAATTAATTCATATTTTGATAGGGCAACATAGCCTTGATGTAGTCGCCACACTTGTGAAACTAAAAACAAAATGTCACAATATTGGTCGTAACTGTCGCTTGCGTATGCGCTTGTTGTTTTCCCAGTTTTTCCGATCAATTTTGTGCCTATAATAAGTGTTTTCTTTGCTGTAGACGTTGAGTTGAGATCCATTCTCCTCCGTTCTAGTGTTGAGTGCACTTTGACTGCGATACGGACGCTATTTAGTTTATATCTTGTTGTTTTTGTTGGACTTTTGTGTTACCAAAATCGACACCATGCCTGGTTACCGTTGTGTTCTTGGATGTGAACAGACTAATAAGCTCTATAGCTTTGAGTCAAAATGTATTTCGTTTGAGTCAAAAATGTATTTCGTTCCATAAAATGCCAGCCAATTTTGACTCACAGCAACTCTTAAAAATAATAGAGGTTTTAGTATAAAATTGCCCTTTTTTTGTTACACACTAAACTTATAAAGCTATAACTTATGATTCAACAAATGCTTCAGTTGTTTATTATTATATCGAATCATGACCACTATGTTCAATAATGTATGAGATAGAATAATAATGAGAATGTTAAAAAAAATTATTTCTATAATATTGAAAAGAGACTGCTTTTTTGTAAGCGGAAATTACCACTTTCTTCGTTGTAACTTAGCTGAGACTAACTTTTTTTCTAAATACCTGTGGCATTAGTTAGCCAAGTATTCATAATGTATAGTAACTTTAACAGTCAATAGAAACATTAATGTTCGCGGTTGTTAATAAAATAAGAAAATCTTTGTAAGTATACAAGTGGCAATTTCCTTAAAAATTTGTATACTATACGGCAATTTCATACTTTTAACACCTAATATGTATATTTATGAATAACCTAAAATATCCATCAAACTAATTATATATCCAGTTTCCATATTCAAGAAATCATTAGTTATACGTTAAACAAAAGTTACGCTTAATTAAAAAAAATGTCTTAGTTTTACAATCACATCCCTTGAATATGGAAACTGATAAACAGATTATGTTTAAAATAGGCTACATTACATTATGTACCAACAGTATGTAAAATTTGTATTACATGTGTAATAAATTCGTAGTAATAATTGTGTTTTTTAATATAACAAAATCCTGCTTTCTGCTTACCAATAATAATGAATTGTTTTGTTCTAGTTAACACTTAAATTGTAACATTGTTACTAATTTGTAATGAAATCAATAAATAATCATTACAAAATAACAATGTTACAATTTAGTGTTTACTAGAACAAAACAGTTAGTTCCTACCTACATGTTCAAAAGCAGCTATAGCTATATATAAAATTAGTTTCGGGTGCAAATATGTAGAGGCGCTGTTTCAAATCGGTTGGTAAAAAAATCCCGCAAGAGGTCTCTCTATTTCCGTAGTATTATTAATTATTATACTTTATGGTTTCAATTTAAATAAGGCTTGTCTGTGACATAGTCTGTGCAAATAATGTCTATGACTTTAATCAACAAACCCATAATACAGATGGCAGCACTTTTTGGTAAAAGCGACTATAACAAACAACCGTCATTATTCCAAACAACAAACTGTCATCGCTTACGAAATTACAGTGATATTATTTTATTTTATATGAATAAGGCTTCATGACAATCATTAAATTTACACAATTAACAGTAGATTTATAACTTATAACTATGTTAGTATATTTAGCACTACCTTGTGCTGTTCCGGTGGTGATGACGGGTAATCTTCGGCGGAAACGCCGGTACACCACGCCCTTCGGCCAATAGTCTTCCCTCATAAAGGCGTCGACCAGCTTGGTTGTCGGGACTCGCGCCATAAATGCGTTACAGCTGGCATTGTGTCGCGACTCCAGCGGCTCCACCCTCACAAGAAAATTTGTCTTCGTCGACGCCCTGACGAATCGCCTAGCAAAAAATGATTGGGTGTGAGCGCTTCTGAGTAATCCGCGTCGGGAGAGATGTGAGTCAGCGGCCGTGAGTTTATAACAGCTTCTGCTTCTGACAACAGAGTGGCTAAAACTTCTTCACGCGGGGCCCGTTCTCGCAAAGTGACTTTCAGGGCCGTCTTTATAGACCGGACGAGCCTTTCCCAGGCTCCACCCATAAAAGGCGCTGATGGTGGAATGAAACGCCAGGTTATTATCTGTTCTGCAGCAAACTGTGGAACTGCGGCATCATAAAGTACTCTTAGTTGTAGTTTGGCTCCTACAAACGATGTTCCATTGTCTGAGAACAATTCACTGGGCGTGCCACGCCGAGATATGAAGCGTCTAAGAGTCTAAGAGTCCGCAGACAAGCTGGCTACGGTCTCAAGGTGGATGGCTCTTATCACCAAGCACGTAAATAAGGCCACCTATCGTTTCTCCTGTCTTCGACCAATCGCGACTGCCATGGGTTCAAAATAATCCACGCCGACAAATGTGAAGGCGCGCCGATGGTGGACCAGTCTGGTCTCAGGTAGGTCAGCCATGGGTGGCTGCAAGGTTGGGCTCTTCAATAACTTGCAAAACTGGCATTTATGCACCACTGATCGCACAGCGTTCCTTAATCCTATGATCCAGTACTCCTGCCGCAGTTCATTTATAATTGTCTCGGTATTAGCGTGAGCGAACTTGTTGTGGTAATTATAAATGAGAAGACGTGTCGCTGGGCCTTACCATTCAAAATAATAGGCTGTTTACCGCTGACAGTCAAAGTTCTTCCTGCAAGATGCAGTAATGCATCTTTGAGTACTGGAGATAAAGTTGCCAAACGACTCTTCTTAGCAATAGGCTGCCTACGAGAGAGACAATAGAGTTCTTCTCCAAATGCACTGAGATGGCTCTATCCCAAAATGTACCCCCGCGTTCTGCGCGGGTGATATCTTCTACATCCAATGGCGCAGTAACAGTGGCGGTGGCGAAATAAGGCCGTGAATTGCGCTCAGGCGTATTCAAAGATGTACGAATATCTCGAGTCCAAAAATTTACAAAATTGTGACCCCGATTATTGAGAATGGAAGCTATAAATTGATGAGTCCTAGCAGTATCCCTTACCAGTCTAATCCAAGAGCTAAAATGAGTGATGTTTGCTACTACTGGTATGGGTAACTGATGTGGGTTGATGAAGTTCATGAATTCTACAGTGCTTGATGGATGCTTTAATAATTTAGTACGATGAAGAGATGGTTTTAGTTCTTCCTGTCCCCGAGTTATCGGTGTTGCGATTTTGGGCTCTGATGGCCACTCGGAGCCAGGAGAAAGTTTGGACCTGATATCCATCGTGATTCTATACTGTACTTCCCCCGAGTCGCTTCGTCAGCGACGTTATGTTCAGTTGGAATCCAAAACCATTCAGCTAAACTGGTATTTTCGAGTATTTCCCCCACGCGATGCGCAACAAAGGGTTTATAATTTCTTGCATCGCTTCGTAACCATCCTAAAACAGTCATTGAGTCGCACCAAAATAATCGTCGACTAGGTTTAAATCGATGAAACTCACAAATCTTGATTGCGAGGCGAGTAGCTATTAGAGCATCCTGTAATTCTAAGCGTGGAATTGAAGCTGGTTTCAAAGGAGAGACACGTGCCCTGCTGGCTATTAGTGCAAGTTTCACCTCACCGTTAGAATGCACAAATCTCCAGTATGCAACGGCGGCGTGCGCTAGTTCGCTAGCGTCACAGAACACGTATAGCTTTAGGTCTGAATAGCTGCTCAAATTATAGCATCTTGGCACTCGTAACTCTGGGATTAATTTAAGACATTCAAACCATTCATGCCAAGTTACTTGATCTGCTTCCGATAGCCTCTCGTCCCACCCAAGATTCTTTCGCCATAAATTTTGAAACAAAATCTGACCTCTTACTACGATACCTAATGGATCATAAATGCGCATCACTTGAGCCAAAATTTCACGTTTAGTGAAATGACCTGATACATTATCTTTTAGTCCTGGATTAAACCCTATAACATCATTATTCGGTTGCCAGATTAGCCAGTGAATGTGGCTGATTGCAGACTACCTAAGTCTACACTACAATCAACAACCGAGAGGTCAGACAACAACTCCTTTGGCAACTTACTTAAAGCACCAGGCTCATTGGAAATCCAACCACGCATCTCAAAACCTCCACGCCTATGGACTTTAACAATTTCTGTAACTAAACGAGCGGCGTGTTTTACGGAAATATCTACACTACCGATATAATCGTCCATATACGTATCGGTTGTGATTGCGTGGACCGCTCCTTGGAATTCTGATGCATTTCGGTTAACAATATAAATAGCCGTTGAAGGGCTTGAGCAGGCTCCAAATATCATCGAGGACTTGCGATATATTTTGATTGGTTCCGCAGGATCATCGCGCCAAAGGAAACGCTGTGCGTCCCGGTCGCCTTCATGAATCTTCACCTGCGGAAACATCTCTTTGATAAGCCTGGGGTTGACTTTCGACAGTTCTCTTAATTTCGAGACTCACATTGCAGAGTGTGCACGCAACTGTTTCTATAGGTTAAAGCTGTTATATAAAATAAGAAAATATATATCAGAGAAACTTAGAATTGCGCTATGCGAGTCATTGGTTTTGTCCAGGCTCAATTACTGTGACACAGTCTATGGGCCATGTTTACTGGCAAGGACAGTCCAGCTCATACAAAGAGTGCAAAATGCATGCGCGCGCTTTTGTTTCCACATTCCACCACAAACACATGTCACCCCTTTCCTAAACTCTGCCAACATACTGAAAATTGAAGCACGTAGGCGTGTACATCTGGCGTCCCTGTTGTTTGGTATCATCCACACGGCTAAGCCACAGTATCTCTTGGAAAAACTGGAGCGGGCACAGGATCGCTATAAGTACCCAAAAAGGTCCTGTACTCATATGTTCTTAACTCCAAGACACCACTCTGTAGCATTTCGTGGTTCATTCAGATTTGCCGCCTCTAAGTGCTGGAATGATCTTCCTCCTCCGTTGCGAGATCTAAGGACAAAGCAAACGTTAGTGAATGTCTTGAAGCGCCACTTAATGACGTTGCAAAATATGCTGCCTTGAAGCCAAAACTATAATTATTTAATTTTATACCTTTTTATTTCTACCTCAGGCATTTTGTGTTGTTGTTGTTGTTAATTTTATTTTTCTTCTTCGCAAGTGGCGAGATCTGGGAAAGACAGCCAGTGTTAATTACTGTGGTACGAATAATACACTTTACACAAATATTATTGTCATACGTTTTGTTGTGTTGAATAAATGTTTTATATGTATACGTTAATGTAATTACGAAATTTGCTCACCCAGGGGTAGCGCTCGACAGGCGGTGGGATATGTCTGCCTTGCTAAATTCTTGGTTTAATTATTTTCTTCCCATTCCTGTCGCTGCGATATTCTTTGGCTTCGACTAGTGTCAGACACGAATGTGAGCAATTATGTTTTTGCATTATTTTTATTTAAGCACTTCACATGCTTAATGCAATATGACGTGGCATAAATGGCGCCGCGTGGCGCCTTGTAGTAGCAATAATTAGAAATAACACAAACTGGGTAGGTAGAACTGTAATAGAATATTTAGCAAAGTGTTGGCGGATTGGCAACACTCCTTTTCTTCTTCTTCTTCTTCTTTTGTTTATGGCATGTTTTGTGTCTAACACAATTCCGCCAATGTCACGTAGGTAGCCAATACACGGAAGGATTCGTATAATAATAAATAATTATAATTTTGCGTTTTTAAGCAAATTTACCTAGAACAAGGACAACACAACATGCGATTAGTTAATATTATAAATATAATACACACACACAAGAGTTATTTATAGCTTGATGTTGTTTACGGATAAGAATGATATTAAAACTTTTAAAAAAGGTGGAGAATTTACCATACTTAAAATGCATTTAAAATTAGTAGGACGGGGAATGTTTTGAGGTAAGAGATCGTAGAGGGAGGGGGAAAATTTTGGACAGTTAAAAAATATGTGGTCCGTTGTTCCTTCATCTAACCCACAATCACAAAGGGAGCTATCCCGTACCCTGATCTTCGCAAGATGGACTGGTGTGCAAGCGTGCCCAATTCTTAGGCGGCAGATGGTAGAAACAGTATGCTGGGTTATCTAAGATGGCGTGTAAACAGCTTAAGGAGTCCGTGAAAATAATGCTATGCTGCAAATTATGGGACTCAGCAAATAAAACAGCCTCTAGGATAGCAACTGCCTCTCCCGTAAACACAGATGACAGTGGAGACAATTTATAGCTCAGGACTATTCTATGGGCGGGAATCCAAACGGCTGCTCCAACATGGCCACCCTCTTCCAATTTGGAGGCATCGGTGAAAATTGTAAGCCAGTCAGGAAAGTCTGACGCCAGTCTCATTAAAAAGATTTGGGGGGCGGTAGGGGAGTCTTTGTCAATACCAAAGTTCAGAATTATTTTAGGCTTTAAAGAGAGTGCTTCGAAATTGGTACTAAAAAGGGGGTGCGTAGAGAACTTTTCTACAGGAATGGAGGGTCTGATGAATTTACTAAAACTATGAATGATACAAGGGGTTTTTGAGGGGGTATTATGCGATGAATGACTAATTTGAAATAAGGTTTTTAATTTTCCTAGAAGAGGGTGTGAGGGGTTTTGAATAATCTTAAGGAAGAACCTATCACTAAGATATTGCCTGCGGAGATAAAGGGGAGGATCAACACACTCAATTTGAAGGGCATTTATAGGAGATGATTTCATTGCACCTAAAATAATGCGCAAGCATTTTGACTGGATTTTAACCAACTTGTCGAGTGGTAATTTATTGCAAGGATCTAAAAGAAAGGAGCCATAATCAAAGTGGCATCGGACTATTGCATTATAGAGAAGTTTTTGGGTGAATGGATGAGAACCCCACCAAACACCTGACAAAGCACGAAGGACGTTAGCTCCCCTCTCACATTTCCCTGCAACATTACTGAAGTGAGGGATCCCAGATAATTTAGGATCAAGTGTAATGCCCAAAAACTTAACATGGTTGACAACAGGAATAGCATCTCCATTAAATAAAATGTTCGGCGTTGGAATATTGCGTTTGGTGGTAAAAACTACAGAGGAGCATTTGGAAACCGACAATGATAGACCATGCTCTACTAGCCAGTCGCTCAAGTATGCTAGAGCAGAGTTGATACGGGAGGATGCAATTGTTACGGAGTCTGACATTACATACAACGCCAAATCATCTGCAAATTGTAGAACCTGACAAAATGAATCAACAGTTGCTTCGAGGTCATAGGTATATATATTATAGAGAAGAGGACTGAGGACTGAACCTTGGGGAAGACCCTTCCAGATAGACCTAGGAGAGAGGATAGCACCTTGGTATCTGATCTCAACAGATCTGGATGATATGGAGTTGAAGATGAGACGAACCAACTTCTCTGGGACACTCAGCTGGCGAAGTTTATCCCTGAGCACCGGAAGGAGGACATTGTCATAGGCAGACGCTATGTCAAGAAACACCCCAACTACATATTTTTTGTTTTTAAATGCCAGGCGAATGTCTGTTGTCATGATACTAAGACTATCTAGGGTACTAAAACCTTTTCTAAAACCGAACTGGGATTTTGCCAGATGGTTGCGACTTTCCACCAGCCATTCCAGGCGATTTTTGATCATGTGCTCTGCAATTTTAAGTAATGTTGAAGACAGGGCTATAGGTCTATACGAGTTGTGGTCTAATGGGTCTTTACCGGGTTTAAGCAATGGAATGACAATTTGTCTATGCCAATCCTCTGGAATGATACCTTTATCAAAGAAGTAATTTACTAGGCTTAGGTAATATAACTTTACCTTGTCGGTTGCTTTTACAAGGAAAGAGTATGGGATTCCATCGATACCGGGGGAGGAATCAACGAGACCGCCAAGGGCCATTTGAAGTTCTTGAAAAGAAAAAGCCATGTCCAAATTGCCAGTAGATGGCATAAACGTAGAAGGGGCAATTGGGAGACAGTCGCTGTTAGGAGCGGATGATGGAGCCAATTTATCAGCGAAAGAGGATATCCAAGTGGATGGATCATTGGATGACAAGTTTTGAGTGCTAAGAGACCCCCGGAATCTTTTTATTTGACGCCATACAATGGAAGATGGTGTACCAGGAGATAAACTTTCACAAAACTTTGTCCAACCAAGCTTTTTCTTTTTGGAAAGCAACCTCTTAGTTCGCGCGTCCACCTGTTTGTAGCATAAAAAGTTCTCATTAGTCATGGCGGAGTTGTAATGTTTTTCAGCTTCTTTTCTCTTTTTTACAGCATCAGTACATTCGCTGTCCCACCATGGAGGGGAAACCTTTCGGCGTGTGGAACGCTTCAAGGGGATATTCGCTTCAGCGGAGCTTATAATTGAGTCTACAAAATCTTTGTAAGCGGAGGGGGCTGATTCACTTGTTATGATTGGGAGTAAAGACACTTTGTTGTCTACTGCGTCAGAAAAAGCTGACCAATTGGCTTTGTTTAATTTAAATTTTAAAAGGGGAGCAGGGTTACGAATTGTCAAAGTTCTATCAGGCAGACTCATTAGAACCGGAAAATGATCGCTTCCAAATGAACTGTTTAGAACACTCCAAGATAGAAGTGATGATAAGTTTGATGAACTAATGGATAAGTCCACGGCGGAACACGGATTTTGTGATGGAGAAGTACGTCTTGTGGGGCTGCCAGTATTTAAAACACAAAGATTCAATTCATCAAGGAGATCCATTAAAAGCAACCCAAATGAGTTGGACCGGTAAGAGCCCCATGAAACATGGTGAGCGTTAAAGTCACCCATTATAACAAGTGGGGTTGGGAGAGTAATAATAATGGAGCGAAGTTCTTGGAGGGTTGAGAAATTGGGGTGTGGAATGTAAATAGAAACAAACGAAATATTATTCACTCTCACTGCAACAGCATTTATATTCTGACTATGAGAAGGGAGGGGAATTTGTGTGAAAAATACAGAGCGACTGACTATTAAAGCACTACCGGCGTAGCCATCGTCTCTGTCATCCCGGAGACACGAATATCCAGGGACGCTGAAATGCGAGCCCGGCACTAACCATGTCTCCGAAATAGCAAGGATAGCTGGAGCAAATTTATTAAAGAAATATAAAAGTTCGGGTTTTTTACGCCTAATACTTTTAGTGTTCCACTGTAAAATGTTCAGGGCCATTTTTAGTAAGGAGGTGAAGGAGTGGCATAATTTTAGGTGCAACGTTGGGCGGTAGTGGGACATCACTGAACTTTGATAATATATTAATGACAAGAAGCCACAAGAGGTCAAGGCAATCCTCATTTGGGGAAGTCTCAGATGATTGCGAAGAGTTGATGAAGGCACATCCATTAGGAAGCGAAGATGGGAGAGAGCCAGAAATAGCCTGGTGAGCCTCTCTATCATAGCTTTTACCTGGGACTGGTCGAGGGCGTGGTGAAAGGGAAACAGTTTTTTTATAAGATTGTGATGATGTGAGTACAGAAGGATAGGATTGGGGTATGGTAGAGTGGTGAGCCATAACGGATTTCGATGAGTCTGCATATGATCTTCTAGACGTTGGAAATAATGCAGAGGCTTCCTGAAAGGATATGCAATCCTGGGACATTTTAATTTTAATTGATTTTTGTCTTAATTGCTCTGGACAAGATTTATTTATGGCAAAATGATTGCCCGAGCAATAAAGACAGGTGGATTTATCCTCACCAACATCACAACTTTCACCCAAATGAGGCTGAGCACATCGGTAGCACCTGGGATTAGAGCGGCATTGCAATTTTATATGTCCAAAGCGGCAACAATTGTTACATTGGATAGTCGGTAATTGGTAAGTTTCAACTGGTATTGACGTATAATATGAAAAAATTTTTTCTGGGAGGGACTGCCCTTTAAAAGTCAAGACCACTGTTTGTGAAGGAATCCATGTAGATTTGCCTTCTACAATAATTTTCTTATTTAGACGTCTTGCCTTCAGAACCATGCCGCAATGCTCCGGAATGATTAAAGATTCCACCAGTTCATCCATTGTGAGTTCTGTGGGAATACCTCTTATTAGACCCATACGGGTGATATTATAGTTTGGAATTGACGGGGTATACTTATAAAGTCCTAACAGAGGGTTATTTATAAAATCATTGGCGTCCTTGAATGATTTAAACTCCACTGATAGACGGTTACGTCCAATTTTTTTAACACCATCATTAACAACATTTTTAATTTTATTTTTAGAAAGCAACTGGCCAAAAATTATAGGACGAATGGTTGTGCCACTAGAAGGGGAAGATTCTGTCCTAGAAACATGCACAATAAAGGGGCCCTTATCGAGGATTGAGTAGGCTTTTTGAGTATCTGAGATTGACGAGTGGATAAAAAGCGATTCATTGGGGGTAGGTTCAGAAGTTTGAGTAAAATTCGGAGGAGTCTTTTTTTGCGGTACTGACGGGGATGACGGAGCTTCAATGCGTCTTTTCGTACCCAGTTGGGAGAAAACCGGAGGAGACATCTCCATTTCTATCGGAGATGACACTCTTTCAGGAGGATCAGGGGGATCAGGAGGATCAGGCGGGGCCCGATCCATGGTTAACAAAGTACACAATAGAACACAAAATTCACAAACAAGAGTAAATCGGCTTAAGAACTGTAATAAAATTGCCTATACAAACCAAACAAATCAGAATCCCATAAACACGTGTACTAACCAACACTCGCGAAAACGGAATCACACTCCTTTTCTTTTTGTCTCAAATTGACAGGTGTTTTTATTTGCTCAAGCCCCTAAAGGCTAAGGAGTTTGGGTCTTTCTGCCAACGCTTGTTTTTTATTTATTTTTTATTTTTTCTGTTTCTTTTGTTTGTTTGTTTGCAATGTACGTTGTCCATATAATATTGTTTTGCACCGCGCACCAGCGCGGCGACAGGCTCCGCCAGAATACCAGCGTTGTTGCGACATGCTTCGTTCGCAACAACACAAGCTGAGGTGGGGTCCTGATTGACCTTTTGATTGTTTTTTATTGTTATGTTTTATGTATGTGTGTGGTCAATAAATGTTTCTCTCTCTCTCTCTCTCTCTCTCTCTCTTTGATATCGGCAGTCAAAGCAATTCTCCCCTCCCTAAAACGCATCAAAATTCCGAGTACAGGTTGTAAGAAATCTGGACCTGACAGAAGCATAGAGTTTAGTGATACACCCTGAACTTTAGCGGCATCGTCGTAAACAACCCGAAGTTTCTCGGGTTTATTGGGATTTACCACGCCGAAATGTGGTAAATACCAACAAACTGACGTAGGTGACTGAATTTGACACTCCTCTGCATAACCTTTAGTTAATATATCCTGAATATTTAATCGGTAACGTTTGGCGTACTCCGGATCCCTTGACATATTCGATTCGAGATTTTTATACCTAGAAAATGCTAAAGGATAGCTGTCAGGCAATAGGAGGTGATCCGCTTTCCATAATAAGCCAACCTGGAAGCGCCCATTTGGTAACCGCTGAGCTGTATGCTCCAAAATATGAAGAGCGCGCTGGTCAACCGAGCTGCGAGGCTCGTACTTGGTGATACCGATCGCGTCTAGCCTATAGTGTTCCTTAATGAGGGCTTCCAGTTCGTGCTGTGTTTAAAGTCTCTGTTGTGGTGCGCGAGCATAAAGTCGCGTATCCCTCCTAATTTCTAGTTGATTGTACCCTACCATGCCAAGCACAAAGAGAGTCGGATACATCAATGTGTAAAATGAATATACCCCGTACAGCTTTAGATATAGAAAGCGTGTAAAGGTTATAACCGGGTTTCCATAGTAAGTCGGCCATGACATCAAATGGGCTCGGGGATTTTTTGTGAGTGCCTCTTGTAATGAAGAATAATTTAGCCGAGTATGAACATCCTACTTGTAATAACGGGTGAATTTTTAAGAGCCTTCTTTTTAAAAGTTGAATAAAACAGCTAAAAATGCATTATGTATACAAAATCTTTATTGAAATCGATAAACTGGTTCTTGCCATTTACTTTTTAAAGATTACTTCATGCAAATGTTGACCACGGCTAAGTTTCAAATAGTCCATACGGAGGGTCCAATTTTGCACTACTTTTTCCAGCATTTCGGCCTGAATTCCACCAATAACACGTGTTATGTTGTCTTGTAAGGCCTCAATAGTGTTGGGCTTGTCCATATACACCAACGATTTCACGTAGCCCCACAAAAAATAGTCCAGAGGCGTCAAGTCGCATGACCTTGGTGGCCAATTTACAGGGCCAAAACGAGAGATAAATTGCTCACCAAATTCATTCCTTAAAATGTCCATTGTTTCACGTGTTGTGTGGCATGTGGCGCCGTCTTGTTGAGACCACATGTCAACCAAGTTCAGATCTTCCAATTTGGGCAATAAAAAGTTACGAATCATGGATCGATATCGTTCGCCGTTGACGGTAACGTTTCGCCCAAGGTCGTCTTTAAAGAAAAACGGTCCGATAATTCCACCAGCCCATAAACCACACCAAACTGTTGTTTTTTCTGGATGCATGGGCAATTCTTGTATAGCATGTGGCTGTTCATCACACCAGATGCGGCAATTTTGCTTGTTAACGTATCCATTTAGCCAAAGTGAGCCTCATCACTGAACACAATTTTTCGATAAAATAGTGGATCTTCTTCGAGCTTTTGCAAGGCCCATTCCATTCCCAACTGTTGAGATCGGCGGCGAATGGATATTTCACGATCTTCATTCACACTGGTTGCTACGGATGCAATATTCTCTTCGGTACGCACTGTACGCATGCGTACAGATGGTTTAATGTCTAATAAAGTAAATTTGGTACGAAATTTGGTAATAACACCTCTAATTGTAGTTTCACTAGGTCGATTATGACGACATAAAATGGCCGTAACAAGCGAAACACATTTTTCACAAAGCACGAAATTTGATAATAAATTTCTATGATTTGCAATCGTTGTTCGTTTGTAAGTTTTTCCATGATCAAATGGCATAGAATACTGAACAATTTTGACTTTTACAGATTACGCTTGGACGCCATTACATATCAATGCTGCGAACTTGAAAAAAAAAGGTCGTAAAAAATCACCCTTTAGTTTTTGACTAATGATTTTTTTAAGTTTTTTTTAAATGTTTGTTTTTTCTGGATGTATTCAAGCAATTTGCTTCAAATTTTGAAATGATGTTCTTTAGATAGATTAGCATCACCACCCAAAAAACAATTACTTTTAAAAATAAACATTTTTTTATGTGGTTGTGAAGTAGTGTCACCTCTAGATTTTTTTCTCAAAATAGGCCATACATTGGCCTACTACTTGCCTAAATATCAAAATTTTCCAAGCGGTACTTCCTACAAAAAATCAGCAGAATGTGTGGATAAGTTGTGTATTCAATCGGTGTTTTTCAATGTAGTATTCAAACTCTTCGATTATGATTGAGTTTTCTTATCAGTCTGTCCACCTAGAGGTTTGATATCTGTTAATCCTCACGATGTTGTGGAATTACCGTTCCAGAGAACCATAGCAACGCATGCTTATTGTTGTATTTGTGGAGGTACAAGCAATTTGCAAATCATAACACAGGAAGCAAGGATACAGGCATATATTGAAAGAAAACTTTACATACCGCCTTATAACAGATGTTATTCGAGCCATATTCAAAATAATCGCTTTTCTGAGATTGATTTGCATAATATTTAGGTTTATTTACCTCCACAATAGATTCTTTTTATTGTTTTTACTTTATTGTTCATTTTTTAGTGCTATTTCACAAGAATGTAATGTACTCGAAAAAGTGCTTGAGAAAATAAAAACCAAAACTCTTGTCTAAAAAGAGAATCGGATTCCTTACTGGATTAAGCTGGGCAGACATTACAGAATGGGAGTTAAAGATGACATCTTTAAATAATTGTTCAATTACAGTAGAACTTTTTGTTTTTTTGGTCAAACAACGAACAGGTAATTCTAATACATTAGTAGTATATTAATTAGTACCATGCTTCAACTCCCTCGAGAACAAGTCGTCTCTGAGTACACATCAAAGGTAATTAATTTGTTTGAAAGAAATATTTTACCAACAGAGTTTGGTGTAAACGCACACACAAAAGAATGGCTTATAACTAATCAAACGTCGGAAATTGCAAGGACTCTTTATAGAGTAGAAGAGCAATTGATTTTGATTTGTGATGGCACTTATGCACGAAATCAAAAGAGCTCGAACAACGAATACCAAAGGAAATCATACTCAGGTAAAAAAAAAGTACCGCTATGTAAACCTTTTACAGTGTGCACGACTAATGGATACATAATACACATATTTGGGCCATTTGAAGCTAATTTAAATGATAATACCGCTAATACCAAAAAGCAAAATATGAAATAGACTAAAAGCGATTTGAATTCAATCATTATTGTAATTAGTAATGTTGCAAAATATGATGTATGTTGACGACAGACCAACCTTTTTAGTAGTAGTTTTGATATACTCTTTATGTTTTATATATTTGTCTATTTTAAAATGGTTTTGTTTTTAGTTGTCATTGTCATAGCGAATAAGACGTAGCTTTTTTATTAACTATGTCCTGATATTGTGCTTAATTAAAATACCTGGTAAGAAAGCGTGCTTGTACTATTTTAAGACCACAGCCCCTTTAATACAGTCCACATTTTTCAATGTATGAAGTTTATTTATTACAGACGATTAAAGATAATAATAAGTTTACAATTTATTAAGGCAGTACATGTTCTTAATATGAATAGAGCCTGATTCTTCATCCTTACACACAAATATTCGACTGAATTTAACCCATAAGAATGAGTAGTTTTTCTCTTTAGCCACCTTTCTTGTTTCCGCATAAAGAAATTTATTTTGGGGAGAGATGTGCTCAGTAACAAAAATCCTTGTTTTTTTGTTTGTGATACCAAGGTGAGCACTATTAAGCAACTCAGCCGGATCTTTAACTTTAGTTTTATTGTAGTGTCTAGACAAAGATAGTATAGAATCACGCAGGCGCGGAAAAGCAAAAGTCACCAATATGTTTCTAGGCCGGTCAGATTTCATGTCCATTTTAGCGACCCTTCGACAGGCAGTTATTTGGTTATCATCAATTGTCATTCCAATATATCACTAACAGTAGTCCAATATATCAACAACAACTCAATTTGACTTTCCAATTATCTGGTATGCTTGAGAGTCCAAGTTGCATGTAAACATTAACTTTGTTATAATTTATTTTAGGGAACGAAACACTTCCTGATTATATTTCTTTATCAATTTACAATCGAAGCTAGTACAAAACGTTCTTTACTCAAAGACCGCCATTACACATTTTAACATTAGTTTAATTGTAGCGTCTAGACAAAAATAGTATAGAATGACGCAGGCGCGGAGAAGCAAGAGTCACCAATATGTTTAAAGGCCGGTCCGGGTCCATTTTAGCGACCCTTCGACAGGCAGTTATTTGGTTATCATCAATTGTCATTCCAATAGTGCCACAAAGGTTTTTGAATAATGCCAAAACATTTTCAGATCGGCTCTCAGGAACAGCCTGTAGTTTTAAGTTGTGACTGCGTGACATAGTTTCAATACTAGAAAGCCTCTTATTTAAGCTGTTGATTTCTGATTGCAGTTTATTGTTTTCAGAATCGAGAATTTTTATTTGCTCATTTTTTTCTAACATTTGAGACTTTAACAAAGCTTGTTCTTCACAAATAAAATCCGTAGTTGACGTAATATTTTTTCCTAGTTCTAGTACTACAGACTTGACTTCCGACTGAACCATTTTTTTAATGTCTTCTTGCAAGGCAGAGCGAAAACTGTTCATAAACGAAGATAAAGACGATTGCAGTTTCTCATCAAGAATATTTGAAACAGAAGTTCGTATTTTGTTGTCTAACAAAGCACTTATGTTGCTCATGGTTACGGCTTCGCCTTCCTTTATCAGTGAGGAACCATCGTTGGTGAAAGTCGAGCAGTTATCTTCATTGGTGTTCAGCAAGCTATTATCAAGGGACATGTTCATACTTAGTTCACAGATTGGCAGCTGATGTTTGCGCACAGGCGTGTCAATGTTCGAACCGCGGCGGCGCGTGTTTACATTAGTACAAGTAGGACATACCCAAGATGCCAAAGCGTCACCGCTAATTAATGCAAAATTATTCTTAGATATGTTTAGGCATTGTCGGTGGTATTTTCCAGAACACTTTATACATTGCATAAAGTGATCACTAGATTTTATTTTGTTGTTACATTTAGCACTGCAATCCATCTCTACGAGTTTGTAAGCAAATAGAAAAGTGCAGTCCTCTATTTATTTAATTGATCAATATTTGGGTTGAGTATCAAAGCAATCGGAGAAGCATACAGCACACGCACAAGCACAGTCACAGTCTGCGTTCAAATAGCGTGCTGTTGAACAAAGCACCAATTCGCAAGCATGCTATTGTATCAATGTTGCATTTGTTTGTGGTGTGGAGTTCACAGATGGCGCTAATTGATCAAAATCAGCTGATGAGAGCTACCCAGTGATTCAGCAACACAGAAAGCCCAAGTGGTATTTAAGGTTATGTTTATAATGATGATATTTTAGTTTTAGTCTTTAACACTTTCACGGGTTTATTAGTCACAAAGCTAGCAAAAAATATAGTTATCTGTAGAACAACAACTCAATTTAACTTTCCAATTATCTGGAATGCTTGAGAGTCCAAGTTTCATGTAAACTTATAAACTTAGTTATAATTTATTTTAGGAATGCAGCACTTTTATAAACGACTTTGAAGTCACTACACAAACTTTTATCGCCTTTACTTAAACACTACATGTCTCTGCCAAAAAAATTACCTTTGCGCTGCTTTTGCTAATAGATACCAGGTAGATTCGATATATACGATAAGATAAGGTTAATCATTCTGTACTTTTGCAGAAGTTGGGAGGTTATGGGATTCACGGAAATTTATTGAGATGGTTCATGTCTTATTTAGACAAACGGAGTCAGTTGGTGGGTATTCAGGGACATCTATCTTTACCAGTAACAGTTACATCTGGCGTACCGCAAGGCTCGCACCTAGGGCCTTTGCTGTTTATTATATTTATAAATGATATAGCACAGCACCTGACATGCCCCTGCTTACTTTACGCTGACGATCTTAAAATCTATATGACAAATTATGAGAATGGCTGTATTTCCTTAGATCAAGAAAAGTTTGTAGATCATATTTTAAGTAAATTTAATATGACAAACTGTGATGTTGTTGATACTCCTATTGAAAGTAATTTAAAACTAGAGAAAGGTGTAAATGTTTGTAAACAATACCCATATCAGCAACTTATAGGTAGCTTAATGTACTTAAGTGTTTTAACTCGCCCAGATATTGCTTACAGTGTAAGTTATTTGAGCCAGTTTAATAATTGTTATTCCCATACTCATTGGAAACATGCAAAACGCATCCTAAGATACTTAAGTAAAACTAAATCGTTTGGACTAATGTTTAGCAAAGATAATTGTAAATTGGAAGATTTTGTCGATGCAGATTGGGCCTCGAACACCTTAGATAGGAAATCTGACACAGGTTTCTACTTTAAACTCTTAGGAACCGTAATTTCATATGAATATAAAAAACAACGCACTATAGCTTCATCGAGTACTGAGGCCGAGTATATGGCGATAGCGGAAGCCTGTAAAGAGGCTATTTATTTAAGAAACTTGTTCTGTGAAATTGTAGGCAGTTGTGATTAAGTAATCATATTGTATAATGATAACCAAGGTGCTCAAAAGTTGTCAGAAAACCCATTATTTCACAAACCAAGCACATAGATGTGCGCCATCATTTTGTTAGAGAAGCGGTAGCTGACAATCTTATTAATATAGTTTACCTGCCAATATCTGAAATGCCAGCAGACTTGCTGACCAAAGGATTGAGTAGTGTAAAACATAACTATTTCGTAAAGAGGCTAGGTATTCAAAGCATTGTTTAATGGATGACTGTGGGGTGTTTTATTTCAATTAGTTTGTTAAGATATACATATGTACCAAAATTTAGATTATTTTGATAAGTGGAGATGTTAGAATTAATATCAAAATAATACATTTAAAATCACTACTAGCGCCATCTATGATTTGTTATGTGAATCTACCTGCCTGTCAATGAATAAAAAAAAACAGTCTTTGTTAACATTGTGTGTTGTGTGTTTCATTAGCCGTAGCATATAACTCCACCAAATTCTATCACAAACGAAACAATAACCATGCAAGTCATCTTTAAAAAAAATATTATCCATATACTGACGACAGTGTTACGAACTGTCAGATCGTATTGCTGTGATCGCCCACCCCCTCCACCAGGGCAGGGCGGTAGACACCGATCACGTTAAAACCTCGGCTAAGTCCATGCCCGCTTTGTGGTCTCGCCTTCCGCCTCTCGACCTTAGACATTTCTCTGGTAGGCTTGACCAATGGGAGGGCTTTTCCAATTTATTTAATAGCCTCGTTGACGCAAGGGAAGACTTGACCGCGGGTCAGAAACTTGCATATCTTGTCGCCGTATTTGAGGGGGAGGCCCGCGAACAGGTGCTGCACTTGGCCCCCACGGATGAAAACTACAAGGTGGCAATGGATATTGTGACTCGGCGATATCAAAATGTGAGAAGGCTCGCCAACGCCCATGTCGCGACGATCTTGGCCCTTCCAGAAGTCACCAATGTGATGCGCTTGCTGGTCGAAATATTAAACCCGCTCTTGGTGGCATTTAACGTCCTTCGCAGCTTTAACGTCCTTCGTAGCTTAAACCTCCCAGTGGAGGAGTGGTCGTTTTTGTTGCTGCACATCGTGCTTGCGAAGTTGCCTGACAACTTAAAGGTGCGCTTTGAGCAAAGATATGGTGGAGACAGCTCCACATATTTGCCGCCCTTCACTTTGAAGGGCGGCAAATATCTTCAACAAGTCTTTACTTGTTGAAGTTTATGGAGGATGAAAGCAGGTTAGCGGATAACTCCGATGTGGTAAGCCCCTCTTGGGTGAGAGTCCGGGATCCGCAGACATCGACGGGTGGTAGACCCCTCAGGTCTGGACGGCAGGAACCCCGACCATTTAGCGGTATTGTGCGGTCCAGGACACCCCGCGTTGCGAGTATTTAAGAACCCTGGGCATTTAATGACAACACCCATGCGGATATTGTAGTGGCAACCACCATCCGTCTTTGTGCATGAACCGAAGTAGCGTAGGTACAGAGCCGAGTCATAAAAACGATAGTAGAGGCCCTGAAGCAGACACAGGAAACGTTTATACGCGCTCGCGAGCTCATGAGACACCCTGCACGGGCGGGAGCATTAACCTAAATCGACACCACACTTAGTCTGCAGGTGGTTCAGTGGAGTCTGGACGTTCCCAAGGACGACGTTCACCCCGTATGGGCGAGGGCTTTAGGAACTCTCCGCCGCGAGAACAAAGAAATCAGCTGGATAGTTACGTTATTACCGTCAGCAACCCTCGGGTCAGATCCTCACCACCAGTTGTGGAACGTCCGCGTTTGGAGCGTAGACGCTATACGCCGGAGTGGGACCCGTTGGATAGTGTGGAGCGAACCCTCCTCTCAGGAGAAGCAGTTCGCTTTCACACCTATTAGCAATTAACGTTCGCCCAATCACCCGCAGTAACCCCTCCAGAGACCGTTCTACTCCCTGCGGCCTCTGTGATTGTTAGGGGACTGTAATCTGGTGAAAGTTCGAGCCCTGTTGGATACTGGTGCTCAGGGATGTGTACTGTAACGACCAGACGGGTCGTTACTTATAACGAAAGGCGTCTCTTTATTATTGGGGGCGTAGAATAGAATGAGACACCTCAAACGATTAAAATTATATTGGTATTTTTAAGTTATAACAATTACAATATTACAAAATAAATCTTGACACCACTCCCGTTGATGCCCAAGTCGATCGTCATTGTTTTTGCCGCGTGTCGTTTTATTTAAGTTCAAAGTCAGAACGCGACGGCTGCCAGTAGGTTCGCCCCTCCAAGCAGTCCCGATCACTACAGGAGCTACGCCCCTTCGGCAGACGTCGTGTTCTGTAACAAAGATAAAATAGCTGAGTTGAAAATTCTTCATTTCCCACACTCTGCGATGTACCCGGAATATTATCTCTTGGTGAATAGGGTTGACCATATGATACTGGGGAATGCGAACGGTAGTGTGTACGTTCACCTTGTCCGCCGGCCGCAGGAGAATATGAATGATACGAAGATGTACGGTCGCCTGAGCCATCTCTATATAAAATCCCCGTGGGTTCTCTAATAGGTACCTACATTAATTGAAACATTTCCGCCTTTTCCTAGAATATTATCCATCCGAGCTAAAGTAGCTCTTAAAGAGGCTTTGTCGGCAAAGGTTTGTACCGCCAATAACCTCTTTTCACGCTGAACTATCCCCTGCAGGACGGTCATCACGAAATCATTTTCGTCGTCTACTTTCGCTCTCAAGGCGAGGCCCGTTAGTCTATAATAAAAATCTAATAAGCTTTCGGCGTTCGTCTGTCGGGCCGTGTAATACTCTGCCGCTACATTCCTCGTTGAGGAGAACTCCTTTTCGAGAAATGATAAGATCTAATCAAAAGATAATTCTGGCTTATAAATTATCTTATCGTACATTAGAGCTGGCCCTCTCAGATAAGCAGCAACTATGACCGATAAATCTTTTTCATGCCATTTGTTTATGGCTGCGACGCATTTAAAATCGCAAGCGAAATCTTTGATGGATGCACCATCCACCCTCGAGAAATAATCTACACTCGGCATCATTACACAATAGATAATAAAAAAAATATATTAATCATATATCGCCTGTTTTCCAGTTAACAGCTTTTTCCGTGTGTGCGAGCGTCTCAGCACACAACTTCTTGTACGGATTCTTCCGTGTGTGCGAAAGACTCAACACATAACTCTTGCAAAAAAAACGGCTCGTTGATCCCTGCAACGCCTTTTACTCCTTTCTTTCTTGAAGCCTAGTTTACACGGCTACTATCCGTAACTAGCCCTAGCTAAAAATATATGGAATGTATCCGGGATCAACGTAGGTGCCTCCACCACGTGTAACGACCAGACGGGTCGTTCCTTATAACGAAAGGCGTCTCTTTATTATTGGGGGCGTAGAATAGAATGAGACACCTCAAACGATTAAAATTATATTGGTATTTTTAAGTTATTACAATTACAATATTACAAAATAGATCTTGACACCACTCCCCTTGATGCCCAAGTCGATCGTCATTGTTTTGCCGCGTGTCGTTTTATTTAAGTTCAAAGTCAAACGCGACGGCTGCCAGTAGGTTTGCCCCTCCAAGCAGTCCCGATCACTACAGTACTTTCCTCTTGGTTAGTTGGGAAATTTGGCCTCCCGATTAGGCCTCACAAAGAAGGCGTTCGAGGGATTGGTGATGTGAAAGTGCCCACACTGGTAGGGGAGGTAATGTTCAGTTTCATCCCCACTTCTAAGTCCAACCCAAGTATTACGACTTCGGCGATTGTTTTGGACACGGTTGTTGGTAGGCAACCTTCAATAGAACTAGATCTTTATATCTTGTCATTGACATCTGGTCTTGTTTTGGCAGACACTAAGTTCTACGCCCCAGGACCGGTTGACGTATTCTTAGGAGCTGACGTACTAGGGCGATTGTTATTGAACGACAAACGTGTCTTACAGCCGGGCGGTCTGGTCGCTGTTCAAACGATGTTGGGGTATATTGTAATGGGACCAGTGTACCGCGTTTCACCCCCATCTATTGATGATAACGTCCTTGTTGTAGGGACTGCCCTCTCTGATGTCTTTCAGAAGTTTTGGGAAGTGTAAGGAACCTCCATCCACTCCACGAGTTGACCCAGAGCAAGAAGAGTGCGAATTGTTTTACCAGAGTAACACTGGTCGACTCCACTCTGGTCGCTTGTTTACTTGGTTACCCTTTCGTTCCGGTCGACCTCCTCTGGGTGAGTCCAGAATGCTAGCGGATAAGAGGCTAGCGTCAATGGACCGCCGCATGAGCAAAGATGCGGTCTTCCGTGCGAAGTACATAGACTTCATGCGGGAGTATAGGGACTTGGGGCACATGACGGTATCTCGCTTGGACTGGAGTTCGGTGGAGCATTATTTCCTTCCACATCACGCGGTTTTAAAATAACGAACCGGAAAGATTCGTGTGGTGTTTGATGGCTCGGCGCCCACGTCTTCTGGCGTCTTGCTTAACCAATATCTGCATGTGGGTCCAAAACTACATAAGGAGATCTCAGACATCCTTACCAACTTCCGTAAACATCAAATAGTGTTGATGACTGATATCCGTATGATGTTTAGGCAGACTGTGATACATCCAGATGACCGTCGGTATCAGCTTATCTTATGGCGAGAGAGCCCGAGAGACCCCGTTGTGGTTAACGAACTCAACACGATCACTTACGGGTTGGCTTCCAGTCCGTATGTTGACATTCGTTCGTTTTTAGAGTTAGCAAAAAAGGAGCGCTTAAATTATCCTCGCGCTTTCGCCGTTCTGAATAACGACATATATGTCGACGATATTCGTTACGGGGCCTCCAGCGTCGCGGAAGCGCTGGTTAAGAGATGAGTTAGTGGCGATCATGAAGTTAGGAGGATACGAGTTGAGGAAATGGTTATCCAACTCGCCGGAGGTCCTCGCTGGCTTGCCAGAAGAGCATCATCAAGATCCTCATCTATTTGAAAATGCTTAAAATCACAATATGGTGACTGTGTTTGGGGTTCAGTATAGGCCGGTCCCTGATTGTTTTACTTACTGTGTGCTCGCCATCCTCTTTTGTTGCCTAAGGACGGTCGCGGCTTCGTAATGCGAAAAGTTATAAAGCGTATCTGTTTGTATTTGTGTTTGTCCACCAAGGCTGTCCACTTGGAAGTGGGTTTAGAATTATCCACTGAGGCATTTATTGCTACTCTTAGCAGATTTGTTTCTCGCAGGGGACTGCCGTCATTGATCCGTTCAGATTATGGAACGAACTAGAAGGGTGCGAATAATTACCTTAATGATGTAAATAGGTTTTTATCAGACAATAAGTTAGACATTGGGTCTACCCTATCCCGACGTGGGATAATCTGGAAGTTTAGTCCTCCAGCTTGTCCGCACTGGGGAGGGATTTTTGAAGCTTGTGTAAAGGCAGCCAAAACCCACCTGCGTCGTGTGATAGGAGACACCGTCCTTACTTTTGAGGAACTTGATACGGTGTTCTGTAAGATTGAGGCCGTCCTCAATTCGAGACCACTGTGCCCTCTGTCATCGGACCCAAATGACCTGGAGGCGTTGACCCCAGGACACTTTTTAATTGGACAACCCCTTAATGCGCTGCCGGAATATTAGTTGACTGAAGTAAGATCCCATCGTTTGTCGCGTTACCAGCTATTGCAACAGTTGTCCCAGAGTTTTTGGACACGCTGGTCGTTGGAGTATTTGCATATCTTACAGCAGCGCGTTAAGTGGACCGACAAGACCAATCCACCCAAGAATGGCCTTGTTTTAGTTAAGGATGCCAACCTTCCACCTTTATTTTGGCGGCGGGGGCGCATCGTTATGTTAACCTTCGGCGCTGATGGAGTGCCACGTTTTGCTTAGGTCTGGGTTGGGGATTCGGTCTTGAAGAGAGCGGTCACCACACTCTCCCGTTTAGCCGTAGACTAACGTACCGTTGATGACGGTCCGGGATGGGGGGATGTTATAAACCAAAGGCGCGCGGGCACGCGGGGGAGTCCGTCTTGAGCGATCGCGGTGATTGGTCGTTGACAGTGTGCGCAACGGTTTTGTGCTCCCGTTCTTATTACGTGTTTTTTGGATATAATTAAAAGATCAGGTGGTTTTGGTGGCCTAAGTAGGGTCCCCTGTGTACCTAGTGTATCTAGTGGTAATAGTTTGGTGCGAGTGTTCCCAAAACTAAAGAAGACCAGGCCCAAAGTTAGGCTTTGTCCGGCGTGATCGATATAGGGGAGCGCTCTTCCCACCGCCGTTCTGAAGCTGCTGAGGGAAACTGTCGAAATATTTGTAAAAAATAAAATGTAGCGATATGATCAAGTGTGGCATCGTCGTACTCGTAAAGTGGAAACATTATATAATTTGGCATCTAAAGTTATTGTCCAAGAATTGCGACAATTTTATAATATACGAGTATGTATAAACGAAGACAGCCATTCTCTATCAGAAAGGGTAAACTCAAAGAAATGTTTACATTTTTTCATAACGTACAACAATTATGTGATAATAGTTATATATTTTTGTTTCAGCTGTTGAAAATTGCAAATAATATACCATTGATGTCTTTACAACTTCTAAAGGATGTTATAATAATTTTTTTTTTGACGCACTTTCTGATACCATTGTATATATATTATATTAGTATATATATTTATTATATATATTGATGACGAAGAATATATATATTTAAATGAAAATTCTACTTTGAGGGTACAGTTTTTGCCGTCAGACGGGTAGGCAATAGGCATTATATTATATATTAATGCCTACCCGTTCTCTCCTAAACCCTGTTTCGATAGGAACCTTCGAAGCATCTTGGGGAAAATAGCTCTAGAACCTCTGACGGTATTTTGATAACACGTCTTGAAGAATCCTTTTAAGTTTCTCGCCGCCCCTAAAAAGGCCGGTTGGTCAGGACACACCTGGAGTATAATGCTACGGTGTGGGCTCCGCTGCGGAGTAGAACGGAGCAGAGAAAACGGGTAGGCAATAGGCATTATATCGCAGAGCCTCCGCGATATAATGCCTATTGCCTACCCGTTCTCTCCTAACCCCTGTTTGGATAGGAACCTTCGGAGAATCTTGGGGAAAATAGCTCTAGAACCTCTGACAGTGTTTCGATAACACGTCTTGAAGAATCCTTTTAAGAAAATTGCAAACAATATACCGTTGATGTCTTTACAACTTCCAAAGGATGGTATTGGCCCATCTCTCACCCCTGCCCCTCCCAATTCCTATTCCCTCCTCAAGATCCAACTCCTTCCTCAGGGTTGGCAACGCATCTGCGATAACTTTGGTTTTGCGGGTGTCCATGGGCGGCGGTGATTGCTTTCCATCAGGTGACCCGCCTGCTCGTTTGCCTCCTTTTACCATAAAAAAAAATATATATATAAAAATTTGTTTTGACGCACTTCCTGATACAATTGTATATATTGATGATGAAGAATATATATATTTAAATGAAAATTGCACAAGTTGCGGCAATAGCTATCACTTCAATATGACTATATCTACTTCGAGGGTACAGTTTTTGCAGTCAGATGAACAGCCCTATCTAGTTTGTTTTGCCAGAAGTGTACAAATGTTATGTTTTTTATTTTAAATAAGTAAAAAAATGGTATTAACTTTGACTTTATTTGATATATATTTATTTTTATGAAATAAACGAACTTTTTGTTATTATTTCCATGAAACGGATTCATTGCTGTTAAATATTATCGAATTACGCTAGTTAAAATCATAAATGGCAGATAAATAATGCGATAAACATCTTGCATCACGATGATATTAAGTTGCCATTAGCATTTTACTCTTAAATACGACAAACTGATAAGAAAACTCAAACTTAATCGAAGAGTTTAAATACTACATTGAAAAACACCGACTGAATACACAACTTGGCCACACAATTTGCTGCTTTTTTGTAGGAAGTAGCGCCTGGAAAATTTTGATATTTAGGCAAGTAGTAGGTCAATGTATGGCCTATTTTGAGAAAAAAAATCTAGAGGTGTCACTACTTCACAACCACATAAAACAATTATTATTTTTAAATTGGTCTTTTTTTTTATACGATAACTAGTATTAATTTTCTAGGTGGCGATGCAAATCTATCTAAAGAACATCATTTCAAAATTTGAAGCAAATCGCTTGAATACGTCCAGAAAAAATAAACATTAAAAAAACTTGAAAAAATCATAAGTAGGATGTTCATACTCGGCTAAATTATTCTTCATTACAAGATCGTTTATTAGAAGCTCGGGCTTTATTAAATCCCCGAGCCCATTTGGTGTAAGGGCCGACTTACTATGAAAACCCGGCTATAGCCTTTATTTTGTATTTTCTCCAACATACTATTATATTTTTATTTCACAAAAAAATGATTATTAATTGAAAAAATACAGCAAAAAATTCAATAGCAGACTATTGAATTTTTTTTCAATAGCAGACTATTGAATTTTTTCATTTGATTTATTTTTTCGGGTCAGAACCCGCCATAGATTTTGTTAATAAATATTGTCACGCGAATGAAAAAGTTCAAATTATACATGGTAAAAATAATAACTAATGGACATGGAATTACTATTTGATTGCATTCGAAAATACGATGATTGAAGAGAGACATTAAGAAAATAGTTGTACTGTACTAGAAAATACGTCTTGAAGGATCCTTTTAAGCTTCTCGCCGCCCCTAAAAAGGCCGGTTGAGGCTATCAGCAAACTCTCTCAAAAAAAAGTATGCCTATTTATAGACTCGAGACATACCTAAAAATGCTAATAATATTTTTGTTTATGTAATACACATTTACCATACTTACATAAGACGGCATCAGCATCTAGCCAGGCGCATTTATATCAACTTCTACTAATAAACTTAAATCGAGTATAATAATATAATGAATCAAAGACGTCTAAGACCGGTGGTTGAACCACAAGTTCACAAGCGAGTAGGTATATTATTATACTTGTTCTTTACATTCAACCTTTTTATTGCATCCCTTTCGCAATTCATCGTGCCTGCCTAATAACATGAAACCTTAAAAAGTCTATATAGAAAGTCAAAGACGACGACGGAAGTTTCCGTCTTTTACCGTACAGTTCCGCCGAGCGACGGACACGCGTAAAACAACAACTGCGAAAACATTGTCATTTACTTTTTCGCTGCAGTTCAGCGAAGTTTTTAATTAAAACTAAGGAGGTAAATGTTTTTTGCAGGATATGGCATTTCTTACTCATGTCCGATACAAAATGTGCTATCACTTACATACAGGGAAG
This sequence comes from Eudonia lacustrata, assembly GCA_947562085.1. NCBI lineage: Eukaryota > Metazoa > Arthropoda > Insecta > Lepidoptera > Crambidae > Eudonia > Eudonia lacustrata. The sequence goes on from OX387339.1 coordinate 16,022,902, forward strand.
AGGTTTTCTAGTATAGTACAAATATTTTCTTAATGTTGTAGGGTTCCTGACTCGGGTTTGGACGCGCCACCTCCGCCCTTTGGTAGGTATACAGGGTTACTGGGAACTCGACAACTTCCTAGCAGGAGGTGATAGGTGGCCTAAAATGTGACAAAAACCCCCCCATATGTATAAACGAAATCAAAAAGTTTTCGAGATAATTTAATCAGATGAAACAAACATTTTCATCAAGAATTACAAAAACCTAAAGAGGAAGAGGATCCGGACTTGCATTCGGAATTAAGGGCGACACATTGAACAAGATGTTCAAAAAAATGTAAACGATTTGACGTCATTTATTGCGAAAACTAATTATTACTTAACCTTTTTGTGTGCATTCTGTTATGTTTTTCTTTTTTCACTTCGTAGTTAAAGTTCATTATGCTGGCTTTTATACCTTTTTGGATACGTTATTAGGTGAGGAAGTTTTGTTAATAATTTGTACGACTAGTCACATAGTATTTTTTTGAGCTAGGCAACACTTTAAGAAAAGAAATGTAAAAAGATTTTTTTATTTTAATAAAATTTATATTGTAATTTTAAAATGTTTAGTATTTTGACATGTTTTAGTGCTACCTCAGCTGTGTTAGGATGTCAGCTACAAATTAAAATTAAAATTATTAATCCATGCATCAATTTTTTTTTTTTTTAATTTTGTAATGTTGTTTTTACGAGATATCAACAATAAATAATAAATGGTGACAAGTGACAGGACATGTCATGTCATTATCTCTGATCAATAAAGACGGGTGTATTAATAGTATCGTAAAACAATAGAGGGGTAAAAACCGGCATTATCTATTCAACTTTTATATATATATATATATATATCGCACTACCAATACAATACTGGTGCAAGTCAAAATATACTGATATTTGAAATTGAACTGTACTGTTCTTCAATACGACAAAATTTCCAATGTCAGTATGTTTTGACTTGCACCAGTATTGTATTGGTAGTGCGAATATATAGAAATCTAAAGCGTAGTTTTCATGGTATGTACCTTCTGTACAGATTTGCAATTAGATTCGTTTATAAAGTAAACTTAGTTAATTTTTCGGCAATAAATAAACTTAAATAAAATTAATTATTTTGAGGCATAGCTTTCTTTTTATTTTATTTTACATTATTAATATTTCCATTAGGATTTTTTTTTTGATAGCGGGCGTTGTCGATAGGGCAATCAATTTTCTTTGAACGTACACAAATATAGTTGTCCCTTTTTAAAGGCTGCACGTGGCATATCCCTTTGACTCGCATTATGAGAAAAGCACAGCTGGCGAGACTGTCATGTCAAAAAGGACTTAGAAATTTCGAATCGATCTGGATAGAGATCGCCGTTTGAGTCGAATTTATAAGACCGCCGCATTTAAATTAGTACCTATATTTGATTACAAATTGATTGAAGTATCCAGTCGCCCACCAACCAGCCAAGCGCACAAGAAGCGAAAGTCGGTACCCAGAGAGATAAATTTATATCGTTCACAATCATCATAATTCCCTGAAAAAGGTACATTTTGAGACACACACACATCCTCTCAAACCACACACACACACACACACACACACACCCACACCCATTTTACCCAGAGGTGGGCGTTTGTGGCTGCGCTGCAGTTTAATACTAAAGCAGACACTTACGAGCACTATATGTAATGTTACCTATTTTTATGTTCCAAATAAAAGTTTATTTTTATTTTTATTATTTATTTGTTTTACTTTAGGCGACCGGGGAGTATGACAGCATCACTGTCGCACCCTGCTTCATAAAGACCTGTATTATCTATATTATGACAAACGTTTCTGATTTTTTACCCACATTTGTGTCCGTTCTACGCCTACTGGTATACTTCTATGACTGGTGCCACGACTGCTGGCTACCTCGGCGTCCATAGCAGCACACTCCGCCTGCAATTCGCGTTCCTTCACCTGTTTTTTCATTTCGTGTACTACGTCACTGTGAAGAGGAGCTAAGCCGCTACTACTACTAGTGGATTGAGGTTGAGACGACATGACCCAACCTTTACTTATAGTTAGCATACCAGTATGTAATAATAATAATAACTAAAAACTAAATGAATCTACGATGAAACAAAAATGAAAACTAAATTAAAGAAATAATTTAGGTACGCCGTACAAACTACGGATGAAGGACCAAAAATTAAACGGAGAAAATACACAATGGTAAAGATGAATCCTATAATAATGAAAAATGCACTTATAAAACGGAATATGAGTTTATTATCATCATTTACAACATTAATTCTACCACCACAAATGACAAGCAAAACAATAATAAATAAAAAACATCTAAGTCAATTGTGACAAATTAAAAATAATATGTATCATAAAAAGGGCGACTCAAAATGTGTCTGCAACATATTCTATTTTAAGAATATAAATCAATATTAGTAATATTTATTCTGCTACCTAATATAAAGAACACCCTTAGCTATCAGCGGTCAACAGCAATTTCTTTCCAAAAAAGACCTAAAACCCGATTAAGCTCAATGACACGATTTCCACGCTTCTCCTCGGTTTGCATCCGTTCATCCGCATGCATGTCCATAATATTGGACTATCATCTGCATAACAATTAGGGCTGCCATCCCGAGAATCGAGATTCTCGGTTTCCCGGGAGACATTTTTAGTCTCGTACTTGAGCTTTCAGTCTCGGTGATTTTCGAGAATTTCGATACTGAACAAAAACCACAACTTTGGTAAAAAAATAAGTCAATATAATTGGCTATGGCAAATAATAATTATAACAATAATACTAAGGTTATAATAAAGTTTCCTTACTTTATTCAATAACTTCAATACATTATGAATTATTACAAAAACAAAGTTGATTGTGGCATAATGTTTAAATTAAATATCAATGCGTATGGTTATTTTTAGGGTTCCGTACCCAAAAGGTAAAACGGGACCCTATTACTAAGACTCCGCCGTCTGTCCGTTCTATATGTCTGTCCGTCTGTCACCAGGCTGTATATCATGAACCATTTCTATTTCTTCATGACATTCACGCACTGTTTTTGTCAAGTTGGTTTTGTTATTCTTTACAAAGGTGATGGTTTATTTTAGCTTTTTGCAAAAAGTTTTGTTATAGTCAGAAAATAATGTTCTACATGGATCGGATTCCGAATATATCTGACCATTGCTTCAGGCTTTAGATCACCCGGAAAAGGATTGTCGTGAAGTCTCGAAAGTCTCGAAATTTTGATACTCCCGAGACTAGCTATGAAGTCTCGTCTCAGTCCTGAGACTCAAAAATATTACAGAGACTGGACGCCCTAATAACAATGTCTGTCCCCAAGTGAAAGCGAATAATTAGCATGCAAAAGAAAGTTTGTAAGGGATAAAACGAAGTCATGAGTCACACCGGCGGCGGTCACTGTCTTGAACCGAGAAGCGCAGAATGCTTAAACTAATCAGTTTTCTTTACTATCAATATTCCACAAAAATAATCATTATGATAATTATTGTGACACTTTTTTTAACTGACTTTAAAAAAGGAGGAGGTTACTCAATTCTATTCTACTCGTATATATATTTTTTTTATGTGTGTTCGCGGATAACTTCGTCGTTTATGAACCGATTTTGATGATTATTTTTTTGTTAGAAAGGAGATATCCCAAGAGTGGTACCATGATAAGGAAACCAGGATCTGATGATGGCACCCCAGAGAAATCGAGGGGAACTTTCGAAAATTGTAGGGGCGACTAGTGCGTTTGTTAATGTTTTCATTATAGTAGTTTATGCAACTGTCATATAATGAAGGGTATTAAAACACGAGTGTGAGTTTATGAAACGAGCGCAGCGAGTTTCATAATAGTAACGAGTGTTTTAATACCCGTGTTATATGCAGTTGCATACACTACTTTATCTTCACTAATGCAATTAGTCAAACAACAAGAGTAAAAGCTGACAATAGTTTATTTATAATAATTGTTAAAATTTTGGATGGTACAATTTTGAAAGTTAATGTTATTTATTGATCCAGCAGCTGCAGCGGTCGCGGGGCAAGCAGTAGAGCTCGTAGACGGAGTTGGAATATTTATAATTACTTCATTCGTCTTGTTTTCTATACTGTTCAAGATCGTATTTGAGACTTGAATTTTATTCATTAAAGACTCATCAATGTAGCTTTCAGCCACAGTAGAAGACTTCCACCCCCCGTGTCGTTTCAGTGCGGTCAAATCACCACCGCTATCTATGAGAAGGGTCGCCGAGGTGCGCCGGAAGCAATGCCCCGTGTACAACGCTGGGTTAGGCAGATCCAAAAAACTTGCGATAGTTTTTCCCAGAGCACCAAATTTATTAATACCAGTTCTTTGATCGACGCACTTCCCCGATCTATAGCTTCGTGGGTCGAAGTTCCATGTATTTTTTACATACGGCATAGCAGTTGCCCGTCACAACGAAAGAACGATCTATTTTCGTTTTTGTTTTCGAAACTTTCACCATGATTGTACTGTCGTCTATGTTAGAGACTTCATCGAACTGGATGTTGCATAGCTCTTGCCTTCGGCATGCCCCCATTATGCCGAAGATTAGTGCAACCTGTAACAATAAACGATATAATAAGCTTGAGGTACATAGCCAAGGCAAAAACTATGATTTATGAAGTAGTAAAGTGTAGGTACCTACTACCTAATTTATACACAAAGCGCTTAAACGGAGTGTCTAGATAACTTGCGTGTGTAGTACGTAAGTACTAGGTAGATTAAATAACAGAACTAAAATACACTTACCTTTTCAAAAAGATACAAAATATCTGGTGAATCTTTCAGGAACATCTTTATTTGACCTGATGTAAACGTCAAGGACTTTTTTTCCTTGTGTCCTTCTGAACTGCGTTTCAGGAACGCTATGACTTTTGAATACTTCGTGATATCAATATTGTTGTAGATACTCAGTGTGGACTTGAGCATAGAATATTTAGCCCACATAGAAGATGGCTTGAATTTGTCGGAGAGGTCTTTGAGATACACAAGAATGACATTTTCAGAAAATGATGTAGTTTTCTTTTCGATTTTCCATGCCAAAAAGTTATTATATTCTTTTTCATATAATTTTCTAGATTTTTCTGGCAAAAGATTTTGAGTTACTTTTGTTGCCAATTCTAGAATATCCGGAGGCATACAAATATCATCGTCGCTGTCCATTTTTAATTTTTAATTTGTATTTTAAAAACAAAACACATTGCGAAACATTAAATTCACGCGTACGTGTATTGTCACAGTGAACTTGCCGCCATTAAAATCTAACCAATGAGAGCGCAGCTGCGCGCGCAGGGCCAATCAGGAGCGAGCGCGCGCTGTTCTTTTTTTATTTAATTGGCACAAGATCTAACCAAAGAGTTTTGTGTATGTAAGTTTAGTAGTTTCGACGAAGTTTTCACGTATAACCCAACTGTTTTCAAAAGCCAGCCTAATATCAAAATTTTATACAACTTGTATGAGGAGTTTGACATAAGGCTCGTCAGGTTAATTGGTCGCGTTTTATTGATGTTATAATGAGATTTTACGATATCGATGTGGATATTATACCATCATGTGAAATTGCTTAAATTGAGTGTTTTGTTGTCTGCGCTATAACAGTAGTAATTATAAGTCAAGTATTGGAAACATAAGTAGAATGTTACAACATTAGTGTAGATAAAGTATTTTAAAGCACTACTACTTAATGAAGGTTTGGAGTCGATCTGATGATGGAGCCGAAAGACAGTCGAGGGAACTCCTCAACGATTTACAGCAATTACATGGTGTTTAGGCTTGATTAATTTGTATTGATGAGAACTTTACACCTAGATGGGTTGTGACTGCCATTAGGGGTCTGATGATGACGACGAAGGACAGTCAAGGGAACTCCTCAATGTTTTACAGTAGTTACCTTGTGTTTGGCCTCAATTCATTTCTATTGATAAGAACTTTGCACCCATATGGGAAATAAGTGCCATTACAGGTCTAATGATGGAGACCATAGACAGTCGAGGGAATTCCTCAACGATTTACAGCAGTTAACTTTTGTTGGGCTTACTTCATATGGTTCAATATGCCAAATTGTTTAGTTCGTACAAAAATAATATCTAATTAAGATTGAAGTTTTACATAGGAATACCACTACCTACTAGGCCATCGTTTCCTCATCCGAGAAGCATCTTTGTTAGGTCTACCCATCACTAAAAATCGTAAAATAAAATAATTTTTAACAAAAAAAAACCGACTTCAAAAAACAGGAAAATTAAAAAGTAAAAACAGCTCTAAAAAGCAATAAATAATATTGAAATCATATTATTAATTACCTAGATACGCATGTCAGTTTTAGAAAATGTCTGATCTGAAACATGATTTCAATATTATTTATTGCTTTTTAGAGCTGTTTTTACTTTTCTATTTTCCTGTTTTTTTAAGTCGGTTTGTTTTAGCTCTTCTTAGAAGCTGTATAATTAAAACCTTACCTTATTGTTTATAATCTAGCTATTAAATTACATGACCGTCACTGGAAGCTTTATATTGAGAGAGCATATCCGTTTCCCGTCGAATTCCCATTAGATTCCATACTTTTTATCGCTTCGTATCCGGTCCAGTGGCGACACCACAGAGTAGATAAAATGTATACTCATGTGGCGACACTAGGCAGATGCGCGCCATTTGTTTTACCTGTTTTCGAGCGCGCCATTTTTCCTTCATTGGCGTTCTAAATCCCGTCGAAGCAACTGATGCTCAATAAATCGATCTGTCTACACAATCGTGAGTGCTTAAACAGTGATTATAAAAAGTGAAGAGTGAACAGCACATATTTGCAGTAAGTTAAAACTGTTTTTCATTATTTTATAAAACTGTTGCTTGCTGTTTACAACTATATAAGATTATACTATACTATTATACTTTATAAGATTTTGTTTAACGGTTTTTTGCCGTTAGTGGACATAAAGTTTTAAGTTTGCTTTTAACGGTATTTGCCGTTCGGATTTATGAAGAATAATGAACGTTTTCAAACGGTTTTTCCCGTTCGTGTAAGGATGTAGAAGTTTTTATTAGCAGTTTATACCGTTGGTATTTTGATTTATTTTCAGGTTTCCATACAAGAGATAGTGATGAATATGTTCTTGCTTAACCAAATAAAATAACCATAAAATGTATATTTATAGAAATGGAACAAGCGTCTGTGCCGATGTCAGAACCGCAAGCAGTGGCTGGCACTAGCGGCGAAGGTGGTCTTAAGCGAGTTCGAAGCAGCCGTAACCGGAGCAGCTTTTCAAGCAGCAGCAGCAGCAGTAGCTCGTCGAGCTCGTCTTCTGGCAGTAAGAAGAAGCGGCATCGCCGGCAAAAGAAAAGTAAGCGCTCACGGCATTCCAGCCGCTTATTAGACAAATTAGTCAAGGAAGTCGGTGAACTTCGTAAGCATGTCACTACGACTTCGAATGTCGTTGTTCCCCCTCATGAGCATGACCGTTTTTCTATTATTTCTAGACTTAGTAATGAACTTTATGAACAAATACCCGAGGGACAGTTTTCTGACCAGAATAATACAAAAAATTTAGATTTCAATTTTGACATAGAAACGAAGTTGAAGGAACCCTCAGTTCCTAGGACGTCCGATACTTATTCACAAATGTTAACGGACGTGCAACGTCTCGGCAGTTCGTCTTGGTCAGACGTTAGATATGCTGATACACAAAAACAAAACAATCATAGCCCAGGTTTTATAGACCTGGAAACAAACGATGAGGTAAAAATCTATGATAGGTACTATGCGCTATCATGCTCATGAGGACATGTCATATGCAGCCATAACATATTGCATTTTAAAACAAAAGGAATCATTACAAGGAGGAATTCGTGACCTTCTTTTTTGGGCTAAGAATACTGATTTTGATTTTAACAACCTAAGTGATAAGGTGGAAGAATTAGTTCTTAAAAGCGAGTTTCACAAAACTTCTTCAGTGCTTTTACAACTTGTTTGTGGACACAGAGCTGAAAGCATAGAAATGCGTCGCCAAATCATTACTAAGCAAGTTCGTGATCCCTTCTTAAAAGTCTCACTTTGGAGAGAGATTGCTGATTGCCTCAAGACGGCATTTTCAGCTTCACCAGGTTTGTTTGGGGGCGGTTTTGTTTGAAGGTCGCTAAATCCAGTGAACAAACCTGCAGCACCCTGAATTCGTAATCTGAAATCAATGCGTTTTTGGCTAGACAACTATTCATCCGAAATGCTATTGATGTAATTCGACAATCTAGTTAATCTACCCCTGATAATGCCACGCGTTTTGATACACTCACCCAGTAAAATAGTGTCATTTTCATCATTAGCAACTGCTCTGTAAGGAGACTTATCGCGGGTCATGAAAGAAGCAGTCTGTTCTACACTCATTTTGGTGGTAAGTATGTGAAGAGTACTCATGGTTTCTGATGACAGCTGATGCTAGCAGCGGCATAAAGCTGTCTCCAAAGATGAACTGAAAAATGAGTGTTTGAGTTTGCTACATACAGCCTAAGGACTGCTAAAGACAATCAAGCACTCGGAACAACGATCAACCGTACACAAAGTGACATAATTCGTATAAAAAGCAGCGCAATAAACTGGGTCCTGTAGTTACCAGGGCGATTTGACCGATGTGCGTTTTGGGCTGAGCCGTTACAAAAAAACGACGAACAAAATGTTGCCGTAGTAAAAATACACCAATATTTTAAAGCGCCTTCTAGTGAGAGCTTGAACACATGTTAAAGGAGAAGTCCGGTTTTGGGCCTGAATGTTGATGAATAAATCATATACCAAAAAAATCGTAAATTTTACCTGATTAACCTCTGTAAATAACAGCGACGTTGGCAATGGCCAACAGATGTTATTTTCGTAATGATGTATTTAGTTTATCGATTAGCAAAAATCGATATGAAGAGATTAAACGAAATGCAACATTACTTCAGTATCTTTTAACTATCCATTAAAAAACTAAAAACATTTATGAAACGAAATAAATATCTTAATAATTATCCACTTTATCTTACTTCATCATCAGTTAGAAAGATCCTAATTAGATCGATCAATAATCGATTGTTCAATCAATATCGATTATGGGAAGCAGCCATATTGATAATGTCTATTTCTATTTGTTTGTCTAGTCTATGTCTTTTGTGGTATTGTGTGTGTTGTGTTGTTGTCATTCGCTTTTCGTATTTCATAATGTTCTTTTTTGTTTTCTCCTGGGACTAACAATAGTAACAATTATTGTGCTCGAATACCTGACTCCGACTTTGATTGCTTCCTAGCTGACCGTTTGCTTGAACGAACACTGCACTGGATACTGGATATCATCACTCATATTGACCTTTGCGCGCAGTAAGTACCTGCTTGGTTATCATTTTTATCAACGTATTTCGTATTTCCCATTGTTTTAATTTAATTATATAGAGTAGGTATGCAGTCTTTATTAGGTACTCGTACTATTACTATTTTCATTTGAAATATGTGTACAGCATTTTGTTAACTAGAGTGCATACTGCATACTCATGTTAGGCTCATTAAACTGATGGACAATTTTAAAATGACCCTAGGAAATACACTAAACATTCATAATCAATACTATTTACTGTAATGAACTGTTAATACAGTTAAATATTTCTCTATGCATTGCAGTTGAATTTAATTCTTAAAATTATTTCTAACTTGCAGGTAAATGAAAATGATTCTATTTGCCAAGCTTGCTGGAATCGGGCCAGTACAGGCTTTCCTGAAAATAGACCAGACGTTTCTCCTGTGGGACACCGTCATGTATGCATTCTATGCGGACGTTCGCTTCTGCGAAGACTTTGTTCATGTTTTAAGAACTGGATCACAGCAAGAGCGTAGAATATACAATGTTGTCAGATAATGGCTCTTACCACATACTGTAAGTACAACCCTTTTAATATTATAACCAATTTTTTGTTTTTATTTATTTTTGTTTTATTATTATTATTATATAATATTTAGGCTTTAAGATAGTATTTCCCAATTTTCCACTTATACAATAAATTTATTTGTGTTTTAGATATAGGTGTAATTCCTAAAGTAGTATATACCTCTAAGAGTTGATTAATATTTGCAGCAGTCATGTCAACATACACAGTTAGATATGGGTGTGTGTACGTACACGGTCTAGTAAGACAGGGCTAGACAAGATGCAAATAGGGATTTACATGAGCATGAGATATTGTTCTGGTGATTGAATTTGGATTCTGTGATGGATTGTATGTATTGTTGTGACAGAAATTGTATATCTGTTCTGGTTATTACATTTTTGTGACTGCCATCTGACCTTCGTAACCCGTAGAACGGACAACCAGACAGATTGGATCATAACTACACGTCCAGAATTAACGACTACAGGTTTCCTCATGATGTTTTTCCTTACGGCTGAGCTAGTGACCACACATAAATTAAAAAGGTCAAGAGGTGCCGTGCCTTCACGCATGAGAGGCATGAGAGCACGCACCTTATCCACTAGACTACCATGGATCAGTCACTCTTTTAGAAAAAATTGACTTAAGTATATTTTTTTTTAGGTAGGCGCTACCAGCATTGTGTGTGAAACCTGCTGGATGAGAGCAAATAGGGCATCTCGCCATATTCAATCAGGCCCTTCTACATCCGGTGCTTCTTCACTTCCTGAATAAACCGGCTTCTCAAGGTGTTCCTCCTCAAGAATCTTTGCCAACACTACAACCTCAACATGTGCAACGGGTACCTCTTCCTTCTGCAGCCACAATAGTCTTGCCCCGCTTGCCCGATTATAGTAGACCCGTTGAAACAGAAAGCAGATGTGTTGTGGTTGGATGTCGAAGACGAGAAAGAAACCGAATCACACTGTCAATGCGTCAGTTATTACATGTACAATTATTATGTACTTACCTCAAATAAATAATAGATTGTGATTTTCATTTAACATGTACATCTTAAGACTTTCTAAATGAAACTACTGACAATGTTATCAACAGTTTTAAAGCAAAATCATATTCAGGATATGTTATTACTAATAAATAATTAAACATCATGAATGCTCTTTTATTTTACCAAACTTATCCTATACCTATCTCATTGAGGTATTATGTAGTACGTATAGGTACCTCGATGACCTTCCTAGACAATTTTTCATCAAATCATTTTGACAATTAGACATTTATATAACCGCTTAGTGCCTGAGAATAGAGACTATACAATTGTGCACGCGTTCACAGGGCATGCACGACTGGTCAAGCTGCTTGAATCTTATAAAAATAATCCACTTTCGACACATTCACATCGATGAGTATTATCGCTACTTATCTTTTTAAAACATAAATGCATGAAATCAATAAATAATTTATACAAATATCATTCTTCGTGTAATTATAGCAACAATTAAGACATAACCTCCAATATCTTCATACACGATTTTGAGATATTTGGCCAAAGCCGATTGATGTGGAAATTGGGCAAATGTAACCTTTTCATATGTTCTATTTTGTGACTAATTTCTAGCCCATAACATGCAGGCCCCAGTTTGTATGAAGACCGGGTTTGTCCTTTTAACTGGAGCATGAAAATTGATTTATGGTATCTAAAATTTTACTTATATGTTTAATAGAAATCTACAACTACATTATGTGTCGTATTTCATGTTAAACGTACAAACAACTTTTCGTCGCTTAGATTCAATATATTTTTAGCAAAATTATTAAAAAAAAGTTTCAAATTAAAACAAAAACACCAAAAAAACTTTTGTAAAGTAGACAGATTTTTTCAACCATCGGCATCGTTCAATAATAATATCCTGTGGTAGAATTTGTGGTAGAATCGACTGATATGTTTCCGGATTCTAAGCAGTATTCGTAGCAGTTTAAGCAGTATTCTAGTATTATACTTAATACCGAATGTTAGTTGTTAATTCAAAAGGATTAAGTAATGCTCTCGTGTTAGTAGGCTACGGAATTTCTGTGAACTCTTAAGATGATACCTAAATGCTGCATTTCCTGTGTTGGAATGTCCTTTTACCGGCCGTACTTAATACTTTTCCAGTAATTTCGCTCGGCTGGTTTTGTTTATTGAAACCCATTTCCTTGGCAATGCTTTCTTGTTTGGTGGCCATCTTGAAGAACCCAAACATTTTCTCTTTGAGCATCGCGCAAGATTCACGTCTGATCTTAACGGTACTTTCAGCAGCAACTGGTTTCTTATGGAACTTTGGTGCATCATCTGCACATCATTTCTGTATTTGACAGACTATATATTGTCTGTAATTAATGTTATAAGTAAAATCAGTCTACAGATACTGTGGTTGAATTCGGCTTGGAATTCGGCAACATATCGACTATTTTAATACCAAATATAAGTTGTTAATACAAAATTAGGTACAGCTCTCGTGTTAGTAGGCATTTAGGAATTTCTTTTAACTCTTGAGATGATAAATGGTGCATTTCCTGTGTTGGAATGTCCTTTTGCCGGCCGTACTTCGCGTGCAATGCTCTCTTATTTGGTGGCTATCTTGAAGAATCCAAACATTTGTTAGAGCATTGCGCAAGTTATATGTTATATATAGTTAATCTGGTTTTACATTCTGCGTTTGCTCTAGTCTTTTTCGTTCTATCACATCAGTATGGGTATTTTTTCTTTGAGTTCTCACCCCTTTTGACTTTATTTAGTAGTAGTTCCTCGAACCTTATTGGATTAACTTTCGTAATAACATTATGGTTTTGATCACCACTAGAATTGATTTGGTTGTTTCCTTGTTCGCCTTGTAGATATTTATTGTTGTCAATGATGATATCGTTGTACTTTTTAGTACAGTCCGACGTTATCATTTTTTTGATCACAAAACCAATAGCTATTCTGAGCAAGCTCTCTGGGCTCTTATTCAAAAAACCTGGTTGGGTTGATCTACAGTTACAGATGAAGATGAGCATTGGCTTTTGAACTGCTTTCATTTATCCAACTTTAAAAGATCGAATTTATCCTCTGGAATAACTTTTGGAATAAATGGATGGATATCAGCTTTTTAGATTCCATGACGCAACACATCAGGATTATATTTCAGAATTTATTTGAGCCCATACCGTCCCAATAAGTCGAGAGAACTCACTTTTTGAGAGGAACTCCGATATTCAACCTTTGCCACTTCACTAGTCAAGGATCCCAGCGATCCTTAAAAGATTTTATAACGCTACATCTAATGGCTGTAGCACATGACTTGTATGAGCCGGTAGTTTTAAGATTGTTATATTTTCGTTGTGAGCTTCTTCAATTATATTGAGTGGGTAGAGTGGCCGTCATACACTAGCAATATGGGTCGTTAATAACAAATTGCTGGTAAAAGTGCCTTTTAAAGTAATTTTAAAAGACATTTGTTTCCATCCACCCATTTTTTACCGGGATGTGTCGGAATCGTCCACGGGGAGGTCCACGAATCCCAAACGTATTTGCCATAAAAAAAATTGTGGTTGAATTTTTTCCCCAATTGCATTGGCAGCTAGCACAGCCAGTACGATTGTATTGTCTTTTCCTGTGCTAGCAATCCTTCTGGTCGCAGCATGGCCTTTACGACCAACTATTTTAGTTTTGGAAGGGTCCTTCGAAAAAGTCGTTTCGTCGAGATTCCAAATTACAGATGGTTTTTCTTTTATACCCAATTCATTAATTGTTTTTTGAAGTAAGTCAAAATATGTGTAAAACATATACCTAAGGGGCTTTCTTTCGAGCGTACTCGACTGCTTGGGGTTTTTTAATTGATAAATTGTTGCGATCTTTAAAAGCCAAAACCAATCCTTTCCTGGCTTACAATTTTTAAATGGCGCTGGTATTTTATTTAGAATAACGTAATCACTAATGATTTCTAATACCTTGTCTCTAGTTTACCAAACCCGTACCGTTCCATTGTATGGAGATACGATGCCAATTTGTTTTTTCAAGAGCCGTGCTCATCCCGAGAGTAGCCGCTAAAGCGATCGAGCCGTGCCACTTCATAGCCGTAGAATGATCCCAAACGTTTTTTATGCGACCGTTAAGAACGAGAGTTTGCGGGGCGCCTTAACACACACAGATTTTTTATAATTAAGATTTTGGAGTTGACGCTCTAAAGTGATGTTTTTATTATTCTGAGTGACATGACTCTTTAAATCTCGTTGAATGTTTTTCAATTTAGCGAATGTAGTGCAGAAATAATCACTTGTAAACATTGACAACAAGTTTTTGTTTTTACTATATTTTATAAATATTTAATTCAGCTTCAGTGCAGCAATTAGCACTTAAAAATAAAAAGTTAAATTTACTGTAGTGTTGTGTATCAAATTTGTGGTATTTCATCTGTAAAGATAAATCTGCATGGCCATCGGTTGCAATAACCGTTGAATAGATGGCACTCTGCCGCTGAAAAGCAGTCAACAATTTAAAACCAGTGAAAAAATTCAGTGCTTACGTGAGCCTTACGTTCCCGGTAGCATAATGATCAGTGCAGCCGCCCGAATTGCGGAAGACCCAGGTTCGATTCCTGCCTGGGTCGGGTAGGCATTTAATTTTTTTACTGTATTTTATAAATATTTAATTGACAACGAGGTTAAATTGCTTTTTGTCTTAGTTAAACATTTATCATTTAAAAACTAAATCGACAACCTATTAGTTTTATATTTTAGGAGGGTTGGTGTAAGCAATCTACACAAGGGAAAAAATAAAAACCCGTTCAATTAAGTTTAATTATTTATTAAAGGCTTCTCAAATTCTCTTAACATTTGTTGGCGACCGAATTACGAAAGCGGCGGCCAAAGGATCGAAAAAAATACTATTTTTTTAAATATATTTATTTAAAAGAAAATTACAATATTAGTTATAACTAAAATACTATATTAGGTTTGGACGAAGTAGGTACCAAGAATGACGAAATTAGCTTGCGGCGGCACGGCGGCGCGCTGCCGACTCAGCAGTCACACGCAGTGGTCCAATGTTCCATATATTGATGATTCGGCATGTTGCAATTAATAGTGTTATTAGGTAGAATAATCGAAAGGCACGGCGTCAGCGATATACTGGTGGTAACGTCATGCAACACCTCCACCAGCAGATCAGCGACTATTTGAGCACGTTGAGCGAAAATGTTGCTGGTGTAGACCTCATGATCTTCTGTCTCTTACTATCTTCAGGATCTTCATATTTAGCCTTCGTCTCGATATCATCTCCAGAGATTGGTTTCCTATTGGATTCTGTAGCGTTTATAGTATAACTATTACGGTAAGTATTACTGTACTATAAAAGTACTCCATAGAAAGGAATACTTGTGTGGTATAGTGTGTTAAGATGAAGCGGCTGGTTCAAATGTACGGGAGCTTGTACCGACATTCTCTCTTGGATGCTGCGTAGCTTTTCCAAGTCGATTGAGCTTAGCTTGAATCGGGGAATGGTGTCCCCAGTTTTCTTATAGTTATCTGGAACTTTCATTAGCTTTAAGGATTGTCCTTGAACTTGATCGTTAGAAGGGTAAACTCTTCTATATGAATAGAGCATGCTTGCGGGATGGTAGCAAGAAAACTTCCTTCAAGTTTGACGTGATCTTCGCGGCCACATTGTAACTGGACCATCGTTGGTTTCGGGAATGCTAAGATGTATCTCTGGTCATCTAGTTTTTCCATAGCTTCTTTTTCTAAGGTAATGTATGTAGGGTAATGTTTCATCCATTAATTTATCTAAAATTAATCTGTAGATATAATCTGGGTTACGTAGACGTTGATTGATGTTGTCTTCGCACAGATAAATCTGATTGGACCTAGGGCATTCTGCCTCTATGTACTTACATAGAATTTAACTCATGTGTTGCTATATAAGGATGCGGGAGAATAACGACGGTATGGTTGACATTAGGAACTATGCTTAATTTTTAAAGTTGGTAGGTAGATATCTGGGGAGAGTATAGGTATTTTAAAGATTATTACAATTCGCTTGCCTGTGTTGTACGACCCGGGCTTAATAACGTCGTAGTATTGTCTTAACTCTAGTTTTAACTGATCTCTATTGTATATACTTTCTAATCTAATAATAATCTTACCTAAAGTGTCTATATCTATCATCGAATGATGCGTGCTTGACGCATAGACGAATGCTAGTGTATCTTCTATTCTTAGCAACTCATCTGATAAATCCTGTATATTAATAAATTTTCGTTATGGACATACGAATCTAATTAAATTAACTACGAAAGAACAAAAGGCAGAACTACCATATTTCGCAAAGGATTTGCACAGTCAATGTGAAGAGATATTTTTTGTCATTGCAAGCGGATTTGGTAGACATGCTGCAAACACTCACCGCCCCTAGCTCAGGCCACCACGAACCCAACGCTTCTTTTCCACGACACGGTCAGAAAGAACATCTGCAGAAGTTAAGTTGCCTAGAATTGAGTTAACAAAATACTCAGGCGCATACGACGAATGGCAATAGTTTGAAGATACATTTACGTCAATTATAGACAAAAACAAAACCTCAACGACGTACAGAGGTTGCATTGTTTAAAATCATGTGTAGTCGGCGAAGCAAAGACTTACATTAAACATTTTCAAGTCACTAACAAGAATTATCAATCGGCATGGGATACTTTAAAGAATAAGTACAGTCAGAATAGACTTATTGTGAATGCTATTCTCAAAAGATGGTTTTCCATTAAAAAGGTAACAAATTGATTTGTTACCTTTTTAATGGAAAACCATCTCAATTAAAAGCATTAATATATAACACAAAAGAGTGTATAAACAGTCTTAATAATATGAACATTAACACCGATTATTGGGACTCAATAGTTATATTTCTGACTGTTCAGAAATTGGATCAAGACTCACACAAAGGATGGGAAAGTTTTATGAGCAATGAATGTTATGAAACGCCTGCATTTCAAAATTTAATTTCTTATTTGGAAAACATAATCTGCACAATGGAACTCACAACTCGCTGCTCCATAGCTTTAAAAAGAGAGAGGAGATATCAAATGACAAGGAAGATAGAAAAAATATTTCGACGCATGCAATGCATAGCGGCGTAGAAAAACATGATACAGAAGAAAACGTGTCAGTTGCCTCGCATTTTTGTTCTAAGCGCCAGGGGGCGTTGCTTGCCACCGCACTTATTATTGTTAAGAGTAGTTCGGGACAAGGTATAGTACTTAGGGCATTAATAGATATGGGCTCACAAGCGTCCATTATTAGTGAAAGAGCGACTCAATATTTGAATGTTAGTACAAAATCAATACATACAGTAACTGGAGTTGGTTCTACAAACACAACCATCAGATATGTGCTACAGCTGGAAGTTTTATCTCGATATGAAGAAAATCTCAGTCTGTCAGTTAAAGCTTATGTCATTTCAACACGTCTAACGGCACATTTACCATGTAGAGAAATGAACACATATAAATGGCTTAATGTTAGCCGACCCAAATTATTTCAAACCAGGAAAAATTTACCTATTGCTTGGAATTTTGAATTAAATAGATGTGTATACTGAGATAATTAAGTACAGCCTGATCAAGGGTCCACCAGGTACTCTATGCGCACAAGAAACCAACCTTGGCTGGATTCTGTTCGGGAACAAAAATGATTCCCACTCAAACGAAAATTCAATTGTTTTCTAAAGTTTACGCGAAGACTACACATTGAAATGTACCTCTGTACCAGATAGGTATCTCAATGGTGATTCTCACCACCATCCTAGACAGTTGGCTACTGTAGGGAAATCTTTGTTTCAGAGAGCACGCGGCATCGGTGACACCCAACATCTGGCTGCTGAGCTTCAGCATGTCAAGCACGTACTACAGGATAATAAACTGAAAGTACCACGGCTTCGTCACAGAAAACGCAATAAACCAACCACAGTCGAGTGCCAACTTGCTGTACTTCCTTATATGAAAGGTGTCACTGACAAGATTGGACATATCTTAAAGCGAGCTTTAATCAACACTTACTTCAAGCCGCCGAAGAAGATCAACCAATTTTTACGACCTGTCAAGTGCAACATACCCCTTCAAGATGCAGGCGTGTACAAACTGGACTGCGACTGTGGGCTCTCTTACATCGGGCAAACAAAGAGAAGTGTAGGAACCCGCGTTAAAGAACATATAGCCGACGTCAAGCATAGGCGCGAAAATAAGTCTGCAGTATGCGAACATTCCCTAGAGGGGCCCAACCATTACATCAGATTTGATAAACCACAAATACTCGCTAGAGAACAACGATTCATCCCTAAGATGATATGAGAGGCTATTGAAATTAAAAAACATCCTAATTTTAATAGAGAAGATGGTTGGAATCTACCACAAGCCTGGGATCCCATCATACAAAATATTAAATCCCAGCCCCGACACCATACTTCCAGACCAAAGATACTGTAAGCTCTTTCTGCGTAAATCGGAACGCACCTGATTAAATTTAAATGAGGGTATACAAGCTACCAACTAATTATGATACGACCAACACCTCAGTCTCCCTGTGACCACGGACCCTGCAAAGGGTTCGAAACGTCAGGATAAACATTAAATAAGTAATGTGTAAAATAAACGCGAGTAGATCCGTAAAAGTTGTTTCCGTAAAATCCGTAAATTCAATTGTTGTACATCATCACCTGGATATAGATATGGATAATATGCTTAGGAATATATGGGAAATAGATCAATCAAGTAAACGCAATATCACAGCTGATGAGAAACTTTGTGAGGATATGTACACAACCACACTTTCCAGGGCACCTGGTGGACGCTATGTAGTACAACTGCCGAACGGCACTCATGCTCATGCTCATGTTTGAACAAACATGAGCAACCTATCACACTGATAGGTGATACGAGGTATATTGCACTCAAAAGATTTTACTAGCTTGAAAGAAAGTTAGATGGAAATACAAAACTTAAAGAAGAATATGCAAAAGTGATGGTAGAATAGGAAGAAGTCCCAAAAGAATAAAGAAATAGTCCAGCAATATATCTTCCGCATCACGCAGTCATAAGAGAGGATAAAAAATTCTCAAAATTAAGAATAGTCTTTTTTTTTTTTTTTTTTTTCATTTATTTGGGTAAACAAACAATGACAATACATAATGGTTAACACAATGACAAATGAATTAGTAGAATTGCCACCAACACCGTTTACCACATATTGACAGACAAATTGAATAATGCTAGGTTGACAATGTAGTGCTACGTTACAAAATAATATATTACTATAATAAATTATACTAGTCAGAGCTTAAATTTAGTTGGAAAGTCTGACATGATTTGCACTTATTGCACCACAGTGAGAGGCATCAGTTTAATCGTTTTCCAACTCACTGCGCCGCACCAAATCTTCGAGCAACTTAGTTTTAAATGTACCATGGCTCACCGCCATCATGTCTATTGTGTTGAAGAAAGTGTTAAATGATGTGGTCATTCGGTATAAGGGTGATCGCTTACCGGCTACTGTACGGCACCTATTAGTTGCAAACAATTGACATGGATTACGGCTGTGAACCCTGGTAGGTATTTTATAACTTAATTTATTAGTTATAGGAATGCAGTCGTATCTATTATGACACAGGTCATAGAGCGTATTCATCTCTAGCTGTGTGCGTCTTTGATTAAGTGTGGTAAGTTTATAATTTTTAAGGAGCTGTTTGTACGAAAGGCGACATTTAAAGCATTTATATTGCATTGTACGTAAGAATTTTTTCTGAACACTTTTTAGAGATTTTATATATTTATGGGAAAATGGATTCCAGATGGGCACAGCGTATTCTAGTTGGGATCTAATTAAGGCATTAGAAAGGGAAAGAAAGGTAGCTGGTCGTTTGAAATCTTTACCTACTCTCATCACAAAGCCATACATCTTATAAGCCTTATTTATTATAGTATCCACGTGTTGGTCAAGATGTAGTTTACTGTCAAGGACAACACCAAGATCTCTGATGAACTCAACTCTTACAAGAGGTATGCCATGAAAGTTATAGTTATATTTGCTAACCCGTTTTTTCTTTGTGAAAGTAATAGTTTTGCATTTATCGATGCTCAAGCTTAGTTTATTTTCGATGCAGTATGCAATGAAGCTATCAAGATCCTGTTGAAACCGGTGATGATCGTCCTCTTTTTCAATTGTGTGAAATATTTTTAGATCGTCTGCATACATAAGAATATTACAAAACTTGAAGCATTTTTGCACGTCGTTTACGTATATAATAAACAGTAATGGACCCAGTATTGAGCCTTGTGGGACTCCGGAACTTATAGGAACGAAATCAGACTCATAACCACTAATGACGACCTTTTGCGTGCGGTTTGTTATATATGACTTAAACCATCGCCACAATGTTCCCCTGATACCATTATAAGCTAACTTGTCCAGTAGGATCCGGTGATCCACTCTGTCGAAAGCTTTTCTAAAATCGGTATATACACAGTCGGTTTGTTTGTTATCATCCATACTTTCAAAAAGATGTGATGCATAAATTAACAGATTAGTGGTAGTTGATCTCTTTTTAACAAAGCCATGTTGTTGTTGTATTATTATGTTGTGTAAAGCAGGATATATACTGTTATGAATCAATCCCTCAAATAGCTTCGACAGAGTGGGTAAGATAGATATTGGACGATAGTTCTCAACACGCGATTTATCTCCACATTTAAAAACCGGGACAATACGAGCGGATTTCCAAATTGTGGGAAACACTCCTTCATGCAAGCATCGGTTAAATATATAATGTACTGGTTTACAAATTGTAGTAGCCGTGGACCTGAGAAAGGTAGGTGGCAAGTTGTCGACACCTGAACCCTTTGAAATGTCTAAATGTTGCAACTGCTTTAATATATCATCTTCTTTGAGGTTTATTTTATTTATTGACGGATCAACTGATTGATTATTGTCCTCAATGTTGTTGATATCATAATCCATAGATAGAGATGAAGGTTCAAAGACGGATTTAAAAAACAATGAGAACAAATTACATACTTCATTTGGATCATCTGTTAAACAATGATTATATGTTACTCTGCTGGGTATATCTGAGGTTACTTTTTTATGATTGAAATATGTCCAAAAGTATTTTATGTTATCTTGTATACTGTTTTCGACAGAATTTAAATAGCTTGTATAACATTTATGTGACAAAAGTTTAAAACGTGCTCTGAACATAGAGAATTCTTGATAGTCTGATTGGTTCTGATATGTCTTCCATTTAATCCAAGCCCTATTTTTATTTTTAAAAATATGGATGAGAGCCGGGGTAAACCATACAGGAAACTTGGATGTTTTAATAATTTTGGTTGGAATATGTTTTTTCACAATAGTATATATATTTTCATAAAAAAGGGAAACTGCACTTTCCGCACTATTACAAGAGTACATAGGGTTCCAATCAATGTTTGCGATGTCAGCATTAATGGTATCGTAATTTGCTTTGCTGAAGTTAAATTGAGTGCTAGGTTTAGTAGTTATTGGTGAGAAACTAATATTATCCAATGGTACTAAGGCAAAAAAAGGGGGATGATTTTCATCAGGCTGCAGCAGAGGTAATTGTGTAGGAAAGGTCTTGGTATCACATACATTAGTAATTAGTAAATCCAATATTCTATTTCTAGTATTTTTATGTTTATTTACTTGCAACCCGTTTAAAGTCGCCATAAAGTTCATTAAATACGCGTTCGACAAACAATCATTACTAGTGATAATCGGTTCCAAATGTGTTCCACTGTCGCGCCATTCTAAAGTTGGGAGATTATAATCGCCTGCTATAATAAATTCATTTACATCTAAGTTCTCTAATGTTACGGACAGATAATTAAAATGTGAGATATAAATATCGGGACTTAAGTTAGGCGGTATGTAAACCGCGCTTATCACGCAACGATAATTACGCGACCGCAGTTCAATGAGTAGGTGATCAACAAGCGGTAAGCGCGCAGGCGGCGGGTCGGCAAATAGCGGCGACGACGGCACGCACTGTGATGCAGCCAGCCCGCGGTGCACAGCGACCAGCACCCCGCCGCCGTCACGCCGGCCACTACCCGCGCGGTCACGGTCGCATCGGAATACTCGGTACCGGCCATCAAGTAACTCATTGTTAGATACATTTTCATGTAGCCAGGTTTCTGTTAGAATAATGACATCATAACTATTTGACAGAGCGTTCATGAAGAGGGTATTTAGTTTTGTCCTTAACCCACGGCAATTTTGGTAATAAACTGATAAGATACGCTTATTCACTTGAAACAGAAAGACAATAAAAGAATATATAAACAATGTATTGTGTGTGTAATAAATAATATAAATAGTAATGAGTATGACGTAGGCTTAGAATATTTAGTAAAAAATAATAATAAATTGTGTGCCCATAAATATGTTTTTAATGTCCAGTCTACATACTGTGCCCAGTGGAGAAAGTACCCACGATAACAAAATTGCAAAGTAATTGTTATTATTATGCCCTGAAATGCAATAATTAGTCGTTTACTATAATATAAATCGTATGTAAAGCTTTCACTCAACCATAAAATAGGGAAAAGAATAATAGGTAAATCTAAACTAAGCAACACATAATATATAATAACTAAGTATTTCAATGTGATTGTTACGAGTAGTTGCAAACTTAAACAGTTTTTTTATAATCATAAGCAGTGTATAAAAATACACAAGCAATAAGTTATTTAATTTAAGCAATATCGTGGACTGATCGAATAGCCAATACAGGTGATGTTTCCGCCTTACGGGCCAAAATAGTCCCATGCTTGACCCATACAAACTTATACTACATTTTTTTTGCTGCTTCGCGGCACTGCCGAAATAATAGTTTATTGGTAAGGGTAAGATGCTCGTTTAAATAGACGTTAACCGGTGGTCCATTAAATGATAGTTTGGATGAGTCCAGTCCCCTGGTTGCTCGATAGGCGGAGATGATATTATCACGCAGGATTTTATTGCTGAGCTTGACTATAATGTTTTTTGGTCTCGGATTTTTTTGATCGGCGTGCGGTACACGATGCAAGGCAACAATGTCCGTTGTGCGTATCGGGTATTTAATTACGTCTCCAAGGCACTCCATGATACTCAGGAGGTTTTCACTTCGCCGCTTTGGTATATTCGAGATTTCAATATTGCAATTTCTTGCTTGCTGCTCCATTGTAGATATTTTGAGTTCCAAATTGCTAATTTGAGTTTCTAGTTCAGTTGTGCGTGACACCTTGCTTTCAACAGCTGTGAATCGGTTTTCAAATGCATCTTGGCGATCTGATAGAAATTTTAACGACTTTTCCATTTCACCAAGTCTCTTATTTGTTTCAGTAAGTGATTTGTTTATGTTACAGTTATCCGTGTTAAGCTTAATTATATTATTATTGATTTCACCTAGCGCCGATGCAATTTTTGACATTTCTGTTGAAAGGACAGTGTTTAATGTAGTTGTGATGCAATCAGTTATTTTTAAGTCCCATATCGACAGTTGCTTATTGAATTTCTCTTCAAAATCCTCCATATTATCGGTATCGGGCTGTTTACGTTTCCGAGTATTGATAAAAATTGTATTCTCTTTGTCAATAGTTGAAGGTATGTTAGTATCTGATGAAGACTTGTTCGGCGGTGTGTGTTGCAAGGCCATTGTTCGTACTCGCAGTCGTACAATTCTTGAGGTGCAACAGAGTACAAAATATATTTCTGTCCCTTAGCCTGAGGAGGTGAGGTGCGGTCCCCGCGTTGTTACGGCCGGTAGATGTTATGCAGAAAAGAGATAACACACAATTCACAGTTCCACACTTCACTCTGCTGTTCGAACGGTTTACACGAATATGACACTAATTATGTATCGGGCAATACAGTGATCGGGAGATTTTTCCTTGAATGCAATTATGAGATATTATAAGAAACCAAGTAACACTTCCACTCTCAACAATAGCGCGACGAGGAATGAAAGTCTTCGATGCATCATGTAAGGGGGAAAACATCATATGTTTATGTGACGAACTGCTTGTGGGGCCACAGCTGCAAGAAGACTTGAGGAATCTTATCATGAGATGGCGGATGAAACCACTGTTTTCTGGCAGATATACAAAAGATGTATCGAAAGATTCTCGTAATGAAGAACGACGCAGACTGTCAAAGAATAATATGGAGGAAGGACAAAACAGAAGATGTAAAGAAATATCGTCTTCTAAGGGTAACGTTTGGAACTGCATCTGCACCATATCTGGCAGCTAGAACTTTGATACAGCTCGCAGAAGACGAAGGAAAATTGAAAGGTTACACTAGCAGCTCAAATCGTATTAGAAGACTTTTTCGTATATAATTGTATAAGCGCTTGCAGGACAGTGAAAGAAGCCAATGAAGTAAGCACATAACTGATGCAAATAATGCAAAGAGGTGGATTCAAGCTCCATAAGTGGGCGTTTAACAATACTGAGTTTATGGATAAAATCCATCCCTCGCTAAGAAGTGCTTGTGCAAATAAGGAGATACAGGGTGAGCGTACAATTAAGACCTTTGGGCTTGCATGGAACATCACTTCAGATACCTTTCAATATAATTTTAAACTTCCTGAAACTCCAAAGACTATAACAAAAAGAACTATTGTTGCTGATATCCAACGTCTCTTCGATCCCTTGGACTGGCTAGGAGCTGCCATCATACCTGCAAAAATGTTAATACAAAAATTATGGGTTTGATTGGGATGAGATGGTAAGCGATGCACTTAGGGAAGAATGGTTGACATTACGGAAGAGTTTTGAACACAAACAAAATACAAATAAAAAGATGGTTGCACAAGAACAACAAAGAAACAAACGCAGTAAGTCTCCATGGTTTCTGCGATGCTTCGCACAGAGGTTACTGCGCTGTTGTGTATTGCAGATCTGAAAAGAATGGTGAGAGAAGAACAGCAATTTTTGCTTCTAAGACACGTGTAGCACCAGTGAAGCCAGTTTCCATACCGCGACTAGAGTTGTTGGGAGCGGTACTCTTAACAAAACTTCTTACACAAGTTAGAGAGGCAATGAGAATACCAATAAACTAGGTCTTTGCTCGGACAGATTCTTCGGTTGTTCTATCGTAGCTCTTCGGAGATCCAAGTAGATGGAAGCCATTTGTGAGCAACCGGGTTGTAGAAATTTTAGAAAACACCTGCAATACACAATGGTTCCATGTAGCATCAAAAGAAAACCCTGCAGACATTGGCTCACGTGGAGTAAATCTGGAACATTTAACAGAAAATAAATTATGGTGGGAAGGGCCGGAATGACTTATAGAGGGAGACATTAAATTTGCAAGACCAAACATCATTCCTACTGACATAGAAAGAAAGAAAACGTTACAAGTAAATGCAAAGATACATGAACACAACCAGTTAGACAAAGGGATAATTTTCGAAATTTTTGACACATTACAAGAATTAGTAAGGACAATAGTGTACTGCAAGAGATTTATCAATAGTATAAAAGAATCTGAGAAAACAGATATGGCAATAACAACAGTAGAATTAGAAGATGCTTTATTAACACTTACCTGGATACACTCGCTCGCATATAAATTTCACACATTTGTGGCTAATCGCATCGCTCAAATTAATGAATACTTACCCGCTCTTTACTGGTTTCATGTTCGTGGTGTAAAAAATCCTGCTGACATCGTCTCGCGCCCTGTTACTCCAAAGGGATTGGTTCAAAACGAGTTCTGGTTTCGGTGGTGGTGGCCCACAGTGGTTAACCACTCCTGTTTCTGACTGTACTGTAAAAGAATACAAAATTAATCATAATGAAGAGTATCAGGAATCTAAAACTATATCTCTACCTCTACAGGCTACACAAGAAAATACTCACCCTGTACAAGTACTCTCCGAACGTATCTCTAGTTGGTTAAAGTTTATACGCGCTCTTGTGTTTATATTACGTTTTCTAAAATTATTAAACTCACATGGTCCCATTAATGTGCAAGATTGAGAACAGGCAGAACTTTACGCATTTCGTTACTTACAAAATAAATATTTGTCCAAGAAATTAATGATAAAAAAAATAATAAAATATGCAAAAATAAAGCTTTTTTAAAACTCAATCCATTCATTTATAATAACGGTTTACTACGAGTCGGTGGTAGGCTTTCTCACTCACAGCTCAATTTTGATATAAAACATCCCATATTACTTATTAAAGATCGCATAACTTCGTTTTAATGAATATCATCATACAATTAACTTACACACTGGACCCGCATTTTTATTAGCATTACTTAGACAAAAATATTGGATTCTTTCAGCTCGAAATTTAGTTCGCAAGTTTGTTCATAATTGTAACATTTGTTTTAAACTTAAGCCCTGCTCTTCAAACCCGCTTAAGGGAGACCTTCCGCAATTAGAGTTTCTCAAGTAAAGGCATTTGTACACACTGCTGTATATTATGCTGGACCTTTCTTTATAACACATATTCGCCGTCGCGGAATTAAAAGTCATAAAGCATTTTACTTATTTGTGTGTCTAACCACAAAAGCTCTCAATTTGGAGTTAGTCTCTAATCTCAGCTCAGATTTATTTCTAGCCGTTTTTAAACGTTTAATTACCCGACGAGGGCCAGTTTCCATGATGTACTTAGAAGGAGGTACCAATTGAAAAACGCAAACTTGACGAAATTTATTCCCTTATACAGTCCACTGATTTTGAAAATTATATGAGTCATCATCTCTCTAAATTTAAAATTCAATTCAAAGATAGTCCGCCCGGTCCCTATTTCAATGGTTTGAGTGAAACTAATGTCAAATCTGTCAAGACTCATTTATATAAAACTATCGGAAAACAAATTCTCACTTACGAAGAATTCAACACCATTCTTATTCAAATCAAAAGTTTATTAAATAGTCGCCCACTCTGTGTTCTGTCAAACGATTCTTCTGATCTTTGCGCACTCACACCTACTCATTTTTTAAATATAACGTCTTTAAAATTCTTACCCGCAGAAAAGATTGAAAATTCAATTCCAGAAAATAGATTAACACGCTATCAATTGTAAAATAGGATCGCTCAAAGTTACTGGAAACGCTGGAGTTTGGAATATCTTACTTCTCTACAACAACGTAAAAAATGAAATGTGCCATCTAACCCTGTTACTGTTGGGAGGGTTGTAATAATTAAAAATGATAATACGCATCCTATGTTTTGGCCACTTGCTGTTGTTACAAATATTTACCCTGGTAAAGATAACTTATTCGCGCTGTTAAAGTTAAAACTTCAAATGTAGTAATTCGACTTTATCCATTACCACTTCAGTAATTGTAGTCCGGTCAATTTAGACACAAAAATGAGAGCGAAGGTACATAAATTCGCATCAAGCTGAAAATTGGTAGAATTGTTAAAAATGTGATTATAAATAAAACTTAAAAGTTCCCCATCATTCCCGTGTATGGAAAAAATTTAACTCGAGGTCAAAGGTCAAAAAAATGAGTTTTTCGCAATTTTCAGCGAAACGGTAAGTCTTATCATAAAAATATATTAAACGAGATTGTAGGTCATCATATTATCTATCAAAAATGTATCAGTGCTTTTTTTTCTACGAGCCACCCTTTCTGGGATATAACGATTCAAAAAGTTGTTCAAGTTGTTATGGGCATAATATGCACACGTTTCCACGCCACCTATGAGGTAGTGTACTTAGCGCGTTTTTTTTAACGTGGTTTCCCTAGTAGGCCTACTACACGGGTCAGTTGTGATTCTGTTTAATTTAAAACTATTGCAAAATTACGGAAATTTGTAAATATTGTAAAAGATAAAAAGCGATGTAAATTAAAAAAGTGGTGAATTTTATTCGTCTGAATTGTAACCGTCAAACTCTTCTCGTTCTTCTTGTTCTTGTTCTCGTTCTTCTACTTCTTCTTGTTCTTGTTCTTCTTCATCTTCATTCTGCGTGCAAGTAAATTGCGTCAATAGTGATGTATCCTCGTTGGAATCAAACGAATCCTCTTCTGTTAGTGATTCAACATTGGAGCACGACCGGCCTTGACAGTTTGTACATGCCAAAGAGCAGAACAGTCCGATTTTTTTGCAACCACATTTAGCACTGCATCCCTTTTTGCAGTTGCAAAAAATGGTGTTTAGCAGTTTTTCCGGTGCAGGTGGGAGTAAAGTTTGAACTGGCTCCAATGTATTGTCGACCAACTTCCAACCCCAGTCTGTAGGGTCTAGCTGATAACCAAGCCACACTTTAACTTGGTAATATACCCGAAGAAGATGTTGATGAGCAGCAACTGAGGTTGGAGGAAGAGAAGCTAATTGAACTTGTTTCTTATTCTTAGTGTTTTTAACGAAACATACATATCGATGCTTATCTAAGCAGGTAGTTTTTTTAGGAGCTCCGTACATAGAAAGAAGAAAGCGGATGCCGTTGGTGATAACTTCTTCTTGAGTTGAATTACTGTTTTTAAAAACTTCAGCACATTGAACAAAATCTAGTGTTTCAAACATTTTGAAAACTGTTGTTTTACCCCTCCTGTAAAATGCAAATGTCGTATCACAGCCAGTTATTGCGTGTAAAAATAGTACGTGATTTTGACACTTTGCAAAAGTAGATAAACTTTTAGATGAATATATTTCCGATTGATGTTGAGCTTTTCCTGGTTTCAAGAAGAAAATAGTATTTTCAGTTGGAGTTCGAGCAGTGAGTAATACGAGTAAGTCTATATCTTCACCAACAACAATAGTTGTATTTGTCAAATTTAATTGCTCTATTGCTGTTTCAATAATCAATACATCAGCATCATTATTAGCTTGTTTTACCAATATATTTTCAGTAGTAAATTTGTCTTTCAACACGGAAATGAACCGAGACTTGTTGAGTGTTGGTAAGAAATTTTTGTTTACTGGTTGGAACTGTCATATGTTCATCAAATAAAACTTATAGTTATGTATATTTTATATTTTAAGTATAAGTTACAATCACCGATAGAAAAATATTTCAACATATATAACAACTCTAGATAAGAGATGTATATACGTGGTGCACTCATTCATATTATGCCCATAACAACTTGAACAACTTTTTGAATCGTTATATCCCAGAAAGGGTGGCTCGTAGAAAAAAAAGCACTGATACATTTTTGATAGATAATATGATGACCTACAATCTCGTTTAATATATTTTTATGATAAGACTTACCGTTTCGCTGAAAATCGCGAAAAACTCATTTTTTTGACCTTTGACCTCGAGTAAATTTTTTTCCATACACGGGAATGATGGGGAACTTTTAAGTTTTATTTATAATCACATTTTTAACGATTCTACCAATTTTCAGCTTGATGCGAATTTATGTACCTTCGAATGTCTAAATTGACCGGACTATTGTAAGCTTAACTTAACTTATAGATTAATTTAGTATTAACTTTTTATTGTTCGTTTCTTAATTAATTTATATTACTCAATGTAGAGGAAACCTCTAGGCCCCCTAAAGTTGGCTGCACCTATCATATTAATTAGCTTACTCAATTTTTAATTTAAATTTCTATTTATGTACTATGAAACGTACATATATCTCTCCTACCCTTTTTTTCCTATGATACCTGTCAAAAACGATTAGTTTCGTTTGGATCGGTCCGCGCGCGCTCTTCATAATTTCTCTCTCAATTAAAAAACCTAAAAACTGTATAAAACCGCAAGAAAAGTGATTTTGTTCCTGCAAAGTGCATCGGATCCTGGCTCCACAAATACTGGATGAAGAGGCAACCCACCAGCGACCACTAAAAAGTAAAAAGACAGGTACCCGTTCCTCTTCCTACCACATGTTGACCATCACATAAAGAACATTTTATTAACTGTAAAGGTTGAGACGCAGCGATATTGACATAAGTATGCGAGGACCTCTGTGGCTTACTACTACCCATACTTTTCTTTGAATCGGATTTAAACGACGTTCGTTGCATAATTCTAATATAGTCTCGTACAATGGTCTCTAAATCTTCGAACTTAGATAATTTATTAGCCCGCCGGTCCATTTCAAACAAGCGAACCATTTCTGGATCCAACTTTTTTAATCCAATATACAAAAACAAAAAACCGCTAAGGTCATCGAACTTTAAGTTCCCTTCGGCGCGAACTGCGGATGCGAAAATATCTAAAAACAAAAAATAATACCAACATTTTGACATACAGTCTTTTTATTGGCTCTCCCTTGACTCAAACATCCTCCTTTATTCAACCACTCCACTCAACCATGAATAAATTAACTTTGGCTGAATCCAACATTTCCAGGGAAGAACTGGATCAAATCAACAGTCATTTAACATGTCAAGACAAGCCCAACTCTTCTTGTTTTAATCCTAAAGATGAAGGTCCCATAAACATCAAAATGACCCTACAGGAACTGAGGGATCATTGGAATCACTTAGAGGATCATCTGGATGAAAAGATAATATCTTGTTTCAACAACATCTGCAAGTTCACCAAGGATACTAGAATGGACCTTGTTAACAAATACAAACATCTAATCAGAATTACGGGAACTGACACACCACAGCTGATAGACGAGCTCCAAGCAGCAACCAGAGAAGGTGAGAGGGTCATCTACAGGATGATTAAAATAGCTATCGTCGCTTATTATTCAGCACTTGCCAATAACGCAAAATCTGCTATCACAGATATTTCCCTACTCTCAGCAGACCTGGCCCTCCATTCCCAGGATGTTATGACACAGGAAAAGGACTTTCTAACTACATTGGAACACTTGTCAAGTTCATGGAACACCACAATGACCAGTATGAGTAATTTTATGGCGGAGATTGACAAGCAAACTTTAAAACTTGCCAGTGTCTATGGCTCAACCCGGCCCACGAGAGGTCCCCCTGCAACTAACAAATCACACTCTCCCGATCCCATCATGGGCACTTCAATTAAAATCAAACCTGGTCACCAGTATTTATCTCAATATGGAGTGCTAAACGTAGTCGACCTAGAGAATATCTCCTTCATGGCAACAGGAAACTCCGGGGTCCCATTGGCAAAGCTTGTAGATGTGTTACGAAAACCCTCCCTGATTGAAAAATTCCTAAATAAGGATCTGGAAGAACTGATCCATAAATTACAAAAGGACCCAACATTCATTACTTGCTTCCATTCGTGGGATCTAAATCAAAAGGTGACAAAATCTCAGGAGCTACTTCAGTCTTTAAAAACTACATGCAATCAATGGGTAATGAAGGATCTTGACTGACTCAAAGCTCTACCACCGGGGAATCCCTCTGGGGATTCTGGGCAGCTGCTCCTTCAGTCTCAGTATAATTTATGTATGCTTATCTAAGTCGTGATCATTGCAAGACGAAATATTTTTGAGATTGAATAATTGATCTAAATAAGCGGTTGCTACTAGACGTTTATCTTTATATTTGGCCTTTAACGTATCCAAAATTAAATTGTAATTTTCTGCACAAAGTGTAATCCCGGAACAAACGGATTTCGCTTTACCGGTGAGTTTGCCAGTAAATAATGTAATTTTTCATAATCTGGTATCCAATTATTTTTATTAACTGTATTGTCAAAACTAGCGTAAAACGAAGGCCAATTTCTAATATTACCATCTAATTCGGGTATTTGTAAAGGTGGTAACTTTTTTGGTCGATCCCGTTTTAATTAACCATCAGCTATAGGTTTCGTTTCGGTTACTACTTGCAATGACTTCACGACCCTTTTAACCCGTTCACAGTCAGAGAGATGTATATGCGACAAATCAAATTATCAAATGACGTTAATGCGTCATAATTAATTATGAAGTTAGGGTTGTATTCTAATTCTATATCGATTATCATATCGAGAATATTTTCAAAATCTAAGCGTGAGCTATCTACGGTTTCTATTAAACATAAATACAATTTTTTTGTTGATTCATTTGTGATATTCGATGAGCGAGAGATTGTATACGTGCAAATAGGCTGTCCCTTTTTGCATACAACTTTTTCAACTGTACTCCCGTAGTGGTTTTTGGAGGCATTGTATGTATATTGTATAATATGCCCACACTGCCCTCGACGATTATAACTAATATCTTAAATAAACTATATTTAATTAAATAAAAGTAAAATTGTTTTGCATGGTTTTTAATTATAATTAAATAATCTAATTGGGGTGTCCGAGGATGTGCGTTTAATATTTTACATGTTTTATAACTGTGAAGCGAATTTATTGACAAAACGTTTGATTATAGGATGTTTAGATGACACGTAAAGAATTATTTATATATAAAATATTCTTAATATAACTAGACATAAATGAATATTGTTTATTTAAAGCTTATTACAATATAACCATAATATATATAGGTTAAAAATTGGGCAAGCGTCTATTGTAAATGTTGTTATATGCACTATATTTTACATTCTTCTTGTCATTGGCTTGGTATTTGGCTAGTAGCATTGGCCACCCCTTTTCGCTATCCTGGATGTTTGGATTGGCTTCTATTCTCTGACGTATTCTAGCTGCCTTAGCTACTACCTCAGCGTTTAGCATATTCTCCAGATATCTCAACTTGTGTGGCAATACAATCTTGCAAAACTGTAAAATAAAGTAAATTTTTTTGATTAGCTTTTAAAAATACGAGTAACAATATTTAAATTACCAATCTTCTATCTTATAAAGAATATATACACTGGGCCGCAAAAATTCCGGGTCGCTTATAAAAAGTGTGATAGTTTCTTAACTACACAACACAAACTAGTGAAACTGTAGTATGTTATAGATGACTGACTTAAACATAAAAGAAAATACATAACACGTTTGTAAACTGTATAATTTTATTTAAGTACTAAAAAATACAAAAAAAAACACTTCTAACTTTTGACAACAAAAATATACAACACAGTTAATCTGCAAAATGAAAGCTATTCTGTAAATTTAATATCTTGTATTTCCTCCACGAGCCCGTATCGCTTCATTAAGACGATGTGGCATGCTGTAAATCAAATTTCTAATACGGTTTTGGTCTATGTTTGACCATTCTTCTACTAGCGCACTTCTTAACTCACGTAAGTTAGCTGCAGCTGGAGAGCGTTGTTTAACACATCTCCTGAGCTCGTCCCATAAATGCTCTATGGGATTTAAGTCTGGGCTGCGACCTGGCTACTCCATGCGGGTGACGTCTTGAATATACGCGTTGGCCAAATGTGCTGTATGTGGTCGCGCATTATCGTCCATAAAAATGGAATTTGCGCCCATATTCACCAAGAAAGGACCAGCATGCTCATTTATAATCTCCTTTACATATCTGGGAGCTGTCAGAGAACCGTTTTCTATAATTACTAACTCCGTACGATCCTCTGAAGATATCCCAGCCCAAACCATTATTGATCCTCCACCGAATGGCACCTTTTCCTCAAAACACGCTTGACGATAACGTTCATTTGGTCGCCTATATACTCTTCGTCTCCCATCGTGTGCGAATAAACAAAATCCTGACTCATCGGAAACATAACCCTGGACCAATCTTCATCTCTCCATCGGACGTGTTCTCGAGCAAACCGCAACCTGGCAACTCGATGTTCTCTGAGTAATTTAGGGCCATTTGCTGGCCTATAAGGCTTTATATCAGCTTCCCGAAGTCGCCGCCGGATCGTGTCAGAGCTTACATTGTTCTGGTGAATTTCTTGAAGGCTATTTCGGACCTGAACAGCCGTGAAATGTCGATTTCTTAACATAGTGCTCACGATGAATCGATCTTCCCGTGTAGTTGTACACCTTGGCCTGCCATTCCCTGGTCTCCTAATGTTCATGCCGGACTCTTGAAATCGCTGGAGTACTCTTTAGACCGTGGATGAAGATGATACACCTACTGTTCTAGCAGTATTCCGCTGACTCCTTCCTTCTTGTACCATGGTGATAATTTATTTATTTATTTATTTATTTTAAAACTTTTGCAACATATATTACATGGCGGACTTAATGCCTGAGGCATTCTCTACCAGTCAACCATAGGGTGGTGCAGAAATAACAAGGTAGGTGCAATTGGGTGAAGACAACAATAATAATTCGTGTACCTTTTTCAGTAGATGCATAAGTTAGTGCATGGTTGATGCACAAATTACTGTGACCAGCCAAAAAAACTGTTTATGATGAATTGTCTAATCCAAAAATTTTAATTTTGATATTTTTCAAAAATCGGAATTTCTTTTTTTGAAGCTGTAACTTGTTCAAATGCAACCTCTTTTGATATCTATAATAAGAGTCTTAAATCTGCCTATAACATATTATTTATACGAGGGACCTATGTAAATAACTTTGAGAGATATCGCGGTTTTTCTAAATGACCCGTTATTTTTGCTGTCCAGTGTATATCCAGAATTTTGAAAGTGAATAAAGAACGCTTCAAAGTTTCTCAAAACATCTAAAGTTGAAGTAGAAAAAACCAGTTTCGTAATTTTTGTGACGGAAAAATAAATAATAATATTAATTTTAAGAATTAGGCAGCATAATTAACTTTTATATATATCAATTACACGTTTTATAATGCCTAGTTAGTGTAAAATAAGAACACTCTACACATAACCAACTCCAAGTTATTGAGGCTTATAGACATTTTGGTTTCTTTTTTCCAGACTTTAAATAAATATATTCGTGATAGTTTTAACATAATGTTCGCCATTGCATTTGTATTAACAGTATTTTTTTCGTGACCTAATTCCGTTATCATACAGTTATAGGCAAATTTAATATGTAATTACTTATCCGGGTTCAAGGTTGACACTTCATCCGGATTGGAAAAATAAATGATACTCCGGATTAATGTACTATTTAATACAAACAATAGCTGAACTTAAGAAAAAGAATAAAATATAAAAATTGTCCATTTGTCGCCCGCAGCTGTTGCACTTGCACTGTTAAAAGCACCAACAGAAATATGTGTTATGACGTGCAATGATGACACCGATCAATATTATGGTGATGACGGATTTTAATTCTAGCCGCAAAACCGGAATCAGATGACATATTTAAATAAAACAACATTAATTTTATTTTTATACCTACACTATTAAAATTAAAAGATCGATCCAAATTTAAATAGAGAAGATGGTGATGAACTGGTATCCCACCATACAGGTTTAAAGACGAACGCACCCGAATTAAATATAAAGACGGTTTGCAAGTTAAAAACTTATTATGATACAACGCTTTAGTCTTCATGTGATGATAGACCCTGCAAAGGGTTTGAAACGTCATCAGGATAAAATAAAATCAATAATTTAAATAACAAGAGAACTTAGATTCGTAAAAGTTGTTTTATTAAAATCTACATTCTAAGTTCGCGTAAACTATACAAAACAAAGATGACACATAATTATTATTTACTATTGGTCGCCCAAAGGTCGAAACTCGACCATATTTTGTATTAAAAGATGTTTACTATTTCGGCTGAAGGGTTTGTAGGTACCATGCCAATTTAAAAAAAAATATGTATTTTACATTGACATATTCTTTGAAGTATTTTTTGCAACAGATATTATGCATACATTTTGTCTTTCTGCACTCCGTCTCTTTATGAACTTTAACTATGCCAAGTCTTACAGTCCTCTGTGCGCGCAATGTGTATATAAGTCTTACAGCCCTCTGTGCGCGCAATGTGTATAAAAGGGGGACAAAGTTTTTCTTTTCATATCAATACATAGATTACCTATTTGTGATTTTGTCATACCGGTAACTATACCTAGCATAGAGGTCAGGGACCTCACTTCTTTACTGTAACCCTTTGTTTTTATGTGACAATAAAGATTATCTTATCATTATTAGATATAAATTTAAACTTAAATTCCTTTAAAACAATCTCTACTCTAGGCGACTGTTAAATATAGAGTCTCTTCACGCCAAAAGAACATGGCAGACAAAATTATTGTATTTCAGTCTTGCACACCAACATTCTTTTGAATTAAAAGTGGTGTTTTTTTTTTGCTTGCTTGACTTGAAATTGTAAGTAGTGACTTCATGCGACTGGGATGCTAAGTCTTCAATCGGCGCTGCGTGACTTTGACTGTGTTAAAGTCAATTCAATTCAAGAGTTTGAAATGTGAAAAAACTGTTTAATATTTGGATTACAGGGATTGTGTGACCATGACCACAGCAAAAAACCAACAGAGTGGCATCGCCTTCGAAATCTTGCAAAATGCCAATACCCATATTGACTGTATAAAAAAAAATCACGTCCGCCATTTTAAATCTCAAAACAGATGTCATATTCATGTCAAAGATGAATAGAGCCTCAGAATAATAACTAAAGCTATATTGTTCTGAGGATCTATCCTATTTAGCTCTAGCTAATAAAAATAATTGAAATCCCCGCCTTCTTGGACTTCAAAATATAGATTTCATAATTATTCATAAACAGCACCTCCATCCGATTCAATAGTTATATAGTTTAAAAAAAACATGTTTATAGTGTTTGTTATTAACCCCTATTATTTCGTTTCCTTCGGTTCCATTTTTGAAACAATGTTTTATTTAGGTTGCACGGATTGTATCCTAAGCAATGAAAAATTAAAAAAGATAGAATATGAGCTTTGATTGGAATTGACAGATTACGTCCGCTCCTCCCATTTTTGAAAAATGTATAAAACAATGTTTATTTTATATAGTGGATTTGTAAGACATATTTTACATGTATACCGTGTTAGGGTCCTAAGGGTCCTAGAATGGCAGTTGGGATGGCTTCACAAATAGTATTCCATGGCACTTTTGGAACAATTTACAAAGAGGATTTTGGGGTAATTGCACAAATAACTCCAACAAAGAGATGGTTCACACGTGAAAAGATGGGCCAACATTTCAGAGGCCTACCTTTTACAAAGTATTCAAAGATGAGTTGCGCAAACCAATCTGGGCTTCTTACAGGGGTTTACTCGCAGGTTTCTACAGTACCTTGTTTTAGCCGGAAAAGAGTGCGAGCGAGTGATATACGCAAGACTTCTTTGAGCATCTAGAAAGAAGGATCCAAACGGAGGACTCTGCGAAGTCATTAAATCAAATTATTACAATCCTGACCAACACACTAGCAGAGCTGCAAGTTTACGTCATAAAAAATAGAGCACCCGTCGGCGGCGGCGCCTGAACGGTCTCGACGATGCACGAACATACCGTATGTGAGATCTTCTCCATATAAATTTTAACTATACCAAATCTCACACTCCTCCATGCGCGCGTCCCTATCTGCTAACCCTGATAGATAAGGTATGGCAGCTAGAACTACGGGTCCGGCTGTCTTTTCAAAGGTACCACGGGAGTTCCGGTCCTAAATCTCCTGCTGGTTAAGCCTTTGCGGGCGTCTTCGGCAGGGTTCGGAACTGGGTTGGACTTGTGGTGGCTACTGTAGAGATGGTAATGTTCGTTTGTCTGATTGAGGTCTGGCTAGGCTTCCATCTCGTGTGCAGCGAGCGGGTTCAAGTAGCAGTCTGGGTGAGGCCCGAAGCGAAAGGATTTGCGGGGCACGTGAGTTGTCCTTAGTTGGTTGTTCCGCTCGGTGGTTTTCATTGAGTAGGCTTCCAACATCTACGGCACTAGTTTGGATAACTACAGATGCGTAGGATTGTGGAACTGGCGAGGTACCTAGATAATATGGGTACTGAAAAGTGAGTGGGCTTACAACTCCGCCACCAAAGAGGTCATTTGGTAGTCGACTTTATAGTTGACGACCCGAGCAGTGGAAACTGCGAGTTGTACTCTTAGTGCAACGAGAAGTGAGCGAGCTTACAGCTCCGGTAACCTATCTGGATATTAGGTAATGGACTATACGTGTCCACGGGGCAACTCGCTCGAGGCAGAAGTTCCGGATGATGAATGCGCTTCGGCGCGTCCTGATCTGGCGTTATGACCTTACGCAGATGGTCTTTTGTGCTTGCGGAAAGTTGTCTGACCTACTTTATGACCTTACGTAACTTTATGGTTGGTGGGGGGTGCCAGTATACACTTTAAAGTCGTGTGTAGCGGGGTTGTTCTCCATGCGCGCAATTTGCTTAGATAGGGATCCAAAGGTTTTGCTTCACGTATTAATATATAGATTACACTTTAGACTTGTAGTTTTTTCCTGATTATATTTTTGACAACCCTGAACAAAATATGGTTTTGCTGATAACTTTTGAATATCAAGAAAAAATACAATAAATATACCAAAATGACTAAAAACCTCAACAACTTGGTGTTGGTTATGTTAAGAGGGTTCTTATTTTGCACCAACTAGCACTGTAAAACGTGTTTTTGATATATTTTATTAAAAGTTAATTAAGTTACCAAATTCTTTAAATAATCATTATTTTTTCATTTTTCCGCCGTAAAATTACGAAACTGAACTTTTATAAACCTTCGCAAGCAATAAGCCGGAATCACTTCATCATTGTTTAAGACAAGTTTTATCATTTTTATGCAATTAACTAAACTTGTGGTATATCATTTGAAAGGCAATTTATAAGCTTTCAAATGATTTTAAAAAGGTTGAAGTTGTGGATTTCTAAATGAATACGAAGTAATATGAAAAGATATGTTTTTTTATTTACAATGTGTATTTTATTAATACTTTGTATTACCCCCCTGGCCGCAATGACTGCCTGTAAACGGTTTCTCAGTGACCGAATGAGTTTCCTAACGGAATCTTGTGGAATTCCCTGCCACTCTTCGACCAAAGCAGTTTTCAGATTTTCTATCGTCGCTGGAGTTGGATATCTTTCTCGTACCTGTAATTTTAGCTTGTCCCACACATGTTCAATAGGGTTCAAGTCAGGACTAAGGGCTGGCCAGTCTAAGGTGGAAATCCCGACTTCTTCCAGTTACTGTCTAGTCATTGCAGCGGGCGTTACCGTGCATTAACAGGAAATGTTACGCCAATAAACCCAGCACATGGCCTAGCAGAATGTCATTGATGTACCTTTCCGCAGTTAAGCCCCCTCCCCGACCACCACCATTATTTCTATAGAAATCCCCGCCCATATCACACAGGACCCGCCCCCGTATGCCACTGTTTCCGCAAAACAGCATTGAGCAATTCGCTCCCCCGGTCTTCTATAGACTCTCTATCGACGGTCGTTACTATGCAGGCACATCCTTGTTTCGTCCGAGAACAGAACTCGATCCATTGCTTTATATCCCAATCTAAGTGATCGCGAGCAAACTGAAGCCGTGCTTCTCGGTGGATTGGAGACAATTTGGGCCTAGTAACTGGCCTTCTTGGGGTCAAATTCGCTTCTTTAAGTCTTCGCCTCACTGTCCACTCGCTTACAGCCTTCTCTCGAACTTTTCTGAGCTGCCGTTGGACGTCCGCGCCGCCGCCGCCGGTTAGGTGTCGATTTCGGAGAGAAGTGGTGGCAATGAATCGGTCATCTCTCACCGAAGTGCAACGCTGTCTTCCAGATCCTGGTCTCCGGACAAAGTTTCCAGTCTCCCTGAACCTTCTGTACACCTTCGAGACACAAGACTGGCTTAGATGAAGCTGTCAAGCAATATTACGCTGAGACAACCCTTGCTGGATTAAGATGACAATTTGAGCGGCTTCTACAGGTATGTTTCCATTTTCTTTCAGATTCAGTGTTCCCTGTGACTTGAAATATTGTACCTTTGAAATCTGTAAAAATTTGTCTAGAACATCCCACGGTAAAGCGATTCCGGTTTATTGCTCGTGAGTGTATATAACTACTAGCGGCCCGTCCCGGCTTCGCACGGGTAGTCATGTTACTCAGCGATAACGTAGCAATCTAATGGTGAAAGAATTTTTTAAATCGGTCTAGTTGTTTTTGAGTTTATTCGTTACAAACACACATACAAAAATACAAAGCTTTCCTCTTTATAATATTATATTAGTAGGATGTTGGTACATTTGATCGACGGGAGTTCTTCTCCAGCATTTAAAATGGTCTAGTCTATCGTTATTTGGAAAAACAAAGCGCATGTACTTTTTTCGAGCTTCTTAAAATATTGTGCAGTGTTAAGAATTTTTAGAAAACTGGCTGAAACTGACATTAGATAAAAAAATATTATTTTATTTGTCTTCATTGTAAACACTCAACTAGAACTGTAATGAACCAATAAATAGGACTAAACTTGATATTTTTTTAGAACAAAAAAAATTATTTGGGTAAATGTGATAGAAACTGTGAGATATTATTATTATTCACTATTACTGGTAGTTATTAAAATTCACTACTCTTTTAGTCAAAGTGATAAAACAAACAAGAAACTATATTTTTTGTTCAGTATTTATAAGTAATTAAAAATAAATTTATTACATATATTTAATAATAATAAAAAATAAAATGATACCACAGCATATAAAGCCAGAATCGAAATTACTTTGTTAATTGACAGCGAAGAAGTCATCGTTATGAGGAGTAGATTTTAGAAACTAAATAATAATTTGAAACTTTATATCATATTATCATAAGATATTATAAGATAAAAGATTATTATAAACAATAAAACTATGTCAATAATGTAATTATATGATTTAAACGTTATATCAATAATGCGCCCATTCTTCTCTACAGCTACTCGTAAAAAAAGACGTCCTGAATGGGTAGTAGATAAAAAATGTTTGGACGATTCAAAAGCACTAATCTTAACTTTATTTAAAGAATAAATTGACTTTGACTTTTTTTTTAAACCATTACCTTATAACATTCTTTGCATAAGTGGAGACTTGTTGTTAGCATTGCAATATTCATTGATAATTATATTAACTTGACAGTTTTGTTGTAAGACTCCCGAATACAAATAAATAAATAAATAAATAAATAGTAAATAAATTGCACAAACATCTAAACCAGACGCTTAGCGCACGCAATTTTTTTCAATTTATAGCATTTACCATAAGTTCTTAATTTTAACCGGTAAAAGTTTATAATTTATTACTCTTACCGTCAATCTTGGGAATTTTTAATAATGACCGGTCATAATTAATACTGTTCAATTTATCACATTTACCGTAATATGCATATGTAACAAACAATAATACTTACAGCCGTGGTAAAAAGTAAAAAAAAAACTGAGAGTAGTAAAGTCTTTACTGTTGCCATTATGATGTACTCGGTGAATCTAGTTTAATGTTTGCTAGAGTTGCCGTAACTGTGCTACCTATGGTTTATGTTTACAAATTTACACAATGTGGGAGTGATTGTGAAACAGCAGTGTTTATCCAACAACAAAAAAGTTTGCTGAATCATAGCTAACATTATTGTATACTAATCGATCAAGCCAACTTTTAACGATTTCTATTCTTCTTTCTACGTAATTATGCGGCTATTATTTATAAATACAGCAACAGAGCTAATTTATTTAGACAGTTTTGTGTAGGCTGCCAAAAGCCTTTACAGCCCAACTGGAAGGGACGGTGAGAACGTTGGCAGATTCATATTTCCATAGATAGTATAGACTTAGGAATGAAAGTTGGAACTATACCCAGTACTATATTTAGTCTTCCGTCTTATTTTACATATTATATATTACAGCAGTGATTGATTGAAAAAATATTGGCATATCATTACTTAAGTGTTTACTTATCGCTTACGATACGTTATCGTTAAAAAGTTTAAATAAATACCAAGTTTACGTTACTTTCTCTCACAGTATGTAACATCCTACATGAAATAAATCGTAAACAATTTC
This sequence comes from Eudonia lacustrata, assembly GCA_947562085.1. Lineage (NCBI taxonomy): Eukaryota > Metazoa > Arthropoda > Insecta > Lepidoptera > Crambidae > Eudonia > Eudonia lacustrata. The sequence continues at coordinate 16,064,532 of OX387339.1, forward strand.
AAACATTTCGAAAAAAAAATTGTTTTATTATCAAAATTTTGTTAAATATCAAAGATAATGGTGGTATAAAAAGAATAATAACAAAAAAAAACCGACTTCAAAAAACAGAAAACTAAAAAAAGTAAAAACAGCTCTAAAAAGCAAGAAATAATACATATTAAAATTATATTATTAATTACCTAGATACGCATATCAGTTTTAAAGAAAGTCTATTAAAGTCGGGAGGTTGGTGATCGGCTGGGGGACAATTTTGTTTCATTTAAACTTTTATAGTTGTTCCATTATCACTGTTTTATATTGTAAAGTCCCCACCCCCCCCCGACTTCAACTGACCTTCTTTAAAACTGATATGCGTATCTAGGTAATTAATAATATGATTTCAATATGTATTATTCTTGCTTTTTAGAGCTGTTTTTAGTTTTTAATTTCCTGTTTTTTGAAGTCGGTTTTTTTTGTTAAACAATATTTTATTTTACGATTTTTAGTGATGGGTGGACCTAACAAGGATGCTTCTCGGATGAAAAAACGACGGCTTAGTAGGTAGTGGTATTCCTATGTAAAACTTCAATCTTTATTAGGTATTATTTTTGTACGAACTAAACATTTTGGTATTTTGAACCGTATGCAGTAAACCCAACAAAAGGTAACTGCTGTAAATCGTTGAGGAATTCCCTCGACTGTCTATATGGTCCTCATCATTAGACCTGTAATGGCGCTTATAACCCATAAGGGTGCAAAGTTCTCATTAATAGAAATGAATGTCCCAAATGCAAGGTAGCTACCGTAAAACGTTGAGGAGTTCCCTTGACTGTCCTTCGTCTTCATCATCAGACCCCTAATTACAGTCACAACCCATCTAGGTGTAAAGTTCTCATCTATACAAATTAATCAAGCCCAAACACCAGGTAATTGCTGTAAATTGTTGAGGAGTTCCCTCGACTGTCTTTCGGCTCCATCATCAGATCAACTACAGACCTTCATAAAATAGTAGTGCTTTAAAACACTTATGAAAAAAATTTACAAACGCACTAGTCGCCACTACGATTTTCGAAGGTTCCCCTCGATTTCTCTTGGATGCCATCATCAGATCCTAGTTTTCTTATATGGTACCACCACCTTTGGGATATTTTCTTTCCAACAAAAAAATAATCATCAAAATTGGTTCATAAACAACGAAGTTATCCGCGAACAGACATAAAAAAAATATATATACTCGTATACGGTCGAATTGAGAAACCTCCTCCTTTTTTGAAGTCGGTTAAAAAAGAAGACATGGCTAACTGTAGACCAGTAGCATTGATATTTATTATTGCTAAAATATTTTAATGCATTATCTTTGACTCCATTTATAATCTAATTATCTTACCAAATTTGTCATTTTATGTCCCTAATTAACAATTAGGATTTAGAATAAAAAAGACTATTTTTACATTACTCGGTACGGTTATGACCAATGTTGACGCAAGGAAACCAGTGTGTGCAATATACACTGATATGACTAAGGCCTTTGATTTTGTCGATCACATAAAGCTATTAAAGAAACTATAAATTTATTTACATTATAATTTATTTTAATCATAATAAGTAAGTATAAATATTATAATTAAGAAAAGTTAAAATATATATATATATATATATATATATATAGAAATTTTACACATAATTTTTACAAATAAAAAAGGGGCTGCCAAGCGGGAGAGTGCCCAGGACGCTAGCGGCGTTGCCTCTTTGGATGACCAAACTTAGGCGTTGGCCAAAATACGCGCCAGCTCGAGGGTCACCAGTGGTATCTATAAGTCGAGCGAAAATTTGTTGAAAAAGTTTTCGAGCTGCCGGTCGTCATGGTCCCAAAGTTTCAACCCCAAACGGCGCAAATATGTGCCCAAGGCTTAGAGAACTATATTTGCGCCGTTTGAGGTCCTCAGCCGTTGAAGCTGCCGCGCCAGCACTAACCGAGGTTGCCCTAATGTGGGATGGAGCCAGGGTGTCCACGCACGTCGCATCCCACACCAGGGATCGACCCTGCGACCAGGCAACGAGCGTCATTCCATCGGGCCTCTTTCCATCGTCACGAGCCAGCCCATTGGGTTCCAATACAGCTGGCACATTGATGGTAGAAAGCGCACGGCGAATGACGTCGTTTAGATTCGCATGTCGCGACAGACGACCAGCGCTTCGCAGGCAAGAAAGACCGTGGTGCCCAAAAATATCCACTCCAGTCCCGCAATGGCAACGATGAGGTTCATTTGTTTTAATGCCCAGGCGTAAGCAAACTGACAAAGTGAGTGTAGGGCCGGTGAGAAGGGTGCCTGTGTTGGGTGAAAGTATGGCGTGTAGCCAAAAGCCCGCCTCCCTTTTCGAAACGGCAAGAAGACGAGCTCAAAAATATTCAAAAATTTCATTATTTAAGGTCAGCTCTTACAGGTAACGCGGTACAAGTAATTAAATCATTAGAATTTTCGTCCGACAACTACAAAATAGCATGAGATCTACTTGAGGGTAGATATAATAATTCTAAATTGTTAATTCACAATCATGTTAAGTCTATTTTCTCCTTGCAATCTTTGTCAAAGGAATCATCCGCCCAAATTAGAAAGCTTATTGACACAGTCCTTAAGAATTTGCGCGTTTTAAAAACGTTAGGTGAACCTACCGATTCATGGGATACTTTACTTATCTATATGTGGGAATTAGAAGAGATTGTGAACTGTTTCTTCAGACATTGTGTGGGTAGATGTAAGAATCGTGCAAAGCAAATAAGAAGACGTTTTCCTTTAACACTGTTTTTATATTACAAGGAACCAAAGTTACAACTTAGTACTTGTTACTACTAGAAATAAAAGTATGGCACTAGGCGAAACGTGGGACAGTTCCGTGACGACTCTTCACTCCGTGGCGACCCGATCGAAAGTGAGCTCGCTCGGGTCCACAGATAACATCACGACTCCGTCGAAGCGCGCCAAAACGTAGTTCTGTTGAATCGCCGCTTGGGGCGCGCTTGCGTTTCGTTTGGTGTCAATACTCATGACCGGCTACGACATATATAATTGTTTCAAAATTACATTGTAATTTGGAAAAAGAATGGGAACAATTTAAATGTAATATAGGAAATTCAGACAAGTGCTTAAGATTAGAATCGCTCATACAATTTTTACGCGATAAAGCTGACATGCTAGAAATGATAAAAGCTAATCACTCCTATTCAAATAGTAAAGTGTCTCAAGATCCAATTAGGAAACCGTTACCCAATATAAAAAGCTTAGTTTCTTTACAGAGTACTAGTAAGAATTCAAAGCGTTATCGTGCATGTGTAATGTGCAGCGGTAGTCACCCGGTCTATGCGTGCAGTCAATTTATTAATCTACCGTCCAAAGAAAAACTTGGGCTTATTGAGAATAAACGCTTATGTGTTAATTGTTTGCGTGTTGGTCATACTGTGGAGAATTGCTATTTCGGTCCCTGCCGACAATGTAATAAAAAGCATAATAGTTTACTACATAATGATTTTACCAACGATATCACGATAGCACAAAAGGAACAATCCAGTTCCGAGTTATATTTAGAACAGTCACCTGGTAACACATTGACTGCGCTGCATGCAAACATGACGCAGCCTTCCCTTAAAAACAAGTCGATTCAAAATAATAAAACATATTTTAGTTCATACGCTTTAGAGCCAGTTTTACTATCAACTGCATTAGTCGAAATTGCTGGTGAGAACAATAAATATTATCAAACTCGCGCTTTACTTGACAGTGGCAGTCAACACTGTATTATTACTAAATCATTATGCGATAAATTAAACACTAAAACAGGAATAGGTCAAACTGTGACACAGTCAACTCATTCTTGTGAAGTTAAACTTCGCTTTTTACACAGCGATTTTTGTATGCTTTTTAATTGTTTGGTTATGCCAAACATAACTTCAACTTTACCCGCTTCACCTATAAAAATAAATTCTTTAAAAATACCCGACAATATTAAACATGCTGATCCCTCATTTTGTACACCTTCAGAAATCGATATTTTAATCGGTGCAAATCATTTTTGGGAATTGTTATTAGAGGGTAAACTTCGTTTGCCTAGCGGGCCGTGTTTACATAATACAACGCTAGGTTGGATAATTTCCGGTCCGATACACACTGAGCGCATGCGCATTAATCACGTTCAGTGTAATTTGGTCAGACCATAGAATTAAACGAACAACTTAAGAAATTTTGGGAAATCGATGAAATTTCAACTTCTATATCGCCTTATTCAAAAGACGACCTTGCTTGCGAAAAGTTATTTTGTGAAACAACTAAGCGTCTTTCTGAAGGTCGTTTCATTGTGTAAATTCCGCTTAAGGAATCTCCAGACACACTTGGAGATAGTTTGATATAGCCAAAAATAGATTTTTATCTCTCGAACGCAGATTAGAACGTCAACCGCAATATAAGTTATTATATACAGAATTCATGCGTGAATATTTAGCCCTCGAGCATATGTCACGTATTGAACATTTTCCAAATTCGTCTTATTTTTTACCCCACCATGGAGTACTCCGAGAACAGAGTACTACCACTAAATTAAGGGTGGTATTTAATGCTAGTCAAAGGACTTCATCCGGAAAGTCGTTAAATGACATACAGATGACCGGTCCCCCTCTTCAAAATGATTTATTTAGTATTTTGTTACGTTTCAGACAGTATAAATATGTTGCATGCGCCGACATAGAGAATATGTTCAGACAGGTTTTAATAGATAATAAGCAACGTAATTTGCAATTAATTTTATGGCGTGAAAATCCCAACGATCCTCTCGGTGTATTCCGTCTGAACACTGTTACCTACGGCATGGCGTCAGCGCCTTTCTTGTGTATCCGTTGTGTTCGTCAGTTAGGAATGGAATGTGATGACGAGAATATATCGCGAATTATTTTAAAGGATATCTATCTAAGAAAGGATAGTGTCAACAGGGTCGCATCCATCCGCACAGCGACTGGCGAGATTCACAGGGCGTTTTCAAAAATCTGCCCTCTTCCAATAATTGCATCATAACTTCGGAAGCAGTGAAGACGTTTTTTGAAACCGAGAAGCTTTCAAGGCGGCCGAATATGTTAATAACGTCACCTAGCAGCCGACGCCAGAACTACAACCACGGCGGCGCGGCGCCAATCCTGTGAGGCACGGACCTGTGTTTCACGCATCGACTCAGACGAGGCAGTACAAAGCTCAAGGCGTAGAGGGCGCTGTCGTCGGGAGGCTTCGCTGCCCCTATTGAAGGAAGACGTCCCCACCTTTTTTCCTCTTTATCGCCACTATTCTGCTACATCATACTTGTCACCTCTCTTTTGTAAAATTATTTATCTCTCTATTGCACTCATTTAAAATTTATGTATAATAAATCAGGGTTGTAAAAAATTATTAATAAAAAAATTATTTTCCTATCCACCAAACCACTTCATTACCAACAGCCACCTTAAAGGATTTACAAGTACCAATGAGCTACATAGGTAATCCAAAAAGAGCAACTTTTATAAAAGCAATATCAGACATTGGAAATCAAGTTCAGGGTATCACAGAATCTCCAAACGCAACTAACTATTCTACCCCTCCAACAAACCCAAATCTAAATGAAGGAAAAATAAAAAGAAAAATTGATTAGGAGAGATGGACTCTAATCCTGCTGGGTATAGTAGTTTTAGTAAGTTAGCAGAAGCAATGAAAAGTAAAATGACTAAAGAAGAAACAAAGAAATGGTTGGAATCACAAGAAACTTACACTTTGCACAAACCAACGCCCACAACGTTTGCACAACGTCGATTTTCAAGGAATAAATATGTTCTATCCAATATGAATGAACTTTGGCAAGCTGATTAAGTGATATGCGGACTTATAGTGAATATAATGATGGAAATAAATATATATTGTGTGTAATTGATGTTTTTAGTAAATATGCCTTTGCTAGAGCTATGAACAAAAAGAATTCTGAAACTGTAAAAAAATGTTTTGAAAGCATTATTTCATTTAGAACCTATCATAGGTACATTCTATGAAAAAGAATTAGAAAAAGTTACCTATGACCCCACTTCAAAATACAAAATAGATAAAATTATTCGTACTCGGTATTCAGGGTCCAGAAAGGAATTGCTCGTGAAGTGGAAAGGTTATCCGAATAAGTTTAATAGTTGGATATTAGCATCAAGCTTAGAGTCATGAATATCAAAGACTTTTATTTAACTTTACCAAGTAACAGTTCTTTCTCATACTTTCCTGAAAATAAGACAACGAACTTTCAACAAAGCTACCGAAGTCTATTAAATTGGAAGGAGAATGGTCGGTGGGGATTGTAGAATTTCAATATCCTTGTACTATGTTTACAATACAAAACAATAATAATATCATGTACATAAAGAAAAGAATGGTCGTTCCCGATGAAACAAATCCGACTGTTGTTACGTACATAAACCATATACCAGCTTCTAGCTATGAAAATATAGATGAAGTTTTAACAGCACTGAATTCAAGAGAAACGTTTAAACTACGACATGATAAAATTTACAAGTATGTAAGTCTAACTGGAAATATTGATAATCTAATATCTTTAAAATTTTCATCAAAATTAAGTCTTCAACTTGGATTTGATCCAAACACTGATACACTGAGCACTGAGACACTGAGCAACTAAACATATTGGTAAATTCCCAGCTAACCTTTATTTAGGATTACCATCACAGTTATTCATATATTGTGATATTGTACAACCCCAAATTGTTGGAGATGTAATGTGTTCGTTATTGAGGATTATATCATTAGATCCAACCAAATATGTTTATGGATCAAATAAAATGCATGTTTTTTCTCCACCACACTATATTCCAGTATTACGTAGGGAGTTTGATACCATTGAAATAGATATAAAATCTAACTCTGGTAAAAATATAACATTTGAATTCGGAACGAGCTGCGTTAAGTTGCATTTCAAAGGTAATTAACTTAAACAAAAACAATGTATATAAGACACAATAACAATATCTGTCCATATCAACACTACTATACTCACCAAGGTGGAACTGGAATTGGAGTAATATATAAGGGTGTATCACACCAACTTGGACATGGTATTGGATGTTTTGGGGGGGGGGGGGGTTTCGATCAGTTTTACCTCTCTTTTCAAGTGGTGCTAGAGTAATCGGTAAAGAAGCACTGAATGCTCGTGTAGGACTCCTATCTGATATGGTGCAAGCGAAACCCTTACAAGAATCTGTTAAAGATCGTTTTAAGTAAGCTACCTTAAACTTAAAAAGAAAAGCCGTTGACAAAATAGATAGAGTTATGGCAGGATCTGGTTATAAAATGAAAAACCTAAGTTCAAAATGTCTCATTCCATCAGAGAATCTGAAAGGTAGAACAATTAAAAAGGTTAAAAGAAACATAAAAATTAACAGCTAAAATAAAATTAATTATATTTTCTTAAAATAATTATTAAAACAAAACAAAAGATGTCATTCTTACATAATAATTCTTGTGAATGTGCTAAGTCAGAACTGGATTTATTTGCTTTACCATCAACTCAGACAAGTATTGAAAATGGACAATGGATTCACTATAAGCCTATTTCATCACTCAACGATGATGGCCCATTAGAATTTCTTATTCCTGGATCTGGTGATGATTATATTTATTTATCCCATACATTAATTCACACAAAGGCTAAGATATTGAACCAAGATTTAACACCTCTCACTGATACAACTTCAGTAGCACCAGTTAATTATTGGCTTCATTCTCTTTTTAGTCAATTAGATGTCTACCTAAATCAAAAACTCATATCTCCCCCAAATAATACTTATGCATACCGTGCATATATAGAAACTCTTCTAAATTATGCTCTACATGCAAAACAATCACATTTGACATGTGGAATGTGGTATGAAGATACTGCTGGAAAAATGAACAACGCAGATGACTCGAACAAAGGTTTTATAGAGAGACAAAAATATGTAAAGGAAAGTAAAGATGTGGAAATGATTGGACATTTACATGGTGATATTTTTAATCAAGAAAAGTTTATGATTAATGGAATAGAAATGTGTGTTAAACTAGTTCGTTCTAGAGATTCTTTTAACCTAATGGCTTCAACAAATGATATTAAAGTGAAAGTATCCATTACTGATGCTACTCTTTTAGTTCGTAAGGCCAGGATTAATCCAAGTGTTCTGATTGCTCATCAAAAAGTCTTAGCATCTACGACTGCAAAATATCCAATCACTAGAGCTGAAGTTAAGGTTTTGACAATACGATCCGGTGTGCAAGGTAAAACACTTGACAACGTTTTCCTCGGAATGATACCAAAACGGTGTATCATTGGATTTTTTAACAATACAGATTTCAATGGTGCGTTTAATAAAAATCCATATGATTTTGTTAATTTTGGAATGAACTTATTTAGTTTATACATTGATGGTATGCAAATACCTTCAAAAGCATTACAACCTACATTTAGTAATGGGATTCATACTGTAATGTATCACACACTATTCTCAGGAACTGGTATTCATTTTTTAAATGGGGGTAATGGTATAAATAGAGCTAGACATCTAAAAGGATACTGTTTAATGGCTTTTGACCTCACACCAGATTTATCTGCGAATTCATCTTCGCATTGGAAATTAATCAAACATGGAAGTGTTAGGTTAGAAGTTTCAAACCTTGAAAACGAAAAAAACAATCAATTGCATTGTATATGCTGAATTCGATAATTTAATTCAAATAGATAGGAATAGAAATATTAGTGTAGATTTTAGTAGTTAAATAATTTTGTTCTTATATAAGATTTACATTTTTTTTTACTTAACTTGTTATTATGTACTTTGAATGAAGTAGACATATGATACGGGAGGGATACTTAATATCAACAAGCAAAATATCAACAATTAAAATGTGAACACCGTTTAATCAACAGTTAAATTGTTCAAAAACCTTAAATATCAATGGTATATAACATAAACGGTTCAAAATGTCAACACTATACATTATCAAAGAATCACATAATCAATGACTTCTAACATAAACGGCTCATTTGTTCATCTACAATGACAATATTTCAATATCAACTTTAAAAAAAATTTACAATCAATACAAATTATTGATAATTAATGCTGCAATAATATGCAATTTTTTTCAAGAATGTCACAACATTTAATTCTTCTCGTTGATCCATAATTCAAGACACTCGAAACATTCAAGTACATGACGCGACGAGGTGCATTTTTTTGTACTACCTACAAGTTGACTATTAAATTATTATGTTTTAAAAATGAAATACTCCTTATATTGAAAATAATTTTATTATAAATTTATAAAATAGCATATAGAATAGCAGAGCTGTCTAAGCATTTATAAGATTCAGGAAAGTCGAATCATATTAAATATGTACACACAAGGATGCACCCACAAGGAAATACCTACACATTATGAACTATGTACCATTAAATTGCATAATTAATTGGTATTTATTGTAAATATTTTTGAAAGTTGATTTATTGAAATATTGTCATTGTAGATCATTGAACAAATGAGCCGTTTATGTTATAAGTCATTGATTATGTGATTCTTTGATAATGTATAGTGTTGACATTTTGAACCGTATATGTTATATACCATTGATATTGAAGTTTTTTGAATTATTAAAGTGTTGATTAAACGGTGTTAACATTTTAATTGTTGATATTAAGTATCCCTCCCATTCCAGCCAGACTGTATGTAACGTAGGCAATGTAGGCATAGGCATTTATCGCAGGCGCGATGACGCGACGGGTCGACGGCCACCAGTCTGAGTTCGCGCGTAGTTAATAATCGTTATTTTTATTAGTTTACTATTAATTTTTTATGTCGCTTTAAAATAAATTTTGATAGCTAACGAACAACTTAATTAAAATTTACTAAATGCGTTATGTATTTGTTAAATTAAAAATGAAAAAAAAACCACTTTTTTTGCCACTTTTATGTTCAAAAAGCTTGACCTGACCAACCCTTGTCGTTTTTGGCATTTGTATTCAGTCACCTTAAATATATATAAGTTGAATAGTTAATGCCGGTTTTTACCCCTTATTGTTTTACGATACTATTAATACACCCGTCTCTATTGATCAGAGATAATGACATGATTATTATTGATATCTCGTAAAAACAACATTACAGTACCTCCCCTCCTAGGATAGAATTCACGCAGGGAATTCGTTTGAACGCCTCCGTTCGACCCTATCACTACAATACGTATAAAAAAAAGTAAAGATAAAAGTGTAAAATGTAAGACCCCAAAAAAAATGTACTGGAACGGCATCCAGATCAATAATATTTAAAGATACAATATTATACTCTAAGTTAAGTTCAAAAATATACTATATAAAGTAGCATCTAGTGCTTGTGGTACAAAAAGATAATAAAATAAAAATATTAAAAAGTTGCTTAGGTACGTCTTAGGCTAATGATTTAAATAATTATAATGACAAAACTAGCTTGTTTGTTTGTTTGTTATACGTGTGTCTCCGATTACCGATATTGTTCCCAATTAAGAGTAGTACACACTCCAAAGTGTATGCTACGTAAGAGAACATCACCAAACTTGTTGGAATGCCAACTAAAACTCTGTACATCAGGTCGGATGTCCATTTTTGATACTTTACAGGAGAAGGAATTTGAACTTTTAAACGTTGATTACTAACTCACACTATTATGTTTACGAAAAATTTTTAAGTAAGTAAAATTACTATTTAATTATGATTGTTTTTTGCTATACTAGTTCTTCCGTACTCCAAGAACAACAACGCTATTAAACCTGAATTATAAAAAAAGAGCAACATCCGACCTTAATAATGAAGGTATTTTTTTATGAAATGGTTCTAAAAAACAAACTTTAATTAATAATATTAGTGCTTATATTAAGATCCGACCAAATGGTTCGAAAACAAACATAAATCCAGTAAATAGTATGTGACAATAAGATATTTTGGTCCGGGGATATTTGACCTGCTCTTACAAATACACATCCGACTTTTCATTGAACATTTAAGTTTTTGAGATAATAAAACTTTAAAAGAAACGCAGAAGGAAGCAGTGTATTAAATCAAAGAAAAATAAAATGTATCAAGTAGGTAGGTTTATTAAAATAAATGTAATAGAACAATTATTATCATTTAACAGCTCATTATTCATCGCCGCCTGTTTGATCGGTCTCAGAAACATCGCTAGCGGTGCTGTCGTGATGCAGATTTTTGTAAAAGTCATGGAATTCTGCAGGTATCCATTGTAAAAGTGTCATAATATCTTTGTATTTGACAGAAGATATCGGTTTTTCCGTATTTCGAATATTTGGCAAATCGTTAGGGTATTTTTTAGGATTTTTGATATTTCTGTTTAAGTTTATTTGTTTGAAAGTTTCCTCATTAAAAGAGGTTTTATAAAAAAAAGAGCCTGGAGCTTCACTTCGTATCTGCCACCATACCGTATCAGATATTTTAAAATGCTCTCCTGAAATATTCTTTTGGAATGGATTTTTACCACCTGCGCAAGTTCTTACGAACTGTGCCCAATCACGTGGTGAAGCGATTTCCATTGTTTTAAGTTTTTTCTTTTTTCTTTCAATAATTGAATGAGTGTGACCTTTTAACAAAAACTTATGGTTTATGCATTTAATGTCCGGATATTTTAGCATAATCCAGATATAAGCAAATACAACAATAATGTTTCGATTTTGGCCCGTGCAGTTAACTGTCCACACAGTGATCTTTTCCAGTCCATTAGTAGAACAATTTTTAGATGCCGAATATAAAATGCACGAAGCTACTTCATTACCACCACGACCTGCAATATTTTCTGGCCACATTAAATTATAGTTTGGTTTTTGTAGTGGCGTCATGTATGGCTAGGTTCAGTGTCCATAGCTGTCTGAGGTAAAAAGATTGTGTGTTTGTTAAACTAGGAGTCGGAAAGCATTTCTGCAGGTCTAGAAGCAACACTCGCTTATTTTTAGATTTAACAAATTCTTCTTTATCTAACCTTTTAAGAGTATATCGTTGTTCAGCTGATTTTAAATGATCATCTTTCTGTTTCAAATATTTTTCTTTTTCTGTAGTGCTTACGTCTGGTTCACTTAATTGCCTGTTGTATCTATCGCAGTCATCGCATGTATCAACACCAGGGAGTTTGAATGCCAAGTTAAATTTTTTTATTGAAAAGATCACTGTTCAGGCTAGTGCCTTCACCAATCACCGAGCAATGCTGTCGTTTTGCTAACGACGTCCGATGACAGCGCGGCAGGATAACTTTGGCTTTAATATTTAAAATACCGTCTATTAAAATTGTCACTTCTCTATTCCAAATTCATACACGAACGTTTGCACTCCGTTGTAATAAATAACTAAAGTAATTATAAATCGCATCTACCAAGAAAACGAGTTTTATTTAATTATAAGGCTCCATTGTGTTCACTACGAAACAATCACGATAAAGCCATTCTTTTGCTATCTTATTCGTTTTTTTCTTTCATAGTTTCCTCGTATTGCTAGATATATCTAAATCAGGTCCAAGATAGCGTTTGCAGGTTTTACTCCGAGAGTAATGTGATTCATAACTAGGATACGACGAGATATGTTTTACGACTCCCTGAAAAATATCGTCATCGATTTTGTTGCTTGGGCGATGTTTGCCTCGTTTGTCAGGTCTTATTAAACCACTATCCATCTTCTTTTCGATACATAGTTTGACAAATTTTTCTCCTATGTCCAAAGTATTAAGAAACATAACTTTACATACTTGTACGGTGTCTGATTCCACTTGAAATGTATATGTGTAAGTAAACTTTCTTCTATGGTCCTCTAAAACTCTGTTTACTTTTGACCTTTCTTTGATTTTTCTTGTCACTCTGCTAGCGATATACAGCCGCCTCTGTTCCCAGCTATTGCATATCTTCCAATAATATTCAAAAATCACTTTCCTTTTTTCATGTGTAATTTTTTCATAACACTTTGCTCTACAAGTACAGGCCTTTTTCAATTTCTTTGCTGCCATTGGTGTTCGTGTTTTAGAAACCGAAATATACGGTGAGCCTGCTAACTTTGCCTTTTTTGCTTTTATTTTTTTTTAATTATCTTCATCTCGAATACGTTTCTGTGGTTGTTTTTTTGTTAAAGATTCAGCAATTGGTCTCGTTTTTGTATGACTATCTTGTAAAGAAGATTGAACATCTTTTTCAGTTTCAGTGCTATCATTCTTGTACGGATTACGTTCCGGTGTATTTTCTAAACTCAGTTCGTTCCTCTGTATTATAATTACATTAGCATTTATAACACTGTGTTTAATAGGTGATTTCTGGAGATCTGGAATAGTATGTTGATCAGGAAAACTATTTTCTTGGCAAATAATATCATTTTCAGTATCAAACTCTTCGTATGCTGTAAAGATTTCGGCTATATTTGCACCTAACAAGTCTTTCAAGTTTATCAACTCTTCGTCTTTACAGTAAGCTTTCTGTTTCCTTTTTTTCTATTTTCTCATATTTCTGTTTTCTTGATGACTTTGGTGGATTTATATAGTTTTCTTTCTGCGAGATACTTGCTTGAGTCTTCAGTTTATCGTTTTCATCGTATTTTAAGAATCGTACTTTGTCCTTTTTATTTAGTTGTATCATCTGCAGTTATCCTTCATAGATGTTGTTTTTCTTAATACTTGTCTTTTCATCGCTATCGTTAAACAATATCTTCTTAACATTGTCTATTTTCTGTTTTGGAATTCCTCTGGTATCACATGAATCAGAATCTGAAGAGTTTTCTATTGGCACATAATCCTTATCAGCTTGAGAGTCATCGCTGTCATAATCTATTTCTGAGTTTGAAACAAAGTATAACTATGTAGGTTATACCCAGTACTATCCACTAGAAATAATCTCACAAGTAGCTTAAGCACCTGTGTTGTGGTAATCGAAAACAACGAAGAGTATTACCATAAACATCCAGACATGAAAAAATATTGTATAGAAAAGTTTATTTTCTTCATTTACATAGGTGGGAATTGAACCTGGGATCTTAAACATAGCGACACCTACCTTTGAAAACGGGTGCGTGCGCCATTCTACCACGGAAATCGTCAGAAATAACGTAATAGTGACTCTTTGTAAAGAGCTTTTTGTTTTTCGGGGGAGAGGCGATAAAATCTCTGGCGAATGGGCGGGTGATCACCTGTGTCAATGTAATGTTCTATTAAATGTGTTTTACCTAATGGTTTCATTTCTGTAGAGATTTGTTAAAAATTTTCTATAATTAAATCTGCAATTATTTGCTGGGTTTCTGTCAAATCACAGTATGCATTAAGTTGAGATTTGGTAGTGTTAATAAGAAAAGTTGTTGTCTGAAGTGTTGTATAGTTGGAAATAATAGAGAGAATATTTGGAGCAATGTTGAATAGTTTCCAGAAGTCAATGCCAATTATAAGTGATTCTGAAATATCGGGAATTACGTGTAAGGTTAATAATGAAAATTTGTTATTAAAAGTAACGAATAAGGTGATTGTGCCAATGGATTTAATAGATTGTCCATTTGCCACAGATCCTGAGATCTTTTGGTTAGTTTGTAATTGAAAATCGTATTGTAATAATATTTTATGTGAGTTTTTTCCTAAAATAGAAATTGCGCTACCGCTGCCTAAAAGACCGTTAAGTTTTAGATTGTTTACTTGAATATGAACATAAGGTCGTTCTAAGTCATCCGTGTTTTTAAAGAGGAGGGAATATACATTGTACGTTTTAAAAAATATTTTAAGAGATTGTAACCAATTTGTCCAATCTTTTTTGTCGAAGTGTGATTTATGAGTTTTTTGTATATCCTCCTCATTATTTAGTTTTTTGAAAGTGGTTTATTGCAATCGGGGCAGTTTAATATGGTATATACTTTTTTTAAAAACACAACGAAACAAATTCGTTGAGTGTTAGAACACTCACGTAAAGTATGAGTATTAATACGGCAACGTGGACAAGTAAAAGAAGTTGGTAGTTGGAATGGTTTAGTTTTAATAGCGGAAATGGAATTATTAAATGGAAATTCTGGAATATAGGGTTTGAAAGAGTTTAGATTGGGTTTTTTGATTTAAATTTCTATTTTGTAATTTTTGACCATACCATGTACGATGGTAGGGTTGAAAAGTTATTTGAGAAGTGGATGTTGAAGGGTTGGAATAATATGTATAAGGTGTTGTTGTTGACATGTAGAAGTTTTTCTGTGAATTTGCATGCTTGCTAAGAGGTTTGATAAAGTTATCAAATCTGATTGAGTTACTCTCAAACTATATGGAGGGAGTAAATTACGTAAAATTGTATCAATTTTGTCTGCCTCTGAAAGAGGATTATGTAATTTATTGAATAGGGATTTCATAACTGAAAAGTAAATAATTACGCGTTCATTGGGTTTTTGCTTACGGGATTCTATATTTTTTTTGATATTAAAATCGTGATTAGCTACTCCAAAATCGTTAAGTAGTGAAGTTTTAAATGTTTTCCAATCTTTGATATTTTCTTTTTTAGAGCTGAACCAATCTAAGGCGGGTCCATGTAAAATGTCTTAAATGCGATTGAAGAGTATCTTTTCGGGAATGTTGCGTATTAGTGCGAATTCTTCAATGTTAGTTATGAATTCTTTGGGGCAGCCTTCATCATCCATCCATCCATCCATCAGATGAAAGTATCTGATTGGGAAAATTCTATGTTCCGTACTTTTAATTCAAAACATATTTTAGGTTTATTAAGTTGATCAAAATTTGAAATCAAAGCCATTTTTATTTATTATAATGAATTTTAAGTGATTTTTAAGAACATAAACAAATTAACACAAGACAGCCCCGACCAACAGTTCGAGAAAAAGAAAACAGGCTTGGATTTAACAGTGCAGGCATTGATAAAGATTCGGAAGCGTTACGACAAGTGCGGGAACTCTCAATCAAAGCTGCTTACTCTGAAAGAAAAAAAAAGTTTCCACAAGTAGCGTATCGGATTTAATGAGCGAACATAATGGGCTCCGACATTATTGGGCTTATGAGTGAGATGATGACTTTGATTGCAACGTTTTGGCCGAAGAAACATACTCACCGAAGCGAAACAAAAGAAAAGACATTTTCGTCTGTACAAAAAACGAGGATTGGGAAAATTTAAGCAAAAATATCAGCAATATAGGGATCGTCTAAAATGTAGCTGATGAAAAGGATCCAAGTTTAATTTAAAAAATCGACATTGTTGACGACGTTAACTTAGTTGCAATCAAAACAACTATAGAATCCACAGAAGTGGTGATTGAACAAGATGATGATAGGGTTAAAAAACCAGATACAGCGGAAAAAAATACAAATGACGATACTGAAAATCTTGACAAACGTTATCTTCCTAATGACATTGATAAAAATATAAAAAAGAATCAGATAAATGTTTTGACAAAGTATGTTGTAAACGATAAAGTATTAGTCAGATATTACGAGAAAAAAACCTGGAAGTAATACATCGGTTTTGTAAAGATTATAGAGCAAAACAACTGTTACAAAATTAATTTTCTTAAGACTGTCAAAAAACCTAATTTGAAGTTTATTATTGCGAAGAAAATTGATCGAGATGTTGTTCCAGCTATAATAATAGGAAAAAAGTAGAAATAATTCAAAATGATTAGCGATCACATGAGTTTAATCTATCAGAAGAGAATGACACAGTGTATTTTTGTTAATGATAGTGATTAGTACTTCAATTATTCACAATAAAGTGGCACGTCAATCCTCTTTTAACTTTAAACTTCACTTACCTAGCAAAATCAAGGTATTTTATTAATGTTGGCACAAGCAGCGAAATTCTATTTACCTACAAAATTATCTGCTGGCATACAGTTGATAACAATTTACCGTACTATTATTTCTTTTGTATATTAATTGTAACTCAGTTGTTAGAGTATCATCTTACATATTATATCTTGATATTGTGCACCCTAGTCAGTTTTATTAAAACTTCTCAAATAATACTATTTACGAAGATTTATACTATAACGAGTTCATAGATTCTAGATACGTTGTGTATCGAAGTGACCGCAGCCGTGTACTAACTGAACGCCGTGACGGCGGAGGCACACTGGTGGAGGTGCTGCGCTCGCATCGTACTTCACTCTGTACGGCGACTCCCCCCGCCGCGCCACTCGATCTGCCACCCATTGTCGATAGTATTTTGTTGAATTTATGCGTAGGTAGAAAACAGTACATTATAGGTGCTGTATATATTCCTCCGCGTGTTGATTGCGACGTATACTTAACTTGTTTTGACCAAATAAGGGACTATTTACAGGTGAATGATATTAATGATTTTTGTTTATTTGGCAACTACAACTTAGCTAGTCCCGATTGGCAGGTGGAGGGCTATCAAACTAAACCTTTACAAGTAAATGACCAAAGGCCACCTAATCTATATTTATTGAACTTTATATCATTTTTCAACTGTTCACAAATAAATATCTTTAAGAATATTAATAAGTGGCTACTTGATTTATGTATCACTACTATACCTGATTGTAAAATCTTTAATACGCCTGTTTCATTGGTACCCGTAGATGCCCACCACCCTCCATTTCATATTCTATTGCCGCTCGATTACCCGCTTAAGTGTATATATCGTAAACCACAGACTAGATACTGTTACAATAACACTGATTATGAAGATATAAATCATAAACTCTAAGAAATTGATTGGGAAAAACTTTTCCAAGACAAAAGTGTGGAGGTGTGTATTGATATTTTCTATGAAAAGATATATGACTTGGTCAGGAAGCATATTCCGTATAAAAAGGTATCTAATACTAATTTTCCTGTTTGGTTTAGTTCATCTCTAATTCATATTTTCAAAAGCAAAAACAACGCATGGATTAAGTGGAAAAAATATAAAAATCAATCAGATTATCTCGTATTCGCCATGTTCCGCAAAAGGTTTAAAAAAGAAGCAGCTAATTGTTACAATAAATATATTATCAGAGTGGAAGATAGTATTAAAAACAATGTAAAGTATTTTTGGACTTACATTAAAAATCGTAAAAATCAAACAGATATTCCTGACAGCGTATATTACATGGATTCTAGGGCAGACAACCTTGGTGACACATGTGACCTTTTTTCAAGATTCTTCCATTCGGTTTACCAGCCCTCAAATGTACCGAAGTTTTATTTTTATGATAATATAAATGATCTAAATCTTAAAACGCATTCAGACACTATCATTAGCGATATAACATTGTCGGCTGATAGTATACTTAAAGAACTTAAAGCATTAGATACAAAAGGCCAGGGCACTGATAACCTACCACCTATTTTTTAAAAATAAACGGCTAAAAGTATTTATAAACCAATTCATCTTCTGTTTAACATTTCTTTGAAACATGGTGTCTGTCTGGCCATCTGGAAATCTACTAGAATTACTCCTGTTTTTAAGGGGGGATCGAAGCGAGATGTGTCAAATTATAGGCCTATCTCTATTCTGTCCACTTTAGCTAAACTTTTTAAGAGACTTATACATAACAATCTTTATTTACATATACACAAGAACATTATTCCGCAGCAGCATGGCTTTGTTTCCGGACGTTCCACTATTAGTAATCTCGTGGTTTGTACAACTGAACTATTCCAAAATATTGATGACAATAAGCAGACTGATGCGGTATATACGGATTTCAGGAAAGCCTTCGACCGGGTCGATCATAAAATTCTATTACAAAAAATTGCGTTCAACGGCATCCGCGGTAATCTGTGGAGATGGTTTAAGTCATACATTACTAACAGAACGCAAAGGGTGGTCATTAACGGTCATGAATCTGAAACCATAACTGTAACCTCGGGCGTCCCACAAGGTTCAATAATAGGTCCATTGCTCTTTGTTATCTTCATTTACGATATTAACAACTGTTTTAAGAATTGCAACTTTTTATTGTATGCCGACGACCTTAAAATATACCGTACCATTGAAAACCCTAATAATCATCTTTTGTTCCAAGAAGACTTGAACCGATTGGCGGAGTATTGCGGGTGTAATAAACTGGAACTAAGTTTGGACAAATGTAAAAGTATATGTTTCACTAGAAAAAAAAGGATTAGTCACTTTAATTATTTATTATCAGACATGATTCTTGACAGGGTACACAGTATCAGGGACCTTGGTGTTATTTTGGATACGAAGTTAGTGCTTGATAAGCATCTTGAAAGCATTTGCAACAAGGCTTATAAAATGTATGGTTTTGTCATCCGCGCCAGTAACGATTTTAAACGACCTTCTACATTATCCATCTATATAAATCATTAGTTCGTTCACAATTGGAATACGCCGTTGCTATATGGGACCCGTTTTATAAAAAATACTCTAATAACATTGAGAGAGTGCAAAGGAAATTTCTTCGTTGTATGTACTTTAAATGTTTCCGTAGTCGACTATCACATTTAAAATTGTAAATGTATCAACTGCTTGATCTTAAATCTAGAAGACTAAAACTACAAATAATGTTGCTGTATGACTTTTGCCACAATAAGTATGACTGTATGGATATAGTTAACAATATCTGTTATCGGGTGCCCGTCAGACCGCGCGTGTGAACCTGTATAAAATTTAAGCTTTTCACCACAAAAAGATCCCGTACTAATGCAGGTAAACGCTCACCATTAACACGTCTGACGAACACTTTTACAAACAATACTATTAAAGATATTAACTATAAATATTAATGAGGAGGATAAGTATCTATTAATGTCAAACGTTAATTTATTTTTGTCACAATGATTAAAGCATGAAGCTGTAGATATAACTGGAGAGGCCTGTACCGAATTGCGACCACCGGTACTTGGTTTCTATGTTATGTATCGTGGTTTAGCTACTGCTTTCTTTATGAATTTAATTATTTTAATTGTAGGATATTGCAAAATGCTCACACACACAAGCTCACACACATGCAGTGCAGCCTGCAGCCAATCACAAGCTTGCGCGGGATAGCGTGCGTAAATGAGCATTCGTTCACGCTCAATGACATTCAGTAGCACCTAACTAGTATCTCGTTTTATTTTCTGATAATCTACTAGGCATCATAATCAGCCTATAACAGTCCCACTGCTGGGCACAGGCCTTTCCACATGGATAACATCAAATGGGGACCTTGGGCCATAACTTACCACGCTGCCCAAATGCGGGTGGTGGTACCATGGTACCATTGAGCTTAGTCTTCATCGAATTTCTTGGTAAATGACGACAAAACCATTTACCTGGAATCATCAATCAACAACTAAACCACAAATTAAAGTAAGACTAAACCTCAATTAGGTAGGTATCTACCATGGGTCTTTACTTTAGTACAGAGTTGCAGAACAGCTTATCGCTTCGGGCTTATCATACTGGGCAAGTTAAAATAAGAAATACAGTTTATTGTAGTTGGTATTTTTATTGAAAAACCATTAAAAACACAAATCGTAATTATTTATGGTAATAAGTTGTTAAATTACGTAATGTTATCCCTAACACTATGTTACAAACAAGACTGGCAACAAGATAGAATTGCTGCTA
Organism: Eudonia lacustrata; assembly: GCA_947562085.1. Taxonomy (NCBI): domain Eukaryota; kingdom Metazoa; phylum Arthropoda; class Insecta; order Lepidoptera; family Crambidae; genus Eudonia; species Eudonia lacustrata. Next base: position 16,085,118 of record OX387339.1, read on the forward strand.
TAGGCAGGGATGATTATGGAAATAAAAATGCAAGAGAACTCACATAACACGTTCACAATAATTTTGGCACTGGTTTAGCAGAGAGAGAGAAGTTGCCATTGCCATAATTGGCCAATTATTTTAATTGGCCAATTGTGGCAACCCTTATTAATATGGTTTTCTAAAGTTTACGCAAACACTACTCATTTAATTAAAACACTTTTATTTACAATTTTAAATATGTAAAAGTAAAATTAAACGCGAGTATTATTCTTTTAAAAGTTTTTTATTTAATGTTGAAGCATAAATCAGTAGATACATTTGTTTATTTTAATAGGTACCTTAGCACTTTAGAAGTACCGATTTTATCTAATCACAACAATAACAATAATTAGTTTTAAGACTACGTAAGTACCTACCTAGGTGCTTAGGTTAATTATGTAGGTAGATATTAAAGTTACCGTAGTAGTACCGTATTGTTTTTCAATTCTAAATTTACACGACACTGAGAAACAGTTAACATTGCCATAAGCATTCAATAAATCGGGTTTGATAAGACATACGCAACGCATTAAACAAAACACTTCGGCACTGGTAATAAAACAATTCGCACAGTCAGGCACATCACAGTTGGGTGGAAATGGCAATGGTGCGTGACCGCACTGAGCAAAGCAGCCGATGTCCCAGGCGGTTGAAGAATTGTCTTTTTGGGTGAAACCTTTTGCCACCAGTCTTGCCCTATAATGAACACTATTATCACTTTCGAACTTTTTTTTTAATACCCACCTACATGGCACCACTCTATCAGTTTCTTTTCTATCTAAAAATGTCCATTCTTGATTGTCGTCGAAAGCCTTCAGTTCATCGTTCATCGCCTGTCTCCACTGTTCTTTATCTGGTCCATCCATTGCAGCTTCATAACTGATTTGTTCATCACATGATTCCAGGTTGTCCAGAATACAGATATTGGTCATACCATATTTTTCTACTGGCTTTCTCCTACGCTTTGTATTCAGCTCCACCTGAACTTCATCCTCTATGATAGACTCTTCTTCAGCCATAGATTGATAAGAATCATTATCGGAAATCGATGACTCACAATTATGTGTTGAATAATTTGGATCTGAAATTGAATTTTCTGGTAAACTTTCATCATATTCTAAAATTTCATCTTTCTCTGACTTTTCTTCACAATTATTTACTATTATCTGAGCTGTGTCTGACACCGTTTTCTCCATAACAATGACATCTCTGCTCATAGTAATTTTTCAAGTTTTTGGATTGTACAATCTGTATCCTTGTACGTTATCTGGATACCCAACCAAAATCAATTTGTCAGCCTTCTTATCCCATTTTTGTCTTTTTATTTTGGGAACATGCACCATTACCTTACTGCCAAAAATTCTGACATGGCCAAGGTCTGGTTTTTCACCTGTCCACCTCTCAAATGGTGTCATCATGTCTAAACTGGCGGCTGGCGTTCTATTCTTTAGGTATACTGCAGTATTAACTGCTTCTGCCCAAAAACTTTTGTCGAGATCCGCTTCAAACAATAAACATCTTGCCCTTTCAACCACAGTTCTGTTGAACCATTCGATTAATTCACCGTCGAAATAATTAGCTCCTATTAAAAATTAGTTAAAGATTGTTTTTATGCTTATTTAAGACTAAATTTGTAAATCAGTGATTAAATTAAGTGACAAATAACATCTGCTAGTGTTTTTTCTGACAAATATTGTGTAGTTTTTAAATTATTTGCTATTGTAATTTTCCAACTGTCATCGCCAGCTGACTGTTAGAACAAATTTTACAAAAAAAATTGTTAAAATAACTACTTTTGCCGTGGACTGCTGCAACATAAACCGGGGGAGTATTGTTTTCATTCCATTTATTATAGATAATAGTAACATAAGTGTAAATCTTAACTAAACACTTCATTCAATTTGTATAAGTGTCGATGTACTGAGCCAATTAATCGTTATTTTTCTACTTTGTAATCAGATCAAAAGATTAGAAAGAAATAGAACACTAATTTATTGTTATCAGACACTTTGAATTAATTTTTTTTTTTACCACTAACATTGAGAAAAACTTATTTCTAAATACTATTACTAGGTACATGTTCTATATAACAACAATACTACCTACCACACTCATTACTTTACAAATCTCACATATTGTGAGTATCGTCACACCTCAAATACGATTTGGCTTGGTTAACCTCTCTTGACTTGACTATATGTGGAAGTGAAGTTGATGGTGACTTTGTTTTGCCACAGACATTCATACACTTCAACACATTACAACCAGAACGTGACTGCTTATTTGAAGCTCATAACTAAATTAATTTAATTTCTAGATTAGGTACCTACCTAGTAATAACTTGCAATTACAATAAAAAACTCTAATTTTAAACCCAAATCTTTTGTGTGTCACATCTACCCCCCACTTATTATTTTAAAATCTCATTTTTAAATTATATAAATAGCTGCACATAAAAATTAAAAATAGGTTAGATAAACCTAACTTGCAACATATAAGTCTTAATATATCTTAATCTATAATTCTTTAATTTTCAGGTCTTTATAAAACCAACTTCACAATGCTGACCCGTAAGGCTGCTACTCAAAGTACTGAACTAAAGCTCAGACAGGCACTTGGGGAGCTAAAAGCACTCAAGGAGTCCTGCAGTCAACTGCTAAAAGAGAGGGATGACAGTGAAATAGAAATAAAATCTATGATAGACAGAAACTCACAGCTTAAGAATGAGTTAGGCCAACTGCACATGCAACACCAGGATGTGCTTCACCAGCGTGACCAACTGCAAGATGTCATCTCCAATTTTGAGCAGCAGCACAACACCTATGAAAGGGCACTTGACCGCATCACCGAGTTGGAAAGGGATCTCAGTGCGGCCAACCACCAGATTTCCCAATTTGTTGAGTTGCAGCAGCAGCATGAAGAGGAACATACTCAGTCCTTATTTAAAGAGATTATGGCATCACCTGGTGGTGTGTCGTTACAGGAATTAAAGAAGCAACTGCATGAGGCGAACAACAAAATAATGTTCTTAGAAACATCCAAACACAATACAACTGCCTCGTTAAATCAAAGCCTGTTCGATGAGTTGGTAGTCTGTGCCCCCTCCTTGGTTTCTGCGACAGCTAGCAGTCAGCCCACTGTCAAAGTAGATCTGACATGTGATGAAAGTAAAAATAGCAACAACTTTGTAAAGATTGCTGGCTGTAACAAAAACAAACATAAAAAATATATAAAAATTAATAAATATATTACAAAAACACAAAATTTAGTTAAAAAACATAAATTTTTCATCATAAATGTAAAATTGAATAGAGAAAGATTATACCTAATAGACAAATTATATACTTATTCATCACAGCTGCATAACAAAAATTTGCAATATAAAAAAGACACACAACTTTTACAAAATAGTATAGAACAATTACAGGACTCTCTTCTTTCCATTACCAAAAAATATGAACTTTCACAAGGACAAATAAAAGAATACATGTTGGCTATGAATGAGCTGGTAGAAACGTGTAATGAAAACAATGATAGATTTAATTCATTTACTTGTAACCACACTTGTAAATGTAAGCAATTACCAGGTCGTTTATCGGTGACATGTGATTCTTCCTCTCCATTAAAATTAATTAATACTGATTTACCTAAAGGTTCCCCTAGCCAGTGTAAAATTATAAATACACCACACTTAGTAAAAAATATCAATCAAGAGGATTTAAATTTAGATAATAAGAGTGACACTGTTATATTTAGCGATGAATTTGGTAAAAACATGGGCCGCTTGTTATTTGACTTAGGACATTCAATTACCAATTACTGTATGCCTGGTGCTTCTTATCAAGATATTTTAACAAAAGCAATTGACTATAAATATAAACCTAATAGTACTGTATTAATTTTTGTTGGAAATAGGGGTAAATTGAACAAATCAAGTTTGATTAAGAGTTTAAATAAGTTAAATAATTCAAATGTAGGGAAAATTATACTGTTTACTTTACCCTATTGTAATAGCTTGCCACAGGAGGAAAATTTACTAGATATAAGCTTAATTTGACATTACATACATTTTGCAACAATGAAAATTTGCATTTAATTGACACTAACAATTATGTTAGTAATTTTTATTTGACAAAAGATAGTTATTATCTGCCAATTTATTTCAAGCGACAAATAGCTTCATCGCTATCATATTTTATACACATCTCAGCCAAAAACTTGGCTAAACAAGTTGCTCCTATTGAGCAATGTTTAATAGACATAAATGTCAGTAGTGTTTCTACTGACATTCCAATCAATAATTTAAATTAAATCTTTAGACAAAAGAGGAATTCTCTATCTGATGGTAGCCACTGGCCAAAAGTAACTGCTTCGGCCCAACTTATCGAATAAGTCAGTAATGTTAGGTAATGGATACTTGTCGTCTATGGTTATCTCGTTCAATCGTCTATAGTCAATTACGAATCGATATTTTTTCTCGTTAGTGGCATCTACTTTTTTAGGTACCAGGTGAACTGGAACACTGCAAGGTGAGCGGGACTCTGTTACAATATTATTTTCTAGCATTTTATCGACTTGTTTATAAATTTCGTCGTTAACTGCTTGATTTTCTGTCGTCTGTTCGTCGTTAGTTGCCTATAAGGGCGTACGTATAAAGGATTTTCGTTGCGAGTCCGGATACGATGTTTCACCTCATTCGTAAAAGTTAAAGGTAAGTGCTCAGAATAGTATATGTCTTTATATTCTGGACAGAGTTTAAAAATACATTCCTTTTCTTCTGTATTCCTATGTTCCAAGCGAAACTTACTAATGTTATTACTTAATACATCACCAATCTGCTGTGAAGATTGTGTATTATTATTTAAATAATTAATTTTACACTTTTCATAATTGTAATCTTTACTTACTATAAAAGGTCTTGTAATTGTTAAATTTATTTCTTTATTAACGTAATTTGTATAACAGTAAATGCGTTATCATTTACGCAATTTCATAAAAGAAAGTTATCAATGTATAACTTTACCACCTTTGACATGACATCAAGAGAATGTTTCTGCTACACAAGGCACGAAGGTGAGAGTAAACGTAAAGCTTGTGAGATTTCTACTGCCTTGTACCGATTTCTGAAAAAAAGTTTTTTTTTTATAGATAGCTCGGCAAATGACTCCATCCCACATGATGTTAAGTAGAAATGGAGTTCAGACGCGAAAATAACTGGTGCAGCGTAAAAACAAACATAGCATCAGTTAACCTCACTATGCCGGCCCATCACAAGGTGCTTTTTCACGCCTCTTTTGAAAGACCCTATATCATAGGAAGAAGGGATAACGTGTGTTGGTAGACTATTCCATCTTTCGGAGGTGCGACAAAAAACCGAGTCACCAAATTTATTTGTGCGCGATGGGATATTTGAGACAGTGAAGCGGTGACTCCGAAGAGCAGCACGTGTACTCCTACGAAGGAAGGGAGAAGGTGGGATGAGGTCAAAGAGCTCTTCAGAGCACTCTACTACTCTACGCAATTGCAGAGATTCGAGAGTATTAGCGACTTCTGCATTGCTGTCCAAGGCATCGAGGAGGTACTTTGCGGAACCGGAAGTGATGAAAAAAACATCAAAAAGTTTATTTATTTGCTGATGGATGCAGTAGGCAAAACAAAAATTCTATAACTGCTTGCACTTTGCTGTAAATAATAGACAATTGTTCTAATATTGAGGAAATTGTTTTACGTTTCTCAATTCCCGGTCATGGACAAAGTGAGGGAGAGATTCGGCGCACATTGCCTGTTGGCGACTGGCTGGTCCAAACCTTTTATATTCAAACTAGCTGTGCTCGCGACTTCGTCCGCGTGGAATAGTGACTTTCGGCAGCATTTTTAATTTTTTAGGCTCTTTTCCCGTTTTTGCAACATTTTTCACTGATGCTTCGCTCCTATTGGTCGCAGCGTGATGTTATATAGCCTAAAGCCTTCCTCGATAAATGGACTATCCAACACAAAAAGAATTATTCAATTCGAACTAGTAGTTCCTGAGATTAGCGCGTTCAAACAAACAAACAAACAAACAAACAAACTCTTCAGCTTTATAATATTAGTATAGATTAAGATGTAATGTATTAACTTTTTATAAGACCTTTTTTGACATTGATGTTTTGTGCTTTAGTCATTGGTTTTCGTTTGAGTTGTCAGGTTAATTTCTTATGTATTTGTACTAAATTATAGCTAATACATATTTACAAGATACTACGTTTCCAACAATTCATTCATACAGTCCACTACTCCATAACATTGGTACTTTCTCACCGTAAGTTGAATTCATCACCTATACCTACGATAAAAAATTTGACATTTCATTTTTCACGAGTTTAATTTTCATCTATAAGTTTACCCGTACATTTTTATCAACCATGGTGGAGACACGTAGTATGAGCAAATCAGTCAACAACCTGACAACAAGTGGAGTCGAACGAACGCAGCGCGATCGTCACGAACGATCACCGCGCAGCGTTCGAGCGGTTTCAACCAATGAAAATGAGAATGTTTCGGTATTGTCTGCTAGCACGGCCACGCAAAGCTTGGACAACAATTCTCCTGGGGTGGCACGACCTAGCGCCGCCCAGTTTTCAAGCGGCTGTTCTAGCCAACGATACAAAGACAACGCCCAAACACCTCATAGTAACTACAGTTACAGCAAGCAACCTCCTAGCGAACGTACACATTCTTCGCGATCCTCTGCAACCGTCCGCGCTCAAAAACTAGCTGTGGAAGCAGAAGTTTTGCGGCGCAGTGTTGAACGGGAACGAGAGCTCGCGCGCTCGCAGGCAGAGCGCGAGTGTGAACTTGCTCGTCTTGAATCTAAGGCAGAGCAAGCGGAGTTGCAAGCAAGACTTGCAGCATTGGAGGCTAAAGATAAGTCTATTAGATCTCGTAGTTCGTGTTTTTCTAGTTATCATACCGAAAAACGCACAGCGACATGGGTTTTTGAACAGAATGCAACCATGACCACGACAGCTCAAAATAACCTACCTGGCGAGGCGCTATCTGTTACCTCGGACGTTAACAACCAAGGACCTGTTCAACAGTTTGCTGTCCCCGCCAACACGGTACTGTTATGTGCACGGAAAGTCAACCATGCGCTCCTATCAAAACCCGCACCCGTCGCAACTGACAATCTATTGTCAAAAGTACGACGACCCATTGAACACGCTTCTACAGACCCTATAGCAAAGCTTGCTCAGGCTATCAATGCCTTATCTGACCGCCCTAAGAAGCCCGAACTTCTTACATTCTCGGGCGACGTTGGTCATTGGATGGCGTTTAAATGTAGTTATGAGAAAACTAAATTAAATTTTTCCCCAGCAGAGAACTTAAACCGTTTAACAACTGCCATTCGAGGACTCGCCTACCAGTCCGTGGCGTCACTACTTTGGAGTTCTCAAGACCCACAAGACGTAATGAACACGTTGGAGCAGACCTACGCCCGCCCAGAAATCCTGGTGGCCCGCGAGATTGCCGAGCTACGCGCCGGTTCAAAGTTAAGTACTGCGGAAGTTTTAAATGCATTGGCAAATAAATTACGTAATTTCGTGACTACTATTAAACTTCTGAACCAACAGGACTATCTATATTCACCGGAGTTGTTTCGTTGTACTTTGCTAAAACTAAGTGAACATACAAGGGCTCGCTTCACGGATTATGCCGCGATTTACGTACCCGAAACAACGAACATTGCAAAACTAGAGTTGCTTTCACGTTTTTTGTTAATTGAGGCGGATAAGCAATTAAAATACAATTTTGTAACTGACGGCACAGTCAAGCCCAGCAAGTCGAGCTAAGCATTGTGGAATTAAAGGATGCGCGAGGCGTCACAACGCTCTTCTCCATGGCCCATTGACCGTCGACACTAGTGTCGCATCAACGTCAAATGCACAAGCTTATATGACTGAAGTACCTACTGATAACTCAATCACAATTAGTAGTACGGAACCGTCTATTAAGATCACAAATACGTCTGACTCTTTTATAAATGCGACAGGATCTCTACAATCGGTGCCACGTCCACGCGGCCTGCTTAAAGCGCTACCAGTGGTGCTCGAAGGCCCTGACGGAGAGTATGAAACTATAGCGCTTCTCGACGAAGGCAGTACGGCGACTTTGATCGACGGCGATGTAGCAGCGCGCATCGGTGTCACGCCCACACGTCAAGAGCGTCTACGTATTGAAGGTGTTGGCGGTATGACAAAAGAGGTTGACGTAAGTTACGTAAATTTTTATATCCGCGGACGCAATCTACCTGGCCGTTATTTGATAGAGCACGCAAGATCTATTAAACCACTAGGTTTGCGCGTTCACTATCCAGAAAATATTAATATAACGGATTACGACCACCTATCAGACATAGCCGTTGACCTTTGAAATACGAACACCACTCCTACCGTTCTGATCGGCGCTCCTGATTGGCACTTATCTTTGAGTCGGGAAGTAAGGTCCGGCAAAAAGAACGATCTTGTCGCCTCGAGAACTTTGTTAGGCTGGGTACTTCACGGTGCGTTATCCGTTTCGTCTAAGCCACTCGAGTTCGTCAATCACGTTCGTGATGATCTAGACACTCTAATAAAAAGTCAGTATGACATAGATTCCCTAGGCATAACTAAAAAAGCCCCTCGCTCTAACGATGATGATCAGCGAGCAATAAATATTGTTGAAACCTCAGCCCATCAGCTTGACGATGGTCACTATGAAGTTGGCCTGCCTTGGAGAAAAGACTTGCCAAAAATAATACCCGATAGTTATCCACAAGCACTGTCTCGCTTAAAGGCTCTTGAGCGTCAAATGTCGAAAGACGCAGCTTTTGCTGCAGCCTACAAACAGTTTATCAACGATATTGTAAAAAAGGGTTATGCTGAAAGATGCAATCCGGAAACGTATTACAAACGTACTTCAAACACTTCGTGCAAACTCTCGGATGGCACTATTCGTTGGTATTTACCTACCTTTGGTGTAATGCATCCACAGAAAAAGAAGCTCAAAGTGGTCCACGATGCAGCCGCTACAACGTAAGATGTAAGCCTTAACAGCTTGCTCCTCCAATGACCCGATTTACTGTGTTCTCTTCTGGATATCCTCTTTCGCTTCAGAGAGGGTGCTGTGGCTCTAAACGCAGACATAAAGGAGATGTTCCCACAGGTAAAAATTTGTAATCAAGATAGAGATGCTCAACGTTTCCTTTGGCGGAATGAAAGGGGTGATGTCATAGAGTATCGCATGGCATCTATGATTTTCGGCGCGGTGTCGAGTCCATTCATGGCACTCTACATAACAAACAAAAATGCAATGAAATTAGAGGCCCAATATCCCTCCGCCTGCCAAGCTATACTTGAAGACCATTATATGGACGATTATCTTGGCAGTCTTTCCAATTTATCCGATGCTGTGCAGATGGCGGCCGACGTAACGACCGTACATAAAACATGCGGTTTCGAGATGCGAGCATGGATGTCAAATGTTCCCGAGGCGCTCTCTCTTGTCCCTAAGGAACTCAGAAGTGACGCCACCTGTGACCTTTACTTACCGCCTAATAATAACGTGGGCGTTCTGGGCATAAGATGGAACCCATCTCAAGATTTACTAAGTTTTCCTGCCATAATGCCTTTGTCACCTAATAGTTTGACAAAACGAAGCCTATTGTCTATAGTAATGAAAGTGTATGACCCGCTTGGACTATTGATGCCAGTAATCATTTGCGGTCGCATTCTTGTTCAGAAACTCTGGCGAGAAGGCGTAGAATGGGATGCACCGATAACCGATAAATACACGAATGTATGCGTAGACTGGTTACACCAGTTGCAAAGCGCTGCCAGCATCAAAATCCCGCGGTGGTATATGAGTAGGTCAGAGCCTATCGATGTACAGCTACACTTGGTTGCCGACGGCGGTGAACAACCCTACGCCTGCGTCGCCTACTGGCGCTTTATCTTTGATGATGGTACAATTTCCACAGCTCTTATAGGTAGCAAAGCTCGCGTGGCACCGCTGAAGCCACTCTCCATCCCTCGCTTGGAGCTCCAGGCTGCACTCATCGCTGTGAGGTAAGCGCAAACAATTTTAAAGGCTCATCGTTTGACACCATCCGTAACCACTTTTTGGACGGACTCAACCACCGTCCTAAAGTGGATCCGGAGTGATGCTCGAAATTTCAAACCATTCGTGGCTCACAGGTTGGGCGAGATTTTGGAAACTTCCAATCCTTCTGACTGGAAGTGGATTCCTACCTCTTTAAACGTTGCCGACGATGCAACAAAACCAAAAAAAAATAAACCTAATCGCAAGTCACAGATGGTTCACCGGCCCATCATTTCTTTTGGAACTTCCGTGTGCTTGGCCAACGGAGCGGGTAACAGACGTAAACGAGACGTCACCAGATTTCGAAATCAAGTCGTATCGTATCGTAGTCGTATCGTATCGTAGGGCTTCTCGTAGACGTCCCGTTTCCCGATCTTCCTATACCGAACGCGTTGCGTTTTAGCTCGTGGTTGCGATTGTTGCGTAGCACAGCCCGCGTTTTACAATTCGCGCGACTTTTTCGAAAGAAATTGCCTCGGCCAATAACTCCAAATTCCAAATTATATATAGATGGCGCCACATCATCCTCCCAAATTCATGCGTCAGATATTATTCAAGCCGAGAAAATATTACTACAACGAGCTCAAGCAGATAGCTTTCCAGAGGAGTTAAGAGCCCTACGAGGCATGCACCCCTTGCCCAAGAGTAGTCGCATAGCAAAACTCGCACCAGTGCTCGACAACAATCTCTTACTCCGCCTGAATACCCGTATTAAGTCTGCACCAGGAGTTTCAGACGACACGAAGTCGCCTATTATTTTAGATAGCCGCAATCACATCGTACGGCTTCTGATTCTTCATCAGCACATTAAAGCATCACATGGTTTTAATGAACTTATATTAAATGAATTAAGACAGAGATTTTGGATATTAAGAGCTAGAACTGCAATACGCAGTGTAGCAAGCGCCTGTTTGAAATGCCGAAGATGGAAGGGTCAGGTAAATATGCCCCAGACCGGCGACTTACCACCTGAACGGCTCGACCATCACAAAAGGCCGTTTACTCACATAGGCCTCGACTACTTCGGTCCTATAACTGTTACTGTTCTTCGTCGACAAGAAAAGCGCTACGTTGCTCTTTACACTTGCTTAGTAACGAGAGCTATACACTTAGAAGTGGTTGCCTCGCTTTCAACCGATGCCGCAATCATGAGCCTAAGGCGTTTCATTGCCCGCCGAGGATCACCATCCACCATATTTTCAGACAATGGCACGAACTTTGTTGGCGCTTCCCGCGAGCTGCGGTCCTTGTTTAACCAATCAATTGAAGATTTTGCGACCAACCACAAAATTGTATGGCGCTTTATACCTGCAGCATCTCCTTTCATGGGCGGAGCGTGGGAGAGGTTGGTGCTCACGGTAAAGTCAGCTATGAGATCCTGCCTCAGTAGCAAAAACATAAAGGAAGATGTCCTGACCACGTTCTTGCTCGAAGGAGAATCCATCGTGAACTCAAGAACGCTCACTTACGTATCATCTTTACCTGACTCTCCAGAAGCAATAACACCATTCCATTTTATCTTAAGAACCTCATCAATTGCACCATGGACATGCTCACTAACAGACGCAGACCTAGTTCGGAGATGCGACTGGCGAAGGGTACTACGCCTAGCTGATCATTTTTGGGCACGCTGGCTGCAAGAATACCTACCGACGCTCCGACCCAGAGGACCTCCTGGCACCGCGATAACGTTCAGTGTGGGTGATGTGGTGCTCATCGCTGATGCTGCTCTCCCTCGTGGTCTATGGCCGCTAGGGAGGGTAGTGAAAACTTTTACAGGGCCTGACGGTGCGGTTCGCGTAGTGGACGTTCTCACCAGAGGCGGCACGCTGCGCAGACCTATCCGAAAGCTTGTCCTACTGGAACCTGAACCTGAACCACAGCCAGCCGCCACCTGATATTGTGTCCCACTGGGGCTCCGGTATGTTGGCGACTGGCTGGTCCAAACCTTTTATATTCAAATTAAGATGTAATGTATTAACTTTTTATAAGACCTTTTTTGACATTGATGTTTTGTGCTTTATTCATTGGTTTTCGTTTGAGTTGTCAGGTTAATTTCTTATGTATTTGTACTAAATTATAGCTAATAAATATTTAAAAGATACTACGTGTTTCCAACAATTAATTCATACAGTCCACTACTCCATAACACTGCCATTAAATAGGTGTGCTATAAAAAAAAGTGAAAACATTTTTATTCCTAGTCAGCTGGTACGTATTTTTAAATTGGCTAGCAGGAACAAGCCATATGAAGTCATTAGGCTTCAGTATTTAGATATGCAACATTTCAAAAAATTCAAGCGACTTGAAGCTCTACTCATTACACTCAGACAGTTCTGGTCAATCAGTTAATTGGACAGAAATGATTAAAGTCCAAGTCTTTAGAAAGCAATCCCACTGATATATTTTTCAATACTAGCCATGCAGAAACAATCTCGACAAAATTATCTCTCAGAAGAAATACACCCCAGTAATAAAATTAAATGAATATGTTGATTTTTATACTTCGATCATGATCGAAGTTTTTATTAGTCTTTAAATCATTAATTTTTAGGTTAAGTATAACATTGTTCACTACTATTTTCTATAATGATTTGATAAGTTGATTTTACTTTGTTCACTAATATTACAATATTATTGAATTAGTTTGATGATATTTTTTTTCAGATGGTTCTTCAGCTAATAAGAATTACATCCTGCCACACGAGACTGAAGTAGACTCCTCATCGGATAGCGATGACAATATCCCCTTGGCAGAACTACCGAATGAAACGGGAATAGAAGAAGCCGATCCTGACTCAGACACTGATGAACCTACGACATAACACGAATCCACAAGAAAATATTATTACGGAAAACGAAGATGTATGAAGTCGGCAAAAGACCCTCCGACTAGAAATCCTCAATCAAATTCATAACATCGTAATACCAATGGCTAATGTGAACGTCCCGACAGAAAGTGAACCAGTAAGTTTATTCAATTTGTTTCTTAGTCCAAATATAAAGAACAAAATTATACTCCACACAAACGAAAGACTCGAGTTATTGAGGCAGAAATATAAAAGGACAAACAAACCTGAGTTGAGAGATGTAGATGAGATTGAATTAGATGCTTTTTAGGTTTGTTGTTGTTCAGAGGGCTTTTAATAATCAAAAGATTTCAAATGATTTTGATATATTTGTTGCTTCTTCACGCTGCAACGGATAGATTGATGTTGATGAAATTCGGCATACAGATAGTTTATAAACTGGAATAACACATAGGATAATTTTTATCCAGATATTCCAACGGGAACGGGAACCACGCGGGTGAAACCGCGAGCGGCCGCTAGTTGACAATAATAACAATGCCAGTTCAAAAAGCGTAGCGGCGTGAAACGCACGCTCTTCATGAAAGATGATAAAAAATATTCTTAGTGTGTTGTGTATCGTGATCAGTGTGGCAGCTGATTTCGAATATACCTCACGGACGATCATATACAAAGAATCGGAGGCCGAATATACAAAAAGGAACCGCTCACAGATCAGTATTCAAGCCCGAAAGACTCTTCTAGTTTCATTATATGTTCTTGTAAGCTATGAATAGATAATTATATCATTTAAATATACTAGGCAGTGTATTACTTTCAGTCCGCGCAACACTTATTAATCGCTCTCTGAAAGGTTGCTGGAGCTGTCTTTAACCCGAACGGCATGCGAGTAAATTCGTAATGTCCTGAGCTCGTGGTGAAGGCTGTCTTCTTTTTCTACCTCTATCTGATGGTAGCCACTGGCCAGGTCCAAAGTGGAAAAATAACTGCTTCGGCCCAACTCATCGAATAAGTCAGTAATGTTAGGTAATGGATACTTGTCGTCTATGGTTATCTCGTTCAATCGTCTATAGTCAATTACTAATCGATATTTTTTCTCGTTAATGGCATCTACTATTTTAGGTACCAGGTGAACTGGAACACTGCAAGGTGAGCGGGACTCTGTTACAATATTATTTTCTAGCATTTTATCGACTTGTTTATAAATTTCGTCGTTAACTGCTTGATTTTCTGTCGTCTGTTCGTCGTTAGTTGCCTATAAGGGCATACGTATAAAGGATTTTCGTTGCGAGTCCGGATACGATGTTTCACCTCATTCGTAAAAGTTAAAGGTAAGTGCTTAGAATAGTATATGTCTTTATATTCTGGTTTAAAAATACATTTCTTTTCTTCTGTATTCCTATGTTCCAAGCGAAACTTACTAATGTTATTACTTAATACATCACCAATCTGCTGTGAAGATTGTGTATTATTATTTAAATAATTAATTTTACACTTTTCATAATTGTAATCTTTACTTACTATAAAAGGTCTTGTAATTGTTAAATTTATTTCTTTATTAACGTATTTTGTATAACAGTAAATGCATTACCATTTACGCAATTTTATAAAAAAAAGTTATCAGTGTATAACTTCACCACCTTTAACATGTTATCAAGAGAATTTTTCTGCTACACATGGCACGAAGGTAAGAGTAAACGTGGAGCTTGTGAGATTTCTACTGCCTTGTGCCGATTTCTGAAAAAAAGTATTTTTTTATATAGATAGCTCGGCAAATGGACTCCATCCCACATGAGGTTAAGTGGAAATGGAGTTCAGACGCGAAAATAACTGGTGCAGCGTAAAAACAAACATAGCATCAGTTAACCTCACTCTACCGGCCCATCACAAGGTGCTTTTTCACGCCTCTTTTGAAAGACTCTATATCATAGGAAGGAGGGATAACGTGTGCTAGTAGACTATTCCATCTTTTGGAGGTGCGACAAAAAAACGAGTCACCAAATTTCTTTGTGCGCGATGGGATATTTGAGACAGTGAAGCGGTGACTCCGAAGAGCAGCACGTGTACTCCTATGAAAGAAGGGAGAAGGTGGGATGAGGTCAAAGAGCTCTTCAGAGCACTCGTCATGTAATAAGCGGTAAAACACGCTGAGTGACGCAACATCTCTACGCAATTGCAGAGATTCGAGAGTATTAGCGACTTCTGCATTGCTGTCCAAGGCATCGAGGAGGTACTTTGCGGAACCGGAAGTGATGAAAAAAACATCAAAAAGTTTATTTATTTGCTGATGGATGCAGTGGGCAAAACAAAAATTCTATAACTGCTTGCACTTTGCTGTAAATAATAGACAATTGTTCTAATATTGAGGAAATTGTTTTACGTTTCTCAATTCCCGGTCATGGACAAAGTGAGGGAGAGATTCGGCGCACACTGCCATTAAAAAGGTATGCTATAAAAAAAAGTAAAAACATTTTTATTCCTAGTCAGCTGGAACGTATTTTTAAATTGGCTAGCAGGAACAAGCCATATGAAGTCATTAGGCTTCAGTATTTAGATATGCAACATTTCAAAAAAATTCAAGCGACTTGAAGCTCTACTCATTACACTCAGACAGATCTGGTCAATCAGTTAATTGGACAGAAATGGTTAAAGTCCAAGTCTTTAGAAAGCAATCCCACTGATTTTTTTTTTCAATACTAGCCATGCAGAAACAATCTCGACAAAATTATCTCTCAGAAGAAATACACCCCAGTAATAAAATTAAATGAATATGTTGATTTTTATACTTCGATCATGATCGAAGTTTTTATTAGTCTTTAAATCATTAATTTTTAGGTTAAGTATAACATTGTTCACTACTATTTTCTATAATGATTTGATAAGTTGATTTTACTTTGTTCACTAATATTACAATATTATTGAATTAGTTTGATGATATTTTTTTTCAGATGGTTCTTCAGCTAATGAGAATTACATCCTGCCACACGAGGCTGAAGTAGACTCCTTATCGGATAGCGATGACAATATCCCCTTGGCAGAACTACCGAATGAAATGGGAATAGAAGAAGCCGATCCTGACTCAGACACTGATGAACCTACGACATAACACGAATCCACAAGAAAATATTATTACGGAAATCGAAGATGTATGAAGTCGGCAAAAGACCCTCCGACTAGAAATCATCAATCAAATTCATAACATCGTAATATCAATGGCTAATGTGAACGTCCCGACAGAAAGTGAACCAGTAAGTTTATTCAATTTGTTTCTTAGTCCAAATATAAAGAACAAAATTATACTCCACACAAACGAAAGACTCGAGTTATTGAGGCAGAAATATAAAAGGACAAACAAACCTGAGTTGAGAGATGTAGATGAGATTGAATTAGATGCTTTTTAGGTTTGTTGTTGTTCAGTGGGCTTTCAATAATCAAAAGATTTCAAATGATTTTGATATATTTGTTGCTTCTTCACGCTGCAACGGATAGATTGATGTTGATGAAATTCGGCATACAGATAGTTTATAAACTGGAATAACACATAGGATAATTTTTATCCAGATATTCCAACGGGAACGGGAACCACGCGGGTGAAACCGCGAGCGGCCGCTAGTTGACAATAATAACAATGCCAGTTCAAAAAGTGTAGCGGTGTGAAACGCACGCTCTTCATGAAAGATGATAAAAATATTCTAAGTGTGTTGTGTATCGTGATCAGTGTGGCAGCTGATTTCGAATATACCTCACGGACGATCATATACAAAGAATCGGAGGCCGAATATACAAAAAGGAACCGCTCACAGATCAGTATTCAAGCCCGAAAGACTCTTCTAGTTTCATTATATGTTCTTGTAAGCTATGAATAGATAATTATATCATTTAAATATACTAGGCAGTGTATTACTTTCAGTCCGCGCAACACTTATTAATCGCTCTCTGAAAGGTTGCTGGAGCTGTCTTTAACCCGAACGGCATGCGAGTAAATTCGTAATGACCTGAGCTCGTGGTGAAGGCTGTCTTCTTTTTCTACCTCTATCTGATGGTAGCCACTGGCCAGGTCCAAAGTGGAAAAGTAACTGCTTCGGCCCAACTTATCGAATAAGTCAGTAATGTTAGGTAATGGATACTTGTCGTCTATGGTTATCTCGTTCAATCGTCTATAGTCAATTACTAATCGATATTTTTTCTCGTTAATGGCATCTACTTTTTTAGGTACCAGGTGAACTGGAACACTGCAAGGTGAGCGGGACTCTGTTACAATATTATTTTCTAGCATTTTATCGACTTGTTTATAAATTTCGTCGTTAACTGCTTGATTTTCTGTCGTCTGTTCGTCGTTAGTTGCCTATAAGGGCGTACGTATAAAGGATTTTCGTTGCGAGTCCGGATACGATGTTTCACCTCATTCGTAAAAGTTAAAGGTAAGTGCTCAGAATATTATGTCTTTATATTCTGGACAGAGTTTAAAAATACATTCCTTTTCTTCTGTTTTCCTATGTTCCAAGCGAAACATACTAATGTTATTACTTAATACATCACCAATCTGCTGTGAAGATTGTGTATTATTATTTAAATAATTAATTTTACACTTTTCATAATTGTAATCTTTACTTACTATAAAAGGTCTTGTAATTGTTAAATTTATTTCTTTATTAACGTTTTTTGTATAACAGTAAATGCATTACCATTTACGCAATTTTATAAAAAAAAGTTATCAGTGTATAACTTCACCACCTTTGACATGACATCAAGAGAATGTTTCTGCTACACATGGCACGAAGGTGAGAGTAAACGTGGAGCTTGTGAGATTTCTACTGCCTTGTGCCGATTTCTGAAAAAAAGTTTATTTTTATATAGATAGCTCGGCAATTGACTCCATCCCACATGAGGTTAAGTGGAAATGGAGTTCAGACGCGAAAATTACTGGTGCAGCGTAAAAACAAACATAGCATCAGTTAACCTCACTCTACCGGCCCATCACAAGGTGCTTTTTCACGCCTCTTTTGAAAGACCCTATATCATAGGAAGGAGGGATAACGTGTGCTGGTAGACTATTCCATCTTTTGGAGGTGCGACAAAAAAACGAGTCACCAAATTTCTTTGTGCGCGATGGGATATTTGAGACAGTGAAGCGGTGACTCCGAAGAGCAGCACGTGTACTCCTATGAAAGAAGGGAGAAGGTGGGATGAGGTCAAAGAGCTCTTCAGAGCACTCGTCATGTAATAAGCGGTAAAACACGCTGAGTGACGCAACATCTCTACGCAATTGCAGAGATTCGAGAGTATTAGCGACTTCTGCATTGCTGTCCAAGGCATCGAGGAGGTACTTTGCGGAACCGGAAGTGATGAAAAAAACATCAAAAAGTTTATTTATTTGCTGATTGTAGGGTTTGTGCCCTACAGTCTTAAGATGTTAGTTAGTTGAGTTAAACGGCGTCACTGGTTTATAGTTTTATTTAAAATTACAAAGTTAAAATAACAGTAAAAATGTTTGTTGGTTAGTGGCTTTCGCATAGCTGGCTATAAATAGCAATTAAATTACATTGTGGCGGTAAGTGCTGATACGTAAGAAACAGTAATTTGACTCTACCAATATTGTGCAGTTGCTAAACTGTACATGCTCCCGAGGGCGAGATGAAACAATTTACAATAAAAATAAGAGCACTAAAAAGGAAAAGTTGAGTAAAAAAAACAAATTATAAAATTAGTGTTAGATAATAGTCTTAAGTGATTTCAATAATTTCACACTGCACGCACTAGGTACACTAAGCACTGTCACTTTCACTGAATAGTTTTCTTATAACAGGTGAGGTTGATTTGTTTAAGCGGCCGTACAGGTGAGCTGGACCCGCGTTTGATTCTCGTCTCATAGCTGTTGTTTCGTTTGGAAGACGAGTAAGTCGAGATGTCTGCGGACGTTGTGCCAGTGGAATTGGAGGATCGGTTGGTGGTTGATCACCGCGTGGTGTAAAGGAAATAGCCGCGGAGCAGCGCGCTCGCCCGCGCCGCCATAGGTAGGTGCCCGCTGCGATCAGTGTCACGCCGGCTAGTATGTACAGCACTACGTACTGGTGTACGTCATGGATGGTGATGCTATCCGTCATTAGTTCACTGACTTCGTTGCTCTTTATTTGTTGGACTCGCTTGTCAATAGCATCAAGTTCTTTTCCCTAACTTTCATGTTCAGAGTCATTAATACCTTTAAATTGGATCAATGTTATACTTGTATTACAGATTTTGTTGATTGGATGTATGTCGACCTTGAGAACAGGTGATCGTACTGACATAGTATTCGATTGCTGAGTATGCGAATATATCGTGAAGGCCCTTGATGACGCATCCTTCTCCGAGTGCGATAACGCCGGCCTTGCTGACGCGCTCGGCTGCTTCTTGATGCTTGCATATAATTCTAATTGTTCGTTGTCCACAACAGAAAAATAAGTATGTATTTATTTTATTAAGCTGCGTCCACATGTTGGTACATATTGTATGTGAAGTTTCACATTGATCTGTATCCTTTTTCTTGTTGCAGATATTCTCGTCTGGCTTTAGATGATAAATTGGTTGTTGTAATGAACACATAAGAGTTTTATAATTATAAGGAATACACGATCGTAATTCAGTTTGTGATAGTAGTATGTAGGCATCTTTTTTTAGGTTTATAGCGATATGATCAGCAAGCGGTTTTATTTGTACCATATTTTCTTCACTTTCTTGAGGAATGGCTATTAAGTTGTATATCTCGTAACTATCACGAGTTACGAGAGGAATCTTTATTTCAAATATGAAATATTTTAAAGTCATTCTTACTTTAACTCTCAGTAAATGGTAGAGTGTTCTCAAATCAGTTTGAATGTTTTCGATTGGTAAGGTTAGATCGTCGCTCGAAAGGTGTCCTGAAATAATGTTCAGCTCTTTAAGCAATTGTTCAGGGCTTAACAGTTGAATGTTAAATTTCCCATAATGAATTTCTGTTACCGTGTCTAAAAGGGTTTCTTGAAGTCCCTTTAAATTTTCTAAAATGTTGTTAGCGATAATCGAAGTTAGTGTAAAATCGCTAAGTGTCTTCATGTCTTTCATTTCAGTCGCCATTGTGTTCGCGGCCTTATCAAGCTCGACAATGTGTTGGTTATACATTTTATGTTGGCGATCGATGGTTTGTTCTACTCGTTTTAGTAAATTGTTTTTACCTTCCACAAGCGAGGTTTGGTTTTTCCAGAGCTGGACAAGATGTTTTTCGTTTTCTTTGATCAATCTGATGTCCTTTTCATAGTTGTCGGCAAATTGTTGATCAAGTACGCCAAACAAACTGTTTGCTATAGAGCCGACGCCGTTGATAAGTCCCCGACGCCGCCGCCTTGAGTTTTTTACTTGTTGACTTAGGAGCATATCACTGTAATAGTTCAACTCGGTGTAGCCATGACGTAGTTGGAGTAGCATGACGTCACAGTGACGTTCCTTAGAAGTGGCGCATATATTTTCTAAGTTTGCAATGTAGTGTTTGAAGGTCTGTATGCTATGCCAATAGGGGTCCATATCATAAAATACGATCAATTTCCATTCATCGCGCATAAGGTGCATATCCGTTATCTTATCAAAATAGAGAGTTTGGCTACTATTTATGTTAGTGAGGCTGTAATTACACTTAACGGGTGTTATAATCGTCGAAACTGATAATATGGCCCATATCAAATTGCATAATCCTTTGTTTGTTTTCTGATTTGTAGGTTTATTAGTTTGTTGTTTTTGTTCGCTCTGTTGATTATTTCTGTTAGTCGGCACTCTTTGTCTTTGTTTTCAGGGTTCGCTATAGGTAGCTTTGATAGTTTGGTAATAGGGCGTTTCATTATTCCGTTTTTTGTTTTAATGGTGACCACTCGAACGTAGCCATCCTTTCCTGGGTGCAGCTCGATAACTCTTCCTAGGGCCCATTTCCCAGATGGTAGATTGGCATCGTGTATAATTACGACGTCGTTGATGTTCATGTTTTCGCGCGCTTGCTGCCACTTGCTGCGTGGTGACAACTGAGATAAATACTCAGATTGCCATCTCTTCCAAATATCTTTGTAGATTCTCTGAACAAGTTGCCAGCGCGTGCGCTCATCAGTTTCCGTTTCAATTATAGTTAGTGTAGGACCACTCGAAAGAAAATGTGACGGCGTCAAGTAGTCAAAATCGTCAGGATCTTCGTTGAGTGGTAACAGAGGCCGGCTGTTAAGACATGCCTCCAGCTGGGCTAACAGTGTTGAGTGCTCTTCAAATGTGAGCTTTTGTTCACCAATGACGCGGCGGAGGTGGTACTTTAGGCTCTTTACTGCTGCTTCCCAAAGTCCACCTGCGCTCGGCCACGATGGGGCATTGAAGTGCCATTCTATTTGCATGTCTGTTATCGCTGTGAAGAATTTAGGATCAAGCAGTTCGTTCAGGTTGATAAATTCTTGTTTCAGTACATTGTTGGCCCCGACGAAGTTGGTGCCATTATCGCTGTACATGTGACGCGGAGCTCCTCGTCGGGCAGCCAATCTTCGTAGAGCAGATAGAAATGATGATGAGCTGAGGTCCGAGACCATTTCTAGGTGCACTGCCTTCGTCACCATACATACGAAGACAGCCACGTAACCTTTTGTTGTTTTGACGCCTCGGCCTTTGTTGGCTTTCACATCGATGTACCCGGTGTAGTCAACACCGGTGTGATGAAACGGTCTTGTAGGGTTGCATCGTGCTGCAGGTAAGTCACCCATCAGCTGTAGTTGTTTTATTGGATTTTGTTTTCGACAACTCACGCAGTCATGAAGTCGTTTTTTGACAGCCCTGATTCCACCGATAATCCAATATTGTTTTCGTATATTTGCTGTCGTAAGGCGGGCTCCACCGTGAAATGTAATCAGGTGAGCTTGATCGATTAGAAGATTGGTGTAATGACCTTCATGTGGAATGATGATAGGGTGCTTTTGGTCTTCATGAATGTTAGCGTTTCTGATTCGTCCTCCCACTCTGAGAAGTCCGTCTTGATCTAAATAAGGGTTCAATGGTAAAAGTCTGCTTTTTCTACCTACTTCTTTCTTCTGTTCTAGGTTGGAAATTTCGTCTTCAAATGCGGTAAGTTGTATATGTTTAATAATAATGTTTCTCGCTTTTATTAGTTCCAGTTTAGTTAGGTAGTGCGGTTTGTAATGCGATGCTGTTCTTAGTATCCACGCTACAACTCGTGTTACATGACCCAGACAGCTGTGTCGCGTAAGTATATCGTCAATTACGTCAGATCTGTGACGTTTAGTGGTGACGTTTGTTTGCAATTGCTTGTTTATTTTTATCTCTTCGTTTGTTTCATAATTAATTTTGTTATTTACTGTTCCAGGTTGAAACGTTTGCAGCCAACGGGGTCCGTGCCACCATAATTGATGCTCTTTCAGCTGCATTGGATTTATTCCTCGGCTGGCGCAGTCAGCTGGGTTCTCTGCCGATTTAACATAGTGCCAGCGGTTGGAAGGCATCGTGGCCACTATTTTCTTCACTTTGTTTGATACAAATGTTTTCCAGCGTCCGTGATCTCCGTGCAGCCACCCCAATACAGCAGTGGAATCTGACCAGCCATATAAAGTAATGTTGTGGTTACGTATGCATTCTTGCACCTTTTTCATTAATGTGGCGAGCAGTAACGCAGCACAAAGTTCGAGGCGCGGGAGCGAAACTATTTTCTTGGATGGTACAAGTCTCGATTTTGCGGCTACCATAACTGTTGAATTTTGATCGGCCTTGCAATAAATCACACAGGCGTAGGCTTTCTCAGATGAATCGCAAAACCCATGCAATTCAATTTTATCTTGTTTTTTAACTTGTAGCCATCTTGGTATTTGTAATTTGTTAATTTCAATTAATTGATCTTTAATTTTTATCCATTCTTTCTTTATGTTTTCAGTTATTTCATCGTCCCAACGTAAGATTTCTTGCCATACTTGTTGAAAGATTAATTTGAGTTTTGTAGTTACAGGACACAACCATCCCAGCGGGTCAAAAATTTTTGAAACTTCTGATAATAACAACCTTTTTGTGACCCGCTTTGTTGAATTTGTATCGATTGTTATTTGGAAATTAAAGTTGTCTTCTTTAGGATTCCATCTCAAGCCCAAAGTTTTTGTAGATTCTTGGTGTCGAAATTGAAATGCCTCTTGTTCATTATTTGTTGGATTGTCGTCTAGAAATTTTGGGTTGTTCGATGACCACTTTCGCAAGTTAAATCCACCGGATAAAAGAAGGTTTTTAAGGTCATTTTTGATACGTATTGCAGTCTCAAGGTCATCCGAAGTATAAAGAAAGTCATCCATATAGAAGGATGTTTCTATGATAGCTGCTGCCTCAGCATATTTTTGTCTCTCGTCGTTAGCCAGTTGTCTTATAGTCATCATGGCTAAAAATGGAGCCGCTTTAGTGCCATACGTTACGGTTGTCAACGCGTACTCCTTAATATGTTGATCAGATGAGCTTCTCCACAAAATTTTTTGGTATTTTTGGTCTTCTTCGTTTAGAGCAACTTGTCTGAACATTTTTTCAATGTCAGCAGTAAGTGCAACCATGTAGAGTCTCCAATTTCAAAATTATAGACTGTAGGTCTGTTTGTAAGTTAGGGCCGCGGTACATTAAATCGTTGAGACTTTCTCCTGAAGTTGTCTTGGCGGATGCGTTGAAAACAACTCGCAGGGCCGTTGTTGATAAGTCGGGGCGCAGCACACAGTGATGCGGTAAATAATAGCTCGGTTTCGGGTTACCTTCGCTAAGTCTCATGTGTTTTAGGTCTTGGTATTCGTTGATGAATAATTTATAATCCTTTTCTATGTCTTCGAATTTTTTGAATTTGTTTTCTAACTGGCGAAATTGTGCTGCAGCTTACTTTTTTGATTCTCCCAACCTTTCGTTGATATCAGAGTATAAAGGCAGTCGGACGACATAACGGCCATCTTCTTGACGTTTTGTAGTTGTTTGGTATTGTTGTATACAATTAAGATCTTCTGCAGACATTTGAGAGCTCTCCGCTATGTCTTCTATAGTCCAAAATCTGCAGATTTCATCTAAATTATTAAGAATGACGTTACATTGATACGATCTCATGTTACCACACAAAATCCAGCCAAGAAGGGATTGTTGTGCGATGGGGTGTGTTTCTTCTCTCTTGATTATTCCTCCTAATATAATGTTAGAGTAAATATCCGCCCCAAAAAGTATATCTACGGGTCGGTTTATATTAAAGTCTGAGTCTGCCAGTTGTAGACCTTCCAGATGTGTCCATGTTGATGGTTTTGAGAATGATCGGTTTGGTAGATTGTTGATTAGGTGGCGCATGACGTAGACTTCAGAGTCAAAAGAGTGATTGCCAAGCATAGACGTACATGTTATAGTTACAGTGCCTTTACAGTTGTTCTCTCTCGCTCCGACTCCGAAAATCACGCCTTTACATTTCTGTCGTGGTGATTCGAGCATCTGAGCGGCATTTTCAGTAATTAGGGAAACTTGCGATCCCTGGTCAATCAGTGCTCGTAGAACGACCTCCGAACCATCGTTGGCCTTGACCTTGACCAGGGCAGTGGCTAAAAGTGTTTCTGATATGTTTTCCATTGAAGCATGGCTGCTTGAAGTCGTAGCGTTCTGGTTGTTAGATTTATTCATATTGTTTTTCGGTGTTATGTTTACAGTTAGATCTTGATGAAGCAATGTATGGTGTTGTTCATTACATTGTTTGCATCTTTTCTCTGATATGCATTGTTTGCCCTTGTGATCGAACAAACAATTTCTACATAAGTTATGTTTCGCAATCAATTTCCGGCGGTCATACAAATGTAACTTGATAAACTCGTTACAATGAAATAATCCGTGTTCATTATTGCAGAGTGGGCACCTTACGTGAATAGGTATGTTATTCGCCGTCGTTTTGTTCAATGTAGAGTAATTGTTATAAGTTGAGTTATTAAATGTTTTCGGTTTTGAACTTAGATTTTGGTTAGCGCTGAATGCTTTGTATGTAGGCTGGAACTTGTTGTTTGATAAACCACGTTGTTGTTGATCAGTTGTTGGTCGCTCTTGTTTTCGCCGCGAAGACTCCAAAGATGTAAATTTTATTTCCAAAAATTGTAAACACTCAGTGAGACTCGGCAGCTCCCTTGGTTGTTTGAGACTTTCAATGTAATCGTTATAAGTGTCTGTATCCAATTTTTGTGATAAGAGATGTACCAAAATTGGATCCCAGGTTGAAATATCAACGCCAAGGCTTTTTATAGCGTTGAGACACTCGTTCGTAGTATCATGCACTCTTTTAATAGATATTGCTATTTGGTATTGTATAGTTGGTAAGCTTAGCATAGTATTAAGGTGCGAGGAGAATATAAGCTTTTTGTTGTTGTACCTATTATTCAGTATTTCCCAACAAACACTGTAATTATCAGAACTGATTGATAGATGTTGAATGAGTTTTTCAGCTTCACCCTTGACCTTCGACTTCAAGAACTGCATTTTCTGTGCTTTTGATAAAATTGGATTCGAGTGGATAGTTTCAATGAATAAGTCCTTGAAGGAAGTCCAATGCTGATAAGAGCCACTGAAGACAGGCAGCTCCATTACAGGTGTTGATTTTTCTTTATGAGATGCTGACCACATTTTAGTGTTAAGAGCTTTCTTCATTGAATTATACTGCCTTTCATATTTTTCAAATAATGTTTCGTACCCTTCTTGCTCTCCTATGGCTTCACTATCAATCTCCCAATGCAGTGAATCGATTGTTTTCCATCTTGACTCGATGTTCTTTAAAGTGTCGTCATACTCCCACTTCTCGTTAATCTCTTCCAAGTCGATAGCAGCTAGTGTTCTCGAAAAAGCCTTAAAGTTACTACGCTGTCGACGTAACATTTCTTCGGCCTTGCTAGCGTTACCTTGAGATATAGTTTCAGTTGTTGATTTTTGAATGTTTGATAGTTGTTGTTGACTGGTAGAAGGTTCGCCGGACACCTCAAGTTCAGTTAATTTCGTTTTCAAAGTTGACTTTTCTTTTATCTGTTGTTCGCTTATTTTTGATTGTTGCACAATAGTGGTTCGCGCTTCGTTGTAAAAGTTTTTGTTTTTTGATAACAGTTTTCAGAAAAGTAAGTATAGTTGTGGTCTTCAAACGCACACAGTTCAACATGATTGGCTTGAAATTCAGACCAATATGACTCCAGCAGTTCCAGACGTTTTTTGATATAAGGTGGAGTCTTGCGGTCAGCTGGATCTTTCTTGAAGTTGCGAAGTAGTTGTTGCATCGCCTCAAACACCTGGTTTTGGTTTGCTAATAAATCTTCGATGTTGCTCATATTGGTAAGTAGTTCTTTTTCTTTCTTTGTAAGTTAGAAAAGTTTAATGGAAGTTTTCCAGAGCTTGCTGGTTTGCACTAGTAGAAACACTCACGCACTATCCGTATTTGACACCGGAAACGCGCAGATATTCCACGTGCACAGTTTTTTAAGTTACGTAATGCTCACTGTTCCCTCACACGGTATATGCACTTTCTAAATTTGCCTGGTGAGACCCGCTTGTGGGAGGCCAGACAAACCGATTCGCTACCGTGAAAAGAAAAGAAAAGCAAACGTACCTTTTTTCCTCGAAGGACCAATAGATGTAGGGTTTGTGCCCTACAGTCTTAAGATGTTAGTTAGTTGAGTTAAACGGCGTCACTGGTTTATAGTTTTATTTAAAATCACAAAGTTAAAATAACAGTAAAAATGTTTGTTGGTTAGTGGCTTTCGCATAACTGGCTATAAATAGCAATTAAATTACATTGTGGCGGTAAGTGCTGATACGTAAGAAACAGTAATTTGACTCTACCAATATTGTGCAGTTGCTAAACTGTACACTGATGGATGCAGTGAGCAATACAAAAATTCTATAACTGCTTGCACTTTGCTGTAAATAATAGACAATTGTTCTAATATTGAGGAAATTGTTTTACGTTTCTCAATTCCCGGTCATGGACAAAGTGAGGGAGAGATTCGGCGCACACTGCCATTAAATAGGTATGCTATAAAAAAAGTGAAAACATTTTTATTCCTAGTCAGCTGGTACGTATTTTTAAATTGGCTAGCAGGAACAAGCCATATGAAGTCATTAGACTAGTTATTAGTCTTCACTGATATTTTTTTTCAATACTAGCCATGCAGAAACAATCTCGAGAAAATTATCTCTCAGAAGAAATACACCCCAGTAATAAAATTAAATGAATATGTTGATTTTTATACTTCGATCATGATCGAAGTTTTTATTAGTCTTTAAATCATTAATTTTTAGGTTAAGTATAACATTGGTTACTACTATTTTCTATAATGACTTGATAAGTTGATTTTACTTTGTTCACTAATATTACAATATTATTGAATTAGTTTGATGATATTTTTTTTCAGATGGTTCTTCAGCAAATGAGAATTACATCCTGCCACACGAGGCTGAAGTAGACTCCTCATCGGATAGCGATGACAATATCCCCTTGGCAGAACTACCGAATGAAACGGGAATAGAAGAAGCCGATCCTGACTCAGACACTGATGAACCTACGACATAAAACGAATCCACAAGAAAATATTATTACGGAAAACGAAGATGTATGAAGTCGGCAAAAGACCCTCCGACTAGAAATCATCAATCACATTTATAACATCGTAATACCAATGGCTAATGTGAACGTCCCGACAGAAAGTGAACCAGTAAGTTTATTCAATTTGTTTCTTAGTCCAAATATAAAGAACAAAATTATACTCCACACAAACGAAAGACTCGAGTTATTGAGGCAGAAATATAAAAGGACAAACAAACCTGAGTTGAGAGATGTAGATGAGATTGAATTAGATGCTTTTTAGGTTTGCTGTTGTTCAGTGGGCTTTCAATAATCAAAAGATTTCAAATGATTTTGATATTTTTGATATTATGAATTTTTATCCAGATATTCCAACGGGAACGGGAACCACGAGGGTGAAACCGAGAGCGGCGGCTAGTTGACAATAATAACAATGCCAGTTCAAAAAGTGTAGCGGCGTGAAACGCACGCTCTTCATGAAAGATGATAAAAAATATTCTAAGTGTGTTGTGTATCGTGATCAGTGTGGCAGCTGATTTCGAATATACCTAACGGACGATCCAATCCAAAGAATCGGAGGCCGAATATACAAAAAGGAACCGCTCACAGATCAGTATTCAAGTCCGAAAGACTCTTCTAGTTTCATTATATGTTCTTGTAAGCTAAGAATAGATAATTATATCATTTAAATATACTAGGCAGTGTATTACTTTCAGTCCGCGCAACACTTATTAATCGCTCTCTGAAAGGTTGCTGGAGCTGTCTTTAACCCGAACGGCATGCGAGTAAATTCGTAATGTCCTGAGCTCGTGGTGAAGGCTGTCTTCTTTTTCTACCTCTATCTGATGGTAGCCACTGGCCAGGTCCAAAGTGGAAAAGTAACTGCTTCGGCCCAACTTATCGAATAAGTCAGTAATGTTAGGTAATGGATACTTGTCGTCTATGGTTATCTCGTTCAATCGTCTATAGTCAATTACTAATCGATATTTTTTCTCGTTAATGGCATCTACTTTTTTAGGTACCAGGTGAACTGGAACACTGCAAGGTGAGCGGGACTCTGTTACAATATTATTTTCTAGCATTTTATCGACTTGTTTATAAATTTCGTCGTTAACTGCTTGATTTTCTGTCGTCTGTTCGTCGTTAGTTGCCTATAAGGGCGTACGTATAAAGGATTTTCGTTGCGAGTCCGGATACGATGTTTCACCTCATTCGTAAAAGTTAAAGGTAAGTGCTCAGAATAGTATATGTCTTTATATTCTGGACAGAGTTTAAAAATACATTCCTTTTCTTCTGTATTCCTATGTTCCAAGCGAAACTTACTAATGTTATTACTTAATACATCACCAATCTGCTGTGAAGATTGTGTATTATTATTTAAATAATTAATTTTATACTTTTCATAACTGTAATCTTTACTTACTATAAAAGGTCTTGTAATTGTTAAATTTATTTCTTTATTAACGTATTTTGTATAACAGTAAATGCATTACCATTTACGCAATTTTATAAAAAAAAGTTATCAGTGTATAACTTCACCACCTTTGACATGACATCAAGAGAATGTTTCTGCTACACATGGCACGAAGGTAAGAGTAAACGTGGAGCTTGTGAGATTTCTACTGCCTTGTGCTGATTACTGAAAAAAAAATTTTTTTTAATATAGATAGCTCGGCAAATGACTCCATCCCACATGAGGTTAAGTGGAAATGGAGTTCAGACGCGAAAATAACTGGTGCAGCGTAAAAACAAACATAGCATCAGTTAACCTCACTCTACCGGCCGATCACAAGGTGATTTTTCACGCCTCTTTTGAAAGACCCTATATCATAGGAAGGAGGGATAACGTGTGCTGGTAGACTATTCCATCTTTTGGAGGTGCGACAAAAAAACGAGTCACCAAATTTCTTTGTGCGCGATGGGATATTTGAGACAGTGAAGCGGTGACTCCGAAGAGCAGCACGTGTACTCCTATGAAAGAAGGGAGAAGGTGGGATGAGGTCAAAGAGCTCTTCAGAGCACTCGTCATGTAATAAGCGGTAAAACACGCTGAGTGACGCAACATCTCTACGCAATTGCAGAGATTCGAGAGTATTAGCGACTTCTGCATTGCTGTCCAAGGCATCGAGGAGGTACTTTGCGGAACCGGAAGTGATGAAAAAAACATCAAAAAGTTTATTTATTTGCTGATGGATACAGTGGGCAAAACAAAAATTCTATAACTGCTTGCACTTTGCTTTAAATAATAGACAATTGTTCTAATATTGAGGAAATTGTTTTACGTTTCTCAATTCCCGGTCATGGACAAAGTGAGGGAGAGATTCGGCGCACACTGCCATTAAATAGTTATGCTATAAAAAAAAGTGAAAACATTTTTATTCCTAGTCAGCTGGTACGTATTTTTAAATTGGCTAGCAGGAACAAGCCATATGAAGTCATTAGGCTTCAGTATTTAGATATGCAACATTTCAAAAAAAATCAAGCGACTTGAAGCTCTACTCATTACACTCAGACAGTTCTGGTCAATCAGTTAATTGGACAGAAATGGTTAAAGTCCAAGTCGTTAGAAAGCAATCCCACTGATATTTTTTTTCAATACTAGCCATGCAGAAACAATCTCGAGAAAATTATCTCTCAGAAGAAATATCAGAAGAAATACACCCCAGTAATAAAATTAAATGAATATGTTGATTTTTATACTTCGATCATGATCGAAGTTTTTATTAGTCTTTAAATCATTAATTTTTAGGTTAAGTATAACATTGGTTACTACTATTTTCTATAATGACTTGATAAGTTGATTTTACTTTGTTCACTAATATTACAATATTATTGAATTAGTTTGATGATATTTTTTTTCAGATGGTTCTTCAGCAAATGAGAATTACATCCTGCCACACGAGGCTGAAGTAGACTCCTCATCGGATAGCGATGACAATATCCCCTTGGCAGAACTACCGAATGAAACGGGAATAGAAGAAGCCGATCCTGACTCAGACACTGATGAACCTACGACATAAAACGAATCCACAAGAAAATATTATTACGGAAAACGAAGATGTATGAAGTCGGCAAAAGACCCTCCGACTAGAAATCATCAATCACATTTATAACATCGTAATACCAATGGCTAATGTGAACGTCCCGACAGAAAGTGAACCAGTAAGTTTATTCAATTTGTTTCTTAGTCCAAATATAAAGAACAAAATTATACTCCACACAAACGAAAGACTCGAGTTATTGAGGCAGAAATATAAAAGGACAAACAAACCTGAGTTGAGAGATGTAGATGAGATTGAATTAGATGCTTTTTAGGTTTGCTGTTGTTCAGTGGGCTTTCAATAATCAAAAGATTTCAAATGATTTTGATATTTTTGATATTATGAATTTTTATCCAGATATTCCAACGGGAACGGGAACCACGAGGGTGAAACCGAGAGCGGCCGCTAGTTGACAATAATAACAATGCCAGTTCAAAAAGTGTAGCGGCGTGAAACGCACGCTCTTCATGAAAGATGATAAAAAATATTCTAAGTGTGTTGTGTATCGTGATCAGTGTGGCAGCTGATTTCGAATATACCTAACGGACGATCCAATTCAAAGAATCGGAGGCCGAATATACAAAAAGGAACCGCTCACAGATCAGTATTCAAGTCCGAAAGACTCTTCTAGTTTCATTATATGTTCTTGTAAGCTAAGAATAGATAATTATATCATTTAAATATACTAGGCAGTGTATTACTTTCAGTCCGCGCAACACTTATTAATCGCTCTCTGAAAGGTTGCTGGAGCTGTCTTTAACCCGAACGGCATGCGAGTAAATTCGTAATGACCTGAGCTCGTGGTGAAGGCTGTCTTCTTTTTCTACCTCTATCTAATGGTAGCCACTGGCCAGGTCCAAAGTGGAAAAGTAACTGCTTCGGCCCAACTTATCGAATAAGTCAGTAATGTTAGGTAATGGATACTTGTCGTCTATGGTTATCTCGTTCAATCGTCTATAGTCAATTACTAATCGATATTTTTTCTCGTTAATGGCATCTACTTTTTTAGGTACCAGGTGAACTGGAACACTGCAAGGTGAGCGGGACTCTGTTACAATATTATTTTCTAGCATTTTATCGACTTGTTTATAAATTTCGTCGTTAACTGCTTGATTTTCTGTCGTCTGTTCGTCGTTAGTTGCCTATAAGGGCGTACGTATAAAGGATTTTCGTTGCGAGTCCGGATACGATGTTTCACCTCATTCGTAAAAGTTAAAGGTAAGTGCTCAGAATAGTATATGTCTTTATATTCTGGACAGAGTTTAAAAATACATTCCTTTTCTTCTGTATTCCTATGTTCCAAGCGAAACTTACTAATGTTATTACTTAATACATCACCAATCTGCTGTGAAGATTGTGTATTATTATTTAAATAATTAATTTTATACTTTTCATAACTGTAATCTTTACTTACTATAAAAGGTCTTGTAATTGTTAAATTTATTTCTTTATTAACGTATTTTGTATAACAGTAAATGCATTACCATTTACGCAATTTTATAAAAAAAAGTTATCAGTGTATAACTTCACCACCTTTGACATGACATCAAGAGAATGTTTCTGCTACACATGGCACGAAGGTAAGAGTAAACGTGGAGCTTGTGAGATTTCTACTGCCTTGTGCTGATTACTGAAAAAAAAATTTTTTTTAATATAGATAGCTCGGCAAATGACTCCATCCCACATGAGGTTAAGTGGAAATGGAGTTCAGACGCGAAAATAACTGGTGCAGCGTAAAAACAAACATAGCATCAGTTAACCTCACTCTACCGGCCGATCACAAGGTGATTTTTCACGCCTCTTTTGAAAGACCCTATATCATAGGAAGGAGGGATAACGTGTGCTGGTAGACTATTCCATCTTTTGGAGGTGCGACAAAAAAACGAGTCACCAAATTTCTTTGTGCGCGATGGGATATTTGAGACAGTGAAGCGGTGACTCCGAAGAGCAGCACGTGTACTCCTATGAAAGAAGGGAGAAGGTGGGATGAGGTCAAAGAGCTCTTCAGAGCACTCGTCATATAATAAGCGGTAAAACACGCTGAGTGACGCAACATCTCTACGCAATTGCAGAGATTCGAGAGTATTAGCGACTTCTGCATTGCTGTCCAAGGCATCGAGGAGGTACTTTGCGGAACCGGAAGTGATGAAAAAAACATCAAAAAGTTTATTTATTTGCTGATGGATACAGTGGGCAAAACAAAAATTCTATAACTGCTTGCACTTTGCTTTAAATAATAGACAATTGTTCTAATATTGAGGAAATTGTTTTACGTTTCTCAATTCCCGGTCATGGACAAAGTGAGGGAGAGATTCGGCGCACACTGCCATTAAATAGTTATGCTATAAAAAAAAGTGAAAACATTTTTATTCCTAGTCAGCTGGTACGTATTTTTAAATTGGCTAGCAGGAACAAGCCATATGAAGTCATTAGGCTTCAGTATTTAGATATGCAACATTTCAAAAAAAATCAAGCGACTTGAAGCTCTACTCATTACACTCAGACAGTTCTGGTCAATCAGTTAATTGGACAGAAATGGTTAAAGTCCAAGTCGTTAGAAAGCAATCCCACTGATATTTTTTTTCAATACTAGCCATGCAGAAACAATCTCGAGAAAATTATCTCTCAGAAGAAATATCAGAAGAAATACACCCCAGTAATAAAATTAAATGAATATGTTGATTTTTATACTTCGATCATGATCGAAGTTTTTATTAGTCTTTAAATCATTAATTTTTAGGTTAAGTATAACATTGGTTACTACTATTTTCTATAATGACTTGATAAGTTGATTTTACTTTGTTCACTAATATTACAATATTATTGAATTAGTTTGATGATATTTTTTTTCAGATGGTTCTTCAGCAAATGAGAATTACATCCTGCCACACGAGGCTGAAGTAGACTCCTCATCGGATAGCGATGACAATATCCCCTTGGCAGAACTACCGAATGAAACGGGAATAGAAGAAGCCGATCCTGACTCAGACACTGATGAACCTACGACATAAAACGAATCCACAAGAAAATATTATTACGGAAAACGAAGATGTATGAAGTCGGCAAAAGACCCTCCGACTAGAAATCATCAATCACATTTATAACATCGTAATACCAATGGCTAATGTGAACGTCCCGACAGAAAGTGAACCAGTAAGTTTATTCAATTTGTTTCTTAGTCCAAATATAAAGAAC
Organism: Eudonia lacustrata; assembly: GCA_947562085.1. Taxonomy (NCBI): domain Eukaryota; kingdom Metazoa; phylum Arthropoda; class Insecta; order Lepidoptera; family Crambidae; genus Eudonia; species Eudonia lacustrata. The sequence continues at coordinate 16,118,891 of OX387339.1, forward strand.
AAAATTATACTCCACACAAACGAAAGACTCGAGTTATTGAGGCAGAAATATAAAAGGACAAACAAACCTGAGTTGAGAGATGTAGATGAGATTGAATTAGATGCTTTTTAGGTTTGCTGTTGTTCAGTGGGCTTTCAATAATCAAAAGATTTCAAATGATTTTGATATTTTTGATATTATGAATTTTTATCCAGATATTCCAACGGGAACGGGAACCACGAGGGTGAAACCGAGAGCGGCGGCTAGTTGACAATAATAACAATGCCAGTTCAAAAAGTGTAGCGGCGTGAAACGCACGCTCTTCATGAAAGATGATAAAAAATATTCTAAGTGTGTTGTGTATCGTGATCAGTGTGGCAGCTGATTTCGAATATACCTAACGGACGATCCAATCCAAAGAATCGGAGGCCGAATATACAAAAAGGAACCGCTCACAGATCAGTATTCAAGTCCGAAAGACTCTTCTAGTTTCATTATATGTTCTTGTAAGCTAAGAATAGATAATTATATCATTTAAATATACTAGGCAGTGTATTACTTTCAGTCCGCGCAACACTTATTAATCGCTCTCTGAAAGGTTGCTGGAGCTGTCTTTAACCCGAACGGCATGCGAGTAAATTCGTAATGTCCTGAGCTCGTGGTGAAGGCTGTCTTCTTTTTCTACCTCTATCTGATGGTAGCCACTGGCCAGGTCCAAAGTGGAAAAGTAACTGCTTCGGCCCAACTTATCGAATAAGTCAGTAATGTTAGGTAATGGATACTTGTCGTCTATGGTTATCTCGTTCAATCGTCTATAGTCAATTACTAATCGATATTTTTTCTCGTTAATGGCATCTACTTTTTTAGGTACCAGGTGAACTGGAACACTGCAAGGTGAGCGGGACTCTGTTACAATATTATTTTCTAGCATTTTATCGACTTGTTTATAAATTTCGTCGTTAACTGCTTGATTTTCTGTCGTCTGTTCGTCGTTAGTTGCCTATAAGGGCGTACGTATAAAGGATTTTCGTTGCGAGTCCGGATACGATGTTTCACCTCATTCGTAAAAGTTAAAGGTAAGTGCTCAGAATAGTATATGTCTTTATATTCTGGACAGAGTTTAAAAATACATTCCTTTTCTTCTGTATTCCTATGTTCCAAGCGAAACTTACTAATGTTATTACTTAATACATCACCAATCTGCTGTGAAGATTGTGTATTATTATTTAAATAATTAATTTTATACTTTTCATAACTGTAATCTTTACTTACTATAAAAGGTCTTGTAATTGTTAAATTTATTTCTTTATTAACGTATTTTGTATAACAGTAAATGCATTACCATTTACGCAATTTTATAAAAAAAAGTTATCAGTGTATAACTTCACCACCTTTGACATGACATCAAGAGAATGTTTCTGCTACACATGGCACGAAGGTAAGAGTAAACGTGGAGCTTGTGAGATTTCTACTGCCTTGTGCTGATTACTGAAAAAAAAATTTTTTTTAATATAGATAGCTCGGCAAATGACTCCATCCCACATGAGGTTAAGTGGAAATGGAGTTCAGACGCGAAAATAACTGGTGCAGCGTAAAAACAAACATAGCATCAGTTAACCTCACTCTACCGGCCGATCACAAGGTGATTTTTCACGCCTCTTTTGAAAGACCCTATATCATAGGAAGGAGGGATAACGTGTGCTGGTAGACTATTCCATCTTTTGGAGGTGCGACAAAAAAACGAGTCACCAAATTTCTTTGTGCGCGATGGGATATTTGAGACAGTGAAGCGGTGACTCCGAAGAGCAGCACGTGTACTCCTATGAAAGAAGGGAGAAGGTGGGATGAGGTCAAAGAGCTCTTCAGAGCACTCGTCATGTAATAAGCGGTAAAACACGCTGAGTGACGCAACATCTCTACGCAATTGCAGAGATTCGAGAGTATTAGCGACTTCTGCATTGCTGTCCAAGGCATCGAGGAGGTACTTTGCGGAACCGGAAGTGATGAAAAAAACATCAAAAAGTTTATTTATTTGCTGATGGATACAGTGGGCAAAACAAAAATTCTATAACTGCTTGCACTTTGCTTTAAATAATAGACAATTGTTCTAATATTGAGGAAATTGTTTTACGTTTCTCAATTCCCGGTCATGGACAAAGTGAGGGAGAGATTCGGCGCACACTGCCATTAAATAGTTATGCTATAAAAAAAAGTGAAAACATTTTTATTCCTAGTCAGCTGGTACGTATTTTTAAATTTGCTAGCAGGAACAAGCCATATGAAGTCATTAGGCTTCAGTATTTAGATATGCAACATTTCAAAAAAAATCAAGCGACTTGAAGCTCTACTCATTACACTCAGACAGTTCTGGTCAATCAGTTAATTGGACAGAAATGGTTAAAGTCCAAGTCGTTAGAAAGCAATCCCACTGATATTTTTTTTCAATACTAGCCATGCAGAAACAATCTCGAGAAAATTATCTCTCAGAAGAAATATCAGAAGAAATACACCCCAGTAATAAAATTAAATGAATATGTTGATTTTTATACTTCGATCATGATCGAAGTTTTTATTAGTCTTTAAATCATTAATTTTTAGGTTAAGTATAACATTGGTTACTACTATTTTCTATAATGACTTGATAAGTTGATTTTACTTTGTTCACTAATATTACAATATTATTGAATTAGTTTGATGATATTTTTTTTCAGATGGTTCTTCAGCAAATGAGAATTACATCCTGCCACACGAGGCTGAAGTAGACTCCTCATCGGATAGCGATGACAATATCCCCTTGGCAGAACTACCGAATGAAACGGGAATAGAAGAAGCCGATCCTGACTCAGACACTGATGAACCTACGACATAAAACGAATCCACAAGAAAATATTATTACGGAAAACGAAGATGTATGAAGTCGGCAAAAGACCCTCCGACTAGAAATCATCAATCACATTTATAACATCGTAATACCAATGGCTAATGTGAACGTACCAACGGGAACGGGAACCACGAGGGTGAAACCGAGAGCGGCCGCTAGTTGACAATAATAACAATGCCAGTTCAAAAAGTGTAGCGGCGTGAAACGCACGCTCTTCATGAAAGATGATAAAAAATATTCTAAGTGTGTTGTGTATCGTGATCAGTGTGGCAGCTGATTTCGAATATACCTAACGGACGATCCAATTCAAAGAATCGGAGGCCGAATATACAAAAAGGAACCGCTCACAGATCAGTATTCAAGTCCGAAAGACTCTTCTAGTTTCATTATATGTTCTTGTAAGCTAAGAATAGATAATTATATCATTTAAATATACTAGGCAGTGTATTACTTTCAGTCCGCGCAACACTTATTAATCGCTCTCTGAAAGGTTGCTGGAGCTGTCTTTAACCCGAACGGCATGCGAGTAAATTCGTAATGTCCTGAGCTCGTGGTGAAGGCTGTCTTCTTTTTCTACCTCTATCTAATGGTAGCCACTGGCCAGGTCCAAAGTGGAAAAGTAACTGCTTCGGCCCAACTTATCGAATAAGTCAGTAATGTTAGGTAATGGATACTTGTCGTCTATGGTTATCTCGTTCAATCGTCTATAGTCAATTACTAATCGATATTTTTTCTCGTTAATGGCATCTACTTTTTTAGGTACCAGGTGAACTGGAACACTGCAAGGTGAGCGGGACTCTGTTACAATATTATTTTCTAGCATTTTATCGACTTGTTTATAAATTTCGTCGTTAACTGCTTGATTTTCTGTCGTCTGTTCGTCGTTAGTTGCCTATAAGGGCGTACGTATAAAGGATTTTCGTTGCGAGTCCGGATACGATGTTTCACCTCATTCGTAAAAGTTAAAGGTAAGTGCTCAGAATAGTATATGTCTTTATATTCTGGACAGAGTTTAAAAATACATTCCTTTTCTTCTGTATTCCTATGTTCCAAGCGAAACTTACTAATGTTATTACTTAATACATCACCAATCTGCTGTGAAGATTGTGTATTATTATTTAAATAATTAATTTTATACTTTTCATAACTGTAATCTTTACTTACTATAAAAGGTCTTGTAATTGTTAAATTTATTTCTTTATTAACGTATTTTGTATAACAGTAAATGCATTACCATTTACGCAATTTTATAAAAAAAAGTTATCAGTGTATAACTTCACCACCTTTGACATGACATCAAGAGAATGTTTCTGCTACACATGGCACGAAGGTAAGAGTAAACGTGGAGCTTGTGAGATTTCTACTGCCTTGTGCTGATTACTGAAAAAAAAATTTTTTTTAATATAGATAGCTCGGCAAATGACTCCATCCCACATGAGGTTAAGTGGAAATGGAGTTCAGACGCGAAAATAACTGGTGCAGCGTAAAAACAAACATAGCATCAGTTAACCTCACTCTACCGGCCGATCACAAGGTGATTTTTCACGCCTCTTTTGAAAGACCCTATATCATAGGAAGGAGGGATAACGTGTGCTGGTAGACTATTCCATCTTTTGGAGGTGCGACAAAAAAACGAGTCACCAAATTTCTTTGTGCGCGATGGGATATTTGAGACAGTGAAGCGGTGACTCCGAAGAGCAGCACGTGTACTCCTATGAAAGAAGGGAGAAGGTGGGATGAGGTCAAAGAGCTCTTCAGAGCACTCGTCATGTAATAAGCGGTAAAACACGCTGAGTGACGCAACATCTCTACGCAATTGCAGAGATTCGAGAGTATTAGCGACTTCTGCATTGCTGTCCAAGGCATCGAGGAGGTACTTTGCGGAACCGGAAGTGATGAAAAAAACATCAAAAAGTTTATTTATTTGCTGATGGATACAGTGGGCAAAACAAAAATTCTATAACTGCTTGCACTTTGCTTTAAATAATAGACATTTGTTCTAATATTGAGGAAATTGTTTTACGTTTCTCAATTCCCGGTCATGGACAAAGTGAGGGAGAGATTCGGCGCACACTGCCATTAAATAGTTATGCTATAAAAAAAAGTGAAAACATTTTTATTCCTAGTCAGCTGGTACGTATTTTTAAATTGGCTAGCAGGAACAAGCCATATGAAGTCATTAGGCTTCAGTATTTAGATATGCAACATTTCAAAAAAAATCAAGCGACTTGAAGCTCTACTCATTACACTCAGACAGTTCTGGTCAATCAGTTAATTGGACAGAAATGGTTAAAGTCCAAGTCGTTAGAAAGCAATCCCACTGATATTTTTTTTCAATACTAGCCATGCAGAAACAATCTCGAGAAAATTATCTCTCAGAAGAAATATCAGAAGAAATACACCCCAGTAATAAAATTAAATGAATATGTTGATTTTTATACTTCGATCATGATCGAAGTTTTTATTAGTCTTTAAATCATTAATTTTTAGGTTAAGTATAACATTGGTTACTACTATTTTCTATAATGACTTGATAAGTTGATTTTACTTTGTTCACTAATATTACAATATTATTGAATTAGTTTGATGATATTTTTTTTCAGATGGTTCTTCAGCAAATGAGAATTACATCCTGCCACACGAGGCTGAAGTAGACTCCTCATCGGATAGCGATGACAATATCTCCTTGGCAGAACTACCGAATGAAACGGGAATAGAAGAAGCCGATCCTGACTCAGACACTGATGAACCTACGACATAAAACGAATCCACAAGAAAATATTATTACGGAAAACGAAGATGTATGAAGTCGGCAAAAGACCCTCCGACTAGAAATCATCAATCACATTTATAACATCGTAATACCAATGGCTAATGTGAACGTCCCGACAGAAAGTGAACCAGTAAGTTTATTCAATTTGTTTCTTAGTCCAAATATAAAGAACAAAATTATACTCCACACAAACGAAAGACTCGAGTTATTGAGGCAGAAATATAAAAGGACAAACAAACCTGAGTTGAGAGATGTAGATGAGATTGAATTAGATGCTTTTTAGGTTTGCTGTTGTTCAGTGGGCTTTCAATAATCAAAAGATTTCAAATGATTTTGATATTTTTGATATTATGAATTTTTATCCAGATATTCCAACGGGAACGGGAACCACGAGGGTGAAACCGAGAGCGGCGGCTAGTTGACAATAATAACAATGCCAGTTCAAAAAGTGTAGCGGCGTGAAACGCACGCTCTTCATGAAAGATGATAAAAAATATTCTAAGTGTGTTGTGTATCGTGATCAGTGTGGCAGCTGATTTCGAATATACCTAACGGACGATCCAATTCAAAGAATCGGAGGCCGAATATACAAAAAGGAACCGCTCACAGATCAGTATTCAAGTCCGAAAGACTCTTCTAGTTTCATTATATGTTCTTGTAAGCTAAGAATAGATAATTATATCATTTAAATATACTAGGCAGTGTATTACTTTCAGTCCGCGCAACACTTATTAATCGCTCTCTGAAAGGTTGCTGGAGCTGTCTTTAACCCGAACGGCATGCGAGTAAATTCGTAATGTCCTGAGCTCGTGGTGAAGGCTGTCTTCTTTTTCTACCTCTATCTGATGGTAGCCACTGGCCAGGTCCAAAGTGGAAAAGTAACTGCTTCGGCCCAACTTATCGAATAAGTCAGTAATGTTAGGTAATGGATACTTGTCGTCTATGGTTATCTCGTTCAATCGTCTATAGTCAATTACTAATCGATATTTTTTCTCGTTAATGGCATCTACTTTTTTAGGTACCAGGTGAACTGGAACACTGCAAGGTGAGCGGGACTCTGTTACAATATTATTTTCTAGCATTTTATCGACTTGTTTATAAATTTCGTCGTTAACTGCTTGATTTTCTGTCGTCTGTTCGTCGTTAGTTGCCTATAAGGGCGTACGTATAAAGGATTTTCGTTGCGAGTCCGGATACGATGTTTCACCTCATTCGTAAAAGTTAAAGGTAAGTGCTCAGAATAGTATATGTCTTTATATTCTGGACAGAGTTTAAAAATACATTCCTTTTCTTCTGTATTCCTATGTTCCAAGCGAAACTTACTAATGTTATTACTTAATACATCACCAATCTGCTGTGAAGATTGTGTATTATTATTTAAATAATTAATTTTATACTTTTCATAACTGTAATCTTTACTTACTATAAAAGGTCTTGTAATTGTTAAATTTATTTCTTTATTAACGTATTTTGTATAACAGTAAATGCATTACCATTTACGCAATTTTATAAAAAAAAGTTATCAGTGTATAACTTCACCACCTTTGACATGACATCAAGAGAATGTTTCTGCTACACATGGCACGAAGGTAAGAGTAAACGTGGAGCTTGTGAGATTTCTACTGCCTTGTGCTGATTACTGAAAAAAAAATTTTTTTTAATATAGATAGCTCGGCAAATGACTCCATCCCACATGAGGTTAAGTGGAAATGGAGTTCAGACGCGAAAATAACTGGTGCAGCGTAAAAACAAACATAGCATCAGTTAACCTCACTCTACCGGCCGATCACAAGGTGATTTTTCACGCCTCTTTTGAAAGACCCTATATCATAGGAAGGAGGGATAACGTGTGCTGGTAGACTATTCCATCTTTTGGAGGTGCGACAAAAAAACGAGTCACCAAATTTCTTTGTGCGCGATGGGATATTTGAGACAGTGAAGCGGTGACTCCGAAGAGCAGCACGTGTACTCCTATGAAAGAAGGGAGAAGGTGGGATGAGGTCAAAGAGCTCTTCAGAGCACTCGTCATGTAATAAGCGGTAAAACACGCTGAGTGACGCAACATCTCTACGCAATTGCAGAGATTCGAGAGTATTAGCGACTTCTGCATTGCTGTCCAAGGCATCGAGGAGGTACTTTGCGGAACCGGAAGTGATGAAAAAAACATCAAAAAGTTTATTTATTTGCTGATGGATACAGTGGGCAAAACAAAAATTCTATAACTGCTTGCACTTTGCTTTAAATAATAGACAATTGTTCTAATATTGAGGAAATTGTTTTACGTTTCTCAATTCCCGGTCATGGACAAAGTGAGGGAGAGATTCGGCGCACACTGCCATTAAATAGTTATGCTATAAAAAAAAGTGAAAACATTTTTATTCCTAGTCAGCTGGTACGTATTTTTAAATTGGCTAGCAGGAACAAGCCATATGAAGTCATTAGGCTTCAGTATTTAGATATGCAACATTTCAAAAAAAATCAAGCGACTTGAAGCTCTACTCATTACACTCAGACAGTTCTGGTCAATCAGTTAATTGGACAGAAATGGTTAAAGTCCAAGTCGTTAGAAAGCAATCCCACTGATATTTTTTTTCAATACTAGCCATGCAGAAACAATCTCGACAAAATTATCTCTCAGAAGAAATACACCCCAGTAATAAAATTAAATGAATATGTTGATTTTTATACTTCGATCATGATCGAAGTTTTTATTAGTCTTTAAATCATTAATTTTTAGGTTAAGTATAACATTGGTTACTACTATTTTCTATAATGACTTGATAAGTTGATTTTACTTTGTTCACTAATATTACAATATTATTGAATTAGTTTGATGATATTTTTTTTCAGATGGTTCTTCAGCAAATGAGAATTACATCCTGCCACACGAGGCTGAAGTAGACTCCTCATCGGATAGCGATGACAATATCCCCTTGGCAGAACTACCGAATGAAACGGGAATAGAAGAAGCCGATCCTGACTCAGACACTGATGAACCTACGACATAAAACGAATCCACAAGAAAATATTATTACGGAAAACGAAGATGTATGAAGTCGGCAAAAGACCCTCCGACTAGAAATCATCAATCACATTTATAACATCGTAATACCAATGGCTAATGTGAACGTCCCGACAGAAAGTGAACCAGTAAGTTTATTCAATTTGTTTCTTAGTCCAAATATAAAGAACAAAATTATACTCCACACAAACGAAAGACTCGAGTTATTGAGGCAGAAATATAAAAGGACAAACAAACCTGAGTTGAGAGATGTAGATGAGATTGAATTAGATGCTTTTTAGGTTTGCTGTTGTTCAGTGGGCTTTCAATAATCAAAAGATTTCAAATGATTTTGATATTTTTGATATTATGAATTTTTATCCAGATATTCCAACGGGAACGGGAACCACGAGGGTGAAACCGAGAGCGGCGGCTAGTTGACAATAATAACAATGCCAGTTCAAAAAGTGTAGCGGCGTGAAACGCACGCTCTTCATGAAAGATGATAAAAAATATTCTAAGTGTGTTGTGTATCGTGATCAGTGTGGCAGCTGATTTCGAATATACCTAACGGACGATCCAATTCAAAGAATCGGAGGCCGAATATACAAAAAGGAACCGCTCACAGATCAGTATTCAAGTCCGAAAGACTCTTCTAGTTTCATTATATGTTCTTGTAAGCTAAGAATAGATAATTATATCATTTAAATATACTAGGCAGTGTATTACTTTCAGTCCGCGCAACACTTATTAATCGCTCTCTGAAAGGTTGCTGGAGCTGTCTTTAACCCGAACGGCATGCGAGTAAATTCGTAATGTCCTGAGCTCGTGGTGAAGGCTGTCTTCTTTTTCTACCTCTATCTGATGGTAGCCACTGGCCAGGTCCAAAGTGGAAAAGTAACTGCTTCGGCCCAACTTATCGAATAAGTCAGTAATGTTAGGTAATGGATACTTGTCGTCTATGGTTATCTCGTTCAATCGTCTATAGTCAATTACTAATCGATATTTTTTCTCGTTAATGGCATTTACTTTTTTAGGTACCAGGTGAACTGGAACACTGCAAGGTGAGCGGGACTCTGTTACAATATTATTTTCTAGCATTTTATCGACTTGTTTATAAATTTCGTCGTTAACTGCTTGATTTTCTGTCGTCTGTTCGTCGTTAGTTGCCTATAAGGGCGTACGTATAAAGGATTTTCGTTGCGAGTCCGGATACGATGTTTCACCTCATTCGTAAAAGTTAAAGGTAAGTGCTCAGAATAGTATATGTCTTTATATTCTGGACAGAGTTTAAAAATACGTTCCTTTTCTTCTGTATTCCTATGTTCCAAGCGAAACTTACTAATGTTATTACTTAATACATCACCAATCTGCTGTGAAGATTGTGTATTATTATTTAAATAATTAATTTTATACTTTTCATAACTGTAATCTTTACTTACTATAAAAGGTCTTGTAATTGTTAAATTTATTTCTTTATTAACGTATTTTGTATAACAGTAAATGCATTACCATTTACGCAATTTTATAAAAAAAAGTTATCAGTGTATAACTTCACCACCTTTGACATGACATCAAGAGAATGTTTCTGCTACACATGGCACGAAGGTAAGAGTAAACGTGGAGCTTGTGAGATTTCTACTGCCTTGTGCTGATTACTGAAAAAAAAATTTTTTTTAATATAGATAGCTCGGCAAATGACTCCATCCCACATGAGGTTAAGTGGAAATGGAGTTCAGACGCGAAAATAACTGGTGCAGCGTAAAAACAAACATAGCATCAGTTAACCTCACTCTACCGGCCGATCACAAGGTGATTTTTCACGCCTCTTTTGAAAGACCCTATATCATAGGAAGGAGGGATAACGTGTGCTGGTAGACTATTCCATCTTTTGGAGGTGCGACAAAAAAACGAGTCACCAAATTTCTTTGTGCGCGATGGGATATTTGAGACAGTGAAGCGGTGACTCCGAAGAGCAGCACGTGTACTCCTATGAAAGAAGGGAGAAGGTGGGATGAGGTCAAAGAGCTCTTCAGAGCACTCGTCATGTAATAAGCGGTAAAACACGCTGAGTGACGCAACATCTCTACGCAATTGCAGAGATTCGAGAGTATTAGCGACTTCTGCATTGCTGTCCAAGGCATCGAGGAGGTACTTTGCGGAACCGGAAGTGATGAAAAAAACATCAAAAAGTTTATTTATTTGCTGATGGATACAGTGGGCAAAACAAAAATTCTATAACTGCTTGCACTTTGCTTTAAATAATAGACAATTGTTCTAATATTGAGGAAATTGTTTTACGTTTCTCAATTCCCGGTCATGGACAAAGTGAGGGAGAGATTCGGCGCACACTGCCATTAAATAGTTATGCTATAAAAAAAAGTGAAAACATTTTTATTCCTAGTCAGCTGGTACGTATTTTTAAATTGGCTAGCAGGAACAAGCCATATGAAGTCATTAGGCTTCAGTATTTAGATATGCAACATTTCAAAAAAAATCAAGCGACTTGAAGCTCTACTCATTACACTCAGACAGTTCTGGTCAATCAGTTAATTGGACAGAAATGGTTAAAGTCCAAGTCGTTAGAAAGCAATCCCACTGATATTTTTTTTCAATACTAGCCATGCAGAAACAATCTCGACAAAATTATCTCTCAGAAGAAATACACCCCAGTAATAAAATTAAATGAATATGTTGATTTTTATACTTCGATCATGATCGAAGTTTTTATTAGTCTTTAAATCATTAATTTTTAGGTTAAGTATAACATTGGTTACTACTATTTTCTATAATGACTTGATAAGTTGATTTTACTTTGTTCACTAATATTACAATATTATTGAATTAGTTTGATGATATTTTTTTTCAGATGGTTCTTCAGCAAATGAGAATTACATCCTGCCACACGAGGCTGAAGTAGACTCCTCATCGGATAGCGATGACAATATCCCCTTGGCAGAACTACCGAATGAAACGGGAATAGAAGAAGCCGATCCTGACTCAGACACTGATGAACCTACGACATAAAACGAATCCACAAGAAAATATTATTACGGAAAACGAAGATGTATGAAGTCGGCAAAAGACCCTCCGACTAGAAATCATCAATCACATTTATAACATCGTAATACCAATGGCTAATGTGAACGTCCCGACAGAAAGTGAACCAGTAAGTTTATTCAATTTGTTTCTTAGTCCAAATATAAAGAACAAAATTATACTCCACACAAACGAAAGACTCGAGTTATTGAGGCAGAAATATAAAAGGACAAACAAACCTGAGTTGAGAGATGTAGATGAGATTGAATTAGATGCTTTTTAGGTTTGCTGTTGTTCAGTGGGCTTTCAATAATCAAAAGATTTCAAATGATTTTGATATTTTTGATATTATGAATTTTTATCCAGATATTCCAACGGGAACGGGAACCACGAGGGTGAAACCGAGAGCGGCCGCTAGTTGACAATAATAACAATGCCAGTTCAAAAAGTGTAGCGGCGTGAAACGCACGCTCTTCATGAAAGATGATAAAAAATATTCTAAGTGTGTTGTGTATCGTGATCAGTGTGGCAGCTGATTTCGAATATACCTAACGGACGATCCAATTCAAAGAATCGGAGGCCGAATATACAAAAAGGAACCGCTCACAGATCAGTATTCAAGTCCGAAAGACTCTTCTAGTTTCATTATATGTTCTTGTAAGCTAAGAATAGATAATTATATCATTTAAATATACTAGGCAGTGTATTACTTTCAGTCCGCGCAACACTTATTAATCGCTCTCTGAAAGGTTGCTGGAGCTGTCTTTAACCCGAACGGCATGCGAGTAAATTCGTAATGTCCTGAGCTCGTGGTGAAGGCTGTCTTCTTTTTCTACCTCTATCTGATGGTAGCCACTGGCCAGGTCCAAAGTGGAAAAGTAACTGCTTCGGCCCAACTTATCGAATAAGTCAGTAATGTTAGGTAATGGATACTTGTCGTCTATGGTTATGTCGTTCAATCGTCTATAGTCAATTACTAATCGATATTTTTTCTCGTTAATGGCATCTACTTTTTTAGGTACCAGGTGAACTGGAACACTGCAAGGTGAGCGGGACTCTGTTACAATATTATTTTCTAGCATTTTATCGACTTGTTTATAAATTTCGTCGTTAACTGCTTGATTTTCTGTCGTCTGTTCGTCGTTAGTTGCCTATAAGGGCGTACGTATAAAGGATTTTCGTTGCGAGTCCGGATACGATGTTTCACCTCATTCGTAAAAGTTAAAGGTAAGTGCTCAGAATAGTATATGTCTTTATATTCTGGACAGAGTTTAAAAATACATTCCTTTTCTTCTGTATTCCTATGTTCCAAGCGAAACTTACTAATGTTATTACTTAATACATCACCAATCTGCTGTGAAGATTGTGTATTATTATTTAAATAATTAATTTTATACTTTTCATAACTGTAATCTTTACTTACTATAAAAGGTCTTGTAATTGTTAAATTTATTTCTTTATTAACGTATTTTGTATAACAGTAAATGCATTACCATTTACGCAATTTTATAAAAAAAAGTTATCAGTGTATAACTTCACCACCTTTGACATGACATCAAGAGAATGTTTCTGCTACACATGGCACGAAGGTAAGAGTAAACGTGGAGCTTGTGAGATTTCTACTGCCTTGTGCTGATTACTGAAAAAAAATTTTTTTTTAATATAGATAGCTCGGCAAATGACTCCATCCCACATGAGGTTAAGTGGAAATGGAGTTCAGACGCGAAAATAACTGGTGCAGCGTAAAAACAAACATAGCATCAGTTAACCTCACTCTACCGGCCGATCACAAGGTGATTTTTCACGCCTCTTTTGAAAGACCCTATATCATAGGAAGGAGGGATAACGTGTGCTGGTAGACTATTCCATCTTTTGGAGGTGCGACAAAAAAACGAGTCACCAAATTTCTTTGTGCGCGATGGGATATTTGAGACAGTGAAGCGGTGACTCCGAAGAGCAGCACGTGTACTCCTATGAAAGAAGGGAGAAGGTGGGATGAGGTCAAAGAGCTCTTCAGAGCACTCGTCATGTAATAAGCGGTAAAACACGCTGAGTGACGCAACATCTCTACGCAATTGCAGAGATTCGAGAGTATTAGCGACTTCTGCATTGCTGTCCAAGGCATCGAGGAGGTACTTTGCGGAACCGGAAGTGATGAAAAAAACATCAAAAAGTTTATTTATTTGCTGATGGATACAGTGGGCAAAACAAAAATTCTATAACTGCTTGCACTTTGCTTTAAATAATAGACAATTGTTCTAATATTGAGGAAATTGTTTTACGTTTCTCAATTCCCGGTCATGGACAAAGTGAGGGAGAGATTCGGCGCACACTGCCATTAAATAGTTATGCTATAAAAAAAAGTGAAAACATTTTTATTCCTAGTCAGCTGGTACGTATTTTTAAATTGGCTAGCAGGAACAAGCCATATGAAGTCATTAGGCTTCAGTATTTAGATATGCAACATTTCAAAAAAAATCAAGCGACTTGAAGCTCTACTCATTACACTCAGACAGTTCTGGTCAATCAGTTAATTGGACAGAAATGGTTAAAGTCCAAGTCGTTAGAAAGCAATCCCACTGATATTTTTTTTCAATACTAGCCATGCAGAAACAATCTCGACAAAATTATCTCTCAGAAGAAATACACCCCAGTAATAAAATTAAATGAATATGTTGATTTTTATACTTCGATCATGATCGAAGTTTTTATTAGTCTTTAAATCATTAATTTTTAGGTTAAGTATAACATTGGTTACTACTATTTTCTATAATGACTTGATAAGTTGATTTTACTTTGTTCACTAATATTACAATATTATTGAATTAGTTTGATGATATTTTTTTTCAGATGGTTCTTCAGCAAATGAGAATTACATCCTGCCACACGAGGCTGAAGTAGACTCCTCATCGGATAGCGATGACAATATCCCCTTGGCAGAATTACCGAATGAAACGGGAATAGAAGAAGCCGATCCTGACTCAGACACTGATGAACCTACGACATAAAACGAATCCACAAGAAAATATTATTACGGAAAACGAAGATGTATGAAGTCGGCAAAAGACCCTCCGACTAGAAATCATCAATCACATTTATAACATCGTAATACCATTGGCTAATGTGAACGTCCCGACAGAAAGTGAACCAGTAAGTTTATTCAATTTGTTTCTTAGTCCAAATATAAAGAACAAAATTATACTCCACACAAACGAAAGACTCGAGTTATTGAGGCAGAAATATAAAAGGACAAACAAACCTGAGTTGAGAGATGTAGATGAGATTGAATTAGATGCTTTTTAGGTTTGCTGTTGTTCAGTGGGCTTTCAATAATCAAAAGATTTCAAATGATTTTGATATTTTTGATATTATGAATTTTTATCCAGATATTCCAACGGGAACGGGAACCACGAGGGTGAAACCGAGAGCGGCCGCTAGTTGACAATAATAACAATGCCAGTTCAAAAAGTGTAGCGGCGTGAAACGCACGCTCTTCATGAAAGATGATAAAAAATATTCTAAGTGTGTTGTGTATCGTGATCAGTGTGGCAGCTGATTTCGAATATACCTAACGGACGATCCAATTCAAAGAATCGGAGGCCGAATATACAAAAAGGAACCGCTCACAGATCAGTATTCAAGTCCGAAAGACTCTTCTAGTTTCATTATATGTTCTTGTAAGCTAAGAATAGATAATTATATCATTTAAATATACTAGGCAGTGTATTACTTTCAGTCCGCGCAACACTTATTAATCGCTCTCTGAAAGGTTGCTGGAGCTGTCTTTAACCCGAACGGCATGCGAGTAAATTCGTAATGTCCTGAGCTCGTGGTGAAGGCTGTCTTCTTTTTCTACCTCTATCTGATGGTAGCCACTGGCCAGGTCCAAAGTGGAAAAGTAACTGCTTCGGCCCAACTTATCGAATAAGTCAGTAATGTTAGGTAATGGATACTTGTCGTCTATGGTTATCTCGTTCAATCGTCTATAGTCAATTACTAATCGATATTTTTTCTCGTTAATGGCATCTACTTTTTTAGGTACCAGGTGAACTGGAACACTGCAAGGTGAGCGGGACTCTGTTACAATATTATTTTCTAGCATTTTATCGACTTGTTTATAAATTTCGTCGTTAACTGCTTGATTTTCTGTCGTCTGTTCGTCGTTAGTTGCCTATAAGGGCGTACGTATAAAGGATTTTCGTTGCGAGTCCGGATACGATGTTTCACCTCATTCGTAAAAGTTAAAGGTAAGTGCTCAGAATAGTATATGTCTTTATATTCTGGACAGAGTTTAAAAATACATTCCTTTTCTTCTGTATTCCTATGTTCCAAGCGAAACTTACTAATGTTATTACTTAATACATCACCAATCTGCTGTGAAGATTGTGTATTATTATTTAAATAATTAATTTTATACTTTTCATAACTGTAATCTTTACTTACTATAAAAGGTCTTGTAATTGTTAAATTTATTTCTTTATTAACGTATTTTGTATAACAGTAAATGCATTACCATTTACGCAATTTTATAAAAAAAAGTTATCAGTGTATAACTTCACCACCTTTGACATGACATCAAGAGAATGTTTCTGCTACACATGGCACGAAGGTAAGAGTAAACGTGGAGCTTGTGAGATTTCTACTGCCTTGTGCTGATTACTGAAAAAAAAATTTTTTTTAATATAGATAGCTCGGCAAATGACTCCATCCCACATGAGGTTAAGTGGAAATGGAGTTCAGACGCGAAAATAACTGGTGCAGCGTAAAAACAAACATAGCATCAGTTAACCTCACTCTACCGGCCGATCACAAGGTGATTTTTCACGCCTCTTTTGAAAGACCCTATATCATAGGAAGGAGGGATAACGTGTGCTGGTAGACTATTCCATCTTTTGGAGGTGCGACAAAAAAACGAGTCACCAAATTTCTTTGTGCGCGATGGGATATTTGAGACAGTGAAGCGGTGACTCCGAAGAGCAGCACGTGTACTCCTATGAAAGAAGGGAGAAGGTGGGATGAGGTCAAAGAGCTCTTCAGAGCACTCGTCATGTAATAAGCGGTAAAACACGCTGAGTGACGCAACATCTCTACGCAATTGCAGAGATTCGAGAGTATTAGCGACTTCTGCATTGCTGTCCAAGGCATCGAGGAGGTACTTTGCGGAACCGGAAGTGATGAAAAAAACATCAAAAAGTTTATTTATTTGCTGATGGATACAGTGGGCAAAACAAAAATTCTATAACTGCTTGCACTTTGCTTTAAATAATAGACAATTGTTCTAATATTGAGGAAATTGTTTTACGTTTCTCAATTCCCGGTCATGGACAAAGTGAGGGAGAGATTCGGCGCACACTGCCATTAAATAGTTATGCTATAAAAAAAAGTGAAAACATTTTTATTCCTAGTCAGCTGGTACGTATTTTTAAATTGGCTAGCAGGAACAAGCCATATGAAGTCATTAGGCTTCAGTATTTAGATATGCAACATTTCAAAAAAAATCAAGCGACTTGAAGCTCTACTCATTACACTCAGACAGTTCTGGTCAATCAGTTAATTGGACAGAAATGGTTAAAGTCCAAGTCGTTAGAAAGCAATCCCACTGATATTTTTTTTCAATACTAGCCATGCAGAAACAATCTCGACAAAATTATCTCTCAGAAGAAATACACCCCAGTAATAAAATTAAATGAATATGTTGATTTTTATACTTCGATCATGATCGAAGTTTTTATTAGTCTTTAAATCATTAATTTTTAGGTTAAGTATAACATTGGTTACTACTATTTTCTATAATGACTTGATAAGTTGATTTTACTTTGTTCACTAATATTACAATATTATTGAATTAGTTTGATGATATTTTTTTTCAGATGGTTCTTCAGCAAATGAGAATTACATCCTGCCACACGAGGCTGAAGTAGACTCCTCATCGGATAGCGATGACAATATCCCCTTGGCAGAACTACCGAATGAAACGGGAATAGAAGAAGCCGATCCTGACTCAGACACTGATGAACCTACGACATAAAACGAATCCACAAGAAAATATTATTACGGAAAACGAAGATGTATGAAGTCGGCAAAAGACCCTCCGACTAGAAATCATCAATCACATTTATAACATCGTAATACCAATGGCTAATGTGAACGTCCCGACAGAAAGTGAACCAGTAAGTTTATTCAATTTGTTTCTTAGTCCAAATATAAAGAACAAAATTATACTCCACACAAACGAAAGACTCGAGTTATTGAGGCAGAAATATAAAAGGACAAACAAACCTGAGTTGAGAGATGTAGATGAGATTGAATTAGATGCTTTTTAGGTTTGCTGTTGTTCAGTGGGCTTTCAATAATCAAAAGATTTCAAATGATTTTGATATTTTTGATATTATGAATTTTTATCCAGATATTCCAACGGGAACGGGAACCACGAGGGTGAAACCGAGAGCGGCGGCTAGTTGACAATAATAACAATGCCAGTTCAAAAAGTGTAGCGGCGTGAAACGCACGCTCTTCATGAAAGATGATAAAAAATATTCTAAGTGTGTTGTGTATCGTGATCAGTGTGGCAGCTGATTTCGAATATACCTAACGGACGATCCAATCCAAAGAATCGGAGGCCGAATATACAAAAAGGAACCGCTCACAGATCAGTATTCAAGTCCGAAAGACTCTTCTAGTTTCATTATATGTTCTTGTAAGCTAAGAATAGATAATTATATCATTTAAATATACTAGGCAGTGTATTACTTTCAGTCCGCGCAACACTTATTAATCGCTCTCTGAAAGGTTGCTGGAGCTGTCTTTAACCCGAACGGCATGCGAGTAAATTCGTAATGTCCTGAGCTCGTGGTGAAGGCTGTCTTCTTTTTCTACCTCTATCTGATGGTAGCCACTGGCCAGGTCCAAAGTGGAAAAGTAACTGCTTCGGCCCAACTTATCGAATAAGTCAGTAATGTTAGGTAATGGATACTTGTCGTCTATGGTTATGTCGTTCAATCGTCTATAGTCAATTACTAATCGATATTTTTTCTCGTTAATGGCATCTACTTTTTTAGGTACCAGGTGAACTGGAACACTGCAAGGTGAGCGGGACTCTGTTACAATATTATTTTCTAGCATTTTATCGACTTGTTTATAAATTTCGTCGTTAACTGCTTGATTTTCTGTCGTCTGTTCGTCGTTAGTTGCCTATAAGGGCGTACGTATAAAGGATTTTCGTTGCGAGTCCGGATACGATGTTTCACCTCATTCGTAAAAGTTAAAGGTAAGTGCTCAGAATAGTATATGTCTTTATATTCTGGACAGAGTTTAAAAATACATTCCTTTTCTTCTGTATTCCTATGTTCCAAGCGAAACTTACTAATGTTATTACTTAATACATCACCAATCTGCTGTGAAGATTGTGTATTATTATTTAAATAATTAATTTTATACTTTTCATAACTGTAATCTTTACTTACTATAAAAGGTCTTGTAATTGTTAAATTTATTTCTTTATTAACGTATTTTGTATAACAGTAAATGCATTACCATTTACGCAATTTTATAAAAAAAAGTTATCAGTGTATAACTTCACCACCTTTGACATGACATCAAGAGAATGTTTCTGCTACACATGGCACGAAGGTAAGAGTAAACGTGGAGCTTGTGAGATTTCTACTGCCTTGTGCTGATTACTGAAAAAAAAATTTTTTTTAATATAGATAGCTCGGCAAATGACTCCATCCCACATGAGGTTAAGTGGAAATGGAGTTCAGACGCGAAAATAACTGGTGCAGCGTAAAAACAAACATAGCATCAGTTAACCTCACTCTACCGGCCGATCACAAGGTGATTTTTCACGCCTCTTTTGAAAGACCCTATATCATAGGAAGGAGGGATAACGTGTGCTGGTAGACTATTCCATCTTTTGGAGGTGCGACAAAAAAACGAGTCACCAAATTTCTTTGTGCGCGATGGGATATTTGAGACAGTGAAGCGGTGACTCCGAAGAGCAGCACGTGTACTCCTATGAAAGAAGGGAGAAGGTGGGATGAGGTCAAAGAGCTCTTCAGAGCACTCGTCATGTAATAAGCGGTAAAACACGCTGAGTGACGCAACATCTCTACGCAATTGCAGAGATTCGAGAGTATTAGCGACTTCTGCATTGCTGTCCAAGGCATCGAGGAGGTACTTTGCGGAACCGGAAGTGATGAAAAAAACATCAAAAAGTTTATTTATTTGCTGATGGATACAGTGGGCAAAACAAAAATTCTATAACTGCTTGCACTTTGCTTTAAATAATAGACAATTGTTCTAATATTGAGGAAATTGTTTTACGTTTCTCAATTCCCGGTCATGGACAAAGTGAGGGAGAGATTCGGCGCACACTGCCATTAAATAGTTATGCTATAAAAAAAAGTGAAAACATTTTTATTCCTAGTCAGCTGGTACGTATTTTTAAATTGGCTAGCAGGAACAAGCCATATGAAGTCATTAGGCTTCAGTATTTAGATATGCAACATTTCAAAAAAAATCAAGCGACTTGAAGCTCTACTCATTACACTCAGACAGTTCTGGTCAATCAGTTAATTGGACAGAAATGGTTAAAGTCCAAGTCGTTAGAAAGCAATCCCACTGATATTTTTTTTCAATACTAGCCATGCAGAAACAATCTCGACAAAATTATCTCTCAGAAGAAATACACCCCAGTAATAAAATTAAATGAATATGTTGATTTTTATACTTCGATCATGATCGAAGTTTTTATTAGTCTTTAAATCATTAATTTTTAGGTTAAGTATAACATTGGTTACTACTATTTTCTATAATGACTTGATAAGTTGATTTTACTTTGTTCACTAATATTACAATATTATTGAATTAGTTTGATGATATTTTTTTTCAGATGGTTCTTCAGCAAATGAGAATTACATCCTGCCACACGAGGCTGAAGTAGACTCCTCATCGGATAGCGATGACAATATCCCCTTGGCAGAACTACCGAATGAAACGGGAATAGAAGAAGCCGATCCTGACTCAGACACTGATGAACCTACGACATAAAACGAATCCACAAGAAAATATTATTACGGAAAACGAAGATGTATGAAGTCGGCAAAAGACCCTCCGACTAGAAATCATCAATCACATTTATAACATCGTAATACCAATGGCTAATGTGAACGTCCCGACAGAAAGTGAACCAGTAAGTTTATTCAATTTGTTTCTTAGTCCAAATATAAAGAACAAAATTATACTCCACACAAACGAAAGACTCGAGTTATTGAGGCAGAAATATAAAAGGACAAACAAACCTGAGTTGAGAGATGTAGATGAGATTGAATTAGATGCTTTTTAGGTTTGCTGTTGTTCAGTGGGCTTTCAATAATCAAAAGATTTCAAATGATTTTGATATTTTTGATATTATGAATTTTTATCCAGATATTCCAACGGGAACGGGAACCACGAGGGTGAAACCGAGAGCGGCGGCTAGTTGACAATAATAACAATGCCAGTTCAAAAAGTGTAGCGGCGTGAAACGCACGCTCTTCATGAAAGATGATAAAAAATATTCTAAGTGTGTTGTGTATCGTGATCAGTGTGGCAGCTGATTTCGAATATACCTAACGGACGATCCAATCCAAAGAATCGGAGGCCGAATATACAAAAAGGAACCGCTCACAGATCAGTATTCAAGTCCGAAAGACTCTTCTAGTTTCATTATATGTTCTTGTAAGCTAAGAATAGATAATTATATCATTTAAATATACTAGGCAGTGTATTACTTTCAGTCCGCGCAACACTTATTAATCGCTCTCTGAAAGGTTGCTGGAGCTGTCTTTAACCCGAACGGCATGCGAGTAAATTCGTAATGTCCTGAGCTCGTGGTGAAGGCTGTCTTCTTTTTCTACCTCTATCTGATGGTAGCCACTGGCCAGGTCCAAAGTGGAAAAGTAACTGCTTCGGCCCAACTTATCGAATAAGTCAGTAATGTTAGGTAATGGATACTTGTCGTCTATGGTTATGTCGTTCAATCGTCTATAGTCAATTACTAATCGATATTTTTTCTCGTTAATGGCATCTACTTTTTTAGGTACCAGGTGAACTGGAACACTGCAAGGTGAGCGGGACTCTGTTACAATATTATTTTCTAGCATTTTATCGACTTGTTTATAAATTTCGTCGTTAACTGCTTGATTTTCTGTCGTCTGTTCGTCGTTAGTTGCCTCTAAGGGCGTACGTATAAAGGATTTTCGTTGCGAGTCCGGATACGATGTTTCACCTCATTCGTAAAAGTTAAAGGTAAGTGCTCAGAATAGTATATGTCTTTATATTCTGGACAGAGTTTAAAAATACATTCCTTTTCTTCTGTATTCCTATGTTCCAAGCGAAACTTACTAATGTTATTACTTAATACATCACCAATCTGCTGTGAAGATTGTGTATTATTATTTAAATAATTAATTTTATACTTTTCATAACTGTAATCTTTACTTACTATAAAAGGTCTTGTAATTGTTAAATTTATTTCTTTATTAACGTATTTTGTATAACAGTAAATGCATTACCATTTACGCAATTTTATAAAAAAAAGTTATCAGTGTATAACTTCACCACCTTTGACATGACATCAAGAGAATGTTTCTGCTACACATGGCACGAAGGTAAGAGTAAACGTGGAGCTTGTGAGATTTCTACTGCCTTGTGCTGATTACTGAAAAAAAAATTTTTTTTAATATAGATAGCTCGGCAAATGACTCCATCCCACATGAGGTTAAGTGGAAATGGAGTTCAGACGCGAAAATAACTGGTGCAGCGTAAAAACAAACATAGCATCAGTTAACCTCACTCTACCGGCCGATCACAAGGTGATTTTTCACGCCTCTTTTGAAAGACCCTATATCATAGGAAGGAGGGATAACGTGTGCTGGTAGACTATTCCATCTTTTGGAGGTGCGACAAAAAAACGAGTCACCAAATTTCTTTGTGCGCGATGGGATATTTGAGACAGTGAAGCGGTGACTCCGAAGAGCAGCACGTGTACTCCTATGAAAGAAGGGAGAAGGTGGGATGAGGTCAAAGAGCTCTTCAGAGCACTCGTCATGTAATAAGCGGTAAAACACGCTGAGTGACGCAACATCTCTACGCAATTGCAGAGATTCGAGAGTATTAGCGACTTCTGCATTGCTGTCCAAGGCATCGAGGAGGTACTTTGCGGAACCGGAAGTGATGAAAAAAACATCAAAAAGTTTATTTATTTGCTGATGGATACAGTGGGCAAAACAAAAATTCTATAACTGCTTGCACTTTGCTTTAAATAATAGACAATTGTTCTAATATTGAGGAAATTGTTTTACGTTTCTCAATTCCCGGTCATGGACAAAGTGAGGGAGAGATTCGGCGCACACTGCCATTAAATAGTTATGCTATAAAAAAAAGTGAAAACATTTTTATTCCTAGTCAGCTGGTACGTATTTTTAAATTGGCTAGCAGGAACAAGCCATATGAAGTCATTAGGCTTCAGTATTTAGATATGCAACATTTCAAAAAAAATCAAGCGACTTGAAGCTCTACTCATTACACTCAGACAGTTCTGGTCAATCAGTTAATTGGACAGAAATGGTTAAAGTCCAAGTCGTTAGAAAGCAATCCCACTGATATTTTTTTTCAATACTAGCCATGCAGAAACAATCTCGACAAAATTATCTCTCAGAAGAAATACACCCCAGTAATAAAATTAAATGAATATGTTGATTTTTATACTTCGATCATGATCGAAGTTTTTATTAGTCTTTAAATCATTAATTTTTAGGTTAAGTATAACATTGGTTACTACTATTTTCTATAATGACTTGATAAGTTGATTTTACTTTGTTCACTAATATTACAATATTATTGAATTAGTTTGATGATATTTTTTTTCAGATGGTTCTTCAGCAAATGAGAATTACATCCTGCCACACGAGGCTGAAGTAGACTCCTCATCGGATAGCGATGACAATATCCCCTTGGCAGAACTACCGAATGAAACGGGAATAGAAGAAGCCGATCCTGACTCAGACACTGATGAACCTACGACATAAAACGAATCCACAAGAAAATATTATTACGGAAAACGAAGATGTATGAAGTCGGCAAAAGACCCTCCGACTAGAAATCATCAATCACATTTATAACATCGTAATACCAATGGCTAATGTGAACGTCCCGACAGAAAGTGAACCAGTAAGTTTATTCAATTTGTTTCTTAGTCCAAATATAAAGAACAAAATTATACTCCACACAAACGAAAGACTCGAGTTATTGAGGCAGAAATATAAAAGGACAAACAAACCTGAGTTGAGAGATGTAGATGAGATTGAATTAGATGCTTTTTAGGTTTGCTGTTGTTCAGTGGGCTTTCAATAATCAAAAGATTTCAAATGATTTTGATATTTTTGATATTATGAATTTTTATCCAGATATTCCAACGGGAACGGGAACCACGAGGGTGAAACCGAGAGCGGCCGCTAGTTGACAATAATAACAATGCCAGTTCAAAAAGTGTAGCGGCGTGAAACGCACGCTCTTCATGAAAGATGATAAAAAATATTCTAAGTGTGTTGTGTATCGTGATCAGTGTGGCAGCTGATTTCGAATATACCTAACGGACGATCCAATTCAAAGAATCGGAGGCCGAATATACAAAAAGGAACCGCTCACAGATCAGTATTCAAGTCCGAAAGACTCTTCTAGTTTCATTATATGTTCTTGTAAGCTAAGAATAGATAATTATATCATTTAAATATACTAGGCAGTGTATTACTTTCAGTCCGCGCAACACTTATTAATCGCTCTCTGAAAGGTTGCTGGAGCTGTCTTTAACCCGAACGGCATGCGAGTAAATTCGTAATGTCCTGAGCTCGTGGTGAAGGCTGTCTTCTTTTTCTACCTCTATCTAATGGTAGCCACTGGCCAGGTCCAAAGTGGAAAAGTAACTGCTTCGGCCCAACTTATCGAATAAGTCAGTAATGTTAGGTAATGGATACTTGTCGTCTATGGTTATCTCGTTCAATCGTCTATAGTCAATTACTAATCGATATTTTTTCTCGTTAATGGCATCTACTTTTTTAGGTACCAGGTGAACTGGAACACTGCAAGGTGAGCGGGACTCTGTTACAATATTATTTTCTAGCATTTTATCGACTTGTTTATAAATTTCGTCGTTAACTGCTTGATTTTCTGTCGTCTGTTCGTCGTTAGTTGCCTATAAGGGCGTACGTATAAAGGATTTTCGTTGCGAGTCCGGATACGATGTTTCACCTCATTCGTAAAAGTTAAAGGTAAGTGCTCAGAATAGTATATGTCTTTATATTCTGGACAGAGTTTAAAAATACATTCCTTTTCTTCTGTATTCCTATGTTCCAAGCGAAACTTACTAATGTTATTACTTAATACATCACCAATCTGCTGTGAAGATTGTGTATTATTATTTAAATAATTAATTTTATACTTTTCATAACTGTAATCTTTACTTACTATAAAAGGTCTTGTAATTGTTAAATTTATTTCTTTATTAACGTATTTTGTATAACAGTAAATGCATTACCATTTACGCAATTTTATAAAAAAAAGTTATCAGTGTATAACTTCACCACCTTTGACATGACATCAAGAGAATGTTTCTGCTACACATGGCACGAAGGTAAGAGTAAACGTGGAGCTTGTGAGATTTCTACTGCCTTGTGCTGATTACTGAAAAAAAATTTTTTTTTAATATAGATAGCTCGGCAAATGACTCCATCCCACATGAGGTTAAGTGGAAATGGAGTTCAGACGCGAAAATAACTGGTGCAGCGTAAAAACAAACATAGCATCAGTTAACCTCACTCTACCGGCCGATCACAAGGTGATTTTTCACGCCTCTTTTGAAAGACCCTATATCATAGGAAGGAGGGATAACGTGTGCTGGTAGACTATTCCATCTTTTGGAGGTGCGACAAAAAAACGAGTCACCAAATTTCTTTGTGCGCGATGGGATATTTGAGACAGTGAAGCGGTGACTCCGAAGAGCAGCACGTGTACTCCTATGAAAGAAGGGAGAAGGTGGGATGAGGTCAAAGAGCTCTTCAGAGCACTCGTCATGTAATAAGCGGTAAAACACGCTGAGTGACGCAACATCTCTACGCAATTGCAGAGATTCGAGAGTATTAGCGACTTCTGCATTGCTGTCCAAGGCATCGAGGAGGTACTTTGCGGAACCGGAAGTGATGAAAAAAACATCAAAAAGTTTATTTATTTGCTGATGGATACAGTGGGCAAAACAAAAATTCTATAACTGCTTGCACTTTGCTTTAAATAATAGACAATTGTTCTAATATTGAGGAAATTGTTTTACGTTTCTCAATTCCCGGTCATGGACAAAGTGAGGGAGAGATTCGGCGCACACTGCCATTAAATAGTTATGCTATAAAAAAAAGTGAAAACATTTTTATTCCTAGTCAGCTGGTACGTATTTTTAAATTTGCTAGCAGGAACAAGCCATATGAAGTCATTAGGCTTCAGTATTTAGATATGCAACATTTCAAAAAAAATCAAGCGACTTGAAGCTCTACTCATTACACTCAGACAGTTCTGGTCAATCAGTTAATTGGACAGAAATGGTTAAAGTCCAAGTCGTTAGAAAGCAATCCCACTGATATTTTTTTTCAATACTAGCCATGCAGAAACAATCTCGAGAAAATTATCTCTCAGAAGAAATATCAGAAGAAATACACCCCAGTAATAAAATTAAATGAATATGTTGATTTTTATACTTCGATCATGATCGAAGTTTTTATTAGTCTTTAAATCATTAATTTTTAGGTTAAGTATAACATTGGTTACTACTATTTTCTATAATGACTTGATAAGTTGATTTTACTTTGTTCACTAATATTACAATATTATTGAATTAGTTTGATGATATTTTTTTTCAGATGGTTCTTCAGCAAATGAGAATTACATCCTGCCACACGAGGCTGAAGTAGACTCCTCATCGGATAGCGATGACAATATCCCCTTGGCAGAACTACCGAATGAAACGGGAATAGAAGAAGCCGATCCTGACTCAGACACTGATGAACCTACGACATAAAACGAATCCACAAGAAAATATTATTACGGAAAACGAAGATGTATGAAGTCGGCAAAAGACCCTCCGACTAGAAATCATCAATCACATTTATAACATCGTAATACCAATGGCTAATGTGAACGTCCCGACAGAAAGTGAACCAGTAAGTTTATTCAATTTGTTTCTTAGTCCAAATATAAAGAACAAAATTATACTCCACACAAACGAAAGACTCGAGTTATTGAGGCAGAAATATAAAAGGACAAACAAACCTGAGTTGAGAGATGTAGATGAGATTGAATTAGATGCTTTTTAGGTTTGCTGTTGTTCAGTGGGCTTTCAATAATCAAAAGATTTCAAATGATTTTGATATTTTTGATATTATGAATTTTTATCCAGATATTCCAACGGGAACGGGAACCACGAGGGTGAAACCGAGAGCGGCCGCTAGTTGACAATAATAACAATGCCAGTTCAAAAAGTGTAGCGGCGTGAAACGCACGCTCTTCATGAAAGATGATAAAAAATATTCTAAGTGTGTTGTGTATCGTGATCAGTGTGGCAGCTGATTTCGAATATACCTAACGGACGATCCAATTCAAAGAATCGGAGGCCGAATATACAAAAAGGAACCGCTCACAGATCAGTATTCAAGTCCGAAAGACTCTTCTAGTTTCATTATATGTTCTTGTAAGCTAAGAATAGATAATTATATCATTTAAATATACTAGGCAGTGTATTACTTTCAGTCCGCGCAACACTTATTAATCGCTCTCTGAAAGGTTGCTGGAGCTGTCTTTAACCCGAACGGCATGCGAGTAAATTCGTAATGTCCTGAGCTCGTGGTGAAGGCTGTCTTCTTTTTCTACCTCTATCTGATGGTAGCCACTGGCCAGGTCCAAAGTGGAAAAGTAACTGCTTCGGCCCAACTTATCGAATAAGTCAGTAATGTTAGGTAATGGATACTTGTCGTCTATGGTTATGTCGTTCAATCGTCTATAGTCAATTACTAATCGATATTTTTTCTCGTTAATGGCATTTACTTTTTTAGGTACCAGGTGAACTGGAACACTGCAAGGTGAGCGGGACTCTGTTACAATATTATTTTCTAGCATTTTATCGACTTGTTTATAAATTTCGTCGTTAACTGCTTGATTTTCTGTCGTCTGTTCGTCGTTAGTTGCCTATAAGGGCGTACGTATAAAGGATTTTCGTTGCGAGTCCGGATACGATGTTTCACCTCATTCGTAAAAGTTAAAGGTAAGTGCTCAGAATAGTATATGTCTTTATATTCTGGACAGAGTTTAAAAATACATTCCTTTTCTTCTGTATTCCTATGTTCCAAGCGAAACTTACTAATGTTATTACTTAATACATCACCAATCTGCTGTGAAGATTGTGTATTATTATTTAAATAATTAATTTTATACTTTTCATAACTGTAATCTTTACTTACTATAAAAGGTCTTGTAATTGTTAAATTTATTTCTTTATTAACGTATTTTGTATAACAGTAAATGCATTACCATTTACGCAATTTTATAAAAAAAAGTTATCAGTGTATAACTTCACCACCTTTGACATGACATCAAGAGAATGTTTCTGCTACACATGGCACGAAGGTAAGAGTAAACGTGGAGCTTGTGAGATTTCTACTGCCTTGTGCTGATTACTGAAAAAAAAATTTTTTTTAATATAGATAGCTCGGCAAATGACTCCATCCCACATGAGGTTAAGTGGAAATGGAGTTCAGACGCGAAAATAACTGGTGCAGCGTAAAAACAAACATAGCATCAGTTAACCTCACTCTACCGGCCGATCACAAGGTGATTTTTCACGCCTCTTTTGAAAGACCCTATATCATAGGAAGGAGGGATAACGTGTGCTGGTAGACTATTCCATCTTTTGGAGGTGCGACAAAAAAACGAGTCACCAAATTTCTTTGTGCGCGATGGGATATTTGAGACAGTGAAGCGGTGACTCCGAAGAGCAGCACGTGTACTCCTATGAAAGAAGGGAGAAGGTGGGATGAGGTCAAAGAGCTCTTCAGAGCACTCGTCATGTAATAAGCGGTAAAACACGCTGAGTGACGCAACATCTCTACGCAATTGCAGAGATTCGAGAGTATTAGCGACTTCTGCATTGCTGTCCAAGGCATCGAGGAGGTACTTTGCGGAACCGGAAGTGATGAAAAAAACATCAAAAAGTTTATTTATTTGCTGATGGATACAGTGGGCAAAACAAAAATTCTATAACTGCTTGCACTTTGCTTTAAATAATAGACAATTGTTCTAATATTGAGGAAATTGTTTTACGTTTCTCAATTCCCGGTCATGGACAAAGTGAGGGAGAGATTCGGCGCACACTGCCATTAAATAGTTATGCTATAAAAAAAAGTGAAAACATTTTTATTCCTAGTCAGCTGGTACGTATTTTTAAATTGGCTAGCAGGAACAAGCCATATGAAGTCATTAGGCTTCAGTATTTAGATATGCAACATTTCAAAAAAAATCAAGCGACTTGAAGCTCTACTCATTACACTCAGACAGTTCTGGTCAATCAGTTAATTGGACAGAAATGGTTAAAGTCCAAGTCGTTAGAAAGCAATCCCACTGATATTTTTTTTCAATACTAGCCATGCAGAAACAATCTCGAGAAAATTATCTCTCAGAAGAAATATCAGAAGAAATACACCCCAGTAATAAAATTAAATGAATATGTTGATTTTTATACTTCGATCATGATCGAAGTTTTTATTAGTCTTTAAATCATTAATTTTTAGGTTAAGTATAACATTGGTTACTACTATTTTCTATAATGACTTGATAAGTTGATTTTACTTTGTTCACTAATATTACAATATTATTGAATTAGTTTGATGATATTTTTTTCAGATGGTTCTTCAGCAAATGAGAATTACATCCTGCCACACGAGGCTGAAGTAGACTCCTCATCGGATAGCGATGACAATATCCCCTTGGCAGAACTACCGAATGAAACGGGAATAGAAGAAGCCGATCCTGACTCAGACACTGATGAACCTACGACATAAAACGAATCCACAAGAAAATATTATTACGGAAAACGAAGATGTATGAAGTCGGCAAAAGACCCTCCGACTAGAAATCATCAATCACATTTATAACATCGTAATACCAATGGCTAATGTGAACGTCCCGACAGAAAGTGAACCAGTAAGTTTATTCAATTTGTTTCTTAGTCCAAATATAAAGAACAAAATTATACTCCACACAAACGAAAGACTCGAGTTATTGAGGCAGAAATATAAAAGGACAAACAAACCTGAGTTGAGAGATGTAGATGAGATTGAATTAGATGCTTTTTAGGTTTGCTGTTGTTCAGTGGGCTTTCAATAATCAAAAGATTTCAAATGATTTTGATATTTTTGATATTATGAATTTTTATCCAGATATTCCAACGGGAACGGGAACCACGAGGGTGAAACCGAGAGCGGCCGCTAGTTGACAATAATAACAATGCCAGTTCAAAAAGTGTAGCGGCGTGAAACGCACGCTCTTCATGAAAGATGATAAAAAATATTCTAAGTGTGTTGTGTATCGTGATCAGTGTGGCAGCTGATTTCGAATATACCTAACGGACGATCCAATTCAAAGAATCGGAGGCCGAATATACAAAAAGGAACCGCTCACAGATCAGTATTCAAGTCCGAAAGACTCTTCTAGTTTCATTATATGTTCTTGTAAGCTAAGAATAGATAATTATATCATTTAAATATACTAGGCAGTGTATTACTTTCAGTCCGCGCAACACTTATTAATCGCTCTCTGAAAGGTTGCTGGAGCTGTCTTTAACCCGAACGGCATGCGAGTAAATTCGTAATGACCTGAGCTCGTGGTGAAGGCTGTCTTCTTTTTCTACCTCTATCTGATGGTAGCCACTGGCCAGGTCCAAAGTGGAAAAGTAACTGCTTCGGCCCAACTTATCGAATAAGTCAGTAATGTTAGGTAATGGATACTTGTCGTCTATGGTTATCTCGTTCAATCGTCTATAGTCAATTACTAATCGATATTTTTTCTCGTTAATGGCATCTACTTTTTTAGGTACCAGGTGAACTGGAACACTGCAAGGTGAGCGGGACTCTGTTACAATATTATTTTCTAGCATTTTATCGACTTGTTTATAAATTTCGTCGTTAACTGCTTGATTTTCTGTCGTCTGTTCGTCGTTAGTTGCCTATAAGGGCGTACGTATAAAGGATTTTCGTTGCAAGTCCGGATACGATGTTTCACCTCATTCGTAAAAGTTAAAGGTAAGTGCTCAGAATAGTATATGTCTTTATATTCTGGACAGAGTTTAAAAATACGTTCCTTTTCTTCTGTATTCCTATGTTCCAAGCGAAACTTACTAATGTTATTACTTAATACATCACCAATCTGCTGTGAAGATTGTGTATTATTATTTAAATAATTAATTTTATACTTTTCATAACTGTAATCTTTACTTACTATAAAAGGTCTTGTAATTGTTAAATTTATTTCTTTATTAACGTATTTTGTATAACAGTAAATGCATTACCATTTACGCAATTTTATAAAAAAAAGTTATCAGTGTATAACTTCACCACCTTTGACATGACATCAAGAGAATGTTTCTGCTACACATGCCACGAAGGTGAGAGTAAACGTGGAGCTTGTGAGATTTCTACTGCCTTGTGCTGATTACTGAAAAAAAAATTTTTTTTAATATAGATAGCTCGGCAAATGACTCCATCCCACATGAGGTTAAGTGGAAATGGAGTTCAGACGCGAAAATAACTGTTGCAGCGTAAAAACAAACATAGCATCAGTTAACCTCACTCTACCGGCCGATCACAAGGTGATTTTTCACGCCTCTTTTGTAAGACCCTATATCATAGGAAGGAGGGATAACGTGTGCTGGTAGACTATTCCATCTTTTGGAGGTGCGACAAAGAAACGAGTCACCAAATTTCTTTGTGCGCGATGGGATATTTGAGACAGTGAAGCGGTGACTCCGAAGAGCAGCACGTGTACTCCTATGAAAGAAGGGAGAAGGTGGGATGAGGTCAAAGAGCTCTTCAGAGCACTCGTCATGTAATAAGCGGTAAAACACGCTGAGTGACGCAACATCTCTACGCAATTGCAGAGATTCGAGAGTATTAGCGACTTCTGCATTGCTGTCCAAGGCATCGAGGAGGTACTTTGCGGAACCGGAAGTGATGAAAAAAACATCAAAAAGTTTATTTATTTGCTGATGGATACAGTGGGCAAAACAAAAATTCTATAACTGCTTGCACTTTGCTTTAAATAATAGACAATTGTTCTAATATTGAGGAAATTGTTTTACGTTTCTCAATTCCCGGTCATGGACAAAGTGAGGGAGAGATTCGGCGCACACTGCCATTAAATAGTTATGCTATAAAAAAAAGTGAAAACATTTTTATTCCTAGTCAGCTGGTACGTATTTTTAAATTGGCTAGCAGGAACAAGCCATATGAAGTCATTAGGCTTCAGTATTTAGATATGCAACATTTCAAAAAAAATCAAGCGACTTGAAGCTCTACTCATTACACTCAGACAGTTCTGGTCAATCTGTTAATTGGACAGAAATGGTTAAAGTCCAAGTCGTTAGAAAGCAATCCCACTGATATTTTTTTTCAATACTAGCCATGCAGAAACAATCTCGAGAAAATTATCTCTCAGAAGAAATATCAGAAGAAATACACCCCAGTAATAAAATTAAATGAATATGTTGATTTTTATACTTCGATCATGATCGAAGTTTTTATTAGTCTTTAAATCATTAATTTTTAGGTTAAGTATAACATTGGTTACTACTATTTTCTATAATGACTTGATAAGTTGATTTTACTTTGTTCACTAATATTACAATATTATTGAATTAGTTTGATGATATTTTTTTTCAGATGGTTCTTTAGCAAATGAGAATTACATCCTGCCACACGAGGCTGAAGTAGACTCCTCATCGGATAGCGATGACAATATCCCCTTGGCAGAACTACCGAATGAAACGGGAATAGAAGAAGCCGATCCTGACTCAGACACTGATGAACCTACGACATAAAACGAATCCACAAGAAAATATTATTACGGAAAACGAAGATGTATGAAGTCGGCAAAAGACCCTCCGACTAGAAATCATCAATCACATTTATAACATCGTAATACCAATAGCTAATGTGAACGTCCCGACAGAAAGTGAACCAGTAAGTTTATTTAATTTGTTTCTTAGTCCAAATATAAAGAACAAAATTATACTCCACACAAACGAAAGACTCGAGTTATTGAGGCAGAAATATAAAAGGACAAACAAACCTGAGTTGAGAGATGTAGATGAGATTGAATTAGATGCTTTTTAGGTTTGCTGTTGTTCAGTGGGCTTTCAATAATCAAAAGATTTCAAATGATTTTGATATTTTTGATATTATGAATTTTTATCCAGATATTCCAACGGGAACGGGAACCACGAGGGTGAAACCGAGAGCGGCCGCTAGTTGACAATAATAACAATGCCAGTTCAAAAAGTGTAGCGGCGTGAAACGCACGCTCTTCATGAAAGATGATAAAAAATATTCTAAGTGTGTTGTGTATCGTGATCAGTGTGGCAGCTGATTTCGAATATACCTAACGGACGATCCAATTCAAAGAATCGGAGGCCGAATATACAAAAAGGAACCGCTCACAGATCAGTATTCAAGTCCGAAAGACTCTTCTAGTTTCATTATATGTTCTTGTAAGCTAAGAATAGATAATTATATCATTTAAATATACTAGGCAGTGTATTACTTTCAGTCCGCGCAACACTTATTAATCGCTCTCTGAAAGGTTGCTGGAGCTGTCTTTAACCCGAACGGCATGCGAGTAAATTCGTAATGACCTGAGCTCGTGGTGAAGGCTGTCTTCTTTTTCTACCTCTATCTGATGGTAGCCACTGGCCAGGTCCAAAGTGGAAAAGTAACTGCTTCGGCCCAACTTATCGAATAAGTCAGTAATGTTAGGTAATGGATACTTGTCGTCTATGGTTATCTCGTTCAATCGTCTATAGTCAATTACTAATCGATATTTTTTCTCGTTAATGGCATCTACTTTTTTAGGTACCAGACTGGAACACTGCAAGGTGAACGGGACTCTGTTACAATATTATTTTCTAGCATTTTATCGACTTGTTTATAAATTTCGTCGTTAACTGCTTGATTTTCTGTCGTCTGTTCGTCGTTAGTTGCCTATAAGGGCGTACGTATAAAGGATTTTCGTTGCAAGTCCGGATACGATGTTTCACCTCATTCGTAAAAGTTAAAGGTAAGTGCTCAGAATAGTATATGTCTTTATATTCTGGACAGAGTTTAAAAATACATTCCTTTTCTTCTGTATTCCTATGTTCCAAGCGAAACTTACTAATGTTATTACTTAATACATCACCAATCTGCTGTGAAGATTGTGTATTATTATTTAAATAATTAATTTTACACTTTTCATAACTGTAATCTTTACTTACTATAAAAGGTCTTGTAATTGTTAAATTTATTTCTTTATTAACGTATTTTGTATAACAGTAAATGCATTACCATTTACGCAATTTTATAAAAAAAAGTTATCAGTGTATAACTTCACCACCTTTGACATGACATCAAGAGAATGTTTCTGCTACACATGGCACGAAGGTGAGAGTAAACGTGGAGCTTGTGAGATTTCTACTGCCTTGTGCTGATTTCTGAAAAAAAAAATTTTTTTATTATAGATAGCTCGGCAAATGACTCCATCCCACATGAGGTTAAGTGGAAATGGAGTTCAGACGCGAAAATAACTGTTGCAGCGTAAAAACAAACATAGCATCAGTTAACCTCACTCTACCGGCCGATCACAAGGTGATTTTTCACGCCTCTTCTGTAAGACCCTATATCATAGGAAGGAGGGATAACGTGTGCTGGTAGACTATTCCATCTTTTGGAGGTGCGACAAAAAAACGAGTCACCAAATTTCTTTGTGCGCGATGGGATATTTGAGACAGTGAAGCGGTGACTCCGAAGAGCAGCACGTGTACTCCTATGAAAGAAGGGAGAAGGTGGGATGAGGTCAAAGAGCTCTTCAGAGCACTCGTCATGTAATAAGCGGTAAAACACGCTGAGTGACGCAACATCTCTACGCAATTGCAGAGATTCGAGAGTATTAGCGACTTCTGCATTGCTGTCCAAGGCATCGAGGAGGTACTTTGCGGAACCGGAAGTGATGAAAAAAACATCAAAAAGTTTATTTATTTGCTGATGGATGCAGTGGGCAAAACAAAAATTCTATAACTGCTTGCACTTTGCTTTAAATAATAGACAATTGTTCTAATATTGAGGAAATTGTTTTACGTTTCTCAATTCCCGGTCATGGACAAAGTGAGGGAGAGATTCGGCGCACACTGTCATTAAATAGTTATGCTATAAAAAAAAGTGAAAACATTTTTATTCCTAGTCAGCTGGTACGTATTTTTAAATTGGCTAGCAGGAACAAGCCATATGAAGTCATTAGGCTTCAGTATTTAGATATGCAACATTTCAAAAAAATTCAAGCGACTTGAAGCTCTACTCATTACACTCAGACAGTTCTGGTCAATCAGTTAATTGGACAGAAATGATTAAAGTCCAAGTCTTTAGAAAGCAATCCCACTGATTTTCTTTTTCAATACTAGCTATGCAGAAACAATCTCGAGAAAATTATCTCTTAAAAGAAATGCTTCAAACGACTTGTGTAAGAGAATTCCAGCTCTTACCCAGTTTCCTCCTAAAATAGCAGTAGACAAATACAACGACTTACTATCATTGACAACTGGGGACACCCCAGTTATAAAATTAAATGAATATGTTGATTTTTATACTTCGATTATGATCGAAGTTTTTATAAGTCTTTAAATCATTAATTTTTAGGTTAAGTATAACATTGTTCACTACTATTACCTATAATGATTTGATAAGTTGATTTTACTTTGTTCACTATTATTACAATATTATTGAATTAGTTTGATGATTTTTTTTTTCAGATGGTTTTTTGCTGATGAGAATTACATCCTACCACAGGAGGCTGAAGTAGACTCCTCATCGGATAGCGATGACAATATCCCCTTGGCAGAACTACCGAGTGAAACGGGAATAGAAGAAGCCGATCCTGACTCAGACACTGATGAACCTACGACATCACTCGAATCCACAAGAAAATATTATTACGGAAAACGAAGATGTATGAAGTCGGCAAAAGACCCTCCGACTAGAAATCATCAATCAAACTCATCGTAATACCAATGGCTAATGTGAACGTCCTGACAGAAAGTGAACCAGTAAGTTTATTCAATTTGTTTCTTAGTCCAAATATAAAGAACAAAATTATACTCCAAACAAACGAAAGACTTGATTTATTGAGGCAGAAATAAAAAAAGACAAACAAACCTGAGTTGAGAGATGTAGATGAGATTGAATTAGATGCTTTTTAGGTCTGTGTTTGTTCAGTGCGGCTTTCAAATCAAATGATAAAGATGTGAATGCCATATTTGCAACTGATGGTACAGGAAGAGACATTTTTAGAGCAGTAATGTCTAAGGAAAGATTTCAAATGATTTTGATATATTTGTTGCTTCTTCACGCTGCAACGGATAGATGGATGTTGATGAAATTCGGCATACAGATAGTTTATAACCTGGAATAACACATAGGATAATTTTTATCTAGATATTCCAACGGGAACGGGAACCACGCGGGTGAAACCGCGAGCGGCCGCTAGTTGACAATAATAACAATGCCAGTTCAAAAAGTGTAGCGGCGTGAAACGCACGCTCTTCATGAAAGATGATAAAAAATATTCTAAGTGTGTTGTGTATCATGATCAGTGTGGCAGCTGAATTTCGAATATATCTCACGGACGATCCTATTTAAACAATCGGAGGCAGAATATACAAAAAGGAACCGCTCACAGATCAGTATTCAAGTCCGAAAGACTCTTCTAGTTTCATTATATGTTCTTGTAAGCTAAGAATAGATAATTATATCATTTAAATATACAAGGCAGTGTATTACTTTCAGTCCGCGTGTAAACGCAGTAGCATTTACAAGGTAAGTTGATAGTTGTTAAGGTTGGTATGTTGTTGTAGTTTAGTTAAAGAATGTTGGTTAAATGTTTACGTAATTTACGCAGGTTATGTTGCACGGGACAGGGAGGTTTAGTAAGACGACCGTCACCGTGGAGAGTGTTTATTGTACTACATAATAAAATATACAAATCGTTCAATTAACGTTATTGCTAGTGTCAGCTAAAATATAACAATGTCGAGCGTGCTCGTACATGCTGCCAAATTTAAAAAGAGAAAGAAGAAGGAAAGAAAGTTTAACTAAGGCGATGAAGCCTTATCTAATTTGCGTGCAGCAGTTACGATCGCCTCGCTCATAACACTGTCGACGTCCGTGTCCAGCTGCGGCGGATGCTGTTGCTGCGGCGTAGCTTCTGGCGCCGCCGGTTGTAGAGTCGTATGAAGGTTTACACTGCAACCTCGATACCATCGTTTTATTCGCAGCATGCCCCATATTATAAAACAGATGATGATGATGCTACATATAGAATATAGAATGTAGTTGTGGGTCTCATGTGTTAGCGATTGTACACTCTCAGTGTTTGTTGTTGCTCCTTTACCAAATCTATTTTGGTTTTCAGTCCCTGTAAAATCTCTCTGTGGTCTTCAGGAACAAAGGAGAGTGTGTGATTGACGTCAGACAACACATGGTTTACACTGGATACGCTCATTTGTACCGCTTCGGAACCGATTTTCAGGCTGCTGTGGTAGTCGTTGCGGGCGTGTATAGTGAAGCTGTCTCCTTTGAGCAGGCATCCCAGGCCAAGTGTAATGATCCCTGAGCCATGAAGGTGTTGTGTCGTCATTCCATTTGGGCAAAAAATGCGCGTAGTGTATTCCTCGCAACAGGAAAAAAGTCAGGTGCCGCGATTGTGTAACCGCACCCATCGGTCGGTGCAATCGGATACCTCAGCGCGGCACGCTGATAAGCTACCATTGTTTATAATTTGTGCCTCGCATAATGTCTTAGCGGCTTTTATGTCGTAAGTGGGTTTATTTATAGCACATATAGTAATTGTGATTCACCCGAATGACTGCACGATAATACATCTTTGTTTTCTAATGGTACTATAAGGTCCTTTCTTAGGTTGACCGCGAGATACTCAGTTGTAGGTTTTAATCTTCTTGCAGAGCTTCCGGTGACTTCCGGTATAGGTATGATCCGATTGAGTTCATACTGTTCATTGTTTATGAGCGGCAGCTTTATTTCGAATATGAGTAGTGCGCTTGTTAAGTGCACATGCACTCTGGCCAACTTGTATAATTGCCGCGTGCAGTCGCGTGTGCCAATGACGCAGGGCAGTGATAAGTCGCTCGAAAGCTGGCCGGAAATAATGTTTAGTTCCAGTTCAAATTGTTCGGGCTTGATAAGATGTGTGTCGATTCTTCCATTTCTGGCGTCTGTGACTAAATCGAGTAACAGCTGTTGAATTCGGCGTATGTTTGATATCATTAAGTTTATAGCAAGTGCGCTGGCGGTTATGTACATAGCGTTTTCGTGATTACTTATTACACTTATTCGTTCTTCATTTTCGGCGAGATGTTTTTCTATTATCAAAAATTGTTTATTCATGACCTCTTCATTTCTTTTGAGAAGGTTGTATTCGCCTTCGATAATAGATGTTTGGTTCTTATATAAATTTAATAAATGGTTTTCGTTCGACTGAATGATGTTGATGTCCTTCTCGTATTGTTTTGCAAATCTCTCATCTAATAAGCCAAAAAGAGAGTTTGCAATATAGCCCACTCCGTCAACGAGTCCTCTTTTAGAACGTTGCAGGCGTTGATATGCCCATGCTCCGAGATTAGGATGTCGTTGTAATGTTGGATTTCATTAAGCTCGTGTTGAAATTGTGCCGATATTGTAAGGAAGGCTGCTTCAGTCTTGCTTAAAGTTGATAAATGGTTGACATAATTTTGAATGCTTGTTAGACTTCGCCAATATGTTGTAGTGTTGTAAAACACTACCATCTTCCATTCGTCTTGTTTGACTTGGAGATCTGCTACCTTGTCGAAATAGATAAGCCTGTTAGGAGATAGGTAGGTAATATTTGTGGTTTGTTGAGATGATGGCCCCACAAGCATTGTAAAAATCATTAAAAATATATGAAACACGTTGTATAGGTTCTTGTTGATTTTTCTATGACTTCCTTTTGCGGTTTCGGGCTGTTTGTCCGGTTGTTCACTGCAGTTTGACCTTTCGTTAGGTTGTTGTATAGGTAGCCGTGCCATGTCTTCCGCAAAGTAAATGTTCTGTACTGCTCTTATGATTGCACTATGTGCATTCTCTAATTCACTCGTCGTTAGGTGCGATAATGTCTTATCAATTTTATTCACCATTGTATTGTTTATGAATCGATGTATCCAACCGAGTATTCTTGTTACACGCGACATAGAGCTATAACGGTGTAGAAGTTCATCGATTACATTGTTTGCTTTTAGCGATGAGCAGACTTGTTTTGTTTTTCTTTCCTCTTCATTGGTCTCAAATGTTGTTTGAATAGGGATGTAATTGCCTTTTAGCCACGATGGCCCTTCCCACCACAAAGGATGTGAAATGAGCTGTGTCGGTGTTAGGCCCCTGCTGGTACAGTCGAGCGGATTCTCTTCCGACTTCACATGTTTCCAGCATGAAGGTGGCATGTTTTCAGTTACTTTCAATACCCTGTTGGATACGAATGGCTTCCATCTAGAAGGGTTCCCATTCAACCAACCCAATACGACCATCGAGTCGGTCCATCCATGTACTGTTACTGTCTGTATGTTTATTGACTCTATGGTCTTTTTCATAAGGCGTGATAGGAGTGTAGCGCCACATAATTCTAATTTCGGCAATGAAATGATCTTGTTCACAGGTGTAAGTTTAGTTTTCCCAGCTACTAGTTTGATGACGTAATGATTGTTTTCATCCATCGACTTGCAATAAATTGCGCACGCGTATCCTTTCTCCGACGCGTCGCTAAATCCATGTAATAATCATAATCATAATCTATTGCCGTATTAGTGTTTCCTATCCACCGTGGTATCACTATGTTGTTTATTTCATTAAGTTCTTGTCGAAATTGTTTCCATTCGTTTTGTATAGACTCTGGCAAGGTTTCATCCCACGAAGTTGTTGTTTTCCATGTTTGTTGGAATAAAAGCTTAGCCTTCATAGTGACGGGGGACAACCATCCCAGAGGATCGTATAACTTTGATACGTCTGATAATAAAGTACGTTTCGTAATTACTTTATTATTGTTGCTAAGTGCATCATGCTTGTATGTAAAGTGATCTGTGCGCGGATTCCAGTTAATGCCGAGTGTTTTGTTGGTATCGGCATGCTTGAAGTTTAACATGTTTTGGTGAATGAGTTCTCTTGGTAGGGTTTCTAGTAGAGCTGAGCTGTTGCTGGCCCATTTTCGAAGATTAAAGCCTCCGCCCTTCATCAAGTTTATTAATTGGTTTTGAGTGGTTTTTGCCTCTTTTAAGCTGTTGCTTCCTCCCAGAAGGTCATCTACGTACAGTTGCTGTTCTAAAATAGTAGCAGCTAAAGGATATTTAAAGCCATCGTCCTTTATTAGTTGTTTGATAGTACGCATGGCCAAAAATGGTGCGGCCTTTGTGCCATAGGTGATAGTGCACAACTGATACTCTGTAATCGGTTGGTCTTCAGAGTCGCGCCACACAATTTAATGTAAATGTTGGTCCTCTTCGCATACTAATATTTGTCTGTAAAATTTTTCGATGTCTGCGATGTAGACGTATTGGAAAGCCCTCCATCGTAGAATAATAGTTTGTAGATCTTGTTGTATGTTAGGGTCACCCTCCATTAATTCATTTAGGCTGTAACCCGACGATGTTTTGGCTGAGGCGTTGAATACCGTTCGAAGCTTAGTTGTTGTAGAGTCCGGCCTTAAGACTCCGTGGTGAGGTAAAAAACAGCTGGGTTGTTTCTGGATGGTACATTTTTTCATGTGATCCAGTTTTAAGTACTCGTTAATAAATTCCTTGTAATATTCAGAGAATTCTTCATGTTTTGTTAGCCGTTTTTCTAACTGTTTAAATTGGGCCACTGCCTGTGGCTTGGAGGTACCCAAATGATGTTCAAAATTTGGTTTCATGGGTATCTTAACCACGTATCGCCCGTCTTCCAATCGTTGGGTAGTATTGTTGTATGAAGTTTCGCAATAGTTAATTTCAGGTGATTCAAGGCGACCTTCGGTTATTTCTTCCATTTCCCAAAACCTTGAGGACTCGTCCATTTGGTTGAGTATAACATGGCAGTTGAAAGTTTTAACATTGCCCATTAACACCCACCCTAGTTTCGTTTGTTGTGCAATGGGTGCTTCAGGAGAGCCCTTTAAGATCCCCGTCATGACAATGTCGGCATAAATTCCAGCGTCTAGAAGAATGTCTACCAGCCGTGAGATGTTGTAGTCTGGATCGGCGAGGTGTATGTTGTGCAGATGGGACCAGTTTTGCTTTTCGAATGAGTAGTTCGGTAGGTTGTTTAGCATCTTCGACATGACAAGAGCTTCCGTGGTAAAAGTGTAATCACCAAAGAGTGATTCACCTACAAGTTGGATGGTTCCATTGCTTTGATTAGCTGAAAATCCAATCCCAGATATAGTTGCATTTTGTTTTCTACGTTGAAGACCGAGGCGTTGAGCAGCCGATTCTGTTATAAGATTTATCTGAGGTCCTTGATCAAGCAGGCATCGTAACGTTAGGTAGGTTCCATCAACCGACCTAATTTTAAGTTGGGCGGTTGCAAGTAAAATTTCGTTGAATTCGTTTGCAACATGATTCGCATTCCGTTGTGTTTGCAACCTCGTGGAAGCCGGCGCGGCGGCGGCGGCGGCGGCAGGGGCGGGCGGTGAGCGTGGAGTCATGTGGCCGCTCGGTTTCAAAGATTCCGCTTCCCGCAAAACGTCGTGCAGCGATGTGTGGTGTGCATTATTGCACACTCTGCAACGTTTGATTGAAGTGCATTTTTGTCCGTTGTGGGAAAACATACAATTCATGCACAAGTTCAATTGCGCCATTGTTTTCAATTTGGTTTCGGATTGCAATTGTTTGAATGTGTTGCAATAAGGTAGAACATGATCACCCTTGCTCATGGGACATTTTCTTTCAGCAGTAACATAATAAGTTTTCCCAAAATATTTTTTAGGATTGTTGTTGTAATGTGAGTTCCGTAGAGAAGATGAATTGAATTCTCTTGCTGGTAAATTAGGCTTCGCTACTGGAACCGGCTGTTGTTTTTTCTTGTTTACAGGTTCTAATGCAGTAAATTTCCGTTGGAGGAATTCCATAAATTCGTCGAAAGATGGTAATTCCCGTGGTTTCTTCCTTGCTTCCATATAAGAGCTGTAGGTTTCTGTATCCAGCTTTCCCGTCAAAATATGTACTAAGATCGGATCCCAAGATGTGGTTTCTATGCCTAAGTTGTTGATTGCATGTATCGTTTCTAAGCTGGTATCATAGAGACGTTTTAGTTCGTACGACGATTGTTGTTGAATTGAAGTCTGACTCATAAAAGCTTGTATTTGTTTGGTGAACAGTAACTGCTTGTTGTTGTACCTGTGGGTAAGTATTTCCCAACAGGCATCGTAGTTGTCTGCAGATACAGATAAATGTTGCACAATTCGTTCCGCTTCACCTCTGAGCTTCCCCTTAAGGTGTTGCATTTTTTAAGTTTTGGATAGCATAGTGTTGTTGTGGATTGCTTCACTATAGAGATCCATAAATGTTGGCCATAGAGCATAGTTGCCTGTGAAAGTAGGTATTTCCACAGGTGGCAGTGATCGTTGTTGATGAGCAGTTGTATTTAACTTGCGGTTTAGTTCCCGCTTGGCATGTTCGTAGTCTGTTTCATGTTTTGAAAATTCCAGTTCATAGTCTAAGTCCGACCC
The DNA here is from genome assembly GCA_947562085.1 of Eudonia lacustrata. Taxonomy (NCBI): domain Eukaryota; kingdom Metazoa; phylum Arthropoda; class Insecta; order Lepidoptera; family Crambidae; genus Eudonia; species Eudonia lacustrata. Next base: position 16,161,659 of record OX387339.1, read on the forward strand.
AATCAATAAGTTGTCGAATTGCCAGTGGGTTTCGTCAATGACCCTCCAGCGTGACTGGAGCGTCTGCAGCTTATCATCAATTTCCCACTTCTCGTTGAGTACAGATACGTCAAGGTTACGCAGCATCCGAGAAAAGGCACGAAAGTTAGTTGTTTGTAAGCACATAAGTTCATCGGTTTTTGAAAGTACTCCCTTTTCAGGTTGTTTTGCAGGTCCCGCCAATTGGATTAATTTCAGGAATTCAGATTGTAAAAATTCGTATTTCTTGCTGAGCCCGTGGTAAACATCGTCAGTAAAATAGTCATCGGATTGGTTTTCAAAAGTTAAAAGTTTTTCATGATTGACCTTGAACTCGTCCCACAAACCTTGGAGAGAGTCCAGACGTTTCTGAGCGTATTCTGATGTCTTACGTGCTGCAGAGTCCTTTCGATAGTTCGATAAGATCTTCTCAACACCCTCAGCGATCATTTGTTGGCGTTGAAGTAATTTGTCCATGTTGACTGTAGTTGGGTTTCTGTTTTGTTTCAGGTGGAGTAGGTGCAATCAATGTGTTAGGGCTCGTCTACGATATGTGCGCCTTCTCAATTTGCCTGGTGAGACCCGCTTGTGGGAGGCCAGTCAAACCGATTCGCTACCGCAGATAAGTCACTAATCACACAATCACACTTCACTGGTTTATTTGTTATTCACAAATCCGGCTCGAAGAAATGTAAACGCAGTAGCATTTACAAGGTAAGTTGATAGTTGTTAAGGTTGGTATGTTGTTGTAGTTTAGTTAAAGAATGTTGGTTAAATGTTTACGTAATTTACGCAGGTTATGTTGCACGGGACAGGGAGTTTTAGTAAGACGACCGTCACCGTGGAGAGTGTTTATTGTACTACATAATAAAATATACAAATCGTTCAAGTAACGTTATTGCTAGTGTCAGCTAAAATATAACAATGTCGAGCGTGCTCGTACACCACGCAACACTTATTAATCGCTCTCTGAAAGGTTGCTGGAGCTGTCTTTAACCCGAACGGCATGCGAGTAAATTCGTAATGTCCTGAGCTCGTGGTGAAGGCTGTCTTCTTTTTCTACCTCTATCTGATGGTAGCCACTGGCCAAAAGTAACTGCTTCGGCCCAACTTATCGAATAAGTCAGTAATGTTAGGTAATGGATACTTGTCGTCTATGGTTATCTCGTTCAATCGTCTATAGTCAATTACGAATCGATATTTTTTCTTGTTAATGGCATCTACTTCTATCTACGAAAATAACTGGTGCAGCGTAGAAACAAACATAGCATCAGTTAACTTTTGAAGGACCCTATATCATAGGAAGGAGGGATAACGTGTGCTAGTAGACTATTCCATCTTTTGGAGGTGCGACAAAAAAACGAGTCACCAAATTTCTTTGTGCGCGATTTGATATCTGAGACAGTGAAGCGGTGACTCCGAAGAGCAGCACGTGTACTCCTATGAAGGAAGGGAGAAGGTGGGATAAGGTCAAAGAGCTTTTCAGAGCACTCTTCATGTAATAAGCAGTAAAACACGCTGAGTGACGCAACATCCCTACGCAATTGCAGAGATTCGAGAGTATTAGCGACTTCTGCATTGCTGTCCAAGGCATCGAGGAGGTACTTTGCGGAACCGGAAGTGATGAAAAAAACATTCAAAGGCAAAACAAAAATTCTATAACTGCTTGCACTTTGCTGTAAATAATAGACCATTGGTCTAAGATTGAGGAAATTGTTTTACGTTTCTCAATTCCCGGTCAAGGACAAAGTGAGGGAGATTCGGCGCACACTGCCATTAAATAGGTATGCTATAAAAAAAAGTAAAAACATTTTTATTCCTAGTCAGCTGGTACGTATGTTTAAATTGGCTAGCAGGAACAAGCCATATGAAGTCATTAGGCTTCAGTATTTAGATATGCAACATTTCAAAAAAATTCAAGCGACTTGAAGCTCTACTCATTACGCTCAGACAGTTCTGGTCAATCAGTTAATTGGACATAAAAGGTTAAATTCCAAGTCTTTAGAAAGCAATCCCATTGATTTTTTTTTCAATACTAGCCATGCAGAAACAATCTCGAGAAAATTATCTCTCAAAAGAAATGCTTTAAACGACTTGTGTAAGAGAATTCCAGCTCTTACCCAGTTTCCTCCTAAAATAGCAGTAGACAAATACAACGATTTACTATCATTGACAACTGGGGACACCCCAGTAATAAAATTAAATGAATATGTTGATTTTTATACTTCGATCATGATCGAAGTTTTTATAAGTCTTTAAATCATTAATTTTTAGGATAAGTATAACATTGTTCACTACTATTACCTATAATGATTTGATAAGTTGATTTTACTTTGTTCACTATTATTACAATATTATTGATTTAGTTTGATGATTTTTTTTTCAGATGGTTCTTCAGCTGATGGGAATTACATCCTGCCACAGGAGGCTGAAGTAGACTCTTCATCGGATAGCGATGACAATATCCCCTTGGCAGAACTACCGAATGAAACGGGAATAGAAGAAGCCGATCCTGACTCAGACACTGATAAACCTACGACATCGCACGAATCCACAAGAAAATATTATTACGGAAAACGAAGATGTATGAAGTCGGCAAAAGACCCTCCAACTAGAAATCATCAATCACATTCATAACATCGTAATACCAATGGCTAATGTGAACGTCCCGACAGAAAGTGGACCAGTAAGTTTATTCAAATTGTTTCTTAGTCCAAATATAAAGAACAAAATTATACTCCAAACAAACGAAAGACTCGAGTTATTGAGGCAGAAATATAAAAGGACAATCAAACCTGAGTTGAGAGATGTAGATGAGATTGAATTAGATGCTTTTTAGGTTTGTTGTTGTTTAGTGCGGCTTTCAAATTAAAAGATAAAGATGTGAATGCCATATTTGCAACTGATAGTACAGGAAGAGACATTTTTAGAGCAGTTAGAGAGCCAAATTTAAATTTGTTTTTTAAAACGCGAAATTTATAATGTAAATGCTCAATTAAAAATAAATAAACCTTTTATTATTTTCGATAAAAGGCATAATAAGCTAAAGTATTAAGCAGTTATTGAAATTTAGTCAACTAGCCTATTCAGAGCAAATATAATTTCTAATAACCACAATACACCAACCTCAGCTCATTTTGGCATTTTCAAAACTTTTGGCCCGGTATGTATAAAGACGTTGCAACATTTGCCTAGCACATAAACATCAAAATCTTAACGAAAACTTCAAAACTTTAGGTTTAATAGGCAAACCAAAACAATACTCACGACCATTTCAATGTTTAACCATATATTTCATTGCTCCCCTTACATCTACACATAAACTAAACAAATTTATACTTGTTGTAACATGTTGCTTTTCAAAATATTGTCTTTTATTTCCTATTAAACGAGCAACTTCCGCAATTATTTCCCATATAATTGAAAATCTAGTTTTCATGAATTACGGTATACCAGAAACTATTATTCTGGATAACGGCCCTCAAATGGTCAGTCCTGAATTGACTAACATGTTCCACTATTACAAATATACCTCATATACATTTTATTCCACGCCATTGCCCACAAGTCAATACGGTAGAGCGTTACAATAAAACAATAATTACTGCAGTAGCTTCCTTTATAGACGAAGCCCAAAGAACTTGGGACAGACATTTACACAAAATTCAATTTGCCCTTAATTCTTCAGTTAATGAATCCACAAAGTATTTACCAGCATTTTTAGTATTCGGAAGAGAAATTGTTCCTTGTGGTTAATTCACACTCAGTCAGATACTGTTGAAGACTTAATTTTTAGCCCTCGTGACATTTATGCCGAAAATATTGGAAACCTTAATACCAATATTTAAAAAAACAGATTTCTAAGCACGTAGCGCGAGCGCGGGGAAGAGCGCGGGCGCGGCGCGTCGCGTGTTGTTTGTTTACATTCGGTCTTCGTATTCGGTGCAAGTTGCGACAAGTGCGTTTGTTATTCGATTTGATTGATTTAAAAGTTAATGAAGCTGTGAAAGACTAAAATGGAGGTTGAAAACAATATATCTATACTAATATTATTTAGCTGAATTTGTTGGTTTGTTTTGTTCAACGCGCTAATCTCAGGAACTACTGGTTTAAATTGAAAAGTAATTTTTGAGTTGAATAGTCTATTTATTGAGGAAGGCTATAGGATATATTACATCACGCTATGACTAATAGAACGCGGGTGAAACCGCGGGGCACAGCTAGTGTGTTATATGTGGTCTCATACTGGACGTTAATACAGTGATTGTTAAAGAAAGAGGATTAATAAAGTTCATAGAATCGAGCATTGTAAGGGATGACGGAAAAGCAGACTGTTTTAAGGCCCGTGCTTATATACAACTACACAAAACCTGCCAAAACACATATAATAATCCGAAATGTATTGATGCGGAATAGGAGAGAAAAAAGAAAGAATCTGAAAAAGTAACAGAATCAATCAGCGACTTCGACTTCCAATACAAGTGCTTGTTTAGCGATAAGGATGCGTCATCGAATTTGAACAATAACATCTCTACTCTCTCTTTCTGAAGTCTAATCTCGTTTACCTATATTCCATCCATAACAACCAAGCTAAATATTATAATACAAAAGACGGCAAAATTTTGAACAGAAAAAAACTTTTGTGTTAAACTTGCACCTAGATATATAAAATGTTTAATTTCTGATAAAATGTCACCATTAGTTTATAACTTAATAGATCTAAACAATAAAAATTTAGGCCGATGGCATATTAAAGACCTTAAACCGTTACACCACATTAAACACACACAGGTATAACACATTGACACTTAGGTATACACACAAGTATAATACATTCATATACCCTGCCTAAAACGAATTTAAGTTTCCGTTGCAACAAAATTATGCCCTAGTCTAATCAGACTTTGTGTTTTACAGCACAAACAACACACACACAGAGTGCACGCTTTATTATTATACTTAAAAAAATTGTATGTTAAACTTGTAGGTAAATAATACTTATAATTATAATACTTTATCATTTTTATTAATTAAGTTAGGAATAATTTTAATTAATTAAAACGTAACTCATTCGTTACTTTAACCTCGAACATTTTTATAACGACTAAGCCTCATTCACTAACCATTTTTTTTTACATCCTCAAACTTACTTTTTCAAGAAACGTGCGGCTCATCACACGCTAAATAAGCCTTGATTAAACTAAACAAGTTACTTGGTGTTGACAAACACAATCTTATGTAGGTATTTAACAAATCATGATAAAAAAATAATTTTATTTTTGCGTTTATCCAACGCATCGTATCGTTTGATACGTCAGCTAAATTTAGCTTACACTTGTTAATAGTTATCATTGTGCGGTTATAGCGACACAAAAAATAAGCCTTAAGCTACACTTTATTAGCGGGTAGTGACTAACAAGCCTACACTATTATTAAGATAGTTTCTTGAGAAGTATTTGATTATTAAAACAAATATTTCTCTAGTATGTTTTTGTCCTGATTAAATTTTTTAATCAAGACTTTGCTAGCTGATGAATTTTAGTTATTTGAATGATGATTATAATGACCATCTTATCACTCATTTCCATTTGTCTCATAAATTCATTTGAACTACATTTAGTTTAGTTATTTTTTTTTCACACTTGAGATTTCCCTCTTAAAAAAAAGAAGAAAATCCCAAATGCAAACTTCAGTGGGTGTGTGGTAAAATAAAACTATTAACCTTTTTACCGCCAACAACTTCTATAGAAGTTCGAGATTTTCGTGCCGTCCACGCCAGCACTTCTATAGAAGTTCCTCTTTGTACCTACCTACTTTATTAAAATACATTTATACGTTGGCGTACAGCGGAACATCGCGTGCAGGATAGTTGGGCGGTGAAAAGGTTAAATGTTTTACGGCTAGGCAATATATTTTATTTTAATCACTAAAGATAAATATTCAACAATACAAATATATCACAATAAAGGCAACTTTGGGTCGAATAATTGTAACTAAATTTTGTTTATATTTTATTATCCTAATTAATTCCGCTATATAAATCCTAACCTTATTAATTAACACGCCCTAAACCTCCAGAAACCCTATGGGTCAAAGGGACCCAGCAGGTTACCGAGATGGTAAAATATTATTAATAGTTTAGTAAACTACCTAACCAGCCAGCCTATATTTCAGCGGTAAGAGCTATAGTCGTGGGTGGTTGGGATAAAGCCAGTACCGTCCGGAGAATTCTTATCAGTACTAATAACTACCTACCCAAGAAACCGTGGGGGTATATGAAATTAAAATTAAAAATAAATGGGCGCCATGGTCGTAGAATCGACCCGGATCTGGAGACGACGACGACGATTGAAGACGTCATTGGTCGAACTCGAAGATACTCAATGAAGTAACATTGCTACGACCTCCTTGGTCGAGTGGCTTGCACACCGGTTTTCATGGTGTCGCCAACTCTGAGGTCCCGGGTTCGATCCCCGGTCGAATCAATTTAGGAATACCTATTTTTCTAAATTGATTCGGGTCTGGGTGTTTCCTATGTATAATAAGTATATTAAGTATGTTTATCCGTTGTCTAGTTAACCATTTCTCGAGTTTCTTAAGGAAGCTTTTCTTGGGGCTAGATAATTGGTGTGAGTGTGGGAAACATTTATTATTATTATCTCTTTATTTCTTTGCCTAGGTTTCTTATAATATTAATATAAAAGTAAAATACAAAAGCACATACAAAACATAAAAATATTATAAAAAACCTATTATTATTATTATTATTCTACCAACCTGACGGTGGTTGTGTGGTATGGTCAAAGATAAAAAAAAGGGGATAAAAAAAAATTAAAAATTAGGGATTAATTAAAAAAAACCATCCACGCCCGTCCGCTATGCGGAGTCAGCCGTGTCACTGCCGTCGACCCACACAGGAGGTGTTTGCCGGGACCAGCCGAGGAGACGGGTTTCGCGTCCAGGCTACAGGCTACAGGCTCTGGATCCTGGCGGCGAGACGAATCAACTCGGGAGTACCTCTCCTGTAATTGACAATACGGGGCCTTAGCACTATATAGTCAGTATCGATGATTGAATCCTGTCCCGCAGCCCACTGTCTCAAACCTCGAGCAGCAACCAGTCAGAATTAGGGGCTGGCTATTCAACGCGATTCAATCTATCGCTACCACATTCAACTAGAATAAAATGTTCAACAATGCTACTCGATCCGACCAAACAATGAGTTTTGTTACAGGGGTAGTACCACGAACAGCATTAACTGGCTCAAGATCAGGTGGTGTTATAATAACCATGTGGTTCACTTGTTCATACAATCAAAATCATAGGTCATTCATAGTGAAAGGATGGCTTTGACGAATGTATAACTACGTCCCTAAGGTAATCTGTTAACAAGTAGGAACTTACGCGTTGCCGTAAGGGGAGGCCAGCACGTCTCGGCAAGCAGCGGCAGACAGCGACGACCAGGAACGGCTGTCTCAATTGCGTACACGAAATCCTGCAACGAAACGACCACTGTTCATCGCGTTCACAAAACTCCCTTACCGACGAGGCCTTCCAAATCATTACACCAAAATTCACCACAAGTTCCTACCGAAGAAAAAATATTCCAACAGCCTTGAGCGTGATCCCGGAAGAGAATGATCGCACCAATTGACCGCTAACCTATTGAGGTTAGCGGTCAATTTGTGCGATCATGATTCTCTCGGTGCAGTTTGGTATTGCAGGCTAGAATTTTGCCCTTCCAATCGGGAGAATTAGGAATCACAAAAACTTCACGACCATTTACCTCACAGCGATTACACTACAACAACATGTCAAATATGACGTTTTCACAACTATTCTGAAACTGAAATAAAAAGAGACTAATCAAACCATATTAACCCCCTGAACTCAACTTTTAGCCACTGGAAAACGGTAACTTTCAGGCACCTACACTATATCGACGCTAACAAACACAACAACAAACTTATAATAACGCAAACATAATTATCTTTATGAACGCTAGACGATCACAATATAAACCAAATTTCATTCTAGTGGGCAATTACCCCAATCAATATTTAGGCTAAATTCTTTTCTCCGATTGCCACACCACTCCGCAGATAATGTATACAAAATCGATCCACAGACACTCGAAGTTTCTCGAATACTACATAAAAGCAATTTCCGTTTCCGGTTTTGACTGGATTCAATTAAATAACTGAGAGCAAAAATATTAAATACTACCTCATTAAGTAGTTTGTAGTCCAAATTGCTTTTGCAACTAAAAAATCTAAGTTTTATCATCAAATTATTTTATAGTTTGTTACATATTTCGTTTTGCCACCACTAGGCGTCGCTACGGTAGGCTGTATGATATTGTCTTTGGCAACTGTCAAAGTTTACATGTAAACAAACAAGATCACAGCTATTTTCCTTTCTTATTTGACTATTTAGTTTAGCTATTATATTTAATTTAGCTCAAGAGTGTACTAAAAGTCGTTTTATTCATTGTAAGTGCTAAACAAATTGTGGAGTGATGTGTCAGTTGAAGCTAAGAGTCTAAATAACGGAGATATAACTAATTTTCTTCAATAAACTACCATGATCCCAATGGATCATCAGATCAGATCAATATCTAGGAAAACTAATGTTTACAGGTAATTCTTATATCTAACTACCTAGTGCCAACCTATTTGTGAATTAACAAAGGCAGGCTGGGTTCAAATTTACAACATAACACCACGGTTCAGTTACACATTACTTTTAATCTTTGTTAATCTATAAAGCAATTTAAGTTAAACCGATTTATGTACATTTGTAAAGTTTAATACGTTTATTTTAGTTAAATTCACAGTCAAATATCACAAATTATGTTATATGAATAGCAGAGCCTTCTGAAACAAGTATTATTATGCTCAAAAGGAGACTCTGGCCCCCTGCTGTTGTAAAATTTGAAAGTAAATAAATATTTTTGATTTTTTTTTTGATCAGTTTAGTATAGCTTTGTTAACTACAAGTTACTTTTTTTAAATTAAATTATCCTATTTTAAATTATTTCCCCTCCGTATTGTAACGTTGTCGTTGCAATTTACTCCACGTTATATTTTGGCTATGCAAGCCTCCTTGGTAGTTTTAAAAACTATCTGTCAAATTTAATTGCACGGTTCTGAAAAAGAATACTTTGAATGTCGTGTCATTGTCATGGAATTTTATTGTATTTTGACATTATCGTATAACTAAGGTTTTTGGGTGCTGTCTACTCAGTAGATTAGAAACTCAATTCACCAAGTTTTAATTCATATCTTCTACTGGCCAATAAATTTTTTACTTCTACCGGCCAATATTCAAAATTATAACGTGTCTCGTTAATCACTCGACATTGGCGGAATTATGTGTGTTGGAAAGACACTCCAGAAGCCATAACACAAGAAAATATGATCAGTCTTTCTAAATTCTTCAGTTCAATAACATTCTTGCATATTATTAATGTTTAAAATATATGTGAAAACCTTACTCTAAAAATTTTACTCGGACGCGGGCAGACGCATGAGGGCAGACGTCGTTGATGATCGTTTCCATTTATATAATTCGCGCCCCTTTGCTTTTTTTCCTACTGTAGCGGAGTCGATGCGGGGTGCACGCGATTGAATGAGTGTTTGACCCAAACGCGGGCACTGCGGGCTCGTGAGGCAGACGTCGTTGATGGTCATTTTCCAAATTACATTACGTTTTTTCTGCGCTTGTTTATTTTTTTCATACAGATTGTAATCGTTAGCGGATTGTCATTTTTTATAGTTAATATTTAAATAGTAAGGTAATTTATTATTTCATTTTATTTTTTGTTTGGCTGGCACCGACTCCAAAAATAACTGATTACCTACCTATATACCTACTTAACATTCAAATTATTTTGGTGTTAATTTTTGTCGGTACCTTATTGTTTATGATTATTGTAAATATTGTAATAAATAATTTTAGGTTAAACTTTGTTTGGTACAGATATCGATGTAGGTATATTGTTTATAGTTTTAGATGCGGTCTTAAGCATCGATTAGACCATTCGATAAACAGGACACTAGGTCAGGAGACTAGTTAGGACGGCGGTAAAAGCGTCCTGTTTACACTGTCCTAAATCGGAACTCTAACTCAGTCGGATACGGAACGTTGAACATGGCACCCGCGCTAAAATCTTTCAAAAAATTGGCATAGCGCTTGCTGTAACAGCGGGCGTAAATTAATAAAAAGAAAGTGTTGGGCTAAAAACTATGTATCTATTACTAAGAAACAAACTGTCTAACATGAACATTTTAGAACTTTTAGAGGAAGATTTTATGAATTATTATTACCTATATTTTATTATTGGTGTCACGATTTTTTCAAGTTTAGTAGGTAGGTAGGTATACAGAGTCTGTACCTACCTGCGTAAACTTGAAAAAGTACTATACTGTTGTGCCTACTGCACTACAGTATAGTACTTTTTCAAGTGCAAGTGTACTACACTGTACCTATTACCTACATATTATTATGCCAAAAAAGTTCGATGTTCAATCAGTCACATAATATATAAAATCAATATTGTCATGGAAAAAACTCCTTTCGTATATTTGTTCTCATATTGTCCATTTTTTTTTAATTGACGACCTCAGTAGCAGAGCGGCTTGCTTAATATTTCGCACATTTATACATTAAAACATAAAATAATACCAAATACACTATAACTAATTCAATAAAAACTATAAACAAATTAGTGTACTTACTTCCTTAAGGATTTTCCTAATAAAAACAAATTTTCAAACAAGTAGTCGGAGCGCGGTTAATAACATTGCGCCATTTTGAAACAAAATGACCGAATCGAATGAAACGTCATAATTTGACAGCTTATCAGTCAAACTTTTAATTGAAGTGTTGCCATTATGCATTATTAAATATCTGCTCTTATTTTTTAAATTTAATGTTTTTTTTGTCCATAATTGGATCCTTGTCCAAGACTGGTGCCGTTACGTTACTTTACAACAGAATGAAAATTAATATTTTAGATGTTGAAAATATTTACAATGGTCACGTAGATACTGATCGTAGCACTGAAAGTTTCCCAAATCTTAAAAATGCATTGGAAATGTTTTGTGCCGAAATGCGTCGAAATTTATATTGCTCACGTACGTTGATGCTGTATGTACAACTTTCCAAGCTCAGAAGGGATATGGAGACGTCGAACGAAGAATGCTGCCGATCATTTTAAGTTGCGCCGTTAGAGTACATAAACTGCAGGGCACCACACTCGATAGGGGTTATCAATTAAGACACCGTTTACGTGCTTATCAAAATTCCGTTCCGTATGGGAAGTGCGTTTTTTTACCTACCTCGTTGTCCTGGAGGGAGACTCGCCACGGACTATATTAAGATAATTGCTTCCCATCAGGTGACCCGCCTGCTTGTTTGCCTCCTTCTAATATCAAAAAAAATATAAAAAAATAAAAGACTTATCCCCGCACTCATGGCTGTTGAGGGTTAAGACCTTCTTTCATCAGCTCACCTGATGAACTAGTAAAAATATAACTAGAAGTGAAAATGTGCATACAGAATTGAAAGAATTATATTTTAACTCTTAACCGTTAAAGAGTGGACCTTTCATCATCAGCTCAGCCACACATGATAATGACTACCAGACGCAAATATTAGTGTAGCGTTGGAACATACACTAAAAACGTTATATATGCCTATAAAATTAAAGGAATGCCCTCGATTTTTCTGGGATCCCATCATCAGATTTTGTCATGGTGACAATGGGACCTCTCAGCAAGCATACCCTTTCGAACAAAACAAGAATTTTCAAAATCGGTTTACAACTTACGGAGATATCGCATAAGAAACATACAAAAAAAAACATTCAGTCGAATTGAGAACCTCCTCCTTTTTTTGAAGTCGGTTAAAAATAATAAGAATCATTAAAAAAATCTGGCAGGTTATACCTAGTAAAGTTTTTCCAAAAAAAGCTTTTTAATAATTTGACGAAACATTTTTTTTAATTTTTTTTTATTGTGGCACGCCAAAATGGACTCACCTGCCTGATGAAAAGCACCCAGTGAAGCCCAAGAAGGATTATCTGCGTTTTTTATGTAATTGGGAAGATGGTTGTATATTGATCAAGCTAGACGAAACTAATTTTAATTTGGAGAATTGTATTTTAAGTTTGTTTAGGTAGGTATCTATCATTTCTTCTAATATTTTTATTGGGGAATTAGTTTCGGATGTTTTTAACAATAATGAGTACCTAATGATTTAAGTACGCAGAAACATCTGTATTTTTGACACATAAAGCCATGAACAATATAATTTTATTAGTTAATAAAAAATAAACAATTTTATTACAGGTTCTTCAAGAGTTAATGAATTTTAGAAAATATTAATTATCGCTCCGGTGCGGTGGGTGGGCCTCAGTGGCAGAGTGGCGCGAGCGCTTGGTGATCATTAATCAAAGTTAATCACCAACCCGTATTTGGCAAGCGAAGTGATTAAGCAAACATCCATCAACTGTAGCGATGACTTGATTTTAAGCATAAAGGTCTATGCCCGTCACTGTAAAAGTGTTACACACTAAAATTTTATTTATTACTAGCTGACCCGGCAAACGTTGTTTTGCCAATTATTTCTAGGGAATTTGTAGGGTAGAAGAAAATAACTAACTTATTGCAAGTGTGTGAGGATGTGGTATATGAGTGAAAGAGGCATGGAGCGCTGTGAACGATGACGGAATATAAAAATAACAAAGCACTGAACATTTATTTTTTACTTTATTATAATTTAATTATTATAATTTGAGAAGCTCGGTGGCGCAGTGGTTAACCTTTTTACCGCCAACAACTTCTATAAAAGTTCGAGATTTTCGTGCCGTCCACGCCAGCACTTCTATAGAAGTTCTTCTTTGTACCTACTTTATTAAAATACAGAAAAGGTTAACGCGCCCGGTCTGCGAGTGCTGAGGTTAAACAACTTTCGCAAAGGCCGGTCATCGGATGGGTGACCAAAAGTGTATCATCTCGAGCCTCTCCGTGCTTCGGAAGGCTCGTAAAGCAGTTGGCCCCGGTTGCATTAGCAGTCGTTAACAACCACCAATCCACACTGGGCCCGCGTGGTGGTTTAAAAGCCCGTTCTCCATATTCATCCTTAGGGAAGGCTCGTGCCCCAGCAGTGGGGACATAAAATGAGCTGATGATGATTATAATTTATTCCTATATATATCATTAATTACGACAATAACACTAACAAACAATATCAATCCATTAATGCTACAGTGTGTACAATATTTTTTGTTAGCCCATCTTTAGCTAAGACCTTAGCTAACACAAACAAACTGGATGGTTTGTTTACTCGAGAGCATGCCCCGTGTATAATTTTCCGTGTGAAAAACATGGTGTGCTCAAATCTAAGCCACAAACAGACATCGTTTGGCCTTGGGACTTATTGATAGTCATTCTTACTCAGTACTGTTTACTGGGTGAGAAGTGACACCGGAAGCCGCCTGGCGGAGACAACTGATCGAGTGATTAGTATGGCTATAAAAAATAGGGGTTGGTGATAGAAGGGTGAAAATTTAGGGTTGAATGTATTTTTGATGCCAAATATTTTAAACCAAAAGTATAAAAAAAAATAAAAATGTTGGGGTGAGTATATTGTATATTACTTTTCACACCACCTGCTCGACAATGCCTCATTATATATCATGCAAACCTTACTCAAAGTAAATCATTATAGCCCTTGTCTTTTGCCGGGGTGTAATGTTGTACTGAATTTCATTATAACCCGCCGGGCAGTAATGTGATTCTCACTTCTTTTAGTTCTTATTGTTATGCATTTAAAGTCTAATTTCGTCAAAATCGCGCGGCGCGCGGCTGCTGCAGCTGCTGGTGGCCGACGGCGAGGAGGTGGACGGCGGCGCGCGCCGCGCCTCATTTATTTGAAAATCGAACTTATTCGAAAATCGAGCTGGCCACGCCACGGCAAGCCGAACGAAAAAAAATCAATACTTAAAACAAAAGCCGCGAGTATATCAATACGGTGCAATCAGTATCAGACAAAACTGCAAAAGAAGATAGAATAAAACATTAAGAAAATGTCGAGTGACGAAAGTGATTTAACTCCGGAGTCCATTAAATTAGACACCTTAGGTATTGTTAATAACCTACTACCAGAGAAGTCGAAGGAAAAATACTTGAAAGCTTACGACGATTTCCACAAATGGAAAACTGCAAAAGGCGCAAAGTCTGTGTCGGAGTCAGTGCTTCTTGTTTATTTCGAGTATTTATCGTGTACAAAGAAGTCCAGCAGCCTGTGGTGTATCTATTCGATGCTCAGGTTAACAATAAGCATCAAACACGACATTAAGATAAATACATATAGCAAGTTATTGGCATTTTTAAAGAGGAAATCAGATGGTCATCGAGCAAAGAAGTCAAAAGTATTGACAGCGCAAGATGTGGAAACTTTTCTGAATGAGGCTCCTGATCACAGCTTTCTGGCCATGAAAGTAAGTATGAGTACTGCCTACTTTTTAGTTACGTTTCTAGTACCTACCTATAATAGCTCTATAAAATAGTTAATGAATAAAAGGGTATTTAAATGGCACACATTTAAAAAATACACATTCTAAGGTTTTGTCGCAATCTTTTTTTATAATATAAAGGTCAAAAAATGTAGTAGTGTATCTATCTATTTACTCACAATCCTATTTTTTGTTACAGGTAGCCTTGATTTTTGGAGTGAATGGCGCATGTCGTGGAAATGAACTCGTAAACATAAAAGTCAATAATATCAAAAAACATGCAGATTTATTGCTGATTAACTTACCAGATACCAAAACAAATAGAGAACGTTCGTTCATAGTTCGTGAAGATTATGCAAGAATTGTTGAAAAGTACCAAGCTCTGCGCCCCTCTAATATAAACACCAACAGATTTTTTATCGGTTACAGTAATGGCAAATGCACCAGGCAAGTCATTGGCAAGAATAAAATCAGCGCCATGCCAAAAGAAACTGCAAAATACCTCAAATTGCAAAATCCCGAGCTCTATACGGGTCATTGTTTGAAGAGAACATCGGCAAGTCTGTTGGCAGATTCAGGAGCAGATATGGCCCAGATAAAACGTCATGGTGGCTGGAAATCCGATGCAGTAGCGGAGGGCTACATAGAGAATTCCATACAAAACAAAAACAAGATAAGCTGTCGTATTGGTGACAACATTCATCTGAAAACTACGTCCATTATTGATGATCCTTGGAAACCTTTGCCACCACAGCCATCTAGCTCAAAATATATCCCGTCAAGCCCACTGCCTCAAGCACCACCTTCCCCAACCTTTACTGTGCCAAACGACCCTCACACGCAAGGTTCTTATGTATTGGGTGCTGCTACTCAAATAAATTCCACCTCAACTAACATAAGCGTACCAAAAAATATAACATCAAACATCAATTTTAATTTTTAATTTACTTTTTATTGTTATTTACTGTGCCAATTATATATAATTAGTAATGAAAATAGTATTTTAATAAATAAAATACTTTTTCTAGCAGCCTTGGTTTTTATTGTCTCGCAAAAGGTGAGAAAAGTAGAGTATACTCCTCAGGGATAAAACTGATTTTGCCTTGGGCGCGCTTAAATCCTTCACTGCTCTCAGGACTCCATTTTAATTCCCTCGCTTCGCTCGGGAATCAACTCAAAACCCCCTCGCTACGCTCGAGAGTTAAATCTGGAGTCCTTCGTTACGCTCAGGATTCAAATATCGCGCCCGTGACATAATACAGTGCTTTATCCCCTTGGTGTACAATCTACTATTAACGTGCAACCCAAAATGGATAGAAATCACTAATCTGTTATTATTTAAGTGTGTGAGGATGTGTATATGAGTGAAAGAGGCATGGAGCGCTGTGAACGGTGACAGAATATAAAAATAACAAACACTAAACATTTATTTTTTTACTTTATTATAATTTAATTATTATAATTTGAGGAGCTCGATAGGGGAGTGGTTAATGCGCCCGGTCTGCGAGTGCTGAGGTAAAGCAACTTTCGCAAAGGCCGGTAATCGGATGGGTGACCAAGTGTATCATCTCGAGCTCCTCCGTGCTTCGGAAGGCACGTAAAGCCGTTGGTCCCGGTCGCATTAGCAGTCGTTAACAACCACCAATCCATACTGGGCCCGCGTGGTGATTTAAAAGCCCGTTCTCCCTATCCATCCATAGGGAAGGCTCGTGCAGCAGCAGTGGGGACATAAAATGAGCTGATGATGATTATAATTTATTCCTATATACCATTAATTACGACAATAACACTAACAAACAATATCAATCCATTACCATTAATGCTACAGTGTGTACAATATTTTTTGTTAGCCCATCTTTACCTAACACAAACTGGATGGTTTTGAAAAATAGGGGTGGGTGATAGAATGGTGAAATTTAGGGTAAATGTATTTTTTTAACCGATTGTCAGACCTACCGAATATACATATAAAATTTCATAAAAATCGATCGACTCGGTTTAGAGGAGTATGGCTACCTACATGTGTCACGAGAATTTTATATATATTAGATAGAAGGTAGAATATGTATACGTATTACTCTATCTTTATCTATCTATCTATATGTATTTTTTTACACGTATGTGGAAAACCCGAGACATGCACGAATAATGCGCAAGATGCTATGATCTACGTGCGCCATATATTACTTTAACGTGCAACCCAAAATGGATAGAAATCACTAATCTGTTATTATCCGGTCAATCATCCAGCGATCGTCATGACATAACAGCACGAGTGTTCAAGCAGAAACTCAAAGCGCTTATGAACTTCATTGTAAAATATCATGTGTTCGGAGACGTACAACGTTGGATGTACTCTGTAGAGTGGCAGAAGTGAGGACTGCCTCGAAAAAATAAGACCAGATAAAATTTACTCAATAATTTGCGCAGAAATTCCCGAAGTAAGTAAATCTAGAAATAGTGAAGAAGAACATGATTCATGGACCGTGTTGTGAACTCGATATGCATCACGCGTACGCCGACCGATATTTTGACGCCTCACAGGTGGCATTTTCTTTAAATCAATAAATAACACTACGATATCAAACACACGAAACACCGATATCTTTTGCAAAAAAAGCGGTAATGACAAAGAGTATTTTAATATATTGGGATGACGTATTGTCCATTTGAAGTTGTCAAATGCTCTGTACGTCATTCAGTCACATTCATTCATTCACACACTTTTCATAACATGATATTTAAAAAAAAAACATATTTTACTAAAAATGTTTTTTTCTTTTAATTTTCTTCTGCACAAACCTTGTCCTGATAATAACAAACTCAAAAAAAAAAAGAATTATCCAATTTTGTGCAGTCAATCGGAAGTTATGCGCGTACATACATTTCAGTGATTCATTTTTATTTATATAGATAATCATAATGTTAATTTATGTATAAAAATTTTAGAACAATAAAGGAACAACTATTTTATTTCATAATGTTTAATTATCACCATCATATTTATTTATAAAATCTTTGTGGTCGGGCTGTATGAAGAACACGCGGAGCGGCCCGGCCACATTTCCTATTTCGCAATTTCTGTTGAAGAACACAAAAAAACTATAAGGTACGGTAAAAAACAGGTAAGTTACATACTTTCGATAGCAAAAGAAATTTATTCCGGGACAGAACACTACACAGCAATTTGCATTTAACTTTAGTCTTCAAGAAAGTTTAGGTAATTATAAATACACAATAGCATATATACTTTGAACATTTGTTTGTACACACACACGGCGGCACATCAAGTTCCCCCCCCCCCCCCTCCCCCCTATATAACTATAGCTACGACGCTACACACGACGACACAGAGAATCGTAGGAAAAGGACTTCCTTCATGTTGGCCAATCACGATGCGCTAGCGTTTGTTTTAGTAACAAGCGTGGCAAGCGCCTACGAAGCTTTGTTTTGATTTTACGGCATTTTGGACCTTATTTCAACAGTATAAAAATAAGGGATGGATTGGTTTCAAATGATTCTTAATACATTGCAATAAGATGTATTTTCATACTACGTTTTATACACCTCACAACCTGCGTTTGAGCACGCACACAGATGGCTGATGATTGATGACACTGATGATTTTTTGGCATGAATGAGGCCAGCCAGTAGCCAAATATCATCTTACACGTTGCGTTGCGTTTGCGTGCCATGATTTTGCGAAGTGCGAGGTTCTATCGGCAGAGTTGGTGATTTTTGTGATAATGGCGCCACAACTAACTCCTGAGCAGCGGCAACTCATAGTGGTGTTGAGAGAAGCCGGCTATTCTATAAAATAAATAGAAAGAAGGACTGGAATAACAGTGAGTATTGATTTTATGTCAAGTTTTTATTTAGTGTATATTAAGGGTTTTTTTTCGTCAATCGTTTTATTTGTAGGAGAAAGTAGGTATAGTTAGGTAATGATTACAGATCATAGCGAAAGTTTAGTGATTCTCGAATCGAATTGAATTTCTCTATATTTTTGAAACTAAATTTATATTGAAGTTTTTATAAACGATATGGAAAGTAGAGCCCATTTCATCTCATAGTTCCATTCCCTTTCTGTTGGCAGCACATTTTAGTGGATCTTTATTTCTGTGAGGCTAAGTTTGATTTCAACGAACGATTACTGATAACGTTCAATATATTTTTTACAATAACGTGCGACTAGCTAAAGCGCAATATTTCATTTTTGTATTTTGTTTTTATGTTTTTAGCCATAAATGGTTTTTGATTTCTGTTTCTAAAGAATAAATACCTACCTATCGACTTTTTTTTTGTCTAGATTGTAAGATCCCCCACTATAGAGAACAGGTCTCTTCTTCCCTGTAGTAGTGACTAGTGACTAGTGTTACTAAAATATTTTAAGAAATTACAAATTAGGTGTTTTGTCTCAGGTATCAACCTCTACGATACTTCGAAGGCTGAAGGACGGCGAAGAAGGATGGAGGCTCGAGGACAAGAGTTCCAGTCAAAAACTAATCTTTTTTCCCCTGCCCATGCCGAAGCCAGGGTGGAATTAGGTGTATGTGATTATAAAGACTGATTACCTATATTTTTACTTTGATGATTGATACTAAATCCTAAATACTCGTAAATCAACATATCATCCCTAGTGTTATTAAATATACCTACTTATTTTATTTTTTTAATATTATTTGACATTTATGCATTTGTGCAAATTACAAATAATTTTAACCGACTTCAAAAAAAGAGGTTACTCAATTCGACTCGTATATACAGGGTGTCTCATTGAAATGGGTCAGTATGGGAAAGTCTGAAACTATAAGACATACGAAGATCTGTTCTTAGGAACCATGTCATCATCAGTTTTGAAACAAAACAGTGCAACGTCACTTTTCAAATTCATACTAGAGATGCACCGAATATTCGGTAATTATTCGGTATGTTCGGCGAATTTTTCCATGTTCGTATTCGGCCGAATATTCGGTTCAATTGCCGAATAATTACCGAATATAAAAGTTGTACAACTTCAAGACCTAAGGCTTGTCAAAAGACTATAAAGGTGTGATTCCGAACTGCAGTGCTCCGACGGCACTACTGGTCCCCATATATTCTCTATAAATTTATATGAGATTACATTCCGAGCTACGCAGTAATGTCGCGGCAGCAATGCAGGACCAGTAGTACTGCGGGCAGCACTGCTGGGAGTTCGGAATCATACCTTTAGGAGGTTATAGTAAAAGTTAGTTTATTGTATTTGTATGTAAGCCTCTTCAGTCTGGATGAATATTTGAATTATCTAACATGTAAAATTAAAAAAAACAGTAGCAGACAGAAGCTACACAGCCCGGCTAAGAGCCGAGGTGCTCTGAGATCGATTTAATCTAATGTAATGTTTTTATTATAATACACAAAGTTAAGTGCAACTGTTATTCTTATTTTATATCCTAGTAGGATTCCCTAAGTAGTAGAAACCTTACAGTACCATAGTTTATTCATTCATTATTATTATCAATGAATCGATAAAAAAATCATTATTCAATTATTTTTTATGAGATTATTTATTTATGTTTTAAAATAATAATTGAATAATAATATACATATTTTTTATATGAAATACATTCATTCATTTAACTAACATTGATTACGTTTTGTGTTTAAAATCTCAAGTATACTTCAATTATTATGATGATTTTCATGATAAACAACAGCACTTAACTTACTTTTTAATTGTTTGTCTAGTTAGACTGTTAGAGTGATTGAAATAAAAAATTAAAAAGAACTTTAAATTAAGAATTTGTTTCTAATATTTGTGTTTTGTCGAATATTATTGTGAAATAATGGTGGATTATTAACCGTTAAGTGTTCGTGTGTGTGCATGAGTGTTGGCAAATGAAACAAAACAGTGCAACGTCACTTTTCAAATTCTCTCAAGAAGCCGCGTGAGGACTTAGTAAAGCCCCACATCTTTACTGAGATACTCGAGGGGTTGGGAGGTATATCATTTCGCATTTCCCATTTCTATATTATCATCATACAGGAAGGAAATATTGTTTATTTATGTATTACTTGTAAGAAAATTACTTTTTTTATTGGCTAAATGCTTGTGCAAAGCCATAAAAAAAACTATAACAACTGCGGCGGGCGGGCGGCGAGTGATTCCTGACCAGACACAGCGCGACGCGAACCTGTACAAACCTATTTGGCTTGGCAAAGCGCGCGAAATTGAATCGAATTATTCGGCCGAATATTCGGTTCGTTTTATTGTAAACCGAACATTCGGCCGAATATTCGTATTCGTCCAAACCAATATTCGGCGCATCACTAATTCATACATTTAAAAAAAACCTGTACTCAGCTAGGAAATCGCACCCGGTTGTTTTGAAAAAAAATAAACTTACACTATTTCTATTTAGATATCGATTGTGTAGGTTTTAAGTAGTAAATGGCTCTATGAAACATGATGTCTAAAATTAATAAAATGCATTGTTTTCACATACTTTAATTTATTTTAGTAGGTGTTCGAAGTAACCACCGTTTTTTTCTATACAATATTCAACACGTTTAGGTAACGATATTACAATTACAAAACCAGCAAAGAGGTACAAACAACCATAGAGACAATTTTACATGCCTGAACTTGTTGAATGTGGTGGTCACTTCGAACACCTACTAAAATAAATTAAAGTATGTGAAAACAATGTCAAAAAAATGTCTACTGAAGTCGGGTGGAGCTTTTACAATAAAAAATCGGTTGTCTGTAAAGTCGGTTTACTGACGATAGTTAAACGTGACAACTTCATAAAAAAATACTGATGGTTTCATTTTTCAAAAGAAAATTTTAATTTTATTTGTCATTTCAGACACGTTGTTATGATATGTGGAAGATTCAACATTTATGTTTTAATTTTTTGAAATCATAGCTACGCTCGATAATTATTTCGATCGAATAGTAAAGCAATTAATTTTTTACTCATCGTGAAATAGTTCTGTTAACTTATTGTCATAGTTTTGTCAATTATAGCATAACCTACAATCGCTGCACTAGCAGACCGATGCTATTTATTTTAATGATGAAAGCACGAATATTCGACAATATATCACTGAACATATATTTAATATCGAAAGAATCATTACCTTTATCGCCGCAATTATCGTTGCTATAAACAAACAACTGACACCACATTCACTTTTCACTGCACTTCATACTTGACGAAAACATGTAAATGTATTATTGTATAGCAGCTGTCCACGTGGACGCATCGCTCACTCAAGTAGGAGAGAGACAGATGTCGAACGCTGCTGAACGCGGAGGCTGATTGTGCCTCTTTGTCGCTCGTTCAGCGCTCTCGCTTGCACTTCAAGCCTTAAATGGAACGCCTCAGAGCGAGGTAACGCCGCATACGTCATGTTTTTTCGACGGGCAGCCGGCTCCATCGAATTATAAGACGTTGTCACGTCAAAAGTGGAGATAATGGAACAACTATAAAAGTTTAAATGAAACAAAAATGTCCCCCAGCCGACCACCAACCACCCGACTTCAATAGACATTTTTTTTAAACTGACATGCGTATTTAGGTAATTAATAATATGATATCAATATTATTTATTGCTTTTTAGAGTTGTTTTTACTTTTTAAGTTTCCTGTTTTTTGAAGTCGGTTTTTTTTTGTTAAAACATATTTTTATTTCAGCTTCCTAACTAGGTACTTGATGTGTTTACTATTTATGATTTTTTTATATTGAGATAAAGTCATTTCTACGAAATGCTTTTACTTTATTTGCGGTTTGCGGTGTGTGCGCGAGCGCGCGGTGTGCAGGATCGTAGTGACGTTACCACAAAATAAATAATAGTACCAGAAGGTGCACTCCGCAAAATCATTTAAATAAATAGCGACTCTTGCTGAGACACAATAAAGTGCATTTCAGGTCGCACACTGCTCCCTTACCTACAGTTATATTCACCTAGAAGCTGCCTCTCTTTCTATCGCGTAGCTCTTATCTTTTCTAACGACTTCAGGGTCGTCTTCTTTTAAATAATAATTAATCTGAATACTTAATTTACAAGTTATTGTGTTTATAATGTGTACTGTACTTAAATGTGAACAAATCACGTTTCAAATAAACTTAAGCTAGGTACCTATGTAAGTACAGTCAACGCCACATTAGACTACCTATATGTTGACTTTGACTTTGAGGCTGTCTTTATGCCGCCGTACCGTTGCGTTGCCGTTAAAAAAGATATTTTCGTAGGTAGTTCAACTGTTGTTGTCAAGGTCAACTAGTATAAATACATATCATGTGCCGGTGCTTATCGCGGTAGGTATGACAGAGTGCAAGATGCCTGACGTTACGGCGCGGTCCGAGCGCACGAGTGATACGAAGTAACAAAAATATACTGAAACCTCTCGCACGATTCTCCGCGTACGACTTCAAACGGTTCAAAGTCCATTAAGGGTAGCTTGACGTGACGCCGAGTGTACGTAGGTACGTAACCGACAAACGAGTCCAGACCCGTAACGAACTATTTCCCATAATAATTAAAGTGTAGCAAAAAAATAATGGACTGAAGTGAAGCGTGGTTTATACAGATGCTAAGAACTAATTATATAATAAATGTCTCTTTCTGCAGCATTATGTTGAATATAATACCATAACACCAAAATAGTAAGAATTCATTTCCGTTCAATGGCTAATTTTATTAGTTAGACCATATTATTATGATAAAATGTAATAAAGGCAAGATGCCCAATTGTCAATATTTCAATAATAATATTATTAATAATTAGCAACATTTTATCAAAGACTAATGATGTTTGGTAGTTTTAGAAAGTAATAAACCTAGACATACTTTGAAAAAACAACATAACTATGAAAGTATTTATTATAAACAAAAGTTTTGGCACAATAAACTGCAATTTTCATAATTATGAGGGGTCTGGCTCTTGCCTTGCAATTTAGAAAATTTTGCCTTTAGAATACATCTCCTTGGACTTTATATTAATTGAACATTTTGACAATTGGACTATAAACCCTAAATATATACATAGTTCATGAATTAATATTTAAACAGGCAGACTCTATCAATAATCGATTGGCTAAGTAAGCTTATAACGAGTACAGCACCTTAAAAAATATATTATGTAGGTAATTATTTCATGTAATTTGTATAAAGCTATGTTAATATAGGTACATATTGACAAAATAATTTGATAGCTTTTTATTCTAATTGTACTTTTAATGACAATGTTGTTGTATCATCATGAATAATAAAATAAAAAAGCTATAATTCAAGTCTACTCAATGCCAACTAAACCACCCTTTCAATGCAAGCGTTGCGTTATATCGTTTTTCAAAATGTTCAAATACCGTTTAAGAGGTATTGGCCCAGCGACATATGCTGTTGTATACTGAGACTATAAACACTGCTATCTATCACACATTTAGACAGTAAACTAAACGCTTCCTGAAGAAAGCAATAAATATATTTTTTTTAAACATTTATTATTTTCATTATCCTAGACACATTATCATGGAAGATATGGTTTTTATTAAATTAATATATGTTATACTAGCGTACGTTATACACCTCGACAACACGTAAACATAATTACAAAGTTTTTACAAAGTGTAGTAAGACTAAGTTTGATCTCACGTTACTCATTTGCCTGTTGTAATAGTCCATGGCAAACCGGATCACAATCTTTTCACCATCGGGATACTTTGTCATTTGTATAACAAGAGACCGCTCTTGTCTCCGATGATAAAACACGGCAACAGCATAAGTCAGCAGGTTTTGTATCCACGCACTACGCTGCGCCGCAGTGAAAGAGTTAAGATTTCTTTGCTTAATGTTTTAACATTAAGGGTGCGCCGACAATAAAATGCCAAAAATGCAGTTACGGTTAAGTAGATATAATTAAAAATACTATCGTATTAAATGAACAAAATATATATTTAGTATCATAGGGAACGTGTTTACAATTTGTCAGAATCATAAATTCATAACACGCTATAGTTTTTTCTACAATATCATTTAAAGTTGGGCAAAAATCATGGCGGCGTTTAGTAGATTTCTTATAGTTTATCTAAATTATTGTACCTCTGATTTTGTCTAAACAATCATCAATGGATAAACTACAAATTGCTAGACTACATTTTCGATTCATCAAGTGGTTATTTAAATAATTATTTTTTATTAAGCACCTTAAATTCCCCATACAAAATTAGTATGGCCGCGCGGCATCAAATAAATATGGACGACGACATTTCAAATAAAACATTTGACACTTGTCACTTATGGACGGCGCACCCTTAATTGAGATACATAATTATATTATACAAACCAAGCCTTATTAAAAAATAACAGATTTATAAAAGGACAGAGTGCAATGACAACGGAAGACAAATCAAGTCTGTAATCAAAAATATTGAACACAGACTTTAGGTACCTTTTTATAAAAGTTTAATAATTAATATAAAATATTTTATTAAAGTAAATACAAACTGTTATTATAAAGCGTCAGCTGAGTAGGTATGTGTATGTATTAATGAGTCCCAAGTTACTACGGTAGAGAACAACCTCAATATTTTTTATTTTGCAGCTGCATAAAAGGCCACTTCGAAATAACGAATAAAAGATATCTTCTTTTTAAGCCAGAGCATTCTTTCACGGATACCAGCCTCCAAAAGGGAAAAATTTTACTCCTGCTCCGTCCCGAATAAAAAGAGCCTTGGATTTCTTTAAAAGACAAAAATGTTCAAATAAATTAAGCATAAAAAATGAATACAAAGATAAGAATAACTAATAATATGAGTATAGAAAATATCGCACCTTTTCGGTAGTTCCTAGTTAGTAACTACAAAAGTAGCTGTTATCAATTTATTAGGTCCTATAACATAAACTTATGTGATAAGTAATAATAACTGACACAGGGGCATTTCCATTTTAAACTAGTATTAGTATTTATTTTGTGTTACACTACGAGTACTGCACAGCTGTCCTTCAATATCCTGTCTTTTAAGAATTCTGTTTTGAATTTTGCTTTTAATAGAACCAATATAACTAGTTCATAGTGTATTTCAATAAATAAATAAATAAATCAATCAAAACAGATGTATACAAAACAAGCAGTATATTATAATTATAATTTCTGAAACAAATCGTAATTTTAGTTTAGAAGTAAAAGCTACAACACATAATATATACAGAATGTCTTAATAAATTACTGAATAAATTTAATGACATTATTACAATTCACTGATATGTAACATTATGTACAACATTTATCTATACAAACAAGATATCTATATTCAAATACTTTCTATCAATAAATAAACTCACTGACTATCGTATAGCATTATACAAAAAATATTGGTTTTTACACACAAAATATACATATATTCATTATAAAACGAGTAGTGTACAGAAAAAATACACTTCTCAATCCTATTATATAACAAAGAAATGTTAACCTTATTTATACAGAGGCAATTTCGTTGGAGATGTAATTTTATTCAGCCATATTTATATTATATATATCGTAGTGACACCAGTGTAGGACACAGTAACCCAGAGTTCGACACCAGTTTCGCCGCCAAAAACATAATAAGAACGTCATTGAAACTCTACTAAATGTCAGCAAGGAAGTAGGTGGTCTGTATTATATTGTTGCTAAAGTCGAAAGTTTATTGCTGCCCCATAATAATTATTAAAGGAAAAAAGTGTAGATCGCTGGTGCCTGTCGACACTGGTGCCACCAGCCCACGTAGTAGTACTTATGATATTTTTTCCTACATATTCAATTTTGTGTCAACCGTAAAATATAAAACATATGTATATCATAAAATATGCCACACACAAACACGTTTAATGATAGCTGTGTAAATAGAGATAACAAACTACATGTACGTATGAAATACTTATGAGCTAACATTTCTTTGTTAGTAAATATAATTTTTAAACATTACGGCTTTACTGCAAAGTGATGTTTAATAGTTAAATTCGTTTCCACAAAACAATGATTTTCGAATTATGTGAAAAAATCTTTACAAAAACCAACTTTTTAGCAATTTAATTACAAATTGCCAATATACTACTCTAGCCTGGCACACCGGTCACAATATTTGTCAATTATGTTATGCTAGATTTTTTAATTTTTAACGATTTTATTATTAAACTGATACATTTTTAGACATTTTCTAATTACATTTTTTTTGTGGTAAAGCAGTAATGTTTAATTGAAGGTCGTCCAACCTTTAGGTACACCGGACGTCGTATCTTGTTTCGTACTCGACGAGCTGGGCGTGTAATCTAATAACCCAAATTTACTAAAATCTAGTCCGTATTCGTGTAAGAGAGCACTATCTGTAGACGACTTGATTTGATCAACTTTATTTGTGTCACGACACTTCAGGGGGTCAAAGTCTTCCAGGTTAGTCGGCGAATCGTCCAGTTTTATGAGATCAGAAACTGAGTCACACGGCTGAAAAAGAAATAAGTAAGTTATACACAAATTAAATGCCAATTTAGATAATTTATTACGCCATGCTGCTACAGTTTTTTTTGTCAATTAATGATGCAAAATTGACAAAAAGGTCTGACGACTTTATTTAAGTAAAATAGAGGCAAACAACCGCATTATAAATTAAGAAACTTTATTATAGGATAGTGGAATATATTTAGTTCTGAAAATACCTGACACAGTTAAATAATTGTGTTGTTAGTATTACATTTTTCTTTTAAATCGCTTCTTTTTACTACGAAAATCAAATAACAATCACTTTTCCATAACAATTTTTAACAATTAAGGTAACTGGAAATTTTTCTAGAAAGGAAAAATACTCAATATGTATAGTAAAAACCGTTCGGTCAATTTGATTACAACTTTGGGAATAAACAACGTGTTTCAGATATATAATAATGAAAAGACTCAAAGGGTATCCGATCTTACTTAGACGGGCTTGCTGTGCGGGCTTAGCACGCTTACCTGAACAATTTATAAATAATGGATATAACTATGTTATGAATAAAAGCCCTGTTGGCATAGAAGTACAAAAATTTAACAAATATTTTAAAAAAGCAATGGTATCAGCAAAACAATATTCTCAAACTTTGCTGCTGCAGTAATTCATTCCAAAATAAACAGATTCCTTGCGCGTAGCAAGTCTTGGATGTTTTGAAAAATGAGACTGGTGTTAGCAAGAAAAATACCAAAAAGAATAAAGACTAAGTAGCAAGAGATAAAGAAATTAAATTAAAAATCCTACAGCTACAAAAAAGAGAAATCTCGGTTGGCCATTGCATCGAAATTATAGCACCTTTTTCCTTGCACTAGTGAGTGTTTTTAGTTTAACTATTTTAATGATAAATTGTCGAGTAGACTCAGTTCTGCAGCTTTTGCAGTAAAGAAAATTCGTCAATTTACTGATATTGACACAGCTAGATTGGTTTTAGTTATTTTCTTATCATAATAAAATGCCGCCGAAATTCAAACTATTTTTGTACTGCAGATAGATTTTCATAGATTTTGTAAATTATGTTACTTCTATGAAAAGCTGTAGTTTCTTTCGCCTTTTCTTCTCCACAGCTAAAACACATCCTGAAAGGGTGGTACGTAAAAAATGTTTGACGATCTATAAATATTTATAACGAATTTACATAAATAAAGATCTGTTTGAGTTTGAGTTTAATGAAATGTAAGCCTAACAGAACCAACCTATAAGACTTTTATTTAAATATCGTTCAATCTTATCTAAAGAGATTTGAGAGTTTCGAAAGACGAAATGCTATTCTTTTTTACAAAACAAGTTTCGAGATAAGAAATAATGTTCTTTTATCGAAATCAATTTCGAAATACGAAAAATTATTCTAATTTAGAAACTGGTTTCGAACCCTGCTTTCGAATGTGGCCGAAGCGGTAAAATCGACGAAACTAATAAAATTAATTCAGCAAATGACTCCACTCCACCTGATGTTAAGTGGAAATGGAGTCCAGACGTAAGGACAACTGGTGCAGCGAGAAAACAACGCAGCATCAGTCACCCTCACCCTGCCGGCCCACAAGGTGCCTCTTCACGCCTCGTTTGAAGGACCCTATGTCATAGGAAGGAGGGAAAACGTGCGCTGGTAGACTATTCCATCTTTTGGAAGTGCGACAGAAAAACGAGTCACCAAATTTCTTTGTGCGCGATGGAATGTTCGAGACAGTACAGCGGTGACTCCGGAGAGCAGCACGCGTACTCCTATGGAGAAAGGGAGAAGGTGGGATGAGTTACAAGACGTAAGTTTACAAGACGATATAAAATTTTCCTGGCGTGTCAATAAATATGAAAAGTTAATATATAGTGATTTATTTTTATTATTGGTGATGACGTAGTCATTAGACTGCATTTTAATACGCTCTCATCCCAGACCTTCATACATAATATTTAATACCTTTTATAGGTATTAGGTTATTATGTACAGTAGTACAATTTATTCTTCGATCAATAATTAGTACATACTAGATTTAAAAACCGGAACAAAAATGCATCACAAAAATGCCCGCGTTTTGTAAGTAGGACACATCTAAATATCTTATTACGTGATGTCAAAAAGGCATCAACAGCTCATTAGAAACCATAAATCTCGAACATAAAGGACATTTAATATTGTCAAATATTTATAACTAACTAGCTGACCGGCGGACTTCGTACCGTTTTGACAGTTTCCATGACAATAAAACAAACAAAACGTTGACAGTTTCCATGAGAACAGAACAAACAAATCATTCGTCCGCTTAAGAACACCCGTATCCCATGATGGACCCCTATAGCAGCATCACCTACCGGGTCCAATTGTAAATCGGTCCAGCCGTTTAGAAGGAGTTCAGTAACATACACACGCACAGAAAATTTACATATATAAAGATGGTGTCCTTCCTAATTTAAAAGACAAGCTAGCAAGTTTATCGGGAATCTAGTACTATTATTGATTGAAGAATTTATTAGTGCCGCAGACTTGCTTACAACACCACAGCTAAGATTGGCTGATGAAAGATATCTCTTCTAGAGATAAGCTCTTCTTTGTATATTTCCTGTGTAACGTGTATTTAATGTTAAGTATATTTTCTTTGTGCAATAATTTATAAATTATAGTAAATAATATATCATGCATAAAGTAGGTAAATGTAGCAGATGTGGCATCATGCAAGGTCGACGGAAGCCTTAACTACTGTCTAATAATTACAAAAGGAATAAAATGTTATGCACAGATGTCCAAGTTAATTTACCTAGAACAAAGCGAAACAAATATTGTGGTGCTTTGTTACGATTCCCATATTTTAATATTCTGCACAACATACCTTATTAATAATAATAAAAAAGAAACAAATAATTTTATAATACCTACTTAATGAATGTGTAAAAACGAAGTTAATTAGTGCAATATCAAGGGCTACATCAGCATTATATTATATACGAGAAACTAATAGGCAGTAAAGAGCAACTTTGATAAAATAAAATAAGTCTTAAATCTGACAGAATTTTCATAAACATTTTTTATTAATGTTTTCGATCTACTAATATAGCAGAAATAAAATTATGTATGTATTAGTCAGCACATACGAGGTTAACATTTTCTTGGTTTGAGACCTGATTCGCTTAGTCAAACTAGCGAATTTTCTATCGGTTAAGCATTGAATCATGGAAACTTTAATAATATTTACCTTATTAAACGCAAATGGACGGTCACCTATCTTCACGGCAACGATTTTTGTTGTACAAAAATCACATCACATCTGCGATGTATTTAAAATAAACTGGATGTTCTTCAATCCACCAATATGGCTTATGGCCAAATCTTCAATAGCTTAACAAAAATCTCCACACTTCCACACTTGGTACCCTCCGTGCACTTATTTACCCAAAGGGTTTATGAAGGTGGTACACAAAATTATAATGAAGGGAATGAAGGGACAATTTTGCAATGTTAGAAATATATTGAACCATAATCATTAACAATAAATTAAGTTTAAATAAATAAGTACATAATTTTAATATAACTCCGTGTTAGTGCAAAACAAACTCCACGCCGTTGTCAAGGTATGAAGGTAATCTTTTGTTTTATAATAAGGTACAATATCGATATGATAACAATTGCACATATCACAGTTACCTCTTGAATTTTCCCTTTTGAAGCTATGTTGACAGTGGATCGGACAACAGGCCTCATTAAGCGGCTATCTTGGCTCTGTCTAACCCCTAGAGAGGGTGCCGTATATTTTGGCATGCTGCCATTACAAGGCAGCTCTGCATTTATTTGAGGCACCTTTCTCGGATTCGACGAAATTGTAAGTTTTAACTTGGCCTTGTCCGTGCCTTCTGTAAATCGTATTGTGCTGGTATGGTAGTCTCTCCCTGGCGTTGTTTCGTTTTTTGTGATGTTACTGACAAAGTGCATAGTGTTCGGCGCGGGGATCGACCGCGGTGGCGGTGCCGGCGCGTCAGACAGATCGATTAGTTTCCTCGTGGAAATGATTGGGTAACGGAGTGGGGGTTGGGGACGTTCCGGTAACCGGGGTGGGAGGCATGGTGACAGTGTTTTCTGCAAAATAAAATTGAATAATGTGCCACAGTGCTCCTAGGAGCGTACACATGCTGGTGATGCATTCGCAATGCACCAAGCACATGTCCATAGGCTGGTACAAGCTTACTATAAGTGTTTGAAAGCACGATAATAATGAATAAAGCGTAACAAGATCGATTGAGTCACTATTTGACTTCATAAAACCAATTGATTATGAATACTGATAAAAGATTGGTAAAACCAAACAATTTAAGTTTCTCAGTTTGGCAAAGGGTATATATACATGCCAAAAGAGGATTAGAGCACCGTTCGATATACGCAACTTCTACTACAGAACCAACATAACAATTGCAAAAAAAAACTGCTGTATTAGTTAAAACTATATAACGTATGATTTTGATTATACTTTAAACACCAGATTTTTATATCGCTATTTCCAAGTTTGTTTAATCGTTACAGTGTATAATATATACCCTTTTCCAAACCAGTTATATTATGCATGAGAAAATATTGGGTTTAAAAAGCTTGTAAAATAAAATCGTAGCTTTAGGTTACATCGCATGATAATGTTTTACATACATATAACAATTTAAAGTTTTGCGTTCCTTTATAATCAAGGAAAACGGCGGGGATTAACGCAAACTAATATAAGGTATCATAGGCATACCTTTATAATACTCGGCGTTTCGAACCAGTTGCACTGACCGTGGCCATGGACTGACTGCTGTCGCGATGTTACGCAGTACGCCTTCGTTTGCGCGGCAGTCTTTATTCACCATTATCAAACTACCGCCACACCCAACACTGACGGTTCCCTATTACGTAAACAAGCTCTATTCTCGTTGTTATCCGACTGCGAAGAAAAACGAAGTTGCCTTTTTGCTAATAATTCCACGCAAAAAGTTAATTTGTCATCTTTATGTCCTCACGCAATGGCCTCACGTAATGACCTCACGCATTGCTCTCGAATAAATGCCGAAGAAACGTCGGGTACGAAAAAAACATGCCTATGCTACTTTTACATAGGCCTACCGTTTAACTGAGACGGGTCCTGAGGAAGCTCCGCGGGGCGTGAGGTACGTAGGGCCTCTGCCACGACCACAAGCGTCTTGCGACGCGGCGAAAGGATTTCTAGTTCATTGTGCGCTATGCTACACAAGTCACAGTCAACGGTGATAGAAATAACGCAATGTACTAGACATTGCTCGCCATATCGCATGACGTCAGTGTTCGTGACCGAGCGCTAAAGCGCTAC
This sequence comes from Eudonia lacustrata, assembly GCA_947562085.1. Classification (NCBI taxonomy): domain Eukaryota; kingdom Metazoa; phylum Arthropoda; class Insecta; order Lepidoptera; family Crambidae; genus Eudonia; species Eudonia lacustrata. The sequence continues at coordinate 16,194,007 of OX387339.1, forward strand.
ACACGTAGGTAATAATTTTTATAAGATTATTCCGAAGATAGCTAATTATAAATATAGATACCTGCGTACCTACATAGTCAAAAATCATTTTTACCCTTTATAGTTACACATCTTGTTATTAAAAATCAAAAGCTTTTATTTCTAATAAATAAAAAGAAATTAACAATAAAAACTATATTTATAATTTATGTGTGTACATAAACTTGTAAATAAATAATTGAATGGCCTGGCTGTAACTAGCGATAGGGCAAGCAATGTCTAGTTTATTGCGTTATTTCCATCACCGTTTATGACTCTGTAGTATAACGCGCAATAAACTAGGAATCCGCTCGCCGCGCCGCAAGACGCTTGTGCTCGTAGCAGAGGTCCCACGTACCTCCCGCCCGCGAAGCTTACTCAGGAAACGTCTCAGTTAAACGGTAGGCCTACAATTTGCGTTTGTTTCCCCGACAAAATATCTTTGATTATACGTAACTTGATCATTATCTTTATATAAACCGTAATAGTAACTCAAACTATAACTAGAAAAATTAAAGCATCACCAAAAATTACGATCAACATTACAACAAGCATCACGATTACGAATCAAGTAACTAAAGAACTTGCTACATTGGATGATAGTCAACACTTGTGAGATGGATTAGAAAATCACTTACAGACTTGTCCGGCAAACTTAGATCCGAGTTGTGCGAACTGTTTGGGAAGCTATCACGGCGTTGTGCGTTTTTCTTTGTAAATAAGAACTCCATTTCTGAGAGTAGATCGAGGGGGAGCGCGGGCGGTGGGTCCCGGGAAGGCGCGTCGTGAGACGGCGAAGAGTCTGACGAGTCCGAGGAGACGGGCGTCGCGGTGCCGCACGAGAATCTGCAATCATACAATGATATTATATAAGTAAAAACGGTACGGTATTAGCGATTATGATTGTAGTTGGTTTTGTTGAGGGTTGGGCATGTTTTAAAGACTTAAAACCACCACCAACTTATCTCAATATGTCGCCGTAAGAGCATTAATGCGTTCCGACAGGTAGAGATAAAGTAGCCAGATCCTCGGTGGTTAAGAACTCCGGGTAAACTGCACTTCTATCCGTATCATCACTTAAAATTACAAGAGATAAAACTTTACTCTTAAATATAATGAATTTGTGGAAATAGGATCTAGGCTCGGGTTGACCGTGTCTTGGGGGAGGGGAATGTAGAACTACTTTTTAACTCATCATCATTAATTTATCGGATTATTAGGATTTTATAAGGCTTTGTTTGGAACACTTATTCCACATACGCCGCAAACGGAGTTTGATACGCCGCGAACGGAGAGAACTTAGACTACATAAATTCACCACCAATAAACCTGGACCCAACGCTGTTCAAAAGCAAATTTTTTTTTCCAACATCCTACCTAAGTTTACCAACCCGCATGCCCTGCGCGGCAATTATGTGCAAACCCTCCAAATGTGGCGTTAAGTGAAGTCCAAAGAGTGGGGGAGGACACCGTAACCCTTAAATCAGGCCACCTTATGTACTGTGTAGAAGTGTCGAGTGTGTCGATCAGGGTTGCCTATCACGTAATTACGTTATCTGAGAGGTATAGCCTCAAGGTAGTGCAGGTTTACGCACTGACCTCAACACACTCAGACGATGAAGTGGAAGATATGTATGGTGACATATCCAAGGCCTCACACTTCACCACCAAGGCCCACTACAACGTTGCCTGAGGGACTTTAACGCTAAAGTGGGAGTATAGAATCACCACGAATCGGTAGTAGGATCCCATGGTTTTGGCAGCAGAATTCATAGGAGGCATATGCTTGTTAACTTCCTGGAAAGAGAGGGGGCTTTTCTTGATGAATTCGTTCTAAGAAACAGCCCCAAAGAAAGTGGGAATGTTAGAGCCCTGACGTCATGACAAAAAATTAGATTGACTTCATCATGACCGATAAGAAGCACGTATTCAGAAACGTCTCAGTGATCAACAGGTTTAATACCGGCAGTGATCACCGACTTGTCTGAGGCTCTTCGAATATTAATTTTGAGCTTAAACATGTCCGCTTGATCATGTTCTGACCCATTTCGCTCCTAAGCCACATCTATAAGCTGTTTTCAAGAGTCATCACGAGCGCCTTGCGCGAAGACTCGACGAATTCCAACCGCCGGAGCAGGCCGGGTTTCGAGGAGGATACGGAACCACATCTTCACAGTGCGGCAGATTATACAGAAGACTGAGCAGTATAATCGGTCCCTGTGTTTAGCATTTGTGGACTATGAGAAGGCATTTGACTCTATCAAAGCCTGGGCTGTTCTAGAATATCTGCAACGATGCCAAGTCGACTGGCGATATATCCAAGTGTTGAGGTAACTATACAACGCTGCCACCATGACCGTCCAAGTACAGAACCAGCAGACTAAGCATATCCCCTTGCATCAAGGTGAGAAACGAGGGGATGTGATATCCCCCAATTTGTTCACAAATGCATTGAAGGATGTGTTTAAAACGCTGGACTGGAAAGAAAGTGGAATTACCATCAACGGCGAATACATCCCACATTTGCGATTTGCGGACGACATTGTCATCGTGGCCGAAGCGTTGCAGAACTTACGATACATGCTGAATGGCCTATCTGAGTCTTCTCAACGCATCGGTCTCCGGATGAACTTGAACAAAACCAGTTATGTTCAACGAATATACCGTTCCAGGACCGATTGCAATACAAGGCGATGATGCTCTCGAAGTTGTTAAAGAAAAGGTCTACCTCGGCCAAATTTAGCAGTTGGGTAGAAACAACTTCGAAAAAGAGGCTGACAGAAGGATACAGCTGGGCTGGGTAGCATATGGGAAATTACGACCTGTCCCTGCTCTATAGATTGATGCTTTCGTCCATGTTTACATATGTATGAAAAGCAATTTTTTTTATGTACGTATGTGTATGTGTTATTTTTTGTGTCAGTACAATTAAAATCTCAACATACGAATAAACACACCAAGCAACCTTGGGTTAAACAATATATGCTTAAAATGTGTAACAAAAGAGATGCCCTTTTTAATAGATGAAAAAAAGATCCTACAAACAGTTGTCTTCGTCTACAATATAATACACTTAGGAACAAAATTCATAGGACACTTGAGTATAGTAGAAATAAGTATTATCAAAATGAAATCAATGCAAATATCGGAATCCTCGAAAATTGTGGCAAGTGATTAACTTAATTTGCGGCAGGATCATTACATCGATATATGAAACAATCTCAAAAGCTTTTCATTCCACTAAATACTAACAGGTTATAGCTAATAAATTCGCACGAGAATTTCGTCAAGCAGTGAAAGATATTCTTCAAACGTGCCCGGTTAAATTACTTGACATAAATTGTTATAAAAAAACTGCTAATGTCACCCTACATTTTGAAGAAGCAACCCCAAAAAAATGTTGAAAAAATAATTTCGAAACTCAATAGCAGGTGGCGACGGCATTAGGATTGTGGATATTAAAGAAATAGCTCACAAGGTGTCTGATTCCATCGCACAATTAATAAACGCCAGTTTTGCGATAGGGAAATACCCAGACGAGCTCAAGCTAAGCTGTGTGCGGCCTGTTCATAAGAAAGGCAAATTTGATGATGTTTGTAATTATCGCCCGATATCACTCTTATCATCCATAGACAAAATTATTGAAAAGTACGTGTGCGATCAGATACATTGCTTTTATCATGAAAACAAAATAATAAACCCCAACCAGTATGGTTTCCAGCCCCTCAAGAGCACAACATCACTGCTGTCTAAGTTTTGTGATGAAGTCAATTAATGATCGTAAACATGTCCTAGCCCTTTTCATTGATTTCTCACGGGCATTTGACTACCTTATTACCTTAAAGACAGGTCCTATTATGTTAAGATAGATGATTCGAAAAGTGATGTCCTACCTGTCACTGAAGGTACAGCTCAAGGATCTGTGCTCGGTTCACTCCACTTTATTGCTTATGTGAATGACATGAATAATGTACTTAAGCACTGCACATCTTATCAGTATGCGGACGACACGTGTTTAATAATAGCAGATAAAAATATTAAAATAGCTCTTGAGAGACTTGAACAAGATTTCGACTCTTTAAACAAATGGTGTCATGATAACCATCTCGTCCTCAATGCTGATAAGACAAAGCTAGTACATATCCGATCACCTTTCACCAAGACTTTCGTTGATATAAATAGGAACCTTAAACCTCACGAACATACGTGTTTTCATCAAAAACTACAAAAATGTGGTTGCCGTGAAATTGAAACCGTAGATAAACATACGTACCTTGGCTTGGTGATTGATAATAAATTTAACTGGCTCCCACATATCAATGGCATCTGTGACAAGCTTAGAGCATTCCTAGCCATTATAATAATAAGAAATAAAATACCATACAAAATACTTTTATTGCTATACAATACCTTAGCAGATTCTATTGTTAAATATGGCATTATCAGCTATGGCAGAACGTTTATCCTACCTATCTCGATAAAATCCAGAGTCTCTAAATTAGAATTTTGAAAAAAATCGTATCACTTGCAGTCAAAGAACAATACAAAAATAGTGAATATGATCTTTTTAGGCATTGCAATATTTTCCCCGTACATATTAAATTTCTGTATTCCCTCTTAAAAGAACAATTTTTTAACGAAGATATCCAAGAAAAAAAGTTTTGCATAAAATTAAAACCAGAAAAGTAATTAACGAGCGTTTAATAACAACAAAAGCTAAAAATACTTATGGAGAACGGACAACACACTATTTAGTTCCTCGTCTATTAAATGACATTAATCCTACATTTTTGAATAGCATAACAAAAAATAATATAAAGAAAAAATTTTAATTGCATTCTTTGAACATCCTGTAGCCAACGCAAAAAAAGTTTCTATTATGCACGCACATTTATGCTTTGTCGCTCGGTCTGGCCAACTTCACTATAGCACGCTATAACAAAAGCGAACATTCTAGCTAGCTTGTATCTCTTTCTCACGTAATGCAGGTGGCCTGCTGACGCGACTCATTTGTATCGCAATTTTATTTAATGTTAAGTGTGTTAATTTAAAGTACCTACCTAACCTATGTTTACTTTTATTGTTTTTGCATTTTGTTGATGTTATGTGCAGATGTTGAGCTCAAGTTATTTGTAGCATACCGGACAAATCTCCGTGATTTATGGTTTGCTTTATAATTTAAATAAATAAATTTAATTTCATTGTTATATTATTTAAAAAAAAATGTAGTTTTTTAAATATATGGGTACCTCATCACATAATTTTAACTGCTATAAATAGCAAAATAAGAATAAATGAATAAGAATAAGTTAAGTTAATTATTTGTTGATGTTATGTGCAGATGTTGAGCTCAACTTATTTGTAGCATACCGGACAAATCTCCGTGATTTATGGTTTGCTTTATAATTTAATTTCATTGTTATATTATTAAATAAATAAAAAAATAAAAAAACAAAATGTAGTTTTGTAAATATATGGGTACCTTATCACATAATTTTAACTGCTATAAATAGCAAAATAAGAATAAGTTAAGTTAATTATTCTTATTCTTATTTATACAAAAGAATTTTGTTTAGGCATGGTCAGGGTGACACAAGTTATTTTTTTCGGAAATGTAAAAAAGTTAATAATTTTAAAAGTTGACAAAAATAAACGATGTGTTATATTTTAGTAATTCAAATTTCACAATTACTGACGTAGCCTCCGTTTGTACTTAAGTAAATAACAGCCAACAGTTGGAACACTCAGATGGGACGTTGAAAAAAATGAAACAAAAAATTTGCTCTTGAACAGCTTGGGGTCCAAGCTTTTGTTTTACAAATTTACTCTGAATTATAATTATAATATATAGAAAGAATATTACGAATGTATGTAGCCTAAGTTGGTGATTTTAGGAACACTCCGTCTGCGGCGTATGTGGAATGAGTGTCCCAAACAAAGCCTTATAAAATCCTATTGATCCGATAAAATTAATTGAGTACCCGGGAATAGTTTTCAAACGCGTTACAATTTTTCCAAATGAAACATTTAAACACAAATCTAGTACATTTCGAGGTACAAGATACGGCATTTTCTCAGGCGAGCCGATTAAGTGTTCCAGTTATTTGTCTCTAACTTTCTCACCATAGATTTCACAAGTTTGTTACTTTGCCGTGAAGTTTTCACAATTATTTCCTTTAATTCGTAAGGATTGAATCGACGTTCAAAAAGGGGCACTCATACCACACGCACATCTGGAAATGGACTGTTTTTGACCAATTTGATGATCAATTACTACTTTAGTAATTTTTAATACTATAGTCTTATCATTAATTCACTGGAGTAATCTGACGTTTACGGTGTTCCCAGTTTCTGATGAACAGAAAATAGTGTTGTGATAAGAAGATTGACATCAATTACTCATTCATTCTCATAACGTTCTGAATCAAATCACATTACTCATTTTATTTACTTTATTAAGAAATCTCCTAGGCCAGTTTTGTTTAATCGATATAAAAATATTAGCATTAGTACCTTTAAAGGCCAAGAAATGATAACTTAGAAAAGGCGAATTACTCGAATTATATAAAATTAAACAAAAATGCAATGGATATATTTTTATTCGTCGTCGTCAGACAGACATAGAGAAGAGTCGTTCATGAATGAATCCTTCAATTGGACTAGTCCACTTAGCAAGTATATCACATAGTTAACACTTCACTAAAGGAGAGTAAAGTGAACAGATAGATTACGAACAGCGCGTGCGGAAACGAGACAGTTGCACCGGTCGGAGTCAGAGCCTGCCCGCAGCCCGCACTCAATTTGACGTCTTACGGTATGAAACATTATTATTTTTACGGCTTATTTCTACATGATTATTAGTTGACGGCGTAATTTGTTTACGTTTTGAAATTTGATTTTGTTGTATATTATTCTAGTCTGCGTCAAAATAGGTATGAGCGCGATCCATGCTGCATGCGACAATAACATTATTTCGTTTTAATAATTGTACTGTTTGAAAATGCTTTTAAAAGTAATTGTAAATAGTTGATGTTTTAGTTGTCATAAAAGTAACCCATGTGAAAATTCACTCGGAGACAGAGAAAGTGCTATGTGAGAAAGTGATAAAAATGTTTTTAGAACGGGTCAGAGTGATTTTTCATTTTGGAACGGGATTGAGTGATTATTAACGTAAAACGGTACTATATTGTTGAGGTTATCTCCATTTCAACGTTATTAATATAGTATTCTGTTTTGTCTTAATTGTTATTCAGTAAATGGTACTCCTACACAGTGGTTAAATCTGTATTTTTCTTTCAAAAAGATGAATGATGTAAAAATTGCAATAATTAAAATACTTCCAAAATTTTCGAATAATAACAGCTCCCAAAGCAAAACAAACACTGTCAACTAAACTGTCAGGTGAAATTTCTCGGTACAAAAAGACATTCATATACCTACCTATATTATAATTAATTAAGTACCTTTTTATAATAAACGTTCCTACTGACTTTGTGTGATCTGAATGACAATGAACGAAACGCATCACTAGTACAATAAATGTGGCAACATAATTTTACAATGTGACATTAGCATCTGTCAGTTTACTCCAGTGAACTAATGATTAGACTTTAGATGCCGATTATAAATATGACATCTGTTTCAAGATCCAAGATGGGAAATGTGTTCTTTTTTAAATTATTTAGAAATATTGTTTTTATGGTTTCCGTGGGCGCCGTTTCAAGATGGGTATCTTTAAGTCTGGATGTGCTGATTTACAAATCATATCTTATTCTAACTTAACAGGTTCACTGTCCCGCAGACCACATAATATGGTCTGTAACAATTGATTTAACCATTGTTATAAGTTTTGGACAGTGAACCTGTTAAAACAAAATGAAACAACTTTTACGGATCTACTCGCGTTTATTTTACATTACTTATTACGCTACGCACTATTGTAAGCCAGATCGATTCACCAACTTACCGACTGACCCGACATGTAGCTAAGATCTTTCACCACTTAGAGGTAAAACAACAGCTTATGTGAAGGATTCCTACCAATTTGTCAACGATATCAAAGACCTACATCTCGCTGACAATGAAACTATGGTTAGTTTTGATGTGCAGTCCTTATTTACATGCCTACCAGTACAGGATTGCATTAAAATTAGCAAAAAAACGTCTAGCAGAACAAGATAGGCCTGATGAATATGCAGTACTGTTAGAACATTGTCTAACATCTGGCTACCTTTTGTGGAATGACATTTACTACCTGCAATTAGAGGGTGTTGCCATGGGTTCCCCTGTTTCGCCCGTCGTCGCCGATATCTTTATGGAAGACTTCGAGGAGAGGGCCCTGAGCACAGCACCGGTAATCCCTAGGTTCTACAATCGGTACGTAGATGACACTTTCACTATCCTACCAACTGATAAAGTATCTGCTTTTCTAGACCATCTTAACTCCATACATCCAAAAATACAATTCACAATGGAGTTAGAGGCAGATAGTATGCTAGCTTTCTTGGATATTTTAATCATCAGGAATCCGGAGCATAGTTTGAGTCACACTGTGTATCGTAAAGTAACCCATACAGATAGGTACCTCAATGGTGATTCTCACCACCATCCTAGACAGTTGGCTACTGTAGGGAAATCTTTGTTTCAGAGAGCACACGACATCTGTGACACCCAACACCTGGCTGCTGAGCTTCAGCATGTCAAGCACGTACTACAGGATAATAAACTGAAAGTACCACGGCTTCGTCACAGAAAACGCAATAAACCAACCACAGTCGAGTGCCAACTTGCTGTACTTCCATATATGAAAGGTGTCACTGACAAGATTAGACATATCTTAAAGCGAGCTTCAATCAACACTTACTTCAAGCCGCCGAAGAAGATCAACCAATTTTTACGACCTGTGTCAAGTGTAACATAATACCCCTTCAAGATGCAGGCGTGTACCAACTGGACTGCGACTGTGGGCTCTCTTACATCGGGCAAACAAAGAGAATTGTAGGAACCCGCGTTAAAGAACATATAGCCGACGTCAAGCATAGGCGCGAAAATAAGTCTGCAGTATGCGAACATTCCCTAGAGGGGCCCAACCATTACATCAGATTTCATAAACCACAAATACTCGCTAGATAACAACGATTCATCCCTAGGATGATACGCGAGGCTCTTGAAATTAAAAATCATCCTAATTTTAATAGAGAAGATAGTTGGAATCTACCACCAGCCTGGGATCCCATCATACAAAATATTAAATCCCAGCCCCGACACCATAATGCCAGACCAAAAGATACTGTAAGCTCTTTCTGCGTAAAACGGAACGCACCTGATTAAATTTAAATGAGGGTATACAAGCTACCAACTAATTATAAGACGACCAACACCTCAGTCTCCCTGTGACCACGGACCTTGCAAAGGGTTCGAAACGTCAGGATAAACATTAAATAAGTAATGTAAATAAACGCGAGTAGATCCGTAAAAGTTGTTTCATTTCAATGTCTAGTGTTCGCGTAAACTTTAGAAAACAATATATAGCGTTAAAATATAGCGTTAAAGTACCTACATCTACTGGATTATGTTGTGCTGGTGGTAAAGTAAAATTGCCACAATCGGTCCCACCACCAGATCCATTACGCTCATTAATTTCTGGTGTGGGAAATTAATAATTTATCAAAAACAATAATAGTAAATCTACTACCTTGAAAGTGGACTTGAAATTTTCCTGTACAATATACGTTGCGCCAAACGACGTCATTTTTAAAGCAATTGTGATATTTTTGCATGTTGGCCAAGAAATGTTTAGAGTAATTTCCCACCCCAGCCGATAATATTTAAGTTTTGACCATATTTTTCACAAATACATGTAGGTGATACGAAGTTCACCGGGTCATCTAGTATTGTATAAATATATTTTATTTGCAATATTTGGGTTAAAAGCACGTGGCGTATGAAACCCGATATAAATGGGAAAACTTGATGACCTGAAGAACACTCATATTTGCAGTTTGTTTCATGAAGGGCCATAATATGGCATAAAGTACGCAAAACGTCACTAAAGAAAACAGCATTTCTGTTTACAATAATTTATAATCATATTCGTACCAGTATTCACAAATAAATAACCCTAAATAATGGGGCATTTCGGTTCGACCATGTGGTGCTTTTCGGGCAAGTTAATAATTTTTCGGGGTTCTATGCATGGTAATATATCTGCCATTTTCCGGATTACACAGTCCTTGGATGAATGCAAATGTTTAAGAGCGATAAAAAGTTAACACAATAACATCAGTTTTCAATTTAGCTGTATAAAAATAAATATTACATAGTTAATTCGCAATTACCTGCTGTCATCAGTAGTGTTGATAGAAGAAGGTCTTGAGCCAGTTCGGGGTATTTTGTTTTTTAGCCCTTTCACAGCCGATTTCATGTTTTTACCTCCTTGCCGAACCTAGGAAAATAAATATTTCAGACCATCAATAATGTTATTTATCTTTCTGAACAATATGAGGACATCTATATATATATATATAAATCAATTGCTGTTCGTTTGAGTCGCTAAAACTCGAGAATGGCTGGACCGATTTGGTTAATTTTGATTTTGAAATATTTGTGGAAGTTCAGGGAAGGTTTAAACGGTGAGAAACATAAATAATAAGTAACGGAAAATACTAAAAATGAAAATTAAATTTTCCAATACAAAATGTTCCTAGCTGTGAAACATTTCATGTCTTTGTTTGTTTTGTTGTCATAGACACTGTCAAAGCGGTACAAAGTCCGCCGGGTCAACTAGTGATAAATAAATAAATAAATGACACACAAAATCAAGCCATATAAGAATATTGTAAAGGATGTTATGATTGGAGACTTATTATATACATATAGTAAGAGTCTGAAAATAACTTTTTTTTTATTAGCTAAAGCTGTTCATTTAATAGTAGCCACATAGTTTTAATATAACAATATAATCGCCAAGCACATCTCGTGACCAATTACCACTTAAATAATAATCAAGCAACCTTAACTTAAAACACGCTGTTACTTTTACATTATACGTCACAGTACGTCGGATAGCGATTGCCTAATTTAAATGGCGTTAAAACTTATTAAACGTTTTTTAAAATCAGTATTCTAAGTCGTAGGATAATCGTTAAAAAATCTTAATTTAAATATTAGGACTACCACAAACATCGGTTAATAGAAAATGAAAAATGGCTATCGTACGAGGTATTCACAAAAATCGAAATCCGATCAGAACCTGTAAACATCAGATTTTTACGATTATCCTTCGACATGAAAAATTTTTAGCTTTGTCAATTTACAGTTGGATGCAATGTTAAATATTTTATCGCGTTGATGGTAACCAGACTTACAAAAAGCATCACATTTTATAATATGCGCAGAACCGGACTTTATAGTTTTGTTATGCAGTTACATGCAATAAATACTTTCTACAGCCGCTAAAGAGTCCCAGTGCAAAAGTAAAATTTTGATTCGTGACTCTTTCGAGTTCGTCGGCTTGGTGGAGTGTAATGAACGTTTGTCTACTAAAAGCGATAGGATACCCTCAATAGACCTGACTGAGGGAAAGAGAAAAGTTACTAACCTCAACAAAATACTAAAGCGTAAAATACTCGTATATTTAAGGACGTCCGCTACTAATATGGCGGAGCGGGCGAGCGCGCCCCGTCGTCGGCCGCGCCGCGTGCGACGGGCGACCCGACTCACGCAGCGCTGGTCTATAAATTTACGTGTAACACAGCATTTCGCGCTACGCTTGACGCAGCGGGCTCCCTAAGCTCTACATCATAACATTGTTATAAAGGATTTTCATTTGAACGATCTTGTACATACGTACTATAGAATGAAATGTTGAATGGATACACTCTTTATTTAATAAAACTTATAAGTGCGTTTAAAGATTATTGAAAAGTTGTTTGCATCAGTCTATTGTAGAACACACAGAACAACTTGGGTAAGTACTTTAGGTTTTTTTGTCTTTTATTAGTTGAGTGAGAAAAATATTATCAAAATTTAATATAGGTAGTTGGAGTATATAATTTGGTTCTTGCTATCATAACATATTTAACCTCAAACGACATTCTTTATTTTTTTGAAAAACAGGAATGTGTATACCTACCCTGTTAACAATTGGTTATTATTTTCATAAAGAGAATAGATGTTGCGATTTGATGAAATAGAATATTGCGTACATGTTCAGGACTGTAACCTTTTATAGCAACAAGGTTTTTTTTATTTTTTTATATTGTGGCACGCCAAAATGGCCTCACCCTGCCTGATAAAAAGCAGCCAGTGAAGCCCAAGAAGTGAAAGCGTTCATCACAGCGCTACCACGCTATGCCGAACGCTCACTCTATAACGGCCTGCATATATGCTTTTTCACGCCCCGCTTAAATAAACCGGGAGAGAAAGTGGAAAGAAACACGTGTGCGGGAAGCGCATTTCACATACGGGCAGTTCGGCAAAGGAACGATTGTCGAAACGTTTTGGTACGTGTCTTGATGGTCAGCACGGTATGAGGGTGGTTTCTCAGACCTGCACGCGTCGATCTGGAAAGGCGGTAGAAAGCACTAAGGGAAGCAATGTCCCTACGTAGCTGTAACAGGTCCAGACTGGTCGTAATGTCATCGTTACCGATAATACGGACAGCACATGTCTGCAACGTGTCAAAAGCTTCCGGATCCGTCCCAAAGATGAGAGCAATATTCCACGCAGGAGGCACCTGAGTCTTATACAAAAGACAACGTTGCTCAGGCGTGAAGAACCGCTTCACTTTGTTCAGGATTCCGAGTTTACGTGAGGCTGTGGTTATGATGCTCTCAATATAGCTCTTTGGGTTGAGGTCGCTGTGTATGTCCATACCTAAGAGACTGAGACCAGTCTGGATGGGTAATAGGTTGCTCTGGAAGGAGAGTTGGGGGAGAATGCGGACTTTTTAGCAGTGACAGCGCAGACCTGTTTTTTTGGCATTGAACTGGACCAGGTTATCAGAGCCCCATTTATAAATGCGGTCTAACTTCTCGTCCAGCTATTCATCATCATCATCATCACAGCTAAAAGACGTCCACTGCTGGACAAAGGCCTCCCCCAAGGATATGAGGGGTATTTGCCGTAATCGCCACGCTTGGCGGGCGGGTTGGCGATCGCAGTAGGTTGAGGGTAACCTCAGAGAGATGCTGCTGCCCATCCTCTGGAATGGTTCCTTAGTCGACTTTTACGACACCCACGGGAAGAGATGGGGTGGTGCAATTCTTTATCCCCGGCACCACACAAGAGCTATTGAGCTGGACAATCTTCCGTCTCGACTCCACTACATCGGCTTGCTTTGCCGCAGGGTGACCCAAATAACGCCGATGTACTGTACTGTCGTCTTCATAGCAATGAATGTTACCCAAGGATAACATGTCATTGATATGCAGAATGAACAGCGTGAGCGATATTATAGAATCCTGCGGCACTCCGGCGTTTACCTGCAGTAACTGTGAGGCAGTGCTTTCGCAGAGTACGCAAATGCTGCGCTCATGCAGGAACCCGGCGACCCAATCCGTATGCCGAAAGCTTGCAGAGAAGCGAACGATGCCAAACTCGATCGAAAGCCTTGGAGATGTCCAGGCTAACAGCCACTGCTTCTCCGTGCTTGTCCATTGCTTCACCCCACAGGTGTGTTATGAACGCTAGGAGATCGCCCGTTGATCGTTTTGGTCTGAACCCGTATTGTCGATCATGAATCAGGGAATGATTTTCTAGGTAGCGGATGAGTTGCCTGTTTATGATTCGCTCAAAAACATTACAAAGGACAGAGGTGACAGCAATAGGTCGATAGTTGGCTGAGTCGGACCTATCCCCTTTCTTGGGGACCGGCTGGATGTTCGCTTTTCTCTAAACCTCCGGCACAATCCCAGTAGAGTACGAGAGGTGGTATAGGTGTGTCAATACTGGAGACAACTCGGGAGCATATTTTTTAAGAACGACTGCCGGTATACCGTCAGGACCGCTAGCCTTCCGCACATCAAGTGACTGCAGCACGGCACGGACGTCACGTTGCCTGTTTGGACGTCAAGCATTGAGGAACCACAGTGAGAGATGGTAGGTGGTTCCGCGCCGCAGTCATCGACGCGCGAATTCGCCGCAAAGAGTTTCGCTAAGAGGTTAGCCTTGTCTAGCGGCTGATGGGCCAACGAGCCATCAGGGTACCGCAGTGGGGGCAGAGAAGGCGCGCAAAAGTTGGCTTGCACCGCTTTGGCCAGTCGCCAATAAGTTCGGCTACCCGTTGGCTGCGACAACAGCTCTTGGTCAACGCGAGCAACGCGCTGGGCATTCACTCTCGAGGGAGCACTCTTGCAGACTTTGGTGGCCTTGTTGAAGACTACCTTGAGTGAAGAGATGTTACGATCGTTGAGCGTGCGAGCCTTGGTCCAAGCGCGATACGCCGCCTGTTTAAGTTCAACAGCTTTGGCGCATTCGCGATTGAACCAAGGGCGCGCCTTACTTCCGCTGACGACATTAGTGTAAGGAATGTAATATTCTATCCCCAACATGATCTCGTCAGCGACAGCAGAGGCACTTTCAGACGGGTTCCTTCCCACAAAGCAGCGCTGACCCAACGGGATGGACGCAAAATAGTCGCGCATATCATCCCAATCTGCCGACGAGTAGTGCCATAAACGCCGTTTAGACTCTACTGAGGGAGAGCTTTTACGGCGCAGTACGGAGGCACTAACCAGGCAATGCAACGGAGCACTTATCGACACGCTGTACCCGGCTGGTCGATTCGTCAGCAGTAAGTCTAGCAAAGAGGGCGCTTGACCTGATAAATCCGGAATCCTGGTGGGCTGGAGAACCAGTTGAATAAGATCATGCGTGAGAGCAAATGCGTGGGCAGTTCGGTCTGCGTAGTCTGTTTTGGAAGAGCCCAACCAGGTCTCATAGTGGGCATTAAAATCTCCCAAAAGCACCACATCGGCAGACGAAAACCGCTCCTGTACGTCGTCAACTGCTTGACTCAGGTAATCGAATAGCCTAGTTGTATCGTGGTCTCCGGAGTGGGAACGGTACAGGCAAGCTTAGACATGGCTCTCAGAACCAAGATCTACACACGTATGGGTACACACCCATAGGATGGAGAAGGAGGTGTCCTCCAAGCAGCACAAACGTCGACAGCAAACGTCCGTCCTGACGAAAAGGCATACTCCGGCTTTCGCGAGGAAGCATTCCTCAAGCACGTAGCCGGGGTAGTGCAGATATGCAATGTCGGCAGGACGGCAGATCTGTGTCTCCGTCAGAAAGAGCTATGCAGGCCGGGCCGTCTCTAGGTGTTGGTGGACGGCATTGAGATTTGAATGGAGTCCACGGATGTTAGTGAACTCCACCTCAAAAAGCGACTTTTTGGTGAAGAAGTGGGATGCCGCTGTCTGACCTGCATTGTTATTAGACACTGACATGGTGGTTGGATGGGGGCGTGAGTAAAAGGAGATGCTGTGGCGGCAAGGGGGAAAAGACAAAGTGTGGGAGACTATCATGAACTAGTGCATGTAGTGTTTCGGTAAGACGTTGATCGACCCGCCAGACGGAAGGGCCCCGTACCCCCCCGAAAGTAGTGGCCGGGTCCCACCAATCCGGTCACCAACCGGCACGACGAGCCACTTCGGGATTATGCGCGGTTTGGTGGAGCAGCCTCCTAGGGTGGTTAGCCTTAGTTGGGCTCCTGTACTATGCCAGCGGCACCACCGTTTCTACGGGTCTCCCTGGCCGGCGAATCGACCCACGTCAACCGAACAATGCGTCCACAAAGACTCCCACCGGTCCTTGACCCTGCCGCCACCGCACCTCCCCAAGCTCCGGTATTACGGCTCTGAACCCGGAACGCGTCCTGTGTTGAGCACCGAACACTTGGCGGGTTTTGCAAGTCCGCTTGGTGGTAGCGCCGAACGAGCAAAGCTCTCCCACCAGCAAAATCCCTTTAGTCGACTCTTACGACACCCGCTAAGATACAGGGGAGGGGGTGGTGCAATTCTGACCCGGCACCACACGGGGGTAATAAACAATTAAAGTATGTATAAGACCTAATCGCTCCTTTTTTGTTACCTATATGATTTATTTTTATTTATTTATTTATATATCTAGTAACAAGAAAAGTTAATAGGAAAGTTCATAAAAAGCAATCATTCCGCATTCAAAAAAGGAGAACAACCAATTTGGGTAGATCAATACATCTTTTGTTGCAAAAATGTATTGTCTAGTATAAATCCTATCTATGCTTGACGATATGCTTATGCTTGAGATGACACTCTTTTCGAAATTAATTAAACGTTGTTGCCGTTACCAACGTTCTGATGCAAAGTCTATTTAAACATACACTTGCACTCCACCAAGTATAGTATATAATATAGTTGACATTATGTCAATCCGACAAATATGAGAAACACAGAGCTCTCTAGGACTCACCGTTTTTACAGCCGATTGTACTGCTGGATTTGCCTGCAAATATTCACATTTTAAAGCAAAAACAAAAATCCTTACAGCAAAACTTACAGCATGCATTCATTAGGTAACTCATTATGTACGGTTTAACCAGTTGTTACTATTATTTAATAGCTTATTTACTGCATCATAATAACTGACTATTAGTTAATTCAATGTGATACAATTTAATATCACAAACGATACGCGATATTATGTAATTAAAATATCATTCAGCCAGCTCATTTTATGTCCCCATTGCGGGGACACGAGCCTTCCCTATGGATGGAAACACTACTGGGAGAAAGGGCCATAAACCACCACGAGGGCCTGTGCGCATTAGTGGTTGTTAACGCTAATGTAGCCGGGACCAACGGCTTTACGTGCCTTCCGAAGCACGAAACAATAAGTTTTTGGTCACCCATCCGATGAACGGTATTTGCAAGTTTCACCCACGCGCCATCGAGCCCCGCCAATTAAAATATACATTAGTAATATTAGGTCCTTACTTATGATATTGACGTTTTTTTCTCACTTATTAATAAGTGTGTATTACTTCTAAAAGTCAATACCGGTTGTTAATATTATTATACACATTTAATTAGGACTATGTTACTTAGGCTTCAGTAATAACAATGATTATCCATTTTGTATCTTTATCGCCCAATTTTTTTTTTAATTGACTTCTTTTTTTTGTTCGCGGAATTGACTTTTTGTTTCATTGTAGCTTTGAAGGGTCTTGGTTTATTTTTATTTTTAATGTCTGCTATACTTAGCTAGTGAAACAAACACACTACTCTACAATTTTTATATTGTTAACATAAATAGATGCTAAGAAAATTAAAAAAAAAACGTAAGTATGATAAATATAATTTTATAAAATTCTTCATACAAAACGTCAATTTCTTATGTAAGGACCTAATATTTGGAGCAACCAGTAACAACCATACAACTAATTAGTTTGGAGAGATAGGTACAAACGAAGCAGTATTGCGATCGGTATTGGAATCTTAACACACTAAAAGGAAAGCGCAAACTTTTTTGCATACATCACAGAAAGATTCTCAAACCGAAACAATGTATTTATTCTTTTATTGTTGAAAAAGAGTTAAAGCTAAAGTTTAAGCCGCAGGAAACTATTATGATAAAACCGAGCGCACTAGAAGTTAGCGACTAAATATTAATAATAATTACACACAACATTATTTTACCTAGGTCAACGCATATTTTATCAGCAACAAATTGATCCAATAATGTTACTTGGATCAATTTGTTGCTGATTGCTGATTGCAATACATATAGTTAAAAATATCTCCACATTTAAGTTTAACAGGTCATGATCAGTGAGCTTATTTTATTATTTGTAATTAAATAAAAATTGCTTGTAAAAAACATTCTAATCATATTGACAATTAGGATAAGTTTCTCTTTACTTACAGATATAGTACCTATACCACTTTAGGTTACTATTGTTACTAGAACTATACTCTATTCTAAATACGAAGTCTTTTTTAATAGATTCCAATTTTATAGGATTAGTAAAGTATTATGTCATCATCAATCATGAATCGATATGCACCAATATCAATTTTCGATAACCAATTCGAAAAATACTAGGTATATACAAGGTCAACCATTTAACTGAGACAGCTCTTATGGTAGCTGTGTAGAGCGGGAGGGATGACAGTTTACGTCATAGACTATGTATAATATTGGGTATAGATGTGCTTCTCAAAGAACAAAATATGGAAACTAGGTTCCCTGCATAATAGATAGCAGTAGTAGACGTTTGCGTGCGCATTCCCTCTTCTTCCCGATAGATGGCGCTGGAACTATATATTTACAAAAACTAGTAAACATTTGTTATGCCATTGCGCCTGAAATTACACCATACATTACACCTGAAACGGCTAGGGGAGGTTTATTTGATGACAGTAATTTTGTGTATCAGTTTAGGGAGTCATATTTTTAGTCTGTATTGATAACGCATCATGTGTGACTGTAGCTTTAAAATAAAAGCCTGCTGTGATCATACTTCCAGAAACTAGAAGATCCAAAGTGTATTTTTTTATCTTAGCAAAACTAACTAAAAAGAAATTGATTGTACATAATGTGTACAAAACAGTTTTGATATGTGGTGCGACTTGTTGCAATGTAAATAAGAATTAGATCGGCAAATAATAAAATGCAAACAGTAGACAGTAGCCAAATACACGTCCTAAGTCTAACACAAGCCTGGACGGGCAAAAATTATTATTATTATCGGGATTAAACTTAGCAAAATCAAAAAATGACGCTCGTTTAGGTGATATTTATTAAGTTTTTTTTTTTTGACTAAGTTTATATTTTTCATTATATCAAAGTTTTTACCTTATCCTTGACTGTTTTGAAGAAAGCACCACCTTCTTTTTTGACATTTTTCGCCCAGTCTCTGTATTGCTGTTTTAATTTTTGGCCACTACCTGTGTTCAACTTGTCAGCGTAATGATTGCATTCTACTTCGAATTCGTCGTTAAAACCTCGTCCCGAGTTGAGTAGCTCCAGCCTTTCGTCAATAAACTGAAAAGAGAATACGATTTTACAATAAAAATTCAGCGGTTATCCAAAGGTCGTGAGTTTGATTCCTACTAGTGCTTCCTGAGACTTATAAATATACATAGCATTGAGAATGCAAAATTTAAAACAATAATGACTTGAGAATGTTGTGGAATAAAAAAAAAATAATACTAAGCAGAAATAAAAATTGTAATCTAAATCCAAGCTTTTTTTTAAACTTTTCACCGCCCAACTATACTGCACGTGATGTCCCGCTGTACGCCAACGTATAAATGTATTTTAATAAAGTAGGTACAAAGAAGAACTTCTATAGAAGTGCTGGCGTGGACGGCACGAAAATCTTGAACTTCTATAGAAGTTGTTGGCGGTAAAAAGGTTAAAGATATGTAGATATAATCTACTTTACTATATGTAAAGACAAAGATATCTGTAGGCTTAGCCAAAGTAACATTAAGAAAACGATATCGAAGTTCGAAAATAATAAAATGTATGGGATTGACATAAGATTGACCACGTGATTTAGCGCGGCTAATGTCAATCCCATACATTTTATTTTTTAGCCTGTTTAAAGAAGAACTGATTTCATTCATAAACTTACGCACTATTGTAGGTACTCATTGACTGCATAGTTTAGGGCCCCAAAGTTTTTATCCTTTTCAAGTGGCCCCTAGGTAAGGGGGACCACTTGAAAAGAAAAACACATCTGTCCGATTGCTCCCTATTTATTGGTAGATGTAATCTGAACTGATCTGACTCATATTAAAGTTCATGGTAATAAACGCGGATTTGGGGTTAATTTTAATTTAATTTGACAACCAAATTTAAATAGTGCGAGAGATAATATAATTTAAATTCTATACAAAACAGAATATATTTTCGCGAAGCTACTTCATACCAGTTCAATGTACGCAAATAACTTAATATTGCGAAAATACTGTTTTAGCCGGCATATTAAAAAAAGTAATTAAATAAAAAGTCACCTGTTGAAATATTTGTGATTGGAGTATTTTTCTCAGAAACGGTTGCATATTTTTTCTCGTCCTTACAAAAGCCTCGGGGTTGAACGTAATTAAAAGACCATTTTCTATTCTGAAAAGAATATAGAAAAACTATGTTTGATCATTTTATTTTACTAACGACACAAAATTCTAGGGCAAGGTAAATTTATATCAATTCTAGGTATATTTCAGGCCTTTACACGGTTAACTCATGAAGTTTTAAGTAAAGAATTCAATGAAAAAGTAAAATTAATTCAAGTAAAATTACCAATTCTTCCTGTACTACTTGAAGAGTTTTCTAACTGTTTGGATCAGTTTAAAAAACACTACAAGTATCTATATAGTCCCTTATACAAGTATAATTCATCATCTGGTATTAAGGTTATCAATCGACAAATTTAAGGTAATATAAAATACGCTCTATTAATTAATGTGCAAAATATTTACGCCAAAGTTAGCGGGAACCGTATAGTAAACTCATGTGATAGAAAGAAAATGTTGATCTAATTATTTTTATTTAATACTTACTTAATAGCATCTCGATAGCCACCTATTAGACAAACTAAAGCACGCAAAAATGCTTTGGATACAGCATCCCCCAGGGCATTTTTATCACTCAATGCTTTTTTCAAACTCACTACCTAAAAATACAATTAGATAATTAAAGAACTTAAAATATTTAAGCGTCGATAATAGGACACAAAACTATAAAACTACTTTGATAAAGTAGTGTTCACATTTTCGTTTAACAAATCCAGACTGTATAATGAGTTTATAAAAAACTAGCTGACCCGGCGGACTTCGTACCACTTTGACAGTTTCTATGACAACGAAACAAACAAATCGTGGAAAATTCTGTATTGGAAAATTAAATTGTCGTTTTTAGTATTTTTTAGACTCACTTTGGGTCGTTGCGCCATTCTAGTTAGTTTTTAGATTTTTAGTATTTTTTGCAATTGATTAATATAAAATATGTACGCCTCACAGGTAGCATTTCCTTTAAATCAATAACAATATACACGTCTAATCATTAATTCACTGGAGTAAACTGACAGATGCTAATGTCACATTGTAAAATTATGTTGCCACATTTATTGTACTAGTGATGCGTTTCGTTCATTGTCATTCAGATCACTCACACAAAGTCAGTAGGAACGTTTATTATAAAAAGGTACTTAATTAATTATAATATAGGTAGGTATATGAATGTCTTTTTGTACCGAGAAATTTCACCTTGCAGTTTAGTTGTCAGTGTTTGTTTTGCTTTGGGAGCAACAGCTCCCAAATATATTAACAAATATTCGAAAATTTTGGAAGTATTTTAATTATTACATCATTCATCTTTTTGAAAGAAAAATACAGATTTAGCCACTGTGTAGGAGTACCATTTACTAAATAACAATTAAGACAAAACAAAATACTATAAATTAATAACGTTGAAATGGAGATAACCTCAACAATATAGTACCGTTTTACGTCAATAATCACTCGATCCCGTTCCAAAATGAAAAATCACTCTGACCCGTTCTAAAAACATTTTTATCACTTTCCCACATAGCACTTTCTCTGTCTCCGAGTGAATTTTCACATGGGTTATTTTTACGACAACTAAAACATCAACTATTTACAATTACTTTTAAAAGCATCGTCAAACAGTACAATTATTAAAACTAAATAATGTTATTGTCGCATGCAGCACGGATCGCGCTCATACCTATTTTGACGCAGACTAGAATAATAGACAACAAAATCAAAGGAGGTCACTAAAATCTGGCCAGTTAATGTACCGAGGTACACTTTATGGAAAAAAATACTCTATGAAACGCTGAATAATATAGCAGGCCTACTTTGTTTGCTAGTTATTTGAAAAAGACAAAAAGTAAAAAAGTAAAAAAAAAAAAAAATGTTTCATACTGTAAGACGTCAAATTGAGTGCGGGCAGACTCCGACTCCGACCGGTGCAACTGTCTCGTTTCCGCACGCGCTGTTTGTAATCTATCTGTTCGCTTTACTCTCCTTCAGTGAAGTTTGAACTAAGTGATATACTTGCTAAGTGGACTAGTCCAATTGAAGGATTCATTCATGAACAACTCATCTCTATGTCTGTCTGACGACGACGAATGAAAATATATCCGTTGCATTTTTGTTTAATTTTATATACTTCGAGTAATTCGCCTTTTCAAAGTTATCATTTCTTGGCCTTTAAAGGTACCAATGCTAATATTTTTATATCGATTAAACAAAACTGGCCCAGGAGATTTCTTAATAAAGTAAATAAAATGAGTAATGTGATTTGATTCAGAACGTTATGAGAATGAATGAGTGAGTAATTGATGCCAATCTTCTTGTCACAGCACTATTTTCTGTTCATCAGAAACTGGGAACACCGTAAACGACAGATTACTCCAGTGAATTAATGATTAGACTATACGATAAACTTTCAAACACACGAAACACCGTTAATACAAAAGCGGTAATTTTATTTAATTGATATTATGATATGACGTACAGTCAACAGCAAAGGTAACTGATGATTGGTCAAGTTTCAAAATATGAAATCAGTATGAAAATCAAAACTTTTTAAACGCATATCGAAAAACCTTCGAGTGTCTACTAGTACCTGCAGACTTTGACTTTAGTTATATATAAAATACCGACTTACACTCATCATCATCATCATCTCAGCCAAAAGACGTCCACTGCTGGACAAAGGCCTCCCCCAAGGATCTCCACAACGACCGGTTTTGTGCTGCTTTTGGCCTGCCCACACTGCGCTTTCCGGTACGCGGTCGCCACTCCATGACTATTCCGCTCCAGCGGCCTTCAGTCCTGCGAGCAATGTGCCCTGCCCACTGCCACTTAAGCTTAGCGACTCTTCGGGCTATGTCGGTTATCTTTGTTCTTCTGCGGATCTCCTCATTTCTGATTCGATCACACAGAGAAACCCCGAGCATAGCCCTCTCCATTGCTCTTTAAGTGACCTTGAGCCTTTTTATAAGGGCCATAGTGAGCGACCACGTCTCAGTCTCGTATGTCATCACTGGCAACACACACTGGTCAAAGACTTTCGTCTTGAGACACTGCGGTATATCGGACGAGAAGATATTTCGTAGCTTACCGAACGCTGCCCAGCCTAATTGGATTCGACGATTGAACTCTTTGCTGAAGTTGGACCTACCGAGCTGGACCGTTTGTCCCAGGTAAACATAATCGTCCACAACTTCAAGGTCAGAGTCCCCAACCTTCAGAGGAGTGGGTACGACACGTGAGTTCGACATAACTTTCATCTTCTCCATGTTCATTTTAAGACCCGCTTGTTGAGACTCTGTTGAGGTCACCGAGCATTGCGCCGAGGTCTTCCAGGGTTCTCAGCTATGACCACTACATCGTCAGCAAATCGAAGGCCTTTGTCCAGCAGTGGACGTCTTTTGGCTGAGATGATGATGATGATGATGATGATGATGATGATGATACGCCGTTGACGTTGATGCCGAGTCCTTTCCAGTCCAGAAGCTTGAAAACATCTTCCAGTGCAGCAGTGAACAGTTTCGGAGAAATCACATCTCCCTGTCTCACTCCTCGCTGCAACTGGATAGGTTTCGAGCTTTGGTCCTGAAGACGGATTGATATAGTGGCGCTTTCATACAAACACCTCAACACTTCGATGTACCGATAGTCAATTTGGCACCGCTGGAGAGACTGTAGCACGGCCCATGTTTCAATCGAATCGAAGGCTTTTTCATAGACCACAAACGCTAAGCAAAGAAGTTGGTTATACTCTTCGGTCTTCTGTATAACTTGCCGCAGCGTATGTATGTGGTCTATGGTGCTGAAGCCTTTTCGGAAACCGGTTTGTTCGATAGGCTGGAAGTCATCAAACCTGCGTGCGAGACGATTCCTTATGGCTCTCGAAAACAGCTTGTAGACGTGGCTTAGAAGTGAGATGGACCTGTAGTTCTTTAGCAGGGTTTTGTCGCCCTTTTTGAAGAACAGTACCACCATACCTTTGTGCCACGTCTCTGGCGTTCTGCCCCCTAGTACGGCGGAATTAAATAGCTTCTGAAGAGCTTCGAGTACCGGTCTTCCGCCTGCTTTCAGAAGCTCGGCCGTAATTCTGTCAGCACCTGGTGCCCTGCCGTTTTTGAGCTGTTTGAGAACCATAATAATCTCGTACAGGCTGATGTCCGGGATGTCTTCGGTATAGTGCCGGGTTAACTTAGCTTTAGGGTCTTTAGCTAAGCTTTGTACAGGTGGCCGTGCGAATGTGTAAAGCTGCCCATAGAACTTCTCGACCTCTCCCATAACATCGGACCTGGTCGTGACCGTACTGCCGTCATCGGTTTTCAGCGTCGTCAGTACTGCCCAATACCCAGATCTCTTGCGAACACTTGTGGTGCCGGGTTAAAGAATTGCATCACCCCATCTCAACCCGTGGGTGTCGTAAAAGGCGACTAAGGGATCATTCCAGAGGAGATGGGCAGCAGCATCTCTCTGAGGTTATCTTCAACCTACTGCGATCGCCAACCCGCCTGCTAAGCGTGGCGATTACGGCAATTACCCCTCATGTAAATGTACACCAGCAAACACCGGCCTCTAGTCCCCGGCAGCCCCGCTCGCCCTAGCTACGGTAGCGGCCAAGGCAGCGACGGGGCAGGGGGTGCTAAGAATCTCCGGCATAGACCTGGCTACCGCCAACAACGAACTCTGGCCCTGGCAACATTTTCACACGCGCACATTACGGACTGACGAGAAGATTTATGAACTGGAGGAAGAATTGAGCAGGATACGGTGGGACATAGTTGGATTATCTGAAGTCCGAAGAGGGGGAGGACTCGATAATCCTCAAGTCCGGTAACTTGCTCTATTTCCGGGAGGGCGAACAACTGTCCCAAGGTGGTGTCGGGTTCATCGTCTACAAGTCCCTCGTGAACAACGTTGTCGAGACCGGGGGTGTGTCGCCTAGGGTAGCGTACCTTATACTCAGAATAACCAAACGGTATTCGTTGAAGGTCATACAGGTTTATGCTCCTACTACGACACACCCTGACGATGAGGTGGAAGCTACGTATGAGGACATCTCTAGAGCCATACAAGCCTCTAAAACTCATTACACCGTTGTCATGGGAGATTTTAATGCAAAACTGGGCAAACGAAACGGCGATGAGAAGAGAGTGGGCCGATTTGGGGTAATCGGAACTCCCGGGGCCAACTGTTGGCGGACTTTCTTGAGAGGGAGGGCCTCTTTATGATGAACTCCTTTTTCAGGAAGGCTGAACACCGCAAGTGGACATGGATGACTTCCGATGGTGCAACAAAAAACGAGATTGACTTTATCATGTCGACGAGGAAACAAATATTCAATGATGTCACTGTGATCAATGCGTTTAAAACTGGCAGCGATCACCGGTTGGTAAGAGGCACATTGAGTATCAACGTAAAGCTGGAAAGACGTCGATTGGTAAGGTCTACGCTCCGTCCTGCACCCATCCAAATCCAAAACCCCGACAAGCTTTCAGCTCGAATTGCAGAATCGCTTCGAGTGCCTAAATGATTGCGAAAATGTGGACGAATACAGCAACAGGTTTGTGGAAACTGTCCAAACGGTTGGGTCCAAGTTCTTTAAAACCCACCGTGCAAAAGGAACCAAAAAGTTCTCAGACCATACCCTAAAATTAATGGAAGAGCGGCGAGCAATGGTTCTGCTTTCCTCAGGTGACGCGTCTCAGTTTCGGCGGCTAAATAGGCAGATCTCGAAATCTATGACTCGCGACACGCGCCAATTTAATACTAACCGTATTAAAGAGGCCATTGAGCGGAACAAAGGCTCAAAAGTGTTCGACTTACACTATCGAAACTTAATTTTGAAATCAATTAAACATAATCTACTTTTGCTGTTGACTGGACCATGTCATAATGACGTATTGTTCGTTTGAAGTTGTCAAATGCTGGCTGAAGAACTGTACGTCATTATGTCACATTCACTCACTCACTTTTCATATCATGATATTTAAAAATCATTTATAGTAAAAATATCTTTTTTTCTTTTATTTTTTTTCTTTACAAACCTTGTCCTGACTATAACAAACACAAAAAAAAAGAATTATCCAATTTTGTGCAGTCGATCGGAAGTTATGCATTTTTATTTATGTAGATAGATAATAATGAAAAGTTTTTAAGAATTCATAAATAAAATGTATGTTAATTAATAAATGTATATTTTATCCTAAAGTTACCCTGACTTCTGACCGGTTTCTACTTACCAATTCAGGTGGAAGACCTTCTAAATCATGGAAGGGTGTCCTTAGATGATTAGCATCGACATCTAGTATTACAACGTCTCCTATTTCCGACATCCTCACCGTCTAGAACAAAAAATATAGCATAACTACAGTGAAATAAACCAAAAAATTGGACTTTTGTAAAAATAATACAATTGTGGCCAAATTTTTTGCTTGTTTTCTTAACCCTATACTTGGCGGTTTGCTTTTGTAGAATAGGGTATTTGACTACAATGAAAATAGTGATCAAACTGTTGTTAACATAATAGTAAACATGTTTTTAAACTAATTTAGCCAGCACATAATTTTAAAATAAGTATGATTTTTAGAAAAAATCATTAATAACATAATAATTTTTTTATGATTGACCACGTGATCAAAAACGCACGGGATGACGCTGAATCTGGAGTGATGTCACCAGCTTGTAAACAGTAAAATGCCAATCAAAGTTTTGTACGTTTGATTTGACAGCTAAAAGTTTGCTTACAAGCAGGTGACGTCACGACAGCACATGACCTGCATGCATGGCGTCTTCAGTGTTTTGGCGGCTATTTTATTAATTTAAATTTTAATGGCGATTTTCATAAAAAATAAAGAAATTCATGACGAATTCAAGGCAGGCATGAGGACTTGACGACGAAGAAGAAGAAAAGACGAGTTAGCCACGGACGTGCCGCTAGGCGCCGCGAGAGATGAGGGTTTTCAACCAACTCCATTCAGCTGTCCGATCATGACACGACTGAAGATGAAGATGTGTTAGCACTGGTGTATCTAAAATGCAGAGGGTTAGACGTCACTGGGTACATCCAGTATGGCGAAGCAATAAAGACAATAAATAGAACACTACGGGGGAGCGGGCGGGGGCACTCATGCCCCCGCCCGCTCCCCTGTCCCTCGTCTGTCTTTCTGTATGTTTTACAAATTTACAATAGGGCGCAGACGAGTAAGCGTCGTGTCCGCGCCCTGTCTTTTCTATATGTTTTGCGTCGCGACGCTTTTATATATTTTGTATGAAAGAGACGCGGAAGAGACATTTGTCCGCGCCCAGTCCGCATCTTACGTCTTTTCTGTGTGTCCAGCGCTTTAGGTACTAGCTACTAATAAGATTTTCATGAGGTCTTCTCATAATAATACAATGACAGTTTCTATAAATAAGATATAATCAGCACATATCATCTCATAGCAACATATAGGCTTTTCAAATTATATAGTGTTTAAACGAACGAAACGAACGAAAAACGTACGATTTAAAAAAGCTTTATTTTCTTAACTTAATTACAGCATTTTTACTTAATTAGAAGTTAGGTAGGTTTATTAGACTATTTTGGGAAGCTGTAGTTGTAATAAATAAAGTAGGCACTTCACTACTTAATTACAATTATACCTACTAAAATGTGAACGTATTGCTCTGACGGGTTGACTATTATATATAAAGCTCAGAATTCAAAGCTCAAAGCAAAGGTAATTCATAGGTACATTAGCAGGATATCTACCTAGCAAGAAAAAACTGAAGAGAAGTGAAAAAAACGCCTAAGTTTTTTTTCCTTTCCCTCATTTTTCTGGCATTTTCCCGCATACCTTTCAAGTAAGCTTCCCATATCAAATTTTACTGGTCTCACCAACTAGCTTTAAATTACAAAATAACGTACACTAGCGCTACCTCATGATGGTATAATTAATAGTGCCTAATAATATTTATACACATGAGCTGGAACATAAAATCTTTAGCTGGAAAAAATGTCGAGCACAGGTCCGGCGCGAGCAAAGGCGACGGCCGAACTGAGAGGCGGAAAGAATTTTTTTTTTTGGAGAGACTGCTGATTGCCTCAGACGGCATTTTTAGCTTTACCGGGGTTTTTTTGGGGCGGCGAGGTACGTAAAGGGTACCTCAATCCGTGTTGAAACGAATCACCTTCGGAGGATTTCTAGAGGGTACGGCATCGCACACATAAGAGTGTGCGTCCCCGTGCCCTCCCAGAGTCTCCGAAGGGTTCGGATCGGATCGGGGAGCGGAAACACCCGAGGGCGCCTCTAAAAACACGGACCTCGGCTCGGGTAGACCGGGCCGTGGAGGAGGAGCGAAGCGCCCAGGTACATGTCTGCACCGTGGCGTGTGTGAACCAGGTCTTCGTACCCTTGTTCTACGAGTACGGTGTCTTGGGTCTAAATTAGTGTGCATGTTTAGTAAATTTTGTAAATGTGTGCTGTCATTTAGAGGATCGAGCGGGGGGGCGTTCGCCACTGTTATGGGATCGTCGGGGTCGTTTAGGACGTGCTTAGGACGTCTGGACGAATACCGTCTTGTTATGGGAAGGCCTTCAACATTATAGTTGGCGGCCGCCACAACAAGCGGGTTAGGGTGGTGGGGGGCATTATCAAAGTAACGTCGGGAGACGTCCTTGATGAAATCTTTGATTGTAGGGAGATCGAGATCGCGATGGAGATCTACATTGCGATAGTAATACGGACAACCCGTAGCACCACGCATGAATCGATTTTGGAGGACTTGTAAGGGGGACAAGTAGGCGGGCGCGGTATGCGCGAAAACTACGCTAGCGTAAGTCATGACTGGGCGGATGCAGGCTTTGTAAATTGTCGTCTTATTTCTAAGAGACATTTTACTCCGCCTGCCTATAAGGTGGAATAACCGACCTAAACAGAACGCGGCCCTGTTACGGACGATTTTAAGATGAGGCGCAAACGACAATCTCCTATCGAGGGTGACACCGAGATATTTCACCTGTTTAGCCCATGGTATGGGACGGTCAAATAATCGTATCGGAAGGCAACGATCGTCGTTACCCCGATAAAAATACACAGCGGCACTTTTCTCGGGGTTGACTTCGATCCGGCATTTACGAAACCAAGCGCCGAGGTTTTAGCGGCCGTTTGGAGTCGGTTGGAAACCGCGGCTTTGTCTCTACCAGACGAATATAGCGCGGTGTCATCCGCGAATAGAGCTAACTCTTCGCCGGGGGTTCTGGGGATATCAGAATCAGAATCAGAATCAGAATCAGAAACATTTATTGCTAGAAACTGTGTTACAAGTTTGGTGATAACAATAACTTTCTTATGTTGGTATCAACAGTTAGGTACCTTAACAGGCATGCAATATATAAAATTAGGATAAAACAAAGTGACATTAACAATTTACGTAATCTCTATAATGTTTTACAATCAAAATATTCACTTAATGTGTAAAAAACATTTTCTAATAACCATTTCTTTAATTTGTGTTTAAATAAATGGCCAGTTAGAGCTTTGATATTAATGGGCAAATGGTTAAACACTTTAATACCGTTTATAAACGCACTCTTATAATATACATTATTAGTTACACTTGGCAAGTTAAAATTGTATTTATGAATAGCACGTCGATTACGAACAGATTTAAATGAGTTAAAATAGTCCATATTATTTTTGATAAATATAGAAATTTCCAGTATATAAATATTAGTAAGAGTAAGTAATTTCTTATCTTTGAAAATCTCTCTTAGCGTTTCATCATAATACAGTTTATAAATAATGCGTATGCACCTTTTTTGCAACACGAATGTGGTATTGGAATTAACAGAATTACCCCAAAGTATAATTCCATAAGTTAAAAGAGGATACACATTACCGAAAGAAGCAGTCTTTGCAACTTCATGAGAGCAATTTTCAGCTAAGATAGATAAAGCGTAACAGTGACTTGATATCCTTTTATTAATATTCTCTATGTGAGATTTCCAGTTCAAATTAGCGTCTATTGATACTCCAAGAAAACCACTTTCATTAACCTCTTTTATTTCCGAGTTCGATCCATATATTTTTAAGTTCAATGATTCCGATCTGTAGTTTCGAAATTGAATGAATTTGGTCTTCGTGGGATTAACTACTAGATTTATTTTTTTAAGCCAATCAACTATATCTTTCAAAGCCATATTTATTTCTTTTTCGAATTTATTTTTATCTTTATTTTCTCCAGAAATGAAAATTGTAGCATCATCCGCAAACATAACACACAAATGATTTATTGCTTTGGGAAGCTCATTTACATACACTAAAAAAAGAAGTGGACCCAAAACACTTCCCTGTGGCACGCCAAGAGTTACTTTACCATATTCAGAAAATAGTTCTTCAACAGTTCTATTATCATTATTAAAAGTTTCAATTACGGTACATTGTTCCCTGTTTTTTAAATAACTTGCAAATAGTTTTAAAGCAATTCCTCGTATTCCATTATTTTCAAGTTGGTTGAGAAGTATATCATGGACTACACAGTCAAAAGCTTTTGACATATCTATAAATAAGCCCACACAAGGTGCTTTTTTGTTGATTGCTTCTCACACCATCATAAGGACCTTAAAAATTGCTGAAATGGTGGATTTTTTCCTTTGAAATCCAAACTGATTAGGATTAAGTAAATTGTAAGATATTAAGAAGTCATACAGCCTGTTATATATCACTTTCTCAAAAATCTTTGAAAATGAGGGGAGCAGAGCAATAGGCCGATAATTACCTACATTTGATTTCGATCCTTTTTTAAATAATGGTTTAATTATCGCCTTTTTTAGTTCATCTGGGAAAATACCCGTCTCTAGCATTAAATTTATGATATAAACAAGAGGTTCAGATATTGAATTAATAGATTTCTTAATGACATACATCGGGATACCGTCAGGGCCACTGCTCTTTTTGGGTTTTAAGTTTTGTACGATTTTAATTAACTCATTAATATCCACAGGCCTCAGATAAATACTATTACAGTTTAGTACAGCAGAAGATTGAAGATTTTCTTTATTGTTATTTAGAGTGTCATTATTCGTTATAAAGTGTTTATTTAATATCTCGGCTATGGTTTTTGGGTTATTAATTACTGTATCATTAACACAAATATTGTTGATGGTTGGTTTTAGGTCATTTACGGAAGAAGTTTGCCTGTTAATTAAAGTCCATGTTGATTTTACTTTATTTGTACTCTGTTGTATAAACTTACTATTATAGTTTCTTTTTGCTATACGAATAACGGACTTTAATGTTATACAGTACTTTTTATAATAAGAAATAATATACGTATTTTTACTGCCTTTATTTACTCTAGTATATATTGCTCTTTTGTTTTTACATGAACTACGTATACCTTTACTTTGCCATTTAATTTTTCTTCTGTATGTAATTTTATTTTTTTCTATAGGAACGCATAAATCATATATTAATTTATATAGTTCTATAAAAGCTGTATAAGCCTTGTTTATATCACAATGTAAGTAAACTTCGGCAAAACTAAGTTTAGAAATGTAAAATAAGAACAGATTTATATATTTATCAATGTTTCTTTTGTAAGTGTACCAATACTTTAGCCTGAAACTTTTACTGCAAGGTATTTCTATAGATTGTGCTGAATGATCCGAGAGATCAAAGTGCTCTACTTTCGACGTATATGACTTAACATT
This sequence comes from Eudonia lacustrata, assembly GCA_947562085.1. NCBI lineage: Eukaryota > Metazoa > Arthropoda > Insecta > Lepidoptera > Crambidae > Eudonia > Eudonia lacustrata. Next base: position 16,225,765 of record OX387339.1, read on the forward strand.
TGTTATAATATTGTCTAGGCAGGTCTTTGATATTGGTGTTATTCTAGTAGGTTCATTAATTGTTAATTTGACATTATATTTTGACAGGGTATTTTTAAATGTTTCACTTATTCGGTTTTTTACAAGAGTATCAATATTAAAATCACCAACTAAAACTATTTTCCTTTTTTGATACCTACTCCTAAGTGTTAATCTTTGCAATAATAATTCTAGTGTTTTTATAAAAATTTCAAAACTAGACTTCGGAATACTATATACGCATACAACAACTAGGTTCAGCTCAGAAAGTAAAATACCACAACATTCAAAATTAAGTTCCATTGATAATGAATTAACACAGTCCAGTTTTTTATAATTAATTCCATTTTTAATATATATATGCGCTATTGAAGATAGCTACTATTAAAAGGATGAGCTGAGCGGGTAAGATCTTAAGGATCTTGTTTGAGATGCCGTCTGCCCCGGGGGCACTACGGGGTTTGTCGCTTAATGAGCGTTTGCACCTTATCTTCCGTAACGGGCGGGAGGGTCGCGGTGGGAGGGAGGGACGAGAGTCTTTCGACTTAACTATCTACCATTTCGACACGGTCTTGGGGGACTGGGAGGATGCTAGGCGAGCATTGAGACTCGAGCCTGTTGTCAAGGCATTCGGCTTTTTCGTCGTCGTCAAAGACGATCGAATTGTCGGGTTTGTTAAGCGGGGGCATAGAGGTGACCGTGTCCGACTTAAAGGCCCTCGCCAACTTCCAATAAGCTTGGTGAAAGGGCGAGATGTCTTTAAGGCCATTCAAACTCGAATCGCGGAGCTCTTTTATGCGTTCTCTAGCAGCGCGCTGCAAGTAACGCATGCGAGCCCGGTTATCCGAGGTGGGATAGGAGTCAAACGCGCGCGTGGCAGCGTTCTTCGCCCTCAATAGTTGCCTCATATCGTCCGGCAGTTTGAAGTGATGGTCAACCGTCGCTACAACCTGCCGGGACGATTCGCTTATAGCGTTAGTGAGGTGACTACCGAGGGCGTCGATCGCGGCCACTGTCTCGTGAGGCGAGGCAATGACGTCGGGAATCTGGTTTAATGACTCACTGGCGGTAGGCTCGGGAAGCTTCTCGAGCTTATCCCAGTCGGTCACCACCACCCACCACGGGGGGACGGAAAGAAAGACAGTGATAGTTTATTTATATTATTGCTTGGAGCGAAAGAAAGAGACGGAGGCGCGCGCGTCCGCCCATTATCATAAACGCAAATGCAAAATTAAACATTATTTTATTGTGGCAGTATTATTCAATTAATTAAAATTCTGTCTTAGAAAAAATTTGAAAACATTAATTTCTTTTCTTTAACAAAATCCCATAATTCTTTTCATTACCGTTAAGATTTAAAGCGCGTTTTATCAAAGCAGAGGCTACTTTGGATTTATTTTCTATCGAGAAAAATGTATCCTAATCATATTTTGGCTTTTACAAGAATTCGTAATATATCCTCAATTAACATATATCCAAATATCAAACACCTAATCTTAATATTTATATGATATTTCTTAATATGAAAAACCCATTTTTTTATATATCCCCTTAAGTGTCTCAAATAATCCACTATGCCAAGAATAGGGTTAAGACATTGTATTACTTTGCAATCATTCAAAACACAAGACAAAGATGCTTAGGAGTTTTTTACCTATATACCTTACAACATAAAATAATGTATAATTACTAAAAGAAAACAAAATAAACTTACCTCCATAACACTTCTAGGAACTCCAATTAGAAAAGGCATGGGTGCAAGAAGGTAATCCACCAGATGTTTAGGTAATATTGGAATGAATATATGCTGCCATGACATGGGGAACAGAGTTGCATTTGCTGCCTGTACACAAGCCGATAGTCGGGACGGTTTTGAGGCCACGATCGCCACTCGCCGTTCATGAAGTAAAGCTGCCCATAAGCCAGCCATACATTTTGCATCCATGGCACTGAAGTATTCCGTAAGATTAGACTGAAAAGAAAAACCAGCACTAAGCATAACTAAAATTAAATATTCTGATAATTATGTATGTTTTAATGATATCTTTAAAGGATCCGGTTAGATTGTGTAGACTTTTGGTAAGTAAGAATATTCCACCTTGAGCCTGCAAATAATTAATGGATTTCCGATATTGAGGTTCTCAATAATTTATTGTAAGTATTAACATCGGAATTGTACATTTTAATTATAAAATAGGATGAGATAGTTTTGCACACAAAAAGAAAGACATTTTAAATAAAATTATTTTAATAATTCAAATAATCATCTTAAAATAGCAACATTTTTTTTTAACATTATGCAATAAAAATTGAGTATCATAAAGTCAACTTTAATAAAATAGTCACTGGTTGTAAAAGATTATATTTATAAGCCAGTCTTATTTATTGTAGTTTGGTATACATTCAAATAATTCTTCTTCTTCTTCTTCAGCGCATCATCCACTGCTAGACGTACGCCTCGCCGTTCCTCCTCCAATCAGCCATATTCCTAGCATATCTGGTCCAGATCGGCCCTGTGACTGCTTTAACCACCATCAGACCAAACGGGCTGGTGGTCTGCCGATGCACCGGTTTCCAGTTCTTGGCCTCCTCAATAGAACGCAGTTTCTCCATCTTTAATCGTTACGGCAACTGAGATGGCCTAAGCCCACTTAATCCTCGACACTCGGTCCTCGATATCGGTCAAATTTACATCAGACGGGTCATATAATGAGATCAGGGAAGGACAAGTGGACAAGAAAATTAAATATTACAGAGTGGTACACCCGAGAGACGGGAAACGTCAAAGAGGTATAGAGCAACAAAACGCTGAGAGGACGACTTGCCCAAGGAATGGAGAAGGAATGCGCGAGGGACAAGTGGAATGCCCTGGAGGAGGCCTGCTTCAAGGGACAGCCTGACAACACAACAACAATGTAATAAAATTACTGTAAAAAATATATTGTCAGTGAATAGAGGCTATTTTTATTTTATTACACCTGCACATTGCCTGATGATTTCATTTCTGACTCTGTAACATATTGTTATTCAAAGCATGCTGCATTTAATTTTCTTTGAATTGTCGCTTGGTGGTGAAGATCCACAATCTATATGAGTAGGTCAAGCCGTAAGCACATATTGGTTGAAGACTTTGGTCTTTAGCGTCTATGGGACCAGACTTTATTCTTAAAATGCCAACATTTGCTCAAGAGGTACCTTGTATTATCCTAATAAGGCGAGGGAAAGCCAGTTTAAATGGTTTATTTAAAACTTTAAAATAGTTTAATTCCAATTCCGCTATTAAGATATTGGACCACCCAAGATCGGGATTGTAAAATAGGAAACATCGTTCCGAGATTCCGGTATTCATGCCTTAGTTTCACCATAGAACGTGTTCCGGGGGTCGACGTATGAGAGGTTGTGATGATGGAGGGTTCCATGGCGATGGTAAATAAAGACTGCATCTCTTTATGTGATGTTGTATATTTACAGTGACTTGTAAGGTTTAGATAATGACTACATTGTGACTAACTTAATATCTAAACCTTCTAAAACTATTTATAAAATATAAACTATGTAGATGTTGGAGGGAGGATGCTGTGTTCTATCTTTATAAGATCTATACGCGATTAGGAATGCGTTTACAAACTCTTTAACCATACGTGAGGATAACAAATTATGTGGCGACCGCAGGCCGCCACAGTACTGTTGAACTACTACTACTGTTGAATAACTTCATTTGAGTAATTCATATTTATCCTCAGACTGGCGTATTCCTTGGCTCTTTGTCAGATAACCGGAAAAATCAATTCGCACTGGAGGTAGCTAGTAGCATTTAAGTAATACTCTTTATCCTTAACTCTCATATAAAATATAATAATATCTCTTAAAACAATGATAAAATAATGCTTCTAAATATCTCTTCCCGTAAGTATGGATAACATACCTCAAACCACTTTGTCAGTCGGTAAAAGTGAGGCGGTTAAACAGGTGAATACTCGTTGTATAAATATATACTTATTTTCCTTTGGATTATATTTATCTACAGCAAAATCCACAGCTTTTTACAAAATTCTTCCTTTGTTTAATTTTTCAATATAGTGAACAAATTACATTTTAGGTTAAAATATCGTAATGAAGTACCTAACATGTGTTCTTTCTGTCGTGATCTTGACCTTGCGCCGGCGTAGCGCAAACGGCGAAAAGTGCAGCGTCGGAAATTCTTGCGCGTTCACTGTGCCCCGAACAATTGATAAAATAATAATATGTGTACAGTTATGAAATCGTTAGTATATTCTATCTCGCATTGTTTTTCTTGGTACCTTATTTCTTTGCTTTGGTCTGTTCTTGATATGATGTGCCGGAAGGGAAGCCAAAGTTGTGAGAGCCAAGAATGATGTTAAATGACGCAGTCGCAGTTCGGTGTGGCTCGGCGTAGTGATTTTATTTTGAAGATTTTGAATAGAATGTTGCTGCCATGGTTGATGTAAATACTCTAAATGACTCACGTGTTTTTTTCGGGGTACTCTGTTGGAAGGTTGCTTGTTGCTTGAGCGGTTTCACCAATGTTCCGTAGGTCGAGGTACGTGACGATTTTGATGATGGAGGGTTCCATGGCGATGTTAAGTGTAAAAACACACTATGCCGAAGTTACGCGACTGAAGTTCGGCATGATTACGCCTACAATGCTATTTGAATTACTGTACGACACATAATACCGAAATTACGTTGAGTTATAGCATATAGCATTTAACCTCTGAGTTCCTACACTAAATAACAACTGCGTCTCTTTATGTGATGTTGTATATTTACAGTGACACTACATTGTGACTAACTTATTATCTAAACCTTACAAGACTATTTATACAATATAAACTATGTAGATGTTGGAGGGAGTATGGCGTTTCTTATCTTTATCAGATCTACACGGGATTAGGAATGCGTTTACAAACTCTTTAACCACACGTGAGGATAAGAAATTATGTGGCGACTGCAGGCCGCCACAAACACAATCTTTAATTAGCGCTGGGCAAGATTATGGTCAAATGCTTACCTGTATAAATAAAATAATAAAAATTGTATAAAGTACTTACATTTTCTGGAATACTTGGTAGTTTTGTGTCAGGACTTTGGCAAGAGAAAACACTGTGGCCTGCATTGTATGTTACTTTTAAGGTGTGGCCAGGCATCGGAGGTCTGATTCTGCATGCTTCTAAAAAGGAGGTCAACTCTCCTTTCTCGGGACTGTTCAGGAGATTACCTATGCAATTTAGTAATCTGAAATGCACAACACTTTGCATATAACTAATCAGATCAACTACAAAAAAAATATAACAAAATGCAAAGAACAAAGCCAGGCATCCATATTAACCGAAGCCCAGCCAGATTGTCATGGATAGTACTTCAATAGTACAAATATTGATCAAAGTGTACGCAGTGTTGCCAGCTACAATAATGAAATTCCGACAATTCTTAAAATATTTATAAGTAGTCATAAATTCTGTCAAAATTCTGTCACACCATAAAATAACGAATACTAATATTTTTTAGAAAATAGAGCCATCTAAACCCACTTTTAAGTCTAAAACTAAAAATAACTAGACGGCGGCGGCCGGCGCAGCGCTGCACAAATTATAAACAAAATCTTCTAAGATACCCAAAACATAGTAACTAATACCCAATATAACGTACTTCAAGATAAATAATGGGCATCATTCGCATAATTCGGATCGGGTCGGAGGTCGCCCGAGTGTTATCGCATCGTGTATGGAAACCCTTCCAGTATTCAACACGACGACTGATCTGAGATGCGGGAGGCTGTTAAGTGTCAGTTCAAACAATAATCTCAGTAATTCAGATCCGATCCTTCCGTAATTCAGATCTGAGTTCGGGTATTAATTTCAGAGTACATTTTATAACAAACTACATTAAAAGCTTCCACTATTCAGAATCTGAACCATAACAAGGAAAAGTGTTGGAGCTGAGACGCGGGAGGAATTACAGTGCAGGGCTCCAGGACTTCAGATCGCGTGTCGAAAAGACGGAAAGAGAGGGTTAGATTCCGCATAAACATCAGAGCTAGTTAACGATTGTTGCCGACTTTAGTAAGCAGAAGTATTGATAAAGGTGTAAAGATACAAGAAACCGTATTTTTTTTGGAAACCCTGAATTATCTAATCTACTGTAAAAGGCATAAAGGGCAAATAAAAATCATTTAAAGATTTTCCTAATGCCCGAAAATTTTGTTAAAAATACTTTTTATACTCACCATTATTTTGACTAAATAAAGTCAAAATAATGGTGCTTGAGTTACCACAATTTATACATTTGTAATATCAAAGGCGACCCTATTCCGACCAATAACTGAATTAATTTAAGATTATAATAAATAGTAACCACACACCTAGCCAGTCTTTTATTCTTTCTAAATATTCACCTTCGTTTTACGTGTTTTGTAAAGAGCTGAGTCACGGAAGGGTTTCATATATAAAATGTTTCTTAGTGCGTTGTAATCCCTCCCTGAGCTCAGAACTAAAATCAGGGTAACATTTAAATATCGAAATACTGAAATCAACCATTGTAATCTCACCCGTACGTCAGAAGTAGGTATGGCAGATCTGAGTACTGGAAGGATTTTCATATACGCATCGCCGCCGCTGAACTCTCTGCAGGTTGCGCCCGCCGCCACGACTAGTGTCACGTTCTAAGCAAAGCTGCATATAGTTAGTTCTTTCCGCACTCGCTAGTCGCAAGACGCACCGCCAGCGCCACGCCCGCCGCGCCACGCCAGACACATAGCCTTTACTCGTTGCTCGTGGCCAAGAGGTTAACTGTTAAGGCGGGGCTATACACGTTGGCCAGGGCACTGGGCCGCGCGCCGCCGGGTGCTGGGCGAGCGTATGATTTACACGTTTTCGAAAAAAGTAACGTTTTATCAAAATCAGGGTCTCAAATGAGCAGGACAGGGATGACCATAACATTCGAAATAGATGTACTTTCATTATTAAAATGTTTGCAAGTCGAAACGTAACATTCTTATTTAGGCAGTAAATATCTTAAATCCTATGTTATCCTTTCGAAATGAGAAGCAATATTATTCAAATTCAATAAATAGCAATATTATTTATGGTTATGGATAAAACAGCAGAATCTAACAACATACTAACACATATAGAAAATAAAATTCAAAAGTTTTAGCCACCTTCGCATTATGCTTATTTGCAGTATTTTCTTTTAATCTAAACATATTTTTCATCTGGTCATATTATTCGCATGGGCCATCTCAAAACAAATACAGGACTTTTTTTTCCAGTGCACAAATTTTCTGGAGAGACTTAGAGTCGGTAAGTAAACAACTTTTTCATGGTTGAAATATGTCAAAAATTTTAAGACTCTTCATACAAATCAGGCTAATTAAGTGTTTGTTTGCTGAAGTATGGGAAGTCCAAAAAATTTTGTTTTATTTCGACCTATTACCGATTCTGAGTCGCTCCAGAAAATATGTGCACTAATAAAAAAAATCCTGTATAGATAAACATAAGTATTATATTGAAATGAAACAACTTTTACGGATCTACTCGCGTTTATTTTACACATTACTTATTTAATGTTTATCCTGACGTTTCGGGTCCGTGGTCACAGGGAGACTGAGGTGTTGGACATCTCATAATTAGTTGGTATGGTATATCATAATTAGGTATCTCATAATTAGGTGGTTGGTATGCGAACATTCCCTAGAGGGGCCCAACCATTACATCAGATTTGATAAACCACAAATACTCGCTAGATAACAACGATTCATCCCTAGGATGATACGCGAGGCTATTGAAATTAAAAAACATCCTAATTTTAATAGAGAAGATGGTTGGAATCTACCACCAGCCTGGGATCCCATCATACAAAATATTAAATCCCAGCCCCAACACCATACTGCCAGACCAAAAGATACTGTAAGCTCTTTCTGCGTAAAACGGAACGCACCTGATTAAATTTAAATGAGGGTATACAAGCTACCAACTAATTATGAGATGACCAACACCTCAGTCTCCCTGTGACCACGGACCCTGCAAAGGGTTCGAAACGTCAGGATAAACATTAAATAAGTAATGTGTAAAATAAACGCGAGTAGATCCGTAAAAGTTGTTTCATTTCAATGTGTAGTGTTCGCGTAAACTTTAGAAAACAATATAAGTATTATATTTAAACATTTGGGATTTAAATAATGGGAAATCTACTTATACTTACTTATAGAATATGTCATGCCATGGTAAGTGTGACAGAAGGACCAATGCAGCATTTGTCTTAGGATCATATCGGCAAAAGCAAAATGTATACTTAGAGTCCACAGATGTCAATACAAAGGAATAGTGTTGAACAAATGAGCTGAAATAAAAAAATTATATAATACCACACTCACACCTTCAAGAACAATATAAATTCTTTCATACCAACAGAATTAAATTCTTATTTAAAATCGTAACAGTTGAGATTGATTATGTAGCCAAGAAACTGATATTTAATTGATGATAGTGTTAAGACAAGAGTGAACAAACAAAAAAACTATTTACTTCTCTAATTGACATGGGAATGTAAATTTTGGTATATTTTTTAATTCCTCTTCATTTTTATATGTTTCTGGATACTTTTTTAATATGAAGGGATCTCTTGTGTGATCACCCGCAGACACTTCACAAAATAACTCAAACAGGTAGCGAACAGTATCTCTGCAATCAAAATAAATAATATACCTAAATAAAAAATATAAATTTTGAGATAACCTAAAATTACTTGTACTTTCAACATAAACATTTTTGTCATTTTTTTAAATACAAAACGTTAAATGGTTACTAGACAATAGATAAACATACTTAAAATACTTAAATACATACTTATTATATATAGAAAACACCCAGACCTGACACAATTTAGAAAAACAATAATTTCTAAATTGACCCGATCAGGGATCGAACCCGGGACCTCAGAGATGGCGACACCATGAAAACCGGTGTACAAACCACTCGACCAAGGAGGTTGTCATACTGTTTAGGGTTTCGCGTTTTCTGCATCCAGCTTATGTAGGTTAGTTTGAATAAGTTCAGTTCCATCAATCAAATCTACCTCTATGTTAATAGCATATTTGCATTCTAAGTTCTTTTTTAAAAAACAACTTAAGTCACATCTGCAAACAGAAATTAGGTATCCCTAAGCGATTTTTGTAGGTGGCGGCAACAAAAGCGAACTAGGTAGCACACTTATTATATTTTTTATTTTACTTTGCATTTTACTTATATATTATTATATCTTTATCTAAACATAATATACACCTACACTTCACAGCTTTTATATTAAAAATCTATATTTATTAATTTTCCATAATTTGTTACTACATGGTCATAACTACACTCATCATCACTCATGGGCACAATATTGACAATTGTTATGGGCAACGTCTTCGTGGTCACTCCTGGTTGTTGCTGAAAATCACCAATTCACTAGCTATGCGAGTGAATACCACGCTGAGCAACAACCCTTTTAAGATGCTGCGGCACACACACGTTTTTGTATTTTTTATAGTTTACTGTGTTATGAAGTTATGTTTGTTATAGTGTAATCATTGTTATTTTATTTGATTGTTTATTGTGTGTTTGTATGTGTGTATATATATGTGTGTGTGTGCGTGTGTGTGTGTCTATAGTGTACAAATAAAGATTTTATTAATATTATAATTTGCATTATGCTCTAAAGTAGTATGTACCAACATTTTGAGACATTAGACTTTCCACCAGAATGTGGATACCCTAAACCACTAAAGAATAAAAAAGACGACACTCTGACCAAAACTTAATTAAATACAAAAGGTATCTAATTACACCTCTACACCAAGTTTTGCAACAAAGTACCTTATCGTTATAATAGGTTTTACACATACATAAACCAATCTGTCTGTAGATAGATACTTGGACGCCCAATGTAACCACAGTGCCATATAACAATTGAATTTCTATTGTGTCTAGTTTTAGTACAACTAAGTCGCTAAAAGCATCAAAAACCACCAAATAACACTGAAAACGGCATAACAATAGGGAAGATAACAACGTATTGCTGCTAAATTGAGAAAACAGAGACACCAGAGACACATACAAAGTGCTATTGATAGTGATCTAATTTCACTTCTTAGATGTAGTGCAAATGAGGTTATATGATTTGGCAACAACATTGGTAATTGGGCACTTTTACTAAATATATTTTTCATAACAAAATATCACACAGCAAATTACGAAAAATATAGCATTACCTTACTCTGGAACCCATGTCTCGACGTGGACCTCTTAATTTGTTTACATTTTACGGTAAACCTGAATTGGCGTAGCTTATTGTAAAAATATACACTTCACAAAACATCACACGCCATAGAAAACTACTTTTTAGTAGAAAAAGACATTTATTTGATTTTTACTTAATTTTTACCTAGAATTTTTACGGAACGTATTCTAGGTAGGTAGATATGAGTGAGTGAGTACTGAACTGAGTGAGTTGAAGTGAAGTGAGTGGACTTCACTTTAGGGGTGTCCACTTAGATAATACATCGATGTTTCTTTTCGATGCAATACATCGAGCCTACGCATCGATGTTTTGTGATGCATCGGTTAAAAATATCGATGTTTTCTCAACGTCGAGTACTTTTTAACAGTAACTAATAAAACTGACTTTTCATGCAAATCTTTGCTGTTCTAGTTTTTGTTTAAAAAAAAATGCATTGTGCAAAAAATAAATCAGAAATTCTACTAAATAATTCCATTTCCCTATTTTCAGTGTTCTCTTGGAAGACTTTGCAAAAACAAAAATTTTTTTTGGTGTTGCCTTTCAGTCTATTTCGTTGCTGATTGACGATTTGTGCCGCTTTAGAAAATAAACGTTTTGATGGAACGGAGGTGCCTACCACAGCCTGCCTAGTCAAATGAAATGTAATTAATATTCTTCTCTGTATCAACTAACCAATAACCATGATGAACGAAGAACGAATACAACCTTTCTTTTTAAATTTCATGTCTTGGAACCAAGTCCTTGAGCGGACTTTTAATTTTCTATTACGCAGTGCTGCCAGTGTAAATTTCTAGATTCCGTTGCCACCGAACACAATGAAAAGTTACTTACACCACTTGAAATTAGTTAATTAACACTGAAAAAAAAAAAAAAACACAAATGTTGAAAAAATTTCCACGAGCAGGGTTTGAACCTGCACCCTTCTGACATACCGGGTCAGGTGCTCTTCCAATTGAGCTATCGTGGTTCTAACCAGCCCGCCGAAATTATTCAACACTATTTACTTTTTACTTTGAAAGCCAAAGGCGCCCATTCAATGTTAACAACTACCGTCATTAACATCCGATCATAATATTTTTACAAATACTAAAGATCAGTTAAGAAGTAGGCAAGCTATTTATAAATGTTTATATAATTTTTAACGCAAATTTTGTTGCGAACAAATTACAAAAACACAAATGTTGAAAAAATTTCCACGAGCAGGGTTTGAACCTGCACCCTTCTGACATACCGGGTCAGGTGCTCTTCCAATTGACACTGATTTCTGATTTTAATTAACACTGATTCGATGGTATATCAAAATACATTGATACATCGAGTAAATCAATAGTTTTTCAAAACATCGGATCAATGCGATGTATCGTATTGTAAACATCGAATGAATTCGATACATCGATGTATATCGAACATACAGACTCACGCGAGAAGTCTCGCCGAGAAGTCTTGCCGAGAAATTGCGCGAGAACTGAGAAGGCATCTACACTCATGCGACCAGAAGGTCAATCAATTCTCATTCGCATTCTCGATCGTCATCCGGAATGGACGTCAACGACAGTGTAGCGGCATTGGTTAATACCATATAATAGGCTCTGAATGAAAATGTTCTATGAACTTTAACTCTAATTAAGAATTAAGTTAAGTTAAGTAAACAGCCTATAATTGTCCCACCGCTGGGCAAAGGCCTCCATCATTGAAATCAAGTCATCGCTACAATTGAATTAAGAATTAAATTATTTAATTTATTTTAAGATTTTTAGTTATAGGTTCATTGTTCTAGTATATATTTTTTATTTCTGTATATAGGTATTGTAGTAATGTAAATATAATATATAATAAATACTCTAATTCATTATTCCACATTTTATACTTTTGGTGTACTGCTTGGCGACCACAGACACAACAACACACAATCAATGCCACGGTCGCACTGAGACCGAACAAGAATGTGATACCGTTCTCTGTTCTCGCCCGAGAAACCCTTTGATTCGTGCCAAAATACCGACACCGACTGGAGAACAGGCGAGCCCGAGAACGAGAAGGCGAGACACTATCTTCATTCACGCTTCTCGGGTGTTCTCGGGGCTTCTCGGCGTGAGTCTGTAGCCGCCATATAATACTCTTTGCTTCACTTGCTTGACTTGCTTTCAATAGGTATATTTCATTGCTTGGTTGGACTCGTTACGATAAGACTCGTTGGACTTATCAATAACTCTACTCCATAGATAAAGAAGTGATTAAATTCTCTTTGAATAAGCTTTACTGTGGCTTTACTACAGCTTCATAGGTAATACACAAAATAATAACTAAAGTATAAAAAACGTGCAAATAATGTTTAGTTCCGTTCTATCCTATGGCTATTGTATTGTTATGTCATAGCGTCGGTCAGAGGATGAACTCTAAAAATAAGATCTTGAGTCCTTCTGCCCTGGCCAAATTCAGAAGTACATTGATTATGAGGCTGAGAGTTCGTTTAAGATCTATTTGACTTGTTCGCGTATTATTAGTATAGACTGCCAATATGTCAATAACTTCGGACAACAACATTGTCTTAATATCTCATAGTTATTTCAGATTTTAATAGTATTTCTGTATAGATTGCACGAATGACTTGGATTACTAGAAATAGTGAATGTGTGGTCTATGTGGAACTATTTATATTGTAGTTGGGGGCTACAAGTTCTATTAATCTCGAAAAGAAAATTGTCAAGGACTATTGACTTTCAATCGGTATGTTTTTGCCATATTATTTGTAGAATGTGATTCGATTTCTGATTAGCGAATAAAAATACAAATAAAATTTGATAGAACCATTTTGTAGCGAAAACCAGCCTTGAATGAAGATTTAGCAACAATTTGGAAACTGCATCGGGTTATGTTTATTATGTAAACAAATAATTTAAGTGCATGATCGACAAAGGCTAAAGGCGAAGTGTAAAAATAATAGTGGCTGTGGCGGTGGTAAGGTTAAAGAGTTTGTAAACGCATTCCGAATCGCGTGTAGATAAATAAAATAAAATAAATAAATATTCTTAAACTCACTCCAATTATCTAGCCCAAGAGAAGCTTCGTTAAGAAACTCGATAAAATGGTTACTAGACAACGGATAAACATACTTAAAATACATAAATACATACTTATTATACATAGAAAACATCTAGGTGCGAGACAATTTAGAAAAGCAGTGATAACTAAATTGTCCCGACCGGAGATCGAACCCGGGACCTCAGAGGTGGCGACACCATGAAAACCGGTGTACAAACCACTAGAACAAGGAGATCGTCGAAGATAAGACACGGCATCCTCCCTCCAACATCTGCATAGTTATTATTGTATAAATAGTCTTGTAAGGTTTAAATAATAAGTCAGTCACAATGTAGTCACTGTAAATATACAACATCACATAAAGAGACGCAGTCGTTATTTACCATCGCCATGGAACCCTCCATCATCACAACCTCCCACCATCGACCACGGGACACTGGTGACCCCGCTCAAGCAACAAGCAACCTTCCAACGGAGTACCCTGAAAAAAACACGTGAGTCATTTGGAGTAGTTACATCAACCATGGCAGCAACGTTCTATTCAGTGACGGATACAACTAAATCTTCAAAATAAAATCACTATGCCGAGCCACACCGTGCTGCGAGTGCTGCTACTGCTACATTTAACATTATTTTTGGCTCTCACAACTTTGACTTCCCTTCCGGCAACTCGTATCAAGAACGTTTCATCGGCCAAAGCTAAGAAACAAGGTACCAAGAAAAACATTGCGAGATAGAATATACTAACGATTTTATAACTGTACAGAATTAACTAATTAACTTAACCGAACAATGCGTCCTCAAAGACTCCCACCGGTCTTTGACTCTGCCGCCAACGCACGTCCCCAAGCTCCGGTATTACGGCTCTGGAGGTCAATTCTATTAGAAAACTGCAACTGCACGTTTACGCCTGTCATTTGACGCGTGTAGGAGTAGTGCCGTGGAAATAGACGTATTCTATTAAAATTCTCTGCACCACAACTACACTACAACTGCGCGTCTACTACACTACAGCTGCACGAATCCTGCAATAAAACTAAAAGAACTAATGTTACAATTCGCTAAATACGTAAAAATGCTTATAATACGGTGTGCAAAAGTCTACTTCAATAAACCTGCACAAAAACTGCACCAATACTGCTGTCATTACACAAATGTCAAAATATTTTAATGGAATACGATTATTTTGCAGTAAACGTGCAGGTGTAGTGCAGTTTTGTTAGTGGAATACCTATTTGCGTTACTTCTCCGTCCCTGCAACACTACGGCAGCAGCGCTGCATAACAGAATACCGAAACGTCAAAATTTGCTCATTTTGACACACGCGACGCTGCAGTGTAGTTGCAGTTATTTAGTAGAATTGGCCTACTGAACGCGGAACGCGTCCTGTGTTGAGCACCGAACACTTGGCGGGTTTTGCAAGTCCGCATGGTGGTGGCGCCGGACGAGCAAAGCTCTCCCACCAGCAAAATCCCTTTAGTCGCCTCTTACGACAACACCCGCTATGATACAGGGGAGGGGGTGGTGCAATTCTGACCCGGCACCACACGGGGAGCTCAGGTGATTTATTGAAAAGAGATAGATTGTCCCTTTTCTTTCGTAATTTCGAATTCTGTCACAAGAAATTATGACGTCATATTTGGGTAATGTGGTAACTTTATCGACTTTATTATCGATATAAATAATTGAAAACAACAAAATAAGGTGGACACTCTTTTTTTATACTAGTTTTTATTATAGTTATAAATGTCGTGTTGTTGCTTGTTGTTGCCTGGTTCATAAAGTGAAATATCACTGCTGATGTTGAGAGTTTTCAGTAATCACCTTGTCTGCCACAGAGTGTCGACTATTAACACCGATAGGGACTGACTTTCAAATTAATAGTGGATCTTGTTGCTTGATGTGGGTATTACATATTTCTTTAAGGCATGTTCAACAAGGGCTGGAATTTATTAAAAACTCCAAGGATCATTGAAGTGTTTCAAGGTATTACACCACGGTGGGTTTATTGAGGATACTTTCTTGTTACATAATAACGGTTGCTGATAAGGTGGGCGAACCGTAGCATTGGATAAAATTATATAAAACTTGGATGAGCTTTGACTGAGACTTCGAAATTACCTGGTTCTAGCGATGATGAGTTTTCGAATATGCTGATTTAATGATAATGATGAACATACTGATAGGTAATGAAGATATTATATGGTAGTGATATTATCGAGCATTCGGATAAGGTTAACAATATTGATGACATGGTGTACAAGGACATTTTATGTATAGTGATGAAGCTGCAACAGTAAAGATTTTGAAGTTACATGATTCTATGGATGTTTAATAAAGCTTAATAAAGATACCAATGTTAGGTTAAAGATAGTGAGAAACTGATACTGACTGGATCAGGACATTTTATGAAAATGTAAAAACCTGTAAGGTTAAATAAAGACTTCGAAGTTTGATTCTAATGATGACGAGGTTAATGAAGATACCTACTAAATTATGATTATCATTGTGAACATACTTTATTTATACGAACATATGTTAAGTTTTAGATTGCTTTCTTCGAATATTTGCCTATTTCTTACGTTGAAAGTATCAATTGTTTTGAGATGATGAAGAAGTTATGAATTGTTTTATTTGATTGTTTACCTATTTCTTATGTTATTTATAAGTGTAAATTGTTTTGTAATGATTAATGTAATGATTTAGTTATTTTCTATGATTCTTTACCTTTTTCTTGCGTTGGAAGTGCTAATTTTTCTGTGATGAATTTGTTTTGTAATGGCTAGAAAATATGAATTGTTTTCTTTGATTCTTGGCCTATTTCTTGCGTTGGAAGTGTAATTTTTTCTGTGATGATATGGTTTTTCTATAGAACTGGTTTAAATAATTTATAAATTGATTATAACTCTTGTTTGCGTGTTGTTTTTTAGATAAAACATCACTGTGTGAACGGCTGGATGTGGAGCCACAATTTATTTTACAAACGTAAAGTCATTCTTGTGCATCATAAGAGTCGTATAGAATCAAAGTCAGCAATCTGCATATATTGACAAAAATGAGATTTTGATATGGTCGAACAGGAAATTTAAAATAACGATACTTAACTTCCTCTATCTGTATCAAAGACAGCAATCTAGCGTTCAATTTCAATTTGAAAGTGACGTTTAGTATCAAATCTGACCATCTTTGAAAGGTTTAAAATCAAACACGGCATTCTGACTCCACCATCCAATCACAGGCATCCATTCGGTCACGTGGTTTAATGGCGTCGATTGAACTTTTCTTGCAAATGTGTATCTGTGACGCTCTGAGATTATATTGATTTATTACTGTTAACCACTCTCACGTCAAGCGACACACCTGTCAATGCACGCATACGTCACACGGCAAAAGTGTCATATTACGCGCCCGAAATTATTTTTATTTATTTATATCTTCCGAAAAAAAAATTTGTCAAAAAATAATTAAAAGAACTTGATCAAAACTAAAAATATCACTGTTTCGCCTATTAGATACACAATATAATTATTTTAAAGTATATACATTAAACCCAGCCCTAAATACTCAAAACAAATTAAGAACTTAAAAAAATAGGCATTTTTTTATATAAAAATCGAATTATGGATTGTCATCCTACGCCTGTGACTGGTATGTTTGCATGCAAACGGCAAAGAAACCCCGAAAAACTCAAACGAAACTTGGCAAAGAGACTCAAGTAAGATTTATGACAGGGCTGTTACTTTTAAAAAGATGTTTTTATATTTTATTTTTTCTGGAGTCGGGTAGGTACTGCTAGTTCGGTGTTTTGAGCTTTCTTTTATGTTTTTTTAGATACTCTGAAAAATTTACACCACAAAGAGTCTTCAGTCACAACTCAAAATCGCTTAAATATGCTTTAATTATTGCGAAGAAGCGTTGGAAGACATCAATGACTTACGAATTTAGTCACCTAAGTATTATAATATTAAAAATAATAAATGTTAACTTTCAATACATTATTTATTGAATAGTTTTATTTGACACCCCTGAATTATAGTTTTTTCGTTAAATTTAAACACGGCAATCTGTCTATCGCTTGGGATCAATAATGGAGATCTAATTCATGATTGGTAACAAATACGGCAATCTTAGATTTTCAGTACCTATCAAACCCGGCATTCTGAAAAATTCTAACATTATTTCTGGAAATATGGGCTTATCAAATACAAATCCTGCGTTATTATTCGTTATTTTCAACAGTTAACTAAGTATTTCTAATAAGATTGCCATGTTCATTGCAGCACAAAATTAAATAAATGTTTTTATTGAATTGCCTCAATTTATTCCAAGTGCAGGATGTCGAGTTTGATCCTATACGACTCATATAATATTTTAAACCTTCGACTTCATATGTATATTGGTTAATAATGCGTTATGGTACATTGATTTAATTATATTGGTATTATTTTAAATGCGTTTGAATCGTGAAGGGACTCGCGCTAAACAGGATGGCCAAGGCTTGATTATTGATGCTAAGATATAAATGTATACGATCTTTAGTAATAACTAAATATCTTAAATATTAGAAATGTATTTATTAAAGATTTTTATAACTTATTGTTTTAAAATACAATAAGGTATTAATGTACAAAGTATTTATTCAATTGGCGTGTTCTTTCCGCTTCCGGGCGAAAAGAAGGGACGCCATTCTGGGTCTATGGTAAGAGGCATGGCAGGGCATGGCGGGCTTTAACAAATTTGGAAGATGGAAAATAGGATTAAAGTATAAACTAAGGATGGATATGGATAAGGAATAAGATAAAACATGTAAGGAAATGCTAAAATACTGACTTTATGGAATAAATTATTAAAAAGAAGATTTGTCTTTTGAATTGTTGACTGCCGCCAACATATAACTTAAAAACTCTCTTCAAAGTTAAAAAAAATAGAAATATATTATGTGATATATATATATCTATTTCTGATGCCATTCTTCAAAACATGTGGGACATAAGGGTGGCGAATTGAGGCATCCACCGCACCTGTAACTAGTTTCACGACGTATTTTCTTCATGGAACACACTTTGCACATCAAATAAGAATATTTTTTCTTTGACGACTCTATACTGATGGTATGCGAATTGGCCAATGCTCATGGTTTAGCGAATGAGGTCTTTGGGGATCATATTTTATCATCGCCGCAAATGTCAAAATATATTATCTTTTTCAAACAAAGATTTCAAGTTTGAGGTCGTATATCCTACTTAATATTATAATTAAAAACGAAAGGTTGGATGTTTGTTTTCTTGTGTCCACGAAAGTGTTAACTGCAGACAGTGATGTGACTGTAGCGATCCGACAAACTGAACATAGCTATGATGGCCGCTTCGGAGCATAATGTGCAAAAAGCAAAATGAGCACGACACGCAACTTTAAAGTTTCAATAAAATAATAACTACTTAGATAAGATATTTATTATTGACTTTTATTGTCAGTGTCAACAATAAGTTTTTTGCATCGAAATTTTCCTTATTCAGTTAATGGCTAATTAATTTTTTTACTGATGGATGACTTAATAAGTATTAAAAAAAACCAAAAAGGTAAACCGTCTTTATTATATGGTGGTTATCGTTATAATAAGAGTACGCGTACGAATAAAAATCGAACCATCTTATGGCGATGTGTTAAGCGACCAACCTGCTACGCATCGATAACTAGGTACAGACAAAACTGTAAGTCAAAGAGATTTAATATAAGTAGTTAAACGTCTTTGCTGTAAGTATTTTACGACAGTCTGGACATAGTTGTCAACGCATTCCTCTAGGATATTAATGTTTTTCAATGATAAACAAGACTAAAAAAGAACTTTGTGTCACCTTGGGATCGATGCAAGAAATATATGAAAAAAAATTCTCATGTTTTCAAAATTGTGATAATCGACATGTGATACCTCATTTTTTGTCAAAAAAAGACACGCTACTCAGAACAGTAAAAAAATATTTGAAGGCCCAAAAACTAGTCTTCAATACAATCGATGACGTTTTTATACCAAAAGCATTATCAGCCAATTTTTTTATTAGCGATGATGATGGTAGGTACTAATAAGATTTTCGTTTTCGCATCAAAAGTAGCACGACGTGCAATGAAATCAACAAGATCAAGGTTTTATTTCGGCGATGCAAGGAATAATCTAGTTATGTGCGTTTATTTAAGTCGATTAAAAAACTTGGTATCGATTTAAATACTTTCAAGTGCGATCATGAAATAGCGCAAATAAATGCATATCATCAAGTTTTTCCGAATGGTGCTTTGAGTGGATGATACCATCATTATAATGCGGCAGTTTTTAAAAAAGCGAAATCTCTTCATGGAAAGAACTAGTGCTGAACGAATGGTTGTCCGAAAAACTGCGATACTACCTTTATTACCACCAAATAAGATTCCAGAGGCATGGCTAGAAGTCACAGAATCCGCACACCAAACACAAACAACGTGAGAGCCTTTAAAAAATATTTTGCTAAAACGTGGTATCCTCAACACAGCGCTGAAGTACTAAGTTGCGCCTATCAAAGACATCGGACAAAAGTCACAGAATCCGCACACCAAACACAAACAACATAAGAGCCTTTAAAAAATATTTTGCTAAAACGTGGTATCCTCAACACAGCGCTGAAGTACTAAGTTGCGCCCACTGCGCCTCTCAAAGACATCGGAAAACAAACACTGTCGAAGGCTGGCATCGACACGGCTACAAGTTAAAATCCCGAAAAAAATTGTTTATTGATTTTTTGACTTATGTTGCGCAAGGAAGCTGAAATCACCGATGGCAAAATTAATATGAGATATTCGTTTAGAAATTATATGTGAAATGAAAAATTGTTTATTCATTTGGGCTACATTAAGCGCTTATGAATTTTCCTTGTACCTTTCATCATATACCTCACATCAAACCTTTCATTTACTCTAAATCTAAATCGCTTTGTTCGCTAAACTACCATTATCTATATCGCTAGGGTGAGCTTTGAGGTGAGATTTAAATTTGCTTGAAATTATATAGGTATGGGTAATATGCGCTTAAAATAGATTTTCTTACTAGGTGACTTTTATTTAGTCGCTCTTTTTCATTATCCTTAAAAAACTAATTGGTGTTACTTCATTTCGTAATAGTCTCTTCAAATACTTTTTGTGTGTTCTGTCAAAATCAAAATCAATATCACACTTCCTTTTTTTTCTCAATATATGATTGACATTTTTTGCATACAATTTACAAATTTGGTTTGGGTGGCATCCTAACGTTGAAACGATGGTACCATCCTTCCAAAAGCATTGTTTGTTCTGTTATTTTGATTGCTGCAAGATAAAATCTGTGGAGTAATTTTTATCATCCATTGTTAATCGACGCAATTTTTTAAGTTGTTAAATCCATTTTCCTCTGTTCCAATTCCGACTATGGACAATTTAGAAATTAAACTTGTTATATATTTACATTTTAAATAATAAATTTGTTCCTATCTGTCACAACTGTCATGTCAAAGGACATATCAAGCCTAAATGTCCAAAGTTGAAAAATTTCAAGAAAAAATTAAACAATAATTAATCTCAAGATGGTTCATCATCATCATCGAAAAAGGGAATTAATACTTCTTTATTTTCAACTGAGACTGCTTTAATTAGTACTGTTTGTAATCGTGATAGCTGGATTTTAGATTCAGGTTGCACTAGTCATATGACTAATCGGAAAGATTGGTTATTTAATTATTCTTCTGAAGTTAAATACCCAAATTACTACAGCTAATAGCGATACAATGTATAGTGAAGGCGTAGGAAATGTCAATGTGACATTAAATAATAACAGTGTTAAAGTTATTAAAGATGCTTTGTATGTACCAGCAAATCTTTTGTCGGTTAGCAAAGTAGCAGCAAAAGGTTATGTTTTAGTATTTGATATTAATAAATGTTATGTTTACAGGAAGGATAATGTATCCATTACTGGATCATGTGATCTGGAAGCAATTAATATAAACGGTGTTTACAAAATAAATAAAAATGAGGAATGTTTATTTAATAACCAAGAGCCTAAGATGTCAACCGAAGGTAAAGCTTTTGTATCCAGTACAGATTTGATGGAGCTATGGCATCGTCGCTTAGGACACTTAAGTTTTAAAGGTATGTTAACCCTTCGTGATTCTTTGGCACGCGGTATTACTTTTCAAAATGGAAATCTGAAATCATGTCCTTCTTGCATTGAAGGTAAACAAAAGATTAAATCTTTTCCCCGTGGTCAAGCACATAGAAGCGTGATGAAGTTGGATTTAATCCATACTGATATTTGTGGACCGATGTCCATTAATAGTTGGAGTGGAAGTCGTTATTTTATTAGTTTTACTGATGATTTTACGCGAAAATCTTTTATTTATTTTTTGGATCGAAAAGATCAATTTTTAAGTTTTGAATACGTTTATTGAATTCAAAAATGTTGTTGAAAACCAAACCGATCTAAAGATTAAGCGTGTCAGAACTGAAGTGATAACGGCACAGAATATTGCAACAATAGTTTTGAGAGTTATTTTAAGCAATGCGGTATAATACACGAAACTACTGTTCCTTACACACCTCAGCAAAATGGAGTTGCTGAACGTCTTAATAGAACTTTAACACTAGAAAGACCAAAGCCGTCAATTTGACCGCACGGCGATTTCATTCTCAAATATTTTACAAACTATGTTTTTGTTTCTTTTCATATTTTATGACTTTTCCTAATTTGTTATTGTGAGGCTAAATCTATATAACAAAATATTAAACTGTTTGTTGTATATGAAATTCCTTTACAAATACCTACTAAGACCGCACACCGTCAATGTGACGGCATACCAAGGCAGCGATAAGAATAGTAAACAACGATTTCTTCAAACTAATAAAGATACTTTTGATTTTATTTATGTTGAATTCTGAGTAAGTTGTTACTGTCTAGCTTGTTTGCATTACACTTAGTAGACATTGGTTTCGTTTAGTGAGCAGTCGTAATTTGTTAAAAAAATGAGTCGCCGTCTCAGTAGGTCTCAAATAGAACAAGAACTGTTGCGATATCGGGATATACAATTAGATGTGTCAGGTGATGAAAGTGGTGACGATTTATCAGACAGTGTTTGTGAAACCCGTGATGCAGAATTTCAGCCGGAAAAGGTCACTTCTTCATCAGAAGACACCGAGGAAGATTCTTTTGCTACAACTAACAATACTATTGTAAATTCGCGCAGAGGACGCGGGGTATCTCGTAGATCCATTAGCGGCGGGCGAACAGCGCGCGGTGTACGTTCAGCTAGGACCTCAGTACCGGAAGTCGGTATGTTACAAGTAGCAAGTGACGGCACAGAATGGACTTGTATTTCTGCAGACGCTAGTGGAGTAGGACGACGAAGCCAGCAAAATATACTTAGAGAAATCTCAGGACCTACTCCATACGCCAAACGATACATTGAAAATAACAAGCCAATTTCTGCGTGGAGACTATTTATTCATGAGTACATTCTACGACGCATAAAAGAATGTACTGAAAAGGAAGCACATGACAAGAGTCAAGATGATACTTGGAACTTATCCCTAGACGAACTAGATGCATTTATTGCTTTGATTTATGCTCGTGGAGCCTATAACATGAGCCACCTAGATTTAGACATTTTGTGGTCGTAAAATTGGGGACCACCCGTTTTCAAAAATACTATGAGTAAAAATAGATTCAAGGAGATCATGAAATACATACGTTTTGATTTGAGAAGCACGCGTTCTGCTCGCTTAGCTAATGACAAATTTGCGATGATTTCGGATATATGGAACAAATTTATAGATAATTGTCAAATGTGTTACATTCCTGGAGAAAATTTGACAGTTGATGAGCAGTTATTTCCATCAAAAACTCGCTGTCCGTTTTTACAATATATTGCAAACAAACCCGATAAATTTGGTAGAAAGTTTTGGCTGCTTGTGGATGTCGAGAGTAAGTACCTATGTTTTTTTTTTTTTTTTTTTAATACTTAGCACGGCAAATGACTCCATACCACCTGATGTTAAGTGGAAATGGAGTCCAGACGCGAAGACAACTGGTGCAGCGTGAAAACAACGCAGCGTCAGTCAGCCATCCTCAAGTCAGGATTTCCGTATCTTGGAAAAGACGACAACCGTTGAAACAATATTTCATTACCCGAATATGTGGTTTTGAAACTGGTACAGTTTTTCAGCTCTGCTCGGATGACGACTTCAATAGGGTATTCGGTCCACAGCAAAATGTTCTGTAAACACTCTAGCAGTGATACGCAGGTTATGCTATTGCGCTATGGCTGTCTCGGGTTTTCCTTAGCGCTCACTCATAGTATACATGTGCCTATGAATGTATATTCATTTTACCTTGCATCTTTTATGTTTGTCTGCCTACAATTTCTCACTTTTATTATTATATAAAAAAGCATCTTTTATAAAAATCATTTATAATTTAGAAATAGTCACATTTATAATTATTAGATTATTTAATTCACAACTATCTACTAACAAAAACCACATATCATTACAATCTATTTACAAATGTCTACTTAGCAAACATTAATAATAATTTATGTTATAGAATTTCATACATTTTTTATCTATACAAGATATCAAATACACTCACTCACATACATTTTCCAGCCACACTTTCAGTTTCACATCATTTACAGACATCATGTTGTCACAATCGTTTTAAAAATGTAATATCAAACCTCATTATCTTATGTAATGGTGCCTATTATTTATATTTAATATTACCAAACACGGCGACTCGCATATGTTTCTCTACTAAGGTCATAGTGTGTGCTTGTTTCAACATAGCAATAAAATGCATTCATTATTTTTATTATAAGATTATATACAGTAATTATTATTCTAAAAAGGGAAAAAGGAAAAAAAATGATTTCTAGAAATTTCAAAGTTGGTCTGTTTAATGCAGGGTCGCTCGGCACTAGACATGAGGAGCTGATTGTGGCTGTGGAGGGCATGGCTCCAGATATCTTGGCGATAAATGAAACTTGGCTTAGGGCGGAAGAGCATGATAAAGCTCCAAAGCTGTCGGGCTATAGGCTTCGCCATAGCCCAAGACCAGATCATATTAGAGTGGGCCGTGGCGGTGGGGTTGGTTTTTACGTCCGCAGGGGCATTAAAGCTCGCACCTGTCAATATCCCATTGTAGCAGCAGTTGAGCAAATGTGGCTGAGAGTGAGCTTACATAACACTCAAATAGTGATCGGTACTGCTTACAGACCACCATGGCAAGACATCAACGAGTTCCTTGATGCCATTGCGGATTCTGTAACCTCATTTACCGCATGTGATGGACTGATCTTACTTGGTGACTTCAACATTAACCTTTTAGATGCTGGCAGTGGCAAGTCAAAATTATTTTCGCAATGCTTTCACAGTCTTAACCTAAAGCAAATAGTCACTGAGCCAACTCACTTTACTGAACATAGCTGTAGCCTAATTGATGTAATCTGCACTGATATACCGGCTCTACAGATCAAGGTCAAGCTTACTCCTGATCTTGGGGCACACGCAATGCTTCTGGCAGAGTTTAAAATTAAAAAAGAGAAGCCACTTCCCCAATGGGTAACTTTTAGACCATTTAAAGATTTTTTGGTAGACCAACTGACAAAAGATCTCAATGCTGTTGACTGGAACTACTTTTGAGCACTAGACAATGTTAACTCCCAAGTTGAAGCCTTCACCTCCTGGATTGTTGGTTTATTTGATTTGCACGCTCCAATTAGATCATGCTGGTTTAGGCATCCCCCTCACCCTTGGATTACTGACACTGTGAGGGATATGATGCATATTAGAGACACTCACCATCAAAAATATAAAGTACACAAAACAGAGGCCAACAAAAAATCTTATAAAACTATGAAGTATCTTGTGATAAAGGCTATCGAGTGTGAAAATTCAATTATTTCACTAAAAATATTAACAATAACATAAAAAATTCAAAAATATTATGGCAGAACCTAAAGAAAACAATAATACCTAACAAAAAAGCTGTGGCTGAACTTCCACCACATTTTGATGACCCTGACCTGATTAATAGACACTTTCTTAACATACCTGGTGACAACCATGTAACGGTCTCCCAACATTCAACATTCATTTCATAGTAAATAGTTTAACATATGTAGTTTTATTAATGAATTATTATTAAAGGAATGACACAAATAGAATGACATACGGTAAGTACTTTATGTTTTAGCAAAACACACGCCGTTTCTTAAGGTTAAATCGGCGAAAGTGTTACATGAATTATGTTGATGTGACGCCGAGTGTACAACGGCGATATAAACTGCCCCTTTTTGTAACATGCAGACATGAGTAAATTGGATTCGTAGCAGAAATTTTCTGATCGCCCTTGGAAGCATCTGTCAGGCGAAAATCCGTTTTATATATCTGACAAGCGATAATTTGATACGAGCGAAAGTAAGAAAATAAACAACACAAGCAAGAAGGAACCTACACATGGCCAGGGCTGCGTTGAAATCACAGAACATTGTTCTGTAGGCGAAATGTATCGGCGAGGCGGCGCCCTAGGCCGCCGCCAGTGCGTCTGCGTCGCACACTTGTCATCGGTGTCACATAGACGTTTTAGTGTTTTGTTTTTAGTGATTTAGTTTCTATAGTTATTATTTTTATTTAAATTTAAGTTTAAATTTATTAAATTTGGTCCATGCTTAGTGGCAGCAGCGATGTGGTGGATAATAGTGTCAGTGCTGTCAGTCACATAATGTATTGTTCTTATAATCATGCATCTAATCTAAAGTGGCCAGTATGTATTATTTATGGACTAAAGAGGTTATACTTGATTTCCGTTAATAAAATTAAGTTAATTAATTTAAAGTTAATTAGTTTTAATTTTGACACATCAAATCAATGGGGTCAAATCACACGATCTTGGTGGCCAATTCACGTCACCTCTGCGAGAGATAACCCGGGTCGGGTTCAAACCGTTCACGCAGAATGTCCATTGTGTCGTTCGTTGCACGTAGCGCTGTCTTGCTGGAACCACATGTCGTCAACGTCCATATTGTTCAATTCAAGCCAAAAGAAATTGTTAATCATTGATCTGTAGCGCTCGCCGTTGACGGTGATGGCCTCGCCAACGTCGTTTTCGAAGAAGTACGGACCAATGACGCCGCCAGACAAAAATCCGCACCAAACAGTAACTTTTTGTGGATGCATTTCCACCTGGTGTAAACCTCATGTGGGTTGTGGTCATCCCATATACGGCAATTTTCCTTATTAACAAAACCATTCATCCAAAAATGTGCCTCGTCGCTAAAGATTATTTTTCGGCCAAAATCGGGGTCCTCTTCCAAGCGTTCCGAAGCCCATTCAGCGAACATACGGCGTTGTCTGTGGTCATTAACTTTGAGCTCTTGAGTCAGTTGGATCTTGTACGGATGCAGGCCCAAATCCCGACGCAAAATTCTCCAAGTTGAAGTCTGCAAAATGCCGAGTTCTTGTGCACGGCGAGAAATCGACTGCCTCGGAGTCTCCTGAACACTCTCACGTACAGCGGCGATGTTCTCGGCCGATCTGGCGTTCCTTTGACGTGAAGGTTTTGGTTGGTTGTTTACCGAACCGGTCGTCTCAAATTTGGTCACCAATCGTTGGTGAGTAGACTTTGAAGGTCCATCGCGTCTGCCGTAAAATGGGCGCAATGCGCGCAACGTTTGCACTAACGAACACTCATTTTGATAATAAAGTTTTATCATTTGCCCATGCTGCTGAACCGTGTTACTTGCCATGGTGATTTGGCATCAGTGACTGAATAAGAAACAACAGATTTGACAGATGCCGCCAAAACAAAATGGCCGCCACAGATTATTAACATCGACCCGCTCTATTTGAAAGACCCTTTAGAATTATTAGGGTCATTTCACAGTAATAAAAAAAAACACATGTGTGATTGAATTATTTTTAAATACTGAAAAGCGTTTACTAATAATATTTAAATAGCTTTCCTTTTCAAAAAAAAAAAAACAGTATTAGTTTAACTAAACATATTTTTTTATCAAAATATCATCATCATCATCAGCCTACACACGTCCACTGCTGGACATAGGCCTCTCCAAGTGCACGCCACTGAGCACGATCCGCGGCTACTCTCGTCCAGCTCTTGCCAGCCATCTTGCGAAGATCGTCGTTCCACCTAGTCTGAGGGCGACCCACACTACGTTTGCCGATACGCGGCCTCCACTCAAGAACACGTTTACCCCATCGGTTATCGGTTCGGCGGCTAATATGGCCGGTCCACTGCCACTTCAGCTTGCTAATCCTGTGGGCTATGTCGACGACTTTGGTTCTCTGTCGGATCACCTCGTTTCGGATCCGGTCCCTCAGAGAAACTCCAAGCATAGCCCTCTCGTCCACGTTTCGGCTCCATATGTCATGACGGGTAGGACGCACTGATTGAAGACTTTCGTCTTTAGACTCTGTGGAATAGGCGACGTAAAGACCCGACGTAATTTCCCATATGCTGCCCAGCCTAGCTGTATCCTTCTGTTGGCCTCTTTCTCGAAGTTGTTTCTACCCAACTGCAGAGTTTGCCCGAGGTAGACATACTCCTTAACAACCTCGAGAGTACTGCCTTGAACTGCAATCGGTCCCGGAATGGCATGTTCATTAAACATAATCTTGGTTTTGTCCAAGTTCATCCGGAGACCGATGCATAGAGAAGAATCAGCTAGGCCGTTCAGCATGTACTGTAAATCCTGCAACGTTTCGGCCACGATGACGATGTCGTCCGCAAATCGCAAGTGTGAGATGCATTCACCGTTGATGTTAATCCCACGTCCTTTCCAGTCCAGCGTCTTAAACATATCTTCCAAAGCATTTGTGAACAATTTAGGGGATATAACATCCCCTTGTCTCACACCACGATGCAAGGGGATATGCTTAGTCTGCTGGTTCTGTACTTGGACGGCCATGGAGGCGGCATTATAAAGAGACCTCAACACTTGGATATATCGCCAGTCGACTTGGCATCGTTGCAGAGTTTTAAAACAGCCCAGGTTTCGATAGTCAAATGCCTTCTCATAGTCCACAAATGCTAAGCACAGGGGCCGATTATACTCCTCGCGGTCTTCTGTATAATCTGCCTCACTGTGAAGATGTGGTCTATGGTGCCATATCCTCCTCGAAACCCGGCCTGCTCCGGGGGTTGAAATTCGTCGAGTCTTCGCGCCAGACGGTTTGTGACGTGTGGTTTATCAAAATATAATTGTTAGAAAAAGAAAACTTAAAGAATACAGTGATTTTGTAGTTTCAAAACCCAAGTTAAAATTACTTATATTTGAGACAATATCTAAATCTCAATGTCTGTATGAGACAAGAAACAAAATGTATACAAACTATATAACAAATCAAAAATACAAACTTGAAGCTGGCTCCGGTTAAGGGGATAAGACAAAAGGGTTTCTTACCACACTGTGATACGTTTGCAAGTTAAATAAAAGCTTGTAAAATCAAACAAGTTCACATTAAATATCACCATACTAGCTGTTGCTGGTGACTTCGTTCGCGTTTATCCCTCGAGAACATAATAAACAAAAATAAACTCATTCCGTATTTATAATATTAGTTAGGATTACAATATGCAATAAGCCCTTACTTCTTTGTTGTTACGTCATCTTTGTAACGTAACAAAAATATGTAACAAACTGTCACAAAAATGAAATAAAATCACTGTTTGAATATATCGTCAATAACCTAAAATGACATTAATAGTTTTCATTTTCAATTGCAATTTTTGTTTGACTGAGCTGTGTAATCTTTTTTATTGTATTCGATATAAATAATTATATTTATTGCACATAATTTCTTGGGTACGAAAAAAAGAAATATCCTTATTTTTTCCAGAATTTTTCATACACATGGTGCAAGAGTTGGGCATTTTGTAATTAACCCGACTTTGTTTTATATATTTAGATAAAATACTAATTTCCCTTAGGCACGATTTTTCAATCTTTAGTTATGATTTATCCAACGAATAACATTGTCATTGTGACATATTTTCTAAAAAGAATCAGTAATTATGTCAAAATTATTCAATGAACAAACTCATGTGCGCGCGACGACTCATGTGTTGCGGCCCTGTCAGTCATACCACAGTTTAGCAAGCATACAGTTGCGCATCGAAGGTACTTTCGCAGAGCAAGAGAGGGGAACCCGCGGGGAAGTGGGCGCTGCGAGGAGTGTCCCACAAACAAGCGCAGTTTGTGGGAGCTACCGTGCAGGGCAGCCACGTGCGCGTATTGCGTATTTTAAACGTTTTTGGAATTTACGTTCAATGATTCCTATTGAATATAATGGTGCATACATGTTGTTCTGTATACGGTTGTAAGTCGACGTCGAAACACATCAATGACTATATAGTTTCTTTTTTCTTTTTATTTTATTAATTTTGCCAACTTCTCATTGATTATTAATGAACGTTTTTACAACACATAATTAACTAATACAATTACAAATATCAAATTCTAATTCATCACAAACACTACAATTTTCATTTGTTTTTATTTCGTATCTACAACAGCCTCCATATATTTTGTTCTAAGATTTTATTAGACTATTTCTGTGTTTTTTATTCTCAATTTTGTTAACGAGACCATCTATCTTTTGCTCTAGTTCTTGTTTCGCCTTTGTATTTATTGGGCATTCTGTTATTAGATGTAAGATGGTATCGTTAGCATCTGTATCACAGTTGTACTACGGGCTCTCCTTATTAAATAGTTACTTCGTAAACTCCAGCCTAGCGGGTTTTTCTAGTGTAGGTAGGTATATGTATTCTTTACGGCGCAAGCTCTTGCGCAAAGTGTAATTATTATGTTTACAACTTATTGGAGTAGTTGGGACGTCGGACACAGAAGGAGTAGGTGTTTGTCTAATATCCAACTGTTATGATTTTTTTTTTCTTTTTATGTTGTTTTTATGTTAGTCAGGTTTTTACGAGTATATAATTGTTTTTTATATAGTTGTTTTAGCAGTCGGGTTTTTTTAGGGTTTATATTTAAGATTTCTGGGCTTGTTTCTTTTTTTTCTTTTTTTAAGCAATCCGAATGCGAATTCAATATATTGTTTTAATATTCGAAAATTGAAATCTAAAAATAAACCTTCACGCACAGACATATAATAAGAAGCAGACCAAACATTATTTCACAACTACATACATGAGAATAAAATAATATTTCTACTTCTTTCTCTCCAACCACAAATTAATAAGACTATCTCGTTTCTTTTTACTGTTGCAACACTTCCACACACATAGACAAAATGCGACGTGAGGTAAAACGCTATCTTGCTAAGCTACCAATAAGCGAAAAATGGCGTCCTAGACTTGTCGTCAAGCGGCGTACAGGAGATTGCTTTTCGCTTATTTTTGCGATTTAATAAAGTTTAAGAGCCTAAAGTACAAAAATAAAATGGTGAAGTGTAGTGCACCTTTGTGCGGCAACTCCTCATGTAGGAAAACACCTGAAATTACTTTCCATCGGTAAGTTTTGTTGTGCTATAAAATCTCCTATTGGGTTTTTCGTCACTAAGTGATTATTATTAATCTTTTGGCATTGTAGAAGCAGTGAATAATTGTTATAAGTGCAAATCTCGTAAAAACTAAACGTAAAGTAGTTTTTAAAAGATTATTGTGGTAACAATAGCCAATTAATTATTAACCCCGATCTCGTTTGACGTTTCATATACTTGTACAATTTTACAGGGCCTTATTAGGAATATTTATGAAGATTGATTAGATTAATGTATGCAATTTAATATTTCTTTATGGATAAATTTTATTGTAAATGTGTGCGTGACATTTGTCTGTAGGCGTAATTGGCACGCTTTTTTTATTATAATGTTACGTCTGCTTCTTATTATACGTCTGTGCCTTCACGTTAATTTAGCAGTGCAACATTTGTAAATATTCTTGATAATAAATAGAAATAGAAAAAATCTTTATTTGGTATAACTACACATACACATTCAAAACACAGGAACTCACTTATTATTTTATAAAAATATTAACGATTATTTGATTCCAAATTTAGTGACAACCCTTGCATATCGGCGAACGATTGCGTAGATACCTACGCGGGCGGCGGCATCGCCCCACATCAAAGGCGATGCCCTACTGTATGAAATGGTAATACTGTGGTCATACCGCAACTGAGCCGGCGCAAACCAGTTAATACCCCGGCGGCGCGTCAGTGAACCCGTCGGTGAGAGGTCACGCGGACATCGGCCGCGTTATGTGTGAGTGTACCAACAGCGGGTCATTTATAGGCAGCTTGGACTCTGTAGTGAATACATTTTATCTACTCTGTGACATATGTAATACCAAATTTTAAAGCTGTTAAAAACGGTTTATAAAGGGCCCGACGACAACAACTGAACGTAAATAATACCGTTTGCCGATCATTACAGGATGTGGTAATTCCAGAAAAATTGGCTAAAGGTTTTCTTGTCTATAAAGAAGACAATATTCTCATTTTTATGACAGCCTTTGCTATAGAACAAAGCAGCGGTATTAAAGATATATTGTGACGGCACGTTTAAGTGCACTCCTAGACCCTTTAACAAACTTCCTTACAATTGTACTGAGCTGCGCAAACGGACGATGCAATTGGTGTCCGTATCCTGTGTGCGACACAAGCCAACGCACACGTCCATCGTGAAACAGATTCATGAGATGAAAATAAGCAACGAATTGTTATCGCAACCGGTAACTGTCCAATCGCCGCTACCGGACACAGCTACTTGTGTCGGTAACAAAGAGTGTCTATTTTACGTTTGCGCAGCGCCATAGGAAGGAGGGGAAACATAATGTGAACCAATACTAAAATCTACGGATCCATGTTTGGCTACCACTAGTGGTACGTACTACGGTAACTAACGTCAATCTTAAAAGTGTATAAATAACTAGCCTAACGAGATGAAGCAACATATTCGGTAAGTGGTCTTGACGGGAAATATAGTTTTTTGGGAAGTGGTCGAACTGGGTAGTGAACGCAATGGGCCAGTAGTCATTTTGGGAATACATATTTCGGGAAAGTGTACAATAAGGGAAGTGTGTAAATTGAAAAGGAGACATTGTCAGCCTAAGCGTGCAACTTGCTTTATAAAGGGATCCAAGGATTTTGCTTCACGTATTAATTTAAAGATGTGATAGATAATGAATAGGTAACTAGTATCGTAAAATGTAATAGGAAAAAAAATAATTATATCAAACTTACCTTTCATAATAACTTAGGTATAAACGTAAAAAGGACAATTTTATTACATTTTTAACCGACTTCAAAAAAAAGAGGTTCTCAATTCGACTGAATGTTTTTTATACCTATGTTTGTTACGCGATATCTCAGATATCTCCGTAAGTTGTAAACCGATTTTAAAAATTCTTGTTTTGTTCGAAAG
Source organism: Eudonia lacustrata (assembly GCA_947562085.1). Classification (NCBI taxonomy): domain Eukaryota; kingdom Metazoa; phylum Arthropoda; class Insecta; order Lepidoptera; family Crambidae; genus Eudonia; species Eudonia lacustrata. The sequence goes on from OX387339.1 coordinate 16,258,585, forward strand.
GGTATGAGCTTGCTGAGTGGTCCCGTTGTCACCATGGCAAAATCGGATGACAATTTCCCAGAAAAATCGAGGGCATTCCTTAAATTTTATAGGCATATATAACGGGTTTAGTGTATTTTCCAACGCTGCCCCAATATTTGCCTCTGGTAGTCATTATCATGTGTGGCTGACCTTATGATGAAAGGTCAACTCCTTAACGGTTAAGAGTTAAAAGATATTTTTTTCAATTCTGTATGCACATTTAGACTTCTAGTTGTATTTTTACTAGTTCATCAGGTGAACTGGCGAAGGAAGGTCTTTACCCCTTAATAGCCATCCTTCCGGAACATAATGTTGAATTCTCAAATTGTTGAATCTCAAAATGTTGAATTCACAAAATGTTGAATCGCAAAATGTTGGATTCTCAAAATGTTGAATCGCAAAATGTTGGATTCTCAGAATGCAGTGGTGTAGCAACAACATCCATAACAAAACTAACAAACAAATGAAACTATGTAAAATTGAATTTATGTTTTTATTTATGAACTTAGCAAAATTTTTTCTTATACGAGAAAAGAGCTTAAAAAAAGAGAGCAAAAAAATGATGTACTTAAATATGTTTATCAGCCATATAGTACTCATAGTAAGATAAGTGAATGACTCGCAATATGTTTGGTGTTTGACTATTTACGTGTTAGTACATATACCAACATGAATAGTCCCTTCAATCGGAGTGGAAAAACGCAACGAAGTCCCCCGCCCACACCTCGCCCAGAGGAAGACATGGACGAGAATGCTCCCGAAATCGTAGCGACTTCTGAAATACAGCAATGGATGTCTACCATTGAACAGTGCCTCAAGGAAGTCTGCGCTATCTCAGCAGAAGGAAAGTTGAACTCAGACCAAAAGTTAAGAATACATAACTTATGCCGAAGAGTTGGACACGGAACTTCCCAAATGGCTGTCAAGTATCAATCTTTAAAGCAAAATACTCTTCTTGTCCAAGCAAACCTTCAGGCTCTCAGAGAAAACCAAGACCTATCAGAACGTCTTTATGACCTAAAACGAAGCATCCAGGAGTCCACAGTCTCGGCTAACCCATCATTCGCCGATATGGTCAAAAAAGATAACAGCACTTTCATTCGCCCTAATAATGTTAAGTCGGTAGCAATTTATCCTATCGATAAACTAAAGTCAAGCGAAGACACTAAAACCCTGGTCCAGCAAATTATCAACCCTGGAGTAATGAAGCTGCATGTCCGTGGATTACGTAAAACTAGAAACGGCGGGGTCATAATAAGCACGGACACCATGGATGACGTTGAAAAGTTGAAGCAGTCGGTACAGCTTACCACCTCGGGCCTGACAGTAGATGAGCCACATAAGCGCAGACCTCGCATCGTTGTAATCGGAGTACCAACATCTATGCAAGAGCAAGAGGTCTTCAAGTGCATTTACGAACAAAATTTGGCCGATAAATTGCAGGGCACAACTCGCGATAACTTTTTGACCTCTATTAAGCTCAGCCACAAATCGGGCAAAAAAGACTCGTTGACTTGTAATTACGTCATAGAAGTTCCAGCTGTTATACGTAAGGCCCTTATATCTCAAGATCGAGTTTTTGTGAATTGGTCATCTTGCCCTGTGAGAGACTTTACTTTGGTCACTAGATGTTTTAAGTGCCAACAGTATGGTCACGCGGCTAAGTCGTGTAGAGCGTCAACCCATTCATGTGGCCACTGCGGAGACCTAGGTCACTCGATGACCGATTGCACGAAGAAAGCCGAACCTGCTAAATGTGCGACTTGCCTACAATTTAAGAAGCCGAGCAATCATAAAACAGGTGATATTGATTGTCCTGCCAAAAAAATGGCCGAACAAAGATATATTAATTCTATAGATTATGAAGGCGCCTAAGAGCGCCGTCCAGTGTATTCTAATTTTGATCTTTGCTTAATATGGCTGATAATTTAATTAACGATTTAGATCACTTCTCCGTATCAGAGTCAAAATCATGTGATGTCGAAAATTGCAAACAACATATTTCACACTATGTAAACAATGCACTAACCATTCTAACCCAAAATATTCGTAGTATTTATAAGAACACAGATAATTTTAGCTGTTTCCTTAATAGATTAAATATTAAGTGTGACGTAATTATACTAACCGAGTGTTGGCTTGCTAAACACAGTGGCAGCTTACCTATGAAATCGGGTTACAATATTTTCAATAGCAAAGTCAATTATAACCAAAATGACGGGGTGGTAGTATATGCAAGAAATACACTATTAAATATTTCTGTAGAGGACACTAGCCTACAAGACTGCAATAGTCTTTTAATCAAAATTGGTACAGATACTGCAGTACTGGCTTTATATAGACCCCCTTGTTTTCGGAACATAGACTGTTTTCTTGCATCATTAAATGAGCTATTAAAAGAACTATCATCTTTCAGAACCATAGCATTAATAGGTAACGTAAACATAAACATTATGCCTGAAAACTGTGAAACATCTGCTCACGAGTATCTTAACCTGTGCTCCTTCCATGGTCTTCTACCCGCACACTTGATCCCAACCCACCAAAGCGGCTCTTGCTTAGATCACATTATGCTTAAAACCCACTTACCTACACTTACCCTAGTGACTAACTCAGCTGTTACTGATCATAAAGCGGCTATGCTAAGCATAAGTCTAAAACCACCACGGCATCAACGCACGCAGCTTAAGTCTAAATTAAATATGATTAGACTCGAAGACGATTTATGTAACATTGACCTCGTTCCAGTTTATAGTTCTGCTGACGCTGACACCGCGTTGTCATACTTAACTAAGAAAGTGCAACAAGCCATATCAAACAATACTAGTACAGTAAAAATAAGCAGAAGAAATCACAATATTAAACCTTGGATAACTCCTGGCCTAATTCGCTGTATGAGACATAGAGATAAACTTCATTTTAAGGCTATATCTAACTTAGAAAATTCATTTTTGCAAATTACATATAAACGATATCGGAACTTCTGTAATAACATTTTGAAAAAAGTCAAAAACAATTACGACAAAAATAAACTGGAGCAGGCAGGAAAAAACAGTAAAAAGGTCTGGAAATTCATTAAAAATGTTACTTACACGTCTAAACGACATGAATCGACATCGAGTTTATTACAAACACAAGCTACACCGCTTTTATCTGCTAACAGTGCAAATAATTTCTTTGTCAATGTAGGTAAAACTTTAGCAGAACGCTTTAAGACACAACCCATCATTCCCAGGACTTCAAAAAGTTTTAGTCAGCGTAGCTCTAATGTAAATTCTTTTGTTTTATTAGCCACAGACTCCACAGAAGTAGAAAGAATTATTATGAGTTTGAAAGATGACTGTGCTGTTGGCTGGGATAACATCTCAAACAAAATGTTAAAACAGTTTAAACATATCCTGCTCCCGCCTCTAACGTATATTTTTCAACTTTGTCTCACCGAAGGAGTTTTTCCCAATTGTTTGAAAAAAGCTGTCGTTGTTCCCGTATATAAATCGGGTAGTAAAGATCAAATTTCAAATTATAGGCCTATATCGATACTTTCCTCCATATCAAAAATTTTAGAAAAAATTATAAACAACAGATTAGTACATTATTTAGAAAATAATTCGCTCTTGTCAAATAATCAATTTGGTTTTAGAGCTAATTTATCAACGGATGGGGCAGTTCATCAGTTAACTAACTATATCGCACAAGAGCTTGATCAAGGCAATAAAACAATAGGTATATTCCTGGATCTTGCAAAAGCATTTGATACTGTTTCGATACCCATCCTTTTGAATAAGCTTGAAACAATAGGTATAAGAGATAAACAACTGCAGTTGTTTACAAGTTATTTAAGTGATCGTGGCCAATGCGTTAAAATAGGCAATGTGGTCAGTGTTGACAGGTGGAACACTTCCTTTGGTGTCCCACAAGGAAGTATAATTGGGCCTACCTTATTTTTAATTTACATCAATGACCTCTGCAACCTTCAACTAAGCGGCGGTAAAATATTATCGTACGCCGATGACACTGCTCTACTTTTTTCTGCAGCGACGGAGTTCGAGGCGTATGAAAATGCACAAAATGGCTTCAATGTTGTAAATAACTGGCTTAATCAACATTTGTTAACACTGAATGCTGATAAAACTAAATATATCACATTTTCGATGCGCAAATCAACGTTTACAACAAGAACACCTTTGTATGCTCATGGCTGTAATTTATACTCATACATGTCTTGCAATTGCCCTATCATTTGTAGTACTCGCAATATAAAGTATCTTGGGGTAATTATTGATGAGAATCTGTCATTCCGTTATCATATTGAAGCTTTATGTAACAGAATGCGTAAGCTTATGTTGGTATTTAAAAAACTTCGTACGATTGCAGATACCAAACTAATAATGCAAGTTTACATCGCCTTGTGTCAGTCGATACTAACTTACTGCATCACTGCATGGGGTGGTACATATAAGTCCCTGTTACTATTTGTCGAAAGAGCCCAAAGAGCAATACTGAAGGTGTCCACTTTCCGTCCTTATCTATATCCTACTCATCTTTTATATGAATCCTGTAAAGTTTTAACAGTTCGGCAATTATTTATAAAAAGCACAATACTAAAACAGCACAAAGCTCTTCCTTACAGCACTGAAATTACTAACAAAAGGAGGAAGGACATGGTTTGCACTTATCTCAAATGTACAAAATGCGCTTTCTCATCAAGGTTCTTTATATTCTTAGGACCCTTTCTGTACAACAGGATAAATGCTAAATGCTATATATATCCATTAAACAATATCAACTGCAAAAAGGTTGTACAGGAAGAACTACAAAAATTGACCTACGACGATACGGAGGGGTTATTGACCGTCGTTAAGTAATTCTTTGTTTATTTATTTCTGTGTGTATTAACTTATTATTATTTTATTTGTCTTTATATTAGATTGTATTTTAGCGTATAAACTGTAATATATTATTCATTTAAGTTTTGATTTATATTAAAGTTAGACTAAGCCCACATTCGCCTGAAAAACAGGGTTTACCTAGCTCAGGCAACAGCATTTAATTTATTTTAGATTATTAGTTTAGAGCTTATTGTAAACAATAGATGTAAACGTATTTCAATAAAGATTTTATTATTTTATTATTATTATTATTATAGTACAGGCTTTGCTTAGTTTGGGACTAGATGGCGCTGTGTGGCTATCCTGCAATATTTATATTTATATTATATTAGTTAAAAAAATAAAAAATATTTTTTCTTATACGAAAAGAGCTTAAAACAAAAACTTCTGCTTGGTACTTATTATACGGAATTAGCTTAATATTAAATATTTCTTTTTGGTACTTCAATTGGGTACCTAGCTTAAGCATAATAAATATTATTTTACGGAGAAACTTCAAAGGCGAAAGTTGTTGGTTTTCCAATTTGGTCAATAGTTTTCATACTTCCAGCTGGTCAAAAATGATATCCCTCTGTCTTCGATTTTTTGGGAACGGAAGAAATAAACCTCTTTCAATTTTCCTATCAAAATAATATGCTTCTTTTTTATCGTTTGCAATACGAGAAAAATATTGGGTGTGTTTGGGAGTCAGGAATTCAATTTGCGATGATACCATTCACACGAATTAGTTGTTCTGTGAATATCATCTGCACAGCTTAACAAATTGTGGTTCTTATTATTCAGAAATAAATGCATTTTCGGTGTATTCGGAGCTATATCTTTAATCACATGCCAGGTGCTTTGCATGTCTATGGAAGGCAGCAGCACAAAATAAGGGCATAAACGGACAATGTTCCTTTCCGATTTACTGACAAAGTTGTTAGTGATTTTCTTTTTCTTTTGGGTTATCTCTAATTCTTTCGCTTTCTTCCAAATTGCTTTATTAAAATGTTGATAACACCCTGTTATTTTCACATCAACATACCTGTTGTACAGCATTAATTGGGGCGATTTCGTAATCACATTTGAATAATCTTATGTTGACTTTGAGTTCATTTTTAATCAGTGAAAATAGCTGCCTATATGTTCTTTGCGTTTTGTTTGGTAAAAATAGTATATTATGCAACTAGTGAATAAAGGACGGATTTAAAGCGAGGGCCGTAGATGAGTCACGAGCAAGTGAAGGATTCTAATGATTAAATCACGAGCGCAGCGAGTGATTCAACTGTTAGAATCCTGAACGACGCGAGTGATTCATGGCCCTCGATATAAATTCGTACTTTATTCAGGAGTTGCATACTATACTTTATACCATGACTACGAGAAAAGACATAATTTAAGCGAAAATAGAAATTTAATCAAGAAATAAGAATTGTTACATTAATTGAAATGGACATTAAAATTAGAGCAATGACTGAAATTAAGCGTAATTTTCTTATTATTATCATTAGAGTGGTCAACTTGTGAAACAATATTTATTAATCTAATTCCAAACTCCTTGTCGCAAATATCGACCAATCAAAAAATTTTTAGAATTTATTTGCACCAAAGAGTTTTGAATTTCGAATCTTAGCGCAAGGAGTTTGTGTAAGCATTGAAATAGAGACCGGATATATTTTTGTGTTCCAAATTCAAACACCAAAATAGTGAATAAAAACAAAACAGTGAATAAAAGGCCTTTTTATTCACTGTTTTGCGTGAATAAAATAAGCTTTTTAGAGTAGGTATGGTATAAAAGTATATATTGCTGTGTAAACTGTTGAGGAAGGCTCGTAAGCCGACCTACTTATTAAATTTATGGTACATTCTAACTTAAGTTTGACTGACAATCTGCCTGTACATGCGCTCATCTATTATTAAGTCTTGTGACAAGTTCTGTCTGAGCTTTGTCATGGGTGGTCGTGTGTTGGGATAATATAAGGAAACTATTATATGATGTGTTAATATTCACTAAATGTATTTAAAGTCTTCTGGTCCAGTTATTCGCTTCAGAGAATCATTCCCCATCAGGTTATGGGCCCAGCAATGAAGTTATGGACTTAAAAACAATAAGGAAGGGACCAGAAGTGAAGAAGTTGAGATTTTATTTTGGAGTATACGTGGAGTATACTTTTGTCAAGTTGGATATTTTTAGAAGATAACCCTAGCAACTAATTATTGTTGACATGTTGCTAGGGTAAATAAAGTGAACAAAATTTTCAATAATGGAAAATTTACAAAAATTAAAAGAAAATAATTATAAAACATGGAAGAAAATCACGCTGCTGTTTTTAGAGGCAAAAGGCCTAATTGAAGGAGGGAAAGATTTCAATGACGCAAAAGCTGGTCAAAAATGATATCCCTCTGTCTTCGATTTTTTGGGAACGGAAGAAATAAACCTCTTTCAATTTTCCTATCAAAATAATATGCTTCTTTTTTATCGTTTGCAATACGAGAAAAATATTGGGTGTGTTTGGGAGTCAGGAATTCAATTTGCGATGATACCATTCACACGAATTAGTTGTTCTGTGAATATCATCTGCACAGCTTAACAAATTGTGGTTCTTATTATTCAGAAATAAATGCATTTTCGGTGTATTCGGAGCTATATCTTTAATCACATGCCAGGTGCTTTGCATGTCTATGGAAGGCAGCAGCACAAAATAAGGGCATAAACGGACAATGTTCCTTTCCGATTTACTGACAAAGTTGTTAGTGATTTTCTTTTTCTTTTGGGTTATCTCTAATTCTTTCGCTTTCTTCCAAATTGCTTTATTAAAATGTTGATAACACCCTGTTATTTTCACATCAACATACCTGTTGTACAGCATTAATTGGGGCGATTTCGTAATCACATTTGAATAATCTTATGTTGACTTTGAGTTCATTTTTAATCAGTGAAAATAGCTGCCTATATGTTCTTTGCGTTTTGTTTGGTAAAAATAGTATATTATGCAACTAGTGAATAAAGGACGGATTTAAAGCGAGGGCCGTAGATGAGTCACGAGCAAGTGAAGGATTCTAATGATTAAATCACGAGCGCAGCGAGTGATTCAACTGTTAGAATCCTGAACGACGCGAGTGATTCATGGCCCTCGATATAAATTCGTACTTTATTCAGGAGTTGCATACTATACTTTATACCATGACTACGAGAAAAGACATAATTTAAGCGAAAATAGAAATTTAATCAAGAAATAAGAATTGTTACATTAATTGAAATGGACATTAAAATTAGAGCAATGACTGAAATTAAGCGTAATTTTCTTATTATTATCATTAGAGTGGTCAACTTGTGAAACAATATTTATTAATCTAATTCCAAACTCCTTGTCGCAAATATCGACCAATCAAAAAATCTTTAGAATTTATTTGCACCAAAGAGTTTTGAATTTCGAATCTTAGCGCAAGGAGTTTGTGTAAGCATTGAAATAGAGACCGGATATATTTTTGTGTTCCAAATTCAAACACCAAAATAGTGAATAAAAACAAAACAGTGAATAAAAGGCCTTTTTATTCACTGTTTTGCGTGAATAAAATAAGCTTTTTAGAGTAGGTATGGTATAAAAGTATATATTGCTGTGTAAACTGTTGAGGAAGGCTCGTAAGCCGACCTACTTATTAAATTTATGGTACATTCTAACTTAAGTTTGACTGACAATCTGCCTGTACATGCGCTCATCTATTATTAAGTCTTGTGACAAGTTCTGTCTGAGCTTTGTCATGGGTGGTCGTGTGTTGGGATAATATAAGGAAACTATTATATGATGTGTTAATATTCACTAAATGTATTTAAAGTCTTCTGGTCCAGTTATTCGCTTCAGAGAATCATTCCCCATCAGGTTATGGGCCCAGCAATGAAGTTATGGACTTAAAAACAATAAGGAAGGGACCAGAAGTGAAGAAGTTGAGATTTTATTTTGGAGTATACGTGGAGTATACTTTTGTCAAGTTGGATATTTTTAGAAGATAACCCTAGCAACTAATTATTGTTGACATGTTGCTAGGGTAAATAAAGTGAACAAAATTTTCAATCATGGAAAATTTACAAAAATTAAAAGAAAATAATTATAAAACATGGAAGAAAATCACGCTGCTGTTTTTAGAGGCAAAAGGCCTAATTGAAGGAGGGAAAGATTTCAATGACGCAAAAGCTAAATATTTGGTTTTAAGTTCAATAGACGAAAAAAAATCTTTATTACGTTATTAATTGTAATACAACAAAATAATTTTTTGAAAAATTAGATTTAATATTTAGACATGATGGAAGAAGATAATCATTTAAAAATTATACAGTTTTATGGATACAAATTCACCGAAAATTTAATAGAAGATATTAGTAAATTACAAAATTTATATGCAGAAATTAATTCAAATAATAAAAATAGTATTAGTGAGGAAATGCTCATGAATAAAATCATAACTGGTCTACCACAACATTTAAATTACTTCAAAACAGTTTGGGAAATTACACCCAACTCTGAAAAAATCATACACAATCTGATAAAAAAATTGCAAGCGCAAATAAATCTGGATGTGCTGAGTTCTTCAGACTGCATCAATCAGGCTTTTAAGACTGATGAAAGAAGATGTTTCAATTGCGGAAAGATAGGCCACATTGCCAGGTCATGCAGAGAAGGATGTAGTATATGCAATAGACCAAGTCACACTACACAAAACTGTTGTTCAAAAAAAAATTGTAGTAAGTGCAATAGAAAAGGGCATATAGAGAAATTTTGTCGCAGTTTCAACAAATACAATAGCCAGGGAAGTGAAAAATATCAGATACAGGATAGAGCAGTGATTGATTTAGGTGCCTCATCACATTTTTTCAATAATAAAAATTTAATTAAAATTTCAGAAAAAGTGAATGTACAGATAAAGTATGCAAATGACGAAAACTTAACAGCTCAAGGAACAGGAACAATTATAACCGACTTTAGACAACTCAAAGTCGTCTTGTTGGTGCCGGGATTAGCAAAAAAATTAATATCGGTAAGCGCGATCACGGACAATGGTGACACTGTACATTTTACTGGAAACAAGGTATTTATTAAATTTTATAATAGTACAACATTAATTGGGCATAAAACAGAAACCGGTCTCTATGAAACTGAATTTTTGGCAAACTTTACTCGCGAAGCGCTACTTATTGAGAGTGCCAATATCTGGCATCGGAGACTAGGTCACGTATCCGACGTGTCTCGTCTAGCAAAACTGGTGGATGGAATCAAAATTGGGGAGGGACATTTAAATAAATTTTGCAAAATTTGTACGAAAGCCAAAATGACTAGAAACCCGTTTGGAAATAATAGAATTAAAGCAAAATTCCCTTTAGAAATTATTCATACAGACATTTGCGGCCCTATTGAAGTTCCCACTTGGGATAACAAAAAATATTTCATTACGTTTTTAGACGAGTTTACGCATTTCTGTGTCGTGTACTTGATCACCTTCAAAAGTGTGAAAAAAATCCTTTGAAAAAATTCAAGAATTTGTGTCTTTAGCTGAAAATCAAAAACATATCTAGTAATTAGAGATAGAAAATCAAATTATATGCTCAACAAACTATTTGAATGAGTTTACTTAAATAAGACGTTACGGCCACTTTTAACTATAACGCCATATTTAACTAAACCATAACATGTCAGGTGTTCATTAGGTGACGTAAAAATGCTAAATTACTTCATTCAGATAGTTTGTTGAGCATAATTTGATTTTCTATCTGTAATTACTAGATGTTTTTTTTTTCATTTTCGGCGCCTAGTGTGCGGCGTAAACGCTCTTAAGTAAATCGTATCAACTGAGTGACGCCCATATTAATAAATTAAACTCAGCACTTAAGTACTCTCTCAAAATGCATCTCGAGAGCTCATTTCCCAAGTGCCGTCAAACCGTGACTTGAGATACAGTTTTGCTGCGACGAACGCGCGAAGTGTTGGTGTTTGTACTTATTAATATTATTTTATTATCTTATTATTATGGAATTAGAAAATATTTTGGATGCAATTAATCACTACAACGAGCTAGATCACTATGATGACATCTTTTGTCCTAATACCTACCGCATACCAAAAAGTTACCTACACGGGATGATGTGAAAAATCCTTTATAGATGAAACCCGTGAAATTTAAAAAAGATGTCGATTTTATCAGGATTCCGTGTTATATATCACATCTTTGGTCAAAAGTGACTTGATAAAAATGGACTAGAGAGGTCTTCCAATTTCCCCTGAATTAGCGGAACTAACTGAGTAGGACTATGTGACTGACTTTGAGATTTTATGCAACAGCATCATTTCAGGTAAGTTTTTGTTACTTAGACAAGTTAAGAGCGTTTACGCCGCACACTAGCGCCGCCAATGAAAAAAAAACATATCTAGTAATTAGAGATAGAAAATCAAATTATGCTCAACAAACTATCTGAATGAAGTAATTTAGTATTTTTACGTCACCTAATGAACACCTGTAGTGCGAGCACGGATCTTACCGATCGATAAATTTATCGGTAGACAAAACCGTTTATCTATCGAATTTTATCTACAACCGCTAGCACGGGACTCGGATCGGTAAGTTTTATCGTGTTCTATTTTAGCGATATGTAAAAATGGCAACACGGCAATTTTATCGTCCCGTTCGTTCATCATTCATTCGAATCTTATATTTTTAATTGTTAGTGATTAAATTCTCTTTGTTTTGTGTTCTGTTTCTTATCGTGTAGGGTTTTTAAAGGAATTTTAATATTAACCATTTATTTATTTAATATTATTTTAATATGTCGGAACCACCAAAGTACCTAAGTATCACATTTGCTAAGTCGTTTAAAAAACATCGTACCTAATATTTACTTAGTTGTTAGTGGATTACTTTTAGTAGATTATTTGCATCATGCTTTTGTAAAAAGCCGTCAGCAATTAGAGCCCTTTCAGCAGCGGTGCTGGGAAATCGAATGTAGACGGGCAAAAGACGACGCACAATAGCTCCAGAGACCTCCTTCAACGCCAAGTTATATTCATGCCTAATGCTGCTAGAGAGGACCGGCAAAAAGTAGATTGTTGAGGTTAGAATAAAAATATAAATTATGAAAAGAAAAAACTAAATTCCTGCTACTTACAACAACATGGACGGGCAATCCGTTTGATCTAATCCGACGGATGGCGCCCCAAATGCTTTCGATAACCACAAAGGCTAATTCTCGGGATATGCGAAACAACCTCATTATTATATATATATAAAACGCAGTTTCATTCGTAATTATTTATTACTTGATTAACAACATGTGTATTGATGCTATGTAGCATGACAAATGTAATATGACAACTGACACATATTATTATTGTGCTACCTCTACTTCATTCGCCTTTTTATCAAGAAGGCAAATAAGTACCCACAATCATGTCAATAATAATTCTAGCAATATCTGTGCTATATATGACATACCTTTCCCCTAAGTAAGTGTAATAATATTTTTTAAACTAGGTATTTAGAATTAACAACATAACTATTTCACTTTAAACAAAACAAAACGAAACTTCAAAGTAAGCAAAACAATAGGTTTTTTAAATGTAAGTAAAATCAATTAAGAATTAGGGCCCCTTTCGTAAGGCGATTTTAAATGAGTATTGATCTTACTCCTAATTTTACAAATAGAGGAACTGCTTTCGGGGTTGGATGGAATTCCTAACATTTCAGCCCATCTATCAGCACTAGGTATCTCAATAATTTCATCAAAATCCTGCTCCCTACAACTTGGACCCTCATTTATATTATCATATCCCTTCTGCATAACAGCATTGTCATTTCCTGTAGTTCCGCTAAGCTCAATACCCTCTCTTTGAAGCTGATGTCCTGCTACTTGAATCAATTGATCAATATGACGATTCACTACTACACCGTCATCAGTTTGTACTCTGTAACTAGAAGGTCCATTCTTCTGTAGAACCCTTCCTGGCAACCACCTTGGCCCAGTACTGTAATTCCTGTACATAACCTTTTTGTCTAACATTAGTCTCCCTGTGTTTTCTCTCAGCATTAGTTTCAATTTGGCGTTCCGTTTTTTTTAGTTGTAGGTTGTCAGGGTGTATAGTATTCAGAAGTGTACGTAGTTGCCTATTCATTAATAGTTCTGCTGGACTCTTGTTAGTCGTTGAGCATGGAGTAACTCTCAAAGCAAGTAATAAATTTGGTATTTTTACATCCCATGGAACCTGATCCATCTTTCGTAGCTTGTCTTTGATAGTTTGAACCATTCGCTCCGCGAGCCCGTTAGTGGCAGGATGATACGGCGCTGTCGTCACGTGTCTTACTTTATTAGAACTTAAAAATTGCTTCATCTCACCGCCTACAAAAGAAGAGCCATTGTCTGACACTAATGTTTCGCATATTCCATGTGTCGAAAATAACATTCTCAAATGTCGTATAACAGTGATGGCTGTCATGTTATTGACTATAAATACTTCAGGCCACCGCGAGTACGAGTCTACGACGATCAAAAAGTATTTGTTTTGAAATGGGCCTGCGAAATCTATATGGATCCTTGACCACGGCCTCGTCGGAGTTATCCACTCATGGCTGGTTTTGGGCGGCATGTGTCTGGTTTCGAGGCACTTCATGCAACCATTTACTAACATCTCGATGTCATTGTTGAGTTGTGGCCACCATACGTAACTCCTTGCGAGTGCCTTTGTGTGTACGATTCCTGAGTGAGTGTTGTGTAGGGCACGTAGTATGGCATAGCGTAGCGGTGTGGGTACTACCACGCGATTCCCTAGTAACACACACCCATCCTGCAATGCTAACTCGCTACGATGCAACCAGTATACGCGTAACTGCTGATCGCTTACCTTGTGCGGCCAGCCACGTTGTAAATAATGTATAACCTGTGATAAAATCTTGTCTTTATTAGTCTCTGCCACTATCTGTTCTATTTCGAATGGAAAGTCTTCAGGTTTCTCAGCCATCAACAGTATTTCACCAGGTAGTGGTTCTGGCTCATCTGGGACCGGCTGCGGCCACCTACTCAAAGCGTCGGCATTACCAATCTGAGAACCGGGCTTGTATATTATATCATAGTCATGTGACGTCAAAACGATCGCTATTCGCATTAAGCGAGGTGACAGCGTGTTAGGCATAGGTCTTCTAGGGTCAAAAATACCAAGTAAAGGTTTATGATTCGTAATTATAGTAAACCTTCTTCCCGATATGTAATTATGAAATTTTTGAACCCCGAACATAATTGCAGCTGCCTCTTTGTCCAATTGTGATTATCGCCGTTCATGGGTATGCAGCGTTCTTGAACTCATCGCGATCGGTTGCTCTTGTCCGTCTTCCATCACATGAGATAGAACGGCCCCAACACCGTACTCGGAGCTGTCACAAGTTAGATGTACGGGCTTCTGTAAGTCATAATGAATCAAAGTCATGTCAAAAGTTAAGATTCTCTTTGCTGTATCGAAAGCATTTTGTTCTTGTTGACTCCATTTCCAATCCCGTGCCTTATCCAGTAAGCGATGTAATGGTTCTAATAGTGTAGCTTTGTTAGGGATGAATCTCTCAAAAAGTTATATAAACCTAGGAAAGCTTGTAACTCCTGTTTGTTTTTTGGTTCTGGGGTATTTTTTATTGATTCTACTTTACTAGCTGCTGGATGAACACCCTCTGCATCAATGACAAACCCCAGGAATTCGACTCTTTCTTTAGCGAACCTGCATTTCTTTTTGTTGAGCCGCAGTCCCGCCTGCTCGATGCGCTGCAGTACTGTATCGAGACGCTGCAGCATTTCTGGTGCCGTGCTGCCGCTTACAATGACGTCATCGATTAGCACAGCGATACCCGCGATGCCTGCTAGCAACGACGTCATAAGCCGTTGGAAAATACCCGAACATGCCTTTACACCGAAGGCGAGTCGATGAACTGTGTAGAGACCCTTACATGTATTGAGTGTTAATAGCTTCGCTGTAGTGTCATTTACCACCACTTGTGTATAAGCTCGGTCAAGGTCCAGCGTGGTAAAATATTTGCCACCAGCCACCGTTGCAAAGACTTCGTTAGCAGTAGGCATCGGATATGTATCTGACTCGGTAGCTTGGTTGACGGTACTGCGATAGTCTCCACATAGCCGGATATCGCCAGACTTTTTGATGATAGGCACGACCGGAGTAGCCCAGTCAGAAAAAGATGTTGGACGAAGTACGTCTTCGGCAACCAATCGGTCTATTTCTGTCTCTACTTTGTCTTTAATAGCGAACGGCACGGGTCGGGCTTTTAGAAACTGCGGCGTGGCCCCGGTCTTTAGGTGAATGGCTACCGGTTGACCTCGGTAAGTACCGAGTCCATCTTTAAACACTTCCTGGTGTTTCGAAATTACCATATCTACTTCGTGTAAATCGGAGTCCGAAATACAATGTATCTTCAGGGCGATGTCCAGTGGGCTGAGCCAGTCACGACCCAAAAGATTAGGTCCTGAACCTTTTGCAACAATAACGTTGAGATTGCGAGTGACGGTACCGTGCTGTATATGCAGCGCGACCTGACCCAGCAGGTGAACTGGGGCGGCTTTCCACGTGCGCAGCGTGAACGGCGCGGGGCGCAGCGCACTACCTGGTAGCCGCGTGCGTAGAGTACGCCATGTGCGTTCATTCCCTAATGAGAAGCTTGCGCCAGTGTCCACTTGCATAGATATAGGTATACCTTCCAGCAGCACTTTTACTTCGATGGGAGGCACCCGAGTCCCGCTCTGTATGTAAGTCGTGTATATGCCATTCAAAAAATCCACATCGTCATCATGTGCAAAATTAACGTTTCTATTCGCATTTTTCTTTTTTGTAATACAAATTTTTTCCAAGTGTCCTTTTTTATTACAGTACCGGCACACAGTATTTATGAAACGACACTGCCCTCCATGGCGTTCTCCGCAACGATAACAGTCGCATGTTTGGTTTAGACTGCACCGCGTTGATGTCCATAGGTTCCGGCGGTGCCGCAAGCGCTACGGGCGTGCAGCTGACGGCAGCAGTGCCATCGCCGCTGTGGGCGCCGGCGACATCCTGTATCATACGCACATCCTTTCCTGCACTTTCCGAAGATAACATCGCATCTACAACGTCTTGATAACGCAGATTGTCTTTTTTAAGCAATTCGTATTGTAACCTTTGATCACTCATACCGCATACTAATCGGTCACGTAACATTCGCTCTAACTCCGAAAAATTGCAACATGAACTGATTCTCCTAAGCTGAGCGATGTATTCTGATGCCGGTTCACCTGGTTTTTGGTCCCGTTTGTAAAATTTGAACGATGTCGATATCTCATTGGGTCTAGGGCTGTAGTGTTTGGTAAGAATTTGTTCAACTTCCACAAATGTCACTTCACTGGCTTTTCGGGGTGTAATTAACGCTAAAAATGTTTCAAACACTTGTGCACCACAAACTGTAAAGAAATTCGCTCTTTTGACTGTGTCCAACATAATTCCATTTGCTTCAAAACAGAACTTTAACCTGTCCATGTAATTGTCCCAATTGTCCGTTTGTGGGTTAAATTCACTAAATTTCACTGACTTTTTATCCATTTTAATTATGTTTTTGTCCTCGTCGCCACTATTTATATAAAACGCAGTTTGGTTCGTAATTATTTATTACTTGATTAACAACATGTGTATTGTATTGATCTATCGATCGATCTGTAGCATGACAAATGTAATATGACAACTGACACATATTATTATTGTGCTACCTCTACTTCATTCGCCTTTTTATCAAGAAGGCAAATAAGTACCCACAATCATGTCAATAATAATTCTAGCAATATCTGTGCTATATATGACACTCATGAATCAGAATCTGCTAAATCCATAGGGTTATTTCTCTGCCTCAGATAGCGCCGGACAATGTTAGTTTTTTCGTGACGTGGCTGTTACGTCTCTTTTGCAACCAGCAAAAGGTGCCCGAATTCCTTTTTTTCACGACCGCCCAAGAAAAGTGTAATATTTAGTAACTTTCCAATGGCGTCGAAAGCGTCGATAACTTTATCTACCAACTTTTAGATGCCGATAAATTTATCTACGTATAGATAAAATTTATCCACAAGAAATGTCATTTTCGAGTCCTATGCTAGCTTTTAAACTAAACAGATAAAATTTACCGATGATATCTACGGGTCGATAAAGCAAGTCCCATGCTGCCGATGTTAATTTGTCGACTTGAACTGTGTCGTCTAATGTCACTTTATCAGTCGATAAAAGATCCGTGCTCGCGGGGCTGACATGTTATGGTTTAGTTAAATATGGCGTTATAGTTAAAAGTGACTGTAACGTCTTATTTAACTAAACCATAACATGTGAGGTGTTCATTAGGTGCCGTAAAATTGCTAAATTACTTCATTCAAATAGTTTGTTGAGCATAATTTGATTTTCTATCTCTAATTAGTAGATATGTTTTTTTTTTCAATAGTGGCGCTAGTGTGCGGCGTAAACGCTCTTAAGGATAATAAACAGTTCACCAAAAATATACTAAGATGTACATCAAAAATCGCTCCACTGTAATAACCTGATCTACAAAGACACTTCATCAAGTTGCCCACAGGAGAAGAGGCTTCACTTAACAGGCAGCTCTATAAAGAATTGGGAAGATGTGGGCATGTGGGCGTTGGCCTGGATTACCAGGGATTGATGGAGCTATCGATGGCACACACATTAAAATTCGTCAACACCAGGATGCCATCATCTTGAAGTGTATCGTAACAGAAAATTAGATATAATAGAGCACAAATAAAAACAAGGAGCATCGTTGAAAGAACCTTTGGCATATGGAAACGTATGTGTGTTTATCAAGAGGTCTTGGAAACAATTTACCTACTGTATCACATATTATTGTAGCTTGTGCCGTTTTACATAACAATTAATTTTAAATGATGTTATGACTTTTCCTGGTAAGGAATATCAAGAACCACACAATGGAGACAGTGATGTACCAAGCACTAGTGAAGGCTTTCAACTTAGAAATGGACTAATAGAAAATAATTACCAATAAGTAGCTTTTAGTTAGGGTGGTATTACACTTAAAAAACAAGATCTTGAGTTCATGGTCTTAAGATAAATCTCAGTTGATACGCTCTTGATGATGATTTATTAATTAGTCACGATCTTAAGATCGTGATCACATCTTGAGAGCGTATCAGCTGAGATCGCTCTCAAGATCGATCTTAAGTGTGATTTATAAATACGGGCCTAAGTATCCGAGAACGTACGTCAGGGTTCTCTCCAATAAGAGTATTTAAGCTACCTATTTTTGATTTCAACGCAACAAACTATATTGACTTGATCGACTGGAAAAAACCATCAGAACCACCCCTTACAAAACTGATATCTAGTGAGACAATAATTGATGCCATCGCAGACCAGCAAATTATCGAAACCAACATTTTGTCTAAGTTCCGATTGATGCCCTGTCACACGCAAGCCACAGAAAGATGCATCAAAGTGGTAACGGCATCATGCTCTGCTGTTTGCGGACCTGAAAGACGTGAAGGGTGGATACAAAACAAGTTAGAATCTTTTCGAATAATGCCAGTATTCAATTCGAAGAAGGACTATAAAACACAATAACTTTTTATGATTTTTGACTTAATTTTTAATCTTTTTTGTGATTTTTTTGTGTAGCAGTGGTACTTTTATTGTTTTTTGATTAGTAAATAATATTATTATTCAAGGAAAAGTTTATTTTCTTAAAAGGATGACGGGCAAATATCTATGAAACTTGGGCGCAAGACCAACAGTAATGTATCTAGGGTCAGTGGTTAGGACATGATATAGTTATTATATTTTCAATAATAATACTATCAATGTCACCTGGGTTGGCATGTTTTTTTCAAGTGTAGTGGAATAAAACCCAAAAAATACAATTCAAATCGTTTTATTGTTAACGGACCTCTTCGTCTATTATCACTTCATATAAATGATGTGCGTGGGCAATAAAAGGCTCATGTCGTCCTAAACCGAGGTACCATATCACGGAAATGACATGAGCACAGGTTCCAACAGTCCTTCTTCCTGTCAGGCACGTACAGTAAGTGTGACTTAAAGCAAAAAAAAAGCAAAGCATGTTCCCGTATATATTTATGCTGCCAATTCAGGTCGATGCTCAGGAATGTTTTCCTTCAACACGTGTTGCCTTTGTCGATAGACAGATCGTGGACACATAACACAACGACGTTCTTCCATCACAATTATTAATATCAACAAGCAATACAATCCAATGACATGCACACGGTAGTCCATAAACGTTAGCAGGGGTCAAAAAGAACTGATGATAGCGAAAAATGAAGATTTCGTACGCGAAACAACAAGTGAGCAACGAACAAAGGAGGGAAGCGTACCGGCGCTGACGCAGTTTCGAGAAAAATACACCTACCCCACTCTGAACGTATTTTGTGACTACCCGACTATTCGGTTCGTGACGTGAATTATTCGATAAACAAAAGCATACATTTTATCTGCATGTATTAACAATATTACATTTTTTACTTAAAAAACGTTGAATAATCGTCGAATTGTTACAGATTTTTCGATTACCAATATATCAATTCTCCGGTGACTTTGACACTTATTTTCATAATATTATTTTATGTATTAATAATAAGCTTTCTTTTGAAAGCAAAGCTAACCCTGTTGGATTTACGCCCATTTTGACTCATCACCCTTTAACTACTTTTATTGAGCAAAGATTAAACCCTAGTGTCCCGCTGTTTTTTAAAATTTAAATTGCTTGGGGGGCAGTACTTGCACTCGAAATATCTTAATGCAGTCATAATGACTTTTAAAAGTATCCCCATAGAGCATCTATTCCACACCCCGCTGCTAAGAAGAAAAAAAAACGATCCACCCTAATGTGAAAGCCATTTTTAAAAAAAACGAGCGAGGCTTACAGTAGTCACAAATGATTGTAACATTTGACATCTCACCTTAGTTATAAACAATCTATAAAATAAATAATGATAAAGTCTATTACACACACAAGATTAAAATAAATATTACAATAGAAAATAGAATAGTACCTATAGAATTAACAATGACGTATATTTTTTACAAATCATAAAAAGAATGCAGTAAATAATCATTCCTCTCACTTCCCCTATAGATGACATTTGACATATCAAAATGACCTTTGAGTCAAATGACATAAAATAATAATTGTCATGTTCTTATTATCGACTACAGAATTTACAAAATGGCGCGCGCTTGCGCGCTTTCCCGACTTCCTGTTTTACACTTCCATGGGACATTTCACGAAATCACTCCCACAAATTGCAAGAAAGCGAGAGGAAAGATGTTACACACGTTACACATTAAAAAAAACCAAGGTTCAATACTATTGCAAGACATCAATAGTATTATCCCATTTTCTATGGATAGTTAATACTCTTTATATTGGCTTATTGTTTGAAAGAAATGTAAAATGGCTCTTAATAAAGATTAATAAATAACAAAACAAAATATTTGAACAGTATCGAAAGCGATACTGTACAAATATTTTGCAACCTTAATTTTATCTTTATATTTAAGATTTAAGGTTTATAGTAAGCTGAAGTTGTTGTTGCTATCCATGTATTTTCAGATGTTTTTCCAGATTTTATAATTCCAAAAATGTATAGGCATATATAATATTATAATATATAACATTCTCGTCCAAGCCATAGTTTAACGTAGACGCGCACATCATTTTTATCTTATTTCCAAATCAACTTCCGATCAAAAGTCAACCGTAAATTGATTTACAGTGAACATTAATTTGACTAATACAAATTTTATGTTAAATCATTTAAAAATTGCAAACCAAGGACACGGTTTGCTAGCTGCGCCGCGCACCCCCGCGAGTAAAAGAGAGGAAACCCTGAGCGCAATAATTGCGCGCCTTGTCGCACGTGCAAACAGTAAGTCTCACTATACACTGCTCAACTGTGCATATACGTATCAACTTGCTTAAATCATAGTATACGCGAAATAAAAAGATGCCGCTACAACGATCGCCGACAAGTGACACCCATTCTTCACAACCAAATCTGCTAAATATACAGGGTGAGGAAGATGTGCATGCTCGAATTAATATAAGGAAAAGAAAAAACCCTGATTACGAACTTTTTCATGATTTCTGCAATGAGATGAAAGGAATGTTTAAGGAATTTCAAAACAGTCAGTCAGTCAGTCAGTCAGTCAGTCAGAAAGCAAACTTGATAGCTTGAATAAGGCAATGGAAGACCTTACGTTACAAAATACAAAACTAATAGAAAGTAATATCGAAATAGAGAAAATGCTTCAAGAAAATAAGGAACGGCAAGACATATTAAAAGAAAAAGTAAGGGTACTGGAAGAGGAATGTGTAAATGCTCATCTAAAAATCGATGCCTTGGAGGAAGAAATGCACGACATGCAAAAGGATAAAATAGGGAAAGTTCTGGAAATAAGGAATGTGAAAAAACAGGAAAATGAAGATCTTGATGGAATGATTAGCAATATGCTGAAGGTAATTAATGTGGAAAAAGATACTATTGACTTTAAACATATGTATCGTGGTGGAAGGGAAAATGCACCAATAATTGTTGAGCTCAATGATTTCAACCACAAAATAGCTATACTAAAGGCGGTCAGACTGTATAACAACAATAATAAGGGTAAAAAATTAGACGGCAGCCATCTGGGGCTAACTTCGCTTCCAAAGCCTATATATGTGTCTGAAAAACTTACATCGAGGACAAAAAAGATATTACACTCTGTCAAACAACTCGTTTCCGAAGGTATGTATAAATACTGCTGGCTTTCCAAGGGCGTGGTGATGTTGCAAAAAGAAGATGGTACACCAGCTATACGTGTAATGAAGATTCAAGACTTGGATATACTAAAGACAAATATTATATCGGACTGACCATAGATTTAGTATATAGTTATAGATTGGCAATGAAATAATTAAGGCGAGACCAAAAACGACATACTTCGGTGTGCGTGTGATGCGCATGTGTGCGAGGCAAATAGTGCTGCGCGTGCCTGCTTCGACTTCGATTATCGACATAATCTGCAGCGTCTCGTGTCTGCTGACACAGATCTACTTATAAAGTGAATATCTTTAAGTTTGAAGGAAATAAAATAAAACTACAGACAGAACGTGTTGAAATTTTATCTTCCTCCAAAAATAATTAATTTATTGTAAAAATGTCGTAAGCTTTCTTTCGTAGTATTTTGCAATTTTGCTTCATATTTTATTCTAACAATAAAATAAGTTTCGATTATTATTTATTAGTTTTATTATTAGGTGGTTTTATATTTACAATAGAGCCACTTGGCTACGGAACTCCAAAAATAAAAACAGAAATTAATAAAAAATGCATTAGTAAGAATATTATCCAAAATGAAACGGGCTACATTCAAAGCACACCTTTGCCGGTTAGGTACATATCGATAAGAAGATTATCGGTAGTGTCAATCTCTACCAAAGTGAGGTTAGAAATAGTAGGAATTCACGTATTTGTTATTATTTAAAAATGAAATCCTATGCAATCAGAACATTAATGTGATAAAAGGCGATGGTTTTGCGTGTAGAAAAACTTTTGTAGGATATCTAAAACATTGCATTTAGACTGCTAAACAATTCAAATTGTACTACGTGTAAAATGTATAATTATGTGGGTTTTCTTTCTTAGATGACTTACATCCAGGTACAGCACACGTAACCATAATTAATCACGTCATTCACGTATCATATAATACTAATTTACACTTTAAATCTCAGATTTTACAAAAATAAGCGGGATTTGTTTTATTCGCAACTGACTCCAGGCCGATACAGGCCGATAGCGTGTACATGAATGGTCTCGCCTATCTATCTCGCTCTAACACATGCGTATACTATGATCTATCTCTTTTGTATTGCCAATCTATAACTATATACTAAATCTATGGGACTGACTATATAACCTTAACTATCTTATGTTTTGTTTATTTACTTTTTGTTATATTGCTGCTACTTATTTTCTTTACCAGAATATTTTACTACTTTTCAAAAATAAGTCTCTATTAGTAAAGGTGTTAAAAGGACTTTTTAATAATTTAGTTTTTCAGAAAAAGGTGAATCATTATTATTATCATATTTTATTATTATTTTTTATTTTATTTATTTACTTTATGCACTTATATATTTATACCTGTATGCATACGTTTATTGCCTCATACGTCAAATCTATCGCTGACTCCGTAAATCTTGATTGTGATTGTGGCTCAATTGTTTTAGATCTTCAGTCTTACCTAGGGTTTCAGGGTGAAATAGTTAGTAGTGTAATATTTAAAGGCTTAATTATTATCAACAATCTACACTAGGACAGATGATATACGTCAGATTGATACTGACATTGACTCGTTAGTCAATGTTGGTCAAGCATATATGATTGATGACCCTGAAACCTGCGGAAATATGCTGAAACAAGCCACTGGGGATCTTATTATAATAGCGCAAAACATTCGGAGTATAGCTCGTAATATTGACGACTTCCTTGTATACCTCGCTAACTTTAAGACTAGACTAGATATAATAATTTTAACTGAATGCTGGCTCCCCCATTTAATTAACTTACCAAATATTTCCAACTTTATGTGTTACGCGTCAACCAAACACACTAATCAAAACAGTGGTGTTGTTGTTTACGTTAACGAAAATGTCGACTACAGATGCAATTGAGGAGCTAATTCAACATGTTGTGCAGAAGCTTGATAACAAGGAAAAGTGTCTGGCTATTTTTCTTGATCTTGATAAGGCCTTCGACACTGTTTCTATTCCCATACTAATAAGCAAACTGGAGTGTGCTGGAATACGAGGAAACCCCCACCAATTATTCAGATCCTACCTTAGCGATAGAACTCAATATGTTAAAATAGATGGAGCTCAGAGTGGATATCTCAATGTTAATTTCGGTGTTCCGCAAGGATCGGTGCTTGGCCCGACATTGTTTTTGTTGTACTTGAATGATCTGACCCAAACTAGCCTACCAAACACAAAAATTATATCATTTGCAGACGATACAGTGTTAGTCTTTAACGCACCGACATGGGATGAAGTTCAAAGGCTTAGTGAAAGAGGATTTGGAAAAGTTCTGGACTGGCTTAAAAAAAATATACTAACACTCAATATTGATAAGACAAAATATATGACCTTTAGTCTATACAACAATAGTCAACCCTCCAATCTTAATATTAGAGCACATACATGTAAAAACTCCTCTACATGTGATTGTCATGTTCTTGCATCTGTACCGTCTATAAAATACCTTGGAATTGATATTGATCGGAACCTTAACTGGAAATGTCAAATTAATGCCCTTAGCGGAAGAATGAGAAAATTGATTTGTATATTTAAGAAGCTTAGATATTTAAAGGATAAAAGCGTCATTAAGATGGTATATTGCTCATTGTGTCAATCACTGTTAAACTATGGATTATCGGCTTGGGGTGGGGCAAAAAAGACTCACCTTATTAAGTTAGAACGGACACAGCGAGCTATAATTAAAGTTATTAATTTTAAGAGCTATAGCTTCCCTACTAAGGTCCTGTATGAAGAGTTTCCAGTATTAACAGTAAGACAATTATTCATAAAATGTATTATGCTCAGGCAACATCGCATAAAGGCACCGCCAGTCATCTCGAAAAGACGAATTGCCTGTGTATATAAAGTACCTTCCTATAAAACCACTTTTGCTCGCAGCTTCTTTCCTTACTTGGGTCCTTGTTTATACAATAAAATCAGCCGCACAATTCCGCACCTTCGAGAAAAAACTTACTATAACTGTCAAAAACTAATTACGAACTACTTGTTGTCGTTAGATTATGCAGCTACTGAAAAAGTCTTGACGTGATAAATATAATTATCAATATAAATGTGATGTAATAAATGTATCTAAATCACAAATTACTCACACTAGTAAACGCTATTTATCATTACTATATAAATATTATAGTGATTCATAATAATAATAGTATATAATATGAAATGAATGTGACAAATAACCACAAAATAGAAAAAAAAACACTAATTTTATATAGGCACATATACAAATTACATATTTTAAATTAGTATCTATGTTTTAATTGTATATTTTATGTACGTGTTATGCATTTGATGATATTAATAGATATAATATTATATAATTTTATACATATATGTAAATGTGATATTCAGATTCCCTTTTTTTGTTTATTTTGTTTTGCTTCAGTTTTATTTTTTGTTTTTATTTTGTTTTGTTTTTTATTTTGTTATTATTAAAATTATAAAGAGTAACTTAAAAATATATTATGAGTAGTGTCTCCACTACTCATAATATATTTTTAAGTTAAAGTAACATTTACATTTTTTGCATGTACTGTACACCTTTCAATTTACAACCAGTCATAACAGAACTGCATTGATATGCAAAAAAACTGTCAGCGCCTGTCAATTCTAACTGGTCAATAGAGGACGGTGATCCTACGCTGCCGCATCTCAGTAAATACTACTGCGGAGGGTAGTAGTCATTTGTTGCTGTTACTGGTAGAATATAAAATCTATACGTTACCCGCTATTGTAATATTAAAACTAGATGCATAATGTTATTGTTGTATGATGTACTAGTAACACAAACCAATGTAAACAAACAAATAAATTCATTTCATTTCATTTCAATATTTACTCATGCGGTATAGGTATGACCACAGGGTATGAGCAAACAGGACCACTTTCGCGCATTGCATGCATTTTTGTTCCGGGTCCTTTATCTAGTAAATCATTGATCGAAGTTTAAGAAGCATTTTTTATCAGTTCTTTGATATTCCCAATGTTGGGGCTAATATTTTCATAAAAGATGTATTTTGTAGAAAGCCTGTTAGGTAACTATTATGTAACTGCGGATGTAGCATCATGCATTATGTTCCATTTTTGTAAGTAGGCTGCCCTCCCCCCCCCCCCCTCCCCCTAATTCTTACAGTGATGAAATTATATTTTATGAAAAGAGCACAAAATAAGGAACTTTTCCATGTATTAATATATTTTTTAAACATACCCAAACATTGTATTATAATAAAAAAAAAGATCAGACAATAAAAATTCATAAAATAGCAACCCTACACTTTTTCTACCTTGGCAACTTTGCTTTTCTAATGTATGATTGTAAGTATTTAAAAAAATAAACTTATTTTTTAAATTAGTAGTGCAATGGTACTACCCATTTCAGCCAGCAAACGCATGGTTACATTTTCAGGAAATTGCATTGAAACCTTAAAATACCTTTTAGAATGTATAAATAAGCTCAGCAATAAAAACACGTAAACCTTAAAACACCTAAACTTTTCATTAGAACCCAAAAATAATAAGAAAAGTTTGATAAAGAAAACAGGATTTCAAGTTTTTAAATAATTTTAAATTATGTTGGGGTCTTATTCTATTTTTTTTTATTTTTGAAAACATCATATCAGAAGGCAAATCTATCAGAAAAGCATCACTTCAAAACTGTAATAAAATAAAGGCCCAAAAACCAACATCTCCTTTACTAGTAAAAGATACATTTTCGTGTATTTGTACATTTTTTATCAGAATCCAAAAAATATTTAATATTAATCGTAGATATAATTAAGTACTTAGATAGTAATAGTAGTAGTCAGAAGGAAAAATAGCTTAACACCTTAGCAGCGTTGGATAGATGGCGCGCTGTGCCGCTATTAGCACTCAAAAAGCATTATAAAGCAGTGACAAAATTCAGGGCTTACGTTAGCCTTCCCGGTACCATAGCGGTCAGTGCAACCCCAGGTTCGATTCCTGGCTGGGTCGGGTGGGCGTTTAATTTTTTCACTGTATTTTATAAATTTTATAAATATTTAATTTAGCTTCAGTGCAGCAATTAGAACTTGAAAAAAAAGTAAAAAAAAAAATTACCTTAGCAGTTTGTGAACCCAAGTATATGAAATGGTACAAAAGTGGTCGGCGAATTCCGATACTGACTGTACATTACTATTGCATTTTTTTTATAACCCCAATGTTAATGAATAATGAGATACATGTATAGGTGAGTAACAATTTATTTCTTAACTGTCGAAACAACAATGCTACTAACATGGTTATTATAGCGAAAGAGATAAGATGGTGTAAGTTTTCTCAAAACAAGTCCTACCACCAACTAAATTGAGTATATTAATATTTACCCACTACTGTGAATCACACTTGGGACCTGTTGGTCTGGAACGGTGGTTTAACCACTAGAGCACAGAAGCGGTTGTCATGACCACAACAGAAAATATGACAAAGTAACATGGTAGGGTTTTTGGTCACAACAAAGTATAAACGGGACACATAATATTTGGTCTTAATTCTTACTTTTTGAACTGTATAATCATAATTAATTTATTGACTTGTTATCAAGCAACAAAGCCACGACAATAAAAAGCCTTTAGATATGGTATACACACGCACACCACTATTAATACATTTAAGTACTAGGTAGGTAAGTTTATCGTATTTTAAATCACGATAATAGTTTCTAACAAACCAAATAAAAGTCTGTGGAACCGTTCCACGAAGACAGTTTACTTGAGTAATATTTATGTATAAAAAAACAGGCAGCAATTGTATAGTAACTACCTAGCGTAAACTGTTGGTTAGACTGTTTCCATCTCGGTACCGTACTCATCCGTAACTTAAATTATTTTGATGGGCTCTTCTCTCAGTCCTGAAACTGTTACCAGGAGGCGATTTTTGAATCTCATCGGTGATTTCGATATTAAAAGTAACATGATATAAGTACACGGTGAAATATAATATTTTAGGCATTCTTTACAATTCGACTATTAAAATAAATCGTTCGACAAAATCCGTTAAAAAATAAAAGTTACCAGTGACCTTGAATAAGAGAAAAAGGAGTACCTACTCGTTATGAATATCAAAACGTGAAAATTAGTTACCGGTTCATAAATCGCCCCCAAAACAGCTTATAAATATTTTCAACTTGATAAATTGTATAAAAATACATTTAGATATACTGTCAAGGCAATAACAATAGTATGTTGGTATTCACTTCTAAAGTCTGTGAATAAATAAAAACACCAAGTAATAGAAATTATGATAGTGCCCTAAGTATTGCCAACAGAACAAGGTTATACTCATATATATAAATAGTTAACTGTACATATAAAAAAATAATTTATCCTGATAAACCAATATAAATACAAGAACAATAAGTACAATTTTATCACAGCAATTTTGGAACTTTAACCTAATTATAACGACCCCATCCAAGGAAAAGTTTCTTATATTATCTATTTTCAGTCATATCTTCTAATATATGCACCATGTCATTTGGTTGTTCATAACGTATCACTGAAGTATAATATCCTGTGAACAAAAAAGTAACGTAAAAGTTTTCATGCGTATGAATAAAAATTGAACAAACAGAACAACAGTTTATGTATAATTCAATAAACAAAAATTCCAACAAATAAAAATTTTAACTAAAGATTTTCAAGCAAAAAAAAGACCTTAGCGTTCAATGCTGTGCCAAAATTTAAATACTATTCGTTGGAATATTTATTCTTCGATAAAATAAGTGATTGCTTTCGACGTGACGTGTGTAGAATCAGGACTCTGTCGTCTTAGCAATACGGTTGAAGCAGTTCTCGCTGAATCTACATCCATCGTTAAATATTTACAATATACGAGTAGTAATAAAATAATGACAATAATACCTTAGGGTAGATTATAAAACGATATGACGTTCATAATAAAATCATATCGCATAGATAAGATACTTAGGTATGTAATAAAAATGTAATTGAATGTTTTCCTTCCCACATTTACAATATCACATTACAGAAACTCACACCATTCTAAGAACAGCGTCGATTATAATTACTAGTCCGTTTTAAACATTATTTATATGCAAAACATGAATCGTTTTATCGTTTTTTTTTTTAATTTTATTTAATAGAAATAACTATGTTATTATGTACTTTTAATATATACTTAGTAAAGTAATATTTTCCTAGCAAGTTTTATGGTCTTCTTAATGATTTTATTTATTTTTTATAATTCTAGAAATGTCAGTAAGTATAACATACATGCAGGTAAGTGGATTGAGTCAGAATCTGAATATTTTATGTTGTTATGTTTACGAATATCTTTATTAAAATACTGCCTAAACTATAATTTGCGATGAGTGTTAAACTGTTAACTATATTTTCAGAAAAAACGTTTGTTTAGTGTTTTTGTACAAAGTCACAAACAGTTTAGATAGATAAATTAAACACTTGCTAAGGAACTTTAAATGTATATTTCATATATTTATACATGATGTGTAATACTGTACATGAACTTAATATGATTGAAAAGCACAACCACAAATGATTATTAACAGATGTTATATACTAATAATGACCACAAATTTGTTAGGATAAAGTCTTACAAAACCTTTTTTAGTTATAATAAATGCATAATTATGGCAGTATTGTACACCGTTACACGTATTGACATTATTTCTTTAGAACTACCTATTTTGTTAGAAAAGTTGTAATCTTACAAAACCATCAACGCCTATTTGAGTATTGTAGTTTATTTTTACATAGTGTTCCATTGGGAGAAAGTATCTAGAAAGATATATAACAAATACAATTAATTACGGTTCAGAAAATATTTATAATACATGTGTAAAAAAGTTATTCAGGTCTACAAAGTAGCATATAATGACTTAATCATAAAGTGTACATTTGATTTTGTATTTGCATAAATAATAATATAATTTATTTTATTTAAATCGGAATATAGGGGTACGACTGGGAATTGGCTACGATTTAATGCAATTTTTTAAAGAAATTTGTCTCGTTTCCAATATTTATTAAATATGTAAACAGTATGTATGGAATGCAATTATTGTTTGCGCAGCTGTTAGGCACATGTCTTGGAGTGCTCTGCGGCGCGGCGAGCTGAGTGTTTTATTTGCCATTCCATCACGTTAACGAGAACGAGAATTTGTATGCCAACAGGTTCCAGGAGGCGGTGCTTTAATGTATATTTTTTAAATTATTTATTTTGGAAACTTATTTCATTTATTCATTCATTCAATTGACTCGAAACTGGACCTTTATAAATTTCCACATACTACAGAAATACTCGTTTTCGTTACGTGATCGAATAGCAAATAAAACACGCACTAATGCAACCTTATTCTGAAATCATTGTAACGTCAACGGTTTCTCCAATAAGTAGTACAACGATCCTTTCACTACAGTCAGCGTCAAAGTAATCTGGGCGTTCAATCTATAACATGCTAAATATGAACACATGATACCTGCTAACGGTCTAACCCATTAGCAAGGAAAAAGAATAAATACTGTATTAAACGGTTATAATTTAGTACATTCCAAAATATGACAAATTGAGAAAAAACTAACAAAATAAAATATTTTGAAGGGAAAACATAATAATGGTTAACACGGTTTAGAATAACACAATTCACCAAATTAGTTAAACATTTTTTTTTAAAGTTTGACATATTTTCAAAACTAACTAGTATTTTAAAAAAGAGGAAACGCAAACCGGACGCGCGCGCGCTTATGGTAAGTACGCAAGAACAGGATATTACTTCTATAAAACATTATTTAACACCTAATATTATGAAAACACCAAACAATGCAACGGCAAGATGCTAGCTACTATAATGACTCAATTTTAGAATTTAGGGGAAACGGAAATAAAAAATACAAAATTGAAAGCATAAAAGACTACAGAAACAGTTAGATGTAATTTTAAAAAAGGTCTTGAAAATCCAAAAGTGAACTTAGTTCTGACTGTCCTTCAGATGAAGAACGGCAAAACGAAAATCCAAACGTCTATAAGGATGCACGGAGCTTCGTCCGCAAATAAACAGGTATAATCAATATAATGGGTTGAAACCTCGCTAAACTCGTCAGCCCAGGGCTGAATATTGACAACCAAATTTCATTCTCTTTATTTGTCTGTTTGCTAGACCAAGCTCTGAAGAAAAACTGGTAAACTGAAATTAGACCTTGCGAATAGTAAAAAACAATTCTTGATATTAAATAATATAATTGTTGATAGTTTTTATCCAATTCTCAAAAAACAATCGTCGCAAAACATCAAAATCATAATCTGAAAAATTTAAAATGAATTGTCATAGGCTAAACGTAATTTTTTGAAATATTAAAACGGCCAAGGAAAATTGAAAAGGATCTCCTTACGCGGAAATAAAAAGATTGAATGTGGCGAACGCTACAAAACCTACTAAAATATATGCACTTTTAGCAAATTTAACCTTATGTCCATGATGGTTAGGTACACTTTTTATTGACGTCCGATAAGAAATAAAAGTGCACCAGCTTAATCTTGTGTAATAAAGTTGATTTTTGTCAATTTTGGTAAGTAAGCTTTCAACGCTCGGATCATTTTGACTCTGACTCTACAAAGAACTTCGACTTTAACGACAAACTATGGCAAAGGTCAAAACAAACGATTGCGATCTTTGTTTTACTAAAACGCGGGATCTGAAAAATTTAACACACAGATACCGCCAGCTTCAGACTGAGACAGACTGCAGACTCAGGAGAGCCAATAGGAATAGAAGACGAATACTAGCGTAAGAGGCGACAACGGTTTGGCTAAAGTATCTATTTATATCAATAACGTGTAGATCACTTATTTGCATGGGATGGCGCCGGACTGCCTGCATGACGTTGGTGCGTTTGGCAGATACATCATTTTAACCACGTGTATAGTTTAGTCAGCTTAACTACCTTTAAAATGGCTGATTTGAGGATAACATGATACTATGCACATTAGCTATACGCACTGGTAGAAGGTAGAAGCGGCTTTAATTACTTTAGGTTAATTTGCTTCCTCGGCACGCCGTCGCATGGTGTGGTTACAATTCAAACTTAACCTAATTCGTCTAAGTTGCTGCTTTCAACCAGTTATGAGACCAGAAACAGCTATTGCAGCTTGTGGTGGATTATCTGGTATTAGTATAAGTATGCGCTAAATTAAGGGTACGCACGCATACGTGTCTCGCTCTTACCACTGGAACTGTGTAAAGCAAATTGGTTCACAAATGTGTTCCCGACAACATTCTCTACTGTATGATTAGTTAACTATGATCAACGACGCCAGTCACTCTAAATTAAATTATAATAACAAGATACTTTTGGCATAGTCGATTTTCGTAAACAACAACAAAGTTAATAAAATAACAGCATTGGAAAAAACAGGCCTTTAAAAGGCAACTCATTGGTAAAGATCACAGCTCAAAAGCTTCATAAATAACGTAACTCGCTACATACAGTATAATCTATTTTTGCATTAAATTAGTAATTACTGTTAAGCAAAAAAATCTAACTAACCTTAACTTGCTAGGTTACGATTGCACATAGGTACTAATTTTATTGTTTGTATTTTTTTTATTGTTATATGTAAATACATTTTTACTGAAGGTAGACACGTTTTCTCAGAGCTGGGTAGACAAAGGAAGACTGTATTACAGTATACAATTCTATAGTATACAATTCTATACAAATTCATCAATCTACATTGAGCGACTAAATTACCTTGGAAAGTCTGATAGACAGCAGATATTTATTTATATTATTATTTATCCTATAAGCTATACTACAAGAATTTTTAGGCAAGTATGCTACACACTAGACTGCATTATGTATGACTTACCACCAGATGAAATCATCAATCACGTTTTTTCGTCGCTCATGCTATACTTAATGAGGATTTTACAGTGGCCCTTGGTTTTGCTAGCGCAGGTAAATCCATTATGGATCGTACGCTACAACTAGCGTACGATCCATAACCAGATCCAGACCAACGCCTGCCAAGTAGTATAAAAATGTTCTGAAACACTACGAGTATTAAAGACGTTAGGACGTAATTTAGCAGAATCGTTGGACATTCTTACGAATTTAATTTCATGGTATTTTTTTCCATCTCTGCATTCTTGCTCACTACATTGCGTAATGTTTGTACCACGCAGTATATGTCAATAGAACATAACATACGTAACGCTCGGACTATTCTTTTACAGCTCTGAATTAACATGTCTACCTACTAACTATATCTTAATAATTTATCTAGAAACTAAATGCAAACGTAATTCTTAATAAAATCTTCTTATAGGTACTTACAGGGTAAAAAATTGAGACTAAAGGAAAAAGTATATAAAAAATTAGGTCGAATGTACGAATAATAAATGTTTGATGACGTGTTCTTGTATTTTTTTCAAAATCAGTGATTGAATTTAGATTTATCATTATAATTCAATGACAGCTTCTAAGATCCTATCGTTATAAACAACGGCTAAGGCTCAAATTCCCATCCTGCGTAGTCACATTGAAAACTGACAAAAAAACAATATAATACCAAACAATAATAATGTCTTCTCTATTTAATATATCATAGATATCGTGCATATTTTGGCTTTACAAAAACAAAAACCTTAAATTCTAACTATACTGACACAGCCATTCTCTTATAATAATAACGAATTCAATCTAATTGTAATTGTATAAGAACTGTAACAAATAAGGCATAGGTGCTAGCGTTGCTCCGAAACCCCCAATAAAGCTAGATTTCTAAATCTATGATTTTATTCCGTACAAAAACCATTATTCCGCCTTAGCACTGGTAATCATTTTGACGTCCGCCTTGTAAATTGTAGCAATGGGTGTAGAAACTATTATTTAATTGTATATAATAAAGTTAAAGTTATTAAAGAAAATAATTTCAATCATTTAGGTTACAATTCTTAGTTGTGAGCGATACTCTGTTTACCTTGTCTAAATCCGACATGTCCAGTTTTGTGCCTTATTAAGTATTGAGCAACAACGTGCAGCGCGCCGAGGGCAAGAGACCCGATGCCGAACCACCGGAACGTGTTACCGCCGCCGTACGACTCGTACAATCGTCCTCCGACGAAACTGCCAAGTGATGTGCCGACGCCTTCGAAAATGGCACCCACTAATCCCTGTACGACCATAATGATGAATAAAGATTTAACAAGTATGTACACTTTTGTTTTATTTATAAAAACTTCGTTAAGCTGTAATTTTTAAAATAAAAACATCATGCGTATTATCAGCAACGACCCCACCCCCACCCCGACCGAAGTTTTAAGTAATCCCTAAGCCATGACAGGCGACGGTTGCCGTAGTAAAACTATCACATACGTGCCTTAGGGGTTACTTAAAATTTCAGGGACCCGTCGACCCGGTCAACCCGAGTCGAGCCTAGCATTTAAAGATCTGAACCCCTCGGAGAATCTGATAGGGAACGGGGACACGCACTAGTGCGTGATGTCATTCCCTCTGACCTTGTTTCATTTTGCATGGCAGAAACTTTAATGTTTCTCGCTGAAGTGACGCTGAAATGCAACCATAGGCAACCAGCAAACTCAAAACGAGGTACTCAAATAGAGTTTTACGTCGATTATTGTAGAACTAGAATTAATAAAACAACTTGTGTTGTGGGCCACAACTTGTGGCGTTTTGCACGGACAGTGCTGTTAACTATTATATCAACAATTTAAATAAAAATTAATAAAATATACACGCACCTGGACTGTTGTTTCGGTTCCAGGTGGGGATACAACATTGGCATACGAAGTCATGGTAGGATAAAACATTCCAAAAGTGATGCCCTGGAAGAGTTCAATTGGCAGGACCCACCACGCGTTCGTGAGGAATGAATAGAGAATAAATCTAACTCCAAAGGCGAACAAAACTAGAGTCATCATGTTGCTGTGTCCGACCTTCCTGAGAATGTACCCTGTAAAAACGAACGCGTTTTATTTTATTACCCGACTGCGTCAGAAGGAGGGAGGGTTATGTTTTTCGAGTGTATGTTATGTCTATTTATTTGGCACGCCCTGCACCCCAAACGGCATGGTAGATTTTAACATATGAGGTGTCGTTAGATTTGTTTTGACTGTGTGAGTGACATAGGCTATAATAAAATCCAGAATATACTTAATAAAAAAAAAGTAAAAAGTTTGTAATAAGCCAAATTATTAAAAGAAAACAAAAAACCCGACTGCTAAAACAACTATATATATAAAACAATTATATTCGTAAAAACCGGACTCACATAAAAATTAACTGCAAAGAGAAAAACGAAAAGAAAACAAACAAGCTCTACGATCCCAGAATTTCATTTGAGCAATGTTGAATGCAACGTGAAATATTTCTTTGTCCGATACCTATACTTAAATAATAAAATCTATAATAAATGAGTATTCATAAATACATTGAATATTGTTAGTTGTCGCAGCTGGGGACAATCATCAACCAAGCGGCCGCTGAGGCTAGCTCAATTAAATCCGTACTCTCTTTGCTCTCTCATTATATAATTTTGTATATATAGTTGTTGTAGCAGTCGGATTTTTATTTATTTAATAGGATCACCCACATAAGGTACAGCAATCAAATCAAAATAAATATAAAATACAGAGTTGCTTAAAACTAACAGTCCTTACAATTACAGGTAACCATAGCATGCATATATGGTTGATAAAATCAAAATGAAAATAATAATAGTAAACCTTCAGTATAATATTATTTAAGCTACATTATATTAAAATTTATTAATTTATTATCATTAACAACAAGTAATCATCAAATTACGAATACAACATTTTTAAGATTCGTTCGTCCGAACACTTTTCGGGTTTCTTGTAAGATTTTGTAGACGGTTTCTCCCAAAATCCATACTAGTAGTAAACAATTTTTTTAAATTATTTAATGATAAGTATTTGACAAATTTCTTATGACAATCTTATTAAAAATCTGGACTGTATTAAACTCTTCTCAACGAGCCCTTTATTGTGCAGACTCTAATCTAAACCATTAGGTATCTGGCCGCAGTATAAGAACTTGAACTTATAAAAACTTAAAAACCATATTACCTGAAACAAATAGGAAAGGTATCTCTCCTCCAAAAGTTTGAATGGCACTGACTAAGCCTTGCAACGTTTTGATGTACTCCGAGCCATCGCACGTGGTCGCTGCGACGTCTTCGAGATGCCAGAACAGAAACTGCCACAGCAATCCAGTGCACAGCCCCACGGCTATTGTCCAAAACATGAACACAACCGTAGGCACTGATGATAGTAGAGTACCGACGTCGGCCAAAATATTCACAGACATTTTAGTAGACTCGATCTGTGACAAAAAGTCGAATATATTACAAGCTTTTTCAAATTTTGCAATGTGGATGTGTTTGGCCTCGTATCACCTGATGATAAGTGGCGATAAGGCCGAAGATGAAAGCAAACTACAATCACAGAGGAACCCTGGCTATCTTATCTTTAACTGTCGACGGCTATAGCCATCAGGCGGATTAATAACAAGTCCTACCAGTAAACCAACCCGGTACATGTACACCTGCCTGGGAATCGAACCCAGGACCTCCGGTTCTGCGACCTGTGGTCTATTCGTAGATACTTTAACAAATGTTTCTTCCACAAGTGCTAGGCAGAGATCCACATTCTCCGGATAGTTTGACGACCTCCTTGGTCGAGTGGCTTGCACACCGGTTTTCATGGTGTCGCCATCTCTGAGGTCCCGGGTTCGATCCCCGGTCGGATCAATTTAGAAATACCTGTTTTTCTAAATTGTTTCGGGTCTGGGTGTTTCCTATGGTATAATAAGTATGTATTTAAGTATATTAAGTATATTTATCCGTTGTCTAGTTAACCATCTTCAACAAGTTTCTTAAGGAAGCTTTTCTTGCTAGATAATTGGTGTGAGTGTGGGAAACATTTTTATTTTTTATTTTAGTTTATTCACTTTTTCTACTAGCATACCATTCAGAACGCTCATCTATTTGTGGTATGTACTTCTGACTATTTAAAAAAATCTCAGCCTAAATTGACGCACTAATTCCATTCTAAACATATAACCAAACCTTTTCAACATATTTTTTTTAATAATCCAAATCCTCTTTTACACTATTTCGCTTCCCAAATTTGCAATATCACACTGTTCTATATTATATCTAATTTTAAAGCGTAGAAAAATCAGTATAACTTACTTTGAGGAAACACGAGACAACGACATCTCCGAGTAAGAACACAAACATTAGTATAAATGCAATTGTATAATCTTTGTAAGCACCATCGCTAAGTAGATCTATTAGTGTACCAGTCAACAGTGAAAATATACCCCATCCTACTGAGCCCCACAAACGCTGTTTGCCATAATGAGAGATTTTGTCACCTGTAAATAAAAGAAACAGGAAATTAAATATAACATTTGGTTTCACGATTTTCTTCATAGTTAAAATAACAGTATATACCTTATGGGATATGGGGTATGGGGTTTAGTAGTACGCTATTAAACAGAATTTATACTCTATATAATATTTATAATAGTACAGGTAATTGAAGGTAAAAGGTCCAATAATTAATTATTCATGTTGTATTTGTGTATAACTGGTCAGTTAGATTTTAATCTAAATTCTTAAAAAAGATTATGTCACTATAAAACGATATATAATTGTTGATTGTCATCTTACTTAGTTACCAAATATAAACTTGTGCATACTAATATTTTATCAGTTTTATTTTATTTTCAACATTCGTTATCAGCACGAGGCTTTTAAAATGTGTAGTCAGCTCGGTGGTATCAAATTACTTTCTTGTAGAGACGGATATAGCATCTG
This sequence comes from Eudonia lacustrata, assembly GCA_947562085.1. Classification (NCBI taxonomy): domain Eukaryota; kingdom Metazoa; phylum Arthropoda; class Insecta; order Lepidoptera; family Crambidae; genus Eudonia; species Eudonia lacustrata. The sequence continues at coordinate 16,296,234 of OX387339.1, forward strand.
GAAATTTAAAATTAAGGCATTGCTTATCCATGAAGAGCTGTGGCAATCCATTGCAGGCTATTCACCCAGTGTTCTGACCTCTGAAGATGTTAAGAGTAAAAAGGATCAAAAGGCCTTGTCGAAAATATCTCTTACGTTAGATGGCTCAGCCATTACTCATGTCAGGGCAGCCAAAACTGCAAAAGCTTGGGATGCGCTTGCAAATGCTTATGAGGATAAAGGGATGGGCCGCAGATTGTCTCTAGAACGCCGATTATACAGGTATGCATTGAATGACTTTTCTAATGTTGAGTCTTACATAAATGCTATTATGAGTACTGTACAAGATTTGGATGACATTGGAAAAACTATAGATGATGAATCGGTGGCAGCTATTTTATTAGGAGGTTTATCGGTGAAATACGAACCTCTTATTATGGCGCTGGAAAATTCCAATGTAAAGGTAACGAGTGACCTAGTTAAAAGTAAACTCTTAAACGAGATGGCGAAAGATGTTACTCAAAATGACGCTATAGCCCTTAATTCGAAAAAGAGTAGTTGTAAATTTAAGAAGCAAATAATATGCTACAAATGTCAAGAGCCAGGACATAAAAGCCCTCAATGCCCATATAAAAAAGGCAGGAAAGCTAATATTGGATCGGAAGCTGTAGACTCTCGGTCTTCTTCTCAGAAAGATTGTACTTTACTCACTGCACTTCAAGCTGGAAGTAAAGATAGTAAGTGCGAACGATGGTACATTGACTCTGGTGCGACGAGTCATATGAGTCCATGTCTGGAATATTTTGAAAACTACAAGCCACTAGTTCAGAATGCTGGTATGATTACCATTGCGAACGGCGATGAAGTGCCAGCCATAGGAACAGGCGACATTTCGATTTCTGGTATTTCAAATATTACTAAGATTAAGGACGTAGTTTTTGTACCCGATTTACACTGTAATTTAATTTCTGTTAAGAAAGCTGTAGATAAAGGTTTCACAGTATTTTTTGACAAATATGGTTGTAATTTTTATAATAATATTAATGTTACTTTTTCTGGTGATTCTATTTTACAGGGTTCCTATAGTGGTGGTTTATATTGTATAAATTTGACACCTATGAAACCGCACAAACTAACAGCGTTAGATGTGGTGGACAATATTGGACATGAAGTGCACTCTGTGTTGACAGAGTATCAGCTTTGGCACAAACGTCTGGGTCACCTTTGTCGTATCGGAATGGACAAACTTAACAGAGGCCTAGCAACCGGTATGACTTATGCTTATGTAGATAAGGAACCATGCATTCCATGTATAGAAGGTAAGCAAGCCAGAAAACCTTTTAAAAAACTTAAGTACAAGCGGGCAAATTCTGCTTTGGAATTAATTCATGCCGATGTTTGCGGTCCGTTTTCTAGTACTTCCTATAAAGGTAATAGCTATTTTATTATTTTTATTGATGATTTTACACGTATGATATTTGTTTACTGTTTTGCTTTAAAGTCTGATGTTTTTGAAATTTTTAAAACCTTTCATATCCTTGTCGAACGACAACTAAATGCAAAGATGAAATGTTTGCGGACAGATAATGGCACGGAGTTTGTAAACAAACAAATGTCCCATTATCTTAATAGTCTGGGTATAAGACATGAAACCACAGTACCATATAGTCCGCAACAGAATGGGGTTAGTGAGCGAACAATACGGTCTATAGTTGAAAAAGCTCGGTCTATGTTAGCTCATAGTAATCTACCAAAACCATATTGGCAAGATGCAGTGGAAACTGCGGTGTATCTGAAAAATAGGTCTCCACACCGTGCCCTGGGTTGTGAAACTCCTTACCAAAAATGGTATAATGAGATACCTAATATTTCTCATTTAAAAGTATTTGGCTGTAGAGCTCTTGTGCATATCCCTTCATGCCAGCGTTCAAAGTTAGACGTGAAAGCGGCTGAGTATATTTTTGTGGGTTATTTAGATGACCCCAGAAGTTATTATTTTAGACATGCACAATACCCGAGAAAATTAATAAAAGAAAGAGACGTTGTATTTTTTGAAAATGTATTTATTGGATTGAAATGTAAAAATATTCAGTCCGTAAATGTCAAGACATAATTTGTCTTTATAAAGAAGACGTCACCTTTGACTCTTTCAAAAGTGTCATAGAAAAATGTTTTGAAATTAAAGATCTCGGTAAAATTGAATATTTCTTAGGAATGAATGTAAGTTATGTAAACAGTAGTCTAAAAATCTATCAAAAAACTTACATAGAAAAAGTGGCAAAGAGATTTAATATGAGTCAATGCAAAAGTGCTTCAGTGCCACTTAGTAATAGACTGGAGAAACCTAAAGAAGAAAAATCATTTGACTGTCCATATCAAGAGTTGATAGGAAGCCTGATGTTTCTTGCTGTGAGCACAAGGCCTGATATTGCTTTCACAGTAAGTTATTTAAGTCAGTTTAATACTAGATATGACCAAAGTCACTGGAACAGTGCTAAACAGTGTCTGAGATATTTAATTGCAACTAAAGACATGGGAATTACTTACAGAACAGTAAAAGATGGAATACTGCAAGGGTATTCCGATGCAGACTGGGCAAATTGTACCGAGGACAGGCGGTCATATACAGGTTATTACTTTAGCCTAGCTGGAGGTCCCATATCATGGGAGGCGCGTAAGCAACCTACTGTTGCCCTGTCATCTGCTGAAGCAGAGTATATGGCTCTCAGTAGTGCTACCAAAGAAGCCTGCTTTCTTAGACGGCTTCTTACTGAATTAACAGGTGAGCTTCTCAAAGTTGTTTTGTTTTCTGACAGTCAAAGTGCATTAACTTTAGCGTCCAATCCTGTCCACCATAATAGAACAAAACACATAGATGTAAAGTTTCATTTTATTCGGGAAAAGGTTAATGATGGTACCATAATATATAAGTATTTAGCTACTGATAAGTTACCAGCCGACGTACTGACTAAACCTTTGCCACGAGTTAAGCATAAAGCTTCTCTTGATAGTATGGGCATTACATAAGTATGATAATATTTTATTTTAGATTTTGCATTGTTATTGTTAAATTATTTTATTTTCAACAATTCAGTGTTCGGTTTGTTTTATTCTTAAATGAAATGAAGTTTACATGACAAGGAACAAAACACAGAATATCTAATCCAAGCTAATACTCTGCTTCTGTTTTCTGTTATGGGCTGGTGGGTTTTAACGACCGCGGTCGTTAAAACCCAGCGCTATTTTAAGATAAAAATCTTCCAAAGCACGGTATGTTTCATTTGATGACCTGGCCTTGCGAAGTAATAAGATACGCAAATAACAAAAGAATACGTACCCAGCAGATTGAAGCAAATGGCGTCTGCAAAAGTTACCACAACTGCTTGCCCAATCCAACTAATTATCATAAGCATAAAGAACAACCAAAACTGTTGTGTGTATTGCGTTGTGTCGTTATTATAACTATCTGTAGCGGCTTGGAATACTTCATTTACCTTAAAATATAATATGTTTACAGATTATAATCTAAACCCGGAGCTGAAGCATTTAAGTAGTTCTTTCTAGTTTGCATATTATAAGATTGATGTGTAAGAAACTCAAATACACATTAATATGTGTAGAATGTATATGTATGTATATGTGTAAAATATTAGTAGAATGTTCTGCTAAATAAACAAATATTCACAAAGATAATAATAATGCAGAGAATTAATAATAAATGTTGCATAGAAACTAAAGCACTAGGTACAATTTTGAAGAAAATCTCACGGATATTGAATTAGGTATAATACTCACACTACACTGATCCAGTTCACCTAATGGTGAAAGAAACAAATATTCTAGGTAGATTATATAACCCTTATCAAGCAATGGTGAGACAAAACATTTTTGTGGCACACTTAAACATCATTTAAAATTTGAATTAAAATAAATGTATGTAACAAAATAAATATTTCAAAACCCAGAAAGCGAATGAAAATTTTCCTACATACCAAAGTATTATCGCATGTTATCTTGCACGATGTGTGGAATAGTTTCGCCTCCATCTGGTATTGAGCTTTTGTTATGCAGTTAGGATAATAGGTAGATCCTGAAATAATTATTAATGTTTAATGATCAAAAATAATATTTGCAAATATTTTAGTTTACTAAAACTACTAAAATTGAACCCTTGAAAATTGAAAATTTAACCCACCAATGGTCTTAATACTTTACTTCAAACGATGTCACATCGAAGGGTTGTTATCTCGAACGGCCAACGCTTCGAAAGCTTGAAAATAACTTAGATGGTGCACAATTAAGTGAGTGAGTCGATAATCGAGGTAGGTAACGTTTAAAGTAAAGTATATTCAACCCTATTATTATGTAGGTATGTATAATTTATATATATAAAAATCAATTGCTGTCCGTTAGTCGGGCTAAAACTCGAGAATGGCTGGACCGATTTGGCTAATTTTGATTTTGAAATATTTGTGAAGGTTCAGGGAAGGTTTAAGCGGTGAGAAACATAAATAATAAGTAACGGAAAATACTAAAAATGACAATTTAATTTTCCAATACAAAATATTTTTTTTATTTCGTTGTCATGGAAACTGTCAAAGCGGTACGTACAACAAAATGTTCCTAACTGTGAAACATTTGATGTCTTTTGCCACTTGGTTGGTTGTCAAATATTTATAGGTGTGTATTGTGTATGTTTCATAGCTGTAGTATGAGGTCCGATCTCTTTAGTCTGTTTTGTTGGAATACAAACCATTTCTGTGTCAGAAATAAAAATGTGTAAAAGTGTCAGTTGGTTGTCGTAAAAAGAAAATCATAATCATCATCATCATCAGCTCATAAACTCCCCACTGCTGGGCACGAGCCTTCCCTATGGATGGATAGGGAAAACGGGCCATAAACCACCACGCGGGCCCAGTGCGGATTGGTGGTGGTGTTTGGAAAAAGAAAATAAATAAATAAATTTGAAGACGATTATTAAAATCTATCATCAGTTTGTCAGTGCGCGAAAACTTTATTTACTGTATTACTGTTATTGTTTTAAAATGCCAAGGAGAAGAGGACCTGACTTAGGTCGCGATGTCACTCACTCACGTGCAAACCGCACTGACGACCAGCGAGAGACAGATAATGATAACATTCGTTTGTATGGCAGAATTGCGTTCCACAGTGAATAATAATGAAGTAGATAGGCTTAGAATGGAATGAGTTCGGGCACACCAAACACAACAACAGCGAGCACGAGTGCACGACACAATAAAATAGACCGATTCCGCAGACGCAGTGTTCCTGTAAACCTGGAACGAGTAGCATTCCACTACGACCCGAAAATAGATTATTGTGCCGTAACAATCGGGGAAATAACAACCATTGGTCAATATTGTAAAGCGTTAAAATACAGCGGTGAATCTACTAGATTATGTTGTGCTGGTGGTAAAGTAAAATTGCCACAATTGGTCCCACCACCACATCCATTACGTTCATTAGTTTCTGGGGTGGGAAATTAATAATTTATCAAAAACAATAATTATGGTAGGTATACTACCTTGAAAGTGGGCATGAAATTTTCCTGTACAATACACGTTGCGCCAAACGACGTCATTTGAAAGCAATTGTTATATTTTTGGATGCGTTGGCCAAGAAATGTTTAGAGTAATTTCCCACCCCAACCGATAATGTTTAAGTTTGACCATATTTTTCACCAATACATGTAGGTGAAACGAAGTTCACCGGGTCATCTAGTAAGTAATAATAACCATACGAAGGACCGTCTTGCGGCGAGGTAAAGCGAATACGCCGGACTAATACGGGTTGATTATGATGATGAATAACCCCATCATAAGACTTACCATCGGAAAGTTCAATGTGATGAAGTCGTATAAAAACACAATTGTGTTCAGGAATTGTTGACGATAATTTTATTTCTCCGATAAAAGAAAAATTTGAAGGATATTCCTTTCCCACGGCAGTTTTTGGTTGACATGATTCGGCGGCGTCGGCCCCCCAACCTTCACATATTTCCATGAGTTTCCATGGCGTTTTTTCGTCAAGGTCGCAGGACGCCTGCAAATGTTTTTTATTTAATACGCATTAGAAGTTTACACATAGGAAACGAGTGCAGTAGTTAGTAAATATTGCACTAAGTAATTATATACCTACATAAAATTTACTTTTTATTTTTAAGTGCTAATTGTTACACTTAAGCTGAATTCCCGACCATGACCGGACCCAGCCAGGAACCAGTTCCTGGCTGGGCCGGGTAGGCATTTAATTTTTCCACTGTATTTTATAAATATTTATATCAAAATATTTTTTTAAATATTAGTACAATGTTCTGCTAAATAAACGAATATTCACTAAGATAATAATGATGCAGAGAATTAATAATAAATGTTGCATAGAAACTAAAGAACTAGGTACAAGCTTGAGGAACATCTCACGTATATTGAATTAGGTATAATACTCACACTACACTGATCCAGTTGGGAGCTGTTTTGTAATTCTTTTACCTTCGTTGTTTCGTTTGTACATAGCCTGTAGCTCAAATTGTTATCTAAACATGTCATAATGGCCGTATGGTTATTTAGAAAGCCATTTAATATCTGATTTGTGCATTTTAATTTGCATGGTTCATTAACATCTACATATCCATCTCCGATGCGGCAATGAGGTACATAATTATAACCTAAAATAGTAAAAAATATATTAAAACGTTAAAGTATTATTAATATCAGCCACTAGGTACTTTTCCACTGTAGGGCAAAGGCCTCCCCTCCATCCTTAGAACGCAACGTTATACCTATGTCCTTCAAAAAAAGGTTAAGTTATGTAGACATTATCGAATGTATGAAGCATCATAAAAATACTAATGTAGATATAAAAATCCTGTAGTACTAAAAAAATCACGGAAGCAACTAATAATAACAGTCAAAAGAATGAAAGACAACGAAATCAAGAACCAAATACTTCCTAATTATAAAAAATAACCTCAAAACAGGATAAATTTTACAAAAAAAATCCATTCTCAGGAGGCTTGAGCTCAAAACAGGGTTTCTTTTGCAGAGCGAGCCAATATCGTACTTCTACTTTCAGATGGAAGAAAACCTGAGAAATCTTAATTTTGCAGGACTCATGATAATATAGTAAAGATCTTTTTGCACGAATTAATTATAGTAAGTAACTGGATGACCAAGCTTTGCTCGGTAATTTTTTCGAGATTCAGATTATATAGGTTGATACGAGTATATACTTACATGTATACAAGAATTGCTTGTTTTAAAGGTATTAGATAATTATAATAGTTGGTGGTGAAGCACAGGTATGATAAGTCTTACAATTAGAATGGAATAGAATAGAAAAAAATCTTTATTTGGGATAATTACACATACAAATTCAAAACACAGGAACATCACTTTTAAATTATGACTATACTCATCCAGTAACTAACAACTAATGAAATAGACAAACAGTAACATGTCTTACCTTTGAAAAAGGGGCCATAGCTACACTGGTAAAATATGTTTAATGTCTTGCAAATCACAAAGACAGCCAGTTATGTCTAGACACTCATTGTAGTCCCAGACAGTTGTAAAAGATGATTTTACAAAAAAGACCAATTGCTACAGAACTGTGGTTCATTAATACCTAATCTTCTAAATAAGATTAACAAAAATTTTTTTTAACCCTTCCTTAACCAAAAAAAATATCTGAAATTCCACATTGTTCATAGTAATAGTTTTCAAAACCTGTTTGACGTAGTAAGTAGCACCAGTAGTACTCACCATCCAATGTAACATTACTAGTGGACATATAGGTGCAGCTATCATTTCTTGTGGTAATGTTACTGATGTGGGACATATAATTGATACTGTTAGTATTACTGTAACAATACTGTGGTATATGCCAGTGTTCACACACTGTTTGCCACATTTTAGGAGATGACATATCACAATTCATCTGAAAACAATCCAAAATTCAATTTAATTCAGTCTAGGCAACAAAATATGGCTCTTATGAATGTCACTATGCCATCGGTTTGGAAGTCTACATGGGGCAGGAGACCTTGTGCCGAGAAGAACCGGCAAGAAACTCAGCAAAGACATTTCTTTTCTGCCCTTTCTATTACAGCATCACATAATGGAAAATGTCCTCCTTGTCATAGGACAGTTCCAATCACAAAATAAAAGCAAATAAAATTAAGAAAATAATAATAAAATTGCAAATTGATTAATTCTATCATTTGGTTACTAATGTTAAATGACATAACAGCTGATAACAAAAATACTTACATTACAAGAGGCACTACTGTTTTGTTTGCTCAGCGAGTTGATTTTGCACTGATCAATAGAATCAGCGTCTTTGTAACAACTTCTTAACACTGTGACCTGATGCCCGCAATCCAGTTGCACAGTCACATTAGGCTCATTTTGAGGTATAAAATAAATTGCAAAAAAACTTATTATAGTAACAATTTGAAATAATATGAAAATTGACTTTTGTTGTTTAAATCTGAAAAACCAATACATAATTATTTTGGAGACTAAATATAATGACCACCAAAAAGTACTCCGACATCTTAAGCTCTCTTACCAAAAAAATATACTAAGCACCAAAAAATAAAGTCAATAGTTCTAGCTGTTTTAGTCACGACTGCGCTTCAAATTGTATTCAAAGACCAAATTTAGTAAATAATAACCAAATCTTATCAAGCAAAATAATGCGCTATTTCTATCTAAATAATTCACTATGATTGCCATAAATTATAGGCATTTTACCTAATCAAGTACTATGTTAGCAAATTAAGTTAGGTATGTCTCTGGCTAACAAGCCCCTCCCGCTCAACCCCCCGGACACCGCACGCGTCTCGCTCGCCCGACCCGATCCCCACATGAAATGAAGAGGAGGACGAGCAGTAAAAGCTAAGAAAGCATTAATTGTGCAGTAAATTATTACAGAAGACTAATTCTTCTTAACATTTTAAAATTAGTACCTATTATTAGTATGTTTACCAATGAGAAGACTGATTCTTCAGTAAGAATTTAAAATGATTATTTTTAGTTACCAAGAGGACTGACTTTTAATGTTATAAATTTTAATAAAAGAATTACTGAAATTATATTTTAAGTTAAAATGTGGTTAAAATTTTGGTGGATATTAACTATTTTTGGGTTATCAATGATTAGTTTGGAGTCATTTGCATTAATAGAATAGCAGATGTAAAATTTTTGGTTATAAATTCAAATTAAAATGGAGTTTTTATTTTGGTGATCATTTACTATTTTTAGCAGTAAAAAGTGTTGTTTTGACGTTATATTTTACTATATCTGGTGATAAGTTATACATTAAAGCCATTATTTTGTCAGTTTTATTGTTACAAAATGTAAGTACCTACTTATCTAAAATAACATAAAACAACATGTTAAAATATATTCTTTGATCAGATAAGTTGGAATTACACTTTCCAATTACTAGTCATTCAGGCCTCTGCGGACAATTATTAAAGACAAGATTTTTTGTTGTCAACCATAGAAAGATTAGTCTTATAATCCAGAGGATTAGATAACAGAATAGTATAGGTATTATGATCACAAAATTATTTGCAATTTCAAGTAGTCATTTAAATAAGACTTTGCTCAGTATTTAAAAAAAGTACTACTTAAAGATAAGATTTTTTTATGTATGTTGGTTACTAAATACTTGCTTCTTTTGAAACGAAAAAAAAAATAGATATAAAAAATTTAAAGAACTTGCTTTTACCTGTCTGCAATCACACCAAACAAAGGTTTAGCAACCAATCCAAACATTGGGAGAATTGTGTAAATAAGACCCACTGTTGCTGAAGAGAAGCCCAATTGTCGGGCATATGTACTCAAGTAAGGGACTAATGGTGCTGTACCTAAAACAAAATACAACAAAGCTGTTACAACATGATGCCAATAACGCATGAAACATGATAGGTGTCACACTGTGGGACTGAAAAAGAGCTGAGGTCATGAGGTTACCCACCTAGGTGGAGGACATACTATAAATGGTGTTGGACATGGCAAATGATAAGGGACAACAAGATATAATGGACAAAAAAAACTTGTTAGAATGGCAACCTCAAGATGGAAAGAAAAAAAGAGGGAGACCAAGCAAGAGATGGGAAGACAATATAAGAGGACAGGAAGTGTTTGGACAAGGGCATCAAAAGTCAAAAAGCAGTGGAGCGAGCTGGAGGATGCCTATGTGACATTGGACATGATGTTAAATCAAACTTAATACTTATTATAAAATATAATTTCTAAGCAATGTATCAGCAATATAGGCTTAATAATAATAAGTACATAATACACTGGGTTGGAGATGGAACTTACCGGCATTGAAGAAAAAGTAGTGCCCCTTTATTGGAAGAAGCTTTTTATTAACTTTCATTTTCATATCTAGCATTTGGTTCCTGTAAAAGTAACAATAAAATGACTGCATTAGCAAATTATACATACCTAAATAAATGAAACTGAAATAGAGATCATGAAAGAGTATGCATTTATTTTAAGTACCTAGTTACAATTACTATAAGGAGCTGGGATGCCATAAGCTTAGTTCCCAACTATGAAAACATAATAAATATGTTATTTTATATTTGGATCTTAAAACTTTGAATTAAAAAACAAATGAGCATGTTCATAACTTAAAATGTTAAATACAGTAAATGTTTGTCCTATCATTATGGCGGTTACTATATAAAACACAATAATAAAATTTATTAATACCAAAACTTATTTCTCAATAGGTGTTTCAAAATGTAGATGGTGATAAAGTTTTGAAACAATAAATTTACTTGGTGACCATTTACATAGTATAGTAAAAGATTAACTTTCTTTGAAAATAAGTTTAACCTTAAGTTCTATTAGTTGGGCCTCCTTTTCACAAGCTAATTACATAATAATAAGAATAACAATAATGTTTATTACAAGTAGGTACTGTTAATCAAGGTAATTAATATGTGGCAATAAAATTCATTTATAATCAGAAAAATTTTAGATATCACACCATTTAATACAATTACCTATTACTAATATTATTTTCTTACACTGTAAGTAGTACAGAAAATACAAAACATTCAGTTTTCCTAAAAGCTTTGTCCCTGAAGAAGCAGGTAGGTTTTTAATACGATTAGATCAACTGTTAATAAATTTTGCCTATTATTTTATGATTGAACAATTCTAAGGTAACATGTATGTATACACATAAACTTAATACTTGCCCACTGTATAAAACTTTTAAAGTTTGATTAAGTGTAATAGGTACCAAATATCAAACTAAGAGTTGGCCCAGAAAAATAATTAAGGCCAGAGCGTAACAGCACGTAACAGTGCGTGCACACAGCGTACGATAACTTTATTACAAACGCGATATTTTTTATCTTTGATAAGATTTTTTAGGTATGTTCAGAGCTTGATACTTGTGCTTGATATGTGTGTCAGTGTGACAGTTTATTAATTTTACAAATTTTCTTTATGGTGTGACAAGACAGGAGACAAGGTTTTTTTTTAACGACTTTTTTTTTTTTAATTTATATATGGAACCACAAACAAGTTTACAATGTAGCTTATGGTAAACTTAAATATTAGTACAGTTTATTACTTATCGTAAACTCAACGGCGATGGTTACATTTTATATATAAAACTAAAATGAATGGGGACTCAAATTAAACATACGAAATATGGTTTCTTTGAAGCACAAATGGAATATAAATATATGAACTATGTGTGGGCACATACATACATACACCTAAATACATAATATACATGTACCCACACACAATCACATCCATGGTACATAATTTCAATATAATATGTGTATAATGTATATTTAAAAAAATATATTAGGGCATTTAACAATAACTCAATTATCTGTCTATTATATGAACTAGTACTACAAGAAAATATGTCTACTGTAGTACTGAATTCTTTATTATATATGTCGACCATTCGATGCAGAGGGGATCGAATGCCAGCGTTTGTGCGAGAACCAGTGACAGCAAATAGCGGTTTGGGACGCAGACATCGCAAATGTGCGCGCGGTGGCACAGAGTAACTTATACGATTTATGATATCTATGCAATCGTATTTATTATTGCATAGGTCGTAAAGTAATTTTGCTTCAAGTTGTGAACGTCTAGATTTTAAATCTAAGAGTTTATATTTTTTTTAAAGGAGTAAGTATGATAAATGCTTTCGGTGGTATTTATAATTAACACGACGCAAGAACTTCTTTTGTACCATTTCTATGCTGTGTTTATATTTTTCATATAATGGGTTCCATATTGACGTTCCGTATTCTAACTGAGGCCTTACTAGGGATTTAAAAAGGTAAATAAGTGTAAGGGGATTTTTGAATTCAATGGATGAGCGCATGACGAGACCATAAATTTTAAAGGCCTTACTTATTATATTTTGTATATGTACATCAAAATGTAATTTACTGTCTATGGTCAGTCCCAAGTCTTTAATATTACTTACCCTCACAAGATCTGTACCACTAAGAGTATAAGTAAAGTAATTTGTTTTCTTTTTTTTCGTGAAACTTATAGTTTTACACTTATTAAGACTAAGTTGCAAATTATTATGGGAACAGTAAATACTAAATCTATCAAGGTCTTCTTGAAGCAAATGTTGGTCTTCAACTTTACTGATATATCGATATATTTTGAGATCATCAGCATACAATAGAAATTTACTATGCTTAAAGCAATTTTGAACGTCATTGATGAAGATCACGAATAAGAGAGGACCCAATATGGAACCCTGCGGAACTCCAGAAGTAACATCAGCAACGTCCGACTCTGAACCCCTAATCACAACCCTTTGCGTTCTATTAGAGACGTACGACTTAAACCAACGCCAGAGATTTCTGCGGATACCGTTGAAGGCTATTTTCTCCAATAATATTCTGTGATCAACCACATCGAATGCTTTTTGGAAATCAGTACTTTGCACAAGCATTTAGCCAATGAAATAATTTTTCTTACAATAAAATTATTACATAAATAAACAATATTTCCTGACTTCTTGGCAGGAAAGTGAAGAGTCATGTCTGCGGTTTTGTTTTATTTTCTAAAATATGTGTTATGTCGAATATTAATGTGAAATAATGGTGGATTATTAACCGTAAAGTGTTCGTGAGTGTGCATGAGTGTTGGCAAATGAAACAAAACAGTGCAACGGCACTTTTCAAATTCTCTCAAGTAGTCGCGTGAGGACTTAGTAAAGCCCCACATCTTTACTGAGATACTCGAGGGGTTGGGGGGTATATAATTTCTCACTTTTCATTTCACATTCATCAATCATCATCCTATATAGAGTTTAATTTTGAGAATCGTATAAATTAAGTTTTTGACTGAAGGACTAGTCACTGGTCGTTTCTAATAGCTCCTTAAAGGCGCTAGATGACTCATATAACTCATAGCACGTTGACCAAAGAGACGCTTCAAAATACAATTGGAAATAAACCTTTTATTATGATAACGTTCCTGTAACATGTTCCAACATAACTCATAATTGTTTTGAGTAATAGGTATATGGCGTATGAGCTGCTCTGCTTCACTGCATGCATTTTTCGATAATGTAGTTTTGTACGGCGTCTAGCGACTGAGTATTATGCACAAGTGAAGTAAATAAATCGCGAAAAGACGACTATTCTACGTATTTCCCGCTAAAAGTTGGTAATTTAATTTTAGGCAATTGTAAAACTGATTCTGTTTTATAACTGTCAGATGAAACATTACAAACTTACTTTGAAACAGACTCCTTTTTGGGCATTACATTTTGAAGCTCAACTTTATAACTTAAAAATATCTCAGAAACTTCTTCAAATGTCCCATCTTTCATGTAACTAGATAAATCTAATTCTCTTGTACCATATACACTAATCAGCTTTTCATGTTTATCTACAAAATTATTCTATTGTTTCTCTAAAATGTCTAATCCTGCTTGTATGTAGTTTCCATGTATTCGTTCCTTAGGCGACTTCTTGAAATTTATAAATCCCTTTTCAATCTGTGACTTTAAATCGTTCAAAACACGTAAATCTCCTTCCATTATAAACAATTATCAAAATCTTTGTTTAAATTAAAAGTTGTAGTATCTTATGCAATGAGTAATTCTTTTGAAAATAATCCAAATTTTTCTAAGTGTTTGAGCTTGTTAGCATCGCTCTGAAAACCAGCATAGATACCCTACACCCTACCCCACTATCCGTATTCATTCGATTACGTTTACAAAAAGGAAAATTAGTATGGCATGTTAGCAGCGCCTCCTGGCGACAAACGAGAACAGTTAACATTTTGCCATACAAATTCTCGTTTTCGTTAACGTGATCGAATAGCGAATGAAACTCGCACTTGGCACCCTGTATGATCGATGTTACAAAAAAATTTAGAACACCGTTATAAATTATATCGTTAACGACATCAACTTTTTAACGTCGATGGATTAACATCAATGTCGTGCTACCATTATTTCACATTAACACATATCCGACAAAACAACTTATCATCATTATCTACCCCAAACGACATTTCATATCACTTCAAAAATGAAGATTTGGATGTATGGGCTAGATCCCTTCGGCTTTCCTCCATCGAACGGAAATAGATAACATCTTCTTAGCGGGAAATCATAACAATCACGATTGCATTTTTGTTTTATTTTATTTTTAATAAAATAGGTAGGTAGTTTGAATTCATCTTTATGTGAAACAACCGAAATAATGCTCCATTAATAAGTGTTAGAAAACATGCAAGTGTCAGAAATGAAACAGCATTACTATTTAAAAGTAAGTTTTTGCGTGTGATCCTATTTAAAAGTCCCCCATTACACCAAATCCAATGCCATTTATAATAAAAAATAAGACTTGTCTAGATTCTTTTGCCTCTCTTACATGAAACTGAAAAGAGATTGTCTTAAAAAATACTGAGGTTTACTTACGTAAATGCAATTTGTTGTACTTGAGTGCGAAAGCCGTTTAATCGAATTTTGTTTCTTCGAAAACCTTTCAAAGACATCTATAGACTACGAGTCTACGACCGACCGAACGCCTTCTTCAATCGATGTCTTGTTACTGCGATGTTTCGTTACATCGAAAAACTCTACTACGAAACTTGTTCAATCGACGTCTTGTAATTGCGATTTTATAAATTACTAGATGGCCCGGTGAACTTCGTATCACCTACATGTATTTGTGAAAAATATGGTCAAAACTTAAACATTATCGGCTGGGGCCCACCCCAGCCATATCCCAATATTACTCTAAACATTTCATGGCCAACATGCAAAAATATTATATGACAATTGCTTTCAAATGACGTCGTTTGGCGCAACGTATATTGTACAGGAAAATTTCATGCCCACTTTCAAGGTAGTAGGTATATATACCATTAGTTTTTTATTAATTATTAATTTGCGTAATGGATCTGGGACCAATTGTGGCAATTTTACTTTACCACCAGCACAACATAATCCAGTAGATTCACCGCTGTATTTTAACGCTTTACAATATTAACAAATGGTTGTCATTTCCCCAATTGTTACGGCACAATAACCTATTCCCGGGTCATAGTGGAATGCTACTCGTCCCAGGTTTACAAGAACACTGCGTTTGCGAAATCGCTCTTTTTCATTGTGTCGTGCTCGCTGTTGTTGTGTTTGGTGTGTCCGAACTCGTTCCATTCTAAGTCTACTTATCTACCTACTTCATTATTTATTATTCACTGTGGAACGCAATTCTGCCATACTTAGATAGACCTATAAGAATGTTATCATTATCTGTCTCTCGCTGATTGTCAGTGCGGTTTGCACGTGAGGTAAGGTAGCTCGTCGCACATTTGATTGACTTCGACGACCTAAGTCCGGTCCTGTTCTCCTTGGCATTTTAAAACAATAACAGTAAATAAAGTTCTCGCGTACTGACAAACTGATGGTAGATTTTAATAATCGTCTTGAAATTTATATTTTCTTTTTACGACAACCAACTGACACACTTTTACACATTTTTTATTTCTGAAACAACTGTTTTGTATTCCAACAAAACAGACCAAAGAGATCGGACCTCATCTACAGCTATGAAACATACTTAAACACTTATAAATATTTGACAACCAAGTGACAAAAGACATCAAAATGTTTCACAGTTATGAAAAAGCTGAGTTACGGACAATGTTAAAATACTAATAACCTGCCCTAAAACTAGACACTGGCTAAATCGTAGCGAGAGCCATTTTTCAAGAAAACAAACATTTTGTTGTAAATAAACAAATAATTTTGTATTGGAAAATTAAATTGTCGTTTTTAGTATTTTCCTTTACTTATTATTTATGTTTCTCACCGCTTAAACCTTCCCTGAACTTCCACAAATATTACAAAATCAAAATTAGCCAAATCGGTACAGCCATTCTTGAGTTTTAGCCCGACTAACGAACAGCAATTGATTTTTATATATATAGATTAAACTTTAAGTAATCACATAGGTACATACAAGTTGTTCCTTGTTATTTATTGATTAACGACAAACTAAAGGATCAACCACTAAATAAATAAAGGATAAAAAGATAATCAACGATTTTCTAAGTAACATGCCGTCGATTGAACAAGGCTTTGCATTAGGCAGGTGTCCCACCCACCGCGCCGGCGATGAGCGGAGTTGTAAGTAGTTTCGATAGTTTTGTCGCTGGGCTTTATGCGAGTGTTTTTGTGATCGCCCATCGGGGCGAGGCGATTGTCAACTCGCACTAATCGCTCGGGGGCGGCTAGTCCTGTAGACATGAGCAAAGTCGTTATTTTTCAATCAACGTGACTGTCGTTCCAGTTACACATAAGTAGAAAAATCATCGTGCCTTTGTCACGTCGATATCGTACATTTAAAAAACACAGTTACGGTATACAACTCGTTGAATATTTTAAACTCACTGTATTCTCTTCTTACTTAATATTTTGCATTCAAATACCTATATTTTTTCAAAATATTTCATTTTTCTTCCGTTTTTTTAGAACTGCCGCTGCTACCACACAAATGCTATTATAACATACATCATTGTCGTCTGAACTAGACAACAATGATAGTTCAAATAATTGTTCTGAATTATTTATGTATGTTAGCCGTCCATCCTAGCACTCAGATCCGCACTCTAGGTAGAAATGACCGCTGGTTGGTTGCTCGATACCGCCAAGCGAGTATTGCTGAGCGAGTATCGCTCAGCGGCAAACTAGTATAGCGAGTACTCGCCAGCGGCAAAAAAGTAAAGCGAGTACTCGCCAGCGGCAAACTAGTAAAGCGAGCACTCACCGGCAGTGTGAACAGTCAGCGATCAACTATAATATAAGCTGGGCGCAGATTATTCAAATTGGCTTACTGTAGCAGGGAACAGATATAAGAAGAAAGAAGTGTGTGATAGAAGGTGCTCTTTGCCCTGCAATGGTACAGTAGGTATATGCTATCAATAAATATTAATATTAAAATCAGTTATGTACCAAGACGTAAAGTATGTACAAAGACTCTTTCATTGTAGTTCTAGAAAAGAAAATCCAGATTGAGCAAGTTTATTGGACTTGTAGAGAAACAGTATGTTTAAGAGCTGATATTATGATGATGATGATGATGATGATGATGATGATGATGATGAATATACATAATTTGAAAGTTATTTTAATTACATAATACACTGTCACAGGTTACAAAGCTGTAGTATATATATAAACTAACTAACTAACTATTTATATATATACATATATATGTATATACATGTATAATCTTCATTACTAAATAAAATGTGAAAGAACTTGCAAAGATCTGCAAAAGGCTAAAAATTGTTTTTTTAAACACTTTCTGAAATATCTTTTTATTTTTTTATCATAATATATAAAGTAATAATTATAAATCAGGATCATTGTTATTTAAATGGCACAAATATCTCTTTAACATCTATCAAGACATAAATACTTGTTAATTAAAGAATGAACATTTATTCTGTAATTAAAAAATGAATTTTATTATTTTCAAACAAAGAAATTCACAAGTAAATTAAACTAGGTACTAAAAACTATAACCTATACTACTAATAATAACTACTTCTTGCTTACTTACTACTACTTTATAATTATACATAGAATGTAGAAATTTAATATTTTTCTGGTATGATTCACAGGTTGAGCATGCTGAACATACTACATAACACCAATATAAAAAGCAAGTGCCAACATTAAAGTCTGGTAACGCTGAAAATGCCACATAGGGCAATCAGCAAACTCTCTTTAATAACCCTCCTTCTGACCCAGTCAAAATAAAGTGCTAACAACATCAAAGCTAATGTAGCTCATGTGCCTGTAACAGGCACATGAGTATTTACTCATGTGCTACAGGTTTGCATTTCTTATATTTAGGGCGGCTTGCAGGAATGCTTTAAATCTAGATTTAGTAGAATTAAAACTCGATTTTAGCTTAATCCTGATTTAACGTTTTGCTCATCATCGATTTATCTTAAATCTCGAATTAAACAAACATCAAAGTTAAACCGGCATCTAGCTCGGTTTAAGGTTGTTAAATCTCGATTTTATTGACAGACTAGCTGAACCGTCGGACTTCGTACCTCTTTGACAGTTTCCTTCTATGACAACAAAACAAACAAATTTTATTTCTATTTATTTATCATTAAGCAAATTTTGAATCAGAAATGAGGAGATCCGCAGAAGAACTAAGGTAACTGACATAGCCCGAAGAGTTTCTAAGCTCAAGTGGCAGTGGGCAGGGCACATTGCTCGCAGGACTGATGGCCGCTGGGGCGGAATAGTCCTTGAGTGGCGACCGCGTACCGGAAAGCGCAGTGTGAGCAGGTCTCCAACAAGGTGGACCCACGATCTGGTGAAGGTCGCGGGAAGCCGCTGGATGCGAGCAGCACAAAACCGGTTGTTGTGAAGATCCTTGGGAGAGGTCTTTGTCCAGCAGTGGATGTCTTTTGGCTGAGATGATGATGATGATGATGGATGATGATGATGAAGCAAATTTTATTTTCTAGTAATAAATATAGCCTATGTTACACAGGGATAATGTAGCATTCTAATGATGAAAGAATTTTTAAAATCGGTTAAGTAGTTTTGAGTTTATTCATTGCAAACATATAAATACAAAAATAATAAAGCTTTCCTCTTTAAAATATTATTATTGACGACGTTACATAATAATGTTTATTAATATTTCTCTCTGTGTGTCTCTTTATTTGTGAAAATTGTTGAAATATTATCTTTTGTTGTAGCACCCGTCAGTTCTTTTATTTTCTACTATTGTATTTCTCCACAAGCTTCAGAAGATGCATTATTTCATCAGTTGTAAAATTCGGTGCCCTGGTGGATTTTTTCATCATCAGTAGTGTACAAACCGTAAAAACTCTACATAAAATGTTATTTAAGTAATAGTTACAAAGTTTGATTGAACACAATAATTTATCCACGATACAACTGTCAATACTGTCATACGACTAAGTATCTCTACCTAGTTTGTGACTGTCATCAAAAGTACTTTGTGACTGTCATCAATGGTCATCATAGAGAAATATAATTATACCAGAAGGAAGAGAGAGCCCTCTTGCTGATATTTTTGATAACTCCTTTTGAATAGTAGCGCCATCTATTATCATGTACATAAACTAAATACAAATACAAACAAAATAGATATAGATACCTACTTATACATTGTTGTTTTTATAGATATACGTATAGGTACCTACTGCAATTCAGTTTTTACTGTATTTTAGGTTATTTGGGAAGTTTAATTATTTAAAGTGGTTTTATTAAGCTTTTACACATACTGTAATTAATATTTACCAAAGATAATTAGAGATGTTATGCCTTAAACGCCTAATAAAATTCCACTTTAAACAATAAAATAAAATACATTATAAAATATAATTTTCATCTATTTATTCAACTTATAATGTTTATGTTTGTTGTGGTACAATTGTGCGGCTGTTTTCGTTTCGTCGTTTTTCGAATTATAAATAATAATATAATATAATAATATATTAAATTCGATCAATATCTCTGCACCAACACTGTTAACTAAGACGTTAATGGTTGTTTTTATAAAATAATCAAGTAACTGCTCCTTGTGATTATCACATTCACAAGGAAATTTGGAAAGTGTATTTGTAATAAATTTTATTTTGAATCGGATTTCAGTCTTAGGAACATTTCATTTTAAAAATAAAATTGTATTATTTTGAATTTCATAAAATAAATCTACGGCTTCCTTTGATGGATAGGTCTGCCACTTTTTATTTTTATTATACTCTCTTAATTTGATGTATTCATTAAATATGCAATTATCATTAGAAATTAATTTCGACTTGCAGGTGACACAACCTTTTACAATATTTATTAGGCATTTGCGGACAACCCAGCCGCAGACATAGTTTCTCTGGCCCATATCTACTTCTATTTCCCTGTCCAAGAGCAATTCTTCATTTAACTCTATGTTTTCTTCGGGAATATCTTTAGACATTTCATTTAAGTTTCGTTTTTCTGTTAAACAGAAGTCTAGCGTTTGAAGGCACGTGTTTTCATCTTTTTCGCAGTTTGCGCTTATAGAGTGCGGTGAATTAAAGTTATTTAGTAAAGAGCTTTAAATGCACCTTCAAACGCTACCGTATTTGGAGAATTGTTTCTCGCTCCATAACTGCAGATATTCCCGAAGAAGTTTTCGACAGGGTCTTGGTTGAAATGTCGTGTCAACATGCTATCAAAATTATATTTCTTTGACAAAATGTTCCACAAAACTTCAAAGCCTTCAATTGTTTTAACAAAATTATTTACAGTCGGTACAGTGGTTGTGACTAATCGAATTTTGTCACCAGACTTCTTACATGCAATGAAATTTATTGATTTTAATAAAATTTTTGCCTTAGTCCAAAGCCGATGATGGGGCGACGATTTTTTTACACATCCTTTATAATTTTTCCCATTTGGGATATGAAATGTACTACAATTTAAACTATCAAACAAATTGTCAATTAAGGTGACAAAAGGAATCAAATAACGACATTCTTTTTTTAAAATACCTCTAGCTGTTTAATGTTTAGCCACAACAGCAACACTATGGCTGAATATTTGGGCGGCTGTTTTTACGCGCATCTTTTTTATTTTTTCAGGGTTTACGTGCTCTTCTGTTATTTTATTTAGCAAACGAAGTTCCCCAAATGTTTTGTCTGCTTCATAAATATTTTTAAAATACTCCCATTTTACGATTTTTTTTTGTTGCATCCGAGTCGATATATAATAAATCTTTTGTTAACAAATTGTTTCGCAGACCTTTTAATAAATGGGGAACATCGTAGAGCGGTATAATTTTATTTATTTTTATAGTCTGTAAACCTTATTTTTTGACTCTTGGACTAGATCAGAAATGGCTCCTACATTTACAGAACTTTGGTCACAGATTGAACACAAGGCAATCAAAGCAGTGGCATGTACTTCTTGAACCACTTCTTTAACCCATCAATACCTAGCGTGTCCATATGGACACATAATTAGTAGAAAAGTAAGTTGACGATTATGGTCTCTAAGTATTTTTTTGGTATGGCAACACTATGTTATAACTGTCAAAATGTCAAATTATACTTCGAATTACCAACCGTCCATATTGTGGGCAAAATAGTGTTTTTATGAGAGTCCAATTTTGAAGTTAGGGAAAAAAATGGAAGGAAGTAAAGAGTAAGTATTTTTTTATATAAATTATTCTCCCGACTAAATGCTTTTTGCATAGGCGTGTGACCAATAGTGTTATCTTACGTTGACATTTAAAACCGGAGTCAACTTTGTTCTGTAATCAAGTTTTATGACTAATTTGGCTGTGTCCAAATGGACACGCTAAGCAATTGCATGAGCTAACAACACTTTGCTTTGTTTTGTCAACAGGTACGTAGATTATGGAATATTTCAAAACCAAAGAAATTTAAACGAGATTTTAAATGTTTTAGAAGAAAACGGAGATGAAGATGATGAAGAATACAGACCAGTGCCTGAATCAATTTTTGTCGCTCCTCCAGAGCCCTCGGTTTTGACCGATGAAGATTCCGGAGATGAGGATGCTGGTGGCTGGATCGACAATTTGAGTTCCAGGCAGTTGTTGGCAGAGGCTGAAGTTCGTTACCGAAATGCGGGAAATTTGAATAACGAACCAAACTTTGACGACCTTATTGGTAAGAAAAAGAGAACCTGGATTCGTGGGAATTTAGAACCTTTTTTAGGACCATTTCCAGAGCAAGAGGTAACTGCTTTGATAAATTTGTCTACAATCGAATTATTTGAACTAATATTAGATGACGGTATCGTTGATATGTTGGTTATTCAATCCAACAATTATGCATTGTGGAAAAACTGTCCAAATCCTAAGATTACACTGGATGAGATGAGGTGTTTTCTCGCAATTCTGATTCTTAGCGGATACAATCCTGTTGCAAACAAACGTTTATATTGGTCTTCACAAACAGACACCAGGAATGATCTAGTATACAACGCCATGCGGCGTAATAGGTTTGAAGAAATAATGCAGTATCTTCACTGTGTAGACAATAATAGTTCAAGTGATACGGACAAAATGTGGAAGCTGAGACCTTTGATAAATAAAATAAAAGAAAAGTTTATGAGATATTATATACCAGAACAAAATATTTCATAATTATGATGAGTCTATGGTGAAGTATGGCAAGCATTCCTGCAAACAATTTATTAGAGGAAAGCCTATTAGATTTGGCTATAAACTGTGGAGCTTATGTACCCCAGATAGTTATCTAATAAATTTTGATATATATCAGGGTAAGAATGTCAACGGTAACCCCCAATATGAAAATCATTTCGGTAAAGCTGCTGCACCATTACTTACATTGATTGATGAATTTGAAGAAACTAAGAAGAAATTGCCTTATCATTTATATTTTGATAATTTATTTACAAGTATGAACTTGCTCCATTACCTTCGAAAACAAGGCTATGGTGCAACAGGTACAGTGCGTGAAAATCGCTTACAAAAGTGTTCGAAACTCACCTCAAACAAGCAAATGAAAAATAAAGAACGAGGGTATTTCGAGTCTGCAATTAGTAAAGAAGATGGCGTACTTGTAGTAAAATGGATGGATAACTCGATAGTATCTATCGCTTCCAATAATCAAGGCGTTCAACCTTTATCTTCTGTGAAGCGCTATTCTCAAAAAGATAAAACGAATGTACAGGTCCCACGTCCACATCTTTTAGGAGAATACAATCGTTTTATGGGGGTGTAGATAGAATGGCCGAAAACATCAATATGTATCGCATTCATATAAGGAGTAAAAAATGGTACTGGGCCCTGTATAGTTGGATGTTAGATGCTTGCATTCATAACGCTTGGCAATTACAAAGAAAAGCAGGTACTAAAATTCCGCAGCTTGATTTTAGGAGAGAGATAGTACTGCATTATCTAAATAAATACAACACGACTCCCAAAGGACCAGGCAGATTTAGTACGTCTAGTTCTGACTTAGCAAACACATCTCGATTTGATAAATTGGAACATTATGTTTCTAAAATAGAAAAAAAGAGACGACGTGTGGGTAAAAAAGTAAAAAAAAGTCATCGGCGGTCCGAACAGCTTGCTGTAAATGCAATGTTGGTCTTTGTGTGGAGTGTTTCAGGGACTACCATCAAAAATAATAGTTATTAGTTACATTCAACTTTTCATTTTATTTGTCATTACTAAGGCTTAGAGTGTCCACTTGGACACGTCAGAATTTTTATATAATAAAAATGTTTAAAAAAAATTGTATGTGTTTTACTGTTTATTGACATTATTTTGAACAGACTTATATCAAAATATATTAAAAATACACCACAAAAAGAAACCGGGCATTGCTGGGTTAATTATATTTTTTAATTTGTGTCTGGTAAGGCTTGTTCGTGAAGTAGTAAGCCACTGGTTGATTAAAATTGGCTTTTATGTCTTTAACCATAAAAACTAAGACATGGTCTGCAATTTCATTCTCGTTATTATTTGTCCCCGTGCTCACAAACCCTTTCAATTTATCGTTTGCCATATCATAATTGATTTGGGGAGTTAAGACATTTCGTCAAAGATAAGACAACAGAGGCGGTCTTTAACACTCATTTCGGTAATTGTTTTTTTCAATTTTTCAAAAAAATTTCCATTTACACCGGGTCCTACCTTAACTAAAGCCAAAATTCCTTTTAAAGTCTTCTTTGATGGCAAGGTGAAGCAATGCGACAGAAGAGAATAGCACTTTGGGCTTCTTTTAAAAAGAGAAAGTGATAATTTTTTTTCCTTTAATGAGAATCGGCAACCAGATGGTTTTTTTGCGTTTGCCTAACTTGCATGTTTTTGAACAATTTAGCAGCAAAATGTCATGCTCTTCGTTACTTTTTGAAAAGCGAAGTCGGCACTCATTTTTGACGCACTTGCCAATCGGCTCTTAAAAGATGTGCACTTCTGTCGCAGCAATTTTATCTGGCGTTTTAAACTTTTAAGTTGATTTTGCTCGTTTCTATTTTTGGTCAGTGTTCTTGACAGGCTTCTTGATGATTGCATCTGAAAAGTTTAATCATATTTAATTTATTTTGTTCAGGCCAAATATAAAATGCTCAGAATTATCTTAACAATAACAACATAGAAAATATATTTATAGCTATACCACTGAATTGACATTGCCTTTATATCCGAAAAGTATGGCTTCATTATGAAATATAAGCTGTGGTCTCTGCCTACCCCTCTGGGAAACGTGCGTGATGTATGTATGTATAATATATAAAAAAAATTTGGAGCATAAAATATAGGACAGTTAAACACAGTGAGATTATGCTTCCACTTTCCCGGTAGTGGAATATAAAAAAAACCATTCAGTTACAAAACCAACCAAAAAATTCACTGTGTATAAAACAACAAAAAATAACGAGAAAAATATGTTCTAGAATCTTACCAAGAGGTGCCAAGTTATATTATTTAGGCAGTAGAATTTTGCTGTAATTGTTCTCCATAAATGTAGAGAAGTAATTGGCCCTGTAATAAAAAAACGTTGCTATAATATTCAGCACCCCATTAATTACACTTTAAGAACCTACAAAATCCTGTCCCTGGACACCTAAACATTTATAACTAAATAATTATAAAATTGGCCGTGTGGTGTCCGGCAGTGTGGAATAGCACCAACCCTCCACACACAAGGATGTCGTAGAAGACGACTAATGTGTTTGAGAGGTAGTCCATCCTACACTTCAGTAGACCAGAAAATGGGCAGCAGCATTTTGCGTTAACTGCGATCTCCAACCCGCCTGCCAAGTGTGGAGATTATGGCAAAGCTCTCCTACGGGAGAGGCCTACGTCCAGCAGTGGACTATTATGGGCTGTTGATGATGATGATGAATTATAAAATAATAAATTTCACAACTTTCTTACCAATTCAGACCTAAACTAAGTAGAGCCTCTGAATAACTGATAGGTAAACAATAAACATACATAAGTATTAAACTATATTTCTTCAGGCACCGGTGACTATGCTTTTGTAAAATACCAAATGAATTGAGTTATTACCACTTAAAGTTCCAGTCAAAGAAGTTCGAAGAGCGGGAATATCTATAGCAACCTCTGTGCTAAAAACTGTTGATGTCAATGGATCTACGGGTTCATCTGTAATTAAAAACATAATAAATTTATTAACGATTCAAGTACTAAAATTTTATAGGTAATATACTTCTGATGCGGATGGTATAAAGAACAGAAATTAATAAATAGACTAAAGGAAGTAAGAAGAAATACATAATAATAAACATAAATTTAATTCAATTCAATTCAATTTCTTGAAAAATGGCTCTCGCTACGATTTAGCCAGTGTCTAGTTTTAGGGCAGGTTATTAGTGTTTTGACATTGTCCGTAACTCTGCTTATGACTTTAATAGGCGTTGTGCTTGTACAAGAGACAAAATGTCTAACACTGAGACCTAATTTTGAAGATACAGGTGGCTACTGATTGATTCTGTTGAGATACCTGAAACAATGACAAACAACCAACTAACTAAACGTGATAAATAAATTTAATCAATAAATATTACTATTGTAATTGTCACTGTCATTGACAAGACAAACGAACGACCAAATTTTGTTTTGACATATTGTTTTTGTGAAAACGAAACATAAAGAACGAACGGTTACTGAATGATGGACTAAATCTGGATTTAGTTAAATCAAACGTAAATTTGGGGCCACTTGCAGTAAAATTATAAAAATCTCGATTTTATTAAACCTAGATTTAGCCGTAATTTCGACTTAACTTAAATCTCATCAAAGTTGCCTTGCACATACTAAATTTGCGTTCGATTTAACTAAATCTAGATTTAGTCCATCGTTCAGTCACCGTTCGTTCTTCACGTTCCATTTTCACAAAAACAATATGTCAAAACAAAATTGCGTACAAAGAAACGTTGCTTAATAATCAAAGTTCTTTGAATGCTGCCGGCTATACTCATAGGCAAAGTAATGGTGTTTGTTGACATGTCATGGAGGATAAAAGGTACTTCTTCATCCTCAGGTGGTGGTGGTGGTCAGGAGTCTTTTTGTAGAATTCCAATATTATGTAGAACTGCAGTAGCAATAATAATTCCTGGAAATTTAACAAAGAAATGAATATAGTAAATGAGTATAGTATAATACAGTTAGCGTATTATAATAATAGTAAAATACATCTGTAAGACGTTTTTAGATGTCTTCCAAAGCAAGGAGGAGCTCGAGATGATGATTTGGTCACCCATCCGATGTTTTAATCTAAGTCTGTATGCCGGTTTGTTTTATTTTTCCACAGATTGTTCTTGGACATGGATATTATTATTATTTTAGTAATGGCAAAATACCTCTCGCCTATGGCGGGCGGTTAAGTCCGGCAATAGCACAGTTAGTGTCGGCGTCAGGGCACGAGGGAGAGAAATCGGCGGACTATTATTATTATTATTATGCCAACTGTAACTTATGTAGGTATAGCTTACCTGGTACTCTTTGTAACTTAACATTAATTCCCTTTGAAAGAATAGGGTCACATAGTGATCACTCGAAGAATACTCCATTTTCACAAATAAAGACAGACACAGAGAGAAAAATTAATAAACAATAACGTCATCTGCCAATAAAATCGAGATTTAACAACCTTAAACCGAGCTAGATGCCGGTTTAAGTTTGACGTTTGTTTAATTCGAGATTTAAGATAAATTGATGTTGTGCAAGACGTTAAATCAGGATTAAGCTAAAATCGAGTTTTAATTCTACTAAATCTAGATTTAAAGAATTCCTGCAAGCCGCCCTTAGTATGTGCAAGGCAACTTTGATAAGATTTAAGTTAATTCGAGTTTAGTACTAAATCTGGGTTTAATAAAATCGAGATTTTTATAATTTTACTGCAAGTGGCCCCTAATTTATATTTCGTACTTTCATCTAACTCAACTCATCTAATAACAATTAAGTGATTAGGTACTTTACCCTCGCCCAATCCTCTAAATGCCACTACACATTTACAGAATACACTCAACATGGCGACTAGTTTAGGCCCAAGCCACCGTACTCGTAGAACAACGGTACGACGAACCGGTTCACACGCGCTCTATACCAGCTAAAGACATGTACTTGGGCGCTTCTCTCCACTACCACGGCCCGGTCAACCCGAGCCGAGGTCCGAGCCTTTAGAGGTGCCCTCGGGTTGTTCCACTCCCCGATCCCATCCGAACCCTTCGGAGAATCTAGTAGGGCACGTGGACACGCACTAGTGCGTGATGCCGTTCCCTCTAGAAAACCTCCAAAGGTGATTCGTTTCACACGGCTTGAGGAACCCTTTAAGTCTCTCGCCGCCCCCAAACAAGCCCGGTGAAGCTGAAAATGCCGTTTGAGGCAATCAGCAAACGCTCTCTAAAAAAATAGTTATTTGTTATACAAGAGTGCAAAGTTGCTTTTTAACCGCGTGCTCAATTTTGATGACCGAGCAAGCGAAGGATTCTAAAAATGAATCACGAGCGCAGCGAGTGATACAAAAATTAGAATCCTGAGCGCTTTCCTTTTTCGCTTTCGTGATACAAAAATTAGAATCCTGAACACCTAATCTAGGAAATGACTAAATGCAAAAAAAAACATTTACAATCACAAGATACTTTTATTTCAGTTTAGGTATTAACTATTACATTATGATAGGTAAGTATTATGGAATAATCTTTAAATTATAATAAATAATACTTAGGTTTAATTATGAAAAATTGTAAGTATCGTTGCTACAGTTAACCTACTTAAGTTGAGTGTAATATTTTTGTTAGGTAGGTACTGTAATGTTGGTGTTAGTGACTTGTGTAGGTACTATTTTTCGGTAAACTATCTGTCATACTTAATAGTTGTACCGATTCATCGGATTCCCTTGACGTAAATGTTGGCGAGAGAGGGCGATGGTTAGGTGTTTCGTAATCGTAACGGCCGATTTTTTTGGTTGATGAGCAGATGAGGCTCTTTTAAAAATGCCACTAATTTAGGAGAGGTGTCGATAACATATTATATCGATGTGTCGATATGTATGTCTTTTTTCATTTTTATTGTTGCTTTTAGCATTGAATACGTACTCCATAGAGTGCTTGATTTCTTGGTCTCGGATAATTCAATAAAATATGCCAGCAAAACGTTTTCTGAGAAAGTTTTGGCTCTTTTAGCTAGTCGCCACGTGTTAAACATATCGTACTGTTTCAAATACTTCTCGCGTGATTGTTGTGGACTCATTTGCGCATTGTAACAGTTTTAGTCAATTCTGTTGGCGTCAAATAAACTTCCTCGTCGCTAGAATCACTAATTTTAGGTTTTTTCATTTGTTTCAAGTTTCTTGTTTTAACAATATGACGTGAAAAGAGAATGGCGCGCGCAAAGCTTATTAAAAAAAGGTACACCAAGAAAGTTCCGAGTCCGAGTTTTTAACAAAATAAAAAAGGTTGTATGATAAATTCGGCACCATGGAGGTAAAAGTAAATAGGTTTAATGATGTTTTGAATTCACAAACTTAGTGCACACGATGTTCTAAATTCAATTTACTTTATCCTCTAGTCTAGCGGATAGAAACGGCTTTTGCACTCAGATATCGAAGAGCAAAAATACTCTTTATACTACACCTGCTTGGAAAGTACCTTGATACTTTATCAAATTTACGGTAGAAAGTACGTCATTGCATATCGAACAAATATGCGGGGAGAAAACGTATCTGAGCGGGAGAGAAAAGTGTATGAAAATCCATTTCTTACGTGGTTTTTCTTTTTTAATTTTGGGTAAGACTATGCGCCGGTAACCTAAATATCAAAAGCCAAAAAGTTTTTACAGTGAGTTTTTATCTCCAAGTTCGCAAAATGACACTGGCCACTAGCTGTGTGTTGGATGGTGTCGGGCTGGCAGTGCGACCCTGCGGCGGCAGGATAAACAATTTGAAAAAAGAACATGTGAAAATTGCAGACGCCATTGGCGCCATTTCCAATTTGTGTGTTGTTTGAGGATTCAGTTTTCGTAGAAAGTAAAATAAAACTATCAAAATGATAAGTAGTGATAGTGATGATGAAGATTTTTTAACTCCGCCGCAGTTGAAGGAAACAGCAAAAATACTGATTGATAACCTTTTACCACA
The DNA here is from genome assembly GCA_947562085.1 of Eudonia lacustrata. Taxonomy (NCBI): domain Eukaryota; kingdom Metazoa; phylum Arthropoda; class Insecta; order Lepidoptera; family Crambidae; genus Eudonia; species Eudonia lacustrata. The sequence goes on from OX387339.1 coordinate 16,325,906, forward strand.
GAAATCAATTAAAAAATATAATAAAACTTATGACGATTTTTTGCAATGGAAAAGTGAAAAAAATGCGGCATCTTTTTCTGAAACTGTTTTGCTAGTGTATTTCAGTGAAAAAGCGCAAAAATACAAACCAAGTACGTTATGGTCTATATACTCAATGTTGAAAAGTACTATATTGACAAGAAACGACATAAATATTCAAGAATACAAAAAACTTACAGCATTTCTGAAAAGAAAGTCGGAGGGATTCCGTAGTAAGAAATCAAAAGTGCTTACTACAAAGGATGTTTATTCCTTTTTCCAGAATGCTCTAGATGACAAATATTTGTTGATGAAGGTAAGTTTATGAACAAAATGCACTGGTTTATGATTTATTACGTACCTATTTATGAGTAGAAATCTACTAGGTTTTCATGTTTGATATTTTTGTTTACAGGTTATTTTGATTTTAGGAGTAAATGGGGCCTGTCGTTCGCAAGAACTTGTGGATATGACAACAGACGATATCGAAATCCTCGAAAATCGAATAATTGTCAATATTCCTAACACAAAAACCAAAATTCAGCGATCATTTGTTATATCGGGCTTATTTTATGAGATAATAAAGAAATATAACGAAATTCGCCCCAGTGACCCCAAAACCAATCGGTTTTTACTACAATATAAAAACAAAAAATGTACGAAACAAGTAATTGGGAAAAACAAAATAAGTACTGTGCCAAGAGAAATAGCTTCCTACCTTAATTTACTCAATCCACTAGAATACACTGGCCACTGCTTTCGCAGAACTTCAGCGACTATTCTTGCCGATACTGGTGCTGATTTAACCACAATAAAACGCCACGGTGGTTGGAAATCGTCCGCTGTTGCAGAAGGTTACATAGAGAATTCCGTAGAAAACAAAACACGAATAAATAACCAAATATCGGGATCGATTAATGTGCATCAAGACTCATCTCCTCAACCATCAACGAGCGCGGCGATGCCAAATGCCCCTCAGCAGCCAGTTGCCCCTCTGGCACCACAGCCTTCTACGAGCGCAGTGCCAACAGCACAGCCAGTTATTCCTCCTACATTGTCGCAAACATCTCAAACAAACATTAATGGAAAAAGTGTTACATTAAGCTTCACTAACTGCAACAATTTCAATATAAATTTCAATTAGTAAAGATTTCGTTTTTTATTTTCCTTGTAGGTGTAGTATAAAGCACTATGTATCACTCGAGAGAAACTGCGATTCCCGATCTCAGGTGTTTTAAAGCCCTCGCCTACGGCTCGGGCTTCAAACGACACCCTCGACGGTAATCGGTCACTTTCTCCTCTCGGTGAACAATGTACTATTACCTACATGGAGTTATCTCTAATTAACCGCGAATCAAAGAACCCCAAAGAACTCAAGGGCAAAAGCCTTAGAGCTCTTTGGGTTAATTCGCGATATAGTTTACATTTGTACCCATTCAAATCTATCCAGTTGCTCAAGCGAGGTTGAAGAATAATGACCATCTAGTTACTTTAAAAATAATAAAAAGTGTGAAATGAGCGCATCAGCAGCATTGAGTAAGCGCTGCGATGAAGCCTGCCGTGAGACAGTTACAGACAAAAAAAGGCAATTAAAAGTAAAGATTTAACTTTGAATAAGAATGAGTTTAAGAAATTTTATTTCGTCGCTGTGATCTAAAACCGAAGAACTACATCACACATGTTTTTTCTCACCCGAACAACACTGGTCAGGTCCTAAGTTGAATATTGCTCGTACCTCTGAGATGGCTCGGCCAAGTTCCTTCTCGATGCTTGAGATATATTTTTTTGTTAGATTTTTTGATTGCCACTGGGCGTTTTCTGTTTCATCGGGCTTTTTTGGAAGCGGCGACAAGCTTAAGGGTTCCACAAGCCGCGTGAAACGAAGCACCATCCGAGATTTACTAGACGGAACGGCATCACGCACTATATAGTGCGTGTCTCCGTGCCCTACTAGATTCTCCGTGGGGTTCGGATCATCGGGAGATTGGATATATTGCAGCGTCGTGCAATCCGTATTATTGGCGACGTAGACGCTACCATACATTTTGAGCCTCTACAATTATGTCGTGGGTTTGCGGCTCTTAGCGCCTTTTATCGACTAAAGCGCTGTCCACACATTTTCGAGTCAGGGCTATCCGAGTTCCGAGTAGTTCGTTTCAGTATTTCCGTCATACCAGGACGACGAGGTGCGACAAAGAAACGTCACCAAATTTCATAGTGCGCAATAGAATATTTGAGACAATGAAGCGGTGACTTCGAAGAGCAGCACGTGTACTCCTATGGAGGAAGGGAGAAGGTGGGATGAGGTCAAAGCGCTCTTCAGAGCATTCGCCATGGTATAAGCGGTAAAAAACGCTGCGTAGCGCAATATATCTACGCAATTGTAGAGATTCAAGAGTATTTACGATTTCTGCATTGCCGATAATGCGTACAGCGCGACGCTGCAATCTGTTCAAGGCATCTAGAAGGTACTTTGCGGTACCGTCCCAGATGTGCGAGCAATACTCCACGCAAGACCGTACCTGTCTTGTTTTGTAAAAAGGCACAACTGGTCAGGCGTAAAGAATCGCCGCACCCTGTTCAGAACACCGAGTTTTCGTCAGGCTGTTTTGATCACGGCTTTGATGTAGTTCTTTTGGTTCACATCCCAGCCAATCGTCATACCGAGCATGTTGATACTGCTCTGCAGGCTTAGAGATGTATAGTCAACCATGAAATTGCTTTATCACTTTTGACAAAAACTTCCATTACAATAAAATTTCGCTAAGGCTCATTACCAATAATAACAAAGTCGTATCTGTCACTTGGTCTTTTAAACAAAAATAGGACTTGTTGTTTTATTTTATGCAAACAAAATTAACTTCTAAGGTGGTGGGTAAAGCAATTTCATTGTCGACTATACCCTGAAGGAAAAGGAATGGTGACTTTTTGTCGTGAACGCACATACCTGGTGTTTTCTTGGCATTGAACTCAACAAGATTATTGGGGCCCCATTTAGATATTATTAGATATATTATTTTAATTTGTCTGGTTATTCAATGGTTTATCGTGAGTATTTGGGGTGTAAACTGGCGATACATTTTGAAGACATATTATAAACTCAAATTCTGAGATATATTTTTTATAAAGTTTGCAATCGTGTCGTGCCTAGTAGGTATATCATTTTTAAATATTATTAAATAATAGATAACATTAGTGGAAACGTAACTTTATGGTATCAAATTTAGCCAGGTGAAACCAGCACTACAAACAAATATACAAGTAGGAAGACCTACCTAACTAAAATTCAGTAAACCTTTTTTAATTTAATATAAATTAAACTTATTGTTATCAATTCTATGAGATAGTTACATGTCTTCATCATCATCATCATCATCATCATCATCATCATCATCATTATCATAATCATCATCCTATACATGTCTTGCCGTAGGTAGGTACCTAAATAGCAAATTTTTTATTTAAACATAACAAATTTTAAACCAAACATTTTCTTAATTTTAGAAAACAAATAAAGGTGAAGGGACGTGTTAAAATCTTTTGTTATTTAAAAGAGGTTTTGAATCGTACAGAAGTTCTCATTACACGTTATAGGTTGCTGGATTCATTTTCTTATAAGTAGGTTAGTGTTACTGAAAGTTGTCGAAAGTCGTATAGGGCGGTAGGGAATGTGTCTCGCCAAATTTCAAAGTAATTGCAGGTCGACTCCTCCTTCCCGCGCTTATTGGCGCTTGGCGTTGGGCGGCACGACTCCACCAATGAGACTGCGCCTTTCCCCACTGCTCAAACCGCTAAGTATTATAAAGATTATGTTTTCTTCATTTGGGAAACCGATTAACTTTTTGAAATAACAGTATTCATGTAGTATGAGCACCCCCTACATCGTAAAGTTGCGTCGAAAGCTAATCGTTAAACGCGATATAGCGCTGACTGAAACTTTTATTGTTCGAACAGTGCTCTACTCTTTTTGAAAGACTGAAAATTGTACATTCAGTTAAATGCTAGTGCGATGAGACCGCCTACACGGGGACATGAAACTTCGCTCCGCTCTGTACGCAACGAGATTTCTGATTTCAGTCAGTCGCTTGGTCGGCATCGACGCGCGTCACTCGCTCCCCGGCACGTTGCGTCGTACATCTGACGCGTAAAACTCGACCACTCGATTTGAGCGCGCTGGAAGGAATTATTTAAAAATGTACACATGAACAATACGAGATATTTTATTTCGAAGGACTGAAGTGATACGTTTTAAAAGTCTTTTAGACGAAGTGCTAAAACTTTTATTGTTTTTTGCAAGAAGGATGTAACCAACTTTTCATTCGCTCATATTAAGGAAAAGTTTTTGAAGGAAGAAGGCATTTATCTTCTAACGCTTCGTATACTCAAAAAGTGGGTAAGTATTAGCAATATAGTTAGAAATGATTGTGAAAGAGCGCATTAAATTTTTATGTGGTAGTTAAGCTTGAAATGGGCTGTTAAACAGTCATTTTTGACAAATCAAACGCTAAACGAATAGACTGTGTGGCTAAAATAAGGTTAAACTAATTTATAAGACACATTAATGGAAAACAACTATAAATAAAAAAAACAGAACATAGACATATGAGGTTAATCGTGTTTCTTAATTTGACTTTAAAGAAACGAAATGAATGTAAACTTCATACTTTTATAAGAAATGGCTATAACCTTAAAAGTATTTTAATATATTTTTAACTATCTCAAATTCTAAGAACCTTTAATTTATATTATTTTTATCGGGGAAATACCTATTTGTTAACACCCGATATTTAAACTTGTAACTAATGGTTGTACTCGTAGATGTCACATTACTAAGCTTTAGTTTAATGTTGCCGTCATTGCTATTGGGTCCTTACCTATGAAATTGACGTTTTTTTTTCTCATTTATCAATAGGTGTATTACTTCTAACACTCAATACCGGCTGTTAATACTATTATACACATTTAATTAAGACTGTTTTAATTTAAAATAATTTTTACATCATCTAATAAAAATGTTGAGAGGCATCTTAACTATGTAAAATTATAAATGCGAAAGTAACTCTGTCTGTCTCTTAACCAATTTTATGAATTTTGGTATAGGAATAGATTGAACTTTGGAGAAGGACATAAGCTACCATTTATCGCAAAAATGAAACTTAATGGGAGTAAATATGGATAAAAGTGTGTATGTTGAATCCCACAATTTTCAAGTTAGAGATATAAAAATTTATATGTATGTTTTTAGTAAGCATGAAAGAGTGTTTCAGCGTTTTTGAAAAAAGGAGATGATTTCAATTATTTTATAGTATTTGTATCTACCTATAGTCTTTTATAGGTGTAGGTTGCCACAAAAGATTGGTCTATGAAATATATCAAGAGAAACCAAAAGTACCATGGGAGGGATGGTAATACTTTTAGCTGATAATTTACACAGACTGTCTGTGAACACTACGGCCACAACGAAAATTGTACACTTTTGAATGATGGTCGAAACAATGTTTGCGATTTAAAACTTTCCATAGTGTAATTCAGTCTCTTAAATTATGTTATACAAACGTTTGTAGTTTGAATAGGGTACCAAAATATGAAATTACTCTTAAGATTAAGAAATATTGAAATTGTGTAAATATCTGTCGCAGGAAAATAATAAAAACAAGGATTTTATCAAAACCCTAAGAGAAATAAATGATCAAATCACAAAGTATGTTAAATAACAACTCCGTTGAGTCATGTTCCTAACATAATTCAGTGATTTGATCAAATTCCTACCGTGATTTTGGGAAATGGATCAAAATAATATCAGAGACATCAACATTATTTATTTGGTGACTTATATCACAGGAAACAAAAATCAATTAAGTAATTCTACTCAAATAAATCATTTACAATTATAGTAGTATTCTTGTAATTTCAAGCAAACTTAGCTTAACCGATGGGACCATTTCGGTAAATATAGGTATTTATTTATTTATGTATAAATAGGTATGTAGCTATTAAAAGAGCTTAAAAGAAAGCAGAGAAGTTTCATTAAAATCAGCATATAGGTTTGAAGGAACAAGAGCGAAAATACAATTTAAACCCGTTTTTCCCAATTCTTTTAGCTTTTGTGGTTACCGCGTATCTGCCAGCCATCTGAGGAGAGCCGCGTCTCCTGGTGAAAAACGGAAAGGGTTTCAATTCTGCCGTACATTTTGTTTTTAAATGGCCAATAAAACCTCGCACTAGGCACCCTGAACACAATACCAAAGGGCCGATTGTTGTTTGCTTTGATTTGAGAATCTGATGATTCCCCAATTCGTAACTCAAACGGGTGCTTTCCGCTTAATTTTTTTTATTATGGCGAAATGGTATATCTATATATAAATAAATATGAAAGGGTTATTTCATTTGTTCATAGCAGATTTTTGTCGCACTATCGCACTTTTGTTGCCAAGGACGGTTAAATATTGTGAGGAGTAATTCTTAGGTGTGAAAGGCGACAGATTAAAAACAGTTCGTCAGAGCATTCCTCACTTTAAACGTTTGATTGCTACTACGTGATACTACGCTGCCACATCCCAGTAAATAAACTCGTGGACAAATAATACGGGTCAGCGACAAAATCCTATGTATCATGTAAATTAATAATGTCACATGCATGAAACTAACTTTATATTGAAGTGAAATTTAATATCGTATGACATAAAACCTTAAATGTTATATATATATTCTTTATTGCACAAAAAACACGCATAGAGAGAACAGTTTACAAACAATGGTGAGCAAAAGTAGACTTATCTCTAAAAGAGATTTCTTCCAGCCAACCTAAGGTGGAATCGGAGGTTCGAGATCGTTTAAAAGGAAGCGATAAAAGTGCAAACAAAAATATCTCAAATAAAAATAACAATATTAGGTACAATACATGTACTACAATATTATTAAAAACTACATAAACATACATAATAATACTACATAAATATGATCATATACAATAGTAATAATAAACATTTATATAATATAATATAGTGCCTATCATTGTGATGATATAAGTGACAGAAAGTGATCCTTGACTTTCTTTTTAAAGGATATAATAGACGAACTATCCTGGATGTTCGTAGGAAGCCTGTTCCATAGCTGCGCTGCTTTGACTTCAAACGAATTTAAGAGGAAGTTGGTATTGACTTTAGGCATCTCAAGCGTTTTTGTTATACAAGCACGTCTTGAGCGGCAAGGTGGGGAAAGGAGTTGGAAACGGGAACGAAGGTACGAAGGAGAATTAGGGTCGTTAAGGATGTTATAGAGATTGGAAAGGATTTGCACATTACGGCGATGTGTGATCGGTAGCCAATTTAATTCACTACGAAAGTGAGAAATATGGTCATACTTTCGTAAGCCAAAGATAAAACGTATGGCTAGATGGGTACTACGTATTTTGAAAAATTAACAAAGTTCGAGTTTTACTTTTGCTTGTTTTCTCACTTTTGTTTTCAATCTGTCAAATCAAAATGATAAAAGGCAGTCAGTCATCATGGTCTTTCACGGTCATTATTGAATTACTATCATGTAGCTAACGCCAGAAGAATGTACACGTATCGTCACTATGCTAGAAGAAGGCAGAAGTCGGAGAACTACAGCGAGAGTAACAGGCGTGTCACTTTCTACGGTGAAAAGAGTCGTGCAACGTTTCCGAGAAACTGGGCTCAACATTAGAAGACCAGGAACCGACTGACCGAGATGTACGGCTTGTGAGGATCGATTTATTGTTACGACCATGCTCTGAAATCGACACCTCACGGCAGTTGTAGTAACAAATCAATTTCGAGAGACCCGAAGAGACGAGGTAAGCGAGCGGAACTATTAAGCTGCGGCTCCAAGAAGTTAATTTGACCCCACATAGACCCGCAAATGGCCCAAAACTTGCAAGGGAACATAGAGTAGCAAGATTACGTTATGCCCGCGAACATGCACAATGGGCAATGAACGAAGAATGGACAAGAGTAATGTTTTCTGATGAATCTAGATTTATGCTCTATGCACAGAATGGGCGGCGAAGAGTTTACCGACGGCCAGGGGAACGTTCCAGCTTGTTATGAGGAAAAAGTACCTTTCGGCGGTGGATCTGTTATGGTTTGGGCTGGAATCTCTTTAGAGAGTTGTACGGACTTAGTGCTGATAGAAAATGGTACGCTAACTAGTACAAGATATGTAGAAGAGATCCTTAATAAGAATGTCGGCCCATACTTGATTAATATGAGTGAAAATTCCATATTTATGCATGACAATGCTAAGCCACATATAGCTCAAATTGTAAATCAGTATTATCAGGACGTTGGCATCAAATGCATCGACTGGCCCTCGAGAAGCCCGGATCTAAATCCGATTGAGCACGCTTGGGGCAAGTTCGGAAGGCGTGTGAGAAATCGGTACCCCGCCACAGCTGCACATAGAGATCTGAAACTGTTATGCGATGTTACGGGATATTGTTCCATTCTTCCACTAACACACAACTTAATAAACAGCATGCCCAGTCGTCTGGCAGAGCCCGTGGAGGCAATACAAAGTATTAATATGGCTTTTCCAAAAATTTGAGTTAAGAACAACATTTTATTTTTAATAATTGAATTAAAATCGGCGATATCTTTGGTAGAATGCATGCAATGCAATGCGTTGCGGCTACAGAAGAAATAAAAAAAGACATTGGCGCGAAATCTTTACAATTTTTCTCTAATTGCAAATTGAATTGGTAGTGACCGTAATTAATTTTAAAATAGTGAAAATGTCAAGCCATAAATCTGCCCAATACAAAGACAAATAGGGAGAGGAATTCGTTATAAGTGGAGAATTTCTAAAAATTGTCAAAGCCTACCAAGATTTACGGCCGAGTGGATTGGATTATTTTATTTTCTCGCAATCGTAGTGAAAATTATAGTGTAACACACGGCGCTAAAAACCCATTAAAACTCGGCTTCTATTTACTCCCTCGCTAAAGCTCGGGAGTAAAACTACCTCGTATATAATGGGTCATTTTAGCTCCTTGTATAACAATCTACTATTCCACCATTTTGTGTCGATATTATTAACTATGAAATTATCTACAACATACAGTTTCATTCATGCTGCTAGCTCTATTATTTTAAGAGATATTCTAATTTTTCGTATCGACCCGTATTATTTGTCCACGAGTGTACCATTGCGGAGGGTGGTAGTGGTATTCATCATCAGCTCATTTATATGTCCCCACTGCTGGGGTACGACCCTTCCCTATGGATGGATAGGAAGAACGGGCCGTAAACCACCACGCGGGCTCAATGCGGATTGGTGGTTGTTAACGACTGCTAATGCAGCCGGAACCAACGGCTTTACGTGCCTTCAGAAGCACGGAGGAGCTCGAGATGATAAAGTTTTGGTCACCCATCTGATGACCGGCCTTTACGAAAGTTGCTTAACCTCAGCACTCACAGACCGGGCTCGTTAACCACTGCGCCATCGCGCTCCTCCGAGTAGTGGTATTAGTCAACTGCTAGGTATTACAGTAATAGCAGTACCTAACTGGTAGAATATAACATTTGTAAGTTACCCGCTTTTGTATCAATACAACTAGTTGTTGTTAACACAAACCAATGTAAACAGACAAACAAATAAATTTAATTTCATTTCATTCAAACAAAAACTTCAAAAGTCGATAAAAATAAATCTGTAGCAGTAACTTTTCTTAAAAATAGCAATCAAATAAATTCAAATCGTTAAAGCACTACAGTTTTATTAACATTGCTTATAAATCCATACCTAGGGTTTTTTGTATTTTTGTATGTTAACGAAGGTAATTTCAATAAAAATTTGTAAATATCTTTAAAATATGTAGTTCTGGGCGTTGCTAGGCGTTGTCGTCGCAGTCTAACCTGAAGCAGCAGGCCGATTCTACTAAATAACTGCAACTACACTGCAGCGTCGCGTGTGTCAAAATGAGCAAATTTTGACGTTTCGGTATTCTGTTATGCAGCGCTGCTGCCGTAGTGTTGCAGGGACGGAGAAGTAACGCAAATAGGTATTCCACTAACAAAACTGCACTACACCTGCACGTTTACTGCAAAATAATCGTATTCCATTAAAATATTTTGACATTTGTGTAGTAATGACAGCAGTATTGGTGCAGTTTTTGTGCAGGTTTATTGAAGTAAATCGTGAGCAACTTTTGCACAGCGTATTATAAGCATTTTACGTATTTAGCGTATTGTAGCATTAGTTCTTTTAGTTTTATTGCAGGATTCGTGCAGCTGTAGTGTAGTAGTCGCGCTGTTGTAGTGTAGTTGTGGTGCAGAGAATTTTAATAGAACACGTCTATTTTACGTTTATTCCAGAGGATGGGCAGCAGCATCTCTCTGAAGTTACCCTCAACCTACTGCGATCGCCAACCCGCCTGCCAAGCATGGCCATTACGGCAAATACCCCTCATATCCTTGGGGGAGGCCTTTGTCCAGCAGTGGACGTCTTTTGGCTGAGATGATGATGAGATGACGTCTATTTCCATGGCACTACTCCTAAACGCGACAAATGACAGGTGTAAACGTGCAGTTGCAGTTTTTTAATAGAATTGACCTCCAGGCCAGGCGCACCCCGCGGTTTAGGTATGAAGCTACAAGTAGCCGGCGGCGGGTCCTTTTGAACGGACCAATTTCAGAGGGCTGCCACGTGCCGGCCGGGTAGCACTTTAGCAACATTCGTTCGATTTCTCACTTATTTCGACTCACTCACGCGCCGCGCCGCGTTCGCGTATTGTCGTGTCGTTCATTCGCACATTTATGATATTTATTTAACCAAAATGAAGGCATATTGCATTGCAATGGGCTGCCTTAGAAATAATAATAATAAAAAGGATCCCAACCTAACGTTTTTCACACTTCCAAACGACATCGAAAGCTAAGAAGAATGCTTGTCTACTTATAGGTAAGTATCTATCTTACCTAGTTAGTATTTAGTGTTCCGGGTACTTGTCTTATTTGCTAAACAATCTTCACCCAACTATTTACTTATTGAAACCTTTGAAACCTACATACATACTTACGAAGCTGTTTGCTAAATAACTAAATACTCGTAGGACTAGTAAGGTTTAACAACTAAGTACCTAACTATCTACATAGTATCTGTACTTTAGGATAGGTACCTTCCTACCTAACTACTAAAACCAAAAGTTGACTTTTGTTATCTATATGTCTCCCGTATTTACGTACCTAGGTTCCTAGTTAGATTTTTAATTATTATAGTACATATAGCTAGTTTGATATGTAGATACTTACCCACTTACAAACTCTTTTAACGGCAACGGTACGGCAGCATAAAGACGGCCTCAAAGTCAACATGTATAGGTAGTCTGATGTGGCGTTGACTGTACTTACATACCTAGCCTAGGTTTATTTGAAACGTACCTAATTTGTTCACAATTAAGTACACATTATAAACACAATAACTTGTAATAAATTAAGTATCCAGATTAATTAATATTTATAAGAAGACAACCCTGAAGTCGTTAGAAGAGATAAGAGCTACGCGATAGAAAGAGAGGCAACTGTTAGGTGAATATAACTGTAGTGAAGGGAGCGGTGTGCAACCTGAATTGCAGTTTATTGTGTCTAAGCAAGAGTCGCTATTTATTTAAATGACTTTGCGGAGTGCATCTTCTGTACTTGACTATTATGTATTCTGTGCCTGTAGCTTTAATTTTGATTAATATAAGTCGTCGTCAATAGGATTGAAGCCAATTAGCCAATTATTACTATTAGCCTTGAGATACAAATCTATAGGGCAGTCGGATGACTGCTTTACCATGTAACCATTTTATTATTAGTGATTTTAAAAGGATCATTAGAATCAGATCAGAATCAGAATCAGAATGTTATTTATTACTGATGAATGTAGCTTCGAGCTAGCTCAGGTCACATAGACTTACCATATAGGTAGGTTGATATTTAAATGTTATGTTTGGAATTTGGGTATCACAACATCCTTCGTCATTGGTCTGCTGAAATACGTCCACTGATGCACAGTTGCACACCGATATTAAGGATTTTCACAACGACTGATCGTGCGCTACCAGCGTTATTTGCCAGATTATCACCATTGAGCAAGTAATCTGATTATCATAAAAGCATAATTGCGTGTATCTTTCCATTAATATTTAAATTTCTATGCGTAAATGTTTTGGAACAACACTTTGGTCATACGTAAATATCTTCAAACAGTAAAAGTTCATAAAAAAGTGAAATAAACTGGAAATCACTTTTCGATAATCAAAAAATATTTATAATTAGCCTAGCAAGTTTTTTCTGAGAGTACATGTTGTATAAAATACTGTTAAGTAAAGTTTTTAACATATGAATGAAATAAAATAAATCAAGTAACGCAAATTCGCCTGGCGGAATAACTTTCGCGTCCGTACCTATATCGAGCCTGTGTGCGCTCCGCGTGAGCAAGTAGCACAAGTTATGCTCAGCTCAGTACAATCGCACTTATTATTACATATGCCATGAAGAATATAGCGCTTAGACGCATAACTTTTGAATTGATATTTTGCATCCACAATGTTATACCAACACTTAAAATTGCACTTGAAAAAAGACAACTGCCTCAAACTTGGTAGGATACTAACCCACGAACTTATGGTAAATAGCGTATTAAAAAGCACATTAAAAGTCGACCAGATTGCTAAAGGTTGTGAATTGGAGTCCCACTTGAGTCAGTCGTCTTTTCAAGTACAAATTTTAGTTTTCGAGCACTAGTCTAATTCCCTGCTAAGGCATCTTTATTTATTTAGAATCATTATATGTTTTTGGAATTTTATTGTTGTAGTTATGTTGTTTTAAAATAAACGTATAAAGTTACGTCTTTTTTTCGCAGTGGCCAACAGCACAGATGGGGCAGGCCTCGACAGGGAGTGCGATGAGGTCGCACGGCTGACGCCGAACTTACACGCGCGATCCTTCATCATGAATGATATACCAGTGAACACGTATACTGTGGACACGCGAAGAATGCAATTGTACTCGCATCCTCACGTCCATCCCACGGTAAGTAAGATAAATAGTTAGCTTTTTTTATAATTTAGTGACCAATGATCCCTCATTAACGCTAGTATCAATCATGCCTCAATATGTTGTTGCGTATTGAGGTAAAATTTAAAAGGGTATCCTTTAAAATAGATATAAAGTGTCAGTTCAAAAAATAATTCATAAGACCATTTTATTCATCTATAAAAATATTAGATTTGTACACAAATACCCGCGTCACGCAATTTTTGGCATAAAAAAGCATGATATTGACATATTTAAAAATGAAATTGCATATTTATATAAGAATATCTTTCATTTTAAGGCGACGCATCGCTAAACAATAAATCTCATACGGAGCGTTTGCACCCCGTACCATAAGAAAAGCTGTTTTTTTTCCTTCAAATTAAAACTACAAATTATTTAAAAAAAAGTGTGTATTAAGACTAATCTACTAAGAACATTTAGATGCTTAAATCGGTCTGGTTTGCCTTTAAAATGCGAATCTATGTTTTAAAAGAGGTTACTTTGATATTTTTTCTCTGTTATAAAAGTTGAAAAATCGTGTTTCTGCAACTAACAAAATGAAGTCAATTAAATGAAAAATAATGTCATCAAATATCACTTTCATATGTTTTGTAATTGTTGGGAAAAATCAAGATCACCGCCACGAAAATTTTCAATGCGTCGCCTTAAGATCAATGATATTTAGATAAATGTATATACAAAGTTTACTCAATTAAATAAGAAAAAATACATTAAAATTTAAAAGGAACACTGTATATTAATGTCGTAAATTATCTTCAGTTTTTTTTATCTGTCTTAAGTAATGAGTTAAATAACCGCAAGAACGAGTTACCATATCTCTTGTATTGCCCGGTTACCAATGATCCGAATTGCTTTCGACTTTTTAAAGGCTTCGGAAGTCGATCGAATTAGTCCGATCTATTGTCGTGTGGTGGCATAACAATTGTAATTATGAAATTGTAATTATTAGATTGATGATACTGATAATGAATGTGTAATGATTATGAAAAATATTTAAACAAAAGGTACCGATTGATTAACTTAAAAATGTATAACGACAATACTGTTTAAAACAATTAAATTCGATGAAAGCACGATTTATAGTTTCTGCCGACAATAACAATAAATTAACGAACGATGGAAGTGTTGCGTTTCCAATCGGCGAGTGCCATTTGATCCACCTCCTTTCAAGTATAAATTCACACGAGCAAAACGTTTTGGTAAAACCAAGTAACCAATGTAATCTATATATTGTGTCCTTACAAAACTCAATACCGGCTGTTAATATTATTTATTTATACACATTTAATTAAGACTTACTTAGGCTTCAATGATTTTTTAGAATTGTTTGACTTCTTTTTTTTAGTGGAATTGACCTTTTGTTTCATTGTAGCTTTAAAGGGACTTGATTTTTTTTTCTTTTAAGGGCTGCTGTATTAAGTTAGTGAAACAAACACACTGCCCTATAATTTTTATAGTGTTAACATAAACATATGCTAAATAAATTTAAAAAACGTTAGTATGAAAAATATAATTTTATTAAAAATCTTCATACAAAACGTCAATTTCATAGGTAAGGACCTAATATTAAACTAGCTGACCCATGGCGTACTTCGTATCGCTTTGACAGTTCCTATATCAACAATACAAACAAATCGTTTCTATGACAACAAAACAAACAAATCGTATGTTTCACAGCTAGAAACATTTTGTATTGGAAAATTAAACAAAATTTGGAGTGAACCTCCCTTATCACTTAGGGGTATAAAAAATAATTATAAACCTTTTTTTAGACCTACCGCATATACATATAAAATTTCATCAAAATCGGTCAAGCCGTTTTGGAGGAGTATATCCACTAATACTGTGACGCGAAAATTTTATACGGGTGGAAAAAAAGACCGTGGTTGGAGGAAACCTTAATACCCTTAATATTGATGATGGCAGATTTTACTGAAAGGAAACATTCCTTTATTTTCAAAAATAATTATAACTGCATTTAAAGATAAAAAAAAATCATAATATAAGTGATTTATTTTCTTTATATAGATAGTAAGTAAGCTTTACAATAAAAACATTTTTTTCTTGGTCTTTCCTTAATTTAAGATACTAACTATGTTGTTTAAAAGGAATTGATCCTTATGAATGACTCTTTCAGTTGGTATCACATAAAATACAGGATGTTTTTTTTCACATTTCACCGATTCGATTCCCGGCTCAAGCAGCTGATTTTTTAAAAATCTTTAAAAGCAGTTTTAATTATTTTTGAAAATTAAGGAATGTTTTCTTTCAGTAAACTTTGCCATCATCAATATTAAGGGTACTTTTCCTCCAACCACGGTCTTTTTTTTCCATCCTGTATATTAGAAGATAAATTAAACTTACAAACTGCAACATTATTATTTGTAACAAAATGTTTCTTTACTTAAAGTAAAAGAAATCTATAAAGTAAAAAGATCGTAGCAAAGATATAAAGGAATAGCTTTTGAATGTCATTAAATACATCATACATAATTTTAATTAAACGTGTTGTTGATCTCGACATGACGTTTTCTTTAAGAACTTGTTATCGTAGCTTCTAAAGTTTGTTATCAAAATTGTCTTCGTCACTGTCAATTACATCACCGACCTTGTTTATTTGACTTTTATTCTTGCAAGCATATCTATATAATATTTTAAAGACATAATTATTGTTAGATAAAAGGTTTTCTCGCCAACAACGTGATTTTTAAGTAAGCAAAAAATACATTTTATTTTTAAACCAACAAGAAAATGATCTTTATTCTGTATAGAAAAGTTTCATTGAAAAAGTGTTTGTTAAACATATTGACAAAGTGGGGCAACGGGGAATTATGTAGGGCTATTTACGTAGGTTATGTTTGTAGCGGACTATATACCCACTTCATTCGAGTTGTTGTAATATTATTTATCATGCATGATAGGACTAACTAAGAAGGTTGTAAGCGTTGGTAATACAGTTATTTATTAATTTTATAGGAGATATATTTTATACTAAATATATACAACCTTATTTTTAGTTTATACGAAAACCGAAACACGGGTCAAATATTTTCATTTAAAGAATCAGTACAAAAAATATTTAAATAATATCTTGAAAACTTACGAAGTTACAAGCTTTTTGTGCTGCCCCGTTGTGTGTTTTTAGTAGGGTATAATTTATTTAAGATTTTGTAAATATTATTTGGTTAAAATGTAACATGATATAAAAAATATTGAAATCGATTCTATTACTGATTCTGAACAAACAGTTTTCAGGTTTCGTATACATTAAAAATAACATTGTATAAGTAGGGTAGGAACCTTATATATTTCTAGTAATTTTAAACACTTATTAAGATTATAACGAAATGACATCGAGCACGTTTACTGCCCAAAAATGGCTACTGTAGATATCGGAGAACGATACAGTAGGGTGCAGAAATGGAAACGTGAATTTATGCAATGTGACCAGCTGCGGCCTAGATAAATAGCTTTACCAAATTAAATGTTTTAGTTCAGTTTGGTAAAAGTACTACATAGCTTATTGTCTACAATACTATGAATCTACTAAAATTACTGTTATAAACACAACCAATCAACTACCAGTTTTTCTATTGCTATACCTTTTTTATACAAGGAGTAATCCATCTTACGGATATCAGTGGGCCTGGGGAAGCTTGCTGGCTATGTGGTGATTCTCCTCCCAGCCTCCAAGTCAAAGCCAGACAGTCCAAGCCAGACAGGGATTCGGAAGATCGGATCTGTTCTGCCGTAAAAGAAAAATAAACCAAAAAACATACTTTTATATTTGTAGTATTATTATTATTGTTATAGTATATCTTCTCTAGCGTCGTGGCTGGTAACGGGCCCACTAATATAATTAAAACTTAGACATACTCATAAAAATCTCTACTACTCGTACTAGAGATGATTTGGTTTGTGTTCGCTATTTCTTAAAACCATTTTAGTTTATTTCAAAATGTTAATACCTTTTACGAATGAAAAAGCTGAACGAATATTGTTTTGTGACATATATTCGTGGTGTGCTGTAATAATTGAACTGTGACTGACCTTACGTTACGACATGCATATTTTTATTAATCCATACTTATGAATAATTTTATTATTAACAATAAGCATTATAAAGACACGTCTAGTGGCGCTATTTATGAAAGTTGAGTAGGTACGTACCTAATTTAGCTTGACCGGCTGTATTATCAAATTGTCCCTGACTTAAGTTCATCGCGAACTGAACTACTGATTGTCAATAAGATATCAAGCACGTATTTACATCTTAGTATTGTTAAAAATTAATGATGAAATATTCATACAGTAACATGAACTGAGAATTTAATGACAGAGTTATGAGCATAACAATGTCACCAATAACGTAGACCCAACCGAATGCGTATTAAATTGAAGTATATGCACATAAGCATACAGACAAAATATCTAAAATATTTACGTAAGAAGTTATTTTTATGTGAAGAATCGTAGGAATTATCTTATCGGGTTATTAATTCATTTTATAATGTGCAGTATTTATTACATAAACATTTGCTAACTACACTACAATTTAGTAGTACACAAACAATATAAATCTTAACTCATAAAAGGTTCAACCAATACTTTTGAAATTAAATTGTTATAGAAATCAAAACAATACTATATCGCAAACGCTTTGTTTCAAAGTCGTCAAACATCAACTCCTGAATGGTTTTGATAAATTATTGCTCATTTTGAACGTAAGAACATAAACAAGTCAGCGAATTGTTGTGCCAAGGCAGAGTTGATGTAAATGTTGCTATGCCTTACAAACATATTTTCGGAGGGATTTTTGCTGTTCACTGCACATAACTTTGAATGCGTCACTGTACTGCTTATGGAGCGAGAACCTAATAGTGTATGACCCAGGTTTATTTTAATGACGCACGTATCCCGTTATCCTATCTTAATATTATAAGCGAAAGTGAGTTTATTTTTTTGTATACGCATCCACGCGTAAGCTAATAACGATTTGTTTGTTTTGTTGTCATAGAAAATGTCAAAGCGGTACTAAGTCCGCCGGGTCAGTTAGTTTTTATCTATATTATAATAATGACTTGTCCTGACTGACTGATTCATCATCGCCGAGCTGAAACCGCTGAAGCTAATAAGATGAAATTTGGACTGTAGGTTAAGTGAGCGACGTAACCAGCCACTAAGAAATGATTTTACGGAAATCAAACCCTAAGAAGGGTGAAGTTTTGTATGAAAGTCCATGAGTTTTGAAGTAAAATACATGAAAATTGGAATTTGGCTTTTAAAAAAGAAATAAACAATGACATGTCTCAGGAATTTTGTTTATTTTCCTTTAAAGGAGTAAAAAAGGGGAGAAGTTTTTTTTGGGGAATTCGTTATTTTTAAAGAAAAAACTATAAAAATGAATACCGAGTTACAACGGCCGGGGTCACTCACGGGCTGACATCGTGACAACAGTCAATCCCCGTTTAAATTTTTTGTTTAACTGTGGAACGCGAGAGTTTAGAAGTGTATATGGTGGAGAATGCCTCAGGCATTAAGTCTGCCATGTAATATTTATGTTGCAAAAGTTTAAATAAAATAAAAAAATAATAATATTAAGGAATAAATTATGATAAATTAAAAAAAACAAATGTTTGGTGTTTTGTTATTTTTTATATTCCGTCATCAATTCATCATTCACAGCGCTCCATGCTTCTTTCACTCATATACCATATACCACATCCTCGCACACTTAAGTACAATAAGTTAGTTATTTTTTTCTACCCTACAAATTCCCTAGAAATAATTTATATGGCAAAACAACGTTTGCCGGGTCAGCTAGTAATTAATATAAAGCTACCTCGACAGATGCTACCTCGGTAGATTTTGCAGTCTAGTTTAGTTTAAGTATAACAAGTACGATTATGACGATCGGATCTTATGACAATTTATACGATGCTTATACTTCTTCTTCTACTTCCATATAATTACTATGAAACTTTGTAAGTTTCATAGTAATTATATGGAAGTACATAATTTAATATGATAAAAATCCCTGTGCTCTTTGAGAGAAAGGAGATTGTCATTAGTTACTTATTAGATTTAAAAAACTGTCGTAACAATTCCACAACTTTGTGGTTTTTAAGCAGCTAGCGCTGTAGGTTGTGCTCTGCGAACACGCTCTACTCGTAGTATAAATTTCGTTATTGTAGTTTGTGATTTTTTTGGATATAGATGTAGACCGTAATACTTGGCCACATTTAGAAGATTCAGCTTCGGATGATTTTATTGTCAATTGATAAATGCGTAATGTAGGTAAGTGGCTATGATTTTTAATTTTATTTCTTTCATAACTATTTTTATAAACAACTTCCTGAATTTAGATAATTTAAAAAAAAATCTATGCATTAGTAAACTAACTTTGGACCCGAAAGGCTCTGCTACATCTATTTACCTAACATCCTTTTTTGTCTTTAAAAACTATAGCGTTCTTCGGTTTAAGTCTTACGATTTCAAATGGTTCTAGTATTTTTATTTAATTTGCTTAATTTTCGTTGGACAATTAGAAACAATACAAGTATTCTTTCGGTTCACGAACTTGAGAGGCATATTGTAAAGAAAATTAAAGGAAAGTAATTACTAAGTTTAAGAAGAGAGACTGAAAGTCTTTTTCGCACTTAAGCTGTAATATAGCTAAAAAACAAATTTTGATTTTTATACATTATTTCTATCAAATTAAATTAATTTATTTTATTGGTGTATGTTTATATATTTTCGGAGAGATTTTTGGAGGTAGGGATTTATTCTTATATATTCTATGAAATTGCCGTTTTTTTCTCACTTATTAATAGGTGTATTACTTCTAAAAGTCAGTACCGGTTGTTAATATTATTATACACCTTTAATTAGGACTATGTTACTTAGGCTTCAGGAATAACAATGATTATTAATTTTGGATCTTTATCGCCGAATTTCAACTTTTAAATTTTTTTGTTCACGGAATTGACCTTTTGTTTCATTGTAGCTTTGAAGGGTCTAGATTTGTTTTCTTTTTAATGTCTGCTATATTTGGCTAGTGAAACAAACACACTACCTACTCTACAATTTATAGTGTTAACATAAATAGATGATAAGAAAATTAAAAAAACGTTTGTATGAAAATATAATTTAAAAAAAAATCTTCATACAAAACGGCAAAACGGTAAGGACCTATTATTTTGATTTATTAACGTTTGTGCGGTCGAGGTAAATGAAGTGAAGCATAGAAGAGTTGCGGATTCAAATCCCGCATCGGCACAAATAATCATATTTTTATGATCTGTGTTCGATTCATTTGTATGTGTTATTTCTTTTCAATTTTGTGTTATCCGTAATCTAGTACCAACAGTGTAAACTACGCTACGCTCAATTCTAAATAAATTGATTTACGACATGAATTACAGCCGCTTTTTTATTATAAATAGCTTAAGCGACGGTTGATGTGGTCACCCTGGCAGGCGACGATGACGTGCTCAGCTGGCGCAGCGTGCGGCTGTTATATGACGCCGTAATTCGACCAGCTCTGTGATAAACGCGAAAAGTATTGCATTTATGAACGCTTGTTGTTGCTACCGTGCACTTACCATAATCATTCTACAATAAGTCTTTTGTTAGAGGCCGTATACTTAAAGCAAAATCACCAATCCTAAATCTTTATTTTACTTTTCATTCTGCACGTTTTCTTCCTTGAAATAGTAGTCATCTTTAATTTCATCCTCTCTAAGGTATGTGGGCTCCATCTTTTAACACTTACCTAAACAGTGTAATATGGGAATCCGGTATGACACTGACCGGGTGTTTTTTGAGTGGTATCTATTTACTTTAATTATTATCGTTATTGATTTATAATGAGTTGTAGGAAAAAAATTATGGACCCATAATTTAGAATAAATACTCTACCTTTCTTGTTTATATAAATAACTTGAATATAGTACGATAATGCCACTATTTAAATCACCAACATAAAAAAATACAAAAAAATAATATTTTTTATTTACCTACATATTTATTTTGTAATCATATAAAAGTTGACTTACAGTTTAATCTTCAATTGAGCTTTATTTATACCAAATTTAATACACAAGACACTTAAAACACAAACACATCATGCCTCAAACACTTTTTCACAGTAAACACGTTTTATATACAAGGTATCGGATGACACTAAAACGACACTGACGTTTGACCTATATTTTTTTCATAGACTTACTATTTTAACGCGCGAAGCCTATGCTTCTAAAGCAGTCTATTCACGCATGAACGCATTGTAAGACAAAAACACTCTTAAAACGTACTAATAAGGCCGGGAATAGAAGGTATTATTTCATACCGGAAGACCACTTTAACACAGTTACAGTTTTTTTATACCGAAAAGCCGACAACCCACTGTAGAGAGGATTTTGTAATTTATCTATCATCATCATCATCATCGGCCTATATTAGTCCACTGCTGGTCATAGGCTTCCCCTAATGAGCCTATAATTTATCTATACTTTCGTTTTATTGTAGACACGGTTGTTCAAATCAATAGTCATTCCTTAAGACCTCCTCTATCGACTACTGCATTGTGATTATGTATTTCAAGAGAATTTACCGGATGCTATTCCTGGTTGTGCTAAAGGTAATGAGGATTTAGGTTAGGTTAGTTAAGGTTAGTACATTTCTTGGTTAGGTAGCACAACATTCGAATGTAGTTTTAACCACCTCAAAAAACCATAAAATATACTAACGTGGTTAAAAAAAAAACCCGGTTGGGACCAAAATTGGTCTCCACTTGTCCTATATTCCAAGAAAGCCTGAGCCTGTGACGTTCATTGAACTTCACCATTGTGGTGGTTATTTCACTTGAACTAATAGGTATATTTTACATTGTCACCATCATAAAATAAGCAGTTAAGCAAGAATACCATAAAATCCGTGTCTACAAAATCGTAATCAGGCCGATCTTGATGTATATGAGCGAAGCTTGGACCTAGTGGCAGATAGAAAATGCTGCGAAATATCCTTGGAATAACAAAAAGTGAAAACGACCAATAGAGGAGATTATAGAACAAGGAAATCGAAGAGCTAGTGTCCGTCACTGACATCATCAGAAGAATCAAGTTAGCCAGACTCCGTAGGCTTGGACACGTAGAGAGAATGGGAGAGCATCGGGCAGAGAAGAAAACCTACATGCGACGGTCAAGCTGGCGTTTGTTAGTTGGGCGTCCTAGGTATCGCTGAAAGGGTGAAGTAGAAAAAGATCTACAAGGGCTCCAGAGCGACCATCAGTTGTCTAAAAAGGCACAAAGTAGGGAACATTGCCGTCTTGTTGTGTCGGAGGCCAAAATCCACTACGGGGCACTGAGCCAGCGGAGTAAGTAAGTATCATAAAATAAACAGTAGTAGAAAAGTAGTAGCGCGAGAACACGATGGAGATCGACGTTAACAACGAGTATATCGCCCCTTGCTTGACACCGAGCAAAAATCTACTTTGGGGAGTCAAGGAGCTCAATGTGAGAGGGAGCGGCGGGCGTGGGCAAAAACAAAATTAGTGCAGCACTCATAACAGGGCAGTTAAACTTTATTCTAGAGGATATTTTATTTATATAAGAAATGAACACTGGCAGATTGCAGTCGTCTCAAGTAATTACTATATAATGTTTTAGATGATGAGACTAAACGGCCATCCCAATTAAGCGAATAGAAAATAATGATTAATTAAATTTACAAAGTATTTTTTAAAGACATACTCTAATACTATCTATCTTATTTTTTCAAAAGAAAAACTTACTGAATTCTGGTTTTATTAAATAAAGGTAAAAAAAACACCAGTAGACACTAACATAACTAAAAAAAAAGTAGAGTTGAGGGTGCTTCGTCATCAAGTAGGTACCTATGTCTTCTATTACTTTTCTGAATTAATATAAGACATGTTAAGCAGGCTTAGACAAAGTAATATTAAAAAACCGGCCAAGTGCGTGTCGGGCCACGCGCAGTGTAGGGTTCCGTAGCCCATCTCAATAGCGGACTCTGAGAAGAGGGCTTTTATGAACATTTATTTAACGATTTAATTATACTTAAATGTACATACTACCGGTTTCACACACCTGACAACGTTATATAAGTAGTTCCCAATGAGGAATTTGTACTGCGCCAAGTACATTTTATAAGTTGGTCGACTATTACTCGTAAACTTGTAAAGCCTACTTAGCTGTGATAGTTTTCCTTTTAACTTCGTCATATATACAACTACCGTGAATTTTTTCACGTATCAAATAACAACCATTTGGCTGGCACGGAGGGCGGGACACTTGACTCTAACAAAATTTTGTTCTTTAAAGCTTAATAGTTCACAAACGGATGCCTCAATCAAAAAACTGTTTTCACAAACACGCAATATTTTTAAAATTGCTATCCAACGACACCCGACATTTAAGGGTAAACAAGAAAAGAAAATTACACCCCTACTTCACGTGTAGGAGGTAAACTAAAAAAAATATTTTTCAAAATTTTACTTTACCATTTTGTCGGCGTGAGTTTATCCATGCCAAATTACAGCTTTCTAGTATTAAGAGTCTATGAGCTAGACTGGGGTCAGACAGACAGACAGACAGAGACAGATAGACGGACATGGCGAAATTATAAGGGTTCCTTGTTGACTACGGAACCCTAAAAACGATAGCGAAGTTAGAAAAGAATAAAATGTATGGGATTGACATAAGCCGCGCTAAATCACGTGGTCAATCTTATGTCAATCCCATACATTTTATTCTTTTCGAAATTCCCTATCGTTTTCTTAAGGTTACTTTGGCTAAGCCATCAGAACCTTTTACCACTGTTTAAATTAAATTAAATTTAAGGAATTGAATTAGACAATTAGTTTGTTAGGAAAGCAATAGCTAGTTAAGTATTAAATGACCTTACTGATTTTACTTGACTGTCTTTAGCTTTGTACACAACGACTACAGATTAGCCGCCTTAGTAACAAATAAGCTTTACTATGATAATGTAGCTGGCTGTTATTGGAGGATTGGACCAATTTGCTGAATCTCCGTTGACCGAGAGTAACAATTAACAAATAAGATAATGGTATTATAAAAATAGCATGTCAAATAGTGTAAAGTACATTTATAAGAATTATTGCACACGGTTGCAACATAATGACCTCAATAGCGTGAAGCGTAATAGTAAATAATTAATGTCAATGTTACATTTGTGAAGAAATTGCAAATTGTTCACGTTACGGCATACTCAGCATTATAGTTATCTGCCAATACAACGCGAGCACATGACAGTCGTGTATGCGGCGCTGCATGCCGCATTACAGTGTAACTGTGCTACGAAAAGCAAATAAAACGCTAACTTGTCAGAAAACAATAAAGCATTCTTAGAGTACAGTCGATAACCATAGCACTATAACAATCCTTATTCAACAGAATTGCTATTTATGTTCTACAGAGCCCCAACTTTAAAATCTAGCATTGTATTAATAAATTGTAGTCACATCGGCTCACTGATTTTAATTTGGGATCGGAATGATGACTGTATGAAACGCAAAACTTTGTTGAAATAAATTATTATAGGAACAACAATTTTGTGCATTAATTTACTTTAATCTCGTTATCCTCATTATCAGCCTTTAAAAGGGGCTCACACCATATGGAGAATAGCACAATAGGAGATTGGGTTTACAATTAACCTCGCTACCGGCTGCTTCTACTACTTAAATATATATTTTTTAATTAACTTATGGTTGTGAACTAAATACTACAATTGCGTGAGGGGATACATTAAAATTAACCGCAGAAATTTATCAAAACAAAACGTAATTTCGGGTGTATATTGGAACACCTAATTTATTATAGCCCTAATTGTCATTGGCGTACAAACTATATGATTAACATTTTTTCGCTCAATTTTCACTTATCCTATACTGGTATCTAAATTAGTTCGTCTAAATTTTGGTTGCCGTAATTATATTTCGACTATCAGTGTAACACCTACATAATAATTTTGAATAGCAAAGTAGGTATGCAATACGCAACTAGCAAACTATTTTTCTTCCGGCCCCTTTTTTCTGCTCGCTTTGCTCGCTCGTTCGACCAAATGCAATTAGCAGCAATCATTTTTGGCGAGTCAAAGGGCACCCCGCAATTTCATAAATAGGGCTTAACACGTGAAAACCACTATGCATTAAGCCGTAACCGCGGCTAATGAAACTCAGTCGAAACATCGGAAAGTTTGTATATTACAACTTTAACTCGCTTATTCATACTCGTACCAACATGTGTTTACACAATTATGTGTGTGGTGTCGTTGGATAGCAATTTCAAAAATATTGCTGGTTTGTGATAACAGTTTTTCGATTGAGGCATCCGCTTGTGAACTATTAAGCTTGCACTTTAAGTGCAAAATTTTGTTAGAGTCAATTGTCCCCCCCCCCCTGCCAGCCAAGTAATAGTCGACCAATTTATTAAATGTACTTGGCGCAGTACAAATTCCTCATTGGGAACTACTTAAATAACTTTGTCAGGTGTTTCAAACCGGTAGTATCTACATTAAATAAATGTATATAAAAACCCTCATCTCAGAGTCCGCATTATTGAGATGGGCTACGGAACCCTACACTGCGTGTGGCCCGACACGCACTTGGCCGGTTTTATTAAAATTATACATTGGTAATAATATCTTGCTTTGCATCACATAATAAACGCGGAAACAACCATTTTCACGTAATTTTAGATGTAGTTAGCAATTCCTTTCTTGCCTCACTGTATTTAAAAAATAAAACTTATTATACATACTTATTTGAATAAATAGAGGCAATGATTTAAAACTGTTTTCACTTTTCACTGTATAATTATAAGGTTAGTTTAAACATTATAGGCATGTTAACTGATAAATAGTCATTTTATTTATAAAAAGCTAATAATTACACAAGTAAGTAAGCCGGGTCAGAGAGCAGCGAGGAATATGATTGTAAAAAAAATAGGGAATGGATTTTATCTGTATCATAAATAATTAACAGCACGCACAATTAGGAATTACAGTTCATAAAAATAATAATGCAAGAACACAAAAAGAGTCAATCACACTTAAGGAATAATGTACAACTTGTAGGTACCAGACAGGTGTGGTCAAAATGAAAAGATCCAAAGTGTATCCAATCAAGATCTTGTATTCAGAATTACTAAGACAAAATTATTAACCTTTATTTGTTATGCAATTTTTAATTAAATATTTCAATTGTGACGTCACAATCAAAATAAACAAGTCACAGCCCTAGTAACGTCTGTGTACTTACATTTGTGATCACTGCTGCTTGCTTATGCGCGCCTGACGCGCATGACTTCACTAATATAAGTATTTAGTTTACAATTACATGACACCCGAAGTTAATAATTTTGTCTCAGTAACAACACATACAAGATCTAGATCGAATACACTTTGGATCTTTTCATTTTGACCACACCTTTCTGTTACACGTTGTATAGATTTCTGGCGTCCATTTACAGTCGTTGCTCAATATTATTTTTTTGTATGGAAGCCCTTTTCATGTGTTTGTAAACGAATTTGAATTTGAGTATCATATTAAAATGTTCTATTTCTGCCAGTTGCATATTTCAGCAACTTAGTAGTTTTGCTATCGACACTACATGCCACTGTCTCATAATTTTAAATAGTTTAAAATTATGTTTGCTTGTCCATATTACGATCTTGCAAGTTAAGTAACTTTCGCAATGCTGGTACATCGGATGGGTGATCGAATTAAAAATATCCTTAGCTCCACCGTGCTTCGGAAGGTACCTCGTTAAGTCGTTGTTTTCGGGTGTTTTTGCAAACAGTCAACGCGCCTCGATCCAGCGTCCTGGGCTATGGCTAGACCATGTGCTATTGTTCATATGGGACAGCCTGATCTCAGCGATGGGACGTTTTAAGCCGATGATGATGATCGAAATGATTTAAAACAAAATTTAAAACAAAATACATCCGACGTGGCTTATGTAACACGTGCAGGAGAATATTTTGTGTTGGTGCAATTACTCTTGGTGTTCGTGGGTGGCCCCTAGTACCATTTTTACATGTGTATATTTTACTCAAGCGTCAACTTGCATTTGTAACATAGCGCAATCAATAATCGATCTTAAGCATGATGCAGCAAGACTTAAATATGCTGATGAACCTGAAAAATGCCTTATCGGGAATAATGCTAACTTACAAGGCTAATTCGGTCGTGTACAAAGCACAATGGACCTATTTCACGAGCCAATTAACTTTGTTGCATTTTCATTGATGGATCTCAGAGAAAGCGATAGATAGAGATATTTCTGTATTTGTTCATATTATGGTTTTGGTTTACGTTATATTTTATAACGCTTTTACCCGCGCTGTTGAAATGTGTGCTAAATATTGAAAAGTTAAACGAAATATCATAACTCTGTTTTATATTATTTTTATATTTATTTTTATTATTTATATAAAAACAAATAAGTACATTAGTCATTATGTATAGAGTATGTAATACGCAGAATAATTGGAAAAATCGTCGAATAAATATTCCAATATTCCAGGTTTTTCCAATCGTCTTAGGCAGTAGGGTGCCGCTCGTGTATACTACGACTTGTAGGTCTCTACGACTAGATCGGAAACGAATAGTTATAAAGATAAAGGTGTACCGTACCTACTTACCTAAGTTCAATATTGTTTAGTTTAGTAGTTTAGATAAGGCTCGTAAAAAAAAACAGCTATTTATTTAAAAAAACTCAGTTACAAGTTTATCCTAAAAGAAGTAATCTAATAAATTATAAAAATAAGAATATTTTTTAAGTTATTTTAATCAATTAATAGGCTATTTTTCAGTTTATAGTTAACATTACTCACTTTTTCTTTTCGAGTTCATTCAAATCAGCATTTAGCATTTAAACACTTTTTATATTCGTGTTACAGAATAATCGGCAAGCCTCAGATAACGAACACTCTCCTATTACAGCTTACACCTAAAGTAGATACATAAACATACATTCTACAAGCAACAATTTTCAGCTTATGAAAAAAATATTGTATATGACAGAAAAAGGGGATTCCTTAGTTCTTTTGTATCACTTTCGCTTTAATAGGGTCTAATATGGTAAATCTCTAAATCATTGTCACCTACCGTCAGGTGAGATGAAGGTAAGGCGTTTCACCGGTATGCAATGAAATAAATAAAAAGTGATATATTTTCAAACAATTTATTCATCAAATTGAAGTTAAATATTTAGAAATAAAATTCTGGAAATGCGTCTCGTTTTGAGTTTGTGGGCTTGGAAACGCCCATTAATTACAGTGCTATTTTCGTGTAATCCCAACCATCCACTGTCGCCTCGTCACCCGTGTCGAAGGCGGTGAACATTTTTTAAAATTCTTGAAAATATTTATTTTTCAATTTCAATTTTATTAACCTATCTATCGTAGTTATCAATCTCGTTTACTAATCATAGTTTTGTAAGCGTCGTATTGTTTGACATTTTTTTTATAGTTAAAAAATAAATTATTTTGTTGACTGAATAGCGCGCGACTTATTTAATGGGATTACAAACTTTCATTCAATCTCTGAAGTAACGGAGTTATGTTAACAAAACTTGTTTATTGTTAACATAACTCCGTTATTAACAACGTAACGTAGAAAAATATAAATGTTTATATAATTTTTAACGCAAATTTTGTTTCGAACAAATTACAAAAACACCAATGTTGAAAAAATTTCCACGAAATAAGTAAATAGTGTTGAATAATTTCGGCGGGCTGGTTAGAACCACGATAGCTCAATTGGAAGAGCACCTGACCCGGTATGTCAGAAGGGTGCAGGTTCAAACCCTGCTCGTGGAAATTTTTTCAACATTGGTGTTTTTGTAGAAAAATATATTTAATCTATATATTAATACGTGAAGCAAAATCTTTGGAACCCTTTTCCAGCAAATTGCGTGCATAGATTTGGGATAGTTAAAGTTTATATAGAGAGTATCTCACAAACGGTAAAATATATGTAAGTATAATATGTCTTACAAATACATTGATGAACGTTGTTTCATACATTTTTCAAAAATGGAAAGGGAGCGGCTGAAATCTTTCAATGCCAATCCAAACTCATATTCTATCTTTCTTAATTTTTCATTCAATCCCTGTAGCCTAAATAAATTAAGTATTGTTTCAAAAATGGAATCGGACAAAACTAAATACCTAATTAGGCTAATGGCAAACACTATTGTAATGTTTTTTTTTTAAATTTTATATTAAATCGGAGGTGCTGTTTATGAATAATTATGACATTAAAATAAAATTATATTACACCGTAATATCATGGCTACGTACTTTATAAAAAAAAAACTTTTTCTCATAGTAATGAAACAGTAAATCCCCTAAAATCGGTGCGACTCGTGAACGCTTGAATTATCATACTTCAACTTCTTATAGCAAAGTCTTGTAGTAAGTGATTAATTAATAAAGACATTTTGATTCTGACACTACGCCGGGCCACTACCGCGCTCGGCACGCTCGCTTTGCCCGCTCGCTTGTCGCAGGTGATTCGTGTGCATTTAACACTCGTTGATACGGTCCTCGTAACTTTAACCCTAAGACCTGTATACTTTGCGTGAACGTTATAGGCTTTCTGTAGAATGCTTGGTGTTCTATATAATACCGGATTAAACAAATTGTCGATAACATACAAGGTGGCAAAAGGTACATTAATTAGGTAATTTAAGTTGATAGGTACACGTTGGTATACAATACCGTTCGACCGTCCATTTGAAATCCAATAAAGCACAAACATGTCATATTACAACTTGAGTTAAGTTTATTTAGTAAATTCGCATACGCAATGTAGCTAATAATGCCTTTGCCACTAATTTACCTATTACAAAAATGTCATTATTAAATTCTTCTAATATTGGCTCGTGCAATTTTGTCAATAAAGGAAACGCAAACGGCACCAAAATATGTCTGTATAAGAAGTTTTACCTACTTGTAGTTGTGTAGTCCTCATACACATTGCCCTTTCAAACATGTTACTTTTTTTTCCTTCTGGATTCTTTGAAAGATTTTTGACCGTAGTTCCATTGTTAATAATTCTGCGTCACTCATATTATTTCTGTTTCTCGTCATGTTTTTCGTAATTGTAACATTCGTAAAGTTCACACAGGGTACCACAAAAGCCGTTTATGTCGAATAATGATTTCTGATTTTTACACCGACATGTTTCGTTATGAAGAAACAAGTAAATGTTGTAGGTTAGAAAGAAAACCGTGTCCCATTTTATACACCAGTTATAATTTTCTGGTACAGGAATTTTTCGTGGATGTCACGGTGCACCAAATTAATATTGGCCGTGAATCGAAGAAATGAATCGATCTCGCTCTTTTGTACATGGTTCCGAAATTTTATCTCTTTCTCCCTAATAGCCGGCTGACAAACATGTATCAGCGGTTAATAGGTGCGCTCTCGCAGCTGTTGCGAACAAATCAGCTCGAATATAGCTGACACTGTCAAAAAGCTTACACTTTGGTATGCAACATAAACGCTAAGCGTTTAAACACGACTTTTGACATATTTAAATTGGTATTTATATTATTTCTCCATTTTTCCTATTTGCGATTAAAGGAAGCAATAAAAATGTTACGGTATATAAGTACGAGTATCAATTTGACAGAAACAATAAAATATTTAGATTTAGTACTAGATTTCAGTGCAGATTACACTAATCATAACAATGCAATTTTATGTTATAGTATAGGAAATAATTTATTTTTTAAAGAAATAAAATTTACGTTATAGCTGTGTCGTTAAAAATACAAATGCCCGCACATTCTTAAATTTTACATCTCGCAAAACCTTTGAACCGAATATTTACGTCATATGGTACTATTTAATTTGGTTCTGCAACTTTGATAACGCTTGTGACTTGCACCGTTTCACACGGTACAGTCAAACATTACGAGGAGGGTCGCCCGTTCATTCAAGATCGGGGAAAGCATCCAATGTATGTATAAATAGAAATTGTTGAATATTTATTAGCTATCTCTTCAAGATTCGATTTAATATTAACATTAGAAAAATATAGTCCACACGTGTTTATGCGATAGATGCTAATTTCTTCAGGGACTTTGAGATTTCATGAAGTTATTTGAGTAAGTGTCGATTTATTTATATGTATACAACATTTAAATACAACTATAAAGATGAGCTTATCTTTAAAAAGAGTTAGCTTACATCCAACCCTAACTGCTTTAAAGAAAATGGGTCTGCGGAAAATTTCACAAAATACTCGTACTTATTTCTCTTGTGATAAGTATATCTTTAGTTGCTGACCCGGCGGGCTTCGTACCGCTTTGACAGTTTCTATGACAACAAAAGAAACAAATCATTAAATTTACGTTTGAAAACGTATCAAACAAACAAACTCACTTTTTTAAAATAATAAGTATCCTATGATAAACTCTTGAGAATATGTGTACAAAGCTTTATGATGATCGGTTGAATAGTTTACGAGTGAAAGCGTATCAAACAACAAACAAACAAACAAATAAACTCACATTCGCATTTATAATATTAAGTTAATCCTACTAATATTATAAATGCGAAAGTTTGTGTGTATGTTCGTATATTTGTTGCTACTTCACGCTACAACGAATGGATGGATTTGGATGAAATTCGGCATACAGATAGTTTATAACCTGGAATAACACATAGGATACGTTTTATCCAGATATTCCCACGGGAACGGGAACCACGCGGGTGAAACTGCGAGCGGCCGCTAGTTAATATAATTATGACCTCGGCTTCTCTGTCAGTCTGTGGGCTCTCTAACGATTGGTGCATTCATTGCCGCACTCAGAAACATCAAAAACGTTAATGAAAACTCATCGCCCCGGTTTATCATTGTCAAATAGCCTCTAATAATGTAAGCAACGTTTTGAAATGAACAATTATAGGTAGGTCTAGGTTTAGTACCCAGACCTACCTATATACCTAATCTTATAAGAAAACTTGATAATGTCTGATTGCAGCAACCAGAGACTTCCATTAGCCGTAAGCATTTTTTTTTAAATATAATAAGTATTGCTCAGTGGCTTGCACTGGTGGACATAGGCCACTCCAAATTTAGAACATTAAAATTCAAATGCCGTACTCGTACAATACTTCATACCTTTTTTTGTTGATGATTCGTTTACTTACATCTACACAAATGACAATATATTTTTAATTATGCACAGGAGCTGTCAATACACGCGATGTCCACGCACGAGCTATTGAAGCCGAAAGATGAACCAACATACTCTCTGGCACCTTCTAACAACTTATGTTCGGTCAGCTTACATCACCCAGGTCTGTATGTTACTATCTTCCCTTTTTAAATACCTATAAATCCATGTGTATCTCTCTTTTGGGATCCGTCTGATGTTTATCGGCTGGAAGCCCTGTAATGACTGTCATGTTACTCGCGGAACATTCCGAAAGGTACGTAGTGTTACTAATGATTTGTATAACGTGGTCTTTTAGATATTCCAACTGTCCCTGGTTCCGGACAAAATCACATGCATTGTTCTGATACAAGCTAAGTACTCGTAGGTAAAGAAGGTACCTACTTGTGTCACGAGAATTTGAAACAATGGCGGTATCACAACATCCAGACACTATACAATTTTGAAAAGTTCGTTTATTTAAATGATTTATCGGAAACCTCTGTCATTCCGCCGCAGAAATGGGCGTGCTGTCTCGGCTACAGAGATTTTAATTTAATCATATAATTATGTTTTTATTTTTATGACTTTGAATTAGCATTCACAATGCTATTTAAATTTACAAGGTAAAATTTTACTAGAAAAAACAACCAGTCTCAGGAAGCTCGGGGGGAATCGACCGATTTTTTTCTAGTTCTAAGTCTGAGTCTTAAGTTTCGTTTGTTCTAGTTTCTAGAACTATCGTGTGTGGTAACTATCGTACCGACCCCCATCGGGCCATTTCGGTATTTTCGATTCAGTAATGGAAGACGTACTTAGAAAATTAAAATTAAAAAAGTATGTGGAGATTAGGTAGAGCGACGATCTTCGCAAGGTGGCTGGCAAAAGCTGGATGAGAGTAGCCACGGATCGTGCTCGGTGGCGTACACTTGGAGAGGCCTATGTCCAGCAGTGGACTAGTAGGCTGATGATGATGATGATGATGGTGATGTGGAAATGTTAATATAAATATTTAAGAAATTACTTCAACGAGTGTTCGTCTTCTTGCCTTATTAAAATGTTTTAATCTTTTAAATCTATTTCTCGAACCCACTAGAATAACTTCACATTCGGACACTTGTCTCGACAATTACAGTCTATGACCCTGTTTCTAAGTCACTCATTAGTAATCTTACGTCTGACCATTGCGGTTTGAAGGTGACCTATGATTTTGATATTAGGGATGAACCAAAAATAGTAAACTATAAATCAGTTACAAAAGAGCGAGTGGAGTGTTTCAAAAATAGTATAGCTTGTAAAATTAATGCATTGTCCTTTGTACAAGATGATCCAGGTGTAATTTATAGTAATCTTTTTAACTTAATCAAGACCGAATACAACCAGGTGTATAAACCAAAAACAATAAAAAATATTCATAAACTAAGTTCTGTGACTGGACCACGACTGGTATATATAAAAGTAGAAATAAATTGTATAATTTATAAAGTTAAAAACAATATAACCAAAATGTAAATTTTATGGAATATGTAAACAATTATTCGAAAATGTTTAAGAAAGTGTGCATAGTAGCAAAATCTAAGTAGGTACATTGAAGAAAAAATTAAAAAGTCTAACAATAAAATTAAAGCCACTTGGGGCATTATAAATCGTTAAACAGGTAAATTTAAACCACAGGATAATACTTTCACTTTAAAAGTAAACGAAAACCTTGATAATTCATATTTGCAAATTGCAAATATTTTTAAAGATTTTTTTGATAATGTACCTGTGGTGACAACCTCAAATTTAGATTCATCACCAGAAGCTGCACAAACATTACTTCAAAAATATGTACTAAGATGTAATGTTTCTTTTCAATTCAAATATATTGATTCAATGGATATTAATAAAACATTTAAATCAGTGAAAATTAAGAACACAAGTGATTTGTGGGGCATCTCAATAAAAGTAATTAAGAATATTATATATTCTATTGCACCATAATATCTTGCTGACATTTTTAATAACTGTGTGAATAAAGGTATCTTTCCCAATCTTATGAAGTTTAGTAAGGTCATACTTTTGTTCAAATCAGCAAACCAAGAAGGCCCCAGTGAATATAGACCCATTTCAATACTACCAGCTCTAAGTAAAATTTATGAATAAAAAATATTGGAACAGTTGATCGACATCAACTGTTCCAATATTTTTTTATTCAAATTTGTAAATCCATATTTTTTATTATGTAAAAGGTTGTTTATGTTAAAATTCGACTATTTTAACATAAACAACCTTTTACATAATAAACAATATGGATTTACAAAGGGTCGTTCTACTACTGATGCAGGTATTGCTCTAATAAAACATATATTTGATGCCTAGGAGAAGTCTCAGAACGCCCTTGGATTTTTTGCGACTTGTCCAAGGCATTAGACTCTGGTGATGAAGCTACATTACTACGGTCTTGAAGATTTCGCACTAAATATAATCCAGTCGTATCTTAGCTCTAGAACACGAACTGTCGATATTAATGGAACTAAATCATCTGGTTCTCATGTAAAATGGGAGTTCCAAAAGGGTCCATTCTGGCCCTTGTCTGTTTTTGATTTATATTAATGACTTGCCATTCTTTGTAGAGAACTTCTGTGAAATCGTATTATTTGCAGATAGAACTTCTCTCATTTCTAATGTAAATAGGTGTAAGAATAATTATGACGATGTAAACAAAGCTCCGGTACGCGGTCGCCGTGCGTACCGCGTACCGGAAAGCGCAGTGTGGGCAGGCCTCCAACAAGGTGGACCGACGATCTGGTGAAGGTCGCGGGAAGCCGCTGGATGCGAGCAGCACAAAACCGGTCGTTGTGGAGATCCTTGGGGGAGGCCTTTGTCCAGCAGTGGACGTCTTTTGGCTGAGATGATGATGAAACAAAGCTCTCTCAGATGTACTCAGTTGGTTTACTGTTAATAATTTGCAGCTTAACGCTAAATAACAAAATGTATTAAATTTAGACTAGCAAATGTCAAGAATGAACCATCCTATATTAGAATAAACGGTGATCGATTTGGTAGATTCAATGGTTTTATTAGGTATAACCCTTGACTCAAAACTTCAATGGAATCCTCATGTATCGAAATTGGCCGGCAAACTCAGTTCTGCTGCTTATGCCATTAGAAAAATTAAGCGGTTAACAGACGTTGAAATTGCTGAAAAGTTAATTTTAGTTAGGTATTTTCATACTGTCATTGTTGAATGGCGTCCTACTGTGGGAAACAGCGACTGATATTGAAACTACATTCATTTTACAGAAACGAGCAATAATAACAATCTTTACTAGGACCACGAACGTCCTTAAGAAATCTTTTTAAGGAGATTGGTTTCCTGACAGTTGCGTCTCAATATATTTATGATAGGGTAATACACTCTTTTTCGAAAATTGTTTTAAATGACTCCTAGAGTGATGATAAACCACTATATTTTTTTTAAAACCGATTAATGCCATAAAAACTTTTAATACTTAACTTAACTTTAAATACTTTTAATTTATCATTTTAAAATTTCACGCGAAAACGCTAGCCGCCATGCTGTTTCGGCTCGTGACGTCACTGCGTCAGTAAATAAATATCGCTTACGAACATTGATTTACAAAAAAAATACAATAGACTATTTTTCGAAATTAATAATGAGTTATTATAACCCATATCATTGTTGTGTTGTGCCTGGCCCTGAATGCAAGAATACGAGCATAAAAACGCCGGGAAAGTTGTGGATTCCATAAGTGCCAGATAATTTAAATATGAGAAATACTTGGTTAAAATTGGCAAGAAGAGATCCAAAGTCATTATCCACAAATACCATAATAGATTGTATTTCTGTGAAGATTACTTTGATTTAAGTAAATGTTATTATAAATACTAACCAACAAAAGAAAACTAATAGTGCAAAAGTCAACATTTGTTATTTATTAGGTGTTTTAGCTGGAAAATGATATGGAGAACTATACAAAATATAAGATAATGAATGAAACCAAACTGCACACCATCCAGGTTTGTTGTTGTGCTTATTGTTAAATAAAAGTTGGTACAATAGGTACTTACATTGAAGTTTTAACATTCCTCAACTCGGCAGAACAGAAATCGTGATTGCATGCTAAAAATTTTGCCACCATCAAAGTTTTATTCTAGGCAGATTAGTACTTTCTGGTTTAACAAAACCTTCTTCCATGATACGATTTCAATAAAATTCTACAAACGTGATAAAAACATAAAAAAATATAAATAACACGCAGCGCAACAAAAATCTAGTTTGTTTACTACCGAAGTGACGTCACGTTGGAATCCAAATGGAGAATAGCGTTTTAAGACATTTGAAGAACAGTTTAAAAAAATATGGTTTCAAATTGAACTATAAAATTTATATTTCATTTTTATGAATAGAAATCAATATTTCTCGTTTGTTTCTTACAAAATCTATCGTAAATACCTATTGTATAGTTTTTGTACGTTGCAATATCAACTCATTTACTAAACACGGTGACGTACATAATTTTAATACAATAAATAAGACAAAACTTGTAATGCTACTGTTCAGGTTACAGAAGGTGCTTGGCTCTTTCTTGGGGCAAGGTATACACTGTTACAATAAAATACCAAATACTGTACTAGATTTACCTTTAGATAAGTTTAAATAACATGTAAAGCCTTCTTTACTTTAAAAAGGTTATTATACAGTCAAAGAATATTTAGATGATAAAATAACCTGGATATAATAAAAAACGCATACTTTATTTGGATCAATATACTAAAATTAACTAATACAAATTATACTGATTTGATACATACTCGTGAACGGGTGCCGCCTGTGGAGGCTGGTCTGCTCTTGCTTACTTGTCTTATTTTTATTATTTAATTATTAACTATAGTTTGTTTTTTCTTTGACAGTTTTTGACTTTCAATAATACTGTATGACATTATGAAAATTTAAATTAGTAACTGATGTAAAGCAAACTTAGATATTTTTTCTCTATTGTTTTTTTACATGTTGTGATTGTCCTTTAAAGTGTTTTTATTTGTGATGGAAAGTGTCCTTTTAAGATAGGGCATTTTCCAATATTTTTGCCGATGTAAGGGAGAAAAGAGCTTGACACTTGCTGAGTTTCTTGCCGGTTCTTCTCAGTACAAGGTCTCCCGCCCAGAGTAGACTTACGAACCGATGGCATCTGACGTTCACAAGAGCTATTTGTAGCCTAAACTGAATAAATAATTTTAAATTTTGAATTTTAAATTTGAATTTTGAATTGATTAAAATTTTATCTAATAAAAATTTGTCCTTTCTACTTATTTCAGTTCATAATTTCAAAAGTCTTGTACTGAAGTGTGAAAAAAAATACTGGCGCAAACATAGTATTATTATGATTTATTATGACACAAATCGTCACTTATTTTTTATTACAGCTCATCTTGCAATATTCTGTAATAGGTCACTGAAAAGTCTATTCGTATTTTGTACGAATGATATAAATAACAATTTCTTTATACAATTCACGTTATGTGATTTTAAAGTTGTTGGCTATCCGTGTAATATTTATGATCTCAACAACAATGATTTGCTACAGTGTGCAACACAAATTCATTTGTCAAATGCTAAAAGCTTGGTGTCACATTGCCGTCCTCGGATATTACTCTTATTATAAAGCTCAAGCGCGCCTGTATAAACTCGGGTCTTTAGACCCATTTTGAGCCGCTTGGCACGAACTTAGGAATATTTAATTTACGACCAGTATTGTTCATTCACAGCGCTTGCGGGTTGATTGTCGATATTAAAAGTGTCAAGCCTCTGATGGCGGAAATTCATTGATAGATTTAATCGCCTTCTACTGAAATAACGTATGGCGCAATAGGATTTGATTCGGGGAGTAAATTGCCAGAGTCATTAATGCCGTCCGGTGCGACGTTGCTCATGTACTAAAAACTAGTGCTATTTTTAAAAGGTTTACTGAGATCCTTCGGGGTTGGAATAAAAGCTTATATGCGTCACAATACTGGGTACTTTGAATTCGTTCAATTCGTCGCAAGTTATGTAACCTTGTAATTAAACTTCCAAAATGTTTTGTTAATCGGTGGTTACAAGGTATCCGCATTGTTTTAAAAGAAATAATATTATTTATTGATCTTACAAATAATCATCATCATCATCAGCCTACACACGTCCACTGCTGGACATAGGCCTCTCCAAGTGCACGCCACTGAGCACGATCCGCGGCTACTCTCATCCAGCTCTTGCCAGCCACCATAATATTTAACAATTATTTATATACAGTTAAAATTAATTATTAAATAAAAAATTGTTTACTTATGTATTGGAATTACCACTTCTATTGATTCCTCTCATACATAGCGTTACATTATTTTGTTGTTGCTATTTGTACTATAGGTACTACAGGGTATCTTTTCTGTTCAATTTAAACTATTAAGAATAACGAAAATACTCGAACTAGAATAATGTGATCGATTTTTATAACAATTATCAGAGATGCACGGTAGTCGTCGTTGAGAAAACGTTTCAAAAAATTATAGATTTTTTAAGCCCGCCTGGCTATTTAGCACCATCTTATCTAAATGGATCGCTTTAATAATAATAATAATAAGATAGATAGATAGATAGATAGATCGATTGGCGCGCAGCACGATGATTGTCAATATTACCATACCCCATGACGAGAATCTCGTGAAAGCTGAGAAAGAGAAACAAATCAAATATCTCGACTTAGCACACGAGGTTGTCGACATGTGGAATGTGGATTCGGCTGTCATCGTACCGATTGTTGTTACGGCCAACGGCCTGATGGCCAAGAGCCTCGATCAACATCTCGTTAGGCGGCTGGATCAAGGGCCTGATTCAGAAGGCAGTTCTCCTCGATACGGCACGCATTGTGAGGAGGTTCCTGTCTCTGGAGCCCTAACCACCGGTAGCTTGGACCCTGGTCCCGATGCCGGCGGACCCCTATTTTTTATATTTTTAAATGTTTTATTTATTTGTTTTTAGAAAATATTTAAAAATGTAAAATTATTGAAAAAATAAATTAAGGCAATAATAATAATAATAATAAAAGTAATAAAATTCATTTATTCAAGTAACAAGACTCATTTGTGTTAGTTATAATGTTAACAGAATGTTGTGTTTCGACAGTTAGATAAAAGATAGCCAGTGCCTTAGTGTTACGGATTCCGGGTGAAGTGCACTTCAACCTTCGCCCTTAGCATCATACCATCAGGTCAGATATAAGGTCTATATAAATGTAAAAGTAAGAAAAAACAAAATTCTTTTGGAATTTACCGCAAGTGATTTTTTTTGAGAGTTTGCTGATTGCCTCAAACGGCATTTTCAGCTTCACCGGGCTTGTTTGGGGGCGGCGAGAAACTTAAAAGGTTCCTCAAGCCGTGTGAAACGAATCACCTTTGGAGGTTTTCTAGAGGGAACGGCATGTCCCCGTGCCCTACTAGATTCTCCGAAGGGTTCGGAGCGGATCGGAACCGCAGGTGATGATTTGACTGTGTCCAAAATTGTGTCAATAATTACTTACTTACCAACTATGAAACATTTTGGAATGTAAATAAAGTGAAATTTAAATTGACATATGTCGTTAACAATAAATATTTAGTGATCAGGTTTTGAATGTATGTCCGAGTTTGATACGCACAAATATACAAAACCGCCGAACATAGCTGATGGCAAGGACAACTTGCATCAGTTATTTACTAAATCAATACTTCACCATTTTTAGTCTTGTTAAAAGTAGTCATACTTACAATAGTTACTGGTCAGAAAAACCAGGAACTTATTTGTAGGGTATAATAATGATACCTAACTGATTTCAGCAAAACCAATTTAATCGCACGCGACACCTTATTTACGCAATTTATGTTCATCTGATATGATATTAAACTTTTTTATTTTTAAATTTTGAAGAAATTTCCAAGAGCGGGATTTAAATCCGCTTACATATCATATCATATCATAACATACCGGATCAGGAGGACTATCAACTATGCTATTGCAGTTCTGTCCACCCTCTGAAATTTTGTGTTAACAAAATTTGCATAAAATTATATAGGTATCTAATCATAACTTCATCTCATTTATCAAAAAAATATCCGTCTCAATTACCGTTATTCTTTTACTTATAAACTTTAACATTAATTTTATCATTGCATAACTTCACGGCATTGAGTATTTTTATAAAGTCAGTCATTATGTACGATCATTATTTGACCTGGCAATCCACTATAAATATCTAGATATAAAACGTGTCATATTGCCTGTGTAAAACAAAGCGCGCAGCGCGCTATGGAAATCGTAAAAGTGCCCTGTATCGAATTTTGTACAAATAGGAACGTATATTTGCAGGATATTAATGCAGGCGCTTTTAGCACAGTTTACACCTTAATCGATTAGACATCGAAAGTAATCGATTTTCTTTGTATGCACCGATAATTCATTTACAATGGTTTTATCATTTACTACTCACCATAAAATGCAGCAGTAAGTAAATCAGATTAAGTGTTTTATGTGCCTTCATCACGCAACGAAATACGAAATTCGGAATATAGACTGGACAAAGACTATATTTTTATCTTATTCTGTTATTTTCATTAATTTGTAGATACAATTTATAACACCTTAGGCCCGCCCTACTTTACTCTTTTATAAAATATAGATAAGTTTGGCCTTATAAGTCTTTGATCCTCATGACCTCAGGGTTTATCAATAAACTTGTCACTTTTTTTTTTTTATATATTACAAGGAGGCAAACGGGCAGGCGCAAAACCAGAGGAATCACAGATGCGTTGCCGGCCTTTAAGGAAGGAATAGGCTCGTTTCTTGAAGATTCCTAAGTCGTATTGATACTGTGATACTCTAAATATTTTAATAATATGATTTTGCTTGAGACACCCTAACAATCTCTTAACTATGGTAATTTATCTGAGGAGACAATGAGTTCAATGTTTTAATTGTGTTTTGGGCCTGAGGAACAAAAGATTTAGTGTAAAAGGAGTAAAAAACCAAAACAAACACAATAATTAAATAAAGTTTACGAGACTGTTGATCAGGGTGCTAAATTAACGTTACTGTAGGCGTTAACTCTAGTTAAGTACTGTGATGATGATGATACTGATGATAAGAGGTTATTGCACCTCGTATATGTGTACAATTTCTGTAAAGCTGTTCCAGCATGTTGTCAAGTTTTTAGCCCCCCGTCGGAGACAGCTCCAGGGCCGTACTTAAATGCTCAACCATGGTCTCAGAGACACGGCTATAGAAGAGTGGCATACACAAGAAGATCTCCCGTAGACCACCCTCGGCGTCGCGGAGTGCTATGCGCTGCCTCTAGGCACGTCCGCAAGTGGATGGTACTGCGTTTTGATGGGTATACCCCCCCTGCGCTCTAATTTTTAATCCATTTATGAATAGCCGAAGCTGTCTCTAGGTTTTCTCTCTTAATATTTACTTTTGTCCATATCTAACAGTGTGCGTTATCTATAAACATATAATGTATAACTTGTCCTGACTGACTGATTCATCATCGCCGAGCCGAAACCGCTGAAGCTAATTAGATGTGGACTGTAGGTTAATTGAGTGCCGAAAACAGCCACTAAGAAAGGATTTTACGGAAATCATACCGTAAGGGGCTCAAATAGGGGGGAAAGTTTGTATGAAAGTCAGTTTTGATGTAAAATACATGAAAATTGGTATTTGGCTTATTGAAGAGAAATGAAGAATGACGTGTCTCAGGAATTTTGTTTATTTCCCTTTAAAAGTGAAAAAAAGGAAAGAAGGTTTTATTGGAGAAATCCTTATTTTTAAAGTAAGAACTATGAATAATAATAATAATTGATTCGATCTTTAGATTTTTCAATAAAAATAAAGAATGAAGTGTTTTAGCATTTTTCAAAAAACGTCCCCTAGAAAGATTAAATATGGGTGGAAAGATTAAATAGGGATGGAATGTTTGTATGGAAATTATTAATTCAGATACTTACCTTTAATAAGTTTGGCTTTTATTAAAAGTCGTGTAGCCTCTGTGAGCAAAGCCGCGATCAAAAGCTAGTTTTCTCTTAAAATGATAAATTATAGTCATGTTGAGTTTTACAAATTTCTTAGGATTTTGATGTTGCATCTTTTCTCACTATGTGTTCCTTACATTAATTTTCCTATGATTTATCTTGATTAAGCCATAATCTTAATTTATTATTGTTTCAAAATTTTGATGTTTTATTTATGGTAGTAAACTAAAGAAAAATAAAATATTTTATTAAGGCTGCACGGATTGTATCCTAAGCAATGAAAAATTAAAAAAGATAGAATGTGAGTTTAAATTGCCATTGACAGATTTCGGCTCAGAACAATAATAGCTTTCAAAACACTAATAACCTGCCCTAAAACTAGACACTGGCCAAATCGTAGCGAGAGCCATTTTTCAAGAAATTGAAATAGTTGTTATTCGAGGATTTTGGCCGCTCCCCTTCCTTTTTTGATATTTTTGGAAAATGTATGAAACAATCTTTATAGAGATGTGTCGTACTTGTCAAATCGAGTACCAGGGCTTCCAAGTACGTCACTTTTAAAATACCAGCGTCTAAAACCAGGTATAAAATACTTAAAAATATTTCATGCATGCATGCATTGAAATTAGTTCATAACATCCCAATTATATAAGGTACACAATCGCGAATGTGATTCGGAAGACTTTACGGACTTACAAGTACAAGTTTAAACTAAATTACCAAGGTTCATACTAATTAAAGTAACAAATTAATAACATAGGAAATAAAACAATTTGATAAAATTAATTATTTATTTAACTTAAGTAACTAAAACTATCACTAAACTAAAATAAGGCGTCAAAAATTTCTTCCACGTCGCTGTCGACTGGAAATGTATCCAAGAGACTGGCGGCATTGCCTCGTTGTATGGCAATGCTTAGCCTTTGGGTCATGGGAAGAGTCAACCAGCCGTTTGGAGATGTCATTAAATAAAACATGAGCACTCGGACCCCACGGCCCGAGGGTT
Source organism: Eudonia lacustrata (assembly GCA_947562085.1). NCBI lineage: Eukaryota > Metazoa > Arthropoda > Insecta > Lepidoptera > Crambidae > Eudonia > Eudonia lacustrata. The sequence goes on from OX387339.1 coordinate 16,369,258, forward strand.
TCAACCCCAAACGGCTCGAAAATATAATTGCCGATAAGGTTATTATACTTTCGCCGCTTGAGATTTTCTGCAGCCGCAGCAGCAGCACCAGCACAGCACGCTGTGTTAGGAAGATGGGATGGCGCAAGAGTATCGACACAAGTTGCATCCCACACTAAGGGCCTACCCACCTTCTATAGAAATAAAGACATGCCGTCCGGTCTCTTGCCATCGTCGCGTGCCAAGCCATTGGGTTCTAATACAGCTGGAACCCCGACGGTGACAAGAGCACATCGGATAATGTCATTAATGTTCACGTGCCGGGCTAAGCGGCCCGTACTAAGGCTGCAAGACAGGCCGTGGTGTCCAAGGCCGTTGACAACTTCGCCACAGTGACCGATGGGGACAACAACAAAATGGACAACGTCCCAACCTAGACGTAGGGAAGCAGCGAGGTGGAAAGTAGTGCTCTTTTCATATTTTCTGTTTTGTTTTTCCGTATCTAATGATAACTATCAGACTTATTAAGTTCTGTTATATCATAGTTTACCACACTGTCACAATATAACATTTAAGGAACTAACGAAAACCGACTATTCAAAAGATCTTTTTCACGCCCGCCTGCGTAAGCATCCAAATCCAAGCCTCTACTCCGTACAACAAGACCAACCTTACGTAACAAATATCCTACAATCCGCATTGTTAGGTCCAGTCGTATTGTTCAGCTTGTTAACCCTTTTACTGGTAGTGGCAATATAGTTGCCACCATAATTTGAACCTTATGTGGTTGCAATAGCATCGAAAACCAATAAAAAAACTATTATGCTGTACCAGTCAAAGGGTTGTCACCAGTCAAATGCATTTTCAAAATGTGTAGGTAGACCGATTTCTTGGAAATTTACTTCCTAGCAATTATGCATCTGCTCATTTAGTCAAGCTTTGCAGTCCCAGGTCCCAGGACGGAACGGAACGGAATATCGGAAAACAGGGTAGCTATTTTAGAGTTAAAAGACTCACATTTCGTAACGAAATCTTTGAAAGCAGAAAACATACAATGTCTGATTTCTATGTTTGGTATGTATATTTGGTACATCACACAATAACAGGTATACCTACTCATCAGCCAAAATCTGTAAGTATTTTTTGTTATCTACAGTTGGATGAGTATAGGACCACGATCATAATTTTGATGTTACATTATAAATTACGGTTGCTTTATAGGACAATTGTCTTAAGTATTATGAATTCAGTCGACTTTGTTTCTCGTTAAACAAGCTTCGCACCAATTTATCATTTGGCATAACTGTTAAGAGTTGGACCGTCTTGATAGCTTATTTATTGTTCAAAGTCAAAGTCAAATAGTTTATTCAATATAAGTCATGACAGGCACTCATTGACGTCAAAACTATTAAAAAACCGTTTAATAACTACATTGGGCCGCAAAAATTCCGGGTCGCTTATAAAAGTGTGATAGTTTCTTAACTACACAAAACAAACTAGTGAAACTGTAGTATGTTATAGATGACTGACATATACATAAAAGAAAATACATGACATGTTTGTAAACTGTATAATTTTATTTAAGTACTAAAAAATACAAAAAAAAAACACTTCTAACTTTTGACAACAAAAATATACAACACAGTTAATCTGCAAAATAAAAGCTTTTCTGTAAATTTAATATCTTGTATTTCCTCCACGAGCCCGTATCGCTTCATTAAGACAATGTGGCATGCTGTAAATCAAATTTCTAATACGGTTTTGGTCTATGTTTGACCATTCTTCTACTAGCGCACTTCTTAACTCGCGTAAGTTAGCTGCAGCTGGAGAGCGTTGTTTAACGCATCTCCCGAGCTCGTCCCACAAATGCTCTATGGGATTTAAGTCTGGGCTGCGAACTGGCCACTCCATGCGGGTGATACTGACGTCTTGAATATACGCGTTGACCAAATGTGCTGTATGTGGTCGCGCATTATCGTCCATAAAAATGGAATTTGCGCCCATATTCACCAAGAAAGGACCAGCATGCTCATTTAAAATCTCCTCTACATATCTGGGAGCTGTCAGAGAACCGTTTTCTATAATTACTAACTCCGTACGATCCTCTGAAGATATCCCAGCCCAAACCATTATTGATCCTCCACCGAATAGCACCTTTTCCTCAAAACACGCTTGACGATAACGTTTATTTGGTCGCCTATATACTCTTCGTCTCCCATCGTGTGCGAATAAACAAAATCTTGACTTATCAGAAAACATAACCCTGGACCAATCTTCATCTGTCCATCGGACGTGTTCTCGAGCAAACCGCAACCTGGCAACTCGATGTTCTCTGAGCAATTTAGGGCCATTTGCTGGCCTATAAGGCTTTATATCAGCTTCCCGAAGTCGCCGCCGGATCGTGTCAGAGCTTACATTGTTGTGGTAAATTTCTTGAAGGCTATTTCGGACCTGAACAGCCGTGAGATGTCGATTTCTTAACATAGTGCTCACGATGGATCGGTCTTCTCGTGTAGTTGAACACCTTGGCCTGCCTTTCCCTGGTCTCCTGATGTTCATGCCGGTCTCTTGAAATCGCTGGAGTACTCTTTGGACCGTGGATAATGATACACCTACTGTTCTAGCAGTGCTCCGCTGACTCCTTCCTTCTTGTACCATGGTGATAATTCGTGTACATTCTTCAGTAGATAACGATATGTTGGTGCATGGTTGATGCACAAAATACTGTGACCAGCCAAAAAAACTGTTTATGATGACAGCTCGGTTTTTTTTTTCTTTTAGTTGATGGCTTCGTGCGCATAGCACATTTAGCCAGTGTCAAAGTAATTTTTCTTACAAGTAATACATAAATAAACAATATTTCCTTATATGATGATGATGAATGATATTAGAATTGGGAAGTGAGAAATGATATACCCCCCAAACCCTCGAGTATCTCAGTAAAGATGTGGGGCTTTACTAAGTCCTCACGCGAGCTTCTTGAAAGAATTTGAAAAGTAACGTTGCACTGTTTCGTTTCATTTGCCAACACTTATGCACACTCACGAACACTTAACGGTTAATAATCCACCACTATTTCACATTAATATTCGACATAACACACATTTTAGAAAATAAAACAAAACCGCAGACATGACGCTTTACTTTCCCGCCAAGAAGTCGTCGACAGCTCGGTTTGAACAAAAGCGAGAAAATTTTCTATTCCAAAAGTTTGAATTTTGATATTTTTCAAAAATCGGAATTTCTTTTTTTGAAGCTGTAACTTGTTCAAATGCAACCTCTTTTGATATGTATAATAAGTGTCACAAATCTGCCTATAACATATTATTTATACGAGGGATCTATGTAAATAACTTTGGGAGATATCGCGGTTTTTCTAAATGACCCGTTATTTTTGCTGTCCAGTGTATTTTAATCCAATAGTCTACTGAAGCTGCACTACCAACCGCGAAGAGCTGCCAAGGCTTTTTCTCTCTCTAGTGTTTAACTAAATTTAAATGTAATCTATCAATTTAAGTACAGTACATTATTTGTTTATAATAGTAAGTAAGTAAGTGTTTTATTTGACAAGTAGAGTTAACAATCATAATATACACAAGCAACCACACAAGGCTCGCGGGCTTGAAACGCAGTTACCGATAATAAGTGATTACAAATAGCATTACCTATGAGGAACTTAGAATGTCTCTCGGCTTACCTATGTCGGTTGTCGGATTTCTATCAGTTATAGAGTATAAAGGGTTGCTACTACTTCTTTTCATCATCAACATCATCAGCTCATTTTATACCTATCCCCACTGCTTGGGCACGAGCCTTCCCTATGGATGGATAGAGAGAACGGGCCATAAACAACCACGCGGGCCCAGTGCGGATTATGCAGCCGGGACCCGTATGTCCTTAGGTCTTCGGAAAGTACGTAAAGCCGTAGCTTTATGTACCTTCCGAAGCACGAAGGAGCTCGAGATGATAAAATTTTGGTCACCCATCCAATGAACCGGCCTTTGCGAAAGTTGCTTAACATCAGCACTTGCAGACCGGGCGCGTTAACCACTGCGCCTTCCTGCTCCTTTTACTTACTTTTACTTAATTTTAATTCAATTTAAAATTATGGGAAATACTATTGTGTCAGACGTAAATGATTTACGATTTATAGATTTACAGCTTTTTGTAGTTCACACGAAAACTAAAACAAAACAACATTAAAGTACGTTGTACTGAATTCAAATAATTATACACAATAAATCTATTTTATTTAAGATAGATATTTTAAAGTTGTGGTTTAAGATAGCTATTGAAGAAATTCGTGCAGAGGTAATAAATTATTCCTCTTACTTCTTCAAATGGTCATCTTACACACTAATCAAATTTAAAAAGTTACAAACGTTGATTAATATTTTTGTTTCAAATGGTTAACCAATACACAAAGTTTAATAAAAGATAACTGCATTTCCGACTATTATTTGCATTTATTAAAATTAAACTAATTAACCTGCCAAAAAAACCTCCAATTTTTTTATAGAATGGCATCGTATCTACGTTCGTACCTACCTCTTGCATCTTTAATGTCTATGCATATTATAAAACTCAACTTCTCTCTCTGTTTGTCCTTATCACCTGAGAAACACTTAATATGAATATACGTGTTTAAAAAAATACATAGTTACGTTCTCTCGTCAGGTAATCTTTATAATTCTTCGTGTGTATGTTATTGAGCTCCTTCTAAAGGACTGGACCGATTTTCATATTTTTTTGTGTGTGTTTGAGTGGGTCTCTGGATGGTTTTTATTCACAATTGGACCCGGTAGGTGGTGCTGTTACAGGGGTCCATCATGGGATACGGGTGTTCTCAAACGGAGGAAATAGCGAGCGGGCCACTAGTAGGATATATCTTATTACATAAAGTGACATACTGAATAAACTGTGACGATAATAGTGAATCAAACCGGAAATAAAATCTGAAGCGCTTAAATGGCTTACGCTGAGTAAACAATAAGATATGTATACATCAAATTGATGTTCTTCATATTTGCAGATCTTAAGAGCGTTTACGCCGCACACTAGCGCCACTAATGAAAAAATAAACATATCTAGTAATTAGAGATAGAAAATCAAATTATGCTCAACAAACTATCTGAATGAAGTAATTTAGCATTTTTACGTCACCTAATGAACACCTGACATGTTATGATTTAGTTAAATATGGCGTTATAGTCAAAAGTGGCCGTAACGTCTTTTTCTATTTTTCTATCTCTAATTACTAGATATGTTTTTCTTTTCATTGGCGGCGCTAGTGTGCGGCGTAAACGCTCTTAAAAAGAACTACAAAAAAATCCGCAAATGCTACGGATGACCCACAATTACCATTTTTGTCTTTCAAAATTGATTTTTTATCAATCTTCTGATGAGCAGGTTCGTAGCCGATGGATGAATAGGGAGCTTTTTGGGCTAAAATATGATATAAATATCGATTACAGACTAGATGGATCGGTATTTCTTGGTCGAATGAAAATTATTTGCCCTTTATAATGAATTTTTTTTAGGACGTTTCACCTGGGTGGTTTTATGTAGAGCAGATGATGGACGTTTAATATGATCTATCATTTGATATTTGAGTAGGTATTAACATATTATTATTTTATTTTTATTTTTTATTTATTTATTTATTTACATTAAAACATAGAATATTTTTGCATCATAGCAAACCAAAAACCACTTCGGTTTGTCCGGAATGCTCGAACTTAACATTAAATTAAATATTATATTCCTATGACGAAGTATGTACTTATTAATTGAATATAAATCTTGAAATATATTTTTTTCGAGATGCCGCGGCGTTCACTCGTTCACACTTCCTTCGTGCGTCACTGTCTTTGTTGAGTAGATAAACTTAAGAGGACGCATTGGTAATTTACGTCGAGGGGATTTTGATTTTTCTCAACAATTACAAAACATGTGAAAGTTATATTTGATGACATGATTTTTCATTTAATTGACTTCATTTTGTTAGTTGCAGAAACACGATTTTTCAACTTTTATAACAGAAAAAAAATATCAAAGTAACCTTTTTTAAAACATGGATTCACATTTTACAGGCTAACCAGACCGATTTAAGCATCAACATTTTCTTAGTAGATTGTAGTAGGAATTTCTCAAATTATCGTTTGTAACTTAATAAAATAACAAAAACCATTTTCTCGTTTACGTCCTTTAGTTATAAGCTAGCGCGTGTATGCAATCCTCACCCCCGCTCAGACGCTTAGTCCCTATTGACCATTTTCAGCGACGGGTCTGTGCTAGTCGGCTTCCAGACGACATTGACAATTGCGCAAATTTATTAGGCGGTTTTATTAAATAAAAATGGGGGAAAATAAAGAAAGATGTTCAAAAAGGAAAAGAAGAGTTTGTTGGATAGAAAAATGTGCAAATATGACGAAAAAGAGGTAAGATTACATCATCATATTTGTTCATCAACTGATTTGTTTGTTTGGTTGTCATGGAAACGTCAAAGCGATACGAAGTCTGCTGAGCCTTAGTTTATATATTTGTCATATTTTAGGAAACAATCGTTGGAACAATGTTCGGAGAACAATGGAATGGAGTCGTCATCTGATTGCGATAAATATCAAGCAATGTCGGCTAGCTTTTTTAAAGGGTATGTATGAAAAATTACTAAACCTATTTCAATAATATGACGTTTTGTAAAAGTTATAATATTATATCACTGAAACACTTTATTTTGTATCTCCTAGAAATCAAGACAACACCTTACCGAATTATGAATGATATAAAATGATATGAATGAAAATATGAAAAAATAGCACTCGAGCAACTGTCTTCAATGCATAAAATCAAAATAAAAAATTGCGGCTTGTTTATAGACGTAAAATATCCTTTTTTGGGTGCTACACATGATGGGATCACCACAAGTGATATGATTGTGGAAATCAAATGTCCTATTGCACCATTTAAAAATGGCATAGAAGACGTGATACAAAATAATAAAATGCATTTTTATAGAAAAAAAATGGTGAGGTGGTTAATAACCAAAAGTCCGATTGGTATTTCCAGATACAAGGCCAACTTCATATCTGCAAAAAAAATGCTGTTTGTTGGGTATATGGTATGGCAATAATAAAATAAAAACTGAGCTTATTGAAAAGGATGATGCGTTCTGGGAAAAAGAGATGCAACCAATGTTGTTGAAATTCTACTACGACTGTCTTCTTCCCGAACTTGTCGACCCAAGGCACACCAGGAATAAGCCAATTCGTGATCCGGATTACGTGATTGTTCATAACAATAAAAAGACTGTGCCAGATACTTGCAACGAACAATTAGACATTTTTTTTTTTATATTAACTGTCTGCAAACGAGCAGGCGGGCCGCCTGATGGTGAACTATGTCGCAAAAAATACAAAACAAGGAAAATACTGTGCCAGATTCAACTTGCTACGAACAATCAGATGGTAACATTGAATATGTGGTTGATAATAATATTGAAAATTTCAGCCACGTTGTATCATTTTTTAGAATTTTAATTGGCGTCCTGGCGTCCTTTTGTGGGGACCAGCGGCTGATGTTAAAACTATATTTATTTTACAGAAACGAGCAATAAGAACCATTTATAGACTAGAACTTCTTTGATAAATATTTTTAAGGAAGTTGGTGTTCTTACTGTTGCATCGCAATATAATTATAATTGTATAGTTTTATGCGTTGCAATATTAACTCTTTTTCTAAACACGGTGATGTACACAATTTAAAAACTAGAAGTAAGTCAAAACTAGTAATGCCACTGTTTAAGTTACAAAAGGTGCTCGGCTCTTTCTTGGGGCAAGATATACACCATTATAGTAAAATACCAAGCACTGTACTAGATTTACCTCTAGATAAATTCATGTAAAATATTGTTTACTTAAGAAAGGTTATTAATTATACAGTCAAGGAATATTTAGAAAACAAGCCTGGTTATAATAAAATATTCACATTATGTTTTCTTAGTGTATGATAGCCTTTATCAGCAGTGTCTTAAAGACAAAGGTACCTAGGTACAAAAATTAATGTTGCGGATGCGTATAAAGTTGTCTAAATTTTTTCTTGCTTTAGTTGTGTGTCATGCTTGCTGAGTTTCTTGCCGGTTCTTCTCAGTACAAGGCTCCCGCCCCATAGATAGTACTTACGAACCGAATGGCATTGCGACATTCATAAGTGCTCAAGAATAAATTATTTTGAAATTTGAAATTACTTAAGAAGACTAAGCGACAACGAGCTTAACTTTTTCATACTTTTTATTAGTAGTTGTAAATAAATTAAATTAAAATTGTATAATAGATATATATGTAAATAGATAATTGTATCATAAAGATATATTTAAAAAAACTTCCCTTTTTTAATTGTGTCATATTTATGAATTGTAAGTAGGTACCTACCTATTGTATAAATAATTGTATAATATTAAAAGTATCTATTCGATAATAATTATATGTGTTTTATTGTACCTACATAATATATAATAAAAAAAACAAGAATCATCGTGTTAATTATTATGAAAAAAAACCCATGAACATTTGTAAATATTTAAATTAGTAATAAATGTAAATAGGCAAATCATAAAAAAAAAACAAATTAAAAAAAATAATAATGTAAAGATAACTCCAAGACTTCTATGATCTGCGCGGCGGGCGGCGGCGGTTTGGCCGCGCCGCGCTACCGCGTTTCGAAAGTCTTTGTCTAAGGCGGTCCATCGTATGCAATCGAGCGGGGCGCAGACACTATCGATCGTAAAGAATGACACCCAATCTTTAGAAAAATAGATAATTACTATGTCAAAGCAATGAAACTTATATGCAAAGAGACGTTCGGTGCCAAACAGACATAGAACAACACGCATTACATTTTACAAAATGGAACGTACCAAGACGTTCCACTTGCTTAGAACGTGATCGTATCGTTTAGCTCTCAGCTTTAATTTATGATAATTACGAAACTTATATAATTAACTCACTTAAAAATCTTCATATCTTTCAAAAAATATAACTCTAAGGTGGTATTTGAAATCTGAAACATAATTTAATTGTTTTTATTTTAATCGAAAGTACCTCAATAACAAAGAATATTGATCCACTGCTCTCCCACCTTGATGCAAACTCTTGTGGATTTTTTATAGCGGTGGGAGATTAAGTGTTTGCATTGATATTCCTAAATTTATCCATAGTAGGAAATACAGTAACCTCGTTCATTAATATATCCACAATGCCACTAAAGTTTCTATCGTGTACTTCCAGTCTATAACAACAAAAAAACAAAATTGTATAAATTGACAAAACATATTAATCTACTAAAAATAAAATGCCGATAATTTGTTTACCGTTCAATTAAAGTTGCTTTCTTTCCACTTGGTGATACCTCTTTATCAGCCCTTGATTTTATTGGGGTAGCCCAATAAAAACAAGGGCTGATAAAGAACCTCAAGTCGAATAAGTACACAATTAGTGTTTTCACAGCAAATAACTTTAGAACGAAAAAACAAAAAATTCACAAAATTACAAATGTTGGAGACATCCAACAGTGGCTCCGTTTACTTCGAGCTTTGAGTTTTTAACCTCATTGTTGAAGGTTCGACAAGAATGCTTTAAAACATACCAGCATCAAGCACATTCCACTTAATTAAAGTTGCCAATTGTCGTCTCTCAGTTCGGACACATTCCGTCAATCATCATATCGTACATCACTTAACATCAGGTGAGATCAAGGCCCTGTGCTTATCCGTAAATATATAAAAATATATATATATGTCCATTATAAATTTAATACAAGTTTACATTTTTCATTTGTAAATTAAAAATGAATATACCTAAACAGATGTAGATATATAAAAATTCTTGGGCTGAGGGGCTCAATAGCACAGTGGTTAACGCTCTCGGTCTGCGATTGCTAAGGTTAAGCAACTTTCGCAGGGTCCACCGGTCATTGAATGGGTGACCAAAAATGTATCATCTCGAGCCCCGTGCTTCGGAAGGCACGTAAACGCTTCTGGTGCCGGTTGTATACCTTTCGTTTTAGAGAAAGGAGGAATTACTTGTCCCAAGTAGACATATTCGTCATCCCGCTCTATCCCTTAACAGTTCACCACGATACTGTTTACAGTGGGCTCATGATTTTGGTTTTTACTGTGTTTATACGCAGACCAACATTTATTGAGGCTAGGTAAAGTTCTTCCATCATACTTTAGAGTTCGTCAGCAGTTTCTGCAAAAATAATAATGCCGTCGGCGAAGTGGAGCCAGGTGAGACGTTCACCCTATCGGACCAGCCGAGGAGCTTAAATATATCTTACAGACAGGAGGTAAATTACTTGGGAGATAAAGTATGGAGTTATAAAGGAGACCTTTCCAAATGGGCCCCCGTGGTACCGAGGTACACTTTATTTTAAAATATTCTCTACATTATGCAGAAACACCTTGTGATATAATTTTTTTATAAAACTTGCCGAAACTAGATTTTTTGGAAAATAAAAAAAATCGTCAAAATGGTCCTAGAAATCGTAAACATGAAACGAAACGTGCAAAATATGACTGACAGTGACATCTGTGTCAAAGCGGTTTGTGGTGTAAACCTCTGAATAAAACATTGTGGTTTCTATAATTCTCACAAAGAATATTATTAAAATAGGTCCAAAACATAATTAATATTTTACGGTTATCTAGAAACTCACATAAATAATAAACATAGATCGTGCGTGCGTGTCCGTCTTATTTTTTGCTGTACCAAAGCCACTTTTACGCAGCCATAGAAACTTGTTTATTTTGCTCTACAGATCCCGGATTCAAATCCGGATAGAAAACATGATTGTGTAATGAAAACGAATGTTGATATCATAGAATCTAGTAGGTACTGAAATAATTATTTAGAAAGGTCCGCACTTACACGGAACCATAAATGCTAATAGAAACAAGAATGTAATTCATGTTTACTACAGTTGACCAACTTGAGCAGTCTTTCTAAACAAGACCTATTGTCAACCAACTGACACATCAGTAATGCTTCTACAAAGTCCTTCCCAACAGCACAAGCAGTTATGTAGTAATCTATCTTTTACATCGAACCTGTACGTATTTCATGTCATAATAACCAATTGCATTGATTTTAAAAGCAACACAGTTCTACAATGACATAGAAATGGTTGAGCGCACCTTAGATGGCAATGTAAAACTTTAGGTTGTTAGTTGGAATAAAACAATAAGTATATTTTTTAATTTCTTTTATTATATTTCTTCATTTTCTACATCTTCTCTGATTAATATATCATCAAGGAAGGATGCTGGAGCAGTTATATTTTGTTGGTATCGAGCCCACCCCATATACCACACAATGGTCATAACATGAGCACAGCAACCCACGGTACGTTTTCCTATTATACAATTACAGTAATAACCGAGAATTCTGTGCTCCCAACTATTGCATATTTAACAATATATATGTCTAATATGTTTGACCACTACGGTGCCTTGACAATAATCAACCTCTCAACAGATACATTTCATTTTCAGAATGTGGTATATGGAGAGGCTCAATATCACGGCATACTTTAATTCCAAATGTTCCATTTGGTCTAATGTGTTACCATAATATGAGCGTGCCTGCTTAATTTGATAAGTTCCCAGTGCAAATAATATAGTCCGATTCTGTCATCACTGGAAACTCATTCAATAGTAAAACTTCAGCATTTATACTGTCAAAAAGAACTCTCCTTCTATTGATATTATTTTCTATTATATACTCTGCCAAAACATTTGGTTGATCTAATCTGCTTAGGGCCTCTTAGGGCACGCTCTAATATTAAAGTGGCATCTGGTCTATCTGTGATGGGTAGATGGAATGCATTTATCATGGCCCCTGCTATACGAGAATCAGTTATTAGATGGGTAGCAGCATTATTATTAAAATAATTTCATTATTTCATTTCATTTCATGAGTAAAATAAGAAGATCTTTTGAATCGCAATCCAAAATAGTAGCGCAGGTTGTCGGGAATCGTCAATATATCAATAGCAGCCAAGTTACGAGGCGGGGGTATCAAGGTCCAGTAGATATCGCCAAGTCTTCAGACTCAGATAAACGAAAGTCCAGGGAGAATAGCCGAGTCAAATAATCAAAGCAATACAGATACACACGAAAAACACTCCAGCTAGAGCCAGTAAACACCGAAACGGAAGAAAAAAGGTTAATCTCAAGATGTCATGCATGACTGACAACTGACAAGTCACTCAGTCTTTTTAATTCGTTCGTTACAGCTCTGGCATATAGTATTTTTTAGCAATTTCTTCTGGGTGATAAAGAATCAAACGCACAAAATAATTCGAAATAGTTAAAAACACTTATTTTTGTTATTATTTATCATGTACTTGCTAGAAATCGTTAGGCTTATGTAAAAATAATGTATTAAAAGACTTTTATCATAAAATTAGTTGTGCCTGAGAGTAAGCTAACGAAACGCATCAGACAGCGAGAGGGTTGTGCTTGCCAGTTAAATTAATTCAATGTTGCAAGTCATCAAACCTTTCTAATGATGTTTTTGGGTGGTACAAATTGAATAAAAAATATGTTATATATATTTTTAGATTCTACGATTTTTCCCCTACATTTTGATACCATTGAATCTTAGGTACATTCGGGGCCCTTGTTGTATTGGGCGAGGAAAGGTCTCCTTTAAGATAAAGACATGAATTTACTTATATCAAAATTCCAGGTCCTTCTATGGACCTTCTAGTGGCCCGCTTGCGACTTCGGCCGCTTGAAAACATTCGCATCCCGTGATGGACCCCTATTGCAGAGCCACCTACCGGGTGGTCCTATTGTGAATCGAAACCATCCAGAGACGTAGGTTGGATGATGGTTTGAATGATCAAACACACACAAAAAATCTCTCTTATATATATAACTAGCACTTTACTTACGACTTCGTCCGCGTGAATTTGAGATTTTAAAAATATTTTTTTATTAATATACTTAGATATTAGCCTATGTTACCCATAATGTAAGCTATGATTACTTTTATAGCATTCTATCATTAAAATAATTTTTGGAATTGGACCAGTAGTTACAGAGATTAGCCCCGACAAACAAACTAATACTATCTATCACAAACGTTACTTCTTTAATAATAGTATAGTGGCCGGCTCACGGACTTGTCCGCTTAAGAACACGAGAGGGCTACGGGTATCCCGCGATAGTTTTACCAGCTCGAAATTTTTTTATTAATACACACCTTGTCCTTACAACTACAAACACAACAAATAATAAATCCGCCAAATCAGTCGAGCTGTTCTCAAGTGACCATGTGGCAATTATTTTTTATTAAGATTGACTAGTAGCCCGCTCGGGATTCGTCCGCTTGATTGAGTGAACAATAGTATCCCATGATTTAAAAAAATCCTTAAACCCTATCGCAGCGCTCAGGTCCAATTGTGCATCAAACCATCCAGAGAATTACACAAATACACACAAAAATTTTGATCAAAATCGGTCCAGCCGTTTAGGAGGAGTTCAGTAACATACACAACATACGCATTGTAGAATTATATATACTAGTGGTCGCCGAGTGGTCGAAATTAATTAATTAAGTAATTTTACTAAGGCTGCACGGATTGTATCCTAAGCAATGAAAAATTTAAAATATAGAATGTGTGTCCTCTTCCATTTTTGAAATTTTTGAAAAGAGTATATAATTATGCGTGTGTCAAATACATGGTAGTGTGTATTGTTTGTTTTATTGATTTAATGTATTTTTTATGCTTAGTTAAAAAAAAAATTAACATTCTGTACTCCTTCACTTTACAAGTGTGCGAAATTTCATACTCCTCCGTCGGCGCAATTTTCGTAAAAAGATGAAAAGTGGATCACGTACGACAAGAACGTGCGAAAAAGGTCGTGTTCAAAGGCCGGTCAGGCTTCACAGACTGTGGCGAAACCCGGGTTAACTCGCAACAAGGTGATGCTGTGTGTGTGGTGGGATTGGAAGGGCATTATTCATTATGAACCTGTTTTGGTCTCTTCAAAATTCTTTAGGCATACCGCATCTTATTTCTATCAACCAAACTGAAACAAATCATCTTTGCTGAGATTTATACAACAGAGAGTGAGGGCATTTTTGCCACACAAAACTGCCTGTACCCGACGACCAGTTTCCAGCGAAGACTTAGAAAAAATGTTATGAATTAATCTAATAGCGACACTTACTAAGATGTGTTATGATGTTAGCGGTTTATCTCCGGCTTAATATGATTTTTATTCTGGCAAACTAGCCGCATCATTGACTGACGACCCAGTCAACCCGAGCCGAGGTCCTAGCAGTTAGAGGCGCCTTCGGGTTATTCCGCTCCCGATCCGATCCGAACCCCTCTGAGAATCTAGTAGGGCACGGGGACACGCATTAGTGCGCGATGCCGTTCCCTCTAGATAAGCTCTGACGATGCTTCGTTTCACACGGCTTGAGGAACCCCTTTAAGGTTCTCTCCGCTGAAAATGCCGTCTGAGGCAAGCAGCCAACTCTCTAAGAAAACCTATAGCACAAACATATCTAAGCTATATGTTTGTGGTATAGGTACATACTCGCTAAGATTTGCATTGATGCGTGGCTTATCTCTTGCCACGACATTGTCGCTCGCTCCAGCTCCTGACGTCAGCTGCGGTCACGTCCCCCTAACCTTTCGTTACGAACTGTTCAATAACTCAAGCCGATTACAATAAAAATACAATTCAACGGACAAAGTTGTTCCGATAAAATAATTCTCACACCAAATGACTGTACTACTCCTAACAATCTATTAGGTACTATACTTATTTTGCTAATTCATTTCAGAATATAAAAACGTTAGTTATATTATTCTAGGAATTCCTCCGGAAAGCGCAGTGTGGGCAGGCCTCCAACAAGGTGGACCGACGATCTGGTGAAGGTCGCGGGAAGCCGCTGGATGCGAGCAGCACAAAACCGGTCGTTGTGGAGATCCTTGGGGGAGGCCTTTGTCCAGCAGTGGACGTCTTTTGGCTGAGATGATGACAATGTATTTGTCAAAAATTAAAAAGAAGTTAAAATTCTGCTTCATCGTCCTCATCATCATCATTAGCCTATAAGATGAGATGAGATAAGCCTCTCCAAGTGCACGCCAATGATTTTCCGTGCTACAGCTTTAATCACTTCTTGATAATTTTTGGTAATTGGTCTTGTGCACGCTCGCGATAATTTTTGAGTTGGTAAAGCATCACAGGAAACAGAGGTTCATGCGGACAAAGTTGCTATTCGGCTTGTACTTAGGCCGCCATCACACGGACTGCACCACAACAACCGCACGAACTCGCATCATCAACCGCACGCAGTCGCTATATTCAACTGCATGCAGTTGTCTGCAGTTGGATCTGACTTCACGCAGTAGCCCAATCATTATTGTGCTTTATTTTGTCACTATATTCTGGAGTTTTATAATTCCATATGCTGACTTTACTTTTTATTAAAGAAATAAAGAAGTCGAAATCCATTTTTTCAACCGACGCGCGTTCGGCTCCAAGACTAACTGCAGACTAATTGCATCAACTGCATGCGAACGGCGGTGGACAGCATGCGGCGACACTACACAACTGTAGCCGACCGCGCGAAGTTGAAGGCAAGGCTGCATACAGTTGATATTGACTTCACTCGACTGCAGCCGACCGCATGCAGTTGATATCATGACTGCACGAAGTCGAACGTACAACTGCATGGTGTTAAATATATCGACCGCGCGCGGTAGCTGTGATGCAGTCCGTCTGATGTCAGCCTTACTCCGCGGAAAGTAAACGGTAACACTAATGTCTTTATTAATTAATTTTGGAAATTTACGACATTTATTTATATTCCGTCGTCTATTTTATAAACGGAAAACAACACTATGTGCCTTACAAATAAACAAAGAATAAGGGCGGAACAATTATTCCGTGTTTTGTCTCTTTACTATAATTTGAAATGACGTTTACGTGACAAGGGCAAAACACGGAATAACTATTCGGACCTTATTCTTTGTTTATTTGTAAGGCACTAAGTGTATATGTATGTAAGACTGTTATGTGTTATATGTAGGTGCGTATATTATCTTTATGTAAGGACATTAATGTTAAATAATCAGTTTTAATAATACCTAGTCAATTACTAGGTTTACGATGGTCCTACCACGAAATGGGACTGAAACAAAACGCTGACGCTGAAGTCGGGCGCGCACAAAAGATCTTTGTACTTCTTTGTACAGTCTTACGTGTCAATAGCGTTGTGTCATAATATCCGCTTGTTTATGGTCTTGATGACTAGCCGCTTAAGAAGTCTCTTTTTTACAATACACGATTATGATTTGGTTCTACCTACTAGCTTCGTAACTACAAGTCGAAACATTGTTATCTAACTATAACACAGATCGTCATCGAGTACCTATATTACTTCCACAATGCGTGCGCGCTCCTTACCTAGAACCTTGCGTTATTAAACTTTATTGTTTGAGAGAACAATTACCTTTTGTACGAGTGGGGTATCGACGCCATTATCAGTAGACGCGTTAAGTAATACCCAAGGATCAGGTTCGATATAACGTAAGTCGTCAGAGTCGTTACCACTTTTTAATACGTCTTTGTTCACTCAAACGTGATTCCAAAAAGATGAGATCTCCCATTATTGTAGGAAATTGATAAGGCGTCGACTAAAAGGCAACAAATGTTTTCGCAATATAAACATTCTCAGTAATTTAATGTTATTCGAATGATTTTTTCTCTTTTGTCGGTATCATTTAACGTCTCTGTAGCCTAGTAGTCTCAGGTAACCTGTGCGAGATTGCAGGTTCGATTATTAACAGGGGTATTTTACATATTGTAATACAATTTGTTTGGTATTGTTCTCAGGCCGCCTGGCGAGCTACCACTATCTTATGTAGTTGTCTTATGTATCTTACGTATGTCGTATGCTAATAACAATGTTAACAGCGTTCGCTGTGTTCCGTGTCAGTTCAGGGCAAGGTAACGATTCCTCACTGACTAAAGATACCCAGTGTACTGTGCATCCAACTTCGGCTTAATTGTCACATAACATCAGAGATTAACACTTAAGTTGAAACATAAAGGTAGGCATCAGGTATCTACATTTAATGTGAAATGTAGGTGTAAAATGCTCAGCCACACTGTTTAGTTGTTATTTAAATAAAAATGTTCTGAAATAAAGCTCCGTAAATATAACATGTGCCTTAAATTACTCTATAAATAAATATGCTTGCAGTTTTACTTTGATGACTAACTGCAACGTAAAAAAAGCTTTTTACCCTTTGTATGTATGTGTCACCTTTAGCGTCATATAATAACAAAGAGGTACAAAATATTGTTAATGCTTCCTTAGATAACAACTTTATTTATTTAAAGTTTGTTATTATTTTCCTATATTTTATTTTATATTATAGCCGACAGAGGGGCCGCTCTTAAAAATATTACAATTTTTGTGTCAGGAAAAGTAAAAAAAAAAAACTAGCCCGATTTTTTTTTAATTTGCTAGGGCCTTTTTTTCTGATATAATTAGATGTTTTGTCAAAATATTTGCAGCTGATAAAATGTTACCTTAAATAATATATACATAAATCTTCTGTGCGTGTGTATGTTATTGAACTCCTTCTAAACGCCTGGACCGATTTAGATGCAATTTTTTGTGTATTCAAGTGGATTCGAGAATGGTTTAGATTTACAATTGGACCCTGTAGGTGGCGCTGCTATAGGGGTCCATCATGGGATACGGGTGTTCAGCGAACGAATGATTTGTTTGTTTTGTTCTCATGGAAACTGTCAAAGCGGTACGAAGTCCGCCGGTCAGCTAGTATATAATATAATAATAATAATAATATAATAATAATAAAATAATAATATATAGTAATATATATATAGTATGTGAAATTGTCCAAGTGTCTAGCCAACTTAAAATAAAAGATTAAATAAATCTGTGAATCCTTATAAAACCCGATAAAAGTCATTCGGATTGTAATGCTTTTCAACGCTCGCTCGCTCCTGTTTATAATAGTGGCCCGAGGTTGATTCCATGGAGACCGTCGATTTGCTAATTGATCACACAGATTACGTTTCCTTGCCTCAAGGTATAAGGGTATTCTCATCCAATTTCGAAATTTAAGTCACGGAGTCATCGACGCTTAGTCACATGCACTAATTATAAACATCGTTTCGTTTTTAATCATTATACATACATATTATTTGTAACCTCAAAATATTCACTGACCAGCTTACCGCTACTCATTTACTTTTGTAATGGACTACCTATATTGAATAAAAAATGTAAATAAATATGCAGTACCTAATATTGAAAAAAAAAAACTAATTTTGAAAATATCCTACTACGAGTATTTATAAGGATAAAACTTCCACCTGAGATAAATTATTCATAAGTGTGTTAAATATCTTTAATAGTACCAACCAATTTATATTTAAGTTATTTTTCTGCATATTTTCAAACATGTAACTCGGTTCTTGCTTTTATTACTATTGATTGGTCACAGTTCTTACTTTACCTAATCAATTTTTATTTAAGTAAACCTACTTTAACAAAAATATGATTATCGGAGAAATAAAAACTTATATGGTAATCGTTGTTTGACCCACCGATACTATTGACAAGTAAGTACATAATTTGTGAATGGTTTGTCAGACGATCAGTCTGCCAATGATCAGGTACTACGAGTATTCGGCTAAATTAAATAAGGAAAAACATAGCCTCCGTAAACCTTACTTCGGGGAATCGTTACCAGGGTAATTAAATTCGATATAAAATACTTCGTCCAAACAACGGGAACCCCTTTATTGGATTTAACTACGGCTGCATTTTTATTAAAGCTTGCTGTAAAAAGTACGTTTTTTGCGTCTTCGATATTACTTATACTCGCACATACAAACATTTGTCTAAGAAGAAGCTGTAAGTAAGTTTCGGTTTATTTTAAAGATCGATAGGAATAGAGGTTTATCAATCTACTAACCTAATTTAATTTAATTTATTTTAATGTTTTCTTTTTAAAAGAACCTTTTGTGTATCAACCATAATATAGTGTGACACTGAATATATTATTTACATTTACATTGAAATCACTATTTAAACAAAGCACTGGGAACATGGACACACAAAATATTAACATGATATCATTTGTATATATTTTTAATGTAACCTTCAAGTTACACGTACGCATATATAGTAGTAGAAACAGTAGTAGGTACAATGTTTAGAAATTGCTATTAACGTTTTGCTTTTATTCTCGATTTTAATCATTGTGGAAAGATAATATTACACAACATTTCATCAAGAAAGAAAAAAAATACAATTTCAATCTGTGATTTCTTCGATTAACCTGTGATCCTTAAACGAATATAATAAATATTTAGTAACTATTAACCCCCTTATTCATAAAAACTAATCAAGTATTTTTTAGTTAAATATTGTTTAGTCAACGTCACACAAACGTCATTTTGTATTTGAGGAGACAAAACAATGATTAACTAAATAATGCTTAAATAGTTTTTATGAATAAAGGAGTTAGTGTTTAATTTTAGAAGAAGATTGAAAACATAAAATTCTTAGTCTCATAAAAGTTATGAACTATCAATTATATATTTTAGAGGAGCTGATCTGTAGCCGAATTTTGTCGTTGAGTCCCACCAATCCATTGAACATTCAGTATTCAGTTATTCAACGGCATGGGTAATTCGCACTGCTCCCGAACTAACGTTTCACAATTGTTATTTGTTATTAATTTCACGAACGATACGCCGGCTTTTAATGTTTTATAAATACGACGCATTGTTCTATAAGCGACACAATACCTTGCGGTGTTCACGGCTCCGTTCGAATCCGATATGCAACTACACCGGCCGCAGCGTCTAACTGACGCATTCCTTTACTCGTGCAAAATGTGGAAATGTCTATGTTCTGTAAAACCATCATTTTAATATAATAATTAGAAACTTAATTGGATTTTTATTTACCGGGACAGTTTATTACAATTATTACTGATCGGTGTACGGGTCCATTTATGCGACAATCAAGTGTATTTTAATAATTCATGTTGATAAGTATGAAACGGTTTTATCAAAATGTTGAGAAAAAGGTTACCTAGTTAAGCTATTCTTTTTTTTAACAGTTTCTAGTATTATGCAATTGTTTAAAGAACCTTAGGAAACTTAGATTCGATAGTATTTAAGTGTAATTACACTTTAACTACTTATTCAGGAAGATACGATATTGCTTTGAATTTTTATAAGAAAGCAAAAAAATTATATTCGATTGAATAAACATTTATTTCAAACATAAAAATAGTTGGAAACGAAAGGGTAATCGGTTGCCATAAGCTCGATTTGTACAGTATTAAAATATATACCTACTGCGCTTGTTTAGCTGCATACAACGTTTAGTAGAGGATTCCGAGAAATCCGTATCGGGAGGCACGTACGCGTAAGATTGGCTAAATCTTAAGCGTTAAATGTATTAACATTAAAACAATTATGTGTATCGCTGCCATTTAACATTTTAAAGCACTGTTTCGATTCACATACAAACAAAATCTGGATAGATAATCTAGAGACCACTAGGAGGGAACATCTACAACCTATGATGTTTTTAACATAGCAAAAGTGAAATGTATTAAATACTTCACATTTTTAACATCACAGAACAAAACATTTTTCATAAACTTCGTAATTCTGATTTATTGTGCATTATATCAATAAGGAAAAGTTCAGTTAATTTATAATATACTATCGAATGCTGTAATAGCAGTTATTTCTAGAAGTCATTAAACGTTAAACTGGACGTAGGGTATCAACCCTACTATATCTGGTTTCTGGAGAGGCGAATATCAATTCGCCTCTCCAGAAACAACGGATTCATAAGTCTGTATACTATGTCGGTGAATGTAAGACAGTACACTCATCAAATACCGATCGTATGCATAACATGCATGACATCAAGGTGATGTAATAATATTGCACTTTGGAATCTAAGATAGCTAGAAGTATGCATACTTGAAGATTTAATTCAAAGATATCACAAGAAAATATGTTTTTTTATTAACTGTACAGTAATACTTACAGTTGTTATCTTTATTATACAGGTACCCCACCGTACGAGAGCCGGATATGTCTTCAGGAGAACAACAGCACCGACGCACCGAACAATCAGAGTATGAAGGGAGATGAAGAACTATCCAGAGTATACCAAACGCTCACATTACCGCAGCTTTCTAGAGATGACAATAACAGTTCTAATAATAGGTAGTTATAGTAACTATGAGACAAATGATACGTAAAGCATTTTACTTACTCGAAACTGAAACATAAAGAGATTGTCCTAAATAATTTTTCGTGTGTCGTTTTTCCACTGATAAAAAATAAAACATCTACTTACAAAATAGCTTTAGATTCGCTGAAAATGGTTAAGAGACGATAAGTGTAGTGTGAAACAAAATCAATATTCTAAAATAACGTTTAATAAAACAAGCTATTGAGTGATTGACGACTTGTGTATTAATAAAAAGCAAGTGGAATTAAAACTTTTGTATATATTATTAGTAATTTGCCGTAGGATATTGTTAAAGTAACGCCTCGGTGGCCGACTGGCAAAACGCTCGGCCCGATACCCAGAGGTCCCGGGTTCAATTCCCAGGTCGGGCAAAGTGTGTTTCGGATTTTTCGATGCATACCCCGGGTTTGTGATCACCAACCTGCATTTGGCAAGAGTGGTGATTAAGCCATTACCCATCAATTGTAGCGATAACTTGATTTCAATGATGGAGGCCTTTGCCCAGCAGTGGGACAGTTATAGACTGTTTACTTACTTTACTTACTTATTGTTAAAGTGACAGATTTCTCATGTAAAAGTCATTTACAAATCAATTGAGTGTGATTATTTCGTAAATATAAACTAATTTGAACAATTGCAGTGATCAAAAACATCAACTAACCGATTACATAAGTAAATTACGTGATTACATAATGACGCTTTAAAATTCACTAAAGCTATTTAACTATTACATATGGTAATTAATAATGGTTTGTTGTATTCGTTTAGGCTAATAACAAATGTTATTTACAGTAATGAAACTAAAGGTAAATCAAAATCAACGGCTCCACCAAGTCCGCGGAACTCTGAAATGAAACCTCAATCGACGACACCGACCTCGCAAGCGCTGACCAAGCCGCCTTACTCTTATGTAGCTCTCATAGCGATGGCAATCCAGAACAGTCAGACGAAAAGGGCTACACTTAGCGAAATATATGCTTACATCACAAAAGAATTTCCATACTTTGAAAAAAATAAAAAGGGCTGGCAAAACTCAATAAGGCACAATTTAAGCCTAAATGAGTGTTTTATCAAAGTACCACGGGAAGGTGGCGGCGAGAGAAAAGGAAATTACTGGACTCTTGGTAAGTTTTTTGAAATGTTTGGTAAGTTGCGAAAGCTTTTACCGTTTTTCAAGTTTTAGTACAAAGAGTTTTTTAAAATTATTTTTTTTTGTTTTTGATGTGTGTTAGTGTATCTTTAATATATATGCCATGCGAATATACTAAAAAAAGCTAAGCGCGCGTTGTCTCGTCAATTACCATGTCAGTTAAATCTACGCGAGTGCTTGAAGCGAATTGCTCGCGATATTTGTATGACGTTTTAGAAGTTTCCGGTCTGTGAATGTTCTATTGTTATAGATCCGCAATGTGGGGATATGTTCGAGAACGGGAACTACAGGAGGCGACGTCGCATGAAGCGGCCGTTTCGTGCGACGCCTTACTCCAAGACGCTGTTTGGTGACGGCTACCACGTGGCCCACGTGGCGCAACACGTGCCCTCTCACATGCAGCCCCTTCCTTTGGGTGCCAGAAACTACTTCGGCTCCGGCTCGCCGTACCCACCTTCCTACCCGAGATATGACACGTAAGTTTACACCATGTCTGATGATTCAAACTTGTAGGTAAATGGTTGGAGCCTTTATGTTAACACCTTAAACGCCATATGACCGACAACCAATTGAATTTCTATTGTGTCTGGGCCCGTCGACGGTCAATCTGTTAAGCGACACTGATTGCCAATCATTCCTGTCCGTAGCTGACAAACTTTTCTCTCTTCTTGTATACTTTATGTGCTGTTATCTTTGTGATTTCTTTATGCATAAGTTTTTGGTATAATCAAACTTTGGACAAGTTTCTACTTGACTAAAACGTTAATTTTAAACTATACTTCTTGTTTCAATCTCTAGGTTAACAAGAAGACAAAACTTAATATTTTCTTATATTTGAAGTCTGGTTTAAAGGATAAAAAAAAAATGAAATATAACTAAGTACTTTAAACCAACGCAGTATCGTGCCGTATTGTACAAACGTATACCTACACAAAGCGTAATGTAACAGCTACTGAGACATTAGTACAAATTAATTTTAATTATGATAAATATTTACGTTACGCGATGTCGTGTTTACAAAACAAATGTTAATGATATATTGATATTATGTTTGCAGTGATATTTATTTCCCGTTTCCGTAGTGGATAGTGTCCTAACATGATAGTATTATTTGAGGTAATTTAAAGCGTATTTAATTATTTATCAAAACCATTATTTTGCACATAAGTTGTTATACTACACACTCGTGGACAAATAGTACGAAAAATTTGAATATCTCTTAAAATAATAGAGCTAGCAGCATGAATGAAACTAAATGTTATAGATAATTTCATAGTATTTCATTTACACTAAATGGTAAAAACTTAATTGTTTATTTATTAAAATTACATATGTAACAAAATATCAACAATTTTTTGCGTTGAAAAATGAAAAGACATTAACCTCACACACCACATAAAAACGAATTTAAATCCATATTAATACTTCGTATTGCCTCCACGGGCTCTTCTTACAGCTGCCAGATGATTGGGCATGCTGTTTATTAAGTTTGCTAAGCGTTGTTGTGGGATATTGTTCCATTCTTCCACTAACACATGTTTCCGAGCTCGGCCCAAGCGTGCTCAATCGGATTTAGATCCGGGCTTCTCGAGAGCCAGTCGATGCATTTGATGCCAACGTCCTGAGTAAACTGATTTATAATTTGAGCTGAATGTGGCCTATTGTCATGCATAAATATGAAATTTTCATTCATATTAATCAAGTATGGGCCGACATACTCATTAAGGATCTCTTCTACATATCTTGCACTAGTTAGAGTACCATTTTCTATCATCACTAACGCCGTACAACTCTCAAAAGAGATTCCAGCCCAAACCATAACAGATCCACCGCCGAAAGGTACTTTTTCCTCAAAATAAGCAGGAATAAAACGTTCTCCTGGCCGTCGGTAAACTCCTCGCCGCTCATCCTGTGCATAGAGCATAAATTTAGATTCATCAGAAAAGATTACTCTTGCCCATTCTTCGTTCATTGCCCATTGTGCATGTTCGCGGACATAACGTAATCTTGCTATTCGATGTTCCCTTGCAAGTTTTGGGCCATTTGCGGGTCTATGTGGGGTCAAATTAACTTCTCGGAGCCGCCACCTAACAGTCCGCTCGCTTACCTCGTCTCTTTGGGTCTCTCGAAATTGATTTCTTACTTCAACTGCCGCGAGGTGTCGATTTCGGAGCATGGTCGTAACAATAAATCGATCCTCTCGAGCCGTACATCTCGGTCTGCCGGTTCCTGGTCTTCTAATGTTGAGCCCAGTTTCTCGGAAACGTTGCACGACTCTTTGCGTCGTAGAAAGTGACACGCCTGTTACTCTCGCTGTAGTTCTCTGACTTCTGCCTTCTTCTAGCATAGTGACGATACGTGTACATTCTTCTGGCGTTAGCGACATGATAGTAATTCAATAATGACCGTGAACGACGATGACGACTGCCTTTTATCATTTTATTTATTTATTAATTCACCGTTTTTTTTACACCAATACATTAAAATAAGCATATACAATTACAACATTATCTGAATGTAACAAACATTTATAGGTAAATACAACCTGTTAGAGAACTTACAAAATATGGATAACTATAATGAAAAACAATAAAAGTCTAAAAACAATAACAAAAAAATATTTTTGAGGTGTAATCATAAAAAAATTTAACTAATTAATTTGATTAATTTTGACGCCACAAATACGCAAACCTATGTTGAAATCATTTATTTGTTCCGTTTGCGGTGGAAACAATGGGTCCATGGGGGCCGGAGGCAAAGCATCTAGTTAAAGAGTTAAGTGCTCGCCTTATCGAGGCCTCCGGTGACAAGAAGGCTGGCAGCTACCTCTGCCAGCGTATTAGTTTGGCAATCCAAAGGGGCATTGTTGCCAGCATTCTTGGGACCGTTCCCATGAGCCCACAGTTGGAGGAAATCTTTTATTTATAGGTCTTTAGTTTTTAATTTTCCAATTATTTTTCTGTTTTATTTTTTCAAGTTTAGTTATGTAATGTTTCTTTTTGTTGTGTAAATAAATTTAACTTTATTATAAATTTGAGGTTATCACAATAGAACGAATCCTGTTGGGTGAGTCAGCGTGAATATCCAGTTGGTCACTATGTTACGTATATGTTACGTTATTGTCTACGCAGAAGAACAAAGGTAACCGGCATAGCCCGAAGAGTTGCTAAGCTCAAGTGGCAGTGGGCAGGGCACATTGCTCGCAGGACTTATGGCCTCTGGGGCGGAATAGCCCTTGAGTAGCGACTGCGTACCGGAAGGCGCAATGTGAGCACGCCTCCAACAAGGTGAACCGACGATCTGGTGAAGGTCGCGGGAAGCCGCTGGATGCGAGCAGCACAAAACCGGTCGTTGTGGAGATCCTTGGGGGAGGCCTTTGTCCATCAGTGGACGTCTTTTGGCTGAGATGATGATGATGATGATGATCTTAGTTTTATTATTGCGCAACCCTTTAATAATCCTTAACACAAAACCAAGGGTTTTTGGGGCACGGTTTATAATGTGTTCCATGATACAAACCTTATTTTTCTATCAAACAAAATTTCCAGGTCACGTATCTGCTCCAACTGACCCATCCCAGTTTGACCAACACGATACTGGTATATAACTAATTTTCTTTTACGCCCATATCGCACAAAAAAGCAGTTTTTAGAATTAAGGTCCATTTCATTGTGTTGACACCATTCAACAAGCGCATCAATGTCTCTGTGAAGCATTACCGAATATTGTCATTGTGTCAATAACTCTAAACATCTTCAGGTTATCTGCGTACATATACGTTTTGGAGGATGTGATGATGCTAGGTATGTCATTAACAAAGATAGTGAACAAAACAGGACCCAGATGAGACCCTTACGGTACACAAGATGTTATATTTTGTGACTTTGAGCGAAACCCATTAACCGCTACAGTGAATGTCCGATCTTCTAGGTAAGATTTCATCCATTTCAACAATGCACCAGAGATGCCATAGGCTGATAACTTTTTCAGCAATATGCTATGAGACAACCGATAGAAAGCTTTACTAAAATCTGTATATACATTGACAACTTGCTTGTTAGCATCCAATGACTCGATTAAAGTTTCAGTGAGGTTTACTAAATTAGTACATGTTGATCTAGATGGGATGAAACCGTGTTGATGAATGGTCAAATTTTGTTTAAAGTGCCGCTGTACAAAGGGTAACATATTAGTGATTCCAATATTTTAGAAAGTGTTGACAAAATTTAAATGGGTTTATAATTTGTAACCAACGCATCGTCACTTGATTTGTGAACGGGGACTCCTCTAGCTTTCTTCCACTCTATAGGAAACACACCTGTTTGCAATGAATCATTTAAAAGAGTTATAAAAGGCACAACTACATACTCGGCACATCTTTTAATAAATATAGGCGGAATCCCATCAGGCCCTGCACCCTTATTCTCGTCAAGACTCTTCAAGTTTTTCAAAGGAGTTTTAGAGTTTACAAGTGGCAGCAATAGATGTTCATTGTAATATTCTTTTTGTTTCAAATAATCACTGAGTTCATACTTCTGGGACGCTTTTTTTTTTTTTTTTTTTTTTTTGCTAGCGATATACACAGATGCAAAGTACGAGAAAAACAATTCACAAATATGTTTACCATCTGATGTTACTATCAATCCATTCATCATTGAAATTGGATAGGAGCTCGTACCACCCCGCTTAGCTTTAACAAAGCTCCAAAAGAGTTTAGGGTGTTTGGAAATATTATTATCTAACTTGTTGATATATTTATTATAGCAGTTAGTAGACAAGTGTGAGCATCGTGAACTCAAAAGCCGCAACTGTAGTTCATCCTGGTTTTTATACTTTTTAAAACGACGTCTTAGCTAGTACTTCTCCTTCAAAGATCGTATTAAATTACTGTCGAACCAGGGTTGACCATTGAACAATGCCTCCCAATCACACTCTTGAAGCTCTTTGTGTATATTCGTGTAGTCATCTTTGTAGAAATTATATTTTAGAGTTTCACTATTAAACGGAAGCTTTGGTTCATTAATAAAAAATAAATGTAATAAATAAATAAATTTTGATTTGACCGATTGAAAACAAAAGTGAGAAACAAGCAAAAGTAAGACGGTTACGTAGCAAAACATCTAATCAAATGTTATAAACTTGATACACATACGTCTAAAATATCAAAAGCAAATGAATAATGTTCGTAATCTATAACGTTCAAAATACATTCAGCATGACTGGTCGAATGAACATAATATCGAAGTACAAAATGAATATGATTAATTGACATAGGTATATTTGATACACATATGTCTTCGAATGTAGAAAGCCTGAATGAATAATATTCATAATTTATAACGTTCGAAATACACCCATATAGACAACACGACTGTACCTACGTCGGATACATTAGCTAAATGTATACTGATGGAATGATACTTATAATACAAAATATTATACGGTATGAATATATATTTAAATTTCTTCTTCTCCCCAGCTAAAAAATAGACGTCCTGAATGGGTAGTAGGTAAAAAAATTATGGATGATTCAAAAGCACTTTTCTAAAGTTTATTTGAATAAAGAATATTTGACTTTGACTTTGAAACTTAAACTAAAACACGGTATTTATTTAGTTACAAAAAATAGTATAATCACAAAATGGCAGCAATATTCTTTAAAAGGTCGAAATGGCTGTATTCTTGTATTTTTGTAATAATATTTGTTATATTACAAATCTGCCCTGTGAGGCGCATTTCGTGTAACTTTTTGCATCATATCGTGAGAAAACGCGTTTATACGTAAAAATTGTAATTTCGTTCTCATTCTTAAATAAATGTTAAATTAAAATAATAAAAATAGCTAATAAATAGATTGTATATAGCTAAACAAGACAGTCGTGATTTTTTTACAATATCTTAATAACTTAATTAGTAATAGCGATTTTAAATTTCAGCTTGTTTTGATTTCCATACAAATCGTGTTACGCGAGAGCGTGTATCTAAGTTACACGTGAACCGCGCGACAAGTAGAATGACGACCTACACAAACCTATGAGTTGTAATTAAAGTTACACGAAATAGAGAAAATAATACGGGAATTAAAAATAAAAATATTCAATTAAAATACCACTTTTATTATTTCAGAAACATTTCTGTAAACCGTGTATCTATAAATACACTAAATAGGTGCGATCGTCCAGCGCTCGCAATAGTTATGCCTATCTGCGGTAACTTAGTTACACGGAGATCGCGTTACACGAACCTAAAAATTCAGAGTTACACGAATATGGCCAGGACAAATTCTTGAAAAATTTCAGGAACAAAATGCGTTTTTTTCAAAGTGCCCCATATAAAATAGGACCAGAGGATCTCAATAAGACCTGTTAAGCCGAATTAGTGTAACTCAACTTACACTAATTGTGCCTCACAGGGCAGAAATATACGATTCATTTTTCCTTCGTCTTTTTGTCAGAATTTGGTGTCCTAATTTTATTTTTTCAATTTCCAATATTGTTCCTGGTTTCTTTTTTCAATTCATTAAGTAGTGCATAAAAACCAAGTTGTTTTTTAACGCATATTTGGTTAATATGATGGTGGAACGCCTCAGCACTATTTTGTGTGTAACGTATATCAACCTGCTGAATAAAGTTAGTATAAAGTTAGTTTCATGCATGTAACATAATTAATTTACAAGATACATAGGATTTTGTCGCTGACCCGTATTATTTGTCCACGAGTTTATATTGAAAAAAATGTTTATTAGTTAACAAAACGGTTTAATCTGCTTAAATGTTTCGTTAGTGAAAACTATTTTAAAAAAGGAAGAGCGATAGAAAAGACATTGACAGACTGTGATGATATGACAAAGGAAAGAGTTGGTGTCAAGATGACTGCTGATCGAGGAGAA
Source organism: Eudonia lacustrata (assembly GCA_947562085.1). Taxonomy (NCBI): domain Eukaryota; kingdom Metazoa; phylum Arthropoda; class Insecta; order Lepidoptera; family Crambidae; genus Eudonia; species Eudonia lacustrata. The sequence continues at coordinate 16,398,623 of OX387339.1, forward strand.
CGGAAGAATCTTCTTCCGTTCTCCTCGATCATAATAATGTTGCATATAAATTTGGAAACATGATAGGTAAATAATGATTTTCTGAACCAGACATTATAAGTAATTATTCGTTTTGCACGTTACAATTATTAAATAAAAAATAAGTCAATCTAGCAGACTTCATCAATTAGTAAATTTCTTGAGTTATGTTTATACGAAACGCCTTTGATGAAAAACGTTCGTACAGATACTTGTAAGTAGGAGATTTGTTGTAAGAGCAATTCAATCAAAATGGGTCAATGAATAGAAACAAAATATTCAAGCTGCCGTAATATTTTATCCAATTTATAAATTATATATCATCTCTTACATAGTTATTACCAACATGTTCTATTAATCAGAATTTGAATAATTTTTTGTAAGCCTCATGAAATGAGGCCTTTTAATATATTTCGATACATCTTTGACAGTATTTAATTCAAAGTTTAAGGTATCTCCAAGATGTCATTATTAATTTTGAATTCATTGAACTTCGATGGGCACAATTGACAAGGCTCTGTCTCGCTATTGGCTGAAAACAGGTACAATGGGCGGAGTTAGTTCGCTTTATCTCAGCCTATTCACGGCGGCTTACGTGGTTTCTCAAGGTTTTGGTATGCAATCATCCAACCGCTCGTGCATCAACGTTACATTTTATTCCTGTTGATTTCTCGCTCTTGCAAAATTGATCATACTTCTTGAAGAACTTTTCTATCGGTTTGTGATTGGCTGAGGTTGTTCGCCACCTGAGCTTGATCTTCAAAATGTAAACAAACCATTTGTTGCGTATATTTAATTTACATAGAAAGCTGTCTTCTTGGGTTAAAATCTTTGATGATATTAAGTAGCTTTCGCATACCGTATTACCGGATATCAAGTTCCTTCGTGTTTCGCAAGGCATGTTAACGTATTGGTCTCGATTGTTATCAAACGGAGAACACCAAACAAACCGGTAGGTTATGTATGGCCCGATCTCCATAGGTCTATGCATGTGATGCCTGAATCCAGCTTTGCGACGATTATGAGACTAATGGAGACTTGGAGCAGTAGCCAAGGACAATACCTACTTCAAACTAATCAAATCAAGTCAAATCTTTTATTGCATTCATGAAGTTTAAAGGTGGTACAAAGAATATTTTGAAAATTTAAACATGAATGCTATTAGGGTACTGCAATAAGTATTTTAACAAATAATATAAAAAATAATAAACAATAACATAGAAACTTAATTATTTGTGGTAGCTTAATAAATATTAGATACTAAACGAAACATGAGGCAGATCACCATAACAATAGTTACATTTGTTTATTTAACTTAAGGGGTTAGAGGTATCTGTTAGATTAAGTTAGAAGTATTCACTGCCGGAGTAGTTAAGAAATATTTATTTTTAATTCATTTTGAAATGATGAGTGTTTTTCTTTTGTTATTGCATTATAAATAGATCTCCGACGATCACACTATAACCCCACAGCAAGATACGATGCCTAAGCCAGGAATAAACGTATGCATGCATAGTAGATTAATAGTGCAGTGTTGGTATCGGGTCTAGTTCATGAAATCGACAGTCACAACATCGAAGGTCGCTGTAGCGAAAACGTTCCATCGACGGGTCACAGTAGCGAGAGTACTCCATATCGATGGTACGCTGCATCGACAGTACACCATATCGACGGTATGCTGCTTCGATAACCCGACTAGACACAAGTAAAAAAGGATTTTATTGCCCTAAATTTAAAACTTGAGGCATTTTCATTTCATTTTCTTTCATTTTTGTAGTATGAATACTATATACTTAGGAAATTGTTAGGTCATCGTCAGTGAAAATGCCTCAAGTTTTTAATGTAGGGCATAACATTTTGCTTGGAATAGAGCGTAGGCAAAGGAAAGTTTTGATTTTACATGGGCTATGTGGTTTTTCCAGTTGAAGATGAATTCTGTAAAGCAATTTTTACCATTGAAAATGGTTACCAGATGCAAATCGCCTGAGACGTATTTTTGGCCATAGCTCCGAGGATTTTGGAAGAATCTAGATGGGAATTAGTACCAAGAGTTGAGGAATTTATCGAGCCACGTGCGAGCGTTTGAATTTTAAAAAACGGCTGGTGATTTTTTTTATAATTTTGAAAAATGTAAAAAAACGGGTTTTTTGGGGGATGTTTGTTTATAAAAAAAATAATAAAATAAATTGTAAATATTTCGAAAAAAAACCGACTTAAGAAAAAATTAATATAAGGTTTTAGGGTATTAGTTTAGCTACAAAATGGCGAAAAAATTTAAAAATCGGTTAATAATTGTGACCTGAAGATGGTCCCTTTAGATTTGGTATTGTAGAAAAACGGGTATCCGTATATAAAAGTGATGTAGCTTCTATGATTTGATTATTGACCGATCGTCATGGTAATGGTGTCAAAAGATGCGGATGCAGGCGAGAAGTGCATTCGAGTTGGAAATCTATTAATAAAAATTGGAAATTTGTTGATGTTGTCAGGTTAGCTAATTACGTAATAACTTAAGACAGAAGGTCCCTTATGTAGGGACTGAATAAATTAACCGACTTGGTATTACATGGATCTCACAACTTTTTACGGTAGAAGAATTGAGTTGCGAGACTTGTTTTTTTTTCACAAGTTTGTTTTGATGGCATCTCATTTCTTTTTGTAAATAGACCTACTTTTTTAAGTTCCGGTACCATCTAGTCTACACTTATTATTTCATTATATTATACTTACACAGGTACACTGATTCATTAACTGCAAATGTTACTTTGTAATCATATATATTTATAGGGGATTACAAAGTTTTTTATGCAGTTGGTTTATCTAGAAAACTGGACCAAAATTGCAAAATATTTTAGTTTTTCCTTTATTTGTACACTAAACTAATTGTATTCTAAATTTGAATCTTTTATGTCTGCTAGAAGTGCCTTAGAGTTTTGATGATCGGTCAGTCAGTCAGTGAGTGAGTGAGTGAGTGTCAAAATTAAGAAACTTTGAATAGTTATAATTCTTAAACTACTGGTTTAAATTGTATGAAATTTGAAATATACCGTGTTTATAAAATGCCTGCTTGGTAACTGTAAATTCAGGCTTCTAGTTTTATCCACAACGAAGTTATAAGGGGTCGAAAATGGCCTGAACTGTTTCGAGAAAAGGATGGTACGGCCGTGCCGCTTTTTTGCTCGATTTGGCGGGCCGGGGGCACTGCCGATGCCGTGCCCCCAGATTCTTTAAATTCGATCTTGCCGCCGAGTATAGTGATGGTAACGACGATGATGCCAGTCAAGTAAGTGAGAATGAATCCGACACAAGAAGGCGCCCGAAAAATTTCACTTTCACAAAAGAAAAGAATATGTTATTCTCTATCTAGTCTATATCTGTGTTGTGCAGTGTTATACATTCGTATGTATGTATATAATTAGACTTGTGAGTAATATAGTTGTGTTATTTTAGGGAAGTAAATCTCAATAAAAAGTTCTTATTATTATTATTACATCAGATTTGATAAACCACAAATACTCGTTAGAGAACAAAGATTCATCCCTAGGATGATACGCGAGGCTATTGAAATTAAAAAACATCCTAATTTTAATAGAGAAGATGGTTGGAATCTACCACTAGCCTGGGATCCCATCATACAAAATATTAAATCCCAGCCCCGACACCACACTGCCAGACCAAAAGATACTATAAGCTCTTTCTGCGTAAAACGGAACGCACCTGATTAAATTTAAATGAGGGTATACAAGCTAGTAACTAATTATGAGATGACCAACACCTCAGTCTCCCTGTGACCACGGACCCTGCAAAGGGTTCGAAACGTCAGGATAAACATTAAATAAGTAATGTGTAAAATAAACGCGAGTAGATCCGTAAAAGTTGTTTCATTTCAATGTGTAGTGTTCGCGTAAACTTTAGAAAACAATATCTAAACTGTATAAATTTTAATCTAAATTATGAACTGAAAGCCATTTTATTATGCTATCTAAGGTTTTATTTATTGACAAGTTTGGGTTCTTGTTGCTTTCACTATTAACAAGTACGGATATATCACCAGATATACAAAATTGAAAGTGCCGCGCTGTTTAAAAAAATGTTTTTTTTTTATAAATTAAAAAGAGTGCACATCCTAAATAACTACCTACCTTGGGGGATAGAAAATGTTACCGTTGTTTCTTGGAACCGCACTGTCTCTACTATTTTGGTTTTTTCGTTGTGATACCTACTCTATTTGTATTAGTACGAAAAAAACAGCTGTTTTCTCTTTTCTAGATATTATTTAAACCAATAATAAGTTGACCATCGTCAGTTGCATATTATTTAACAATTACAAGTTAGTAACAAGACGTCGATTGAACAAGGTTTCGCAGTATGATGATATTTTCGCAGTAAAATCGTTCGCAGTACCTACATTTTTTCGATGTAAGGAAACATCGCAGTAACAAGATTTCGATTTAACAAGGCGTCGCAGTATAGCGTTGTCGATGAAAGGTTTCGAAGAATCAAAATTCGGTGATGTAGCTTTCACACTAAAAGTCAAAGTCAAAATCAAATCATTTTATTTAACATAAGCCTTCACAGGTACTTATTGACGTCAAAACTATAAATCATAAAACAAAAAAATAGTTTAGACTAAACTAGGTACTGACTCTACCACCAGTTCGGATTTTGGGAGAGCCTTCGACCGCGAAGAGCTGGCAAAATACTCAAGCTTATCTCTTTTTCTCCATCTTTTCAACCAAATTACAATCTTGTAATCCTACTAATATTATAAATGCGAAAGTAAGTATGTTCGTATATTTGTTACTTCTTCACGCTGCGACGGATGGATTTGGATGAAATTCGGCATACAGGTTCATAACCTGGAATAACACATATGATACTTTTTATCCAGATATTCCCACGGGAATGGGAACCACGCGAGTGAAACCGCGAGCGGCCGCTGGTATAATATACAAATTTTATACAATTTTGTACATATTAATAATAATATTCAAGCCAGTCCAGGCGACTTATTTCCACACGCATTTGTCTGCAATATAGTCATTTACCTTATAATAAGCTTTCTTAATTAAAACATATTGAACACATTGACTGCCGCAAAACCAGACGCAATAGAAAATTTATTGTTTGTCGGTCACCGGTGACCACCACGGCGATTAAAGAATTAACGTGCGTTTTGAATTTAATATCTGTCAATGCAGTTAAATACTCAGGTATTTAATTATTACCTATAAAGTATTTTCTACTCTTGCTGAGTCTGAGCTTCGGTGCACATAACTTATTCTGATTATTTGTATTAAATCCGTGAACCTAGTTTTTCTTAGTATAAAGGTGTAGGTTTTTACGCGCATACATAATATTTACAAATATATACAGGAAGTTTGATAATATGTGTATACTCCCGAAACGTACCCATGTTAACATGTCTATATAAATACTATGCCAACGTCAGAAAACGGAAATTGTAAAAAAAAATCAACTTTCCATACTAACTCGATCAGCTGATAGGTGATTTTGTATGGAGAATCGTTTTTTTTACAATTTCCATTTTCTGACGTTGGCATGGTTTCAGGAATATACACATATTACCAAACATCCTGTATAATGACGGTAAAGTTAAAACATATATCTATATATATAAAAATTAATCACTGAAATATATGTACGCGCATAACTTCCGATCGACTGCACAAAATTGGATAATTCTTTTTTATTTGTGTTTGTTATTGTCAGGACAAGCTTTGTACAGAAGAAAATTAAAAGACCAAAAAAAATATTTTTACTAAAATATGTTTTTTTCAATATCATGATATGAAAAGTGAGTGAGTGAATGTGACGGAATGACGTACAGTTCTTCAGCCAGCATTAATTTGACAATTTCAAACGGACAATTACGTCATATGACATGGTACGTCATATCATAATATTAATTAAATAGAATTACATTGTACATTAGAAAGCATTAAGGACAATATAGTTATGATCGAATTATTTAATTGTAGGTAGTTTTATTTTTGTACTATATTCGGGAAAAAAAGAGGGAGGGACGAAGTTCGCCGGGTCCTAGCTGACCCGAAAAAGAGCTAGTGATGTGGTGATGTGATTAATTGAGCAATAAGTATTTATTTTGAATTTTATATTGTGCATATAAAGCTAATTTAAAAATCTGTCTACAACATGCACATGGAACAACAGTAGAGATATGTTTTTAGGGCTCCTTACCTCAAAAGGAAAAAACGGAATCCTTATAGGATCACTTTGTTGTCTGTCTGTCTGTCTATCAAGACCTTTTATTTCGCGAAAGTGTGGAGGTGTCGAGTTGAAATTAAAACCATATACTCAATTCTGCGGTCTCTTGAAGCTGTGAAAAAATCAAACTTCAAAGTTAACGAAAAAAAAGATACGGCCGTTTATGTCGCAAAAAACGTATATATTTCGACACTTTGAAGGGAATCAAAATTCATAGGGTACTTGCCGTTGACCTAGAACTATGAAGTTTGGCAAGTAATATCGTCGTATTCTACAAGTAGTAAACTATATTTTGACGACCTCCTTGGTCGAGTGGTTTGTACACCGGTTTTCATGGTGTCGCCATCTCTGAGGTCCCGGGTTCGATCCCCGGTCGGGCCAATAAAGAAATTATTGTTTTTCTAAATTGTCTCGGGTCTGGGTGTTTTCTATCTATATATCCGTTAGTTTGTCGTTAATCAATAAATAACAAGGAACAACTTGTATGTACCTATGTGATTACTTAAAGTTTAATCTATATATATAAAAATCAATTGCTGTCCGTTTGTCTGGCTAAAACTCGAGAATGGCTAGAACGATTTGGCTTTGGCTTCTGTTTCAGAAATAAAAATGTGTCAAAGGGTCAGTTGGTTGTCGTAAAAATAAAAAAATAAATAAATTTCAAGACGATTATTAAAATCTATCATCAGTTTGTCAGTGCGCGAAAACTTTATTTACTGTATTACAGTTATTGTTTTAAAATGCCAAGGAGAAGAGGACCTGACTTAGGTCGTCGAAGTCAATCAAATGTGCGACGAGCTAACTCACGTGCACTGACGACCAGCGAGTGACAGATAATGATAACATTCGTTTGTATATCAGAGTTGCGTTCCACAGTGAATAATAATGAAGTAGATAGGCTTAGAATGGAACGAGTTCGGGCACACCAAACACTACAACAGCGAGCACGAGTGCACGACACAATGAAATAGAGCGATTCCGCAGGCGCAGTGTTCCTGTAAACCTGGAACGAGTAGCATTCCACTACGACCCGGAAATAGATTATTGTGCCGTAACAATTGGGGAAATGACAACCATTTGCCAATATTGTAAAGCGTTAAAATACAGCGGTGAATCTACTATGTTATGTTGTGCTGGTGGTAAAGTAAAATTGCCACAATTGGTCCCACCACCACATCCATTACGCTCATTAGTTTCTGAGGTGGGAAATTAATAATTTATCAAAAACAATAATTATGGTATACTACCTTGAAAGTGGGCATGAAATTTTCCTGTACAATATACGTTGCGCCAAACGACGTCATTTGAAAGCAATTGTTATATTTTTGGATGTTGGCCAAGAAATGTTTAGAGTAATTTCCCACCCCAACCGATAATGTTTAAGTTTTGACCATATTTTTCACCAATACATGTGGGTGATACGTAGTTCACCGGGTCATCTAGTGTATAATAAGTATGTATTTAAGTATTTTAAGTATGTTTATCAGTTGTCTAGTAACTATTTAACGAGTTTCATAACGAAGCTTCACTTGGGCTAGATAATTGGTGTGAGTGTAGGAAAGTTTATTTCATTTAATTATTTATGTATTTTTATACATATTTAATTAAATCACAAAAAAACAGGGTCTTTATGCAAGGAACGGGGGTCCAAATTTTGAAGTAAGTTAACCGTGTCATGTGGGGTAACGTATGAAAGGGCTTTATTTGTACAAGCTTTAACAGATTTTTAATTATTTTTATGATGTATAGTTTTTGATTTATGACGAAGAGTGAAAAAAGAAATACCTTTTCCCTCTTATAACTTTGTTGTATGTAGTACAGACCTAACAGTTTGCACTGTTATGCGTACCTACTTAGTCCTTTTTTTAAATTTTGTAACCCTCGCTCGGTGGGCGAGTCCGACTCGCCCTTGTCCGGTTTTTAAAAAAAATATTTTGCGTTAAAATTCTCGCGTGAACTGGCTTATCTAACCACAAATATGATATTAACATTGATGTTATGGCCACCAACTAATATAAAATGGCAGTAGCCTGGCGGATTTAAAACTAGCCCTATCACCAACCAAACCGAGTCGGACCCTCTGGGTTTGCGACCGGTAGTCTAAACACTACACCAAGGCTTCAAATAACTTTAATCCAATATTGTCAGAATAATAATGGTAGAGTAATGTAATAAATTAATTTAATTCAGATTTGCACATCTTTGGATTTTCTTAAGACAAACAATATTGGACAACTCTTCACGAAGAAAAGATATTTCAACAATTATCACATTATCGTAAGGTTAATTACAATCTAGTTTACGTAAACAAAATTAAGTAACATTTACGAAAATAATAATTGCTTTTAACAACACAAAGCCATATTTAAATGGCCGCCAGAATATTTTTAGTTGGTTTTATTTAATGTTTAGTGAACAGTAGATACACTAAACCTGTATAAGAGTACTTACATTTTATAATTGTAAAAACAAAAATAAAATTTTCGAAGTGTAAAATCTTAATAAAATATGGCTGTCAATCGGTAATGTATCACTTTAGGAGTGAGTTATTGCTACTGCATAAATCTAGACGAAATTGAAGAAAATTAATCGAGTCTCTAGAAACTAGAGAAAATTATTAAAAATTCGTGGTAACACCTAGGTGTTACCACGAATTTTTAATAATTTTCTAAACATGAAACAGTCAAAATGACAAGTTGAGAAAATCACGGTAAAAGTTTTAGGTCGTGCAAAACACACTAAGTACTTAGTTATTATGTGCTAATACTGCGAAAGTTATGGAGTGCTTGGCACGTTAGTACGTAATCTGCAAACGTCTTAGCTTAATAAAAGAATTCATTAGTCTCGTCGGCATTGATAGCTTAAAAATAATTGTGGGAAGAACGCGATAATGAACAACTGATTAATCATTTGGTTTATTTATTTACAGCTATTTGAGGGGCAAAAATTAAAAGAAAACCTTGTACATTTCATGTTTTTTATTAAAAACGTCAATAAAATATGTACTTCTAATCACCTTTACGTCAAAAATAAACAAAATAACAAAAAATTTCTTAACAATGCCTATCACAAAATCAGTCAATATTAAGCTTAAAAATAAGGGATGCAATAATGATTCTAAAAGTCTAATTTTTATTGGAAAAGCTTAGTGGGTTACCCCTTTGACGCTTAAAACCAATTGGAAATATTTTTACCATTGTAAATGGTTATCAGATGCAAATCGCCTGAGACGTATTTTTAACCGACTTCAAAAAAGGAGGAGGTTACCCAATTCGACTAGTTTATATATATATTTTTTTATGTGTGTTCGCGGATAACTTCGTCGTTTATGAACCGATTTTGATGATTCTTTTTTTATTAGAAAGGAAATATCCCAAGGGTGGTACCATGATAAGGAAATCAGGATCTGATGATGGCATCTCAGAGAAATCGAGGGGAACTTTTGAAAATTGTAGGGGTGATTAGTGCGTTTGTTAATGTTTTCACTAAGTATTTTAAAGCACTACTACTTAATGAAAGTTTGGAGTCGATCTGATGATGGAGTCGAAACTCAGTCGAGGGAACTCCTCAACGATTTACAGCAATTACATGGTGTTTGGGCTTGATTAATTTTTATTGATGAGAACTTTACACATAGATGGGTTGTAACTGCCATTGGGGGTCTGATGATGAAGACGAAGGACAGTCAAGGGAACTCCTTAACGTTTTACAGTAGCTACCTTGTGTTTGGTCTTAATTAATTTCTATTGATAAGAACTATGCACCCATATGGTTTATAAGTGCCATTACAGGTCTGATGATGGAGACCATAGACAGTCGAGGGAATTTCTCAACGATTTACAGCAGTTACCTTTTGTTGGGCTTACTTCATACGATTCAATATGCCAAAATGTTTCGTAAAAAGTTCGTACAAAAATAATACCTAATTAAGATTGAAGTTTTACATAGGAATACCACTACCTACTAGGCCATCGTTTCCTCATCCGAGAAGCATCTTTATTAGGTCTACGTCTACCCATCACTAAAAATCGTAAAATAAAATAATTTTTAACACAAACAAACCGACTTCAAAAAATAGGAAACCTCAAAAAGTAAAAACAGCTCTAAAAAGCAATAAATAATATTGAAATCATATTATTAATTACCTAGATACGCATGTCAGTTTTAAAAAATGTCTACTGAAGTCGGGTAAAAAAATAAAAAAGTGGAGATAATGGAACAACTTTAAAAGTTTAAATGAAACAAAAATGTCTCCCAGCCGACCACCAACCACCCGACTTCAATAGACATTTTTTAAAACTGACATGCGTATCTAGGTAATTAATAATATGATTTCAATATTATTTATTGCTTTTTAGAGCTGTTTTTACTTTTTGAGGTTTTCTATTTTTTGAAGTCGGTTTTTTTTTGGCCATAGCTTTACCAAATTCAAATTCAAATTCAAATTCAAACATTTATTTGCACAATATTGTGTACAGTACATTGGGATGAGCGAAAATGTTGAGCAGGGTCAACAATATTCTGCCTTAATTTTGTAGGCATGCAAATGACAATACAGTATAAAATTTTATAAATTACCTAACTACATAAATGCAAATTTTTAGCTTAAATAATTATATAATAAAATGTCAATAGATTGAAAATGGTTGTCAGATGCAAATCGCCTAAGACGTATTTTTGGCTATAGCTCCGAGGATTTTGGGAGTATCTAGATGGGAATAGTACCAAGAGTTGAGGAATTTATCGAGACACGTGTGAGCGTTTGAATTTTAAAAATCGGCTGGTAACTTTTTGGAGATATGAAAAATGTAAAAAAATCAGGTTTTTTGGGAGGTGTTTGTTTACTACATTGTTAATATTTCGAAAAAAAAAAACCGTCTTAAGAAAAAATTAAAAAAAGGGTCCTAGGGTATCAGTATAACGACGATGATGAAAGAAGGCGCCCGATGAATTTCACATTCACAAAAGAAAAGAAAATGTTATTCTCTGTGTTGTGCAGTGTTATACATTCGTATATTATAATTAGACTTGTGAGTAATGTAGTCGTGCTCTGGCCTTGTTCTGGAAACCACAAAAGCTCTAAACAAGCTAGGTGGGCATAACAAGGTGCGATTGATCTGGGTCCCAGGCTATATGGGAATCCACGGCAACGAGATGGCGGATGCACTTGCCAGGGAAGGCTCAGAGACCCAGCTTATTGGTCCTGAGCCGTTCGTGGCACTTGCACAAAGTACCATCAACAAGGCCTTAAAAGATTACATCAAAAACAGGCACGGCATCGAATGGAAAGAGCAGCCGGGTATGAAACACTCCAAATCCTTCCTAGGCGAAAACGCCTTAGGACGGAGTAAGTTCATATGCGGAGGCAGCAGAAGGCAGGCCCGAATAACCATCGGTGCCTTGACAGGGCATTATGCCACAAAACAAATGCTTCACAGAATGCACCTTTCAACAAATAGTTTGTGTAGGGCATGTGGAGAGCAAACCGAGTCAATGCAGCACCTACTGTGTGACTGCGACTCTCTGGCTAGGAAAAGAATGGGACTCCTGGGGTCGGCCTATCCGAAACCGGAGGACTTCAGGCTCTTCGCTCTTAAGGACGTTGCCAAACTTATGGCATCTATCTTTGCAGAGGAGGAAGAGTGAAAGGATGGGGTTGCACAAAAGATCCCAATGGGTCGAAGTGTTACTGGGAGGTGGAAACCTCGGCAGGCCCCACTAAGATAAGATAAGATAAGATAATGTAGTCGTGTATTTTTTTTTGGTACATTTTTGTATTAATTTTCAATGTTTAGATTCATGCGGAAACTGCGAAATCTGGTGAATTTTTAAATGTTTAGGTGGTATTTAATGATGCTTTTAATGTTTTTTAAGAGTAGATAACAACAAAAACAGTATACATTTGTTATTTTTTGTGTAGGGGATGGGGACAAATGTGTCCCAATATGCGCTAAGGGTCATAGATCATAGTGGTTGCTCGATTTTCATTATTAGGTTTTTTAGGTGGATTTCATATAACATTAGAAATAAAATGTCTCACAATCTTTAAAATATATATTTACAATTTTTTTGTATTGCCGCAAAATGTTTCTGTAGGTATAATGGGTTATCGTATTTGGCCCAGTCCTCGAACCGATTGGTCAAGCGAGTCTAGTCCGCTCGTTCCTTTCGCTATGTTTTTTTTCGCAAGACTGGAAGAAACTTGCACATATCAAAAACACCCTTGCAACAACCAAACATAGCTACTACCACCATCCCCTGACTCTAATAGAGCCTTCAATATTTGCCGGGCAATCAATGACTTCAACAGGGTTTTCAGACTTTCAGGCTACCACGAACAACATATACAGTCAGTTGATGAATAAATGGTCAAGCTCAATGGTCACAATATCATGAAACAGTATACGCAAAACAAACCGGCAAAGAGAGGGCCTAAATCACGGTGTCGCGCCGATGCCGCAACAGGATATTTTAATTTAAAATTATATGTATATATGCAGTGGACTAGTAATAATGATAAGGCTAATGATGATGATTCATCATTATTGATGATGATGATATGTATATTTGTAAAAAAGATCCGGAGTAGAATAAGGCTTAGAATTAGGAATTTGTGGTACTGGAATGGACAAACCCTTTGGTGGGTCTGGAATGTAAAGTATGGTCTAGCGCGGCACCACAATTCAAACCCTCCCTCTACCCGGTTTGCCCTGCACACACTGCTTCTTGACTCTGCGGTCTCCGAATTTAAACTATGCGTTCAACTGACCGTGCAGCAGTATTATGAAATTAAAAAAATTGAATATGAAATTTTAATTTGATTAAGAATATTGAAATTAAATATGAAATTATTAACCACCTTGCGAACCTGGAAAGCTCCATCAAAGTCAAGAGTTAATTGCAACGGCTGCATCCGACTGTTGCAATAACTAACGGCATCTTCATAGACATCGGCTGTAAGGCACTTCTATTTTTGAAGAATGCAAGGAAAACACCCTGGTTTTAACGTAATCCTAAAACAATAAACGGACAACTCAGTATAATTAATACATAAAAAGCCATAAAACATAATCAATAAATCAGCGAATATAGGTACTTAGTTGACCGATAGCGCATAATAAAAAATATCAAATGTACATCTTTATTTACCTACTAGTTTTACAAATCCCGTCACTGTAAATGTTATAATATTTATCAAAAGCAATATAAATCTTCCCTGAAAAAGTGCGCCATTTACTTCTACTTTACCGCGTATTTTTTCTTTCACGCATGATCCTGCATGCTTGCTTAAAAATAAGAGATGTAATCATTAACAACCGCATACAGATTAAATAAAACAGTAAATATTTATTAGGTTTCATAAAATAAACAAAAATAATCTGGACGCGCGATCGTCCCATTTACGTCAAAGGATGGATTTTTTCCAATGGAAACGGAACTACTACTAAATACTAGAAAAAACGTTTACTTATCGTTTTTAAATTTAACTTAATGTTAAACAGCTAATTATTTTTTTAATTACGTATACTTAAATTATAAAAATATGTAGATAGCTATTAATCAAATGTCCTCTTCACTACATCCTACTTTTAATTGTCTCAACAAACATATTGAGGCTCTGATGGAATATATCTAGCTCTTTGCTTACTTTATTAAATTGCCTGCAAAAGCTTGAAAGGTAGAAAAAAAAGATGTTGCCTACGGTCAGACCTATTATTAACTTTTAGCGAAACATGGTTTAAGATATCAGTGTCCACTTTTGAATTGACGATTTTGTATAACATGAGAAGGTCACTGATATGACGTCTTTCGCAGAGGGAATCCAAATTAAATCGGTTAAGCCTAGTCGTATAATTTAATAATTCTTAATTCTAATTTCTTAATACATAATAGCCGTGTTGATGTACGGGTATTGATGTATTGTTTTTATTGAGCCTAGCCGAGGTTCTAGCCTTAAGAGGGGCCCTCGGGTTGTTCCGCTCTCGATCCGATACGAACTTCTCTCGAATTCGGAGCATCTAGTAGAGGACGGGGACACGCTTGCGTGATGCCATCCCGTCTAGAAACCTTCTGAGGATGTTCCAATCACACGGCTTGAGCGACCCCTTTTAATTTCTTGCCGCCCACACAACGGGCTGGTTACTCTGTAAAGGCCGGGCTACCTATGCCTATACCGAATGCCAATTGTCAAATATTAAATAATCGACAACCATAAATCGAAAAGTCATCATCATCATCATCATCAGCACCTGCTCATTCTATGTCCCCACTGCTGGGGAACGAGACTTCTTATTATTAGACTATAATTGTATTGTTGTGTTTTTTTGTATTGCATGATTTGTACAGTGCGAATCAAACTAAATGGGGCTGTGAAGTTAGGCGCACGTGGCTGCGCTATACTTATTTTAGGTGTCAGCGGGTGGAAGAGAAGATGGTGCGGGGCATACTTCTACGCATAACGGCTAACTTCACAGCCGCCATTTAGTTTGAATCGAACTGTATCTTGCAACTGTGACAAAAATGAAAATAATAAATTGATAGGGAGAACGCGTCATAAAGCAAAAAAGTTATATTATCAAATTATTATTACATCGAACGTTTTCTTCATCGATGGTTGTGTATTTGCCATGATTGTACCTATAAATTATTTTGCCAAAAAATAAATAAAAACTTTTACTTACATACGAGTATGTCATTGTTGGGTGCATCTATTTTAAGTTCTTATGTTTGATAGGAGATGGTACTGTACCATCCTGAATCGCGCTATCGTGTGGTTTACGCCGGTGTACATAAGTAGTGGCTTTGATTTTTGTTTTGTGATTCGGATTGATTCGGATAATATTACAACTACGAGTATTCTTTAAACTAGCATTTTCTCTCCGGGTGCGGTACTAAGCTCTATTTCCAAAGTGTATCAATCATCATCATCATCATCATCATCTCAGCCAAAAGACGTCCAGTGCTGGACAAAGAACTCCCCCAAGGATCTCCACAATGACCGGTTTTTTGCTGCTCGCATCCTGCGGCTTCCCGCGACCTTCACCAGATCGTAGGTCCACCTTGTGGAGGCCCACACTACGCATTCCGATACGCGGTCGCCACTCAAGGACTATCGTGCCTGCCCCAGCGGCCATCAGGCCTGCGAGCAATGTGCCCTGCCCACTGCCACTTGAGCTTAGCAACTCTTCGGGCTATGTTGGTTACCTTTGTTCTTCTGCGGATCTCCTACTTTCTGATTCGATCACGCAGAGAAACCCTGAGCATAGCCCTCTCCATTGCTCTTTGAGTAACCTTGAGCCTTTTTATGAGGCTCATAGTGAGCGACCACGTTTCAGTCCCGTATGCCATCACTGGCAACACACACTGGTCAAAGACTTTCGTTTTGAGACGCTGCGGTATATCGGACGAGAAGATATTTCGTAGCTTACCGAACGCTGCCCAGCCTATTTGGAGCCTAAGTGTGTCAATATAAATATATAATACTAGCGGCCGCTCGCGGTTTCACCCGCGTGGTTCCCATTCCCGTGGGAATATCGGAATAGAAAGTATTCTATGTTTTAATCCAGGTTATAAACTATCTGAATTTCATCCAAATCCATCCATCCGTTGCAGCGTGAAGAAGGAACAAATATACGAACATACATACACACAAACTTTCGCATTTATAATATTAGCAGGATTACGCCACTTCAAAATTCACAAAATTGCTTTGAATTTTGTTGAGCTGTTTTTAATTTAGCTCATGTTATAGACTGGTGCTTAGCCGGCAGTAAAATTGTCACGTGGTTATAAATTAGTGAATGCTAGCTGATTCATTCAGTCATCCAGTTTGTTGACCAAAAGTTGT
Source organism: Eudonia lacustrata (assembly GCA_947562085.1). Taxonomy (NCBI): domain Eukaryota; kingdom Metazoa; phylum Arthropoda; class Insecta; order Lepidoptera; family Crambidae; genus Eudonia; species Eudonia lacustrata. The sequence continues at coordinate 16,414,737 of OX387339.1, forward strand.
TTGTGTTTTTCGATTCTGAACGAGTATTAATTAAAACTGCGTAAAATTATATATAACCATAATCATTAATATCATCATCATCATCAGCCTTCACACGTCCACTGCTGGACATAGGCCTCAATCATAAATAAAGCTTGCCTAATTCTTAACTGATCCATAATTTTTGTGAAAATATTAAGATTGAATGTAAGTAGATGTCGTAGTTGTCCACATTGAATAAGGCTTACAAAGTAAGAGTAGATAGTGTTGATTAATTTCGGCGAATTGGATTGAGCCACAATAGCATAGTTAGCGCACCTGACCATGACGAACTAAGTCTAAACTAATAGGTAAGTAACGAATCATTTCAACACGTGTACTCGCCAGTAACAGTCTGAATAAAATTGTTATTAGAATTGCACTACAATATTATTATGTGCATGGCCAATTTATTTCCAATACAATATAATATTGTCTAGGCGTTACGCTACGGCATCAAACTCTTTGATTGAAATTTTTAAAGACACTTTTCATATTTGACTTTTTCTCACACGCGTCGAACAAGTATGTTTCCTGTCGATTTTGTTGTCGCCCTAGCGCAAACTACAACCAATTAGACCAAGATCTCAGGGCCGCCAGACCGTAATTCTTTTCTCAAAGACCAAATGTGTTGGATTAAGTAATGTTAGTATATATTTTGAATGTATGAATATCTGCTAGCTTGGGTCGATGACTAATTTAATTTAAAAATAAGTAGTTAAGGTCTGGCGGCCTAAAATTACCTTGGGATATTGGGATATATCGGTTAATTCGGCTTTTTTAAACTCTTATAAAAAAAAAATCTCTTTCTTTGTGTTTCGGAGAAATTGCTGTTTCGGTGTTATAAAAACTCTTGTAAGCCTGTAACAGGTCCTATCAATTCATAGTCATATTAATTTAAGTAAAGTATAAGCAAGTGTAAAAATAATTTACTACGCGAACAAACTCTACCTTAAATTCTAACAAATTCTAGCTTATTAAGGTTATTAATTATACACCGCATCTTTTTGCACAATCATCATCAGCCTATAAACGTTCTGCGGCTGGACTTGAGCTCTCCCACATGAAATTGCACATGGGGAGACCGGGCCATATCACATTACGCTGTTTCAGTGTGGGTTGATACTTTTATTTTAATAATTGATATCTTACAACCACTACAACCATTGGCTTAACGTAGAGTTACAACGGTTTCTCGTGCAGTGTGAGGTCTTGCGTCATCATGGAGCAATAATGGTGAAGATCGATTCACGGGTCGGGGCTGTTTTACTGCCAGTTTCGCCATCATTGTTCGAAGTTTGGCACAGTAAACATCTGCTGTTATTGCTTGACCAGACCTGAGAAACCCTATGGCTTTAAATAACACCATGAAGAGACCACCAAATAGTTACCGTTACTTTTTTGTTATCATTAGCTTTACTTGAGATGCACTAATTTTAACTGCCATTTTCTAGGTTCGTCGTCAAAAAGTGGTACAGAGTGGGGATTGTCTCAAAGGAATTTATGTTAAAATTTATTTATCTAAGTAGATATTACTAATCTGTATATTAATCCGTGAAAAAAAAGCTTTGTACCCCTTTTTAAGCGCATTGCGCGCACGGAGAAGTGTAAGATTTGGATTTTGGATTTTTTCATAGTTAAAATTAGAATCTGTCAATTTTAAACACAATTTGGTTTGTTTTAAAAAATATTGTTTTAAAAACAATATATTTTTTCATGGCCATGGGTACAAGTTATTCAGCTGAAATATTAAAATAGCTTTAAAAAAATACTGTCGAGTTTCGACGACTGGGCGACCACTAGTTATTATAAAACGGCAATTTTATTCTTTAATCCCTTTTATTTAAATTCGACTACACATATGGTAACCCGGCCAAATCGCACCTCGAACTCAGCAACGCAGAACTAGCATCTGTGCCATCGAGCTATGAGCACAGAATAGATAATAGTCTATGTGTAACTCGATCGGAGATAGGCTCTGCTCAGTCTGATCAGAGCGTTTTACTGTAAGCATTTCAATTTTCTAGGTCGTGGCTGACTCAATCTACCACTAGTCTCGGTTACCCTGGCGCTTGCGGCGGTATGGGCCGGAGTCCGCCAGGGTGCTCGCCCCACAGCGCTATGCCACATCAGACATCTCCAGTCAACCCATTTACCAGCCACCAGTTACAAGGACAGGTAATATTTTACTGACATGTATTTTTTATTTGCCTAAGTTGTATTTTACTATTAGGTAAAGGCCCTCTACCTCTACTCGTTCTTATCCTTTTTCTTAACGAGCAAAATTAATATCCGAATCATCTTAACTGGGTTGTTGCTAGGACCCGGGAGGTATGTTATGTGACCCACCCACTAAACTGCTTGACACCTATCATCCGAGAACCTTTTTTTTTTTTTTTTTTTTTTTTTTTTTTTTTTTTTTTTTTTTTTTTTTTTTTTCCCAGGGGAAGTCATTACGACTACCGGACCTTGAGGAGGCACCCGGTTATGTGGGACTCGCCCGTCCGCCTTTCCACACCCACTGACAAGGAGAGAAGCCCCAAGTCAGCTGCCAGGAAGAAGTCCCGGCTGGGAGGGCGAGACGGAGGGGGATACCCACTAAACCCCTGGGGGACAACAATCCGAGCACTAAATAAGGTGACAACCACGGCACACATCCGTGAGGGATTAAACCCGCGGCTGCCACCCTGCGCCCGTGTACTAACCTACGGCCATCTCCGCACACTTATTCCCGCGTTTGCGCGGAAAACATGTGCCCTGACGGTCGCGCGCCGGTACACGGGCACGTGCTGATAACGCACAGCATGTGATTCTAAATAACAACAAATTTGGCACAGAGTGCACGACTTTTGAAAATGCCCTTATTGCCACTGCCGATGGAACCGGTATGTGGCGAACAAGGGCATTTCCCACCTTTCCCATCCCCCCAACGACGACTCCGTTAAGGGACTGCGACCTGCACCAGGACAGAACCCGGCACTAGCTGCACTCCGCTTCTCTTCCAGGGTCATCCGAGAACCTAATCTAAGCCTTTCTCAGTCCGCCACGGTGACCCCTTCTATAAGGGCACTCCAATATGGCTCTACGGCCTCTGCGAAGTCGCCCTTCCTTCCGGGTGCAAGAGGAGTGCCTTCACTCCTTGGAGAAAGTCAGAGGGGAGTGTGGGAAAGGCGGTGATCCCGACCCCCCGCGACTGGTTACGACGGCTGCAACAAACTGTGTAATAGCCGTCAACACTCGTCTGCGCCTTAACGCGCCGGACTGTGGGTCGTCCTCTTTTGCCCTCTCATCCTCTTCTTTCCGTGAGATGATACTCCCACAGAACGAAGCGAAGCCGTACTGCGACTTTCTACTTACGACCATGGCACTTGTCACGGCCGTCAGCGTGAGTTAGGGGCCAATGACTGCGCGCAGATCTTGTCGCGCGCTGTCAAACTCCCGGCAATGTGCCAGAGTGTGTGTGCCTGAATCCACGGCAGAGCCGCACTCATAGCACACGGTCGTAGCCTCCCGACTGATCTTATACAGCTAGCCGCCGAAGCAGCCGTGTCCGGTGAGAACCTGTGTAAGCCGGTAGGCGACCCCACCCTCTTGCATTCAAACCTTTGCTCCAAAATTAAAAGGACGGGCCGATTCGTTCACTGGTTCCTATCCTTTTTTTACGAGCGGAATCTGCATCAAGGCCGTCTCACCAGGCTGTTGCAGGCCCGGGAGATGTGTGGGGTTGGTCACCTGATGGGCTGTGACCGACCCAATAAACCAACCGACATACGTCTACCGCTTTTGCGGAAACCCGAGCCCTCGCTGGAGTCATTCGCAGTACTCGTATAGGAACGAGTACTGCTAATGACCTTTCAGACCTGGCTGGGCCACCTTAAACCAACCCGGCAAATAGTGGTTAAGTCGTATTTCGTTACAATAATGATGATGTTCAAGTAACGGTTAAATTTATTTAAAATTTTCGACAGTTGCATTACGTTTGTCGTAATTCTAAATTAACTTTTTAACTCCATAGTCAACAGTCAGTGTTTGCCAGTTGGGGAAACTAGCAACTTGACACAACTAGTTCATTTTTAACAATTGCTAGTTGTAACTGAAAACTGTTGTCGATCATCGAAACTCGCAGCGTTGCAGTTTGGATTTCTATTTTTAGTAAAAAACAAATTAAAGAAACTGTGTCCTCCCAATACAGGTTACGAAATAACATTTACATATCAAAGTATTATTATCACGGTATTATTATTATATTTGATTTATCCATGAACCAATAATTTATTAGTCCATGATTTGTTTTATTATGTCGAATGTGGTCGGCACGTAGTAATACAATATTGTAAACACTGGTGAAATTGTATTGTATCATTTTATTATTTGAATCCGAGCAAAACTACTCGTATTGTGTTTGTTTATTTTGATCTATATGTTTTGTTACCTTCTTGCTTTGCAATAAATGTTTTAAGTATTTATTTTATCTATCGTGCTATGTCGTAGCCACATTCTACGAACATAAGGAATAATACCATGTGTATATCTATACTTTTTTTTACTATATAAATCTGTAGACTCTGTCTGTACATGCAATTTTTCAGACAATTTTTGGGATAAATATCCTTTGTATGACTCATTGACACCAATTCTACGATATTTGAAATGTTTGCCTGTCTGTCTGTCTGTCTGTCTATCTGTATATCCTCTTATAACTTAAGAACGGCTTGACCGATCTTGATGAAAATTTGTATGTAGTAAGAACATGAGATTGTGCAAATGATAGGCTATAAAAAATATTCAAAAAATTTCGCACAGCGAAGCGGGCGGGTGACGGCTAGTCTATACTTATCTAAACTACTATATAAATCTGTAGGCTCTGTCTGTACATGCAATTTTTCTGACTTTTTTGGGATAAATATTCGTTTTATGACTCACTGACACCAATACTACGATTTTTGAAATTTTTGTCTGTCTGTCTGTCTGTCTATCTATATGTGCTCTTATAACCCATAGATCGGAATATGTAGAGTTTTTTCTGTGAATTGTGTCATAACGTTATCAATAGTATGAATAACCCGATAAAATAATTAGAGAAAATACACTTTTAACTCTTTTGCACGTCAGACTATCAAGGTGTGATTTAGGTGATCGTTACCGGAGATTATTTTCAAAAATCTTATACTTTGTTTTATCCAAATTTTGGAAAAACTAAGTTTGCTTAAGATTATCCATGATATGCTAACATTGCAAAGGTATGTCAAAAAACTCTACCTAATCCGATCTATGCTCAAGAACAGCTTGACCGATCTTGATGAACATTTGTATGTAGTAAGAACATGAGATTGTGCTATTTATGATGTTGGTAAACCTAATAATAATTATGATTAGCATTCATTGATCCATTATTTTCGCACAGCGAAGCGGGCGGGTGACGGCTAGTCGTACTATAATACCTAAAGTCCTTTCAGTCGTGATTGAAAAAACAGAAAGAAATAAATATAATCGTTTACTACTAGGTAAACTTAAATACCTGTTCAGACGTTTGTTTCATTTTAGTAATTAAATTGAGATTAAACTTTTAGTAGCGTATCAAAAGGCAATAAAGCTGGCTGTTCACAAATTGCCACCATGACTGCCCAATAAAATGTTTATCGGTGAACGTATGCATTTTGTAACTAATGAAAACCATGCAATATGGATTATAATAAATTGCGTTTACCGTGCCGTAGCGTAGGTACGAGGGATGTTCAATAAAAAGTAATAATGGCATTTAAACTCCTTGAACAACAAAAAAGTAAATACTGCCAGGTAAAGCCCAGATAATTGATAAAATAAAAAAATAAAAATTATTGATTTTCTTTTCTTACTTTAAAAATAGATGTCATTTGTTTTCGTCGTGTAAATGCGTGGTACGCAAAATGAATAAAATTTAAATTCGCGCCGTAATAAAATATCTTTGCCTGAAAAAATTTACTACTGAGCAAGTAAATCTAGACTTGAAAGGAACATTAGGGGTTAATGCTCCTCCGTATTCTACGGTTGCGCGGTATGCCGAGTTTAAGAGAGGAAGAACTTCAACTAAAGACGACCCGCGCTCGGGACGCACTACGACGGCAGTTACCGAACCAAATGATAAAAAAAGTTGAAAAAGTTGTTTTGGCAGATTATGGGGGCCTTATACGCAGAACAAATAAAAAAAGTGCGTCAGGAAATACGCGAAAATTGCCGCTGCAAACTTGCTAAAGTGGCTGTTGTTTCACCAAGATAACGCCCCCGCACACAAGTCCCGAGTTGCGATGACTGCTATCCAAGATGCTGGATTTGAATTGATGGAACATCCTCCATACTCACCTGACCTTGCGCCTAGTGATTTTTACCTGTTCCCGCCCGCGGTTATAAGAACAACTGAGAGGTCACAAATATGGCAATGATGAGGAAGTGATTGCCGCCGTACATTTTTTTTTTAAATTTATTTTCTTCAAAAGAAATGTTACAGTGGTATTTTGTGCATTACTCTGCCAAACCGTAAAACGGTTTGTCAGCAGCGTTCTCGTGGGCACTTAGTACGTTTCGATACATGATTTTTTAGGCGATCAAGATGAAGACTTTTTTAAGAAGGGAATCCTGGGATTAGCAATACGATATACCAAGTGTATAAACCTCAAAGGTGATTATGTCAAAAAATAAAATAACAATAAATAATATTTTATCTGCTTCATACTCGTTATCACTTTTTATTGAACACCCCTAGTATACTTGTCTTTATGTACACGCTGAGAAAGAACAAACAAGCAAGAAAAAAATCATGCGTACATGATGTTTTAATAATCTTCGTTGGTTCAAGTCCCGCATCAGGCCGTAATTTTTTTACGTGCTATTCTATTTTCTGTATAAATATAGTATCTTGAATGTATAATAATAATTTCAATCAAAATAGCTGTTTCATCTATCAACCGATTGTTACATATATGTAAAAAAAATGTTTCGGATGTTTCAAGGTCTTTTTTTAAGGTCCGTGGTTCAAGGCTTAATTTTTAAACATTGTTGAAACATCGCTGGCTGATAGTGCATCTATCAAACAAGAACGGATGGATAGATGCAAAAGCTGTCTATATCAAGCGTTATTTTCATTTTTTAACGGACTTTAAAAACAGGAGGAGAGTACACTCCTCCTGTTTTTATTAAAAAAATATATATAACGGGTGTATATTTTTTAGATTTATCCATCATCTGTGCACCAATACCCTTTTTTGTTTTAATTTAAGCCAATATGTATGTTTTTTTGTTATATAGCACTACAAACTAAATTGTGTAGTGAGTAGAGTTTACATTTAACACTGCTAGAAGTGAGACACTGAACTTTAAAAAAAAAAATTAAATCAAGAAATTTAAAGAAGAACGAACAGTATATTATAATTTTTGATTGTCAGAACAATACGTGAAACCAACAGAAGACAAATGACATGTTGCCAACAACAATACAAATTTTCTTACAATAACAAATAACAGTTCATATAATCTTGTTTCAGCTGCAGAACCCCTTACAACCGATGCAGTCTATCCCAATGAATAGTTACAACCCTATAGGAGTTACAGCTCTTGGTAAGATTTAAAATTATTTTATTTTCATGGCCGTACCCGCCGCGCCGTAGTGTATATGGAAGCCCTTCTTTGGCGCTGAGACCCGGGAGGAGTTGCTGTGCAAGGCTCACGGATTACCACCGACGTTCAAGGTGCTTAGTGTGAGTTTTATTTATATTCGTATTCATTCAGTCACGTTTGCGAAAACGAAAACTTGTATAGTATTGAAGCAATGCCTCCTGGCGACGTAACAGAAAAGTTTAAATGTTGCCATACAAATTCTCTTTTTCGTTAACGTGATCAAATGGCGAATGAAACTCGCACTAGGCACCCTGGGTGTTTATGAATGGATAAAAACCTGGGTGACCGGGTGCGTTCAGTATTTGTCAACCTTTTTCGAGATATATCGAAATTGCTGTTCTGGTCAAATGCACGCGTGTAGCGGCCAGCAATGTTTGTATGGAAATCCATATCTGTCGCTTTTAACGGCCAGCAATATCAATACTAAAATCCATCATCTGGCGTGTTATTTCAAAATGGGACAAACATTTTACTCCGAAAAATGGGTTGTAAACAAAAACGTTACTAAAGAAATATTTCATTTAGATTTCGAACTGGCTGCAAATAGAAGCTGTTCCTAGTAAAAATAGAAAACAAATGAATAAAAAAATGAAGGCTCTTTCAATTTAGGCGTTTTGTGACAGAGTGCGGCCAGTCGGCTGTGCGGCTGTCGTCTTTTATATGAAACGCAATGAAAGCGTGCGACAGCGGTCCGCCACAAAACGCCTAAATTGATAGAGCCCTTACAGTAGTCGCATATGATGTGTAACATTTGACATCTCACCTTTATTCTGAATTTTAACATTTTAATCTGAAAATTATCAATGATCTGCACTTTATTAAGACATATTATTATCATCAGTAAATATTTGTTAATATAATTTATCTACACTAATGTTGTAACATTCTACTTATGTTTCCAATACTTGACTTATAATTACTACTGTTATAGCGCAGACAACAAAACACTCAATTTAAGCAATTTCACATGATGGTATAATATCCACATCGATATCGTAAAATCTCATTATAACATCAATAAAACGCGACCAATTAACCTGGCGAGCCTTATGTCAAAATTCTCATACAAGTTGTATAAAATTTTGATATTAGGCTGGCTTTTGAAAACAGTTGGGTTATACGTGAAAACTTCGTCGAAACTACTAAACTTACATACACAAAACTCTTTGGTAAGATCTTGTGCCAATTACATAAAAAAAGAACAGCGCGCGCTCGCTCCTGATTGGCCCTGCGCGCGCAGCTGCGCTCTCATTGGTTAGATTTTAATGGCGGCAAGTTCACTGTGACAATACACGTACGCGTGAACTTAATGTTTCGCAATGTGTTTTGTTTTTAAAATACAAATTAAAAGTTAAAAATGGACAGCGACGATGATATTTGTACGCCTCCGGATATTCTAGAATTGGCAACAAAAGTAACTCACAGTCTTTTGGCAGAAAAATCTAGAAAATTATATGAAAAAGAATATAATAACTTTTTGGCATGGAAGATCGAAAAGAAAACTACATCATTTTCTAAAAATGTCATTCTTGTGTATCTCAAAGACCTCTCCGACAAATTCAAGCCATCTTCTATGTGGGCTAAATATTCTATGTTCAAGTCCACACTGAGTATCTACAACAATATTGATATCACGAAGTATTCAAAAGTCATAGCGTTCCTGAAACGCAGTTCAGAAGGACACAAGGAAAAAAAGTCCTTGACGTTTACATCAGGTCAAATAAAGATGTTCTTGAAAGATTCACCAGATATTTTGTATCTTTTTGAAAAGGTAAGTGTATTTTAGTTCTGTTATTTAATCTACCTAGTACTTACGTACTACACACGCAAGTTATCTAGACACTCCGTTTAAGCGCTTTGTGTATAAATTAGGTAGTAGGCACCTACACTTTACTACTTCATAAATCATAGTTTTTGCCTTGGCTATGTACCTCAAGCTTATTATATCGTTTATTGTTACAGGTTGCACTAATCTTCGGCATAATGGGGGCATGCCGAAGGCAAGAGCTATACAACATCCAGTTCGATGAAGTCTCTAACATAGACGACAGAACAATCATGGTGAAAGTTTCGAAAACAAAAACGAAAATAGATCGTTCTTTCGTTGTGACGGGCAACTGCTATGCCGTATGTAAAAAATACATGGAACTTCGACCCACCCCCTGTCGAAACCCTGCCTTTTTCTTGAGCTATAGATCGGGGAAGTGCGTCGATCAAAGAACTGGTATTAATAAATTTGGTGCTCTGGGAAAAACTATCGCAAGTTTTTTGAATCTGCCTAACCCAGCGTTGTACACGGGGCATTGCTTCCGGCGCACCTCGGCGACCCTTCTCATAGATAGCGGTGGTGATTTGACCGCACTGAAACGACACGGGGGGTGGAAGTCTTTTACTGTGGCTGAAAGCTACATTGATGAGTCTTTAATGAATAAAATTCAAGTCTCAAATACGATCTTGAACAGTATAGAAAACAAGACGAATGAAGTAATTATAAATATTCCAACTCCGTCTACGAGCTCTACTGCTTGCCCCGCGACCGCTACAGCTGCTGGATCAATAATTAACATTAACTTTCAAAATTGTACCATCCAAAATTTGAACAATTATTATAAATAAACTATTGTCAGCTTTTACTCTTGTTGTTTGACTAATTGCATTAGTGAAGATAAAGTAGTGTATGCAACTGCATATAACACGGGTATTAAAACACTCGTTACTATTATGAAACGAGCGCAACACTCGTGTTTTAATACCCTTCATTATATGACAGTTGCATAAACTACTATTAAAAGTCTATTTTATTTGATTACACACGAAATGGTTGAAATCTATATTACAATATAAAATAGAATATAGAATGAACAATGACGCTTTGTTTTTGTTTTGTTTATATAATTTTTAACGCAAAGTTTGTTGCGAACAAATTACAAAAACAAAACAAAAACATTTCATCAATAGCTTGCCTACTTCTTAAATGATCTTTAGTATTTGTAATAATAATATTATGATCGGATGTTAATGACGGTAGTTGTTGACATTGAATGGGCGCCTTTGGCTTTCAAAGTAAAAAAGTAAATAGTGTTGAATCATTTCGGCGGGCTTGTTAGAACCACGATAGCTCAATTGGGAGAGCACTTGACCCGGTATGTCAGAAGGGTGTAGGTTCAAATACTGCTCGTGGAAATTTTTCAACATTTGTGTTTTTGTAATTTGTTCGCAACAAAATTTGCGTTAAAAATTATACAAACAAAACAAAAACATTTTATAAATAGCTTGCCTACTTCTTAACTGATCTTTAGTATTTGTAAAAATATTATGATCGGATGTTAATGACGGTAGTTGTTGAGATTGAATGGGCGCCTTTGGCTTTCAAAGTAAAAAAGTAAATAGTGTTGAATAATTTCGGCGGGCTGGTTAGAACCACGATAGCTCAATTGGGAGAGCACCTGACCCGATATGTCAGAATACCTGTACTTGCTAAAGTTTTTAAAAAAGCTATGCATATTAGAATATATACGTTCTTAGAAAAATATAATGTTCTGATGGATGAGCAGAATGGTTTTCGAAAGGATAAATCGACTTCGTTAGCAGCTTTTAACCTGATAAAAAATGTGACCGATAACATTGATAGGAATATAGACCTTACAGCTGTATTTTTCGACATGAGCAAGGCTTTTGATTTTGTCTCTCATGACATACTTTTGACCAAATGCGGGAAATATGGTGTAACGGAAAGAGGTGAAGAGGAAAAGGTGGACTGTATTTAGAAATAAGAGCCAAAATAAAACGTACAATTATAATTAATAAAAGAAGAAATAACAAAATAAAACATACCACGACAGCAACCACGATGACAATTGGTAAGAAAAACAGACAAAAGAAAATGACATTTAAAAAAGAAGAAAATGTATAAAATCTTAAAATAAGTATTTACTCCGTAACATCCTCCCGCTCTTTCAAAAATGAAAATTAAAGTAAGAGAGAAAGAGAGGGAGAGAAAATAATATACAATAGAACGGAAAAACTATACAGGAAGTCGCACCAACTTCTTACAGGGTCGGCGAAGGACTCCTCCAGTGGTGGTGACCTCGGCTACTCTTATCAAGCGTCTGCACCAGGAAATATTCTTGAAATGCGGCCGCGTGGCCACATTCCATGCGGTAAATTTCCGTCTGCCACAACTACAAGGTCTCCCACATCTAAGGTCTGTCCGCCACCGCTCCTGTTACCTCGTCTAGGTGTTGAAGTGGGGAGATACTCTCTCACCCATCGGTTCCAAAATAAATCTGTGAGTCTTAATGCTTTGCGCCAGCAAGTTCGCCCACAAAGATCTTGTGGCTCGGTCTTGCCAAAATGGTTAGCTGTGGACGCCGAGCCTATCAGAAAATGGAATGGCGTAAGTGCTTCTAGGTCACCAGGGTTAACGGAAATATAATTCAAAGGCCTAGAATTGACCACTGCTTCAGCTTCAGCCAAGAGTGTTGTAAAAACAGGTTCTGTATGGGGCTCTCTCCTTCAAAATGACTTTAAGTGCAGACTTTATCGAACGCACGAGCTATTCCCAAGCACCACCCATTGACGGCGCTGACGGTGGAATGAACATCCATTCGATGTTCTGGTTCGCTGTTTCTTTCTGCACTGCTGAACCATAGAGTTGACGCATAAATTTGGCAGCACCGACGAATGCAGTTCCGTTGTCGGACCAGATCTGTTGCGGGCTTCCACGACGAACTGTAAACCTTCTTAAAGCCATCAGTGCTGCGTCAGTTGAGAGGTCATGGACTACCTCTAAATGTACAGCCCGAGTTGTGAGGCAGGTGTACTGTTATACCCAGTTTGGCCGTTATTTATATTTTGGGGGCGTAAGACGTAATAACGACAACTGGATAAGTTAATTATATATTGATATTTTAATTAATTAATGAATATAACAATCTCAGCACTCGAAGTTCGTGGCGGTGACTGCGTTCGAGACACTACGCGTGTCTCAACGCTCGGCGCGCGTTGGACCGGTGACTGCGTTTGGGACACAGTATGTGTGTCTACGCTGGGTGCGGGCATCGGAGACCTTGTTCGGATCGCGCACTCGGTGCGCCACTCAGCGTGTCCTCTTCGGTTGGCACGCCAATTCGACGCGTCACTATGCTGACGTCCATTATGACGGCTGTAATTTCTTCGACTTGCGCTATTGGAAATCGAAGTGTTATTTTCACGTAGAATGCGTGACGAAACTGTTTCATCTCATGGAGGGTACGTCACGGGAGATGGTGGACAATAATAATTCACAGGGAATTCTTTATCAAGAATAGCAAAAATTTCATCTAAGTGCATTTCAGGTTTAAATATCATGTCATAAAAATGACGAGCCGCTCCTGTTAGATAAGCACGAAGAATAATTGGCAAATCCTTCTCTCGCCATTCGCAAATAGCAGCGACACGTTTAAACTCGCGAGCAACATCAGCGACGGATACACCATCAAATCCACTGAAATACTCAATACTCGGCATGGTTGCTCATTTAAAAATATTAAAAATCATATATCGCCTGTTCTCCAGTTAACGGCTTCTTCTGTGTGTGCGAGCGTCTCAGCACACAACTTCTTGCGCGGATTCTTCCGTGTGTGTGAATGTCTCAAAACACAACTCTTGCAAAAAAATAACGGATCGTTGCACCCTGCAACGCCTTTTGCTTCTTATCCTGCGAAGACCTACTCTACACGGTTACTGTCCGTGACTGGCCCTAGCTAATAAAATATGGAATGTATCCGGAATCGATGTGGCGCACTCCACCATGTGTTATACCCAGTTTGGCCGTTATTTATATTTTGGGGGCGTAAGACGTAATAACGACTACTGGATAAGTTAATTATATATTGATATTTTAAATAATTAATGAATATAACAATTAAAAGAATGATGTCGCTTCGGCGGATCAAGTTGAAGTCTCTTCTCAATTGTTTCTCCTCTCGTGTCGTCTTATTTGAAAATGGTATCGTCAGAACGCGACGGCTGCCAGTAGGTTCGCGCCTCCAAGCAGTCCCGATCACTACAGTACAATGAAACATAACGTTTCTCATGTCTCCTACCTCTACTAGCTCTACCTCTCAAACGCCTGATTTATTCATGTGCACGTGCTGTAATAAACGAAACCATTGGCTAAAGCGAGACGGATTCGCTGCAACAGGCTTGATGGGAATGGTGTTGACATTAATGATATATGAATTAATTTTGGCCGTCGGTTTCAACTCGTCTGTATTGAAATTAGCATTATGAGGTTCAACAAGCCAATCACTATAAGGCGATTTTAAAAATTCTGGACCTTCAATCCAGTGGCAACTGTTTTTAAAAATGCTTGAATCCACACGAGTGCCGAGAGGCGTCATCTGCGACGTTCAATACTGTAGGAAACCAATGCCACTCATCCAATGTTGAAAGTTCTAGAATGTCTGCTAGTCTATGAGCTACATAGGGCAAGAATGATCGCGCATCACTGCGAAGCCATCCTAGAACATTTTTTGAGTCAGTTCAAAAATATCGCTTAATGGGTTTGTTTATATGAGCGTCCAGATGGTGGCCGCGAGACGAGCTGCAACCATGGCTCCCTGTAATTCAAGGCGAGATATAGTGACGGGAGCTAAAGGTGCTACTCTTGATTTGCTAGTTATAAAGGAGAGGTGCACGTTTCCTATAGCAAATACTAGGCACCAATAAGCGACAGCTACAAACGCGTGCTCACTTGCATCACAGAAAACGTGCAGCTCACGCTCTAACAAAGAAGATTGGTTGAGACCACAAGCCTCCCGCAAGTGCCAGCGCGGGATACGGATTTCGACCGCAGAGGATATATCCGATAGCCAAACTTTCCACTTAGTGTTAAGGTCCTGAGGAAGTTCTTGGTCCCAATCAATTCCCCTGCGCCATACTATCTGAAATATGATACGAGCTCTGATGATGATGGGAGCTAATATACCTAATGGGTCAAAAACCCGCATTAAACTTAAAAGTGCATGACGTTTCGTAATTTTATAAGGTGATTTGAGGGATGATTTCAAAGCATTAAAACCCAACTCGTCTGTTGATGGATACCAGATAAGGCCCAAGGTGCGCACGCTTTGCGGAAAATGACCTAATTCTACAGATTCACTACTATCCATAAATCTTAAATTCGGTGGTACAAGAGTGAGCGCTTTAAAATCATTAGAAACCCACCCACGGACTTCAAAATGCGCTCGCCTTTGTACCTCTATAATGTCTTTCGCTAGACGGGCGGCTTCATCTGAATTATAAATGCAAACCCAATTCTTTAAGAGGAATTGTTTTCCTAGTTGTATAAAAATGTATAATAAGCTGCCACATTCCTTATCTGAGCTTAAAGTGCTTATATTTAGAAAAATGCTTTTAAAATGGTTAAAAAATAAATGATTTTACTCGGTTAATGATCATTTAAATTGTAAAATTGAGATTTAATATGTAGTAATAATAATATACATATTCTAATATCAATCGAATTATGTGAATGTAATAATAATAGACATTATACAGACATTAGAGATAACAATACGGCAATAATTATTAATATTATAATCTAACATCAATCAAGTTATGTCAATTTAATAATATAGTTAACATTTTATTATAATTACTATGTTTTCTCATGCATGTTAAATTCACTTCACCTACATTTCACATGCCCTGCGCTGGCAAGATAGACGAACTATACCCATCACACTCCATTCTAATGTCTCTATTTTATGTGAATAAATTATATTTCATTTCATTTCAGAAGGGTGCAGGTTCAAATTTTGCTCGTGGGCATTTTTCAACATTTGTGTTTTTGTAATGACGTATATTTTTTTTACAAATCTTGAAAAGAATGCAGTAAATAGGTACTTATTAGAAGACATTTGCCATATCAAAACGATTTCACAATATGTCACTTAAAATAATAATATATCTTGTTATTATTATCGATTTTAAATTTGCGCGCGCTTCCGACTTCGTATATTTTTTTACAAATCCTAAAGAAAATGCAGTAAATACTCATTAGAAGACATGTCACACTGTTATCCTATCCTGCCGCGCAAGTTTTGAGAAAATAGATCGTAATGTCAGCACCTCAAATATCACAATCACAAACACAGTAAGTTGTACTTACCTACTGCGTTCATATATTGTGCGGCAGTATCACACTGTCACGATCACATTTCTACGAAATCACTCCCACAAATTATTGTATTTAAAGAAGGCGAGCCGATCTCACTGTTACGACCCTACTTCCGTCCCTTTTCTACGAAATCACTCCCACATATTGTATTTATAGAAGGCGAGCGGAAAGATGTTACACATCAAAAATAAATTGGTGCGAGCAAACTATTCTATTATTCTTTTAAGGCTTGTTTCACAAGTACCACAACCACACCACACCGTCCGTCGCCGTCGCGACAAAAGGTTGTCAAGCTGTGGTTAAGTGTGAATAGTGTCACTGCGGCTTCTTGCGGTTGCGTTGTGTTACGTCTACAAAATGTTGCGATATGTCCGGCCGCTAGTTCACGGTGTCGCTGGTGGTTGCGTTGTGGTTGCGACGACGTGGCTGCGATGTAGTCGGTATCAAACACGCGGTCAATAATGACGACAAAATGTGGCTTGTGTAAATTCAACTATTAATGTTCATACAAATTAGTGTCCGCCCACGTGTTGTGGTTGTGGTACGTGTGAATCAAGCCTAAGTGGACATCAACTGGTGTAGTTAATATATGTTCTGTTCATCTATTATTAAGTTCTAATCTCCTTGCATTATCTTGAGAAAAGCCCTATCCTACTAATTTCTACTGCCAAACAGCTATGCAGCTTTACTGTGTTCCAGTTTGAAGAGTGATGCAAAAGAAGCATTTTAGTCGCCTTGGCCGCAACTAGGAATTGACGGACTTACGTAATTGTGTTTGACTTCGCCTCGGCCCTTATTTTCAATTATATCAAATTAAATTATGTTATGACCTAAACGTTATACAACTTGTTGATTTGCATTCACGCCATATTCATAGCAGCGGTCGTAATGCTTATACTTATTACAAATAAATTATAAAAAAAATATGAAAAAATAATAATCATATTTTCAAAATCTATAAATACGAATCGCACGTCTGCGTAGCACTAAAAAATAAACGCTCGTTCGCGTACGCCCCGCTCACCCGACCACGCGTAGGTAGCAACAAGCTCGAGCTTCGCGGCGCGCCCGCAGCTTTGTCGGCGCGGCGAGCGCCGGCGGCCGGCGGGCGGCGAGCGCACGCCGCACGCATCAAAGCCAGTGTGCCGCGCAACCCCGAACGAGTGACACATTTCTTTGCCCTAGCGAATTTGGAGCGAAACGTGTTCTTAGGTGTGTTGTTTGTGTGTGTAAAAAAAGTAAAATGACGGAAAATTATTCTAACGTAAAACTTGTGGAGATGGTGCGATTATACGCAATTAGTGGGAACAGTCTACGTCGAGCCGTGGTCATGTTTGTGGAAATGTTTCCAAACAGACCAACTCCATCGCGCGAGGTGGTTTATAAAGACGAAATCACGAGTGTTGTGCAGTTAAAACAAAATATTTTAATGGCTTTTGAGAGTGTAAGGTGAAATCGTAGTGTGCTGCAAAAGTTACCTAGAAACTTAAGGCGCCGTGCTCATTTGTGCATAGAACGTGAAGGTGCCCACTTTGAGCAGTACCTGCGAGTATCTTAAACATGATCAGTAAGTACCTAATAATAGTTTATTGCAACAAAGTATACTTATGCGTAAGAGTTAGCCACTTTACCACAGAATACATAATAGTACCTACAAGTTTACGTAAGTTCATCGACTTAATGTCCGCCCGCTGCGCTCTTATGTACCTACTACGGTCTGCACCCCTATTCTCATCAGTCGACGGTCGCTATTCTAATTTACACTGACATCATTTTATTAATCAATCGGTTCCTTATTACTTTCTCCGTGTTAAAAGTATTTTTTAGTCATTAAGTGTACCAATTACGATCAGCTGTAAAATTATGGCGGGAATGCAAATCTACAACCTGTATATCAATGATATGTGTAATGATTTATATACTGGATGACTTTTTTTACCGTCAGGAAAAAAGAACTGTGTATTTTGTACCTAAAACAAGTTCTATACGTGAGTGTGTTTATAAAATACAACTGATTTTATAAATTTTGGAATTTCCAAAAAAATGCATAAATTTAGAATACATTAGTGCATGCGTATTATTCGTAGGTAGTGTAGTAAAACGGTAGCGGGGGCGCGGCGCCCGCCCTGCGTGTGATTGAATGAATTAAATTAACTCTGGCAAATTCATTGATGTTTAGCGCGTTCGAGTAGGGTGGATATGCGTTTGAGTTTTGGTCGGTTTCGTATTTTTATTATTATTTTTCTAATATTCTTTTTTTAAATGTTATGTTAATCGAAATTAACTTAGAATTCGATGGTTATGAGGATAGGTAATTTATAAAAAAAAAATTATTAAACTTTTTTTTTTAAGTGATTATGCTATTGTCACCTGTATCATTTACCTATCTCACACGTTTATTTTCCTGACGGTAAAAAAGTCATCCAGTATATTACTGTGTAATACGCTTTTTAATGTAACAGAGAGAGATTCTAGATATTATCTACGAGAGTCTTTTGCTAAATAATAACTGACTAGTGGTCGCCCAGTGGTCGATATTCGACCGTAATTTTTATTAAAAGATGTTTACTATTTCCTCTGAAGGATTTGTAGAAACAAATGACCATGACAATGGGGTATTTGACAGGTTTCAGAAAAATATGTCTAATGGTTCATTATAGCATAATATATTTGCAATTTGATTAATTCGTTATGAATTTCATTATTTTTTATGAAAATTGCCATTAAAATTCAAATTAATAAAATAGCCGCCAAAACGCTGAAGACGCCATGCATGCAGGTCACGTGATATCGTGACGTCACTTGCTTGTAAGCAAACTTTTAGCTATCAAATTAAACATACAAAACTTTGATCGACATTTACTGTAAACAAGCTGGTGACGTCACTTCAGATTCAGCGTCATCCCGTGCGTTTTTGATCACGTGGTCAATCATAAAAAAAATATTGTTATTAATGATTTTTTATAAAAATCATACTTATTTTAAAATTATGTGCTGGCTAAATTAGTTTAAAAACATGTTTACTATTAAGTTAACAACAGTTTGATCAATATTTTCATTGTAGTCAAATACCCCATTTAAAAAAAAATGTTTTTGACATTGACATACTAAAATCATCCGCAATTTTTAATATCCTTTTTATTTATTTTTTTGTTTATTTATTTATTTATTTGTATATCACAGATTTTACAAGCTCTTACAAGATATTATTATGATAAGTACATCTGTGATCACTTGATGAGCCATTATGCCATTAAGGCATACAAATTAAATAAATTAAAATAATGCAGTTGAATTTATACAACGTGTAACAGAAAGATGTGGTCAAACTGAAAAGATACAAAGTGTATCCGATCCAGTTATTGTATGTGTTGTTACTGAGACATAATTATTAACTTTAATTTGTCATGCAATTTTAAATTAAACAATTATATTAGTGAGACATTGCGCGTCAGGCCCGCATAAGCAAGCAGCAGTAATCATAAATGTAAGAACACAGAGGTTACTAAACCACAAGGGCTGTAACTTGTTTATATTGATGTTACGTCACAATAGAACTGTTTAATTAAAAATTGCATTATAAGTTAAAGATAATAATTATGCCTTAGTAACTCTGTATACAAGATCTAGATCGGATAAACTTTGGATCTTTTCATTATGACCACACCTTTTTGTTACACGTTGTATAAAAACTACCAGATAGAAACAAAATTAATATGAATAAAATTATAAAAAAATAATATATATATAAATGATGACAGATTCATACTCAAATACTTTAGAAATTAATATATTGTAAAAATATGTTTTTAGGGTTTTAAAAATTATAATGTTATCCGTGATCAGTCCTTTAGGCATAAAAATTAAAATTAAAATATCACAGTCGAATGTATAAAATAGCAAATTGAAAATTAAGTAAGTAGTTAAATTTGAATAAAATAAAATAATTAAAATGTCCTTATAATCCTGTAATTAAAATTAAATTAAATAAGGTCATGTCCGTACTCAAATACATTAGAAAATAATATATTACACTAGTATTTTAAATGGTTGAAAAATCATTCATTGAGTAAAATGTCTCTTTTATAAGGTAGATAAATAATCTTTTTTAAAATATTGCAAACTCATTACCTTTTCTAATGTCAGCTGGTAATTCGTTATAAATTTCCGAATACACTATTACTGAAGAGCGCAGTTTTAATGTTTGGCCATTATGTAGACGATCGTAACGCCCCGCCTGCGCCCCTAAACTTACAACTTTGGATTTTTTAGTGCGCGATGGAATATTTGAGACAGTGAAGCGGTGACTCCGGAGAGCAGCACGTGTACTCCTATGAAGGAAGGGAGAAGGTGGGATGAGGTCAAAGAGCTCTTCAGAGCACTCGCCATGGTATAAGCGGTAAAACACGCTAAGTGACGCAACATCTCTACGCAATTGCAGAGATTCAAGAGTATTTGCGACTTCTGCGTTGCCGATAATGCGTACAGCGCGACGCTGCAATCTGTCCAAAGCATCGAGAAGGTAATATTGCTCTGCAGGCTTAGAGATGTACCCTGAAGAGTAGGAAGGGGAAGGAATGGTAACTTTTTGTCCGTAAAAGCACATACTTGTGTTTTCTTGGCATTGAACTCAACAAGATTATTGGAGCCCCATATAGATATGAGGTCCAATACCCGATTGAGCTCAATGACAAGATTCACTCGATTGAACTCGGCTTCAACCCGCCCAGCCGCTGGGTGACCGTTATATCAACCATGCACTGTGCTATCATCTGCATAGCAAAAAATATTTCCTAGTGGAAGCATATCATTGATATGCAAAAGGAACAGCGTGGGGGACAGAACGGAACCTTGGGGGACACCAGCGTTCACTGATATGAATCGCGAAGCGCATCCACCCGACAGGACACGGATTCTACGCTCATGCAGGAAGCCAGCGACCCAGTTGCAGAACTGAGCAGGCAGACCGTATGCCGGGAGTTTGGAGAGAAGAGTTTTGTGCCAGGCCCGATCAAAAGCCTTGGCTATGTCGAGGCTAACAGCCACCGACTCACCACGCTTGTCAATAGCGTCACCCCAGAGATGTGCAACGTACGCTAGAAGATCACCCGTTGACCGTTTCGGCCGAAACCCGTATTGGCGATCGTTAATTATTGAGTTTTCTTCCAGGTAGTGGACAAGTTGTTTATTTAAAATACGTTCCATGATTTTGCACAAAACTGAAGTAACGGCAATAGGGCGGTAATTAGAAGGGTCTGGCCGATCTCCTTTTTTGGGAACCGGTTGCACATTAGCTTCTCTCTCTCGACTTGAAATATATATAAATAACTAACTAATATTATAAATGCGAAAGTTTGCGCGTATGTTTGTATATTTGTTCCTTCTTCCCGCTGCAACGGATGGATGGATTTGGTAGAAATTCGGCATACAGATAGTTTATAACCTGGATTAACACATAGGATAGTTTTTATCCTGATATTCCCACGGGAATCACACTATAAATACACTAAAAACGACAATTTAATTTTCCAATACAAAATGATTTGTTTGTTTTGGTGTAATGGAAAGCAAAGAGAATTTAATCACAATCGCATTACAATAAAAATATCATCACTTTAGATATTACTAAAGTCTTTCTATGTTATTTTATTTCTATTAGACTGCGACAGGCCAATAACTTTTGACAGAACGAAATCTGTCGGGGCAGCTATTAACATAAAAAAATCAATGTAACTTTGTTTTAGAGAAATAGGGCAGAACAAGGTCTGCCGGGACAGCTAGTTAAATATTAATATTGGTGGAATAGTACGGGTCTGGTACATTTGCAAATTAAATAATTACTCAATTAATTTTAATAATGTCATAATTATTCTTATACAACACCTCCGATTCCAATATGAAAAAAAAGATTAAAATAGTTTGTCATTAACCCCTATTACTTCGTTCCTAGGCAATGAAAAATTTAAAAAGATAGAATGTGAGTTGGATTATTGACAGATTTCGGCCCTCAGAACCTCAGAACAATTACTATAGTTATTTGTTAAGCAAATCTGGAAAGTTGTTGCCTCGCGTGAGTTTTTCTATTTAAACCCGAGCAAGCGAAGTACTTTCGCTCGTGGTTCAAAAGAAGAATCCTAAGCATAGCGAGGGTTTCAAGGCATAAGACGCCAAATAACTATGCTGCCGAGCAAAACACACTACTTTTCACATCACTACTGCGAGAAAATGGTGGATGGAAGAAAAAAACAGTTGAAAACAGTTTTATTTTGAATTCAACAAGTTCTAAATCCGTATTATACTGTTTCTTTTAAACACCTATTAGTGTGAACGGGATGGCACAATACGAAGTTCGAATTTCTTATTTCGCAGTTTATGAATAGTGCGCACCATAGTGTTCATAGTCACGTTCTAAATTCAAAAACATTTTCCACCCAAGCGGGAAAAAAGCGCTTTTCCACACAGATTTTGAAGAAAGAAGTAAGCCTTTTCGAGCAAGTGAAGTGAAAAATTCACAGATTTCACATTCCCCGCAAGAATCGGAGCATTGAAGATGAATACAAATAATCACGAAAAAAAAAATTACACAACTACATTACTCACAAGTCTAATTATAACATACGTATGTATAACACCGCACAACACAGAATAACATTTTCTTTTCTGTTGCAAGAGTGAAATTCATCGGGTGCCTTTTTTTGGCGAATTCATTCTTACTTTCTCGACTGGCGTCATCGTCGTTATCGTCACTATCCTCGGTGCCCCCGGCCCCGCCAGTCGAGCAAAAAAGCGGCACTCCGTACCATCCTTTTCTCGAAACAGTTCATGCCATTTTCGACCCCCTATAACTTCGTTGTGGATAAAACTAGAAGCCTGAATTTTCAGTTGAATAGTCCTTGAGTGGCGACCGCGTACCGGAAAGCGCAGTGGGCAGTGTCTCCAACAAGGTGGACCGACGATCTGGTGAAGGTCGCGGGAAGCCGCTGGATGCGAGCAGCACAAAACCGGTCATTGTGGAGATCCTTGGGGGAAGCCTTTGTTTAGCAGTGGACGTCTTTTGGCTGAGATGATAATGATGATGATGAAGCAGGCATTTTTAAACACGGTAAATTTCAAATTTCATTCAACTTGAACCAGTGGTTTAAGAATTATATTTATTCAAAGTTTCTTAATTTTATCACATACTATTCGTCTCTTGAATGGTCTTGTCTAAACTTAACGTGTGCCGAAATACAATTATTCTATAAAGAACCAGCCAGAGGACTTTCATTAACTTTGTCTCCAAGTAAGACCCTCAGCTTATCCACGCCAAGACGAAAACAGAACATGGAATATACTATATATGTATACTATACAGGTGTCTCATTTAAATCGGTCAGTATAGGAAAGTCTGAAACTATGAGACATACGAAGATCTCTTCTTAGGAACCATGTCACCGATTTTAATAAGAAGAAAAACTGCATTCATATATTTAAAAAAAACTTGAAGTCAGGTCGGGAATCGAATCCGTTTGTTTTGAAAAAAATAAACTTACACTATTTCTATTTAGATATCGATTGTGTAGGTTTTAAGCAGTAAATAGCTCTATGAAATATGATGTCTAAAATGAATAAAATGCATTGTTAATTAATAAACTAAGTACTATAATACACAATACATGCATCTGAAATCTACAAACACATAAAAATCAAAAAGTATCTGTATTATCTACTCAATGTGTAGTCTAGGTACCTACTACAGGTCTAGGTACTGTTTGCCAATGAAATACAGCTATGGGGATGAACAAAACAAAATCCACTCAATGTTTTTATAAATGATGTCACAATGTAAGAGATTATTAAATGACATAGAAATAGGTATCTACTTATCTATCATAACATCGCTATCGTCAAAAGTAAATTACAAAAACTGCAATTAAATTACAATGCACTTGCATGAGGTAGTTAAAGTCGCTTTTTGGTTTGTCTTTTCACCATTTTTCTTTTCTCTCATTAGAATCTTGAGCATTAGATCAGCTCGAAATCCTTGATAGCGCTTTGTGAAACAACATAAAACATTATTCGAATACCTCCTAACTACTCCAAATCTAAATATTAATACGTGAAGCAAAAACTTTGTACCTCTTTTTTACGAAAATTGCGCGGACGGAGGAGTATGAAATTTTCCACACTTATAGTTTATATAGAGAAGGTTATTCGAATGTTAATATTTTTTTTAAATTATGCATAAAAATACATTAAATCAATAAAACAAACATTACACACACTTCCATGTATTTGACACACACGCCTAATTATGTATTTGATACACACGCATATTATACTCTTTTCAAAAATTTCAAAAATGCAAGAGAAGCGGCTGAATTCTGTCAATGTCAATCAAATCTCAGACTCACATTCGTATCATTTTTAATTTTTCGTATTTTTTAAATCCGTGCAGTCATTATAAAATAACGGTCTAACTTCGACCACTGGGCGGCCACTAGTTGTTTAAAAACAACAGTTTTTTGTACAACAAAACTATTTAAATATTATTTTATCTCACTTATAAATGAATACTGTTATTTTTGAAGTTAAATGACACTGTCTTACCTTTTTCTATAGCACTCAACTGGTTTGTAGACCAAAAAACACAATTATTAACACAGTCAAAATAATTACTCGTCGTAACTTGGTCGTAACGTAAACTTTTGTGCAACTAACTTCACAATGACATCACTCGGTCACATGCTCTGCGCACCCCCGCCGACCACTAACTTCACGCATGATACGAGCGCGGCGCGGCAGCCACGGAAAGTCAGTCGGTCGGCAATGTTCCGCACTCAAATGTAGTCGTCTTGTATGTAGATAGGAGAAATTGCCATAAATCATAGACGCTAATTTAGTTAGAAGCTATTTCCTCATAATTCTTTTTCGAGTTGCCGTTAAAAATACGGATAAGTGATTTTATCAAAACACACGGAAATCGACTCTAAAATCAATAATATAAAAAAGCGCATTTCTGGAAAATTTTAAATAGGAGGTATTGGCACTTCGCCGTCGATATGAACTTTAATTAAACCAAATCTCACACTCCTCCTTGCCCGCAATATGCTTAAAAAGGGATCCAAAGAATTAATTTGCTTGACGTAGATATAAAGATATAGATATAATGTGGAAAAGTGTATTTTTTCTAAGACACGTGCAAATTTGTCAGCACTAGATATTGTTACTTTGTAAACCAAAGAAGCTCTAATCATTGTTAACAACTACGTCTCACCAACATCCGAACCTAATACAGAGCCACGATAGCTTGATTGGTGCGGGTTCGAATCAAGCACGTGGAAATTTTTTCAACACGTTTCCAAATAGTAATTTATTGTAACAAAATTTGCTTAAATGTATTTACAGGGTCACTTTTTTATCACCGTCCACCTTCTGAGATGACTCCTGTGATACAAATGAACAACTCCACCTATTGGACCAACTTCCTAACTCAAAAATAAAAATTCAGCTGTTCCATACAAAACATCAATATTCATTCAACCAAAATGTAAAAGTCAACCTGTATCTAATAAAGAATAAAAAAAGAAATAAAGAAAAAAGTTAGAATAAAGTTTTGCTCCGACTTTTGGCCACTTATCAACAGGTGAGCTGAAGGCGTTTTCGGGACTGAAAGAAAACATACGTCACAAGGACTTAATTTGATTGGTTCGTTTTGAATGTTTCTAGAAGGTTCCTCCAGTCCTGGGCCAGCGTACGCGCCATCATCAGGCGGGTTCTCGCCGAGTCGACACCACGATATAGTGACCTCCTCCGACGCAGCCGTCTCCAGATTTCCCTTTTGGCCCGAAGGTAAATAGCTACCTGAACACAGGTCCTGGATTCTGCTATTCCAAAACTTCCGTAGTCATGTGTGTGGTTTTTATTTTAACAATTTTACTGTACGAGTAGTCCTTATGTCATAAATCGGTCAATGAAATACTGACACACTATTGACGATGTATTGTATTTGACGATTCAACTTTTCAATTATTGTTTAAAACAAATAAATATAGAAATATAATGATTAAATATCATTATATTTCTTATATTTATTTGTTTTAAATTAAATTACATAAGAAAGTAGCTAAATGTAGTAAATTACGTTTTTTAGAAAAACTACGTTTGTTTTTAGGGAGCAATTTTTTTGTTAATCTTTTGTTTGCAAACGGGCGTTGATGGCCTAATTCGAAGCTAAAAGAAATAGCAAAAAGTATTCAAAGGAGTGTCAGTATCACTAGATTTAAGAAAAGTCTTAATTTCTAGGCAAGAATCGAAACCACCGAATTTAAAAATAAACTCGTAATGTTGCTTTGGATTGGATCTAAAATTTAAAGAAAATTCTCCTTCTACGTCTTTTTGTATAATGTGGTCGGGAGAGAAAGCTCTCGTCCCGATACCCAAATGTTCAATTCCCAGAACGTCTAAAGTGTGTTACGGAGTTTTCGAAGCATAGCCCGGGTTTGTGATCCCCAACCCGCATTTGGCAAACATGGAGATAAGCCATTACCTATTAATTGTATGATGACTTAATTTCAATGATGG
This sequence comes from Eudonia lacustrata, assembly GCA_947562085.1. Lineage (NCBI taxonomy): Eukaryota > Metazoa > Arthropoda > Insecta > Lepidoptera > Crambidae > Eudonia > Eudonia lacustrata. The sequence continues at coordinate 16,441,132 of OX387339.1, forward strand.
AAGCCTTTGCCCACCAGTGGGACAGTTATAGGCTAGTTACTTACCAGTTACTTGTCTTTTTCAAAAGAAGAAACGGTTAGTGTGATTTTCAGGGTGTTGCGTTGGGCTACGAACTACTTGTGTTGCAGCAATGTGAGACTGGACCATATAATTTACTAAATACAATATAATGTAGCCATCTACAGACATGAATCTGTATTTGATGAGGAACTCATTGAATGCTACTCTGAGTATTTAGTTTCTCTCGATTTCACAGATGTCGCTGTGCGCCTTCTCCTTTTAATTTAGATTGAAACATACTAGATGTCGCTTCGGTTTCCCGGTGAAGATATCTGATGCTATACTAAATGTGCTAATAATAAAGAGATAAAGTTTGTGACTTTGTTTGTTAAAGGAGGGTAATCTCTGGAACTTCTGGGGTCAGATTCCAAATATTCTTTCATTGATAGAATGCTACCTACATGCCTTGCGGGTAACATAAGTTATATTTTATTTTGTGGTAGGTGTAATGTTTTTTTTAATTGTTTTATTTAGGAATTATTATTGACGTTTTTACGAAATACGAAATCTATGTAGACGAAGTCGCGGGTTAAGTGCTAGTTTACCTTTAAATTGGCCCAATGTGGCACGTGGCAGCTTCGCTATTTTAAGAAACTATATTGTAAGGGCATTATCTGTATTAACTGAAAATGTATTACAATTGCCAGAATTACCTGTTCTGGCAATTGTAATACATGTTATTATTGTAATACATTTTAATACAGTGATAAGTATCACTTTCGAATATCCTATCTCTTATTGAGAATGCAATCTTATCTATTATTTGGAAGTAGAGAAGTCATATCACGTCAGAATAGAATACGTGTTTACAGGTGGATCGCCCAGCCCGAACACTGGGTACGTGCCCGCCAGTAGCTTCTCACCAACACGCCGCCACGAGGCGGTCACCTCGTCCGATTCGCCTGCATCGCGTTTCTCCTTTTGGCCGGATGGTAGGTACATACATCCTACCATCTTCCTTTTTTTCATCCTTAATATCCCTATTTCCTTTGTATGCTATTTGTTTACTTACTTGTCTTCAAACTCGTCGATGTATCCTTTTTGTAGGTATGTGTTATTATTTAAGGTAGTTCAGGTCAGTAAAGGCTTCTTATTCTTATTGAATTCTGTTTGTAAAGTTCATATATGATGCAACAAAAGTGCATTTTTTATTCCGCTAAGGTGGCAATCAGATGGGTAACTATGAGTTCTTAAAGTAGAATTTGTGGCAGAGTTGTTGCGGTTGTGGAAACGAGACGCCTGTAGCGGCGTATATACACGCGTCTCGTTTATAAAGCGACAACATTTCAGTAATACTGCTCTAAGAGATTTTGGCAAGGCCCCAGGCTTATGGTCCGTCTGATGGTAAGCGTTTACCGTTGCCGATAGATACGCACCGAAAATACTTTGGCAGGCAGCTCATTCCATAACCTGAGCGTATGTGGGAGGAAGCCCTAAGCTATGATTTATTAGCGTTTCATATAATAAATATATTATAAAGTATAAATCTGTAGACGTACTTAAACAGAATAAGGCTGCAATTTTAAGATTTAGTGACTTAACAATTTTTGTAAATACTGCTGCTAATAATAAGGTATTTTTTTCTTTCAACAGTTGGCGTAAAAGAAGAGGCTTCGTCTAGTCTCATTTCAAATGGTCTACCGTATTCTAAATGTTTTATGTAAATTTATTCTGGAGGGAAACACAAGACTATGATCCATTTATTTTTTGCACTCTTAAAAATGTAATAAATTAAATGGATAAAACGACTGTAGTATAAAATTTATGTAAGGTTTTCGATGTATAAATGTGCACATTTGATGGTTGATGTTGACAATTTAATTAATTAATATAGTTATACAATTGTATAAAATCATTACTTTTAGAAAACCAAAATGAAAAATAAAAACACAAAACTTAAATAATGTACTACTATGAATGTGCAAGGTTACGGTGAATACCTTTGTTATTTTTAATTTAAAATAAAAGTGAGCATTATGATAAACATTTTTGATGTTTAATGTACTAGAATGTGAAGTAAACTTTTGTGAAAGTTATTAATAAGTTTTCATTTAAAAAATTGATGTGCTATTTAAAATATAATATATTATTGCCTATTATGTTACGGTGACCTGATGATCGGTGGACATAAATGTTGTAAATCTTTCCAAATAGTGGAATCAATGTAACACTTGTCTACTTAAACTGATTAAAATTGATTTTTCTAAATTATTTTTAGAGATAATCTATATTTATTGTAACAGTGTGAGTGTAATATTAGTACCCGCACTTAAAAATCACATCTATGTCTTCTATTGTGTTGTATCGGTATACTTAAAAAAACGCATTGTTTTGTGATTATTTGTAATGTTGGTTGTAAATCGTTCAAGTGTATAGTGTTCTAAATCGGTAGTAGTAATTTGTAATAAAATACAGTTACAATAATGTTAAGTCATTATCACAGTTATAGTTATCGACTGTATAGAAATTAAATGCAAATTTTGCATCAGTTTGCAACAATCTTATTTCGACCACTGTCTTCTGTTTTATCCCATGCATGATTTTTACAGCCCTTTGTGTCGCCTTTATGCCATTTTGTAAACGTTGGTACATAGGCGTATAACTGGAAGCAGTTGCTGAACTTCTCTGACCGTTATTTCCAAAGTAAAAGGTTTGCCATTGTGATATTATATTTATCACTCTCTCGTTCTCACGCAATGATTAAAAAGAAACAAAGTATACCAACTTTTCAACAGCAAATTGTCTCCCTGAGTATTTGAATGGTTAGAGATTTGTTGTATTTGGTTTCCTGGTACGAATGTTAGAAATCATTAATCGTTGTCGCCAATTAGCTAAACATTATGACGAATATCTGTGTACAAGCTTATACAGAATTTCACGCTGAAAGTAATACACTGATACTGTATTGCCTATATGTAATACGATAGGCTTTGTTGATTACTGATTATCTGTTACTGAATACTGATCTTATAGGATAGGGTGGTGTTCCCCCCCTGAGTGGCCTCCAACCTCCCCTTATAGCCACCCCGAGCCTCGCATCTGGTAGTCTGATCTGATTCAGATTCTGATACTGGTCACTGTTCGCAAACAGGCCGATCGCATCGGCAACTGGTAAGACTAATGGGTACACATTGTAATGTCTGGTAAATCTGGTAATGCATGCACTGAGCAGAACAAATCACTTACCGATGTTGTTCCTGCGCCGATCGCCAGCCTAATGCCGGGCGAGCGAGCGTGCCAGCTAACGTCACGGTTTCTTCCTCTCTTTCACTCTAAGCGTGACGTCACCGTATGCTATAGCTAGTTAAGTTGGGTTTATTGAATTTACTTCGCATTCACGACATTCCCACCAGGGCAAAAAAAAACAATAGAAATAAAAGACATTATGTGATTTGACTAATTAAAATTTTAATCAAACTGATTTCGGCCAAGTAATAATTTGTTACATAAAGATTATAATTATATGGTTGATTCTACTGCTCAAATAATCTGATCATTAATTGAGACGTCCACTCCTTAACCTTCTCCCTAGCTCTGACTGCCGATATTCTTGGTGATCGTTTTCTGTTGTCAGTATCGGTAACTGTTTCAATTTCAACTGGCAATTCGGGTTCACTACTGGTTGTCGATTTCCCGACTTCAGTATCCGTTGACTTGTAACTGCTTCTGAGTGGATCACTTTCAACTTGTACTGGTTGTTCAGGATCTGGTAAAGGATCTGTGCTCTGATCGTCAATTTCAAGCGGAAAGAGGTGGCCGATGGAGCGAGTAAAGGTTTCTCCTGATGATAATTTGACTCTAGCTACTCTAACTTGTCCATCTGAACCCTTTATTAACTCTGTTATTTTACCAACCCTCCAATTTATTCTGTTGCTATCTGATTTTAACTGAACTGTTTCTGCTATCTTAGGGGGTCTATTAACAACAACTCTGGGTTGACGATGCTTGTCGCTTCGCTCACGAAGACTGGTCAAGTATTGGTTGCTAAACATCTTCGCGAATTCTGAAATGACTATTTGACCACGCTTCCAGCTGTCAATCAGATTGGTCTTGGTTACAGTAGCTGGTTCTAAATAATCAATGTCTGAACTTTGCATAATAACTGGGCCGCCTACACGTAGGAAATCGGTAGGAGTTAAAACGTGCTCTAATTCAGCACCTACTGTTGTCAAGGGTCTGGTATTTATTACGGCCTCAATTTCTTTAATTACTGTACATAACTGATTGTGATTAATAAGATGTTTTTCTAATGTTCGCTTTAAACAGTGCTTAACTAATCCTATCAGACGCTCGTAAAAACCTCCGAACCAGGGAGCTAACTCCGGGATGAACTTCCAACGCAATTTATTCTGAATACAGTAATCGGAAGTCATCACATCAGCTGTAAGTTTAAACTGTGTGGCATTATCTGATACAATCAGATGAGGTAAACCTTTAACTGCAACAAATCTCCTTATTGCTAGTAAACATTCTTCGGCAGATAAATCTTTAACGACTTCCATATGGATGGCTCTTATTGTTAAGCACGTAAAGAGACATACCCATCGTTTCTCTCTAGTGGCTTCATCAACAAAGAGTGGTCCGAAATAATCTAGGCCCGTACACGCGAATGGCAGACTGAGCTTCACTCTTGCTGCTGGTAAGTCGGGCATAGCTGGTAGTTTGAAAGGACCACCACCGTATTTTACACACTGTGGGCACTTTTTAATAACTTTCTGAACTGTAGACCTACCATGTGGAACCCAAAATTTCTGCCTTAATAGTGCTAGTGTATGAGAAACTCCAACATGATAGTTTTTCTGATGTAATCTAGTTATGATGTCGTGCGTAAAATCTGCATTCTTCGGAAGTAGAATGGGTTCTTTCTGATCATGTGTCAAATCCGTGTTTTTAAATCTACCTTTACATCGTATAAGTCCGTTACAGTCTTTGTATAATTGAAGAGACCTTGATAAATCAGTAGTAAGACCTTTAATTTCCTTAGGGAAATATTCCGTTTGAATTTCTAATATCTGTTTGATTTCATCGTCGTCATCATTATCTATTATCATCTCTTCAATCCTACCTGAATCTGATCGGCTCATACTATCTGGAGACATTGTATTCGGAAGACCCTCCGCGGCCACAGAAATTTGAGTGTTAATTACATCTGTATTAGGATACGCAGGCCATTGTTCTGGATCCCTCGTCAAAAAATCAGGACCCGTGAGCCATCTATTGTAAGAGTCTACTCTATCTGCCCTAGTACCTACGTCGGATGGATTTAGTTTGGTTGGTACATATCGGACTTGTAAATGGTGGCTCTCCTTAATTTCATTTATTCTTCGTGACACAAACGGCGGAAGCAGTTTGTCTGATTTATGCCAACTCAAAACTATCTGACTATCAGTCCACAAAAATTGATTTCTGATTTTTAGCCGTAAGAATTTCGATACGTATTTTAAAAGCCTACACCCAATGAGTGCTCCCAGCAATTCTAGCCTCGGAATTTGTAGGTTGTTCTTGTCCTTTAAGGGCACTAATCTAGACTTGCCAATAACAAAACTGACAATATTACTAGCGCGTAAAGAACTGCGTAAATAAATTATCGCTGCATAGGCTTCCATAGATGAATCAGTAAAGCAATGCAGCTCATACTCAATTGGTACCGCAGATTTATCCCTGTTTAGACCATGCGCGTAATAACGATCAATGGAAATATCTTTTAAATAAGAAAATTTTGAAGTTATATGTTTCCATTCAGAAAGTAAGTCATCACTCAACTTTACATCCCACTTAATTTTTGCTGTCCATAATTTCTGAAAGAATAGTTTTGCTGGGAGCATCACTGGTACTGCTAGCCCACAAGGATCATAAACTGAAGCAATAGTCTTTAGCACGGCTCGTTTTGATTGAACTGTATTTAAATCATTATTATTTAAGGTTGGTTTCAAATATAGCTGATCATTGCGTATGTCCCAAATCAAACCTAATACTTTTACTGTCCTTTGATCTCTAGCTTGAAATTCATTTGGTATAGACGCAACTAATTCTTTCGAGTTTGAGTTCCACTCGCGCAAATTCATGGACAAACTATCGAATGTTTGTTTAGACGCCCTATATAACTTTTGCGCATCTGAATCTGTCTGCACTCCCGTTACTATATTGTCTACATATATATCGTCTGCCAGTTGTTTCATAAGGTCACTATTTGATGTTGTTAAATGAAACCTAATCGTTGCATTTAGTAGAAACGGGCTTGATATAACACCGAATGGAACACGACAAAACCGCAAGTGCAAAACATTATCTGGGTGACTATCAGATTTTATATCTTTAAACCAAAGGAATCGTGTTACGTCTCTGTCTAAATCTTGGAGGCCTAATTGTAAAAAAGCCTTTTCAACATCTGCTATTATTCCTATAGGATGTTCTCTAAATTTAATCAACAGTCCCGTAAGATCTTCTAACATCAATGGTCCCCGATGTAAGCACTCATTCAAGCTTCGGTTATTTGCTGTTTTAGCCGATGCATCATAAACAATACGAAGCGCTTTTGACTTATCTCGACTACGAACGCAATGGTGTGGAAGGTAATGAACCGGATGAGACTGTGACACAGTAGGATCAGGCACTAATTCTATGATCCCTTTCTGTAACTGCTCATGAATAACATGATCGTAAGTTTTCATTTCTGAATTATCTAGCCGCTTTACTAAACTTTTGAGACGACCCCAAGCTAACCCCAAATTACTAGGTAGGATTGGCGGTCTTTCAGCCCACGGCCACTGAACATGATATCGGTTATCTTTAAACTGAACGGTATTATTGAAATGCTTGATTGCCTCTTCATCGCGTGTAGAATTTGGAGAATCTGTAATACCTATAGATTCTAGGTCCCATAATTTTTTGACATCATCTAACTTTAATGGCAGATCAGGTTCATTTATTTGGTTGCTACATAATCCATCGGATTGAAAATAAGTCAAAACGGTTAACTGATCTGAACTGTCAACATTCTCGCAAAGTTTTCCCGACCACACCCAACCAAAATCGGAATTAACTAAGAAAAGATCTCGTTTAACAGTGATCCTTTCATGCGACATGAACGAATGATAATAATCATTGCCGATTAAGATATCTATTTTATCACCAGAAGAACCATCATCTGCTAATGTAAGATTCTTTAATCTGATATCGTTCCACACTTTAGATTTATCATTAAAAACCGGTGTACATATGCTGTGTGTGATATGAGGTACTACGTTTGCATGTATGAGCCGTTTAACACCAATTCGAGTGGTCATTCTAAATTGTACTACAGGACTTTCTAACTGATGTGGGGATTTGGAACCAAACGTAAATATTGATAAATTTATTTTTTCAACTGTGGGTAAATTTAGTGACGTAGCAGTAGACTCTGTTATGTATGAGCGCTGACTACCGCAGTCAAGTAATAGTCTGCATTGTAACTGTTCGGAACTTGTCTCGGCATTACCTACATTAACTAGGCATGTTTGTAAAAATGTAGTGCTTACTTCAGACTTGACGTGCAAGCCATCAGTATGTGTTGATTTTAATGGCTCTTTCAATTTAGTAGGACATAAGGCTCGATTATGAGTACCGAACTTATTGCAATGCCGACATTTTCGTTTGGAACGGCAATTGTCAGCCCTGTGCCCTTCACCAAAGCAATTGTAACAACGGTTACCTAATTGAGATTTTCTGTCTTGGACTGATTTGAAAACATTACATTGATCATTGAAATGATCTCGTTTGCAAAATATACATCTATTAAATTTCTTTTTAGGTGGCTCATCGGTTCCATTAGAGGTATCATGTGGTCTTTTACGAGGAGGTAGTTTGCTTTTATAACTGTTATCATATTTAGGTTTATCTTTTCTAAAAGTTGGGTATCTGCGTTGTTTACTATCTCTCACCTCTTCAGACTTGACATGTAAGGAGTCTAGTGTAAAATGGTCCGTTTGTTTGGTTTCGAAATTTGTTGTATCTGTATTGATAGGGCCTACTGTCGCTTTCTTTATCCTGTTCGATGTCTCTCTAGCCGATATTATATACTCTAAATATTTTCTAATACTATCAATTGATTCGTCTTCGCCACTAATTTTCATTCTCAATTCATAAATAAGGTCTTCAGGGAATTTTTCCATAATCATAACCCGTAAGTGATTGTGATTGACATCTTCGCCCAAAGAACTTAAAACCCTAAGATGTCTTTCGATTTCATTGAGAATATGTCTACAATCTTTAACTTCATTAGTCGCAGCGGTTTTAATCCTATATAGTGCCACATAATGAGCATCAATAATCGCACCAGGTTTTCCGTACCGCTCTTTTAATGTATTGACCGCTATACTATAGTTTTTGTTTGTTGTGTCTAATCCATCAATCGCCTGCTTCGCGTTACCTTCAAGAACTGACTGAAGATACAATAACTTTTCGACATCGTTGATATTCCGATTGTGAACGTTTGATGAAAACTGGTCCCAGAATTGGTACCATTTGAGGACGTCGCCATCAAACTTGGTTAACTCCATTCTTGGTAACTTGCTAGTAATGTTAACGTTCTCGCTGCTGGTTGAAAAAGATGCACGATTCCGGTCATTGCGTCTGATAGTAACTTCTATTTCTGACAGTAAGTCTTCGGCCTGAATTTGGATTAACGTATATTGACTGATTTCATCAACGTTAGGTTCTTTTATAAGTGTACAGTAATTATTAATCTCCGAAACAAACCTTTGATTTGCACCCTTAAGTTTAGACCCAGCCAATTCTAATGCATTATAGCTATCGTCACAATCTGATAATTCTTTAAGAGAACACTGAGCAGAGTTCAAGTACGACTGGACAGAATCATAAATTAGTTTTAATCGAGTTCGGATGACGTCTTCCATTTTTAAATACTATTCGTAAATGACCCAAGAACAAGATTGTAGATTATTATCTTCTTATTGATATGTTTGAAAATCTAAAACAAAAATTTACTAAGTAAATGTAAAATCTCTAAAACTCCATAAAGGAATGCTTATTGTTATACTAACATGGTACGAAACATACTTAATAATTAAATACGAAATAAGTTTCTTTGCTAGGTAAAATGGCAAATCAAAGTAAGGTGTAGCTCAACCGTATTCTTTGTTTACGTTCGCAATTTATAGTAGAAACTAAAAGGAGAATGCCAGGTATTCTATTCTACTCTAATAATTTCCAATGTAAGATCATTGTATAAAAATAATGTTCACAGCAAGATGATAACACATAGTAAGTACATTCAAAGAATACATAATGCGATTATTGTAAACACAAAATAGTGAATAGTTGCATTGCTTACATAACTTTACACACTTACACTTTTTTTTTTACGCTAAACACTGGTTAACTATGGCACTAATTAAGAATGTGATTGAACACTAACTTCACGTAAAACACTCATTTAAATCCGTAACTTAATTAATTTTACACTTCTATACGAATTGCCTTTAATCTACTTAACTTACTTAAACCATTTTTTACTGTGAACATCGCTTGCAAACACAAAATCGAACTACCCTCTTTGTTGTAAAAAACAATGATTTAAAAGAAACAAATTCGTTTTGAATGCTATTTATAAGATCCCAGCACCTCCACCATGTCGCCAATTAGCTAAACATTATGACGAATATCTGTGTACAAGCTTATACAGAATTTCACGCTGAAAGTAATACACTGATACTGTATTGCCTATATGTAATACGATAGGCTTTGTTGATTACTGATTATCTGTTACTAAATACTGATCTTATAGGATAGGGTGGTGTTCCCCCCCTGAGTGGCCTCCAACCTCCCCTTATAGCCACCCCGAGCCTCGCATCTCTGTAGTCTGATCTGATTCAGATTCTGATACTGGTCACTGTTCGCAAACAGGCCGATCGCATCGGCAACTGGTAAGACTGATGGGTACACATTGTAATGTCTGGTAAATCTGGTAATGCATGCACTGAGCAGAACAAATCACTTACCGATGTTGTTCCTGCGCCGATCGCCAGCCTAATGCCGGGCGAGCGAGCGTGCCAGCTAACGTCACGGTTTCTCCCTCTCTTTCACTCTAAGCGTGACGTCACCGTATGCTATAGCTAGTTAAGTTGGGTTTATTGAATTTACTTCGCATTCGCGACAATCGTGAAAACTTATTTAGTACTTACCTTCTCTTAGGTTTACCAATAATAAAAAATATTGAAATTAAAGTAACAAAAAAAGGGAAATAAAAAAAGTCAAAAATAAATTTACAAAGTAATTCGTATTTTGATTTAGTTAAAAAGCAAGAAATTAAATCATATTATTAATTACTAGATACGCATACAGTTTTAAAGAATGACTATTGAAGTCGGGTGGTTGGTGGTCGACTGGGGGACAATTTTGTTTCATTTAAACTTTTTTAATTGTTTCATTATCTTCAATTTTTATTGTAAAAGCCCCACCCGACTTCAATAGACCTTCTTTAAAACTGATATGCGTATCTAGGTAATTAATAATATGATTTTAATTCTTGCATTTTAGAGCTGTTTTTTGTATACTTATTTAATCATTTCTGATTAACTAAATCAAAATACGAATTACTTTTTATATTTTTCTTTTTTTATTCGGTTTAATTTTTTGTTAAAAAATATTTTATATTACGATTTTTAATGGGTAGACCTAACAAGGATGCTTCTCGGATGAGGAAACGACGGCCTAGTAGGTAGAGGTATTCCTATGTAAAACTTCAATCTTAATTAGGTAGTATTATTGTACGAACTGAACATTTTGGCATATTGAATCGTATGAAGTAAACCCAACAAAAGGTAACTGCTGTAAATCGTTGAGGAATTCCCTCGACTGTCTATGGTTTCCATCATCAGACTTGTAATGGCACTTAAAACCCATAAGGGTGCAAAGTTCTCATCAATAAAAATGAATTAAGTCCAAACACAAGGTAGCTACTGTAAAACGTTGAGGAGTTCTCTTGACGTCCTTCGTCTTCATCATCAGACCCCTCATGACAGTCACAACCCATCTAGGTGTAAAGTTCTCATAAATACAAATTAATCAAGCCCAAACACCAGGTAATTGCTGTAAATCGTTGAGGAGTTCCCTCGACTGTCTTTCGGCTCCATCATCAGATCGACCTAGACCTTCATTAAATAGTAGTGCTTTTAAATACTTAATGAAAAAATTAACAAACGCACTAGTCGCCAATACGATTTTCGAAGGTTCCTCTCGATTTCTTCAGAGTTCCATCATCGGATCCTGAACTGATGACAATGGGACCACCTGGGAAAACCACCCTTTCGAACAAATCAAGAATTTTTGAAATCGGTTTACAACTTACGGAGATATCGCGTAACAAACATACAAAACAAAAAACATTTAGTCGAATTGAGAACCTTCTCCTATTTTGAAGTCGGTTAAACATTTTTACTGCTACGAAACCCTGTCGAGTTTTCAAACGTCTCAAATGGTTTATTAATTTTATATTTAATACATTGGTTTTTTCTACGTTATAATAAATAAGTCGTATCAAAAATATCTAGAATAATTCTAGAAATGAATAACACAAATAACTTTCATCCACATTTATATTGATTTTCTCTAATTTCATTTATAAAAATCATACTCTCATCACAAGTTTACATTTTGTGTAAAACATCTTAGTAATTTTAAAGCCTAATTGCATTGACACACATCCTTTTAAAACACGTACAAACTAGCTATAAATAACAACAGTCATCGCCATAAATTGTGCAAACTTGGTAATTTCGTATAACTAACCGGTTAGATTGAAAATCTTCAAATAAATTAATAACATTTTAAACATCGTTAAAATGAAAAAGACTAATTTTTGAAAAAGTTCCACGAGTGTGATTTGAACTTTGGAATCGGGCTCGTGGACTTTTTCAACACTTTGTCTTTTTTCAAATTGTAAGTTCGCAACTTTGTTTGCGTAACGACAAAATTTGCGTTATATAACCATAATTATCGTTAAAATGCTTTAAATAAAATCGTGTATATAAAAATAATGTCATACCTAACTATCAGTTTATTGATATAAGTAACTAATTTGTGTTGGTTTTTAAACATTGCAATATTGTAATAAATATCTTTGGATTTCAGAGTCGATGTTACATTATTTATTTATTGAGAGTAACCTAACAGTATCACAATATATATTGTATGTAAATTCTTAAAACTATCTTAGCTAAATGACATCAAAATTGCTAACAACATTTTACTTATCAACATACAACACCAATTCGTTCGCTGGATTTGTTAAAAGGTGAAACGTTTTACATTTTTTACGTTATTAATACAAAACTATATACGTTATTTATTATAAGGAACTTGATAATGAATATGGAATATAAAACTAAATAAGTGATCAATCATAAACCTTCAACAGATAGATTAAGATTTTTTTATATTTATATTGAACAAGTTATTTTTATATATTATATTATCGGCATAAATAGGATATAATTTATAAATAAAAATATAAGTTCAAAAACAGGATTGGCCCTAGGATTGAACCTTGCGAATCTCTAAAACTTACCAAAATGGTTTTCGATTCATTTACAAATAAAATTTTCATCAAGGTGTGCGTGCCTAAGGCAAAACCGACAAATTAAACATTAAAGTTCAATATCTTTTAAGCCGGAAACTTCTTTGTTTGCTCAAAATAAAGCGATCAGTGACTTATCCTAACCGACAATATTTTAAACAAAAATCATTGATTTACTACATGTACAATTGTTTTTTTTTCTGTGAAGTACTACTTAATTACTTGATACTAAATACTTTGAAATGTATAAAGCACACCGCGGCGAGAATCCTTTTTATAAATGAAACGAAAACCTCTTTTTAGGGTGTCATTAGTCAAGTCCTGTGCCTTGTCTAATATAATGTACTTACCTAATTTTAGGATAATAGACTTAAAAAATTTAAAATATCTTTATGCATGATCTAAGTTACAGAATTTCCAAAACCACAGTCCCAATGTCATGTTTCTGATTTTGGTGAAAAAAGCTCGAAGTGAGTCAGTCAGTTAATCAGTAATTCTCGCCTTTTTTTTACTTTTCTCTGTACTTTAGAAAAAAGGTTTACCGCTTTTTCAATAAAAAATTGTGTCCACCTTACGACAACAGCAACAGTCGTTACATGAAGTCACCTATCGGAGTCGGATTTTGCGGCCAGCCCTTAGATTTTTTGATTTATTAACTATAACATATTTCTATTAAAATAACAGAAAAAATAACAAATTGACTAAACTACAAGATATTATAACAATTACATTTAAATACAAATCATACAAATAATTAAACTAGGTAAGTATAAATAGGTATTAAAATATAATAAATTAAATCAGTTCCTTGTCAAGTTGTAATGTAAGACCAGTTCTAGCTGTCATCAAAGAAATAATATCTTTATCCAGATGTCCGTAAATTAATCACTGTTGAGACTGTGGTCTTGAGAGAGGCTTTTCGGAGCTTTGCCAATATAAAGTGTGTAGATAGACCTTCACGGAGCTGCGTACAGGTCACAATAGCTAGGAAGCCATTTATCATATATATGCATTTCTTGAACAAATTAACTAAAACAAGCAATTACATTAAAATACAAACAATAGAAATGATGAAACTAGATAGGTATATTAAAATATAATAAATTTAATTAGATTGAAATGAAACTACTTTTACGGATCTGCTCTCGTTTATTTTGGCCTTAACACCTAGCTGCTGAGCTTCAGTATGTCAAGCACGTACTACAGGATAATAAACTGAAAGTACCACGGCTTCGTCCCAGAAAACGCAATAAATCAACCATAGTCGACGCCAACCTGCTGTACTTCCATATATGAAAGGAAGTGTCACTGACAAGATTGGATATATCTTAAAGCGAGCTTCAATCAACACTTACTTCAAGCCGCCGAAGAAAACAATTATTACGATCTGTCAAGTGCAACAACCCCTTCAAGATGCAGGTGTGTACAAACTGGACCGCGACTGTGGGCTCTCGTACATCACGCAAACAAAGAGAAGTGTAGGTACCCTCGTTAAAGAACACATAGCCGACGAAAATAAGTCTGCTGTATGTGAACATGCTCTATAGGGGCCCAACCATTACACCAGATTTGATAAACCTCAAACTCGCTAGAAAACAACGATTCATCCCTAGGATGATACGATATTTCTCTCGCCTCGGCTATTGAAATTAAAAATCATCCTTATTTCAATAGAGAAGACGGTTGGAATTTACCACCAGCCTAGGATCCCATCATACAAAATATTAAATCCCAGCCCCAACACCTTACTGCCAGACCAAAAGATACTGTAAGCTCTTTCCGCGTAAAACGGAACGCACCTGATTAAATTTAAATGAGGGTATTACAAGCTACTAACTAATTATGAGACGACCAACACCTCAGTCTCCCTGTGACCACGGACACTGCAAAGGATTCGAAACGTCAGGATAAACATTAATTAAAAGTAATGTATAAAATTAACGCAAGTAGATCCGTAAAAGTTGTTTCATTTCATTGTGTAGTGTTCGCGTAAACTTTAAAAAACAAGTTTAATCAGTTCGTTGTCAAGTTGTAGTTTAAGACAAGCTATAGCTGACATCAAACAGATACTATCTTCATCCAGTTATCTGTAAATTAATCACTTTTGAGACTGTGGTCTTGAGAGAGGCTTTTCCGACCTTTGCCAATACTAATAGCCTCATGTTTGTGACCTCATTACCACCTACTCTGACCGTTTTGTATAAAACTTTAAATGTATGATTATTAAACAATGGTTCCAATTACTTCTTTAATACTTTTATTGTAAATTTAAGTTTATTACTAACTAATTTCCTTTTCGTTTTCGTATTCTTTAGTTTTATTTAAATTAAATACATCTGAGTATTTAAATAAAACAAAATGCGAATAAATAATTTACAAATATTGGCAAAATTATTTCTTAAACTATGGCGATGACTGCGATAAAATAAAGTTTAATAACTAAAAACTGGGTATCTGAAATAGACCTACCGATATAATTTGCTTAAACGTAATTTAATGCTAAGTAACAGCTGTGTTATTGTTAATCGTATTACAGATAGAAATTGATCATTCATTTCTAAAATTGAAATATCAAAAATAATTTACGGTTTATGGTTTACAGAAATCTAAATTCCATACAAAATCAATCTTACACTATTATCCATTTATTGTCTTAACTTTCCGATTTTTTCATTGTATGCTGTCTTTATTGATTCTTTTTAATCGAAGTGATTTGCTGCGTGGTTCTAGCCCAAGTTGAAGTAAGCCTCCTGTTGTTCTTTCGACGCAAAGAGAGTGCCCTCTTTCCCTGACTGGTATAGGGTTGCTTAAAAACACTGAGTTATCATGAACGGAACTCAGAGGCACCTCACTGTATCCAGAAGCATCACAAATTCTTGCAATTTCGCTTCTTAATTCTGATGCTTCCATTGATGTTACATCATCAGTATCTGTATCTTCGTCTTCGATGTCCAACATTCTAAAAAAATAATGATACATATAATTTTTTACAATCTTATGGTGCGTATTTGTCACGTTCTTCAACTTAAAAATACTTTAAAATCGTTAGCTCATAGTACAAAAATACCCACCTACTTAAATATAAATTATTAGCCAAAATGGGTTAATCAGATATGTATGACTTTGTTAAAAGTATGGTTAGAATTTATGCATTTATGTGGTTACATAATAAACTTAATTAAAAAAAAGTAAATAAAATTTAAAATGTCGCTTTGCACATTTATTATAATAATTCGCTCATTGCAAATAAATAGTTAAATGAATGCTTTATTCGTTCTAATTACTAACCTGCCCTCAATCCTGTTTATTCTCTGTTTAATTTTTTCTTGTTCTTCGCCCACATCAGTCAATAAACCTTGTAAGCGATTATTTAAAATGTCAATAGTATTTTCAAGTTTGTGTACAGTCTCTTCTAAACTTTGCTGTGTAGTTTGTGCATTTTCGAAGACGTTTTCATCAAGTAAACCATCCTGTAAAAATTGATAATGTCATGTCATCATCATAATCATCAATGGGTTAAAGAGTTAAATTATTTTCAAGATGTAGTTTTCAAATGCAAATATTAATAGACCTATGTAAATATTCTCATACATAAATTGTGGTATTTTGTCTCGAAAGGCTCCATTAGTACAACTTTGAGTCGAGAATAATAAGTGTTCGTGTATACCTTCCGAAGGAGCTGGCATCCACGTTCTGTAAGGGTCGCTCTTGCGTCAGGATAATCAGCCAGGGCTTCCCACAGATCTCGTTTAGCCAAGCAAAATAAATCTGAATAACCCAAAGCCCTCACATTAGCTGTCCGCCGATTTCCAGTTCGGTTGCCAGCTATCTCTAGAACGCTAACTTCTCCAAACACAGACCCCGCACTCAATGTGGCTAAAACAGTCTTGCCGTCGTCGGCAACTACTTGCAGTCTGCCTCTTTTCACAATGTACATTTCTTTACCGACATCACCTTTGCGACAAATATAATCTCCTGGGCTGAAAACTTGTAACCTTAGTTTGAGGACCAATGCTTCTAAAAGCCCAGGCTCGCAATCTTGAAATATTCTGACTTTCCTTAAAGTATCAAGGTGCACTCTTATTGCAATTTCTGCTTTCAATTTGTCTGGAAGAGAGGAAAGAACATTTTCCTCATCTAAAGCCCCACTTTGAGCCCAAGTATAGGCAAACCATCTTATTACTCTCGCTTCCAGTTCACCACTCACTTTTCTAAAAGCCATATATTGTTTAACGCCATCCATCTTGTTTTGAAATTCTACTCTGGCAACATTCATATTTGAAATCATGGAACCAATATTCCCTACAATAGTGGCGAATATGAGAACACCAGCTAAAAAATCTGCGACTACAAATAAATACTCGGCATCAATTTCTGGTTGTGGCGTTTCCCCGATAGTTGTCAAAGTTAAAGTAGACCAATAAAAACTGTAAATATACTGATGGGCAAGTGTCTCGTTACGTGCACCAGTCAGATTATAAACCCAATTGTCACTTCCGAATCCTATGGCGGAGCTTATGGCAAAATATAAACAAGCATTCCAGTGGATCAATACAAGTATCGCCATAACAACCTGAAAAGATAAGCATAAGTAAGTTCATTTTATGACTGTAATAAATTGTAGTCTTTCTAAAAAATGTAAGTCTGTATGACCTTGCATATCCTGAAAGCATTTGGATAACTTGTTGCGGTTTCGGTGCGATCGAACCACTCCCACATTCGGGGTAGGCGAAATAGCCGATTGAGTCGAACAATAACAGGGCACGGCAAGCGTTTCTGAAACAACAAATATTGACACTGCAGTACACAGAACAAAGCTAAGAAACATTTCCTTGGAATATTTCTATTTACAGGCAGGTCCCTATGTGCCTTTGGCTGATAAAACATAATGTAACTGAGTTATACTAACAGAGTCGCAAGAACCAGGTCGCCACCAGTAATACGCAATATCAGTAGGTAGTAATGATATAAGATCATATCTCCATGAATCAGATTTTAAATAATGGCGTCTTAGCATTTTGGAATCCTTTACCATAAGACCTTGTTCCAGGTAACCTGCGGAAAAAACACACATAAGTAATATGAATATACTTATTGAAAGTATTAGCAACAATTTAAGAAGAAGAGTTTCCTTCATCTGCGTTGGAGAAATTAATGAAACTGTAATACTGTAACTGTAATATAATGACAGTAGGTACAATCAGCGTCAACAGTTGGTGACAGTTAAGATGTTCATATATTTACAAACATCTAAAGGGATCAACATACTAGCTTTAAGGATAGTGTCGGAATAATCAACGAAAATATGACAACCAATCAAAGCTATCATAGTGATTAAAAATATGAAATCAACTTAAGTCGAGTTCAATAATATGTATACTTTTGACAGTTAGTAAACTTTATTTACCTTGTAATAAGAATCAACATCTGTCAAAAGTGTATACATATTATTGAACTCGACTGTACTCTGGGAAATAAGATTTTAGGATAGTTCAGAATGAGTTGCATTATAAAAATTTAAATTAAAAGTGTCGATACTGATTTTGAACTCTGGTGCTACTACGATATTTGATTCAAATAAATAAAACATTTTCTTTAGATTTTTTTTTTAATTGTAAGTACTAACATGAAGTTTAGGTTGCACTACATATACTCGTTTATCCCCAAAAAAGGTTTGTGCAAGGGTTCTATATTAATTTTATTTGTATCATCAACAGTTGTTACATTTAAACAATTACCTAGTACCTGGATGACCGCTCCCTAAGATTACCTCTATGATTTATCGCTCCCGAAACCCCCTGCATATAAAATTTTATGAAAATCGTTGGAGCCTTTTCCGAGATTCAGATTGTATATATACATATATATATACAAGAATTGCTCGTTTAAAGGTATTAAAAAGATAGATAGATTAACCATGGTTAAGTAGATAGGTAGAAACTATTTATCTTTTTAGTACATTAATTGCTTCATACGCTCTAAGGATTGCTTAACAATATAATTTATTCCATAAAATTAAACGTACAAATTAAATCACATAACAGTTCTATAAAACATTAATACATTTTTTATTTGACCTTATCATGAATTTTTGTAACTACTCAATTGACGGAACAAAGTAGGGATACAATAGTGGCGAATATGAGAACACCAGCTAAAATATCTGCGACTACAAATAAATACTCGGCATCAATTTCTGGTTGTGGCGTTTCCCCGATAGTTGTCAAAGTTAAAGAGACCAATAAAAACTGTAAATATACTGATGGGCGAGTGTCTCGTTACGTGCACCAGTCAGATTATAAACCCAATTGTCACTTCCGAATCCTATGGCGGAGCTTATGGCAAAATATAAACTAGTTTGAAATGACAACACACGTCCGCAAAAAAGGATAAGAAGGAAAATTTAAACAGCTTAATATTCTTATTCTGCGCAGGTAGACATATAAAACATAAGTTGATTGAGAAGGCGTAAAACTTAAAATAAATGTAAGTGCCTATAATGAAATAGGTACGACTATGTACCGGTTGACTTTTTTATCACCGTCCAAACCTTCTGAGATGACTCCCGTGATACAAACGAACAACTCTTACTATTGGACCAACTCCCTAACTCGAAAATAAATATCAGCTGTTCCATACAAAACATCAATATTAATTTGATCAAAATGTATGGAACAGCTGAATTTTATTTTCGAGAGAGGAAGTTTATTTGACGCCAACAGAATTGACTGAAACTGTTAATAATGAGCAAATGAGCTTTCTCCCTCAACGAGAAGTATTTGAAACAGTACGATATGTTTAACACGTGGCGACAGCTAAAGGAGTCAAAACTTTCTCCGAAAACGTTTTGCTGGCATATTTTTTAATTATCCGAGACCAAGAAATCAAGCACTTTGGAGTACGTATTTAATGCAAAAAGCAACAATAAAGATAAAAAAGACATACTTAACAACACCTATCCCAAATTAGTGGCATTTTTAAAAAGAGCCTCATCTGCTCGTCAACCAAAAAAATCAAGGGAATCCGATGAACCGGTACAACTATTAAGTATGACAGAAATACTTACCTATCATAATGTAGTAGTTAATACCTAAACTGAAATAAAAGTATCTTGTGATTGTACCTAAATGTTTTTTTTTTGCATTTAGTCATTTCCTCACTGAGGTGGGATGAAAAGTTACGTGTTGCACTCGAGTGCAAAGATTTTACACCTCGTGCTCTTTTGATTCCCTCGCTAACGCTCAGGATTCTACTTTTTGAATCACTCGGTGCGCTTGTGAAGAATTGAGAAGAATTGTGCAGAATTTTAGAATCCTTTGCTTGCTCGGTCATCAAAATTGAGCACGCGGTCAAAAAGCAACTTTGCACTCTTGTATAACAAATAACTATTATTTGAAATGTCTTCGTCCATATTTATTTGATGTCGCGCGGCCTTACTAATTTAGTTGTGTTAATTTGAAAAATAATAATTAAAAAAACCGCTCGATAAATTAAAAATGTGAGACGGACGATTTGTAGTTAAGACATTGGTGATTGTTTAGACATAATTAGAGGTATAATAATTTAGATAAACTATAAGATATCAACTAAACGCCGACACTCGTTTTCATGATTTTTGCCCAACTTTAAATTATATTGTAGAATAAACTATAGTGGGTTATGATTTTATGGGTCAGACTAATTGTAAACACGTTCCCTTTGATACTAAATATTCATTTTGTTTATGTAATACGATAGCTTTTTCATCATTTATCAACTTAACCGTGGCTACATTTTTGGATTTTATTTGTCAGCGCACCCTTAAAATTTCCTGGTCTCCTCTAACAGTCCACAACGAAACGGGAAAGACCCACGTTATCATAGCTCAGATAGAGTACTCTAGCATAGCTACATGGTATTAATATGTGCACACCACAGCACACTAATGTGGCCAGTACGTTTAACTACCTAAATCACAGCCTTTTGCATACAAAGAAAAGACACAGAGGCGATCAATCTATCAAAAGTCCGATCGTGTCGGATCAGCCACAGTGCAATATTTGTGCGGAAAAAGCAACTAGGCAGGGTCAAATGTTTGTACACACGTTAGCTAAATTTGATGACGCAAGGCGTGGCTCCGCGTGTGGGTGTCAAATTGTTGATTTGTGTAGCTCACTCAAAAGCATTACACATAACATGCACTGTCGTGAGATATATCGATTGTAATTGCCCTTGTGCGTTTATAACTGACATATTGTGCACTTAATGGTAAATCGTAAATGTTTGCTGGCAACAGATTATACGCAGAGGAACAATATATATATACGTATTAAATGGACAATGGGCGCGAAACTATAGGACATTTTAGTAAGCGCTTTCCAGGTTGCCATAGTTCGATTCTTTTAGCCATTAAGTACGAGGATAAATTGATTGAATCAAAAAGATAAGTAAGTTAAAGATAGTTGTAATACAGAAAAGTATAAAATGATTTAAAACATTAATGGTTACAACATTAATTTACAATAATACACATACACTTATAACAATGATTTGGTAGAAGATCAACCAAATTCGTACCTACTTAGTGTATAATTATCTTTTTATAATACGAAAAGCACAACATTAAAAAAATTGAAACCATTGATCGAAACGTCTTGTTTCAAATTCTAAATCTGTGGTTGATCTTCTTTTCCTTAAAGGTAAACTTTTCGCTTATAGCATAAGTAACTAAAACTAATGAAAACAAATCCTCTAAGAAATCATAAATTTTATGAATTAAAACTTAACACTCGCTTAGCTGACATGAATACTTCGTACTGTAATGTAGATACATGGTCAAACTAAGTTAAATAGGACTGTACAATGCACTGCAAATCAAGAGTAAAATACAGCTTCGGCCTTTATTTGAAATTCAAGAACTTGTTTGATAGAATTGTTTGTTTCAAATAATTATACAAGTTAAACTATTTACCCACGAGGAAAACAGTGTATGTTACACTTGATTCGCACTTGACTTCACAACATATGAAATAGGAAAATTATCATACCTTCATGGACATGTATGACTGTGTCGACAAGGTAAATGGTATCGCATAAGTAGTCCAGAACAAACCATAGGGATGTTAGGTTGTCAAGTTCCCAGAATACAGCTCTACCAATGACGAACACCACGTTGTACAAAATCGCTAGAGACACCACGGCCAACCACTATAACAAAATATACGTTTTATCATTCTTAAAGCTAAGGTAAGTAAGGTACAATCACAATCAAATTTATATAAGATTTTAACTAAACGGTCATACAAATACATTTAAGAAAAATAAATCATCTTGCATTATTATTCTAATACTGACTTTAGTTTTTAAATTGTGTCATATCTGTTTGTCTTTCTCTAAATAACTAAATAAATAGTTTGTAAATAAAATATCTAATCATATTTTAAGTATGTCAGGGAAGACATACTTAAAATACGATTTTTCTCGAATGCCAAAGAATTTTTAAATATTTCGATGCTGACCGCACTTCTGAAACTTGACAGGCGACGCCCTCTGTACTTGAATTAATTACTTGTAAGACATACTCATAGATAATGTGTTACAAGTAGTTAATTCAATAACACATTACAAGTAGTATTAAACAACATATAGGTAACAAACACATCATGTGTTACAGATTTGGTCTGTGTGTGTGGCTACGATTAGAAGCTTTTTAATTTGCCTAAATTAGTGATCATAAAATAACTTTTACAAACGCTGTCACTGGTGATTGATGGAAATGTCAACAAACCACTAAAGCGGCCTCCATTAGATTTATGGATTTCATGTAGTATACTTTACTTATCAAAGAATCAACGACTCGAAACGCCGAAACTTACATTAGTCGGTTTCTAAGTAGGTACTTGATAATCAGAGTAGCAACTAGAATGGTCGCCATGAACTACCCTGGTTATCTTTATATTCCATGGTACATTGCCGCTGTTCCTCGTAGGACCGTTTGTAAAAATATGCTGATATGCGACGGCGCGCGTCGTGGATTGTTCGAGCCTTTGAAGTTCGTTACGTAAATTTTCGCTTGACTAGAGACATTAATACCAATCAAGCACTGCACACACATATATTTTGAAGATCGTTTGGAAATATTCTGCAAAATCATTATTGGTAAGTACCAATATTGTGTAGAGTGGTGGTGAAAATATTTTTTTTGCAAATATATAAAAAATATACATACAAAAATTAAAATTCTACACATACAATGTGAAGGTATTGATATTAGTTTGTTATTTTGCCCATGTCGAAACGGCTAAACAGATTTGAATTAAATCCGCACAGCTAGAGATTGTTCTGGTATAAAGAACACACTTGGTCAATACAAAAGAACTAATTCCTTCAAGAATTCACGACATACGAGGGTGAAGCAGTGAGCGAAACGGAAAATACTGCTTACATTGGTATAACGATATAAAGTATAAACGAGCCCAAAACTGGAAACATTTCCTTTATAGATCTGAACTTAGTTGTCCAAGAAAGCTGTCAACTCTAAACTATCTGCTCTCAAGTTGCCAGTAACCTCAAGAGACAGACTAACAACTGTCTAAAAACTTTTGAAATATCTGGCTCCCTCCCAAAAACTCATATTTTTCGTTTATTTTATTTGTGATACGGAAAGTTGTTCGATACTTACATGGTAGTGAGCAGGGAGAGTTGGATCAAAAGCAAGCTTCAATCCACAAAGCAGTTTTGATCTCTTTGCCTGATAAAGAGGCTCCTCGGGGTCGGTAAAAGTTTGCGCTGAGAACTTATCGAGAAACCAATCTGGAGGCTTCGCTCTTCCTTCGCCACTTATGCGACAGCGAAGGTTTCTGGTCAACCTTGAAAACTGTCTTTGAACCCAGTTTGTTCCTGAATTTACTTCACTGACTGCCTGAAAGTAAAAAGAAAATCATTCAAATTGACATCCTCGTATAGAACTAATAACTTTATTAAAATTATTATTCTGTTGTTCAAAGTCTCAAATAGTTGTTGCATGAATCTATAATCGTGGATTATCGATTCTTGCAACACCAAAAGTATGACTAGTGCTAGTGCTTAAATATTTTTATACCTTTCTTAAGGGATTCCCTTTAGAAAGACCTTGGCAGGCAGCTTATAACACATAGGCACATTTGCCAATTACTAGTGTGTTTTTTGAAGTATTTATTAGGTAAGAGTAATTGGTTTCTCCTGTTTCACCTGCGAACTACATATTTAGGTAATTTATGAAAAGGTGCGTGATTAACCTACTGCCTTTGAATCCTTATCACCTGATCACCGCTTACACAGTCCTAAGTTCACATGTAACTGTGTACCTACCTATAGATAATGGGTGTGGGAAAAACACATTTTAACTTAAAATATGAAACTATTTTTTTTTCTATAGCTCTTCAAAATACTTCACAATAATTTTTTAAAGATTTGTGAAAATTTCCACGCGCTATTGTTTTCGTCACAGTTGCAATGCGCCAGGAAACCGCGGTGTGACGTCATCGGATTCCATTATCTCGCTAGCCTCGTTCGGAAGTGATTGGTCGTGGGACTCGCGCGTGTAACATCGTAATATTCGGGAAAATTATCATTATTATTATTATTATTTTTATGTGTTTTTTTTTTTCTCTCAGCTAGTGTGGTGTGTTGTTTGAATATGGTGTGGGGTAAATTCAAAATCTTCCAGTTGCATGAACTAACGAAGGATAGTAGCTTCTTGTAATATTTACTGTATTCTCTTTCAGGTCTATTAATTTCAGGTTTTTTTATATTATTTGGTACTACGCCGGTGGTAGAGACGACAATAGAAACGATATACACTTTTTTTTTGTTTCCAGATTCGAATAATTTCTTCTCTTAGGTCTGCGTATTACTTATCTTTTCTGTTATTGTCTTTTGGATATTATATTATTTTTATTATTATTATTCACTCTATATTTATTTCAAATCTTAGTTTTAGGTTTTATAAAAATTACCTACATAAAAAGTAAAATATAACAAAATATCATACAAAAATACAACTTTTATAAAAACCTAAACCTAGAACGCCGCCAGAAGCGGAGCAAGACTCAAGCTACCGGCGATTAAGGCTGCAGAGAAAGAAACCTCCTGACAAAGCGTGCCGTGTCCAGGAGTGTTGCTTTCTGTATCTGACACTTGATCCAGCCATCCAGCGAAAGTCTCTTGAGATGTTGGTCGAAACTCTTCGATATAAGGCCGTTTGCAGATACGACTATGGGAACAATGATCGACGAATCCACATCCCACATAGCGGTCACCTCGTGAGCCAAGTCAAGGTACTTACTTAGTTTGTCCTTCTCGGCTTTCACAAGGTACTTGTCCTGCGGGAATGCTATTTTATTATTATTAAGGTAGAATTTCTTCTCTCTTTCTGTTTAAGAAAGAGGTATATTATCTTCCTCTACGGGCTTTTGCCAAGTATAGGAAGTTAAGTGTGAAAGCTGAATGTTTATTAGTGAGTGTGAACTTAATTTATCTACTGGGATTCAGAAGACAAGAACTTTCGACCAATCCTGCATGTATTAAGAATTGCAGCCTTCTGCATGATGATGTAGGTGCGTGGATGAATGTTTAGTGTTTTTAAACTATTATGTAAGGTACGAGGTATGACTCCAGTTGTTGAGACTATTATAGATACTATAGTGACAGCAGAGTTGGGCGTAATCAACTACTTTTTTAATCAGATTAATAATCTGATTGAAAGTAATCATGATTAGTTTTAATCAGATTAAAGTAGTCGTGATTACTTTTAGTCAAGATTGAACATATAATCTTTAATCTTGATTACAGTAGTCAGTAATCTAGATTACATGATTATTCTTAACTAAGTTTATATGAATTATGGTTTAGGAATTAATCATCATCTCAGCCAAAAGACGTCCACTGCTGGACAAAGGCCTCCCCCAAGGATCTCCACAACGACCGGTTTTGTGCTGCTTGCATCCAGCGGCTTCCCGCGACCTTCACCAGATCGTCGGTCCACCTTTGTTAGAAATTAATGAATATAGGTAATTTATATTTTATTGAGTTGCCATTAATTATCACAATTTGTATGCATCTAGAAATTGAGTGGTTGGCTTTATTGTACTATAAATTACTGCGAAAAAAATGCAAAAACTCAACAGAGAATCACTTGTTTTTTGCAAAAAGTTGGCAGAGAAGTATTTGGAAAGTGTGGAAACGCGATTTTCTGAGTTTTTTGATGTCTCCTCGAAGGTTGCTCAAAATGCGGTAGTTGCTGCAATTTCTTATCCCAGGTTCAAGGACAAATGGATGGCTTGTATAAATATAGAATATTATCCCAGAATCAAATCAGTTTTCAAGGGAGCTGTTATCAAGGAAATTCATGAAGCACCTGAAACTTTTCAAGATACCCCAAATAATAGATTTGAAGAAAGTTATTTCGAGTTTTACACTGATTCACCAAATCCAACGATCTAGGGTATATGTCATTATTTCTCATTATTTAGCGGATCAAGATAAAGATATATCCATGTTAAATAGATATCCTTAAAACAAAAATGTTTTTAAGAAATATAATACACCTCTACCGTCATCGGGTCCAGTTGATAGGCTTTTCTCATTAGCAACAATAACCAATTCACCAAAATCACACAGACTTTCAGATGAAATGTTTGAAAAGAGGGTGCTATTGAAATCTAATTTGAATCGCACATTATAAATAACATTCTGATAGTGCCAAATGCCAATCCAGTAGATTTTTTGCGTAAAATAAATATCCTAAAAGCACAGTGTATGAGACTGATAAAAAAATAAAGATGATTTATTGCTATACAATGTGTTCTTTTATTTTTAACGTTCCGACTTGGTTTTATTAATCAATCATAAAAGTAATCAAGATTACGATTACAGATTTATAATCATTAATCACCGATATGATTACATTTTTGATTAATTTCTGTAATCTGTAATCATGATTGAAGATTACACATTGTAATCGCAATCCTTAATCATTAATCTGATTACTTTTTGCCCAAGACTGAGTGACAGCATCGACTCGCCACTTTGTTTTTAGTCCTGTCGCTAAATCAGTGTATTTAGTTATTTTTTCTGTGTGTGTTGTGTGTAGGTTGTTGTTATTATTATTATTATTATTTCCTTTATTTATTTTTTCACATATTAATTTACATTTAAAAAAAAATCTAATAACAAAACAGACAAAACATTTAAAAATATAAAAATAGGGGTCCGCCAGCATCGGGACCAGGGTCCAAGCTACCGGTGGTTAGGGCTCCAGAGACAGGACCCTCCTCACCATGCGTGCCGTATCGAAAAGAACTGCCTTCTGAATCAGGCCCTTGATCCAGCCGCCGTTCTAGTTAATTATACTAATGAAATACAACGAGTTTTCATCAGCTCAGTTTCCTTGTTAAGGGTGGCCTTATGATAAGTTCCATGGATAATGTGGTTTATTCACCTGTTAATGAGACCGATACGAATAAATATAAAACGAAGTTTATTTCCCATTTTCTCCGAATTCCATTTTTTATTCAGTTTCGCAAATCCCGCGGATCCAGTACAACACGTGTAATCCCGCATGACTTGCGGGATTATATTCTCAATTCGTGCTTCAATCCAAATCTTTTACGTACCTAGTTTTCTTTTATGGTAGAATTAAGTCCTGCTGATATATGATCGCACAAATTTGTAATCAGGGTATCCAGACTATACAGATAATTATTTATGTGTTGATTTAATTTAAAAGTTGCGCCCTTCGTCCGCACTTTTAAATATATCTACTTCTACAACCTAATTAATAGAATATTACTCGTATTAGACTTTCTTCTGTGTGAGGAAACTGATGAAATTTCAACTTCTTATTTATATGAGATGATGACATATCCTGTGATATGTCATCGTCTCATATAAATGCTCTCACAGCACAATTAGTATGAAACATTATCACAGTACATTTTTATTATTAAATTTAAATATTCTAACGAAACAATCAAAACTAAAATGAATCAGCCTTGGATTGTGTTTGTGGTGTAAAGCAGCCCCCCTCTCGCCCCGCAACCCCCACACGATTGCTCTGTCTAGCTAGACGTAGCCGTCGGACGAGTGTAAGGAGGATAGACTGTGTGGTAAAAGGATGTGTATGTGTTGTAATGACAACTTAACGTCAGTCAACTAAAATGACTTTTGATTCTAATCAAAAGGCGTCTTATATACTATTTATATTGATACTCAAACTTATTTAAATGATACCTCCACGATATACAATAACTACACATATTCAATCATAAAATATTAGTGTTCTATAGTACGTGTAAGTCTCCAAACTAACAGTTTTTTATGTACGACAAGAGTCACGGAAGTTTCAGATTGTGTGAAAGGAAAAAATGTTTGAGTCGTTGATAGAATGCAGTAAACTTGTTGATCGCTGAAGAAAACTCCTGTACAACAGCACTGAGTTCTAAGATTAAGGATAAAGTGATAAATGAAATTGGGACGATAAAAAAGATATTTTTTTGACCATAAATTGTTTAATAAATAGCAGAGCTCAATTAAAAAACAGTAAATAGATGTTTTATAAAAAAATATTTTAAGTTATCCTTGATTATTATAAAAGTGTAGTAAATAAAATATTTAGTGAATTATGTACATAGATGACATTAGGTTAGTTTAAACACAGAATAATAACTAAAGCTATAGAAGGAAGGTTAAAATAAAAAACGTGCAACTATGTTTAGTTCCGTTCTATCCTAAGGTTAGAAAAGGAGGTTGGAGTGCGACAAATGGTTGACGCTTAGTTTTTATTTTTTGTATTGTTTATGTCATCAGTAACAGGATTTATAAGATCTTGATTCCTTTGCCCTGCCCAATTCAGAAGCACTTTGATTTAAAAGCTGACAGCTCGTTTTAGATATATTTGATATGTTCGCGTAATAATAGTTATCGACTGTCAATAACTTGGACAATAACATTGTCTTAGTATCTCATAATTATTTCAGATTTTAATAGTATTTCTGTCTAGATTGCACGAATGGTTTGGATTACTAGAAATAGTGGATGTTTGGTCTATGTGGCACTATTTATTTTGTAGTTGGGAGCTACAAGTTCTATTAATCTCGAAAAGAAAATAGTCAAGGACTATTGACTTTCAATCGGTCTCAGAATAGGTATATCTTTGCTATATTATTTGTTGAATGTGATCTTATTAGCGAATAAAAAAAAAATTTGGTAGAACCGTTTTGTAGCGAAAACCAGCCGTGAATTCAATTTTAATAGAAGATTTAGCAATAATCCAGAAACTGCATCAGATTATGTTTATCATGTACAGTGACGTAAACAATGTGCATATTTTTATACTATCGATACTTTTATTTTACAGATTTCTTATAGATCACGCACATGATCGAAAAAGGCTAAAGGCGAACTGTAAAAATAATAGTGGCTAAATCGTATTGGACTTCACAAAGACATTCACATTTGATCTAAGCATTTTACTATGGATTCATTTGTATGTAAGGGAAATATGAAATTCAGGCGACTAGATAGAGAACATGCGGTTCCTACATTAATATCATGGATGGATCTGATGTAATGGTATGATGTGTATTAAGATTTTGTAAAGGAAAATATAGCACAGGTCAGCAGATTGAAGAAATTCTTTAGAAATTTAACACAATGACATGTCGTACAGAATTATGAGCTTAAATGATATTGCCTGTTCCTTGCTATCTCAGTAGAGACCCAGTGTTGTTGGGTGTTGTGATCACATTATTTTTATTAGTAATTAAAAAATATTTTATATTCTGGATATCACCGACGGATATTTTTGAGATGCGGCCGTACATCTTTCCAAATTAAATAATGAATTGGAAAAACAAAAAAGTTTTTGATTTATATTTTGCACCTTTAAAACATTTATTTTGTTAAAATGTGAAATTATTTTTTTGCAGAAATCATTAGCCTACCAATGATTAACATGACAAGTGGAACATATTCAGAACTTGACTATATAAATCAAATAATTTTGAAATTATTGTTATTATTTACGAAATTATATTTTTTAATAACAAGTTCTGTTAGATTAGTTGCTTTAATGTATATCTTATTGTTTTTCAATTATGATTTAACCTTTTTTCTGTATGCGTACAGCCCTACCTCTTCTCTAGTTATTTTTTAAGTTTAATTAAACTAATATATTTGTTTTGAGCAAAAATTTAATGTAAAAACTAAAAACGAGTAGATTAATTAATATTGTTTCTTTTTAATGAGTTCGCTATTTGATAGAGCAATTGATTGTTTGGGTTCCATTATTGTCTATTTATTGTCAATTTAAAATGTATTTTTAATAAATATAGTGACAAAACAAGTTCTTTATTTGTAGTTTTCAATGATTTATAACGATAATAAAGTCGATAAAGTTACCACATTACCTAAATATGACGTCATAATTTCTTGTGATAGAATTTGAAATTACGAAAGAAAAGGGACAATCTATCTTTCTCCAACACATCACCTAGGTTCATTAGTAAAAACAGTACGAACTGATGTATTTGTGTTGCTATTTTAATCCGGTTTCTATAGCTTTAGTTATTATTCTGAGGCTTTATTGCTCTAAGACATAGACATACGAGTTACATCTTTTTGGCATTATAGAATTTTGTATAAAAACCTCAATGGTCGCATAATTGTACTTGACCAGTTCTTTTTAAATGATAGAAGAAAGATCTATTCTGTCATTATGGCATACTGCCTAAAAAAATGGTTGATAACTGCGCTGAAAATAAATTATCTAGATACCAACCACGGACATACATGTTATGTTGGTGTAAGTGTTTTATAATGGGGAATAACGCAAAGTACAAAGTATAGGTATCATAGCATACCTTTATTATGATTCGAGCGATTGGCACCAGCCGTGGTTACGGGCTGACTAAAAGTGTATGTATGTAGATCAATTTTATTTGGAATTTTTACAGACGTGAGTCCAAGCTTCGGGAATAATTTTGTCTGCAAGATGCACAAGCGCAATATAATTACAAATATGATTGGAAACATTTCGCGCCTCAGCAATTTTTAACTACCGTGCTTATGTGCGGCCTTTACTTATGTTATGTTTATGCCCAGCAGTGGGTAGATAAGGGCTGAAAATGATGAAGATGATAGTGATGATGATGCGCTTATTGTGCCTATTGACGATTATGTTTTCATAGAGTTGTTCGGGTTAGGACAGATTCTGTTTAGGTCAGATTCGGTTTACGACAGATTCTGTTTAAACAGTTTCTGTTTAAGACGTAAATACATACACTTCGCTGTTACAGTTCGGAATACTTTACGTATATATATTATATTGGTCGCAAGGATTTGGAAATCAGTTTTTAATGTTACCGTATTTAATTGGAGCGCCCCGTTGCTTTTATTACTTTAACGTCTTAAATATTACCTATTAAATTCGTTGAAAAAAGTAAAAAACATATTGGTGTATGTGTACTTTGAAAGTCTAAATGGTTATAGAGCTGTAAATTTGGAACAGACTTTAATAGACAGTCGTCGCTGAATAAAATCTATTCTTATCCTTTATTAGAAGTTCTGGTAACTAAACTTCTAATGTATTGTATGTTGTTTTTACCCTTGCTTACGTTCAAGGCTTAACTTCTAGCATCGTACTTTTTGGTAATGCGTGCCCTTTAGTGGTTTATCTAATAAAAAGGTATTTCGAAGAGCACACTACTTAAACTAAGCGTACTCTTTTAAAACAAGTAAGCTGGGTCTTATGCAATAAAATGCTTTATTTTTTTATTTTACTATTCGGTTCGTCTTCCAGGTACCCACAAACCTTCAATTCGTCATATTTTTAAATATTAGTGTAAATAATAAAATTGAAAAGACATAATTATATCACTAATGAATATATCAAGCATTAGACTAGACGTATAGTGGGCGTATAATAAATTAATAAGATGGTAGCTTCATTACTACATTACTGTCGGGCAACACAGGCGTATGTTCGTACGACCCTCTATCCAATTCTTATGAGTATCTAGGATTTTTATATATACGAAAATATTTCTTACTTTTTAAGTGTCGCTAAACTGTACGCCTGTCCTTCATTTCTTACTAAACTTTATTAATTATCATGCAAAGAGGCGTACAAATATAAAGTGGAAATTATTAAGAAATATAAATATTTTTTATCCATTAAAAAATATATTATCTTATAAAGAAAATTCCGGAACAAACCAATGAAAGCACCTGCGCTGATGACGTTATTCGCAAAATGGCGAATACCTAACGTCAATGTTCACAAAAATAATGATTATGTTGCAACCAAATCATATTTTATCATTCTGTAAACGACTATTTACTAATTGATATATTTCCTTTCCGGCAGGTATCAAAATAAATGTGATTACCGAAATAGTTTATTGGTTCTACATGATCAAACTATTTATCCTAGTTTGTTTATAGCTAAACTTCTTCATACAAAAGTAGGCTCTATATAGACAACATAGAGTCGATCGAATTCGATCGCTCAATTGTCAAAATTTGACACTGAAATCTAAAATGGAAAACGCACAGAGAATAACGTTGTTGGGGGTTTAGAGTGTAGCAAATTTATTCTAGTTTGTTTATAGCTAAACCTATTTATTCAAAAGTAGGCTCTAAAAAGACAATGTTTAAGTTCTAATGTCGCGTGGTCGAGCGCGGTCGAATTCGATCGCATGGGGTTTGACGGAATTTCGCCCCGGTGTGAGCCACCGGTTTAGGTCTGAGAGGAAGAAATATAAATATTTTTCGTATAATTGAATAATTTAACATCGAAATATTACCTATTATCTTATAAAGAAAATTTTATAATGATCAATAATTTCGGAGTAAGTTTTTACGCCCTTAATGTAAAGGATTTTAGTTTTTTTTTTCCTTAGTAGTCTTTCTTAGTAGTATCATGTAAGAGAGTCGTACCCACCAAAACTACAGTCTGTTAAGCTTTAAATGGATTTACTTCATAACACTCTTTTAACCTTTTTTTAATATGTACACTTCATAGAAATGCTACAAATGCGTGAGTAAAAACAAAAGTTATGGAGTTTTTTTTTGTCTAGTATAGTTGTATTTATGCTGATACACTCCTAATGTATAAGACCCGCGATATAATGTTTTTCTGATAATCCTATAATAGGTAATATCTTTCCTTTAAACACTCGTCTTGCTTACAAATTGTGGGATGTATGCTGCTTTTGCTTGCTGCTTGTTTTCAATTTTACATAAACTAATCTAAGGTATTAGTGTTATAAGTCGTCGGGCATTGTCGTGTGGTTGTCATGTCAATAGCGAAAAGCTGTTCAACAGTGTCAGTTTCACCTATTTTTATATTTCACGATCTTTGATCAATTCAGTTCTCGATAGTTATGGTAAAGTTGACGTAATATCATAACTGTGTCAAGTAAAACGATGATGATGACAGGAGAAAAATTCAGAGCACTATACTGATGAAGTAACATAATTATTAAATGCAGGTGAAAAGAAATGCTGATCAAGAACGGTACGGTATTATAATAATAGCAAAGAAAGGTTTATCACAAATTTGGTGAAACCAATTCACAAAAGCAAATTATAATGTCAGTTATAATTCGATCAGTGCTATATTAGCCATATAGGCTATTTAAAGTTAATTTGGTTTTCTACTGCCTCTCAAACTGGTTCAATATTTTATAGCTAGTCACAAAACATAATCTCTCGTAGATATGTTTTAATTCCGAGTCAAGCAAAAGCAATTTTAAAATTTGATAGCGAAATTTCTGTAGATGTTAGTCTAGATGGTCTGGAATTTAATAACGTATGCTATAAAAATATTTATAAAAGTTCTTTTACCTCTGTATTGTTATTTTATTACAAGAATACAAATTTTCAAGAGGTATTAAGTATGTCAAAGCTTTTTATATATGTTAGATAATAGATTTAATGGTCAAAATTCGGCACCGTATGTAATTTATAAACAAAAATAAGAAAAAATTGTGACTATAAAACTTGGTAACAAATAAATAATAGTAATGTTATCGATATATCTATAGAAAATCTGTACTTAAATGGCTAGTTGGGTTGGCATAAAGTCGTGTTCAAAAAGGGAAAACAAAGAAAAAGTAAAAATATTATAAAATGGCTACTGCTAATCTAGGAGTATGAGCAATATAAACGCATCTATTTAATAAAAGTAATATAAACAGGAATACTCGAAATTAATTCGCATCACAAGATTTAACATTGATTTTGTATTTATTTTAAGTGTTGTAATAATCCGTAGCGAAAACAAGAAAGGTTTTTTACATTAAAAGTAATGGTTGTTTTTTTAATTTTTTAATTTTTAGTCAAATACGTTAATAATAAATTTTACACTAATACGTTTATCATTTCTCGGTCAATGCAAAACCATTATGCCAATCATATATTATATTCATACCTATTTAAAAAAAAACATTGTTTAAAAAAAGGCAATATGGAAATACCAAACATATATTCTGATATTATTTAAAATTTTCATATTGAAGTCGTGGGTGCTGTTTACGAATATGAAATCTATATTCGGAGGTCCAAGATGGCGGGATAAAATTTATTTTATTAGCTCTGTACTTTTCTTTTAAATAAAGTGTATAGCTTAATTTATGGTTTTCGTCGGTGTCGATTATAAATATGATATACTCTCTATTTCGAGATCCAAGATTGCGGACATGATTTAAAAAAAAAGTAAATATATTTCGACACGCACTGGGGCGACTACTAAAATTTATAAAAATATATCATAATGTAATATTTTCTGTAAATGTGCAGTAGCGTTAGGTACCCTTGCAATTATTACTTTCATATTTTCATTGCAGAGGTTAATTTAAATCAAAAAATTAGTAAGCTTTCAAGAGTTTTCGTTGCGTGAATCAGTGCAGTGCAAATCGTCATTGCATCTTATTGATGTTAAACTTCGATCACAGATCTTACTCATTACAAGCGATTATTTTTCCCTATAGCATTTGTTTCTATAGTACCTACACATTTTGTATGGGTTAAGTGTAGGTGAATCAACACTGCTTAAGGCGACCGACGTCTCTTATGGTTGTGTTTAAGTGTCTATTTAAAGATAGGATAAGAATTTTAAGTGGTGAATACACCAGGAACGTGCTTGCACTAGTGACATTGAACAGGCTTTTTGAAATTTTCCTCTCATATTGAACTTGTATTTATTTTTTTAATTTAGACGTGGGTAAAATATGTTAACTATAAGTAATTGACTAAGGCCAGTGTTCATTAATAAACGGCCTCTTATAATTGTTATGATGCTAGTTTAGATTGTTTTGTATGTTAAGCGAACATTTAATTTAGAGGTTGCTCATTTTGATTTTGCATACCTAACTCGGGAGTAATTATTTTTGACTAGAAATAAGAGAGAATAGAAGAGAATTTGAGAAGAAATAAGTAAACAAATGAACAAATAAATGTTTTCAAAGCATAATGATGTTCTATTTTTTTAAAGAAGGTGCTTTATACAGCGACTCCTTATTAAATATGCAATTTCATGGATTTATGTGCTGTTTTGTTTACGTTAGTGTGTGACTTTACCATATTTCTAGATTATCATAGCTATAGATTTATCCATGTATTTTAAAGAAAATAAAACAGTTTAAGGCCGCCAATTTTATGATTGGGAACACGGCAGGCAATGGTTGAAAAACCGAGTAAAATGCTTTTCATTGTATTGCTTTAGAGGGTTAGCTGAGATACTGACGTCATTGTTTAGGTTATTATAGCTATTGTCTTGCATGTACACGAAGATTAATATATTAGTTAAAGAATAATTGGGCTTTTGGCCTTTACAGCGTCACTGGACATACCGTGTGATCCAAACACCCTTCAAAGGGTTTCTATATGGGATGGCATCACGCAAGTGTGTCCACGTCCCGTACTAGATTGTCCGAGGGGTCGGAACGTTCGGATCGATCGGAAGCGGAACAACCCGTGGGCGCCTCTAATGGCTAGGACCTCAGCTCGGGTTGATCGGGTTGTGGGGGTGGTGGGGAAAAGCGCCCAGGAGCATGACTGTACCTGGTGTATAGCGCGTGAAAACCGGGCCTTAGTTCGCATAAACGAAGAATAGTAGCGTGCTCTTATTTTAGTTTGTGATTAAAAATGAAGAAATAATTTTTCTACCAAAATAAAAATTATCTATGTGCATGCTTAGTCATAGCGTACGCTTTCCCTGTAAGTACGTATTAGATAAAACAGTTTCAGTAGGTATTGATAATATGCCACCTGTTTTTTTTATAGATTTGTTCGCCATTTTCTCATTGAATAATAATGAATATTATTTTTCTTCATTTCTTAGACTAATATTACAATAATTCCTACAACAAACTATACATTAATATGACATGACATCTAACACTACTTATTTTTATTTCTAATATTAGTAGGTATTTTTTACTATTTTGACTATAAATTCTAATAAATGTTTTTATACATCTTACTTTTATATGCCATCTGTTTCGGAACCGAGGCTTCAGGCCGAGTGACCACTATTGTCGGTAATAACCGCCAATAGGCAATTGCCCATTTCAGTTGTTTAAGGGCGGAATGCTGTGTACCTACTCGTCGTACTTAGTTATTGGACTGTGCTCCCGTTTGTAGTTGACAAATATAACAAATAACAGATTTCATACATATTATTAGCAAGTTATCGTGTTCGGTGCAAACGCGGAGATGCACCTAATCAATTAGTAAATTACCTAGCCAAAATCTGTGAATGAATTATTACCGTTTGATTAAAACAGGATGTCTTTTAAAATGTTTATATAATTTTTAACGCAAATTTTGTTGCGAACAAATTACAAAAACACAAATTTCGAAAAAAAAATCCACGAGCAGGGTTTGAACCTGCACCCTTCTGACATACCGGGTCAGGTGCTCTTCCAATTGAGCTATCGTGGTTCTAACCAGCCCGCCGAAATTATTCAACACTATTTTACTTTTTACTTTGAAAGCCAAATGCGCCCATTCAATGTTAACAACTACCGTCATTAACATCCGATCATAATATTGACCCGGGTAGACTCCTCCCCCACTGTAGCTGAAGCGGTTCTAAAGGAAAATGTCAAACCTAGTAAAAACTATTTTAGTTTTCAAAAAATTGATTTTAGAGATATAATTAAAACTTTTAATACTCTTAATAAAAAGAAGACTGCTGATCTGTGGGGTAATTCCGTCGACGTCACTAAATCCGTTATTGAGACAATAGCTCCAGTTTTAGCTTGCATATTTAATGAATGCATTGACTGTGGTGTTTTTCCTGACCTAATGAAGCACAGTAAAGTAATCCCATTATTCAAATCAGGTAGCACATGTGACCCCTCTAACTTTAGACCAATTTCTGTGTTACCCACATTTAGTAAAATATTTGAAAAGATAATTCTAGACCAAATTCAAGTTCATTTTTATAGAAATAAACTTTTACATTCTAGACAATATGGTTTCACTAGGGGTCGCTCGACTACTGACGCTGGTGTTGAGCTTATTCTTCAAATATTTAATGCCTGGGAGGATTCTCACGATGCCGTAGGGGTTTTTTGTGATTTATCCAAGGCCTTTGATTGTGTTTTACATGAAACCCTGGTCAGGAAGCTCTACCACTATGGAATTAGAGATGCATCACTGAATCTTCTTATCTCATATTTGAGTGATAGGGTTCAGAGGGTTGATGTTAACGGTAAAAGATCTCCGGGATCGGTGGTTACAATGGGTGTTCCACAGGGTTCAATTCTTGGTCCTTTCTTATTTTTAATTTATATTAACGACTTGCCTTACTTTGTAAAAGACAAACATGAGATAGTATTGTTTGCAGATGATACCTCACTTTTATTCAAAGTGAAACGACGACAGCCGATTGATGATGATGTGAACAATGCTGTCACAAAGATAGTTCATTGGTTTAGTGTTAACAATTTGCTATTAAATGAACAAAAAACCAAATGTATAAGATTTGTATTACCCAACGTTAAGGAGGTAAAAACCAGTGTAAAAATTAAAGATAAGAATGTGGACCTTGTGGACACCACAGTGTTTCTAGGCATAACGTTGGATGCAAAGCTACAGTGGGGCCCACATATAGATAAATTGTCGAGTAGACTGAGCTCTGCGGCTTATGCAGTAATGAAAATTCGTCAGATCACTGACATTGAAACAGCTAGACTTGTTTACTTTAGTTATTTCCATAGCGTAATGTCGTACGGCATTTTACTGTGGGGCAATGCTGCCGATATTCAAACTATCTTTGTGCTGCAGAAGCGGGCTATTCGAGCAATTTATAATCTAAAAGCTGGTAATTCTCTTAGGGAGAGATTTAAAGATATTAATATAATGACAGTTGCATCACAATATATTTACGAGAACCTAATGTATGTATATAAAAATATTGAAACTTTTTCTAAAAACAGTGATATTCACAATGTAAACACTAGAAATAAAAACAAACTAGCAGTACCTAATACTAGGCTCCACAAAGTAAATAATTCATTTAGAGGCCTGTGTGTACGTTTTTACAATAAAGTTCCAAGTAATATCCAAAAACTAGATATTAATAAATTTAAAATCGCTATTAAAGAAAAGCTTTATAAAAAAGCTTATTATAAAGTGTCTGATTACATTGAAGACAAAACAGCATGGGTTTAAAATGCTCCAATCTATTTCTAATCCAATATATTGTTAAGGTTTTTTAAACTTGTATAACTTGGTAACGTAACGGCATATAATTTTGTAAATGTCGTTACATAATGAATTAAAGCTGTGGAGTTTCTTGCGCCCATTCTTCTCCACAGCTAAAAATAGACGTCCTGAATGGGTAGTAGGTAAAAAAATTATGGACGATTCAAAAGCACTTTTCTAAAGTTTATTTGAATAAAGAATATTTGACTTTGACTTTGACTTTGACTTTGACTTATGTCAGAAGGGTGCAGGTTCAAACCCTGCTCGTGGAAATTTTTTCAACATTTGTGTTATTGTTATAAAAATCAATTGCTGTCCGTTAGTCCGGCTAAAACTCGAGAATGGATGGACCGATTTGGCTAATTTTGATATATTTGTGGAGGTTCAGGGAAGGTTTAAGCGGTGAATACATAAATAATAAGTAACGGAAAATACTAAAAACGACAATTTAATTTTCCAATACAAAATTATTTGTTTATTTCGTTGTCATGGAAACTGTCAAAGCGGTACGTACAACAAAATGTTCCAAACTGTGAAACATTTTCTTGGCGGGAAGGTGAAGCGTCATGTCTTATTTTCTAAAATTTGTGTTATGTCGAATATTAATGTGAAATAATGGTGGATTATTAACCATTAAGTGTTCGAGAGTGTGAAAAAAAAAAAAACATTTGATGTCTTTTGTCACTTGGTTGTCAAATATTTATAGGTATGGTATGTTTCATAGCTGTAGATGAGGTCCGATTTCTTTGGTCTGTTTTGTTGGAATACAAAACAGTTCTGTTTCAGAAATAAAAAATGTGTAAAAGTGTGTCAGTTGGTTGTCGTAAAAAGAAAATATAAATAAATTTCAAGACGATTATTAAAATCTATCATCAGTTTGTCAGTACGCGAGAACTTTATTTACTGTTATTGTTTTAAAATGGCAAGGAGAAGAGGATCGGACTTAGGTCGTCGAAGTCAATCAAATGTGCGACGAGCTACCTTACCTCACATGCAAACCGCACTGACGACCAGCGAGAGACAGATAAGTAATGATAACATTCGTATAGGTCTAAGTATGGCAGAATTGCGTTCCACAATGAATAATAAATAATGAAGTAGGTAGATAAGTAGGCTTAAAATGGAACGAGTTCGGACACACCAAACAACAACAGCGCGCACGACACAATGAAAAAGAGCGATTTCGCAAACGCAGTGTTCCTGTAAACCTGGGACGAGTAGCATTCCACTACCACCCGGGAATAGGTTATTGTGCCCTAACAATTGGAGAAATGACAACCATTTGTCAATATTGTAAAGCGTTAAAATACATCGGTGAAACTACTGGATTATGTTGTGCTGGTGGTAAAGTAAAATTGCCACAATTGGTCCCACCACCAGATCCATTACGCTCATTAGTTTCTGGGGTGCGAAATTAATAATTTATCAAAAACAATAATGGTATACCTACTACCTTAAAAGTGGGTATACAATTTTCCAGTACAATATTCGTTGCGCCAAACGCCGTCATTTGAAAGCAATTGTTATATAATATTTTTGCATATTGGCCATGAAATGTTTAAGAGTAATATCCCACCCCAGCCGATAATGTTTAAGTTTTGACCATATTTTTCACAAATACATGTAGGTGATACGAAGTTCACCGGGTCATCTACCCCCTTACAAATAAACACTATTTAAGCATTTACTTAGTTAATCATTGTTTTGTCAACGTCACACAAACGTCGTTCTCAATTTGAGAAAAAGAGACAAAACAATGATTAACTAAATAAATGCTTAAATAGTGTTTATTTGTAAGGGGGTTAGTATTTAATATATTTATACATATAGACAAACATGTAATAAAATATTTTGCTGTGAATTTATTTACTTTTTCGTGTTAAGTGTTAGATAATAGATTATCAGCCCAATAATTCTTTTAAGCGTTAAAAAACAACATAATGATGCTAAAAAATTTTTGTAATATACTGTGGTTTTATAAGACCTACTGTAGAAAAACAGCGATTAGACAGCCTTAGCGATTTTCTATTATTAATATTTTACTTTGAATCAAATAATCTATATAATGACAAATTTCTAAGATGGATTCGTTTCATTAATTTTGTATAAAAGTTCACCGATATAATAAATATACCATTAAACTTACCGGTCCCATGCTGTTTAAACCAAGTTTATGAATAGTGAACACAGGGCTCATTTTATGATTTCACACACTTCATACTCTGTCCGTATTCACTCGTATTTAATTTACTATTTCACTGTCGCCCATCACACAAAGTCTTTGAATAAATGGAGTCATTAAGACTTGTCGTAAAATAGTAGAGATCAGTATCGGAGTAATTGTTAGAAGGTTGGGTCACGATATCCAGTTAGCACGAACTCCAATTAAAGGAATTTAGTTAACACAGCTAGTAGGTATGTGATACGACGAGTCTTCAATTAAGATGGATTCCAATGTTGTTTTTATTATTTAGCAGCGGGTTACACTTTATATCGGTTGGCATCGCCGACCAAATAAGAATGAGCGTTGGGACCGAAATTAATAGACAGTCTGTGCGTGTTCAAGGCAGAGCTATCGAAACAATAGGCCATGAGGATCAAACAGGTCACTTCCCTGTGCCACTCACGGAGTGGGCTATGACGCGCCACCGCGGCTGCCGCTGTAAATACTGATTGCCCGGCCATCGCGGCTGGACGTAATATGTCTAATTGCCGCTTTAAAAGTTAATGTATTAAGTTGATCGTGTTCCGATGTCTAATCACAATTACCACTGTTGGTGTTTGCGATCTAAACGTTTTAACTAAATTAATATCAAGGATTATATAGGTTTTTATAAGTTTTATTATTAGTAATTATTACGATTAGTTTTAAATTCAAAACTATCTTACAAACACTGTTAAGCTAATGTAATGAGGGAGAATTGCTCTTTATCATATGAGAGAGAGAGAGAGAGAGAGAGAGAGCTAGAGAGATAATACAATGGTAATTACGGTATGCACTCGTGGTTCGTGGAACCACTAATTATTTTTAATGGTATATTAAGTTAATAACTATTTAACGCGGTAACATAAACGCTATAATATAGCCTTCAAGCGTCATGTGCAGTGCACTTATTAAATAGCTAATTGGCAGACAGAATAAAATCTGTCATACTCGTATACTAAAAAAAATACAGGGCTTTTTTCATTACGCGTGACAAGTCAAAATGATGACATTTGTCGGATTCTCAAGACGATTCGCGTTTCAGAAACCTTGACACATTTATTGTACTCGTAGTAGACTGGAATACAGTGGTAATTGACAGTTTTTCTTAGGGCGTTTCATAAAACCATTTTTATGATAAGTCTTGTATGAAAAACCTGCAGGTGACAAGTACGAGTAAATAATTCTCGGCGGTAGTCGTATTGAATTACAGGTAACTCACTCGCGAGCAATAAACCGGAATCGCGGATTGCTAAAGACAAGTTTTTACCATTTTTATGCAATTAATTATAGATTGTAGTATACCATTTAAAATGTAATTTTATTAGCTTTCAAATGATATTAAAAATAATTAAAATTAATAACATTAATCAAAAATATTTAATATTAATAAAATTTCCTACCTAAATATAGGAAATTGTTGAAAAGGGTTGAAATTCTTGAATGAATACGAAGTAATATGAAAAGATATGTTTTTTATTTACAATGTGTATTTTATCCCCCCCTCAATACTTTGTATTACCCCCCTGGCCCTAATGACTGCCAGTAAACGGTTTCTCATTGACCGAATGAGTTTCCTGACGGAATCTTGTTGAATTCCCTGCCTTGAAAGTAGTTTTCAGATTTTCTATCGTCGCCGGAGCTAGATATCTTCCTCGTACCCGTCTTTTCAGCTCGTCCCAAACCATGTTCAATAGGGTTCAAGTCAAGACTGAGGGCTGGCCAGTCTAAGGTGGAAATCCCGACTTTTTCCAGGTACTTACTGTCTAGTCGTTGCAGCGGTGTGGCAGCGGGCGTTATCGTGCATTAGCAGGAAATGCTCGCCAATAAACCCGGCGTACGGGAGCACATGGCCTAGCAGAATGTCGTTGATGTATCTTTCCGCAGTTAGGCCCCCTCCCCGACCACCACCAGGTACGAATACCAGCTCTGTTTTTGCATAGAAATCTCCGCCCATATCATACAGGAACCGCCCCCGTGTGCCACTGTTGTCCGCAAAACAGTATCGTGCAAATTGCTCCCCCGGTCTTCTATAGACTCTCTGTCGACGGTCGCTACCATGCAGGCACATCCTTGTTTCATCCGAAAACAGGACTCGACTCCATTGCTCTATATCCCAATCTAAGTGATCGCGAGCAAACTGAAGCCGGGCTTCTCGGTGGGCTGGAGACAATTTGGGCCCTGTCAACTGGCCTTCTTAGGGTCATATTCGCTTCTTTAAGTCTTCGCCTCACTGTCCACTCGCTAACAGCCCTCTCTCGAACTTCTCTGAGCTGCCGTTGGACGTCCACGCCGCGCCCGTTAGGTGTAGATTTCGGAGAGAAGTGGTAACAATGAATCGGTCATCTCTCACCGAAGTGCAACGCTGTCTTCCGGATCCTGGTTTCCGGACAAAGTTTCTGAAAACTTTGTGCGGAAACCAGGATCTGGAAGGGAGACTGGTCTCCCTGAACCTTCTGTACACCTTCGAGACATAAGACTGGCTTAGATGATGCTGTCGAGC
The DNA here is from genome assembly GCA_947562085.1 of Eudonia lacustrata. Taxonomy (NCBI): domain Eukaryota; kingdom Metazoa; phylum Arthropoda; class Insecta; order Lepidoptera; family Crambidae; genus Eudonia; species Eudonia lacustrata. The sequence goes on from OX387339.1 coordinate 16,484,206, forward strand.
AATATTACGCTGAGACAACCATTGCTGGATTAAAATGACGATTTGAGCGGCTTCTGCAGGTGTGGTTTCTATTTTTTTTCAGATTCAGTGTTCCCAGTGACGTGAAATATTGGACTGATAACCGTTTCAGCCATACAAAATTCAAAATTCAAAATCATTTATTCAGTTTAGGCTACAAGTAGTAACGGTTCGTAAGTCTACTTTGGGCGGGAGATCTTGTATTGAGAAGAACCGGCAAGAAACTCAGCAAGTGCCCAGCTCTTTTCCCCCTTTCAGCGTCAAAAATATTGGAAAATGCCCTATCATAGCGGGCACTTTCCATTGCAAATAAACACAAAGAATATAGAAGACATGTAAAAAAAACAAAATAAAAAATCTAAGTTAACAAATTTACATCAGGTAAAAGTTTCAATTTCCACAATATCATACAGTACTACTAACAGTACTCTAGTAAAAGTCAAAAAGTGTTTAAGGCAAACAAAGTCAAACTATAGTTAACAATACTAAAAATGAGATAAGTTTGCAAGAGCAGACCAACCTCCACAGGCGGCACCCGCTCACGAGTATGACATATGAATCAGCCATCCCTTCGCTCAACCATATTTTAGGTAACGTAACGACCCGACGCACACGCCACCACCGCAGAGACAATAAAGAGAGCATGACACACTCAAGATACTCTAAATAAATCATCATCAGTATAAAAATTAGATAAATTAATTTTATTATATTGATTCAAAACCGACTTCAAAAAACAGGAAACTTAAAAAGTAAAAACAGCTCTAAAAAGCAATTAATAATATTCAAATCATATTATTAATTTCCTAGATACGCATGTCAGTTTAAAAAAATGTCTATTGAAGTCGGGTGGTTGGTGGTCGGCTGGGGGACAATTTTGTTTCATTTAAACTTTTATAGTTGTTCCATTATTTTCACTTTTTTATTGTAAAAGTCCCACCCGACTTCAGTAGACATTTTTTTAAACTGACATGCGTATCTAGGTACCTAATTAATAATATGATTTCAATATTATTTATTGCTTTTTAGAGCTGTTTTTACTTTTTTAAGTTTCCTGTTTTTTGAAGTCGGTTTTTTTTTGTAAAAAATATTTTATTTTACTATTTTTAGTGATGGGAAATCAAGTATTTTCCAATCTGCTGCCTGAATGTTCGTATATTGTAAAGTGAATTCACCTTTTTCCACATTGACTGACATAATATCTTTGAAGTATATAAAATTTGGCTCATAGTTTCTTAATATGTGTCGAGATTACACTTCTCGGTAATTGTAAAAGTCGTAGGAAGACATAAAATCTGTATTTTTTTGCTTTGAACATCTTTAGAGCATCAACAAAGTCATTAAAGTCATGATTTTTTCAATGACATTTCGACTTTATGCTGGTTATGATCTGCTGACATGAACAAGTGACCAGGCTCAAAATATTTCACTGTAGTCTAATAGAAAAACATTGCACCTATAACTAGCAAAGGTATGAACTTTGCTACTTACAATACAATAACTTTACAAAATGCAGATATCGTAAGTTAACAACACCGGGTTTCTTAAAGATTAAAAAAAAGTGTTATGGAAGGAATAGCTCATTTTGATGATTGACTGAGAACTCAATTCTCATTAAAATAAATTAGGAGTAGGAACGGCAGTGCAGAGGTCCGTTTCATTATTTTCCCTGTTTTGTCCAGTGATAATAAAACGCAATATCTCGCATATTACATACCACTATCAAATGGTTCCACTTCCATTCAGCTACGAATATACCACTTGCAGGCGATTTATCACCTGACCTTTTGTGAAAAGGTGGTGTTTCCACTTTAAGAGGGCGATTTTTAATAAGTATTTCTAAGGTTAGCATTTCAGCTTTTTTCCATTGACTTGACACCAGAGTAAATATAATTATTCATCAATTATTTATATTAGTCCTTTTCTTAATAGCGATTCTCTAAATTCTTACTTTATAAAAAAGTATCCCAACAGTTTTAGCCATTATATCTACGAAGTATAATACCATTTGTGAGCGATTTGTTACCTAATAATTTCATAAACGCCACCGTTTTGGCATTATATGTATTTTAATGCGATTTTCACCTAAGTCTTTCTAAAGTATATAAAAACTATAACGTCGTTAGATTAGATCATAGATACTTTGTAAAAAGGTATCTAATGACGTTGGCGACATTTTTTTAAATGTTTGTATTTTGAGCAAATAAACTATCAGAATAGTTTTCTGCCGAATAAACTACGAATTATATCACTTGCGGGCGATTTGTCACCTGACAATTTTAAAAATTTGGCGTTTTGGCATTTTAAATATTTTAATGCGATTTTTACCTAAGTCTTTCTAAAGTACTTTTATAAAAACTATAACGTCATTAGATTAGATCATAGATACTTTGTAAAAAAGTATCTAATGACGTTGGCGAGGTTACAACACCAGAAATTATCTTCTAAATACATTCGTTAAACCATTTTTTTAAATGTTTGAATTTTGATCATAACGTCATTAGATTAGATCATAGATACTTTGTAAAAAAGTATCTAATGACGTTGGCGAGGTTACAACACAAGAAATTATCTTCTAAATACATTCGTTAAACCATTTTTTTAAATGTTTGAATTTTGATCAAATAAACTATCACAATAGTTTACTGCATAATCAACTACAAATTATATCACTTGCGCGATTTGTCACCTGACAATTTAAAAAAGTGGCGTTTCGACATTATATTTTAAGGCGGTTTTTAACCTAAGTATTTCTAAGGTTAGTTAGCACATCAGCTTTTTGTATGTTCCTTAGTCGTAAAACTTCGATGTTTTTATTAAAGCTTTTTTTACACAAGAGCAAAAAAATATTTCCTTATTGTGTCCTTTTCTTATTAGAGATTCTCTTCTTCTAAATCTTCACTTTGTAAAAAGTATCTGATGACGTTGGCGAGGTTACAATACCAGATATTACCTTCCACTACCGGTATGCAGTATGTTTTAGTAATATTACAATATTTATACTCGTATACTTTCCGACGACGACGATCAAAACTAATAATTTAATAAGTGATACTTACTTCTTCAAAAGGCTCGACTCCTTCCTCTAACCTGCTTCTAGGTGGTATGTGCAATGGGTTAAGAGCGCTGGCGGAGAATGTTTTTTTGCTATAGACGAATCCTTGGTTTTTGCTCACATTTTGCGAGTTCAAACCAGAAGGTCCCGGAATGGGTCCAGATGTACTTGATAAGGTAAACACTTTCCCATCACGATATCTAAAAATAAAAACGATAGCAAATTAGATAGAGCCACCTTGTCGATTTGGAAAAATGTCGAAGTGGTTCCTCTCTTTTTTGTGAATTATTTCACTTGACTAAACTTGATTCATTATATACTTTGATTCGATCAAATTAATACAAAAGAACCTACGTACCAAGTTGGTGTACTTTATAGCTCTTGAGTATTTTAATGTTGCATGCTTACACAGGATATGCCCATTCACTTAACCCTTGAAGAGGCCCAGGTTGTAGTGATAAGGGAACACATGAGCAGCCAGCACATTCCATTCTTTGTTAGTCGCACAAGAAAAGAACTAGCAAACCGCTTGGTTCGGACAGGTGGAATGTCAACAACGTATGGTTTGAAGGCTAACCTGTGTATACCCCCGATGGTGGAAAGGGGCTAGATGAACAAGATGGTGCAATTCACTCGCACACTCTTCAAAGTATATTCTATAAAATACCGATAGTCCAGCAAATTTGTGACTCGCGACTGAGGCTCTGAAGTTCAGCCTCAAGCAGTTTTTACATTAATCAGGCAGTCTTAACCGGTTTTTTAATCTAGTGGTATGGCCACTGTTCTAAGACCCAGGGGTCCTCATACTATTTACCAGCGTGGGTAAATATTGTGTACTGTTTGGTTTGAGGTAAGGATTGTTTCTAGTCCATCCAGCTTTTTAACACCATGACGTGTCATCATAACAACTTTCAAAATGTTAGATGTATTGTTTGATATAACAATCAATCAAAGCAGGGGTCCGATAGCGTCTGTGGTTGAGGATTGCTGTAAATTGCTTCCATTCGACCTTATACTTTTTTCAATTAGGTGAGAATAATTAGATAAAGGTGATGCGCTTTCTCGTTGTGAAATAAAATATAGCAAAAAGTCGTGAGCGCTATTACATAAGATATCATAATTACAATGCAAAATTATATTTTTAATAAATTATTTAATAGTTCTTTATTTTTTTATGGATAAGCTTTAACATTAAACTATAAAAAAAGACTTACGTATATAAGTGGTCATCAGAAGCGTTGGCTGAGGAACTACGCTGGTGCATAGAGTTCCGCGAGTCTCCGCGGGCAGCCGCGATGATATACGCCCACATGATATCGGTTGTATAGAACACCTCCCAGCATCAGTCTGATCTGTAGATAAAGAAAATCATATTTGAAACAATAAAAGTAGACACAATACGAGCATTAAGCGGTTATTCCACTTATTTTTACCAAAGTATTTCCCCTAGAGGAAATAGATTTCCATTAATTTCTACTACTCTAATTGTACGGTGTACCGCACATTAAGCAATACCTAATTATTGCAATATTTGTAAATTGCTTACATGCATTTATGTTTGCACACGCGCCGGTATTTTCTTCAATAAATTAGTTCAACTACGGTTAGCACTCAACACGGTTGTATTATTTTCCGACATCCTAATATCAGTTCCTAGCAGCATCAGTTTATCATATCAATCAGCTATCATAATTATCATTTAAAGTGTGTAGAGCCAGGCCCTACACTAATAAAACACGCTTTATAATGTCAATGTAGTAATAATCGTAATAACACAAACAAAAGTCTTTATATAAATAAATATTTATTATAAGTAATATATATTTTTAAACAAAAAAAATGATTCCTTTCATAACTTAAAAACTACAAGAGAAACCGAGTAGTTACTAATTGTAGTATTAATGAAATTAAAAACTTATTCATTATGAATTCTGCTCACACACATCGGTATGAGCGCATTTAAAGCTTTCGACAGCCTAGTTTTTAATGCTTCGTCATCTGGATGTGTGTTATTTACAATATATTTAACAGCGTCATTTAAGTTGTTGCTCGGGTCAGTCTGTGTTTCTTTATTTAATATACTTGTCTCTGTTTGTGTACTCATATTGTAAATTTCAATATTTGTTTGCGTCTCAAAACAGGGAAATAATTCTGGTGTTCAATTGAAACTCCTTAACTGCGACTGATCTTGAGGTATAAAAGAAAGATATTCTTTAATATGGTACTCATTGTTTGATCTTTCCATATTTTATATTATATCTGTATACTACTGTAAGACTAATTTTGATACTATTTTTTAAAATTTTATATTTATTTTAAAGAAATAATGAACTTCACTTTTACGACTAGACGTTTATCTAAAATTATTTTTATATCAAAATTCTTTATTCAAATTCAAAAAAGGCCAGCATCTTTAACTTTCTAAAAAGTGTCCTACTACTACTTTTTCTCCAGATATCATTTTTTTTTAAGTGGCACGCCAAAATGGCCTAACCCTGCCTGATGAAAAGCAACCAGTGAAGCCCAAGAAGTGAAAGCGTTCATCACAGCGCTATGCCGAAGGCTCACACTATGGCGGCCTGCATAAACGCTTTTTCACGCCCCGCTTAAATAACCCGGGAGAGAAAGAGGAGGGAAACACGTGTGCGGGAAGCGCATTCCACATACGGGCAAAGGAACGATTGTCCAAACTTTTTGGTACGTGTCTTGATGGTCAGCACAGTATGAGGGTGGCTTCTCAGACCTGCACGCGTCGATCTGGAAAGGAATGGAGAGGGAGGAATGAGGTCAAAGAGCTCCTAGGGAATTCACCGTGGTAAAGGCGGTAGAAAGCACTGAGGGAAGCAATGTACCTACGTAGCTGTAACGGCTCCAGACTGGTCACAACGTCATCGTTACCAATAATACGGACAGCACGTCTCTGCAACCTGTCAAGAGCTTCGAGCAAGTACTTGGCGGATCCGTCCCAAAGATGAGAGTAATACTCACGCAGGAGCGCACCTGAGTCAGTGTGAGTGAGTGTGTATACAAAAGAAAACGTTGCTCAGGCGTGAAGAACCGCTTCACTTTGTTCAGGACTCCGAGTTTACGTGAGGCTGTGGTTATGATGCTCTAAATATAGCACTTCGGGTTGAGGTCGCTGTGTTTGTCCATACCTAAGAGACTAAGACCAGTCTGGATGGGATGTAATTGTGTGTCTTGAATGTCTTCATCTTTTATAACATATTTATGTAACCTTTTCCTACCTTTTTTTTAAACATTATTTGTAGAAATAATCACCTTAATAAAGAGGAACGCAGTCACTAGTAAGCGCTAGTAATTAAATCGAACAGGTAGATATTTACTTTTGTGGTCAAACTTCCTTTACATTTATTTTTTGTAGTTTTTGCACATTTCGAATATTGAGCGTCATTAGATTTATATTTTTTCTTTGGATTGTACTGATTCCCTTCATAAATTAACGCACCGCCTTTCCCTCTATTTATATATTTGATTTCTTTCGTCAGTGTTGACGTGCCAGGTAACGGATCCATTAAAAATGAGTTTTTTTAAACAATTATGTACAATAAAATCTAATTGAAATACATATTTCAATTCATCGTCGCAAATAGATGACATTAATTGCAAATGTCAATACCGACGTATTCGAGAATTAAGTGCATGAAGAATGTAACAAGTATATATTATAGTCTCTTTAATATTGACTGGCGTTTAGAATTCTAGTATTGCAGTATACGATATGTGTATACATTACGTGATATTACTATCACTGTTGAATGTCGACATGACGGTACATAACTAAATAGGATGTTCTGATAATGTAGTAGAAATGAATGGAATCTATTTCCCCTGGGGGAAATACTTTGGTAGAAATAGGTGGAATGACTGGTATTTAGTATATATCTTAATTTCTTACCAATTAAATAGAAACTATTATCTTACACACTGGTAAGGTTTAAAATAGGTTACACTATATCGATATACTTAGGAATTTTTAATTTTGTAAATTGCATACATAGTAAGCCTTTGTGGTCGCCTGGCAAAGCGCTTAATGGCAAAGTTTACACTATGAGCATAAATTGTCATTTCTAAATATTAAACATTAATATTTTACCTAAAAATGCAGTAAACGTGAAACCAATTAGAAATAGCAATAACTTTTAACATTCCAATTGTATGAGTTCCTTCATATTAAATAATGGGTCGTATATGGCTTATCATAAAAAAAAAATGATTTTTTTTTCATTTATTTATTAGGTCTAAAATAACAACAATAATATTTATTCTAACAACATTAATAAAACCATTGAGGTTTGTCTATAATGCCAGGAGTGATTAACGTCAGCTTTAAACAAGTATGAAAGTGCATACACATTAATTATAACTATTACTGATAACAAAATATATTAAAGTGAGACTATGAAAATGTGATGTAAAAAAACACAACTATTACGTCAACACGGAATCACATCTGAAGAAAGTGCCTATGTTTTAAGTTTTACTGTAAAATTATTATCCAAGGTTGATTAATAAGTTGAGGAACCAAGAACCGCGCCGTTCTCTCGCCGTACATGTTGTTTGCACGCGTAGTACTACAAACAAACAAACTCTTCAGCTTTATGTTGTTAGTTAGATATATTGATTTCAACCTCCATTTTAGTCTTTCACAGCTTCAGTAACTTTTAAATCGACCAAATCGAATAACGCACGCACGCACGCACGCACTTGTCGCAACTTGCACCGAATACGAAGACCATGTAATAAACAAACAACACAAGACGCACCGCGCCCGCCCTCTCTCCCGCGCTCGCCTTACGTGCTTAGAAGTCTGTTTTTTTTAATAATAAGAATTCGTGGATTCGACACAAAATATTTTAAACAACAGATATCAGTACTCTAAAACGCGTAACACTTATTGAACCTAATGTAATATTCTTTCAGAGCTAGTTGGGCGACGTGTTAGGAACTGGTTAAATATCAGGATTCTCGTGGACAGAGATGACACAAATTGTCTATGTACATCAGTTACTACTTCGTTATTATGATGACAGTTCTGTAGTCACGTTGTGAGACATTGTTTTTGGTGGCTAAATTGTACAGATTTGCTCTACAGATTTAGTTAAACTAGATGGTTACTACGAGTAATACGTAATAATTACCATTTCGTCTTACTTTTCCTTACGACATCGACGACGATTCTAGGTTATGTGTTATTAACATTTAATCATAAACACTACTATTCGTAAGCATGTGGAATTGGATTATAATCCTGAATTGACTGCGAATCTCAGGAGAAGTCATAGCGTATGCCCCACTGTCCGTTTCAACACGAGTATTGCACATAAATTCTATTGTTTCCTAGGTGGTCATTTATACAATAAAATAAAAACCAAGAAAAAAGTGTCACTATAACCATATTTAGAGAGTATAACCATCGATCAGTCTAACAAATTTCTTTAATTAATTCTTTTAATATTAGAAGTTTTGTATTCACATGCTATACTGAGTGGTAATGTTTTATCTTTAGTAGTTTCTTGTCTAATAGATTTTTAAGTACTAGTGTTAGGAGATAATAGATAGCAAAGCCTTAGTGTCATCATAGTTTATTTTTTGTAGCCATTTCCTTATTTTTGATTTAGATTCTTTGCGATTGATAAATTACGCGATTGGGTATATTGATAAATATTTCATATATTTAATTGTACAACACTCTAATTTGGGATGTGGAGGCCTGGCGACCTGTAAAACGGGTTTTGTACTATAGTGCGGGCACCATTCTCCACAATAATTTTAATTTAACTCACAATTGTACTTTACAAGCTAAATTTATTGTTAAACAAATTATTGTGAAGAGAAATAAAGCATTTATTATTATTATTCCCTTTATTTATTTTTTTACATATCAATTTACATTTTTAAATATTTTCTAAAAACAAAAAAACATTTAAAAATATAAAAAATAGGGGTCCGCCGGCATCGGGACCAGAGTCCAAACTACCGGTGATTAGGGCTCCTGAGACAGGAACCTCCTCACAATGCATGCCGTATCGAGGAGAACTGCCTTCTGAATCAGGCCCTTGATCCAGCCGCCTAACGAGAGCCTCATGAGATGTTGATTGAGGCTCTTGGCCATCAGGCCGTTATTATTATTCTCTTTATTTATTTTCTTTCTTAGAACTAGTTTTTTACAATATTTTAATATAAAAACAATAACACATTATAAAAACCTTATCCTAGAGTACCGCTACCGCTACCGGGGCAGGGCCCAAGATACCGGTGGTCAGGGCTGCAGAGTGAGGAACCTCCTGACAATACGTGCCGTGTCAAGGAGTACTGCCTTTTGCTTCTGACCCTTGACCCAACCTTTCAGCGAGAGCCTCTCTAGGTGTTGATCGAGGCTTTTGGCTAAAATACCGTTTGCCGAAACGACTATCGGTACAATAATGGTTGAATCCACATCCCACATGGCGGTAACCTCATAAGCCAAGTCAAGGTACTTACTGAGCTTGTCCTTCTCGGCTTTCACGAGGTTCTCATCATGAGGTATGGTGATATCAACCAGTATAGCCTGGCGCTGGGATCGGTCGACCACCACGATATCAGGCTTATTGGCGACAATAGCCCTGTCCGTAATGATAAAGCGATCCCAGTAGAGCGTTGCATGCCCATTTTCGATTATTGTTATTATATTTTCTTCCCTCTTTCTGTTTAAGAAAGAGGTATATTATCTTCCTCTACGGGCTTTTGCCAAGTATAGGAAATTAAGTGTTTTAGTACTGTCGTGTGTGCGAAAGTGTGTGTGATAGCTGAATGTTTATTAGTGAATGTGAACTTAATTTATCTACTAGGATTCAGAAGACAGGAACTTTCGGACAATCCTGCATGTATTAAGAATTGCCGCCTTCTTCTTATGTGCGTGGATGAATGTTTAGTGTTTTTAAACTATTATGTAAGGTACGAGGTATGACTCCAGTTATTGAGACTATTATTATAGGTACTATAGTGACAGTATCGACTCGCCACTGCGTTTTTAGTTCTGTCGCTAAGTCAGTGTATTTCGTTATTTTTTCTGTGTGTGTTGTGTGTAAGTTGTGAGTGTTTGGGACGGCAATGTCTATTAAGTACACTGCTTTGTTAATTTTGTCATGTAAAGTGATGTCTGGTCTATTGTAGTGAATGGTACGATCTGTTATTATGGTTCTATCCCAGTATATCTTGTATTCTTTAGAGTCTAAAATTATTTGTGGAGTGTATTTATAATAAGAAGTTTTCTGTTCAATAAATTTTAATTTATGTGCTAGGTATTGATGTATAATTGCGGCAACCTGATCGTGTCTGAGTTTATAGTCTGTGTTAAGGATTGCCTTACAAGCTCCGGTTATGTGCTGGATGGTTTCGGATGCACTATTACAGTGTCTACAGAGATCGTTTGTTCGTTCTAGGTCTTTTGTGATATGCTTGCTATAGTTGCGAGTTATTATTATTATTATACTCTTTATTCATTTTTTTCCTTAAAACTAGATTTTTACAATATTTTAATATAAAAGCAATAAAACATTATAAAAACCTAATCCTAGAGTACCGCCAGCAGCGAGGCAGGGCCCAAACTACCGGTGGTCAGGGCTGCAGAGTGAGGAACCTCCTGACAATACGTGCCGTGTCAAGTATTACTGCCTTTTGCATCTGACCCTTGACCTAACCTTTCAGCGAGAGCCTCTCAAGGTGTTGATCGAGGCTCTTGGCTAAAAGACCGTTTGCCGAAACAACTATCGGTACAATAATGGTTGAATCCACATCCCACATGGCGGTAACCTCGTGAGCCAAGTCAAGGTACTTACTGAGCTTGTCCTTCTCGGCTTTCACGAGGTTCTCATGTATTATTATTTAGGAACCCTTTTCTTCGTTACCCACCAGTGCGAATGTCTTTGTTCCCTGAGACTTATAAATTTTAAAATTGGAAAAAAGATCTAATTAACAATATGCGTTATTAGCTTCTGATCAGGTTATAATGATCAGTCATCTTATGATCATCTCGAGCTCCTTCTTGCTTCGGAAGGCACGTAAAGCCGTTCGTTGGTCCCGGCTGCATTAGCAGTCGTTAACAACAACCACCAACCAGCACTGGGCCCGCGTGGTGGTTTATGGCCCGTTCTCCGTATCCATTCATAGGAAAGGCTCGTGCCCCAGCAGTGGGGACATAAAATGAGCTGATGATGATGATGATGAAAGAGGTCAAAGAGGGTGGTCAAAAAGGGACATTAAAATTTACACAGATTTGAAATGAAATGATTTATTTTACAAGTTGACATACAAATTTACAAAATACAATCCTCCATACTAGGCGTAGCCCGTCCTATGGAAGAAGTAGACGATTTGTAACAGCGTGTTGTAGTTTACGGCCAAAGTACAAATAGTAGTATTCTAATTTAGTAAAAAAAAAAAACAAAGCTAGTAAAATTTAAGCAAAATTAATGAAGCTACAACTTATGACAAACAAAACAAAATTACTATAGAATACAGTTGAGTTGTGTGTAAGTATGTCGTTTGTGTAGATATATATTTTGTGTGTATGTGTAAAAATGCAATTTCTGCATGTATGTAGGTGTGTGTGTGTGTGTGTGTGTGTGTGTGTGTGTGTGTGTGTGTGTGTGTGTGTAATGTTTGATGCATGAAAGTGTAATTATATTTTACCTCGTAATTTTCAGGACACTCTCAGATTTTTCATATATGTCCAATTGAACAATGTCTTTGTGACTGGGCTTCTCGCTTCCCGAACAAAGCTCTGCTTAAAGTTACAAATGTTAACAAGCTTATTGTATAGTATATGCGGTTTCAGGAAAATTCCAAACCGTTGGGCAAAAGAAGTAGCCACAATAACATTTGGTATTTTAAAAACTCTTTTTAGTAGCATCTCATTGTACGTATCAGTTCTTATTACTGTTTTATGAACATGGACAGCAACTCTCATCAAGTACAGTCTTCTGACACTGAGTACTTGAGCCTCTTCATAAAGAGAATTGATAGAGTACCTTATGGATTTTTTTAGTGCTACTTTTATTACACCCCTTTGCGCTCTCTCGAGGGTTAGAAGGGTTAAAGATGAGGAGCCGCCCCAAGCTAATATACAGTAGTTGGCGAGAGGTTGACAGAGGGCTAGGTAGACCGTTCTCAAAATGTTACCGTCGGCTGCATCACAAAGATTTTTCATAACATTGATAATTTTTCTTACTCGCTTAGACATTTCAGCTATATGAACTTTAAAGGTAAGTTTGTCGTCTAATATCACGCCAAGGTATTTTATAGAGTCATTTCTAGCTATAACTCCGCAATTACATATGACATAAGGAGCTTTAATGATGCAACAAGCGTAATGTATTCTAAGGCTCATCATCAATAAAGGCGCAGAAGCGGCTGTTTTGTGAAAACACAACATCTTAATATTAGCGGTATTTAATGTTAGAAGATTGCTATCGAGCCAGCTTGATATAAGTTTCATACCCTACTCCGCTCTCTGATAAACAGCTGACCAAGGCCGATCATAGAAAATGATAGCGGTATCATCAGCATAAAAGAAAAGTTCAGCATTCTGTAGATGAAGCGAAGCAATGTCATTTATGTACAGCAAAAAGAGAGTAGGTCCAAGAATACTACCTTGCGGGACGCCGAAAGTAATTGGTCTCAAACTAGAGATCTTGACGCATTGGCGACGCTCTGACAAATAACTAGCAAACCACTTAAGGCAGTTGCCTCTAAAACCTCTGTGACTTATTTTTGATTTTGCAATATTTCCAGAACTAAGCGACCAAATAAGACGCTATGAAGAGCAAATTTCATCGTTGTGAAATTACTCGGATAATGAAACTATTTATTTTAGTAAATATAAAAATATTGTGCCAAATAAATACACTTAAACTTCACCTTAAAAGAATCAAATGAATTTTTAACATGAAAAACATTATTGTAGATTAAATATAAAAGCTGGATATATCGTGTCGCTGACTTTTTATTAGATCTTTTGATGACTAATAATTTTGTAGTACAGCATTATCATCTATACTCAACCGTTCAGTCAGCGCACGCCAATTAAGAAGACAAGCTGCGCTTCTTTTCCCCGTCTTCAATTTTAAATTTTAAGATTTAGAAGTGTGATCTAATGTTTATCAATATAAATTAAAGTCGATGTTCACCCTGAAATTTCATTCTAAATATGGGTAGAAGAATTTAAAAAATTGGATTAGTAGTTTCGATTAGTATAGATAATTAACGTTATTGTGGATTTACTATAAAAGTTATGTATATCTTGCCACTGACTTTTTTTTTCATTAACTGATGAATAACATGTTTGTAGTACAGTAGTTTTATGTATACCCGTTTGGTCAGCGTACGCTGATGAAGTAGCTAAGCCGCGCTTTTTAGCCGACTTGATTTACCAATTTAGAGATTTCGAGTTGAGGACTTATCTTTATCAAAATAAAATATAAGATATGTAGCATTCTATCCGGACCAGTTAGTTCCAGAGATTAGCTCCGACAAACAAACAAACAAACATTATCACAAACGTTACCTCTTTATGAATAGTATAATTAGTCCAAAAAGTATTTAGTTTACAGTCCGATTCACAAATCTACAATATTTTCTCACTAAACTTAAAACACACTTAGGTATTTTGTTAGATAATTAAAGAATAAGTAATACCAATACAAACTAAAAAACCTTCTAAACACAACGAATCAACAAATCAAAGAATTAACCAAAAAAAAACAATAAACATGGTCGAAAGAATTTGTAACAAATACATTTTTACCTTTTTCTTATGATTTTGTAAAATGTTATCATAAGTAAACTTTTAATTAAAAAAAATATCGTTGAAAAAATCCGCAGTAAAATTATCTTTTTGATAAGTCAATATATCAATAGAATATCAATAAGAAAAATATCGTTCTTAATCGGTTTTATTTTGGATTTTTAAACTTAAGTAAAATTTGTAGAAATGAAAATAATAATCGTTCTAGGAAACAGGATCTATTAATTATGCCTTCTTCTTCTTTTTTCATGCTTATTTAGCAGTTCGTTTTTTTTTTAAATTTTCTTGACCGAGGCTAGTCGGAACTGTTGTTCGATAGAGGTAATGCCGGTCCATTCTCGGATGTTTCGCAGCCACAACTTCTTCCTTCATCCAACGCGTTTTCTCCCTTTCACCTTGCCCATCATAATAATTTGAAGCATCATGTATTTATCGTGTCTGAGTTCATAGCCGAGATATTGTATCTTATGCTTTTTGATGGTTGGCATAATTTTCGAGGCATATGAACACGCTGAGGTACGGTTTCCTTCTTCATCCTCCTCTATCTGACCTGTGTCCAACTAATGCGCAGCATGCTACGGTAGCACCACATTTATAATGCCTGCAGGTGTCTAGTAGTGCCCTCTTTCAAGGTCCATGCTTCGCAGCAGTACAGCGTACATGACGATAAACCAGATATTGCACAAAAGTACCCTAACTCGGAGCTTTATGTTCAGTTGACGACACAGAACTTTCCTCGTTTTGTTGAAAAAGACTGGCAAGTATTTTCCGGGACTTAATTTCTTGATCGGAATCCCATGTTTCATTTACTTACTCAAGCACCGTCTTTTCCGCCCAAAGTGTTTCTCGCCTACTGATATGCTAGGACTTATGTCTGAATTTTAGGAGATCACCTTTTTTGGAGAGTTTATTGATAAGCTGGCTTTTTCGCTATTCTCGTTGTCTTTATTTACAATTGCTTGCAAGAGATGGTCTAAGGCAGCAACGAGAACAGTGTCTGCATAGTGTATATTGTTAACGACCTTGCCGTTGATGTTTACTTCCATAATTATATTCGAGAGCTTCCGACATCACAGCTTTTGAGTAAATATTAAAAAGCAACGGAGAAAGAACGCAGCCCTGACGAACCCCGCGACACATCTCGATTTCGTCGATATTTTCATTATCAAACCTAGCTATTGGTTTTCCGTAAAGACTTCGGGTAATCCTTTTATGTTTTTGTCATCGAGACCTATATTATTTAATAGACCTAAAAGCTTTTAAAGTTTGACTCGATCGAATGTTTTTGTAGTCAACGTTTGCCGTTTGAATTGTTTGAAATGAAAAGTCCCTGAATTTCTGCACGAGAACGTTGAGGGCGAATAGTGTCTCGAGTAGCCGACGCGAGAGCGAGGTCTAAATTGGCTGTATCCTAGTTGGTTGTCACATTTCAGTCTTTGTTTTTCCCTAGTTATGGCTTCGTGCGGTTAGCACATAGTCAGTGTCAAAGTATTTGTAATAAGTTAATATATAAATAAACTATATTTACTTTGTTAAAAGATAATAATAAATGATAATAAAAATGAGTGATAAGTAATATTCCCCCAATAGCCTGAGAGCCAAACTAATTCGCTATATGGAGACTCAACAATAATTCTATATCTGTATTTTCTTAACATAAAAAAATTGATTATCTAGTTTATTACATAATTCATTAGTAATCCACCAATATTTGTGACAGCGACATTAAAAAAAAACAAATACGAAGCTTTATAAAATCTATAAAAAATGGGCAAAAATGGTATAAATATTATTTACTTTACATTTGAATACCTTTATTAGTTATCTTTCGTAAAATTTAATAATCCTCCTATAAATATAAATGAAAAACAAATAAACTTAAAAAAACTCTACGTAAACTCGAAAGTGGCATTACACCTATGTTAAAAATGCTATCAGATCAGTTTTTAATTACTTTTGTTTCATTTGCTTCCATTAACACGTAATGTACTAAATCCAATTTAAATTATATAACGATAATAAAAAATCTGCTATTATTATTTTCTTAGAGTACATTGTGCAGGCGTGCGTTACCCCAGCGGAATGTTGTCGAAATTCTTGGATTCTTGATATAGAATAATAAATGCTCTATCTCGTGTAATTGTGCGCGAAATCTTAAATTTGTGCGTCCAGTAGTTTTTGAGATATTTGCGAAAAACAGATGCCGCTGGGGTAACGTTACCCCAGCGGCACATTTTTTTTCCTGTGGACTTATCAAAAAAAAAGAAGTACCCAGGAAGATAGATCTTGGGGCACTGTAAATGTGCGTGTTAGTCTTGAATTTGTGCGTCTTATAATTCCGAAGTTATTCAAAATACCGCTGGGGTAACATTTGAGTGGTTGCTGTATCTCGCGAACGGTGAGGCGCACAAACATGATTTTTTTTACACACAATGTAATGAATTTGTGCGTAATTTGAGCAAAAGCAGAAATTGAAAAAAATGCACCGTTCTGAAGATATATTTATTTTGAAGATAAAGGATAATCGGTCCTAGCTCCTTAAATATTAACCTTAGAGACTAATTTCTGATGGTGATTCTTACCTTATAATACCCTACAACGTCTATTAAAATCTTAAAAGCTTACTGCAAGTCGTTAATGAGTTATGGCACTTTAAATGTCACTGGCCCGTGAGGTATTTTGGTCGTCGCTTACATGAGTATGGTATGGACCAGCAAATCGCTTATTAAGCAAATAATTAGTGCCTTCATTCAACTAGCCATTTGAAAATTTTCTGGTCCATACCAAACTCATGTAAGCGACGACCAAAATACCGACCAAGATACAGCAACCACCCAAACGTTACCCCAGCGGTATTTTGAATAACTTTGAAAGTATAAGACGCACAAATTTAAGACTAACACGCACATTTACAGCGCCCCAAGATCTATATTCCTGGGTACTTTTTTTTTTGATAAGTCCACAGGAAAAAAAATGTGCCGCTGGGGTAACGTTACCCCAGCGGCATCTGTTTTTCGCGAATATCTCAAAAACTACTGGACGCACAAATTTAAGATTTCGCGCACAATTACACGAGATGGAGCACTAATTATTCTATATCAAGAATCCAAGAAATTCGACAACGTTCCGCTGGGGTAACGCACGCTTGTGCAGTTAGTGAAACAACCGACTTCTTCCTAAAGTATTAGTTTCCCGTTGTATATCTTTATGGATTTCAACTTTGGTGCTTAGATAAGGTGAACATAAACACTTTTTCACGATAAAACCGGTGATAGCATATTTGCTGTAAAATTGCACCATTTTCGGGGTATAACTTTTTTTCGATACCTTCCAATGCGAGATTTTGTTGGATTCTAAAATATAGTCTTTTATAATTATATTTAATGGCCGTTTACAAAAATTTGGCCTGTTATTGAGTTTTTTACAAAAATATCGGAAAGTTCTTGGGCTTGAGTATCAGTAAAGACGTTCGGACTTTACTGAGAAAGTGACGTTGCACTGCCTTGCTTCATTTGCCACTCATGCACGTTTACAAACACTTAATGGTTAATAATCCACCATTATTTCACATTAATATTTGACATAACACAAAATGTATAAAATAAAATAATTATGATATATATTTAATGATAAATAAAATAATAAAATATTATACAGGGTTCCTGGAAACTCGACAACTTCCTTAAAGGAGGTGATAGGCGGCCTAAAATGTGACAAATTTAACCCCAGTATGACCGAAAACAAGTGGTTTTCGAAATAATTAAAATTTTTGTTTCCAAATTTTAGCACTTAACTTAAAAAAACTCACTCATGGATTAGTTTCAATTTTAACATCCTTACAACAGCTGAGGTAGCACTAAAACATGTCAAAATACTAAACATTTTGGAATCACAACAAAAACTATAAAAAAAGTTATTTTTTTATATTTCTATAGTGTTGCCTAGCTCAAAAAAATATTATGAGACTAGTCGTAGAAATTATTAACAAAACTTCCTCAACTAATAACGTATCCAAAAAGGTATAAAAGTCAGCATATTATTTTTAACTACGAAGTGAAAAAAAGAAAAACATAACAGAATGCACACAAAAAGGTTAAAAAATAATTAGTTTTCGCAATAAATGAATTGAAATCGTTTACATTTTTTTAAACAACTTGCTCAATGTGTCGCTCTTGATTCCGAATGCAAGTCCAGATCCTCTTCCTCATTTCGGTTTTTGTAATTCTTGATGAAAATGTTTGTTTCATCTGATCTGCTGCGTTGATGATTTTTTGTCGTAGTTCCTCCACAGAATTTACTGGAGTCTCATAAACCAATGCTTTCATGTGACCCCAAATATAAAAGTCCATGGGCGTTAGGTCAGAACTGCGCGCAGGCCAAATAATTGGCCCGCCTCTTCCGATCCAGCTGTTTGGATACATGTTATCTAACCACTGTCGAACACTGAGACGGTACTGCGCTGGACAACCATCACGCTGAAAAAACATGTCGTTGACGATTTCTTTGCTAACATCAACCGCACTTAGTAAATTTCCTAAATGGTTTCTTATAAAAAAATCATAGATTTCCCCATTCAAATTTTGAGACAAGAAGTGTGGGTCAATCAATTTATTATTTATTTTTTTACATATTTAAATAATAATATATAATTTACATTTTTAAATATTTTCTAAAAAAAATCTATTTTTTTTATTTATATTATTATGACGCCCAT
This sequence comes from Eudonia lacustrata, assembly GCA_947562085.1. NCBI lineage: Eukaryota > Metazoa > Arthropoda > Insecta > Lepidoptera > Crambidae > Eudonia > Eudonia lacustrata. Next base: position 16,502,797 of record OX387339.1, read on the forward strand.
CCACACGTTTAAAGAAAACCTGCGCTGCGATGTCTTTCTTTTAGCTTTTTTGGGTTCCTATTTGCCTTAGGCGCCCAGTAATGAAGGTTGTGGTAATTTATGATTACATCCTTGTCAAATTTTGACTTGTGGTTATTGTAATAAACGCAGATTTAAGCCAGTCATTTAGGATGCTGCCAAGTTCGTAGATGTAGTTAAAGAATTCTGTCAGAACATCCAGTTGGTCTTCTTTCAACTGCTTGAGGATGTTATTGCCATATGCTTAAAGTGTATCTACGTACATATTGGAAACTGGATATTTCAGAAAGTGGACATGCTAAAAAATGTTCTTTTGTAACAACCGCAACCGAAGCAAGGAAACAGTCTAAATGTGAAAATATAAAATTTCATTTAACACCATTTTAAATGACAGAGCCACAGACCAAATTTTTTTTTCAATTATTTTATCTACTTGAGTTTTATATGATCCGTATAAAATTTTTCAATTTAATGTGTAGTGTCAGCTTAGACTTAAGGGAAACACAGATTGGGACTGCATGGCAAAGGTTTTAAATTTTTACCAATGGACATTCAAACATATCGAAATATAAATAAGACATAAATTCCCATGCTTTAAAATGATATAGTATCGATATAAAAATATATTGTATTTCTTTCCATATATCAAGTATCGTGAGAAATTTAAAATTACATTCCATTCCTTTTTTGTACTGATTCCTTTTTTATGGTTGGCTACTTGAGTAAAAATAAAAACGCAAAACCCCGCATTATTGAAAAACTAGCATTCGCAATAACCTTTGGCAAACAACGAAATGCAATGACACGAAATACAACTACCAACCAACCTGCTCTAAGCCAACCAACGTCTCCTCCGTGAGGGCAGCACTAGTAGTAAAAAATGTATAATCTGTATTCGGTAGAAGTTATACAAAGTAGTATTCAAATATTTGAAATGTAGCAAGCTCTGTTCCATCAGAACGACTTTTCTCAAAAGCCGCACAGGTTTTAACTCAGCAGAGAAGTAGACTGCAAGCCAAATGAGTAAATCTTTTTGCAAGGTCTAGACAAAAAATAACTGGATTTTTGAAAATTTTCTTTAGTAAGTTTCTGTGCAGCATAAAGATTAGCCTCATGCACCATAACTTCGAAGATGTCTCATGAAAGTAGCATCTCGTAAAAGTCGAGAGGTTCACCATCTAACCATATGCCCTTGTAAAAAACTCAAACTCGCCAGATCGAAGAGGTCTACTCTGAGGCATTATCCATTCGATGTTTTGCACACATCTTTTGACCATCTGGTCTTTTGTATAGGTTGTGGTGAAACCCGAAGTACTCGGCAAAACAAGCGAATCTGCACGCTGTAGTAAGCTGGTCCTTGACTGAGCTAAAGGGATATTATCCGATTAGTACTTGTACTATCAAAATCGTATTGACCATAGTCAACCATCGGCTCGTACTCTGGTTCATTCACTGAATCGTCACTCGAATAGTCCATGATTGCTTCACAAATCACATCACAGCCACAAAAGTCACAACACTAAATCTAAAACAAAACCAAAAGGAAAACATGTAGCAAAACCAAGTTTTGCTTCATATTTCCCTTCGTCTTCATGCAGAGGTCCTTCTGCGTTGATAATCTGAAATAATAGAAATAAAAATGTAAGGAAAAAGCGGGGAGAAACTCATAAATGCAGGGAAGGAGAGTGTATCATATAATATACACCTGGCCCCTGAGACGAAATTTTTCAGAAGTCGGTCTCAGGGGCCGGTGTATATCATTATGATACACATAAAAAAACCGGTCAGGAGAATAGGTAAAAAAAATCAAGTTCACATAGTATTTTAGGACCAGGACATATCATTTATGCAAAAAAAAGCTATGCCCACAACATTTGCCTCAAAGGTGCCTTGACGCTGAACGTGTTAAAAAACCACACTGTCAAAATTAAACACTTTATATTACAACTAAACAAAGACAATAAGTTAATGTGTTGGTTCAGTCGTAACAAATGAGTTTATACTCCCCCTGCTTTTGTTACACAATATGATTAATGACCATACTGCACTTGGAAATATTATGGGCGTTGGTAGTACTATCAAAATACTACTGTTAACTAATTGATATCATTCGGTAAATTGAATCAATCAAAATTTCTCTAGTTATAAATGTAAATTGCAAGTCAGTATCAAGTGTTTGACAGTTTTATTGTCATTTTCTTATTTTGTTATCTCCATTGGGATCCCATAGGTATTATCTGTTTAGAGTTTTATAAGACTGTTGTGGAAGTGATGTGTGACTAATGATATCGATAATGGTGAAACTGCCCAATTTATTTAAGCTTTAGGAAACATGTTACAAACTGCCCTTTTAATTGAACTGCGCTAATTTTCCCCTGTTCGTAGATACATTCATTAAACGGCTTTGGTCACACTTTAATGTGCCAACCAAAATACGTTGCCGATGCCGATGTTGTGTTGCATTGCATAGAAACCTATATCTCATTATAGAAATAATTTATGTAATAGGGGACTAGTATAGGCATATGATGATGATGATGATATAGCGGAGAGACCTGTGCAGACACGGATGCGAAACTCAATGGGATTTTATAGAGAAAATTATAATAACAGATACAACAGTTCTTAAAGGCGTAAAACAAGAATGTAAAGTTTGATAGCTGTCTATGCATGACATCTATGATTACGAATATATTTATTTTTCATTTCTAAGGAGTTTCAATACTTTCCCTTATTCGTAATCACCAAACCTAACTCTTCGTGCAGGGGTACAAAGGTAGGCCTTGCCAAACCTTTGGTCATAATGTCTGCGATCTGACACTTTGTAGAGATGCGTAAGACAATTATCTCTTCTGCAGAGACTAGTTCTTGAGAGAACGTGAGCGTAGAAGTGGCGAATCCTGATATGCTTTGTTCTTTTTTGCAGCTCTGGATTGTGTGAGATACGAACGGCGGCTTCATTGTCTACATACAGTGTCGGGATACACTTGAGTGTCGTCAGATCTTTCAGAATCCGTTTTAGCCAAACGGCTTCCCGAGCGCCTTCACTAGCGGCTACTAATTCGGCTTCAGTGGTTGATAATGCCACCAAGGCTTGTCGTTGGCTAAGCCGAGAAATCGCTGCACCAGCATAGCGGCAAACCACTCCGGTTGTAGAGCGCCCAGTGGTACAGTCTCCACCGTGGTCTGCGTCGCTGTAACTCTCTAACACTCCGGGTAGGTAGTCATCTCTGTAGCGTAAACCGTATGACATGGTTCCTTTAAGATACCGCATGACTCTTTTCACTTTAAGCCAGTCATTATGAGTCGGGGAGTCAAGCTTTCATGACGTGACACTGACGGCATAGGCGATATCTGGTCTAGTAACCACCATTCGATATGCTAAGGCTCCTACAGCTTCACGATATGGGAATGACTTTTCTTCGTTATTTTCGATACTTTCCGTCACGTTCCCTGAATCAATGGTCTCTTTGTCTATTGGCGTCGTTATCGGATTACATTCGGCCATCCCAAATCTCTCGAGTAGTTTTCTAGTGTAAGCTTCCTGTTTGAGTATGATTGAACCTTCGGTCTGCATTCGATTACGACGAATTGCGTCATACATTGTGCTACTCAACTTCTCACGCGCATTTGACTTAATAAATTCGACTCTTCCCTATTCCAAGATGTTTCACTATGGATTCCATGTCAGGATCCTAATAAATAGTTTCACAACAACTTAGCGCTGAGGTAGCATTATGCCAAGTTGACAAAGACAGACGACGACAAAGCTCAGTCAACCCCACTTCTCGTAATACGAGACGTGCTGCTAGCTTCAATCAGTATAATATTAGTATATAGTATTCAATATACAGTGTAGTAGTAGGAATTTATATGATCATTATCATTATCTATTGAAACTCCTTAGAAATGAAAAATAAATATATTCTTAATCATCATAGATATCATACATATACAGCTATCAAACTTTACATTCTTGTTTTACGGCTTTAAGAACTGTTGTATCTGTTATTATAATTTTCTCTATAAAATCCCATTGAGTTTCGCATCCGTGTCGTAAAATAAGTATACTTTTGCTCTCGATGTGTGGCTAGAGCTTCATCGTTTGTATGATGGTATTAGCGAAGACCGATCCTACAACTTGTGCATTGATTTCTTCAGTTATAAAGGCAACATAAATGATGATATCGCGACTCATTTAGCGAAATTGAAGAACATTTGGAGTGAACTCAATAAAGAGATATCAATTGATCTACCTGATCTACTCCTAATTTGCAAAGTACTGGATACCCTGAGCGAAGAATGCTTTTCATTCAGAAGCAGCTGGTTGTTGATGCCAAAAGCCGAACGAACGATCAACAACCTTACTAGTCATCTTTGTGCTTTCGAGAGAGCCGTATCTAGTAATCGTAACGTTAAAGATGAAGACATCCTCAGTGCTAACACGAGCACGCAAAGATATAAGAAGATTGACAAGAAATTGAAGTATAACTACTGCTTACAGACAGGACATCGTGTCAGAAACTGTGGAAAGTGGATTCGCGACGGCAAACCACCGAAAAGCATGAACCCTTCAAACCATACATCTTCTAATCAGAATGATGCAAATATAACACTAATGGCTATACACCCCTCCGCGGTGGATAACTTTCAAGTAAAAAAAACATCAGCCTAACTTGCTTAAAGGCTTTCTGATCATAACTGGTCTTGCAGAGTAGAGTAATAGGTACTTTCTTTTCTTTAATATTCGCTTCAATGACAACTGATCCCTTGCCTCTGGCTTGAATTTTGTCTCTATTGGCTGTAGTTACTGTAGACATCTCGTCAAAGTATTCGAAAGTATTGAAGAGATCGCTAGTATTCGTGACGTGGCTTGTGGCCCCGTTATCCACCCACCAGTTTTCTTTGTTTTTTTTACTTGAAAGTTATCCACCGCGGAGGGGTGTATAGTCATTAGTGTTATATTTGCATCATTCTGATTAGAAGATGTATGGTTTGAAGGGTTCATGCTTTTCGGTGGTTTGCCGTCGCGAATCCACTTTCCACAGTTTCTGACACGATGTCCTGTCTGCAAGCAGTAGTTATACTTCAATTTCTTGTCAATCTTCTTATATCTTTGCGTGCTCGTGTTAGCACTGAGGATGTCTTCATCTTTAACGTTACGATTACTAGATACGGCTCTCTCGAAAGCACAAAGATGACTAGTAAGGTTGTTGATCGTTCGTTCGGCTTTTGGCATCAACAACCAGCTGCTTCTGAATGAAAAGCATTCTTCGCTCAGGGTATCCAGTACTTTGCAAATTAGGAGTAGATCAGGTAGATCAATTGATATCTCTTTATTGAGTTCACTCCAAATGTTCTTCAATTTCACTAAATGAGTCGCGATATCATCATTTATGTTGCCTTTATAGCTGAAGAAATCAATGCACAAGTTGTAGGATCGGTCTTCGCTAATACCATCATACAAACGATGAAGCTCTAGCCACACATCGCGAGCTGTCGTGAATCAGCATGACATTCTTCAATATGTCTTCCTTTAAATTCGTTGTCAACAGAAGCAGGGCACTCGTGTCTGCCTTTATAAAAGTCGATAGTTCACTTCTATACGTGATGGCAGCAGCATCACCAGCTTCGGTTGCACTTGCACCTTCTTGGTACACTGGTTTTTTAAATTTTCCCTCGACGACGTCCGTTGCTCGATCAACACTCCGCAAAAGTATACTTATTTTACGACACGGATGCGAAACTCAATGGGATTTTATAGAGAAAATTATAATAACAGATACAACAGTTCTTAAAGCCGTAAAACAAGAATGTAAAGTTTGATAGCTGTCTATGTATGATATCTATGATGATTAAGAATATATTTATTTTTCATTTCTAAGGAGTTTCAATAGATAATGATAATGATCATATAAATTCCTACTACTACACTGTATATTTAATACTATATACTAATATTATACTGATTGAAGCTAGCAGCATGCCTCGTATTACGAGAAGTGGGGTTGACTTAGCTTTGTCGTCGTCTGTCTTAATTTTTTTATTTTTTATTTTATTTTATTAAGGAAACAAACAGCTTTATATCATACATATAAACAATTTAAATAATATAATACAGTAGCCTTTAAAGTTTCCACTGCTAACTTGTACAAAAACTTGTGCTTGTTGAACAACAATGCGAAAGAAAACGAAAAAAAAACCAAAAACATAATATCGAAACAAAAATTTAGAAAAAACTAAAAAAAACTAACATCAAAATCAGGTTGAAAATATACATATTGAATTAAAGTTAGGTTTCTCTTAACAGTCTACGAAAACGAGAGATGTTTTCGTGAAATACGTCGATGTGATTAAAAGTACTATTGAATTCATTAAGAACTCTTATAATATAACTATTACGTCTATAATTTGACTTACAAATTGGTACAAAAAAAGTGTACTTGTGGCGAGCGATCAATCTGGAACACCTAAAAGCAATCTTACTTAGCAAATAAGGTGAATCTACATTGCTATGTATGATCTTATAGAGCAGAACTTGATCTTTATATGATCGTCGACTTGCCAAAGATTCAAGTTCATCAATGTCAAAATGTTTAAATCTATATCTTAAACGTTTCATGAACTTATTTTGAATACCCTCCAGTAGGTTAATATATTTTAAATATAAAGGGTTCCACACGCTGGAGGCATACTCCAATTGGGATCTAACGTACGCATTGTATAACAAGATTAGCGTGTTCACATTCTTGAAATCAACACTCTGACGGAAAATGAAGCCTAGCAACTTGTATGCCTTCCCAATAATTCCAATAATATGAGACTCGAAATACAATTCAGTATCGAGCTGAACTCCGAGATCTCTAACCTCATTGACCCTTTTTAAATACTTTCCGTTAAGTTGATATTTATAAGTTATAATTTTTTTCTTCCTTGTAAATGTAATAGTATGACATTTGTCTACATTTAAACAAAGTTTGTTAAGAGCACAATATTCACATAAACGATTAAGATCACTTTGTAAATTTTCGCAATCGCTCTGTGACTTGATAACCGAAAATATCTTTGTGTCGTCAGCATATAATAATAATTTGGAATTTAGAAAACAGTTTACGACATCGTTAATAAAGATATTAAATAGTAAAGGGCCAAGGTGGGATCCCTGTGGGACTCCGGAGGAAATCGGAATGAAGCTTGATGTAAAACCTTTTATTGTGACAGCTTGCGTTCTATTTCTGAGATAAGAAGTAATCCAACGCAGCAGATCGCCGTGCACACCGATGGCCTCGAGCTTTAAAACTAAAAGGCAATGCGAAATTTTATCAAATGCTTTAGAATAATCGGTGTACACAGCATCCACTTGGTATCCTCTCTCCATAGATTCTAAAACTATGTCTATAAATTCGCAAAGATTACTTTCTGTAGAGCGCTTCGCAATGAAACCATGTTGGTGAATAGTAAGTATAGGCTGGACAACAGGGGAAAGATAATCATAAATAATCTTTTCAAAAACTTTAGGTAAAACTGATAATTTTGAAATACCACGATAGTTTCGAACGTTATGTCTATCCCCACTCTTAAAAATTGGTACTACAAAAGATTGCTTCCAGGCAACCGGCATCATACCAGACGACAAAGATGATTTAAATATAACTGCAACAGGGAATGCCAATTGCCCACTACACTTATTTAAAAATAATGGGTGAAGGCCATCTGGACCACTACCTTTGGACACATTGATACTGGATAGGTACCTCTCTACAATTTCCTGAGTGATATGTATGTTACTAATAAGAGCCGAACCTGAGTCATGAATTTTATAATTGGAAGGCACACTAGTATCTTTAACAAAAACCGTTTGAAAAAACCTATTAAATAAGTTTGTGATCGCTTGACCATCACGTGCTGCAACATCATCAAGTTTAATCGCGTCAGGAAAACTATTGACCGTTTTTTTGGATTTTACAAATGACCAAAAGAATTTAGAACAGAGTTTAATATTAGTCTCAGCTCGAGTTACAAATGAGTTATAGCAAGAAACTTCAAACTTTTTAACATCTCGTCTTAAGTCTGAGAAAATTTCATAGTCAGAAAGTCTTCCATAAGTTTTACATTTTTTATGCAATTTATGTTTTTTTTTTATTATTTTAATTAATGTAGGATTAAACCATACTGGATATTCGTTACTATTTTTTACTAATTTAATAGGCACATGTATATCAATTATATAATTAACTATTGAATTAAAGTTATCTAATGCACTCTCAATATCAATACCAGATAGGTGCTGCTCCCACATTACTTTATCCAGCTCCGCCTTAATAACACCATAGTCGGCAGCATGAAAACGGCGCACCGTACGGGGCGCTTGCTGAAGGCAAGCACCCTTCAATACCAAATCGGCATCTATTAACAAAGACGGATGATGTTTGTCCTCTGGCTCTGATAACGGCGCAGTGCGAGTTACTTGACAAGAAACGCTAGAGAATATTAGATCTAGTGACCTATTGTTGTGATTAAGTACTCCATTATGTTGGCACCATCCTGTAAAGGACATAAAAGTAAACATTTGTGAGGTCAACGTGTCGGACGATGGATTTAATAAGGTAAAATTATTATTGCAAGTGTTATTTAACGACCACGCTGCGCTTCTGACATTAAAATCGCCAACAACAAGAAACTCGTCTCCCAATCTATTAACGCTTAATTCCGATATAGATTCGAAAAAGGAATGTTGTGATAAAACCTGGTCCATAGTTTCCGGAAAGTAACAGCAATATAAATGCAGCCGTTTGGGCTTGGGACCAAAGGATAGTAAAATATCTATGTGAGTGACCTCAGCATCAGGAAAATTAGGAAGTAAACCAGAACAATGTGAGTCAACCATAAGCTGGCGTTTAACAGCGATCAATGTGCCCCCACCCATGGTCAAACCCCGACGTTCATAATCCCGGTCAGTACGATAAACATTATAACGACCGTCAAAAAGTTCTGCGTCAAAAATACCCGGCAACAGCCATGTCTCACTAATACAAATAACGTCGTAATTACAATTAACAACATTATTAAAAAATATTTTAGTTTTTGTCCGTAGTCCACGGACGTTTTGATAAAAACAAATTAAACTATTATTATTCACTGTGAAGACTTAAATTAAAATTATAAATATGTATTACTCTTAAACCATTAAAATTTTTATTAAACCGTAAAAATAATGTTGTTTTAATTTTAACAATTAGCCAGACATAGTGTCTAATAGTAATAATATTTGAACGGACTATAATATCATAAAGAGTACCTATAAACAAATAACATTCACTAATTACATATAATTGCGCATACGCAATATAAACAATATAAACCGCACGCACTACGAGTATACTAGATGCATAAAACAGACAGATCATAACATGAACCCTACAAGCACGAAATCGCGCCTCGCAATATTCTTCTAATACCGCACAATTAACGATAAACCAGCATTCCACACAACTTACAATTCGCAAAGACTTTAACTCACAAAAGCTAACATAATCAAAACGGTGTTTGTAAACAATTGGAGAACTGCACATTGCGTCACAAGTCATCCGCGCTCGAGCAACACTCGGAACGGGCCGCGCAACGTATGCTTCGGCGGGATGTAAACTACGCGATCGAGGACTGCGATAGAAAACAAGCTCAAACAAAGCAATGAATAGAGTAAAAATCGCATCAGGCGTTCCCAACTTCGCGGACCGATCGGCACAATTATTATTGCAAAATACACATCGACATATCTCACCACAAAAAGTAATTTTGAATACAAAAAATAATTGATAATAAGGAAAGGTTTTACTTATACTATTTTGTTTAATGAATCCACCGAACTTATATGCAAGACCGGTGAATTATCAGACTTACGGACCATAATAGTGCAATTACGGACCCAGCAGTATGCATATTTTTTCTCATTCGCCTTCAGTTTTGCTTGCTGAAACAGATACTTGTTGCGTGACGAAAGATGATCATTACAGTAAATTCGGCTGTTTATACCCAAGAATCCAATATCACTCGCCTTAATGTTCTTTATTTTTCTTAATGATGCTAAAAAATCATCCTTTTTGTATCTAGACTGCATCTTTAAAATTATTAGCTTGGATTTCTTGCCCTCGATATCATTTTTAACCGCCACTCGCGTGACAAAGTCGATATCCGTATCAGGATTAAGAGAATAACCACTGTGTTCAGCCAATGTCTTCACAATTTTCACCAGATTTTCTCCACTCTTCTGGGGAACACCGTTTATTTGGATATTAGATCGACGCACCCACTGTTCGTTTTTGTAATTCCCATCCAAAATTTCTTTCATCTGCACTTTCAGATTATCAACATCTGTTTTTAGGCACTCCACAACAGAGACCCTTGACTCGATGTCATCCATACGCAATGAAACCAGATCCAACCTGGTGTTGACTGTGGTTTTTAATTCCGCAATATCGGATTTAACTAGTTGTAAATCTTGCTGGATACTGTGAATAGCGCCAAGTTGGTCTTGCATTTGAGATATCTTCGTTAAGATCTCATTCAGTGTTGCCTGATTCTGCACACTCACCTGACCTGTCACATACTGTTTTGGAGTTGATGAAGTGGAGGGTCCATGTTCCAATGGTAATCCAGATGCAAATCTCGAACTTCCAGGTGTTGTGACTGCCGACTCCTCAGCAACTCTGGAGGACTCCAATCCCACATGTGAACCATCCCTGCAGCTTGTGCACATCCACGAGGCTCTATTAGACCCAAGTCTAGAAAAACCTCGCTCAGTCGTACCTCCGCAGGCATAATGGTACTTTCTTTTACAGACCGAACAATCCGGGCCTTCGCCTACAGCCTTGTTACAGCTTGCACAGTTGGTTGTAAACATGTTGAGCACCCCTGACTTTTTCGTTCGCACTAAAAATACGTGTCTCCTCAACAAGCGCTCGCGCGTGTGTGAACTGTGTGTCTTTGTCAACTTGGCATAATGCTACCTCAGCGCTAAGTTGTTGTGAAACTATTTATTAGGATCCTGACATGGAATCCATAGTGAGACATCTTGGAATAGGGAAGAGTCAAATTTATTAAGTCAAATGCGCGTGAGAAGTTGAGTAGCAGCATGTATGACGCAATTCGTCGTAATCGAAATCTTTATTTTACTTTTAATTTTAAGATGTTTCGTAGAAACCCAATATTTGTTACCTGGCCTTATTCCAGCCAGGTACTGTGCTAAAGTTGTTTGTTCCGTCTATTCGTTTTCAATTTACACACTTCCACTTTTTCGCTGAAGTCAAAAAATAAATTGAATAATCTGGAAGTAAAATGTTGTTGTTTGTTCTTTTTTTTTTTTATATGAAGAAATTGACTTTTTAGCAAATACGCATTACAGGAGCTATTAATATAAATTATTATGTGTAATGTACAAATTTTGGGAACTGGAAATTTTAGGTAATGCACATTATGGAAACCATTCAATATGCTTAACATTTAAAAAGTTAGACAACATGCACCTAAACGGTATTTACGGTATTTGTTTATTTTGAGCCTGTTGCATTTGCTGTCACATGCTATAAATTAGAAGTTAATAGAGTCATAACTACATTTGCTAAAATTTCTTTGATTTTCATTATGATTAAAATAATGCATTAACACTTTCACTCTGACCCAATGTAATTTGTGATCATCAGTGATCGGAACGGAAGGGGCTAATTTACCTAAAGTTGCCGACAAGACAAGTGGTTAAATCCACCAAAGATTTGGTAATATATTTTTACTAAATCCCCCAGTTATGGTACCCAGCTCTCTTGGTCCAAAGAAGTGAAATATCTAGGCTTAACGCTGGAAAGGGAACTTAACTAAACGTACATAGGTGGTATATACAATACTATATAATTTCAATATAAATGTGTAACAAATTGCACTCGAAGTAATAAAAAACAAACAAACAAATTTAAAAAACTGCTTAAGTATGCATATTCGAACAATAATTTATTGAGCTTGGAAAAAACGAAATAAAAGTATTATTTTAATTTGTACACTATACAATTAGAGATCTCATATCATTAATCATCATTACGGAGACCTGGTCTACGGCCCCCGTCTGACGGCTAAAACTGCTCGGCTTGTGCAAAGAATTCAGAACGCATGTTGCAGGTTTTGCTATGGCATTCCACCTCGAACTCATATCACACCATATTTAAATAATTCATCCACTCTTAATATGGCGTCGGGTAGGTCTCTGCATTTGGCAGTGCTAGTTCACAATGTTTTTAATTCAGGGCTCCCAAGGTACTTATTTGTAAAGCTTGACTATTAAAAATGCAAGCATACTAAAATATCGACAAGAGCTATAGCAAATATAAAACTGTAGCTTTCCGCGGTAGCTTTCAGTCCCAGGCAACCAAGTGCTGGAATAACATACCACCACCTCTTCGTAAATTGAAATCAAAATTTGCTTTTAAAAATCAATATAAACATTTTGTGTTAGATCAGCAAAAAACTGGATTGTCTGGTACAAACACATTTATTCCTTATCTTCAATTTCCTAAAAGTATAAATGTTATATTTATTTATTTAAGTATGTGTAGTATGTATAGTATGTTTGTGTAATATTATAATAATATATTTCTAATAAATGGGTAATCTATTTAGTGCAAAACTATTTATTAATTTAAAGCGTATTATTGACTATTGCATAGTGGACTTGATTGTCGGAGAATTTTGCGACTGTGGAAAGGTCTCGGCAGAATAATTAGCGCCTAACTGCTCTTTGGCAGAGGTATAATGCTGAGTCGAGTCCTATTTGCTGCTGTGGCACACAACAGTTTGTGTTTTTATTATTATTGTTGTGCTCATATGTACACAGTTAGTTGTTTTTATTAGTTAAGTTTTATTTTACTTAGTACATTAAAATATTTAATATTGTTGTGTGTTATAGTAGTAAATAAAATGATTGTCTATGTCTATGTCTATTTTTAATCAGTTTAGACTACAAATAGCTCATATAAATGTCATGATGCCATCGGTTCGTAAGTCTACTCTGGGCGGGAGGCCTTGTACTGAGAAGAACCGGCAAGAAACTCAGCAAGGGCATTTCTTTTCCTTGCAGCGTCAAAATATTAGAAAACCATAACATGTAGAAAATAAAAATATCTCTGTTCCTACATATTTGATCCCTGAATTGGTAAATCATACATATTGCAAAGGTAAACCAATATGTGACAGATCTAAAATTAGCTGACTCTGCAGTCTGCACATTAGCTTCAAATATTCCAACACACATTTTTCGTTTTGAAGTAATACACTAATAATGCACTTTCAATACATTTTTTTATTATATTCTCTAGCAACTTTATATATCTTCAATATGTTTCCGATTTTTCCAGTTTCCTATCTTGAAATTTCGCTTCTTTTTTAATAATTGAATGAAGTAAAATATTGCTGGTCGGGGTGGAAATCTCTCTTTTAGACGAGCGTGCCAACCTTTAACTGGACTGTTGGTTTTAAAACTGTGATTGTGATCCATTGGGATGTAAAGTAGCTATTGAATTCGGTGGATTCATCATAATCATACGTCATACTTTGTTGTTTAGCTAGGATACCTTCAGGGATCAAAATAGGTGGCAACAATGCAAGTTGTATAATTATATAATTTAGTGATGTGTTTCAACTTTGTCGAGCTTTATTTTTTACTGTTTTTGACGATGGCTTTCCAATAACGGTAGTAACACCCTGTGACTTGTCCTCCTGGATAAATTGCTTCAACGGCTTGAACCACTACAATTTCAGAATCGCATCTGTATTTTTCAATATTTATTCTGAATTGTTAATGTAAAATATTAAATAGTCGTTCATAAGTGTTTTGGCACTTATTTGGTAGTAGTACGAGTATATATAAAGGCACAAAGTTCACAGTATCTCCATCTTCTGATTAATTGACATGGAGGCTAGATAACTTATAAAATAGTCTGCATGCAACTTTAAATGTACCATCTCCATAGTAACACTTAAATTTTGTTAAATATTTTTTGGGTCAAAGGAGTTCCGAAAAACTTCAACCCCTTGTCATAAAGACAAAAGTTTTCAACGAGTTTGTTCGGTAATTTTAAATCTTTGAGGTACGTAGTTTTATCTAAATTAAGGTAATCTCTTCTTGCTTTGTATAAAATATCTTTCTTCTTTTCAAACGACGGTTTGTCGTTTTCAAGACAATCCGCGGTTTCCATGAAGTCTTCATAAATTTTCGGAATAGGTTCAAGATCTAAGCATACTTTCTTTTTACATTCCTCAAATCAAGCTATCAACTAAATTTCTCTTTTCATGAGGAATACACGTGTGCTTACCCTCTTTTATAATATGGTTTTGATCAATCAAAGATATTGAGGTACTGCATTCTTTTCTTTCAAAGCATCTCCAGTTAGTTGAACCATTTTTATTTTTCTTCACAAAGTTGTACCCAGCATAAGTTTAGCGTTCTTACTTTGTATGATATTCAAATATACATTATCACTTCTAGGACCTGGCAAATCCATAATTATTACATCAAACAATATCACTTTCCTAACAAACCAAACTGTATGACATGGAGATCAATGACAATAGTACTTCAAGAGAACCCAAAGAGTATCTAAGTACCTATTTCTCTAAAACTATATCTAAAAATTTTCCTGGCATGAATGTCATGTTGTAAAAATAATTGTATAGCTTAGACTAGAACGAACGTAATAGGAAGTAGATACATTATACCTATTCACGATCACGAAAATTAATATAATTGTATATTATATCTACTAAGTAGTAGATATAATATATAATTATATTAATTTTAGTATTATTATTTTTATTATTATTTTAGCTATGTTACCCTCCTGGTATAAACAGAAAAACTTTTGATGCCAAATTTTAATCAGGCCTTACTTTCTACTAAGTTCTGGTCTCCTGGTTTCAGCCTAACAGAAATCTAACTAACCAATAAATTTACTTGCCTTATTAGCAAAACAAATAAAAAAAAGTAAAGTAGGTATTATTTCTCGTGACAGTACAAAATCTGTCTTAAACCGAATCTGTCTTGAACAGAATCTGCCGTAAACCGAATCTGTCCCAAACCGAACAACTCACACCAAAATCATTAGGTGGATCTATACGACGATGGAGAGACCGATCTTCACATATGGCAGCATCGTCTTCGTCATCGTCAAACTTCAGAGAACAGCTTATCTGGCAATCACTGGTGCCTTTAGAACAACTCCAACGGCAAGCCTGGAGGTCAAGAAATGGGAACCAAGTGACATTCCTGACAGGATCATGGAAATGGTATGTAATGATAATGATATGTAATGGTACGATAAAATATCCCTAATATTCATGTTCGAAAACAAATTTAAAGTTGATTAACCGGGTGGGTGCCGGAAGCGACTACCGAATAGTGACAGCGAAACTTTGCTTCGCATGAGATGAGAAAGGCAAAAGCTTGTGGCCACATCTTACACTTATCTGCAAGACGACATATTTCTTAGAATACAGCAAGAGTACTACGAAAATACACTCAAAAAGCGGCTCACTGCTAACGAGAACTGGAATCTACAGGATATCAATAAACAACTAGTGGACACCATCGCAAATGTAGTAGAAGAGGATAATTAGGAAAGCCGCGAAGAAGGATGTCAGAAAAAGGAAGCATAAGGTTGTTTTAGACACCATAAGAAAACACCGTGGGCCTAAGGTATTCAGGAAGCAACTAAAGCGGGGAAATCATCAGATACATAAGCTCAGTGCAGATGATGGATTAACCACAGACAGGGACAGAATATTGGCGGAAGTTGAGCACTTCTATTGTAAATTGTATAACTCGACTACCATACTCGACTACCATACCAATCCAATAAAGTTTATTTGAGAGAACCACTCTTAGTATGTGAAAAAACACTGTTGTAATATTGCTCCACAAAAAAGGCGATACAGCTAACCTCACCAACTACCGACCAATCTTGCAGCTAGGTCATATTTACAAGCTGTTTACTAAAATTACAACATTGCGCCTTACCAACAGACTCGACTCAGCTCAGCCGGTAGAACAAGCTGGATTTCGTAGTGGATTCTCAACGCTAGATACATAGAGGATTCTCAACGCTAGATATATATCCACACCGTAAGATAGGTCATAGAGAAGTGTAACGAGTACAACCAATTCACACCGTAAGACAGGTCATAGAGAAGTGTAACGAGTACAACCAGCCTCTCATAGTCACTTTCGTCGACTACGAAAAAGCTTTGGATAGCGTTGAACATTGGGCTGTGTTACATTCTTTGAAGAGAAGACTTGTAGATGCGAGATATGTGGAACTTCTGCGAGAGATCTACAGTAAAGCTACATTGCAAGTGAAGCTGCACGAACTTACAGGGCAAATTCCCGTGAGAGGAGGCGTAAGACAGGGCGACACTATATCTCCCAAGCTATTTACCTCCTGTCTAGAATATATATTTAAGCTCCTCGATTGGGCCGATAGGGGTATAAATATAAATGGTGAACGCCTAACCCACCTCCGCTTCGCCAACAACATTATTGTTTTCGCCCAAACTGCTAATGAACTCCAAAGTATGATGGAAGATTTTTACCTAACCTCGATAGATGTTGGTCTACGCATGAACACAGAAAAAACTAATATCATTAGGAAGGAACCCACCGTAGACAGCATCATGGTGAATGGTAAAGAGATAGAGCGCGTTGACGAATATGTCTATTTTGGGCAACTAATTACGCTTAGGAAGAACGGACAGGCGAAAGAAATACAACGCCGCATTGGACTCAGTTGGGGGCGTTCGGTAAGCTGCCCGAAATTTTTAAGTGTAAGGAAGTGCCCCTCTCTCTAAAACGAAGGGCATATGAGCAGTGCATTCAGCCGGTCATGGTCTACGGAGCAGAAACTTGGACCCGTACACAACAACACGTCCAAAAGCTTCAAATAGCCCAAAGAAAAATGAAACGCGCCTTGCTAGGTATCAAACTAAGCGACAAAATAAGAAACTCAGCCATCCGGAGTCGCACTAAATTAACCGACGTGAGGCGTTTCGTTGCGCAATTAAAGTGGCAATGGGCGGGTCACGTAAGCCGCAGAACCGATGGCCGGTGGAGCGAGAAGATGCTAGAGTGGAGACCACGGACCGCCACCAGAAGCGTGGGCCGCCAGAAGGCTAGATGGGCAGATGACATTACGAAGGTCACGGAAAAAAACTGGATGCAGAAAGCTCAAAATCGAATAGAATGGCGTGCATATGAGGTGGCGTGCATATGAGGAGGCCTACACTCAGCAGTGGGTGGTTATAGGTTGAAGAAGAAGAAGAAGAGATATAATTTTCTTGGCGTTGTATGTTGTATACTTTTTATATATACCTTAAGTGAAACGCATTTCAGTTGTCAGGGCCTTAAGCTTAAATCAATAGTCTCTAAAATGTTTATATAATTTTTAACGCAATTTTGTTGCGAACAAATTACAAAAACACAAATATTGAAAAAAAATTCCACGAGCAGGATTTGAACCCGCACCCTTCTGACATACCTATCATACATGAGCTGTCGTGGTTCTAACCAGCCCGCCGAAATTATTCAACGCTATTTACTTTTTACTTTGAAAGCCAAAGGCGCCCATTCAATGTCAACAACTACCGTCATTAACATCTGATCATAATATTTTTACAAATACTAAAGATCAGTTAAGAAGTAGGCAAGCTATTTATAAAATGTTTATATAATTTTTAACGCAAATTTTGTTGCGAACAAATTACAAAAACACAAATGTTGAAAAAATAGTTTCTGTTCTTGTAGCAGTGTCTGTAGCAGCACGATAGGTAGTTGGATTGTGCCGGTTCCGTTAGTTTTCAATCAAAACACCGGAACCGAATACACTTCTTTATTCTCTGAACGCCGCGCCGCGCCGATGTGAGAAAGATAACAATATCGGCAAAGTTGCAAAGTACAATAAATGACAAGTAAAAAATATGTTAATGTAGGCTGGCAACATCCAACAGTTCGTATTTCCGTAGTTCGTATACTCGCTCGCCACAATAATTACATTATTAACACATTATTAACACCAACAGTTAAAAGTTCTTCATTATTATTTTGACATTAAATAAAGCAACATTATAATAAACGATATGGAATAACCCATTCTCTGGTAATGTCATATTTATTAACCAGAGTTTTGCCTAATGCCTCTTTAGCTACCTCTATCTACTAAAGTCTGTGCTATTATAATTTATTTTATTTTGTGTCGTGCGAAGTGTTGTTATGAACAACAAACACAATCTTTACTTTTTTGCATTTATCAACTAAATATGGCCGATAATTTTGTTTCTCAATAGAATGGGTCACTTGTTTGGCACTTATTAGTATTCTTTGGTCGTCCACTTTTGCTTGAAAGCTTTATCACGACAGCTGTGGCTTGTGGTATCGATTATCGCGTAAAATTCTATTTACTGTGTTGCATTTAATGGGATTGTCAAAGTAACTTATTAGTGCCCAGTTATGACCTTTGTTGAGGGTCGCAAATAGTTTGTTTACGTCTCATGGCATGGTTGAGAAAACAAAGCGAACACCTTTTCATTATTTTAAAGTAAAATACAATAAATCAACTGA
This sequence comes from Eudonia lacustrata, assembly GCA_947562085.1. NCBI lineage: Eukaryota > Metazoa > Arthropoda > Insecta > Lepidoptera > Crambidae > Eudonia > Eudonia lacustrata. The sequence goes on from OX387339.1 coordinate 16,521,461, forward strand.
CCAACAAATAAGACCTACTCGTATAATCACTTGCTTCCCTGGAAAAACTTTATTTTCATATTTAACTAATGGGATTTTCTAGTATTATATGTACCCATGAAACTAAACATTTCTTAATTTCGCTCAAAATAAATTGAGAGCTTTTGACGATACTATTTTGGATAATTTCTTTTTCGATTAACTTTAAACTTGTTAAGTTGTTTAGATACGCTAAAAATGTATTCACGGAAAAAAAAACAAACAAAATATTAGATTTTTGTACTAAAATTACTTTTAAATATTAAAGCTGTGGCATTCTCAAGATCATTCACGCAAAACAAAATGGCGTTTTTTCCACATAATTACATGCGTGCGTACAGTTGAATAATTTTCATAGAAAGCGATGTTGCTAATTCAAACATTTTCTACGTGATGCCATCTTCAATTACATTGTCTGTACAATGAAATTTTACTGGAGAAAAATATTGTATGACTGAAGATCATAGGGTCGGGCCTCATTTTTAAGAGATAACTTTATCTTATTTATTTTAATGTCGATTAAAAATGTATCAGTAATAATATAATTCTAATCGAAACAAATAACTTCTTTATTGATATTATTTTGAATTTTGCATTCACTATGCCATATACAAGTTACAAGATAAAATGTTACTAGAAAAAATCGAGTGGGAAGCTTCTTTATTCTTCATCTTCAACGTCTTGAAAATCTAATCTTTCTCACTTCACAGCCGTGCACTGCACAACTTCACCAGGTTTAATCCATATCACAGTAAGAGTGAATCACTCTACACGATTAACCCAGAGCCCTTGACCGCATTATCTGATTGTACTACCTGTAACCGTTTCTTTATTAACGCTTTTTCCATCGCGCCCTCCAATAATGAAGACAGCTTACAGGTTATAATTACTAATAACTTTGACTTTAAAAAGATCTTCAAGCGTTGCATTCAAGCGTTGCATTTTAAACAACATGTCTAAAACATTGTTCAGTTATTACTTAAGTTATAGAGCATCAATGATTAGTTCTCTCACGGTAGACACTAAAACAAACTCAAAGTTCAACTACAGGCTCTTATTAAGTAAATAACTCAAATGCTGGATATTTTGATGAATGACACCAAGTTCTATATCGAGATTATCATAGATCCTTAAAATAAATGTTTCATTATCACAATTTTTCATTACATGAAGGTTTACCAAGACATAAGTTAATATTAAGTGTAGGAGGGGAGGTATTTAGAATTATTTAAAATGTTTGGTGAGAATTAAGTCGTGCAAAGGATAATAAATGCTTATTTTTTAAAGCATGCGTTAGGTAACTACTGTTTGGTTAATTTAAACTAACACACTTTTTAACAAAAGATAGATGTATCTCTGTTTTAACAAACAGAGATACATCTATATTAAAATAGAAACGCAACTGACGTGAGTTCCCCAATTCGACGCGATCAGATAATAGGAATGATTGATTTTAACCAACAACTCCTGATAACGAAGCACTACATATTTATAGGCGTACTTATCTTTACAAGTGAGTGTATTAGTTGGAGCCATAACTGCACCACTTGGCAATTAAATTGACATAATATTAGGTTTGGTAAAAAGGTTTGTTTGCTTCTTTTCTTATTTAGGACATTATAAATAAATAAATACGTCGTGGACCGTTGGCCTGTTAGCTTGTCATAATATTATTCTGATAGTTTGCCCTTGTCAAGTTAGATAGTTTTCCTCTGCAAAAAAGTACTTTTGATAATGATTTCATTAGATTCAGGTACTCCACGCACAAAGCTGTATAATGCGACCATTGGTTCGGTGGGTGGAAAACAATCAAAACTGAACATATATCTAAAGTGCAAGTTTATGTCTTTATTCCCACCCGAGATCACTTCAAAAGTACTGAGAAACGGCTATACACATTTGCATAGACCTGCGACTTAAGAAAACCCCACAAGAAAAAGTCTAGCGGGGTCAAATCGCAAGATCTTGGTGGCCAGTTCACATCATCTCTACGTGAGATGACTATGCCCTCAAATCGCTCGTGCAGAATATCCGGCTGCTGAGAGATTGAGCTGAGCTGAGAGCTGCTGCAGAGCTGTGTGGCACGTAGCGCCGTCTTGTTGAAACCACATGTCGTTGGTGTCCAGATCATCCAATTCAGGTCAAAAGAAGTTGGTGATCATCGACCTATAGCGCTCGCCAAAGTCGTTCTCAAAGAAATATGGACCGATGACGCCGCCAGCCCAGAAACCACACCAAACAGTGACATTTTCGGGATGCATTGGACGCTCTTAAATCTCATGTGGATTAGTATCGTCCTAAATTCGAAGTTTTTTGTTTGTTCACGTACAGAAATCAGAATCCAGAAATGAGCCTCATCGCTAAAGAGGATTTTTCGATGAATATTAGGGTCAGTTGCCAGTTGCTCCAGAGACCATTCAGCGAACACACGTCGTTGTCTATGGTCATGTCTATATATATTGTAAAAAAAAAATTGTATCTCTATGCACTGTCTCATCAATTCTTGATATAGGCAGAAGAGGCAGCTCTTCTGCCTGTATCAAGAATTGATGATGAATGGGATTACATAGTTTCGGAAAATGATAACATCATCAGAAAGAGATGTTAATATGCGAAAAATTCTAAGGTACGTAAAAAGATTTTGGATGCCCAAGACACTGTGGTGCTGTTTCGGTGAGCGGCATCGTACGAACAACGTCTGTGAGGGATGGAATGGGTATATCAATAACTGCTTCAAAAGAAGACCTGCGCCTGTAAATAAATGCTCAGCTGTGCTTAAGCAGGATGCTGCAATGGTGACATTGATGTGCCGCTATTTTTAGAAAAGTTAAGGTAAACTTAGTGTTCTTGTTATAAAGTTGCAATTTTAATTTTAGGGAACAATACAATAGGTATACGTGCATGTGTGTGTGGACTGAGGGACCTTTTCTTTGTTGGTTTCAGAAATGAAGCGTTATTATTTTTATACGCCTTAATATATTAATATACCTACATGAAGTAGTTGTGAATTTATTTGTAAAATGTATTATTGTTGTTGATTTTTGGTTGTTTATTTATATAAATAAATGATTCCGCACACAAACAAAATACGGCCTTATATTGATTTTTTATTTTACCATGGCTATGAAAGGAGGGTGAAGTAGTTGTATTAATATTATTGGTGCAAACGAAACTAATTAGTCTCACTTGACCCTTGATGGTGCAGGTCAATGGTGCATACGGTACGACGGGAAAAAAATTGTAAACATTTATTATTAGTAAAATCAAAATTTGCTTAAATTCAGAAATTGGCATTGGTTGAGCCAATTAGTTGGGGTAAAATCAAACATATATTTAAATATATAAAACTTTTTCAACGGTCGGTGGCATTCATCAACAAATTTGAAGTTGAAATTTATTGTTGTTTTTTGAATTTATCCCTTTCGGGAAAGGCTAAGGATACTAAGGCCAATACTGCCAAGGAGTTGACGTAAAAAGAATCCCAGAGAAATAAAATATGTGAAATAAAGTATTTTCGCGTACTTTATTGTTCTCATAAAGTATAGAGTACAATTACCCGAAATAACGTACAATACTTTATAATAAAGTACGGTTGGCAACCCTAGTATGTGACAGACGCGCGAGTCCCTCCCGCTCCCTTCCCTCGTTCGCTCGTGCCCGCGCCCTGTCTCTTCTATATGATTTGCATTGCGATGCTTCTATACATTTTGTATGAAAGGGACGCGGAAGAGACAGTTGTCCACGCCTCGTCTGCATCTTACGTCTTTTCTGTGTGTACGGCGCTTATGGATTTTTTATGAAAGAAGTAAATAGTAATTATCACTGTTTTTTTCTACATTAGATAATGTAAATGGATATTATGGTTTGGGTGATGCCATAGACCATTTTGTTCATCCTTTTACCGATTGATATCGTAAGTTACAACACACATACAATCAATGGTTAGTGTTTAACTGTTTAGGAGGCTTAAGGCCTAACATTGTTCGAGAACGATTGGGATACATAAGGTTAACGGCGTGTTGCACGCGTTCTCTTTTAACCATCACCGCTCCTGTCAGTCAGTCTCATCTGAAGCTATTGCACGTCGTGTATCTACTTTTATCTGCTGTAGCATCCTCGTATAACCCCAAACTTGGGGTCCTTATACCAGGCAGCGACATCTACCTGCACGCACCCTACCTAGGTACCTACATTCTGGAGGCAACATCCTGCGGCGGATCCACCTACACCAGTATTAAGACCGGCGGCGGCGCAGTCGAAGGCATGTGGCTAGGCTAACCTAGACGCCCACAGAACAGTTAAATCTATTCCGTGTAGACGCCGAACTGCGCGTGCGTTCCAGTCCCCGCTCGAAGCTAAGTCCCCCTAAAAATGGCGCGACATCACAGCACTAAAGCGACTGACGAACGCTCACCCTGAGCAAAATAAATTTGGTTTAACCAGATTTAACTCTTTTATTTTCTTTCCTTTTCTGGAACTGGTGGTGCCTAACACCCCAGCGTTCCAATCTAGATCGGATACACTTAGGATCTTTTAAATTTTACCACACCTTTCTGTTACCTCTATTCCACAAAGTTCAACTGGTAGTTCTACTAGTTGAACTAATTGGACATAAAAAATCTTATATCCAATTAGTTATTTCAACCAATTAATTGATTTATATTGATATACATTTATATGAAACAAATAAGTTTATTTATACGACTCGTTTGTCTCAACTGAAATGGAACTTTCAAACAACAATAATAAGACTTTTCCCCCTTGGCTGTTTAATTCATGTTTGCATGGAATAAATATAGATATCTAATAAATATAGATATCTTTATGAGGCATTCGATAACAAGTGGAATGTGTCACCTCTCAGCTCTATCATTGCAACCTCATAGATGTATTTTAGGACTTTCACAAAACGCAGTTTGTTGTTTATTCTTTGTTAGCATTCCTTAATCGTTGTTCGATATTTACATGCATTGCCATGATCAATATGTATACTGACCCCATTATTTGCGAATAAGAACACACCTTTAAGTAAGTGCTTCATTGTGGGTAATTTGTTTTGATTCATTATTCTCAGATTGATGATCTAACAATTATATTGTAAAGGGTTATCAACGAGAGTAATTCATTGTAACTTCACAAGAAAACGCTCACTAAACTATTCTGAAATCGTACCTAATCATTTCTCCAGAATATTAAACAATTCCTTAAAGCGATTCCCATTTACACCGAACGTGATTTCTTCAGTTTCTATTTATAAATTAAAAGAAAAGAATTGAAGTATTTCATAATATTATGAATAATACGATTGGTACCCAAAATTTCCCAATGACGTTTAAATATTGTTTTCTTTTTTGGTTAAAGTCTTGAGGATGTAAATCTTTCCATTCGATACTAATAGAAAATAATATGACATCAATATGTAGCTAACAAAAAAGGTTTTCTAGGTACCTATTATAATGTAAAGGGAACAAAGGTAAGGATATCGGGTGTGCCCAGCAGAGGCGGTGGTGTCATTATATTGCGAATTGGTTAATGAATTCGGTTATTGAATTAAGTAACCTTCAGTTAAGGTCGGGGTGAAGTATATTTTTCTTAGAATAAATCTTAGATTTTCGTAGCTTTGTACTTTTTATTTTTAAAATTGCATAGTAGGGATGTTAGTGACATTTATTGGTAGCTTTTTAATGGATAGTTGTATTTTGTTCCTCAGACAAGTGTTAGTTAAGCCATTGGCGGACACGAAACACGGAATAACTATTCGGAGCTTATTCTATGTATAAACATAGAAATAATTGTAAGGCCCTTAAGGGCTTATTGATAATCACAGTGTAAGCTTGGAGTCCTGTATTGAGTAATTTGCGTATTGGTCGTTTTGCGTGTGAATGCGGACATGGACGTTTTAGAATTATGTTCTGTATAATTTTAGATTTCTATTTAATGACTTACTACAATTACTAGAGCATTTAAAGTTTCAGTTTAAACATACTTGTATATATTTTTTTACTGACAATCTTTCTGATTTTGTTTTAAAATCATTTAATGCTCGATATTTTATTCAATTGAGATATTAAAATATTTTCAGTTAGTTTTTGGCTAATTATAATTCAGTAGATTGGTTTCATTAGATACATTAAGTTACTCGGTGACAGATAATAATGTAAAATAAATAATAATAATGTAATATTATTTAAAACACTTGTTACAATACATGTTACAGGATAGGTATGTGAATATTAATACGTGCAGCTAGTACTTAACTAAAAAACCCGTGCTACATACAAGTCCTGGCTCCTTCCTGTGATACTATTAAAATATGTAGATATAACTATAACAGAAGTCATTAATTAAATCTACAGAATAAAAATTTAAAAAACATAAAAAATGTATACTTTACATGACAACATCAACAAAAGAATAAGTAAAATGTATAACCTAAATGTATGTGATAGTGTTTGTTTACCCTGTGTGATGCCGGGTATAAAGAATTGCACCACTCCTTCTCTTCCCGTGGGTGCCGTAGAAGCCGACTAAGGGATTATTCCAGAAGATGGGCAGCAGTATCTCTCTGAGGTTAACTCTCATCTTCTTGCGATCGCCAACCGCCTACCAAGCGTAGCGATTATGGCAAATCCCCTCATGTAAATGCACACCACGTAACACCGGCCCCTAGTCCCCGGCGGCCCGCTCGCCCTAGCTATGGTAGCGGCCAAGGCGGCGACGGGGCAGAGGGTGCTAAGAATCTCCGGCAAAGACCTGGCTACCACCAATGACGAACTCTGGCCCTGGCAACATTTAACACGCGCACATTGCGGACTGAAAAATTTTAAGTAGTTGAAAATGAAAATGTGAGAATTAAACACACATTTATTAGTTACTTTTATTTACAAAATATGTTAATGAGATGTCTGACTTTGTTTGGCAGAACTAAGTGCATCAATGTTGATATCGACTGAGGTTGTTGCTACACGTAAACAGTTTTCCAGGTAAACATCAGTGATATGTTTATATTGATTCTAAACGTGAAAAGAAGAAATTCGTGGTATTGTTGAACAAAAGTAAATTTTTGGGGACTCAGCTCCGCGAGCCACAAGACAATACTCGGCGGGCCGCATGCGCCCGCGGGCCTCGGGCTGTCCATCCTAGCCCTAAAGCTAAGTTTCCCCGGCACTATACCAAAGACATCCCGGACATCAGCCTGTACGAGATTAGTATAGCTTAAACAGCTCAAGAACAGCACCAGCGGGCACCGAATGCTGATGCCGAAACGCTGACGAATTTACGGCCGAGCTTCTGAAAGCAAGCGGAAGACCAGTACTCTCTCTCTTCAAATGCTGTTTAATTCCGTCATACTAAGAGACAGAACGCCAGAGACGTGGCACGAAGGTATGGTGGGTACTGTGGGAAGAACTACAGGCCGATCTCACTGCTAAGCCACGTCTACAAGCTGTTTCCGAGACTCATAACGAATCGTCTCGCACGCAGGTTTGATGACTCCAGCCTATCGAACAAGTTGGTTTCCGAAAAGGCTTCAGCACCATATACCAAATATATATGCTACGGCAGGTTATACAGAAGACCGAAGAGTATAACCAGCCTCTTTGTTTAGCGTTGGTGGACTATGAAAAAGCCTTCGATTCGATTGAAATATGGGCCGTGCTACAGTCTCTCCAGCGGTGCCAAATTGACTACCGGTACATCGAAGTGTTGAAGTGTTCGTATGAAAGCGCCACTATGTCAATCCGTCTTCAGAACCAGAGCTCGGAACCTATCCAGCTGCAATGAGGAATGAGACAGGGAGATGTGATATCTCCGAAACTGTTGACTGTTGAAATAGAAGGATGTTTTCAAGCTTCTAGCCTGGAAAACGTCAATGGCGTATACATCACTCACCTTCGGTAGTGATCATGGCTGAGTCCCTGGAAGACCTCGGCACAATGCTCGGTGACCTCAACAGTCTCTTAATAAGTGGGTTTTAAAATGAACATGGAGAAGACAAAAGTTATGTCGAACTCACATGTCGTACCCACTCCTCTGAAGGTTGGAGACTCTGCCCTTGAAATTGTGGGAAATTATGTTTACCTGGGACAAACGGTCCAGCTAGGTAGGTCCAACTTCAGCAAAGAGGTCAGTCGTCGAATCTAATTAGGCTGGGCAACGTTCGGTAAGCTACGTAATATCTTTTCGTGCGATATACCGCAAGAGAAAGTCTTTGGGCAGTATTGTGTCATGATGATGACATACGAGACTGAGACTTGGTCGTTCACTATGGGCTTCATAAAAAGGCCCAAAGTCACTCAAAGAGCAATGCTCGGGGTTTTTCTGCGTGATCGAATCAGAAATGAGGTGATCCGCAGAAGAACAAAGGTTACCGACGTAGCCCAACGAGTTACATAGCTCAAGTGGCAGTGGGTAGGGCACATCACTCGCAGAATTGATGGCCGCTGGGGCGGAACAGTCTTGAGTTGCGACCACGTACCGGAAAACGCAGTGTGGGCAGGCCTTCAAAAAGGTGGACCTACGATCTGGTGAAGGTCATGGGAAGCCGCTGGATGCGAGCAGCACAAAAACGCTCGTTGTGGAGATCCTTGGGGGAGGCCTTTGTCCAGCAGTGGACGTATTTTGGCTGATATGATGGTGGTGTTTTTTTTATTGTATAATAATATGGCAGAAAATAAAGAATGTCAATTTTCTGAATTTGCCACTGTCAAGCTAAACTGGTCAGTTAATGAAAGATTTTCTATAAGAGGTCTCTTGAGTTTTATGTGAGAATCTTAAAATGACGCTCTGGTAACTTCTAAAGAATACCAATTACTCTTTCGTAACTCACCACACATTTCCTACTACGAAACCAAGTTTCGTGTAAGGAAAAAAACGTATTTCTACGTAACTGGTATCGTATAAGAGCGAATTATGTGTTGTTCGTAACTGGTTACGAAGCTCCAGTTTCGTAGATGGTCGAAGCGTGTTTGTTATGTATATAAGTGTAGGATTTGTATATCCAACTAACCCAATATCGGATGAAATAGGTTTTCAGTCTCATTATAGCTAAGAGTACAGACATCCATTTCATTACTCTCTTATTTACTCATTGTAGATAATGTCAACAAACTATTTACTTTTTTTTCTTTTACCCGAAACTATTGTAAAGATAAAACTATTCAAATCGTATCGTAAACATATAAGATTTTTACTATTATGTTTAAGTTAGAATTTTGTAGTTTCTTTTACAAAACTTGAAAGCAAGACGAAAAGAAGCTTTTAAAAATATTGCTCTTCTTCTAGCATGTTCTAAAACAATAGTAGGTATGATGTATAGTAGATAAGAATGAAGGAGATGAACATATTAAACGATAAATACAAATTAGCGGAATGATTAATGACACTGGCGGCCGTTTGCTTAAACGTAAATTATTACATTATTGAGTAGTAAATTATAATCTACGAGATTAGATGAAACGCGTTACCTACTGTGCCTTTTAGAAGTTTTGTTACCATGATTAATTAAACTTTGGGGCCGTATTTTATTGCTGATAGGCTTGAATAGGTTTATTTGCTTATCGTTCAAGTACCCTTATTCATTTGATTTTAATATGAAGCTTTTCTGTTTATAAAGCATTTTGAGTTAAGAGAACGCTGTTAAAGTAATTTTTTTGTTCAGCATTCGATAATACTTAAGTAATCACAAAGTTTTATAGTAAATATATTAGTGCAAGACATGTCTGAGATTACAACAGCGTTAACGTTTAAACTTGAATAATCAATGTCTTATCCTACTTACATCTCTTTTATTCTTCTTCTTTTTTTATACATTACTTGTAGAGTTAAATAACATATATAAAAAAATTATGGCTATAAACAAAAGTGCTAATTTAAAAATCAGAAATAGTTAAGAATCGATTTATGCAAACATCAGACACTGTCTATTACCTTCAGACAAGTGCGGTTAACTAGCTTCTTCTGTGACTGAACTTCTCCATTTTAATGTAAATTACCTTATCCATACCTACTGATAGATGAAGTAATAATTAAAAAAAAAATAAGTAGGTTATTTACCACTGCCTACTCTATTAATACTTTTTATATTATGCCATGCTTATTAGATGGTACTCTACTTGTGTGCCTATCTATATTAGATAAATGAACTAATTTCTACTAAAGTCCAGATAAAAGTTTTGGTGTTAGACAGTATTGCAAGACAAGACAAGTGTACAGAAAAATCAATTCAGCGAGACACGCCACCTGAGGTAATTTCCATTAATTGTCAGTTCAATTCTTTCGCGGGTGTGAGAGGGACGCACTCAACCTTTAGGACTATTAACTAATTAACTGAACGCAATAGACAGGATTTTCTTAGTTGCCAACACAAATACTGTTTAAGGTGACGTTTTCACTACGAAAAACAATGAAGGCAATTGATGAAAATAAATTGAGATACCACACCGAGTTGTGTGAATTGTCTCTGGTGTGCAATCTAACTGCAATCTATTGGTCAATATAATTTAAATACAAAAACAGTTTACAACCGTCCTTGGTACTTCTATTGTTTAAGTTAAACCCATCTTTGAAGATTACGTTTCATTGACTTTATTTTGTGAATAGGCATTTGTTTCTTATGTCATTAACGTTATTTTATGATGTTAATTGATGAACTAACAATATGATATTGTTGTCCATGTTCGGGGTAACCAATGTTGTGGTTATAATAATAATATGTACTGGATAGTAGAATTTGGTTTAAGAGCGTTTACGCCGCACACTAGCGCCACTAATGAAAAAAATATATATCTTGTAATTAGAGATAGAGAATCAAATTATGCTCAACAAACTATTTGAATGAAGTAATTTAGTATTTTTACGTCACCTAATGAACACCTCACATGTTATGGTTTAGTTAAATAAGACGTTACGGCCACTTTTAACTATAACGCCATATTTAACTAAACCCTAACATGTCAGGTGTTCATTAGATGACGTAAAAATGCTAAATTACTTCATTCAGATAGTTTGTTGAGCATAATTTGATTTTCTATCTCTAATTACTAGATATGTTTTTTTTTCATTGGCGGCGTTAGTGTGCGGCGTAAACGCTCTTAATATGTACCAAATTAATATGATGACTACATTGTTTACGATAGTAACAAAAATGTCAATACATTTTATTCTTAAATCTCATGTGAAATATGATTGTTAGAACATTTAAGATAAACAATAGTAATAGACTTAAAATCACAAGCTAAGTGTTATACTTTAAAGTACTTACATGAGAAACTAGAACAAATTTGTTTTTATCAAAGTAACGCAAGGTATAGTCAGCAACGAAAGTCGCTAAAAACATTAGTAGTAGTTCGTTCAAGCAATTAATTAATTAAACGCACGTTAGTAACTTCCGATAATGTTATTATGCCATGGTACTTCAGTGTTCAGCGATTTTCATTACAGACCGTACTGCCTACACAATCACAAGCCAAATAAAAAGTGTGTTTTCGAAGCCAACTTTTGAGAGTTTGACGTATCATTAAATAGCAAAATCCTCTAGATATCCACTGTTTGTAAAACAGTGTGACAATGAAGTGGTTTTACACTATTCCTTACTTCACAGTCACATTCATCTTCATAGGCACTTGGAACCCTTCTTATCCACAAGTAGAATTTTTATTACTTTATTTTTACTATCGCTGGATTTTATTAAAGCATTAAGAGTACATATGGAAACTAATATGTGGCGATCTTACCTCCACACGATTGAATCCGTGAAAGTCCAATAGGTTTTGTCACAGTTTGCGGAGTCAATAATTTAGTTTGGCGAGTGTTGGATGACACATGTTGAGGCTGCGTACGGTGGGCCGGCGAGGCAGGGCGGGCGCGACGGGGCCGCGGCGGGGTCGCGGAGCGTCTGCCTCGCAGCTGAGCGGCGTGACATGTTTTCCGCCCGAACGTACGGCGGCGGCGCCGCCACAATGCCGCGTCTCCTCCCTTGTTTTCATAGTCATTGCTTAATTTTCGGTTATGATAATCCCTATGGGTGAACTTCGTGGGCCATCGGATTTGTCATGTTTGGAATCATTAAATAGATTAGAGAGCGGGGTTGTATTTCTGTCTTTATTAAATGGAAGAAAGTTAATGTTGAAAAATAATGCTTCAAACATCTTTGTATTTAAAAAATGTTGGAGGTAAGTAGGTGTCGAGTAACATAGATATCTAATGTTACCCAAACACTTTGTGTCCACGAGTAGAGATTTAGTAAAGACTAACAATGATGCGAATCTTGTTGAAGTAAGTATCAAGTTAAGATATACAGTGTTTTTTTTTACTGTGAGTCATCATGACTCTTACATGCACCGGTTCGAAAAGCAATACGGATTTCGGAACAGTCCGAGAGCGCACGCAGCTGTTGCGAGATTCAACATGAAAAAGTCAGAACTCATAAGAAACACAGAAAAACTGTCTTAGAAACCATCAAGTTTTTTTTTGTGAAAACAATTTTGGCAAAGCAAATTTAGTGTGAGTTTTACATAAAAATGAGTCAAATTGATATTTTTTTTAATGCGGGTCGACTCTGTTTAGTCTTAGGATCAGCAGAAGTTAATCCTTCCTTTGTATACATGTTTGTTGTGAAGTGATTTTTCTCGTTTAGCTGTTGCCACGTGTTAAACATATCTTACTGTTTCAAATACTTCTCGTGTGATTGTTGAGGGATAAAGCTCATTTGCGCATTTAACAGTTACAGTCAATTCTGTTTAGGTTTTTCACTTGTTTTCAAGTTTCATGTTTTTAACCTAAGGTTTTAACAATATGATGTGAAAAGAAAATGGCGCGCGCAAAGCAAATTAAAAAAGAAGTACAACAAGAAGGTTTCAAGTCTGAGTTTTTAACACATTAAAAAAGTTTGCATGATAAATTCGGCACCATGGAGGTATAAGTAAATAGGTTTAATGATGTTTTGAATTCACAAACTTAGTGCACACGATGTTCTAAATTCAATTTACTTTATCCTCTAGCGGATAAAAACGGCTTTTGCACTCAGATATCGAAGAGCAAAAATACTCTTTCCGAGATGGGGGGATGAAAAAAATATTGACAGCGTCATTTACGGTATCACATGCCAACAACTCATATATATCAATAACTCATTCCAGTCGGTAGCATTTATAAATGCGTTTATTTTATTATAGTCACATTTATGGAAATTCAAATACGTATGGACGTTTCTTTTCAATGAGGGGGGTTAGTTGTAAATCTAAAACATAAATTTCTATAGCCGGATGCAAACAGTCCTCCTTGATTATAGGTTGTGAACAATGTCGTATTAAGCAGGGCATACTGCAGAAACATAAATCCAGGTACCTACCCATTGAATTACATATTAAGTTATACTGTGTTAAGCCTAAAAAATACATATATTCAACAAAGGAGATAGAAGCATCCCTTAGTAGTCTAGAACCTAAATTCAGAGCGTTGTATTCATGATGAGTATTCCATGTGAGGCATGCCAAGTTAAAATCCCCTACCAAAAGTACGTTATCTGATGAAAATTTGTCCATTATATGACCAACATGTGTCTTAATGTGTTCTAAGCGATTAGGTAAGTCAGCCGAGTCCGGAAGATATAAACCAAAACAATGTGCAGATCACAAGAGGATCGAATACATCGCGCCAGTATAGTTATGCACAGGGACTCGATGGTGGCAGCACCCCGCCACTCGTTACATAGCTCAGCAGCGAGTTCGCGCCGGGCGCAAAGCAACACTCCACCACTTATTTGTCGCCTGAAGATTTCTATCACAACGGAATATTAGATATCTATTGTCGCATAACTCTGTGTCACTAATGTCACCCTGCAGCCAGGTTTCGGTAATTAATATGATGTCGTATTTGTGTGTCAGTATATTGTTATACAACTGTAAACATTTTGTTCGCAAACCGCGGACATTCTGGTAATATAAACTGAATATTAAACTTAAAACTAAAATTAATAAAGTTATATCTATTTTTGCTAATGCAATACCAACTATTACAAATGGAGTACCATATTCAAAAGATTTAATAAAACTAAATTCAAATGAGGTGAATTTGGCCGATGATGGCTCACTATCAGATCAAGGCGATATTTTAATCGGTAATGACTTTTATTTCTCTTTACTAGGTGATAAAAAACGAAAATTAAAAGAAAATTTGTACTTAATAGAATCAGACTTTGGCTTGATCTTATCGGGACAGACAAAGGCAAATTATGATGGGTCACTCGGAGAATTATCAGTAGTGACTTATTTTCAGTCATGCGGACATAAATTAAGCGAGCCAGACTTACCATTAAACAATATGATTGTAGAAACTTTATGGAACTTAAAATCAATAGGAATTACGGACTCTCTTAACACAACCAAGGACGATGAAAAATTAAAAAACTTTAATGAAACTACAAAATTTATAAAAAGAAGATACTCTGTTTACAAATTAATAATAACAAGATATATATGTTGGCCATGGAAGGAATTTTCACCTGACTTACATACTAATAAGGGGCTAGTGCAAGGAAGGTTAGTAAATCTATTGAAAATATTAAATAAGGAAGAATTAACATCATATAATGATACTATCCAATATCAACTGAGTAAAAGAATAATAGAGGAAGTTCCTGTAAATGAAACAAATGAAACAGAATATCCAATACATTATTTAGCACATCATGGAGTAAGAATACCTGGAAAACCAACACGTATTGTTTATGACGGATCTGCGAGGCTAAAAGAAAATAAAAGTCTCAATGAATGCTTACTTGCTGGACCAATTCTATTACAAGATTTGACCGGATTACTGATAAGATTTAGATTTCATAAAATAGGAATAATAGCGGATGTAGAAAAGGCTTTCTTACAGATAGGACTTGAAAATAATAGTAGAGATGTTACAAGATTTCTATGGCTTTAAGATATATCTAAACCGGCAATTGAAGACAATATATTATGTCTCCGCTTTTGTAGGGTTCCATTTGGGATAATTTCAAGTCCATTCATCTTAAATGCAATCATACAACATCATTTAATGAAATCTAAAGATAAAGTAATGCGGCAAATTGCCAATGATATTTATGTAGATAATTTAGTAACTGGAATTTCAACAATTCTACAAGCAATTAAATTATATAATTAATTGAAAAAGGAATTTCATGACATGTCTATGAATCTTAGAGAATGATCTTCAAATAGCAAAGATTTTCAAAATATGATACCTGATTCTAATGAGGATAATGTAGTAAAAGTTCTTGGGTTAAATTGGAATAAAGAAAATGACACAATCCAGATTAGGTTTAAAAAGAATAATTTTAAAAATACAAAGAGAGGTGTACTCAAAAATATAGCTTCAATATATGATCGGTGTGGGGTTGTAGTACAGTCGCCGTCAGGTATTTTTTAGCAGACAAGGTGACCAAATACCTGAACATTTCAAAATATCAATAAGTTCCATTTGCTACAAGTTACCATTAGTATCTGAACATTCATTACTTCATTAACTGAGCAGATGCTAGTCATTAACTACTAAACATACAACTAACCAATAATATCTAAACACATCACGATGGTGTGGTCTTATATATCTAAACAGTTTTGTAAAAATTGCAGTAGGAAGTGCTTCCAACTTTACAATAAAAACTGTTTTAATAGGAACTCTTTTGATAATTTATATACAGTAAGATGACGCTGGCAGTTTTTAATACTTTGTAGTTTTCAGTCTTGTCATTACTGTCATGATAGTGTGATATATTATGTTGTTGTAAATAAAAATATTATTGATTTCATTAAAAAACCAATATCTATTTTCTTTTATTTACATTGACATATCGTACTAATAAAACAAAAGTGTTGTAATTCGAAATATCTAATTTTTACAGAATCGACGAAAAAAAAATATTTCACTTCACGAGATTGTTACAGTCGTCAGTCAAGAAAAATGTTTTTATTATTGTCTCTTTTTGTTTTGTATAATTCCAATTAAAGTTTTCATGTTTTGTGGGCATATAGGTTGGTTCATGGTATTAGGTACATAAATGTGTTATGTCAAATTCATATTTTAATATGACACTAGGTATTGTATTATTGTGCGATATCAGTTGTATCGTACTCGTAAACCCAGTGTATAACTGCGTAGATACACTTGACGTGATGAGTGTTCAGATATGATTGGTTAGTTGTATGTTTAGTAGTTAATGACTAGCATCTGCTCAGATATTATTGAAGTAATGAATGCCTTCCTTCCACTCGACACCACCAAAACGACACCATCGGTGGTGTCATTTGGAATCTCTAGTCCATACGACACCACCCTAGTGATGTCCAGAAACGCGTGTTTTTGACAAACAGCTCCCAGTTCATTAAAATAAATAAATAAATATCAGACAACATCACATACATTGATCCGACCCCAAAGTTATTATTTCAAGTTATCTATAGTTAAACGATAATTAATAAAACAGAGTTTATGAAATATTATTTTTTTATTTAAGTGAAGTAAGTAGTTATGTAGGTATTAAAGAACGGACCGGAAAACTAGTCTTGCAGCGTGTCCACAATTGTTGTTACGTGCTTGTAATAGGCCTCAATGAACTTTTCTTTTAGTGTGTCTTTTCCGGGAAAAAAACTTTCAGCCAACAATTTTGCTGTATTTAATACAATCTGAGCATCACTCAAATGGTCCGTTTGGGTACAATTATCCTTCATATTTTGTTCCGTTTGCGTTTTCACGGACATGTAAATGTCTGGTGTGACGTCGTCATCTCTACACTCTACAAAATACTCTTGAGTATCCTGCATTTCAAACACATCATCGGGCGAGAGTTGGTATTTAGGTTGTAAACTCAAAATTGATCTCCATACTTTCTAAATTATGTTCTTAATTATTTCATCATCATCATCATCATCTCAGCCAAAAGACGTCCACTGCTGGACAAAGGCCTCCCCCAAGGATCTCCACAAGGACCGGTTTTGTGCTGCTCGCATCCAGCGGCTTCCCGCGACCTTCACCAGATCGTCGGTCCACCTTGCTGGAGGCCTGCCCACACTGCGCTTTCCGGTACGCGGTCGCCACTCCAGGACTATCCCGCCCCAGCGGTCATCAGTCCTGCGAGCAATGTGACCTGCCCACTGCCACTTGAGCTTAGCAACTCTTCGGGCGATGTCGGTTACCTTTGTTCTTCTGCGGATCACCTCATTTCTGATTCGATCACGCAGAGAAACCCCGAGCATAGCCCTCTCCATTGCTCTTTGAGTGACCTTGAGCATTTTTATGAGGCCCATAGTGAGCGACCACGTCTCAGTTCCGTATGTCATCACTGGCAACACACACTGGTCAAAGACTTTCGTCTTGAGACACTGCGGTATATCGGACGAGAAGATATTTCGTAGCTTACCGAACGCTGCCCAGCCTAATTGGATTCGACGATTGACCTCTTTGCTGAAGTTGGACCTACCTAGCTAGACCGTTTGTCCCAGGTAAACATAATTGTCCACAACTTCAAGGGCAGACTCCCCAACCTTCAGAGGAGTGGGTACGACACGTGAGTTCGACATAACTTTCGTCTTCTCCATGTTCATTTTAAGGCCCACTTGTTGAGAGACTCTGTTGAGGTCACCGAGCATTGCGCCGAGGTCTTCCAGGGTCTCAGCCATGACCACTATATCGTCAGCAAACCGAAGGTGAGTGATGTATACGCCGTTGACGTTGATGCCGAGTCCTTTCCAGTCCAGAAGCTTGAAAACATCTTCCAGTGCAGCAGTGAACAGTTTCGGAGAAATCACATCTCCCTGTTTACTCCTCGCTGCAACTGGATAGGTTTCGAGCTCTGGTCCTGAAGACGGACTGACATAGTGGCGCTTTCATACAAACACCTCAACACTTCGATGTACCGATAGTCAATTTGGCACCGCTGGAGAGACTGTAGCACGGCCCATGTCTCAATCGAATCGAAGGCTTTTTCATAGTCCACAAACGCTAAGCAAAGAGGCTGGTTATACTCTTCGGTCTTCTGTATAACCTGCCGCAGCGTATGTATGTGGTCTATGGTGCTGAAGCATTTTCGGAAACCGGCTTGTTCGATAGGCTGGAAGTCATCAAACCTGCGTGCGAGACGATTCGTTATGACTCTCGAAAACAGCTTGTAGACGTGGCTTAGAAGTGAGATGGGCCTGTAGTTCTTCAGCAGGGTTTTGTCGCCCTTTTTGAAGAACAGTACCACCATACCTTCGTGCCACCCCTTTGGCGTTCTGCCTCCTAGTACGACGGAATTAAATAGCTTCTGAAGAGCTACGAGTACCGGTCTTCCGCCTGCTTTCAGAAGCTCGGCCGTAATTCCGTC
Source organism: Eudonia lacustrata (assembly GCA_947562085.1). Classification (NCBI taxonomy): domain Eukaryota; kingdom Metazoa; phylum Arthropoda; class Insecta; order Lepidoptera; family Crambidae; genus Eudonia; species Eudonia lacustrata. The sequence continues at coordinate 16,539,828 of OX387339.1, forward strand.
AGCACCTGGTGCCCTGCCGTTTTTGAGCTGTTTGAGAGCCATGCTAATCTCGTATAGGCTGATGTCCGGGATGTCTTCGGTATAGTGCCGGGTTAACTTAATTATTTATATATTTCTAAATACGATAGTATTAACACAGTGAACAAAACAGAAAACAACTGAATTCAGAAACGCCACAGTGACATACTTATATTCTTTAATGTCATGTGCTAGCATTATGGAAACATTAAAAAAGTTTCTACTCCGATTTACCCGATGATGTGATACTCTGTTTAAAAAAACCTCTAGCTGAGTTCATCTAAAGCCTTGGCCACAGTGATATCATCATTGATTAATTGCATTTGAACATCAAGAATAAAGTCATCATCCACAATGTATTTACTCTACCTTTTTTGTTCTAAAGCTTCCATACCTAAGTATTTATTCATTTTATTCATGACTCTGAACAAAGTGACTGTTGTCTTGTTTATTCCCTTTATTAGTTTCGAATGAAAACCTTCGGACACATTATCGGTACGATGTCTTTCACCATATACGCTAAAAACATCTGGGGAGTGAATTTTTAACCAATAATTTTCGATGTAACGTATAAATCTGCTCATGTTTATATTATTAATTCTATAAATTTGGGTTTTGATATACTCCCATCCTTCTGAAGTACATTGTGGTGGCAAGAGCGGTAAGGCCGCTGTTAGAAAGAAAATTCTTTTTTCCGGTTTGGTTTGATTATTTTTAAACTTTTTGGCATTTTTCCTAATATTTTTGCACCAGTGATAATAGCAGCCTTTTTTTATTACATTTGGATTTTCTTCTTTCATAGCGTTAATTGCCGCGGACTCATAGTCACAATGTACTTTATAAGGTTTAAATTCTGGCAATTGTGATTGAATCATGTGGAATAATAACTCATAGCTTTTCTGTGTTCGATTAGTCATAAATGCACTGATAAGTGGTACCACTTTTGTTTCTTCAAAAGTGCTGCCTATGTCACCAAGAATATTATAAATTTGTTGGAAGGGAGTCTGGCAGACTGCATAAGTTTATTATAGACTAATATAGACTCGCGAAATCTTACCGGTACAGTGACTTCATTTATAGATTTAAAAATTGTAGCGGGAACTCCAAGTTCTTTATTTCTTGCATTATAAAGCGACTGTTTAATATTTTTAAACTTTGGAATTGCATTCAGTAAATCATGACCTTTTTCTTTCAATGTAAACACATTATCTTCATATAAGGTTGGTATTGGTTGGTCAGATGTAATTACCTTATTTCGTAATGCGTTTGTTACCAGCAAACGGTCATTTGCAAAGGCGTCTCTTCCGCAAGTGTGATCTATGTTCTTTGTAATTATGTCATTCTAAAAAGTAATATTAAAATTTATTCTAGTAAAATAAGTAAAAGCTATGGAATACTCGAAAAAATGACAAATGAAAAAGATACTTGCATTATAGTTATCGTACCTGGACACTTTGTCCTTTTGAAGCTAGTGCATCTCCATATCACTGAGCCGTTTTTATATCCCTTGTGCCGGTGAAATTTATACGTTTGCCAGAGCAAAGCTGTTCCACCATTAGCTTTTATGTATTTTATGTCGTCAGTATTAGTTCCATGTCCAATGTAAAAAATTAAAATATTCGGACGGAAAGACAATAATATGCAAATTGCAATGTACAATGTCAAGATGACCATTTGAGTGACAGATAAATATAAACTTTATCAAATGACATACCTCATTAATGAAACTGCTTGAACTTAATTGGAGTTTTCATATCAACAACTTTGTATGTAGGTAACCTCACTAATAGTCGGTGGTGTCGTATGGACTAGAGATTCCATACGACACCACCGGTGGTGTCGTTTTGGTGGTGTCGAGTGGAAGGAATGAATGAATGTATAGAAGTATGAATAATACGCAGCAGTAATTTATATAGTAAATGAAAATGGGAAAGGATTCGTAATAGGAAAATCAAGGTTATCTCCAATTAAAGAAAAGAACATGACTATACCAAAGATGGAATTACTCGGAGCAGTAATTGGAAATAAACTTCTTAAATTTATAGAAACTGAAGAGATGTTTCTACTGAAGGATCTAATGGAAATTGCTGAACAATTCTTGTGGACTGATAGCCAAATTGTCATTGATTGGTTTAACTCAGATACATTTTTAATACCATTTGTTGCTCGAAGAATTGATGAAATTAAAAGAAATAATAAGCTTACTGTCCGATACATATCAACAAACTTGAATCCAGCTGATGTAGCAACACGTCCTAATAAATCTCAACATGAAAATATTTATTGGCTAGAGGGACCTGAATTTCTACTGCAATACACTAAAACCTGGCCGAAATCTGTAAATTTACAAAATTCCCTTTTGACACGGGAGGATCTGTCAATGACAGTTGATGATGAAGTTCCGAGAGATGAAGCACTACAAGATAAGGAAACTATTACGACAGTAGAACATAGACCTAAAAAAGAAAAAAACAAATATTAATAATCACAAAAGTACAAAAGATGGTAATGATATTCATTAAATAAAAATATTACATGATTTTTTTTACCCAAATGAAGATAAAGGTATATGCACGAATATTTCTCAAAATTTAAAGATATTTAAAGATGAAGATGACATATTAAGATGTAAAGGAAGATTAGAAAACTCAGAAATTAACTATGATACCAGATACTCCATTCTTTTACCTAAAAACTGTGAATTTACAAACAACTTAATAATGAAAACTCATAAAGATAATTACCATGTTGGAGCTAATCACACAAGTATTATTAGAAACCATTTTTGGATACCGCAAGGTAAATCAAAAGTTCAGAGTATTAAACGTCACTGCCCAAGTTGTGTTAAACAAGGAGGCGAACCTTTTAAGCTGCCACCAACTCCAGCACTTCCAGCTGAGAGAGTAAATTATAGCTCTCCTTTTACTTTCACTGGTCTTGATCTTGACCCGATCTTATTAAAGTCGGAAACTAAAACAGAGAAAAGGTGGAAATGTCTTTTTACTTGCTTAGCTGTAAGAGCCATACCTTTACCTTACATTACCTTTACCTTTGTAAACCTATTACCTTTGTAATATCTTTCACCATCTCTAGAGGTGGTGAAAGATATTATAGCTGAAGAAGGTATTATGGCGTTAAGGAGAATGATATCTACTAGAGGTAATCCATCAATAAAAACATCAGATAACGCTCAATATTTTAAATTGATGGCTGATATTTTACAAAATCAGTATTATGCAATACAAAAGTATTAGATATAAATTTATACCACAACTCGCACCTACGTACGGCGGTTTTTATGAGAGGCTTATAAGCATTGTTAAAAATTGTATGAAGAAAACTTTACAGAAGCATCTTTTGAATGATAGTCAGCTCACAACAATCATTAAAGAAATTAAAGCTGTTGTAAACACTAGGCCATTAACAAGTATAGATGCTGAAGTAGAAAATGTCTTAAGACCATCTGATTTTCTTACTCTGGGCAAATGTTTAACTACAGAAACATCAAAGTCTAATCCCATAACACAAGGTACAGTCACAAAGACTGATCTTATTAAATCTTGGAGGAAAGCTTTAGTGATTTTACAAGAATTCAAGGACATGTTCTTCAACAGATATTTACAGAGCTTACGAGAGAGATATAACCACTCCCATAAGGAGCCAAGAATCACTTCCAAATTGCAACCAGAGATAGGTCAAATAGTGCAGATTCAGAATAATTCAAAAACCGCGATACTTGGAAAGTAGGAAAAATAATATCACTCATTAAAAAGTGCAGATGGATTTTATAGAGTTGCTAAAGTAAAAGTTGGCAACAAAGCATTTACAAGGTCGATTTCACAATTATATCCCCTTGAAATGGATGATGATAATGTAAGTGGTGGTACACCTGAGGAACGTAGTAATGGTTCTGAGATAAAAAAAAACAATTTCAGCCAGTAATAAAATGGTTAATGAAACTATTGCTGAAGCTAAATTAACTAATTACAAGGTAGATAATATAATGCCACCATTATTTGACAAAACAGTTGATGAGTCTCATGTTGTCGAGTTCATAGAGTTGGATGAGTCTGATGAGGTCAATATGAAAGATACAAATGATGAATCTAATGATATAAGTCCTAATATGTCACTTAAAAGCATTAATAAACCAGTACGTGCTGCTGCTGTCAAGACTCTAGAAAAAAATCAGAGAGTGGACAAGCAGCCTTCTCAACATCTTTTAACTTGCCGTTGTCGGGAGTGTCGCTACTTCGCGCTGATCATTTGAGGCTAGCAACACAGGAACACTAGATTTCAATCATAAGTAAGTTGGAGTGATTGCACTATGGCCATTCTTGTTTGTCTTGTCTATAGTAGGTAGCTTTTAAAGTATGTGTCATTTGTAAAGTAACCGATTTTACTGTAGGGTGTAAAAGTGTTTGTGCCCCGGTGTCCCTAGGTTTCTGCCCCGGACCTGAAAGACCACGCACTAACTTTTCTTTGCGTTGTACAACAGGCCGTGATCTACAGCGTACTTCTCACACAAGCCAAGGAGTTTCCTCAAGCCACTCACAGAGGCGCTCAGCAGCACCATATCGTTGGCATAACTGATGTTTTTGAGGAAAACTCCTCCAATATGACATCCGCCATGCGTGCTGCCGAGCCCATCAATGAGCGCGTTCACATGAAGATTTGGCAACGTCAGCCCCCTCTGCCTCACCCCGCACTCCAACCTGTACGGATCCGAATCAGACCCTGACCACTGAACGACGTTGACCTGGTTCTGATACCAATATTTAAAAAGGCGTATCAGTTCTTAGGGCATATTGGTTTTATGAAGTTTCTGCCATAAGATGTCATAACTAACCTTATTGACACGTTATCTTGTGTAAAATCAACAACACATTGGAACTGTGCCCTTGTGTTGTTTTGCTCACAATTACATTAGTGTACTCAGAATGAAAACATTCAAACGCTCTTCTAATTCATAAATTTCCAATTTCATTTTATAATTTTGGAGCTCTATAACTGTACTAAGAGTTTTCTCCTTTTCAAAGCTTGTATCTCGTCGTATTCCTCCTGTGCCTTTGATTTATTCGTGACATGCCGGTTGTCTGTAAATAGAATGTGAATATATTAGGTCTTTACATATGAAATTGGCGTTTTGTGTAAAGATTTTTTGTAAAATTTTATTTTTCATATTAACGTTTTTTTATTTTCTTAGCATCTATTTATTTTAAGACTATAAAAATTGTAGAGTAGTGTGTTTGTTTCACTAGCTAAATATAGCAGACATTAAAAAGTAAAAAAAATCAAGTCCTTTCAAAGCTACAATGAAACAAAAGGACAATTACGCGAACAAAAAAATCAGTCAATTAAAAAAAAATTGCGCGATAAAGACACAAAATTAATAATCATTGTTATTACTGAAGCCTAAGTAACATAATCCTAATTAAAGGTGTATAATAATATTAACAACCGGTATTGACTTTTAGAAGTAATACACCTATTAATAAGTAAGAAAAAAACGTCAATTTCATAGGTACCTATTATGTACACATCATGTCCGCTACCTAAATTAGTTAAATGTTGTACCTAATAGTAAAACATCACATATACCTACTTACACTTTTTACTTAGGTACGTTGACTTGTCTAATATTTTGGCAAGGTACTGAGGCGTCAACTTCGGAACTGTTGTCTTTTGTTTCAATATTTTGGCTCCTTGCCATGGTGTCGCGTGTCCCCCTTAAGCCTTCCAAAATTGGCGAATCTTTACCTATGATTTCCATGACAATACCATCAAGTGGGGTATTTTTTTTGTTGTTCCCATCCCCAGCGCCTGTTTTATTCGCGTTATCTTTTTTAGCCTGAAATTCAATGAGTATATAAATGAATGTCGCTATGTCTGATTCTAGAGCCATATGTTTTTTATTGAAATATACGGACAGAAAGCACGAAGCATAAACCCAAACATTAAAACATATTCAATACGAGTAGAACTCATAACTAAATGCATATTCGTAGGTAAGTGATTCACTTACCAATGACGCCCGTTTAATATTGGACCAAAATACGTCGAAAAATCTTTTTCTTTCGCGATTAAACCCAAAGCTTTGCCAAATTCACAAATTCTTTTTCAATCTTGAACTTTCTTTTCCTTTGTCAGTGTATCAGAGAATTGACCAAATAGAATATCTTTGACGTCGCGGATTTTTGTCAACACCGCAATTTTGTTGTCTAATTTTTCAATTTTGGCACAAGAAATGTATAATAAAATAATATTTATTGACCGAAGCGTTAGCGTCAAAGTAACTTTTTGTCATAAAGAAAATTGTATATACTGGAAATAGAGACTTATTCTTCGACGTCAAAATAGGTACTAGACAAGTAGCGCCGTCTGCATCGGGTCTGATATGTAGTTTCGAATGCAGTCAAATAACACACAAATAACAAATGCTTAATTATTATCACAAATGTATAGTTTTGGCCCCACTGTGCGACGCACGCTGTTGCAAAAAACATTTCAAGTAGTACGCCCTTGCGAAAAGCCGTTGTATCGAAAATCGCTAAATCGAATGACGGACTGGCGAACACGCTGCATGTCATGAAACCCCTCTTATATGTAGTACGCTAGATCGATAGTTACGGTATCAAAACCCATTGTTGCGATTAGAGTGCCTATTCAAATCTATCGAATGGGAATCGAACTCATGACCTCGATGAGACACAGCAACTTACGATGGGCTCGGTTAGTATAATTTAGAAGGAAGGGAAATCAAAATTATTATTTTTGATTAACTTTTTAATTATGTACTATAGGTATAGAAAACAAATCAAATTTATAGGTAACAAAAATAACAAAATCATCCGGTATCCGGATAGGATAAAAATAAAGATGAAATAAATTAGTCACAACGCGCTTTATAGAAATAAAAAAAGAATACTCCCAAAAGCAGTACTACAAGTATTACTCATTAAGTAACAGAAATGATAACAACAACAATGATATCTGAGAAAAAAAATTAATATAAGTCTGAATCATTAAATAAACTCAGAATAGGCGAGTATTAGAGCTAAAGCTTTTATATAGTCCAAAGTGCTCATTGTATTTTTCTTTTTTAAAATAGCTTCTATAGCATTTTCTTTCATTTTCATTTTCTTTGGCGGCGGAGTTTGTGGAATATTACCCAAAACTCTCTCAATTTTGTGCATTGTGGTTTTTTGTTCATCAATGAGCTTTTGAAGACAAGCGTACAAACCAAGCTTCCGATTTTCTGTCAGTGCTATATCTATTACTGAGGCCACTTGCTTGAATCTTTCTCTAAATATTTTGCCCCAGATGTATTAAGCAGCCGGAATGGACTGTGGTAGGAAATTCTATTCTGACTGCATTTATGTTTGCTAATTCAAAAGCGGACATTATTTGTTCCGGGTTTAAATCAATATTGAATTCAGAAGCGTATTCTTTTAATTGGCGGAAAAAATTTAAATAACATTCTTCCGTCTTTTTATGAAGAAATCCATATGTTCCAAATACAATGTTCAGAACTAACAATTCCATGAACGGAAAATAATTACTTAAATATTATGGGGCAGGTTTTGAATGTCCCACCCACTAACCAAATTGACGATTCACTCAGCTTCCGTAAGATCATTTCCGTAGCAAATAATAATAAGCGTCCATTGTTATCCCCAAATGCAACATTTATACCTAGAAATCTTGTGTCATTTGTTTCTTTATATTCATTTGGTATATTCACTACTTCGCTAGACAAGCTTGTGGGATCCTTTGGTTTATTTTTGTTTCTTACTCTACTGATGATTTGCCGAAGAGCATTTTTATTTGGAATCGAACTTGTGCTACTGGAAAGTATTTCGGCCAAGTTATCTCTAATAATGCTGCCTGGTGCGTTATTACTCTAAATTGCTGCAGTTTTCAAGGCATTTCTTAACTTGAGTGCGTCCACTTGATCTAGAAAATACAACAATAATAATAATTAATATCGGTTTCATACAAGTTTATTTAATAACACTGTCTGAGTGGTAGAGCCACGCTGCGTTGCAGCACGAAATGAGCCGGCTCGCCCGGCGTAACACCACCCTCTCACAGAATATCGGCGTGAAACAACGGCACTCGTCGCTGTTGTGTTTCGTCCGGTGAGTGAAAGTACCGGAGGCCCATCTCTCACCCCTCCCCTCTCCCAATTCCTACTCCCTCCTCAAGATCCAACTCCTTTCCAAGGTTGGCAACGCATCTGCGATAACTTTGGTTTTGCGGGTGTCCATGGGCGGCGGTGATTACTTTCCATTAGGTGACCGCCTGCTCGTTTGCCTCCTTTTAACATTAAAAAAAACATAATGATAACATTTTGAAATAATTACCCTATTTAAATGTCATAAATATATGTACACACGGCGGCAGATCAACCTACCCAAAACTGTCAAATTTCTATAATCAATTTTGAACTTTATTATTTGGTTATAAGGATCAATATTCATTGGATAAATTTGACAGGTTTGGGTAGGTTGATCTGCCGCCGTGTGTACATGGACATTTCGATATGATGCAGGAGACTATAAATATTTAGTGTATGTAAACAAAAGTTAGGAACAATGTATGAGTGTCTGTAAACAATGAAAGTTAGGAATCGGCTCGTAGTCTGATTGAGTCAGTTATTATTAGATAAATAAGGGAAACCTGTCATTAGGTGTAATCATAGTTAATAACAACCCAATGATTTATAATTTGTAACGCCGTTGGTTTTCTGAATAAATTAAAATAAAATAAGCCGAAGAAACATAACAATAGGTAAAAATACAATTTCAAAATCACTTTCAAAAACTCACCTGGTTCTGGTGCATGAGAGTGATAGGTCATCTCTTTCATCAAAAAATATCCGTCACCGACTAAATAACTGCTTGCAGTACTTTAACAGGACAAGGTTGCTTTATTTGTACAGCACCAATAGTGCACATTGTTTACTTTTTTATTTTGCTGCATGATAAATCCATCAACAATTATTACACTTTTCCCATAGAGAGAACTTATTGGCCGAAAAGAACGATTATTACTCATTTTATATGTTGTATGTCACACGCTGGCACATCAACTAATCAAGTTCAAGAAGGAACATAGGAAAGCAAAATAATGGTAGATTCAGAGGGTAGTTTAACAAAAGTTGACGTATAGAAAGAACAAATTAATTTTAGTCAACCTTCATTAATTTATTTGAATTGTTGTGATTGCATGGTTATAATGTATGCTTATAACTTGTATGTTATACGCTTATCATAACGGGAAGCATAAACGCTACCTATTTATACAGATCATAATAAATTCATGACTAATAGGTATAGCCTTGTGGTCAAAGCTACACAGTCCAAGTTTTATTTCTAGTTAGCGTAGGTAGGTTTTAGTAATCATCGAGGTCGATTCCCATAAGATAGATTTGAATAGGCACTCTAATCGCAACAATGGGTTTGATACCGTAACTATCGATCTAGCGTACCACTTCAAAAAGGAATTTCGTGACAGCGTGATCGCGAGTCCGTCAAAAATGAAATATTTTTCGCAACAGCGTGCTTCGCAACGACGGCATTCGAAACTCCGTCATTCGATTTAGCGATTTTCGATACAACGGCTTTTCGCAAGGGCGTATCACTTGAAATGTTTTTCGCAACAGCTTGCGTCGCAACGACGGCATTCGAAACTACATATCAGACCCATCTGTATCTGATAGTTGGTACTATATCCGCGTACTCGTTCTACGCACGGGGTCCCAGTACTTCCAGTACTTTTAATTAATATATAAAGGATATGTAAAGAAACACACATTTGAATTTTAAAGACGGTTTTTATTAAATAATAATTGAAAGTTGTTTTTACAGTGTAAAGGACTTTTAAAAATCCGATTTTGCATGTTAATTTTATTGGACAGAATGGAGCACTATAATATTACTATAAGAACTTTTGTAAAAAATTGTAACCCAATTCTCTGCAAATAAGATTATAATTATAAGACTAACAGGTGAAACACGTTAAATGTTTCGTAAACAAAACATGAACGGAACATTAACTGACTAATAATTGGCATTTTAAAATAAGAAACTACAATAATTTGTAATAAAGTACAAAAAGGTCGTCTTATTAAAAAGCTATTAACAATTACAAGCAATATAAACACACTATTTTAAGTTATTTCAAAACAAAAATATAATTTGCATAAATTGCCTATAACTATTATAGGCAATTTATGCAAACTATCTTAAATTATTCCAAAACAAAAATATAATCTATTAACAAACGTAAGCAAAAATTTTTTTGGATTCCTAAATATAAGTAAAGATCGGCCAATCCGATCCGATCCGATCCGATGGATTGAGCGATCTTTTCTTATTTTGAGCATACTACTTAACTAGAATTTATTTTATTACATTTTTAAAATATGCCAATTATTGATCTTTATTAAGTACCTATTCTTTTTTTACTTTTAAAACATTTACTGTGATAATTTTTTGCTTTTATTTGTACCTTATCCTCCTCGTCATCAACCAGCTTTCGCCCAGACAAAATCTTATTTATATCTTTACAGTAATTGTATACTAAGCAGCGGCTTACAATATTTATTAAATATGTGGTTAATCAATCTTTATGTATTTGGCAATTTGGAAATATCAAATCAACTATCATTATTATAAGAGTTTTAATAATTTCTTTTAAATTTACTTTATCGAAATGATATTTCAAAATGAAATTAATTACATCTTGCATGTGAGAAATTAATTTGATCAGCTCGCTACTTGGGGTGCAAAGCCACCTTCGACCAGCATACTCTCTGTATTGAATATATTCAATTTTGTGGTTTAGTAGACTTAATTCACCTGGCTGATATCACCTGGGTGCATTAAGTCTACCAAATAGTATACTTAATGCACCTGCAAATGGGTGAATTAAGTCTACTGAAGGAAAACGTTAACCTTTAGTAGATTTAATTCATCTATTCCATCAAGTTCAAGTAAACATATTTTTCCAATTTTAATAAAAAATACTATGTATTTTTCGGAAAAACAATGAATTTCGGAAAAACAATGAATTTCGGAAAAACAAATGAATATCGGGAAAACAAATGAATGTAGGAAAAGTAAGTGAAGGTAGGAAAACATTTTCTAGTGATCTGTCGTTAAAAAAACAAGTGCAAGCTGTTTTCGACCTCATTGACATTTGAAATTTAGTTGTATTTTTCCATATTTTCATTCACTAACTTAGCTGTTTTATTAAAAATCGTTATTTTGAGAAATGTTTATAATAGTGATAAGAACGAAAATAGCTTGCACCCGTTTTTTTAGTCAGTGATCACTAGACAAATGTTTTCCGACCTTAACTTTTTTTTCCCTGACATCATTTGTTCTTCTGGCCATTGCCTGTGCCTCAGCAGTGGAGACATAGGCTTGTGATGACGATGATGAAATACCACCTATGATATGGTGTACCTACATGTACATCACGTACAACTTATTATCTTACGTATGAAAAAGTTTAGTGTAATTAAGGTAATATAACTACAATGTTACTAAATATATATTTTTTTTTACAATAAAGTGTAGGTACTTTATTAACCCACTTGAGAGTTTAAAAAATTTTAACAAAAAAAAAACCGACTCCAAAAAATTTGACTGATAAAATTGCACTAAAAAGTAAAAAATAAGCGTTAGACTTATACAGACAATAACTTTATTAAGAAAAAATATAGGTACAATTATTGTTACTTTTGAGGCCGGTGCCAGCCAACGAAGTTTTTGAAGCCGGTGCCAGTCCGCGTTTGTAGTTAAAATTTCATACATAAGATTTAATGTACTGATTATAATATAGTATGTCGTTAAATGTTTATGTTAAAGTTACCTTGGCTGGCACCGACTCCAAAAGTAACAATAATTGTACCTATATTTTTTCTTAATAAAGTTATTGTCTGTATAAGTCTAACGCTTATTTTTTACTTTTTAGTGCAATTTTATCAGTCAAATTTTTGGAGTCGGTTTTTTTTTTGTTAAAATTTTTGTTTATTTTTCGATTTTTAGTGATTCGTTTCGATCTATTTATCAAAAGCGAATATGGGTAGACCTACTAAACACGCTGCTCGTATGAGACAGCGCTGTTTAAATGAGACAAGCGAAGAAAACGAGAAACGCCTATCTCAAAGTAGGAAATCAAAAACTGAGTTTCGGTGCCTGTCTTCTTTTGCTTCGTCATAGTCGCTTAACTATCTTAATCGAGATATTTTATCGCCACCCGTGAAATACTTATCATTGAGGAGTTCCGATGGCAATCTATGGTTTATTTCATCAGTTACACTTCATCAAATGATACTTTCTGAATGCAAATGCTTGACTTATTTCTGAAAATACCAAAATCGCGATAGGTATGCCTACAATATTCGAGGAGTTCCCTCAATTCCTCGAGGATCCCATCATCAGAACTGGACCAAATTAAAATGGGACCACACGGGAAGCACAGCACATCAGCTTTCAAATAAAGACAGAATCATCAAAATCGGTTCACTCAGTCGAAAGTTCTGAGGTAACAAACATAAAAAAAAAAAAAAAAAAAAATACAGTCGAATTGATAACCTCCTCCTTTTTTTAAAGTCGGTTAAAAAATCAAACAACTTGAGTTCTTTCATCTCAAATTATGATACAATATCAATACAGCAGGACTCTTTACCGCAACATTTAAAAAAAATGTCCTACACTGATGTTTTCGTCTAATAAACTTAACTCTTGAATCACTTTATCATAAATTTTACTAGTCTGCCTCCTTTTTCTAATATTGCGTACCATATCTGCATTTCTTCTAAAAGCACTTAAAACTGATAGTAAATTTTGAATATTTCGTCGAAAGCGATTATTAAATGAATGATGCCACCCCTCAACATAATTGTTAGCCTTTGGCCAAAGACACACCACTTTTTTGAAAAGTTTGGTTTCATTCAATACCTTTTAAAATATTTCAAAAAAGATTGCACTTCATTGCGTTTAGCATATTGTTGCACAATATACTCGTAGTTTTGTCTGTGCTTGATAAACTGTTTTTACAGTCTGAACAATATTTAAAAATTACAGTTTTGGCTTTTTTAAAAAGTAACCACTGATGTATTGCAGTGGGGCTATTCTTCTTGGATCTGATTTTTTTATCTTCAATTGGTGTGAAGTTTAAACATAAAACAGGAGCAAAATCAAATGTGCTGGTCGATGGGACTTCGGGGTTCTCGCTGACGACAAGGGTATACATTGCCTTACAAACATCATCCTCACATTTTTTACCGCGGGAGTGGACACTGGTTAAATTATTTACCAATGATGTGGTGGCAGCTGACTCAAATTGGTCACAAGTTGGAACCGCCTGCTTTTTGTTAGCGTAGTTTATTTTCTTCATAAAAAGATTATGACGCATATCAGTGACAATGACATTAAGATAACATTTAATGGCCATTGCATTTCTTTTTTGCATAGTAAACAAACCTATTTTCTTACTCTATACAACCGCCTTGTAGCACTTGTAGTAATCATTGGATCATCAAAGGAATCCTCCTTTGAGAAACAGAATTAAAAATACACTTGTACAATTAAGTTTAAAATGTAAGCTTGTAGACTTGTGAACTTGTACCTTTCGAGAAACAGGCCCCAGGTCTTGAAAATCGTACAAAAATCTGTAAACTTCTCGGCCAACAACGTTTTCCGATAGAATAGAAATTCTGCTATCAGAATAAAATTATAGCCATCATAAACAAACTTATAAAAAAAACCAAGTCTCGCAACTCAGTTCTTCTACCGTAAAAAGTTGTGAGATCCATGTAATACCAAGTCGGTTAATTTATTCAGTCCCTACGTAACGTAAGGGACCTTCTGTCTTAAGTTATTACGTAATTAGCTAACCTAACAACATCATATAGTGACCATATAGGTAAATATTAAAAATCTTTTATGTTTTAAATAAATAGATTGACTTGGCCATCGCATGATAATACAATGTATCTCACAAGTAATACATATTATATTATATTAAATTAGATTGTTTAGTGCGATTGCCAAGTCAATCTATTAAAACATAAAAGATTTTTAATATTTGTTAGCGACGCGTCGTATTTAACGTATAAAATATGTTAGATTCACGGTAAAATAGTATTTATGAGTTAATTGTTACGTAATAGTACCAAGGAATAAGTTTAAATTGTAAATAAGAACGAAACATTCCATGGATGTTTCTAGAAAGTTATATAATTGTATAGAAAAAATCTTAATAAGGTCAACCGATCATAGAAAAGTACAAACACGGCATCGAACTTCCGAGAAACGCGTAGACTCTCAGAGTGAAAGAGACGGCAATTGGTTAGAGAGAGAGAGGTACATTTTCGCGGGCCTATAAGGCTGGCCGCATATGTTCGGAATCCGTATTCGATTTCCGAATTCGTTTTCCGCGTTCGTAGACCTGAATGCATCAAATTGATAGAAAATACATTGACTGCCGCACACATTCGTTTTTTTTCCGTACGGAATATATTCCGTACGTACGTTTCGAGTGCCAGCCCGTGCGTTCGGAAACACCATTAGGAAAAAACCTAACGACGTCATGCGGAACGCAGCACTTCCATACATTTGCTATGAACCGCCGCACACGTGCGGAAATTTCCATTCAGAACCGCGCCACGCGCTGTGCGTATTGGATGTGTTGTGTGTTTTTCATGTCTCATCACACGAGTGCATCAGACAATGTGTAAAACAGAAGCATTAATATTGGCTGTTGAAAAACATCCTTGCTTGTGAAATATTCACGACTATTTCCTCAAGGTTATGGCCAATTTTTCTTCCGTATCCAAAGATAATCTCATGCAGATATTTTGTTTTTTTAATTTATCACGTATGCCATTATGAAGTTGATCAAAAGATTTTATGGACATTCTGTAGTAATCAAAGAATTTATCTGGATGTGCTCGCAACTTTGCTCTCTTTAGATAAAATGGACTCTCGTTGATTCTCCGAGTGTTTAACGTTAATTAAAAAAAACCTAAATTTTAAATGTTACTAACAGTAGATTTAAGAATATTGTTACTAACACTTGGATCCTAGTTATCTTAAATAAATTTTATTAATAATATAGGCCTTTGCCCAGCAGTGGACGTCTTTTGGCTGAGATGATTATGATGATGATACTCTTTATTTATTTTCCTTCTTAAAACTAGATTTTTACAAAATTTTAATATAAAAACAATAAAACATTATAAAAACCTAATCCTAGAGTACCGCCAGCAGCGGGGCAGGGCCCAAGCTACCGATGGTCAGGGCTGCAGAGTGAGGAACCTCCTGACAATTCGTGCCGTGTCAAAGAGTACTGCCTTTGGCATCATTATTATTATTATTATATTAACGGATGAAACCAAAATACCGACGTTTCTTTTTCTTCTTTGATAATGATAACAGAAATGCAATCGCAATTAAATCGTCGTTTTCCATCGTCGTGCGTTCACAAAGCCACCACTGAACGTACTGGCAGTATAATATTCCTAATGAAAAAACTTGAACGTCTGCGCTAGGCCCACGGAATTCCGAACGCGGAAAACGAATTCGGAAATCGAATACGGATTCCGAACATATGCGGCCAGCCTAAATACGCGGGACTTTTCTGTGGTCTGCATCTGCAGTCAGTCTGATTTTAATGCTCGCAGCGATCGGTAGAATCCACGCCGATAAAAGTGATAGTCTAGTTTCATACGCGATATTGGAATCGGTAGAATCCACGCCGATAAGTATTATACTGGAATCGCTCGATATAAATAAAACCAAATACTTTTATTGAATAGTTTTATTTAAAATACAGTGCAGTTTCTGCGCCTAGTTACTAGCAGTTTTTGGATCCGTCTGGCATCTCGGCATCCTGGTCCCAGCCAGCTCGAACTTAAGACAAGTCTACCCCTACATAGAGTCCACTACTGACGGACGGTCACCGTTTAGTCTGGCTCCTGCTTTGCTTTGACAGAACGCGTCATACCACTACCGCCGCCGTTATATTATAATACGTCGCCGCCCGCCACAATATTGATATGGTCACTTTGTGATGTTGTTAGGTTAGCTAAATGCGTAATAACTTAAGATTTGGTATTACAAAACATCACAGAAGAGAGATTGCGAAATGTCGTATAGGTACTCTTATCAAGAGTAGGTATTTTAATATTACTATGTTAATGTGTCTGGGCAAGAGTCACTGCAACTACCTATGCAGCGGCTCGTAGAAATAACGAGATGCGTTTTGCGGTTCCGCAAGGTACCCTATTGTTTTGTAGCTGAAGAACTAAAGATTTCCGTAGGAAGTATCCATAGTATAATACACTAGCGACCCGCCCCGTCTTCGCACGGGTGGAATGCTGATACACGCAACCGCTATGCCCCTGCATTTTAAATCTGTAACATCTTCGAAAATTTTCATTTAAATTACATGCTGTAAAGGGCCATATTGATCTATATTAAATGCACAATGTCTTTAAGGTGCTTAATTGGATAAGGATTAATGCCATTATTTCTCGTAAATAGTTAAGGATAAAAAATTATTATTGTGGGTTATCCCTAAGAGATAGACATATACCATCGCGGACCTTTTTGTAGATCCTTTTAAGGTATACAATACTGTAGTACATTATTTTGATCTATCTTGTAGGGTTCAGCCAGCGTTTGCAATGCAAGCACAAATATGTGAAACCTCTAAAATTATCAGTGTTCTCTACTATATTATGCATGTATTTATACATATAAACCAACCTTTTGAATCACTCTATCTAATAAAGAAAACCGCATCAAAATCCGTTGCGTAGTTTTAATACATACATACATACATACATACCTACATAGGGACAGCGGGAAGCGAGTTTGTTTTATACTATGTAGTGATGAACATTTGGACATGAAAAAAGTTGTGTTGTTTCACTAAGATGCGATGACTGCTATCCAAAATGCTGGATTTGAATTGATGGAACATCCTCCGTACTCGCCTGACCTTGCGCCTAGTGATTTCTACCTGCTCCCGCGGTTAAAATAACAACTAAGAGGTCAGAAATTTGGCAATGTTGAGAGGAGTTGATTGCCGCCGTACATGATTTTTTTAAGCGATCAAGATGAACATTTTTTCAAGAAGGGAATCTTAGGTTTCACTTCTCTGACCTCTCTGCATTTGTGTACAGTGGAATGTTTGCCAGAAAATCCAAAACCATAACCATGTTGACTTTTGGTAAATTATTAGACTATCCACGCACAAATCCACTCTCCATCGTTTAAATTTTACTTTTATCACGTTATTACTTATCTAAAAGATGTTTAATATACAAAATATATTAATATTACTTAATACTTTTCACACAGACACACACGCCGCGTTCTACGTACTTACTTTGATTGACCAACAAACGACGAACGAAACACTCAAAACAGCCGCTAAGCGCTTTCCGCCCTACCCGTACCGTTGACCCGGCGAGACTTGTGACGTGACACAGAGCAAATGCTCCGCGCGCATTTCAAAATTCGTTCGGGATTCATTTTGTCAATTTTCAAGTTATTGAAATAATTCTTTCACCATATATATAACAATTTCATTGCCTTTCAATTTATATTAGTATTTTTTATTTTTGTAAAAATGGAAACTTCCTTATTGTTGTTTCATCAAAGTTCACTTGTTTTGTCGAGATCGGTCGCACCGTCTCGAAAGTTTGATTTTAGCTTTTGTTTTGAAAGAATCCCAGCATGAGTCGTGTTTTGTTTTTCATTGACCGTTCTAAAAAAAAATATTTTTCCATGCTGAAAATGTATACACAACTGAACAAAGCTTTAATGAGCAGAAGGTCCTCCAAGCTAATCATTCTTGGTGTCATTATTAACCGCTATATAAAATGCCCTAAGAGCAAAACGTCCACAATAGAAATAGTTTGCTAGTTTTCGAAGCAAAAAGTTATTGTTGCTTAATGTTCGCAAAGTAAAACCTACTGAGAGCAAAACGTCCTCAATTTGTGTCGTTCTCAAAAAGAACACAGAGGCTGGAGTCAACCATAAGGGCTCGCACCGACTTGTTTCAACGTGAGCCTAATTTAAAAATCAGAAACACAAATGTTGAAAAAATTTACACGAGCAGGGTTTGAACCTGCACCCTTCTGACATACCGGGTCAGGTGCTCTTCCAATTGAGCTATCGTATCATATATCGTATCGTATCGTAAGGTAACGGCACCAATGATGGTCAGCTTAAGGACATGGTTGACTTTTCTTGGTCATATCTTACAAGGTTTTGAATCAATAGGAGATCAGATTTAAATATAAAATGAAAAACCATTCGAGAATCGTTTCATATAATTTTAATTTGTATTCTTTGAACACTTAGTTAATAAAAAAATAAAAACTTAAAAACTTAAAATACACCAATGATGGTCAATCAAAATCCATTGATGGGCACCCAGTAATGGTCATGTTGTGAATACAAACATGAGTTATAAAGAAATGTTCTTACATTATACATCTCGTATGTGCGACATGTGGTAAGAATTATGTAGATATGTATGGATTTTACCTCAGCCTGTGACCCAGAAGTGTGACACAAAAGGCTGATGATGATGCCAAATCTTCAGGCACGCTAGCAGCAACATGTGCCATTAAAACACGATCATTGGTGGAGCAAGCAAAAATCCTGCAAAAGCGAGCTTACATTAGAGCGGATGCCCAGCGCGTTGCACGGATCGGCAAAGAACTACTGACGCATCCTACGGGCAGCCGTAACTACTGGTGTCTAGCCAAAACCGTGCAATCGAACTTCTGCCAACCCTCGCTGCCACCATTGAGATGTCCTGACAGAACTTTAGCTCACAAGCCGCAGGAGAAGGTCGATCTCCTGGCCAAACTCTTTGCGGCTAACTCCCGAATCGATGACTTCAATGCACAGCTACCTACAATTTCTCACTGTGACCACACAATGCCCGATTTTAAAATCAGACAGTGTGATGTCCGTGCGGAGCTGCAGTCAATCGATGTCTGGAAAGGTAATGGCCCTGATGGCATCCCTCCAATAGTCCTAAAAATGTATGCAGTGGAGTTGTTCCCCTGGTTAAAGCGCCTTTACCGTCTCTCGCTCTCATCAGGTGGTGTGCCGGAATCTTGGAGAGAGGCTATCGAGCAACCGGTCCCCAAAAAAGGAAATCGGTCAGATCCATCGAATTACCGCCCCATAGCCGTAACTTCAATTTTGTGCAAAGTAATGGAGCGTATTTTAAATAAACAACTTGTCCCACTACCTAGAAGAACACGCCATAAGTCACGATCGCCAATACGGGTTTCCGCCGAAACGGTCAACGGGTGATCTTCTAGCGTATCTAAGTTGCATATCGAAGTGAATCGAGTGAATCTTGTCATTGAGCTCAATCGGGTATTGGACCTCATATGTAATTGGGGCTCCAATAATCTGGTTAAGTTCAGTGCCAAGAAAACTTAGGTGTGTGCGTTCACGCAAAAAAGTCACCATTCCTTCCCCTTTCAACTCTTCAGGGTTCATCTCTAAGCCTGCAGAGCAGTATCAACATGCTCGGTATGACGATTCGCTGTGATCTAAACCAAAGGGACTACATCGAAGCCGTGATCAAAACAGCCTCACGAAAACTCAGTATTCTGAACAGAATGCGGCGATTCTTTACGCCGGACTAGTTGTGTCTTTTGTACAAGACACAGGTACGGTCTTACGTGGAGTATTGCTCGCACATCTGGGACGATTCTGCAAAGTACCTTCTCGATGCCTTGGACAGATTGCAGCGTCGTCGCGCTGAACGCATTATCGGCAATGCAGAAGTCGCAAATACTCTCGAATCTCTGCAATTGCGTAGAGATGTTGCGTAACTCAGCGTGTTTTACCGCTTATACCATGGCGAGTGCTCTGAAGAGCTCTTTGACCTCATCCCACCTTCTCCCTTTCTTCATAGGAGTACGCGTGCTGCTCTTCGGAGTCACCGCTTCACTGTCTCAAATACCCTATCGCGTACAAAGAAATTTGGTGACTCGTTACTTTGTCGCACCTCCAAAAGATGGAATAGTCTACCAGCACACGCTTTCCCTCCTTCCTATGATATGGGGTCCTTCAAAAGATGCGTGAAGAAGCACCTTGTGGGCCGGCAGAGTGAGGTTAACTGATGCTACGTTTGTTTCCACGCTGCACCGGTTATCTTCGCGTCTGGACTCCATTTCCACTTAACATCAAGTGGGAATGACTCCACATTTGCCAAGCTATTTATAAAATAAAATAAAATATGTCTTCTTCGACCTTGGATAGAACGGTGCTGGGTCCCATAGGGCAATCATTTTATTGTTGAGAGTCATACGGGGAACACCTTACTGCTTTGCAGCTGCAGATACTTTTTCACATCTTTGTACTGCTGATATAGCCTTCTGCATTTAGGCGCTCGAATATCTCTTTGTAGGTACCATCTAAAAAAATAATGAAAACAGGATCAAGGAGATTAGAAGAACGGCTAAAGTCATAAGTTTAACTCGAAGAATGAGTAAACTCTTTGAGACATGTTTAATGACAGAAATTTTGCCCCCGCCGCTGGGAATCAAACCCGAGACCCCTGGATTTGAGACAAGCAGTTATAGCACTAGACCACAGGCAGTTAAAAATCATTATCATTAGTCGATAACAGTTCTGAGAAAGTTTCATAGAAAACTCGAACAATATATTAAGATAAGTATTAAAACCAGTAATGGTCATCCAATAATGGGCGTTAGAATAACGTTTAAATATGAAAGCCAGTGATGATCATCCAATAATGGGCATTCGGCCTATGTTTGAATATTAAAGCCAGTGATGGTCATCCAGTCATGGGCATTTTGACCATTATTGGATAATAGACGTTTTTCTGAACCAGTCATGGGCACCGGCTCCAAAATCCACACTTAATTAATTTCACATAATCTAATACTCAAAACGCATTCTATGTTTCATTAGGAAACATGGAAATAATCGCAATTCCACATACATGCCATCAAAGCAAAATTGCAAGCCAAATTAAACACTTACCTCCTTAGTGATTTCCTTAAGAAAAACAGATTTTTTACGTTTCTTCACTCGCGACGTTACGTTTTAGTTCGCCATTTTTTTTCTCAATGGCCGACACAGATAATTTCTTGTCAAATGACAGCTGACAGTCTAAGCTATATGATTAAATGTTGCAAGTATTGAAAAACAAAGATTTACTTCAGATAAAAATAATTTAAATTAAAACTGACCATAACCGGTGCCATGACCAACATTGGCGCCACTACGTTAGGTATGTCAGAAGGGTGCAGGTTCAAACCCTGCTCGTGGAAATTTTTTCAACATTTGTGTTTTTGTAATTTGTTCGCAACAAAATTTGCGTTAAAAATTATATAAACATTTATAAATAGCTTGCCTACTTCTTAACTGATCTTTAGTATTTGTAAAAATATTATGATCGGATGTTAATGACGGTAGTTGTTAACATTGAATGGGCGCCTTTGGCTTTCAAAGTAAAAAGTAAATAGTGTTGAATAATTTCAGCGGGCTGGTTAGAACCACGATAGCTCAATTGGAAGAGCACCTGACCCGGTATGTCAGAAGGGTGCAGGTTCAAACCCTGCTCGTGGAAATTTTTTCAACATTTGTGTTTTTTGTAATTTGTTCGCAACAAAATTTGCGTTAAAAATTATATAAACATTTAAAAATCAGAGTCAAAATAATTTATTTATGGTAATTATTTATTTATTCTTAATTTATGTTCCTGTTTAATTAAAATTTACACTTGAGCTAATAGAGTTATAATATGTAAAATTTAAAATCTTTTTTATCATTGTAATTCTTCTTAAAAATTCGTAAGGTGTGATACTCTCTTCTTCTAATTTCTTCTTTTCTTCTGTGTACCGGATGTTGAACCTTTCGCCTCTTGCTACCATGAAACATACTGTTTTTAAATCTTATTTCCTGCCACTTTGCTTCTTTCCTTAGAGCACCGATAAACAACTAATGTTGGTTTCCTATTTAGTTTTGAATTAAAACGTCTATTCCAACTTTCTAGAGGATTATTCGTTCGAAAAATATCGTTATAGCAGCTTATATTCATAGTTGATTTTAGCCATTGATTTTCAAAGTAATTTAAAAATTAAATTAAAATTATGCGATAGACGTTTTGACTAGTAGACTCATTCAAAAGACATTTAGCCTGGAGGACCTTAGGATCACGGATGGAACTAAGTCAATACTCATTTTATTCTTTATTAAAAAGTGTACTCCTAAAATAATGCTTCATTTTAAGTCGGAACCACTAGAAACGCCAGAGAAAAACAAAAATTGGCATTTATATTTACTACCGACTAAGTATACCTACATTTATGTATTGTACCAACTTTAATAAGATTATAATAAGTCACAGTTCTCCTGGGAAGGCTAGAAACTAATTCTATTTCTACGCGGACAAAATCGCGGGCAAAAGCTAGTACTTCATAGGTACTAGATTTTGCGTTTTACCCAAATTATGTGCCACAGTGTATGTGTGTCCGGCCACTTATTCTAGGTATAGATTAAAATAAAAATAAAAATATTAACTTATGTCTCATTTATTTTGAATACACTAGTCCGTTTATAACATCATTACTGAGGTGGTTTGCCTTGTAACTTATAAAAACAACAAATATAGTTCTCCAATAACCTAAAAACAAGAAAAAACAGTCTTAGGTATTAATTATTGATATTTCAAAAACGAAAGCTTGTCTAAGTATTATACACTTTTCCTGTTGTAGATATATGTGTAAATCGAATATATCCTTACCCTTGTGCGTGGTGTATGATGTATTATCAAAACTTCTCTGCTTGGGATCCTTCTTAATAAAACCTTTTTCTTTTTATAATAGTACCATCATTTATTTATTACCTTTCTTCTAAACATTTCTAATAAACAATTCTCCAAGACTATATATAAAACATTATGTAAACAAACCAATTTCAATCAAAAGACAATAGCAACCAACATTTTCCACAAGACGACAACTTCAAACTATTTCAAAATGTTCCATCCATATATTTATTTTAACTCAAATAACTTCCAGCCAGTAAACTACCATAGACATAAAATTCTATAAAACCTATATTCCAACATCCCCTCTGAATTTTATGTTTAATACAACTAAAATAATAACTCTTATAACTCCCATCAACTCCTTTAAAACCCAACTTAACTAACCCACATAATACTAAAAACAACAAACAAACTTTTGAATTAATTAATCTAAATACCTTACATAACTTAAAAATTAAATTTCAAATTAATTCTCAAACAACCTTATATCTTAATAAACCTACATAACTCATCACATCAACGAGTGTCCTTTATGTATCACTCACTATACACTGTTTAAGTCTCAAAAACTTTGTTCTGTCCTGTGGTTTAGTCAAAATATCTGCTAAATTATTTTTAGTTGAACAATAATAAATTTCTAATAAATTTTTATCTATCTTTTCTTTAATGAAATGATATTTAACATCAATATGTTTACTCCTTCTATTCAAAATTCCATTTTTAATCAAAACTATAGCTGATTGGTTATCAACAAACAATTGCGTTTTCGGTAACTTATCTGTCAACTCGTAAATCAGACTCTGAATGTATAATAGGTCTTTAATGCATTCGGCTGCAGAAATATATTCAGCCTCAGTACTGGAAAGAGCAGTAACTGACTGTTTGCGTGGACACCAATGTATTGGACCACCACCATAAAATATTACAAAGCCAGTCGTACTTTTCCTAGTATCAGGATCACCTGCAAAGTCTGCATCACAATACGCTTTTAAAATTAAGTCGTTACCACGAACATATTGTATACCACTGCTAACTGTATAAAAAAAAAAAAAAAAAAAAAAGATTAAAAAGATCTAAAAAAATAAAAAAAAAAATAAAAAAAAAAAAATAAATAATAAAAATAAATAAATTTATTTATCTAAAAAGATTCTTTATATTTGCAAAATCATTCAAGTTAGGATGCTCTTGATGCCTACTACAATAACCAACATTAAAAAGCTAAATCTAATCTAGTTTTATTAACCAAATACAACAATGAGCCAATCAATTGTCTATATCGATGCACATCATCAACTCCTACTTTCCCCTCTTGATGTGTATCGACTAAAATATCTGGATGACCACTATCTTTTAAGTTTTCATATTTAAACTTTTCCAAAATTTGATTTATATAACTTTCCTGATAAATTTTTATAAAATTTTAACCTACTTTAACATCAAACCCTATAAACTTTTCAGTTTTATCAAATTTCCGCATTTCAAATTCTCTTTCTAATTTATTTATAATTTAATTCAAATCTATCTCATTTTTCCCAATTAAAATACCATCATCTACATAAATAGCCAAGTATATTTCTTTGTCTTTATTAACAAACACACATGGATCTGATTTTAATTGTAAAAACCCCATTTTCTTTAAAAACTCTGTTAACCTCTTGTTCCACATAAGCGGTGCTTGTTTCAATCCATACAAGCTCTTTTTTAATTTACAAACTTTATTCTCTTTGTCTTTTATATCATACCCTAAAGGTATTTCCATAAAAATTTCCTCATTTAATTCTCCATATAAAAATGCTGTCTTTACATCAAATTGTTTAATTTTAAAACCTTTTTGAGCTGCAATCGCCAACAACAATCTAACACTAGTAGTGTTTACCACTGGACTATATGTCTCCTTATAATCAATGTTATATTTTTGTAGAAAACCTCTCGCCACTAATCTAGCCTTATATCTTCCACCAGGCTTTATAGTGAATATCCATTTACTTGAAATTGTTTTCCTATTTCTTGCTTCACACTTATTAACAATTTCCCAAGTTTTGTTTCTCTCTAAGGAATCTTTTTCCTCATTCATTGCTCTTTTCCATAAATTTTTATCAAAACTATTAAAAACATCTGTATAAGTTAAAAACGAACTCTCTAAATCATAATCTTTCAGCCTAGATGGCAATTTCCTTTCTCTATTCGGTAAAATCCTCGATCCATCATTAATAACTGGATCAATTTCATCAACAAATTCATCATTATCTTCAACTACTGTATTTTCTCTAACTTCCCCTCTCAAAGTATTATTATTCTCTTCAATATTATCATCAAAATTCTCATTATTTTCATCACCAACTCCAATATCCTCAATACAATCTTCAAAATTTTCAGTGTCTTCAGCACCAACTCCAACTCCTTCAATGCTGTCTTCAAAAATCTCAGCATTTTCAACACCATTTTCATAAATATCTCCATCAACAACAGCTCCATCACCAGCTTCACCACCAAAAACATCATCATTAACTATATCATTATTTATTTCACCACTAATATCAACACTAACCTCTTTAAATAAATTATTTAAATCACACCGTCTTACACTCCTATTACACAACTTTAAAAAATCACTAACATCACTCTTATTATTATTAAACACCACATCTCTTGAATAAACAATCCTTAAACACAAAGGATCCCAAATCTTATAACCGTTATTAGTAAACCCTACTAAAAGCCCTTTGCTACTCCTGGAGTCAAGTTTATGTAACTGATAATTATTTTTATAATATGTTAAAAAACCAAAAATGTTTAAATGTTTTAAATTAGGTATTCTATTAAACCACATTTTAGCTGGTGTTTTAACATTAATTGTATTTGCACTCCTGTTTAATAAATAAGCAGAAGTTAAAATAGCTTCACCCCATAATTCATGTGGTAGCTGCATATCAAAAAGCAATGCTCTTGTTCGTTCCATTATTGACCTGTTTAGTCGTTCAGCTTTACCATTCAATTGTGGAGTATAGGGAATAGTATAATCAATATTAATACCTTTTTTATTACAATACGTTTTAAATTGTCTGCTAGTGTATTCACCCCCATTATCACATCTGAATGTTTTAACTTTTGTGTTAAAATGATTTTCCGCCAAATTAATATAATTTATTATTTTAGAAAACGCTTCGTTTTTATTTTTAATTAGATATACTTTAACAAAATGTGTATAATCATCCAAAAAGGTTATAAAATATTTGTAACCATCCCATGTTTCCATTTCTATAGGACCACAAATATCACTATGAATAATTTCTAAAGGCTTAGAAGCCCTGTGTCTATTTGATTTAAAAGGTTTTCTACACAATTTCGATTGTGTGCAGACTTCACAGATATCTATTTCCTTAACCAGGTTTCTGTCTATACCTCGAACAAGATCTTTCGTCTTGTTAATAGGTACATGACCTAATGCACGATGCCAAAAATTTGTGTCTAAGCGTATTGTATTAACTGACCTTGAAACAACGACTGGCTTTGTCGTATCCAATGAAAAATTTAAATAATAGAGACCATCTTCCTTGCGGTCACCAACCTCAACGCATTCAGAATTCTGATTTACGATTTGACAGTTCATTCTGAAAAAATTTAAGAAATAATTATCATCGGCTAATCTAGACACTGAAATTAAATTCTTTTTAAGTTGGGGAACACATAAAACATTTTTAAAAATAATATTATTAGTATAAATATTTCCCATTATGTTGACTGAATGTTTGTTACCATCCGCAGTCATGATCTTATAATTAATATTTTTCTTGTCTTTAAGATAGCTCTCAGATGTAACAATATGACTGCTAGTACCTGAATCTATGATGAACTCAACTTCGGATTCTGATTTGTATAAGTTACTTACTTTTTCTTTAAGGCAGAACTTTGTAAAATGCGTGTTTTTCTTGCAGTTCATACAGTTTATTTTATGATAAAAGTCTGTATGTCTATGTCCAACCTTCAAGCATTTGTAACATTGAGGTATGTTATTAAATGTCTTATTGTCTTGCTTGAATGTTTGATTATTAGGTGTTCTGCAGTTTCTCGCAATATGCCCCTTCTTGCCACATTTGAAACAGCTTTTTACATAAAAGGTGTTTTCCGGTTGTCTCTCTGGCTCAACAGATGTTGTTGGTCTTGAATCCATTGGTGTTTCAGATCCTTCTTGCCTCATCTTGAGTTCAAGATTAATTCTTGAAATTAAATTAATCAGTCTTGTCGGCTAATGATGTTGACTCCCATGCAGTCCTAAAATACATGAGTCATGAGTCTATCTGGTAGACTTGAAAGAATTTTAACCATTATTTGTTTGTCATCCAAATCATATCCAAGCCCTTTTATTCTCGTAGCTTTGTTTTCTACTTCAGCTATATCTAACATAATGTCATTTTGTATAAATTTAAATTTATAATATTCTTCTAAAAGTTGTAAAATTTGAGTCTCCTTATGGCCAAGAAATAATGTATCAAATTTTTCTATAATTTTCTTTGTTGTTTCGCAATTTATAGCGTAAACAATATATTTGTCACATAAAGAACTGATTATTAAATATTTTGCTTTTGCATCTTTTTTAAAGAAATCTTTCTTTTTATCTGTATCTTCCTCCAGAACATAATCAAGTTCTTTCGCTGCCAATAATAATTTTAATTTTTGTTTCCACAATAAATATTCTGAGTCATTTGTCAGTTTTGACAATTTATTGTCTTCAGTCATTTTTAAAAATTTTCAAAATAAAATAGTTTTCTTCTCAACTCATACTCCACAGCAATTTTTCTTTTGTCTCTCCTCACACCATCACACAAGGTAGAGGCCCATAACCTGTTGTAGATATATGTGTAAATCGAATATATCCTTACCCTTGTGCGTGGTGTATGATGTGTTATCAAAACTTCTCTGCTTGGGATCCTTCTTAATAAAACCTTTTTCTTTTTACAATAGTACCATCATTTATTTATTACCTTTCTTCTAAACATTTCTAATAAACAATTCTCCAAGACTATATATAAAACATTATGTAAACAAACCAATTTCAATCAAAAGACAATAGCAACCAACATTTTCCACAAGACGACAACTTCAAACTATTTCAAAATGTTCCATCCATATATTTATTTTAACTCAAATAACTCCCAGCCAGTAAACTACCATAGACATAAAATTCTATAAAACCTATATTCCAACATTTCCAAGCTTATACCCTCCGTTAAATATCGATTCACGATACCACCTATCTTAGCATCCAACTCGGCTGATTTCGCATTTCTCTTACGAAAATCATCAGAATTAATTACCATCTAATATATAGGTATTGAAGTCGTGAGCAGTCGCTTCGTGTTTTAATACAGATATTCAATAATTTAATGAATGTTTTCCTTTATTTTTTTATTTTTTTTACTGTGCCACCTTTTCACAATATTTGTCGACCGGTGTCTTTGGTTGTAACAGGATAACATGTCAGCACACATAATATTGGTTGTTAGGTCATTATTAAATTTGGCAATTTCCTTCAGAGGCGGAGCTTTTGCTAATACAATCCACCACCCTTCTAGAATTTTGGACGAAGGTAAATAAGCTAAACAGGTGCTCTATCTGACATACACACTACCTTCTCGGGTGTCAGTAGAAAAATATGAAATATTTCATATTTTTCTACTTGCTTCCAAACTGCTTGTTTGAAATGAAAATTGCATCTTTTAATTTTTGCCGATTCATAAATTTCGTGCAAAGCGTTAGTAACTGCTATTTCGAAATCTGTTTTTATTAATTTAGGATCAAAAAGTGGTACGTGTTTTTATCAAATTAAATAAATTTGTATACGTTTCTTGACTTTTATTCGGTAAAAACGCGTAGCTGAAGGGGCTGGCTTTTGTGCAATGTGCACTAACCCACTCCCACTCTAGAATCTTTGTCTTAATCAAATCAAAGACAATTTTATACATAAGCGTTTGTGTTTTTGTGAGACATGAAAACAAATGCCAGCGGTATGACATTCATTGTTTCAGTAGAACTACCCAAGTCTCCATGTATGCTAAATAATTGAGAAAATGGAGTAGGGCTGGCTTTAAACGTACCATCCATGAAGTAAACTTTTATGTTTTTCATAAGAGCCCGTGCATGATTGCTACTATAAATAATTATTCTAATGTCACCATCAAAATAATCCACTAGTAATATATCAAAAGAACAACGTTGGAACTTCCACCTCGGAAAGGGACGTTGGACGTATTTTCTCTACTCCAGTATTTCGTTGAATCTTACGATAAATTGTATATTTCTTTTGCGAAAATGATGGGATTGGGTTCGAGGAGGCAAATCTAGGCCCTTATTTTTTATTGCCACCAAACATTTGCGATATACTCTGGGTGCAGGTTGTCTTCCTTCTGCAGCCTTCGTTATGCTTTCATTGATTATAACATTAATTTCATTTTGGGATTGATCCGAACTGCAAGTGTGATCACTTGTTTCATCGATTTTGTCCTCATCCTAAAACACAGTTATCATTCCATTATTATTATATTTCTGCAGTAAACTAAGCATCTACCATTAATGAAAATAGAAACATATGAAACACTTACTTTTGTTAATGTAACATAGCCTTTACAACGTATATTTTTGGTCTTATAGTGTTTGCAACGCCAGTAGCTGCTTTTTGAGGTGTATACTGAATTTCTATAAAACTGGTATCCAGAAAAGAGTAAAACTCTTTCTCTTCCTCGTTTAATTATTATAAAATAACTTTTATCGTCCATGTTATAATGTAAATACAATTTCAATAGAATAGTTGAATATCGACTTGAAAATACAAGGAAAACAATTATACACTTACTTATCAAATAGACGTTGTCATTAATTATTGACACAAAGAAAAAGAAAATGAACACCATCTGAAATAAAATAAAACCTCTATATATAGTTTACTAGCGACCCGCCCCGGCTTCGCAGGGGTGCAATGCTGATACTAAATATACTACAGAATGTCTTTATATACAACGTTCACAACTTTTGTCACTGTCATGTCATTAGACATTACAAACATGTTTTCTTTAGAGGTTACTCTTGAAAGAGCGATATATAATTGGCCATGTGAAAAACACTCAACGCTCAAATCTAAGCCTGCAACGTTGAAAGTTTGACCCTGCTATTTATTAATGGTCATTGCAAAAGATATCTTTGTATTTCACCAGCAAACGCGTGCCATTGCAAAGTATAGGTGGATTCAGGTTTCTTAATAAAATAACAGGACAACCTACTTTTAACACCATTGTAGGAAGCCGATGGTAGGTAGAATGCCACACTGAGGAAGGCAAAGGGAAGATCTTCCTCCGAGCTGGGTGGTATAGCTCGGGGACCGAGGTCCAAACGGATGTTAGTTGCGAGGTGCTATATATAGCAAAGGAGATAGGAAACTTGGCAACCGCGATGCAGGCTTCCCATACTATTTGATCGTCGTAGTATGGCGACGTCGTTGGTATGCGCAGAGTGACACTCTCGTTCACTCTCGTTTGGGGTGCCATCCCTTGACACGGTTGAAAAGGTGTTTGCTTCGTGTCGAATAATGTGCGGCGTATGCGGTAGGTGGAGCCGTCACATCATGGCGCCACACCATTTCATGAGGAGGGAGTCCAGACGGGTTCAAAGAATTAAGAAATTCTGTAGGAAAATGAACAGCTTCTTCCAAATCGAGAACAGTATCGACCGAGTAGTATATTTGCGTCGGCGCATCAATCTTTGAAAGAATCAAGTTATTTACCTTATCTACTTGTTCGTTAGTTGGTGACAGAATCGCTCTTTCTTTAAACCAAGATATAGTCTTACAACTTACCTATGTATGTCGGGATAGACATTGTTGACCAACTCTTGGATGTTGTCTGTCAAAACACAAAGGTTTTCCTAGGTTAATCATTCCATCATTTTGTGTTAACTCTCCATTGCCAACTTTTAGCAGCATCTCTGAAAAAGCCTGTTCTCATATGAAGACAACGAAACCCTCATGTTAGTTTTAAGCTCTAATTTATTGACATGTGGCCAAAGGTTGGATCTTTTTAGGGAAGCATTTATTTCGTCAGCACGTGTTCCTCGAGTCACAACTGGTAGGATTTCACGAAAGTCTCCTGAGAACAGAACTGTACATCCACCCATAGGTGAATTTTTGCTGCTCAAATCGCGCATTGTCCTATCCAGTGCTTCCACAGACGTGTTGTTTGACATGGTGGCTTCGTCCCAGACTATTAAGTAAGTATACCAAATAGACCGATAGCGCTAGGCTATTTTGAGGTCATAAGTTTAAAAAATTCTAAAGTTATTTTTTTTTTGCTTGTGGATACAGTCTTACCTATAAAGCTTATTATTGCATTTTGTGTCACATCTGTCACTTGCTTTTTCAGCAATTCGATGATTTGTGGTTGATTTTTTTTATTCAAATCTAAAGTGGCAAAATTAAATTTAAAGTTTAAAATAATGATGGTATCATATCTAGGATAGCCTGTGGAGTGTGCAAACATAGTTTGTGTCATCTTCGTCCAGTGCAAACTGTCTTAGGGTCAGTATGTAAAAACAGTGCAAACAAAAAATTACAATTGATTAAATATCTACTTCCTATCTCAGATCACTTACATAAGCCCATTAAATATTTTTGTGCCAAATTAGGCCACGCAATTTTAAGTTTTTTTATTATTTTGTTCTTTCAAGCTACAAACGCTTTAAAAAAATATTACAATGATTAGAGTTCACATATTCAATATCCTAAACGCATGAAAAATCGACTTTATAAATTTGTGCCGTATTCATGCACGATATTTAAATGAATAAAACACAAAAACAATAGTTGCGGTAGAAGCGGCCGAACGCGGGCAGGCGACCGACAGCGGACGGGAGGCATACGCACGCACACACGTTCGTTCGATACGATTTCTTCAATGCAAAGTGTTCATAAATAAATTACATGCCTATCATATGAGTATTAATTGACTCTTATCTCCGCTAAGTAATAAACAAATGTGTACCTACCTTTGAAGGTAACTACCTATAGAGATAACAATAATGCAAAACGTGCGAATTTTGTACGATGGACGAAGAGCTCGATAGCGCAGTTGCAACTTTCGCAAAGGCCGGTCATCGGATGGGTGACCAAAAAAATTTCATCTCGAACTCCTTCGTGCTTCGGAATATCGGCATACCTACCTACCGCTTTTTCGTTATACCTCTTCTTGCGGCATACCTCGCGCGCGCCCTGCTTCGAGTTGGTAGTGTACAGACAACAAAACAAAATTAATACAAAGTAAAAAAAAATTGTTGACATTTTTATGTGTGGTGATGGTGACCACTTGACCAGTATGACGGAGTAGTTTCTGATGGTGGAACTCCTCAGATTACATGTATCTGTTGTACCTATGGGTACAATCGAGTTAGTTCGCGATAGTACATAATAATATGTATAACACAAATTACTTTAAACAGTACTCAGCAAGTACAAGCAAGCCCCACGCCCCACCCAGATCAAAGTTCCATCCGTGCGGAGACGGAGAAAGAATATTATTAGCTCCGCCCCTCTCCTCCGGTGGGTGTCGTAAGAGGCGACTAACGGATTTTCGAGCTTCCAAATGCTCCACTGTGTTAGGGCTGGCCCGTCTGGTTAGTGACTACTGTATTACCACAGATTACTTAATAGTTACGTACGCATGGTGTAAAACCCGTCAAGTGACCGCTTGTCGGTCGCGTTTCGGAATCAGCCAGCGTAGCAGAATCAGAGCTCGAGTGGATGGTGCTACGATGCATTTCGTCTGTGGAGGCTTCCGTCGAACCAGTGCCAAGAGGACCTTGTTAACCCGCCGACCAGGGAGACCCGTAGAAACGGCTGTCCCGCTAACCGCCCGTGGCACAGTACAGAAAGCGAGCTTAACCAGCTCGTGAGGCTGCCCATCTGTAGGCAGATCCCTGTGAAACAGGCCGCTGCACTTTGACTATTTGCATCGCGGTAGCATTTCCTCGATTCACGTCTCCGTCCTTCTCTCCACCATGACAGTGCCTAACATTAAAACTGGTTCTACAGCGGTGCACCTCCCCCCCCCACCACCATACCGTTTGAGGACGAGTTCACTAACATCCGCGGACTCCATGCAAACCTCAATGCCGTCCACCACCATCTTGAGACGGCACGGCCAGCAATGTTGTTTTTGATGGAGACGCAAATAATCTGTCCGGCCGACACCAGCTACCTGCACTATCCGGGCTTTGTGCTTGAAGAATCCTTCAAAGCCAAAACCGGAGTTTGCTTGCTCGTTCGGAAAGATGTTTGCTGTCACCGTCTGGGCTGTCTGCTGGAGGACATTTCCTTTTCCCTTTTTGTGGTACACGTCAAGTTGGGCTCTCATAGCTGTGTCTACGCCTGCGTCTACCGATCCCATAAAGGCGACATGGAGACAACTCGACTTATGGAACATCTTAGTCGGGTACTAGATGATGCGCAGGAGCGGTTTCCATCAGCGGTTTTCGGATGTCACATTGAGACACGTTGAATATTGTGGCCGCGCGGTTTATTGTTGTCAATATTATTTGATAAAACCTCTATCGAGAGAGAATTTTGTAAAGTTTGCCTTAATTTTGTAATGTCCTAACGAGGGCAAATCCGGCTGCGTGGCTAAATCGAACCCCAGCTTGGAAACAAACGCGAGTTTTGTGTCCGCGTTATAACCTCTCACGGGAGAGTGATTCGTATTGGTGTGTGGTGACATCGTGCTTGCGCGTGAAGCGGCACGATCCGGGCAATACATACTACAGCAGCGCCTCAGCAGCGCCAGCAGGCGTGACAAGTGGAGAGGAGGCTCCGATCGAGCCCCGTGATCGCCGGATATCTAGGGAACCCGTCTTTTCCTGGCCTTCCTCACCACCGCCCTCTTTTGTTCCTTTTGATAGGGTACAGGTTCTACTGGGATAGCCCAGGTGAGTTTTTTAAGGTTTTTAATGTTTAATTTTGGCTGGCTTGGCCCGCTAGGAACCGAACTTGAAAAAGTTTAGATCGGTGAATCGCCTAACTAGACGGAGATACCACATTACCAGTTTGGTTGTCCACTCTATAAGCCCGGTGGATACGGCTCCAAACTGTTGGCTTATCTCTAACAAGCGGAATTGGTGTTTTTGAGGGACTTCAATGTTCACCACGAGTTGTGGGTAAGTTCCTCCAAAACTGACTATGCTGGTAGAACTGCCCACACACTCGCTCTCGCACACAACCTGATTCAACTGGTGAACCAGCCCACCAGGATCTCAGATATAGTCGGTCACGCGCCCTTTTTGTTGGACCTTCTGCTGACGAGTCGCCCAGCTGGTTATCGAGTGGAGGTTCGAGCTCCTTTAGGATCTTCGGATCACTGCTTGGTATTCAGTAAAGTGCGTCTGGCCCCACTAACGCCTTCAGCGGTATCGAAACGCCAGATTTGGCACTACTCGTCGGCAGATTGGGTTGGGATGGTATACGGGACTATTTCGCATCCGTTCCTTGGGAGCAGCGCTGCTTCAGTGCAATCCTGACAGCTGCAATCGCTGATAATATAGTGTTAGGGATGGAATACTATATTCCGCACTCCTATCTTATCAGCAAAGGCAGGCGGAACCGATGGTTCAACCGAATATAATATAATATGATTATCCGCGAATAATGCCACCAAGTCTTGCAAAAGAGCCGAGAACTTCTGACGCATCCTACGGGCAGCCGTAGCTACAGTTACTGGCGTCTGGCCAAAGCCGTGCAATCGAACTTCTACCAACCCTCGCTGCCACCACTGAGATGTCCAGAGGGTACTTTAGCTCACAACTCGCAGCAGAAGGTCAATCTTCTGGCCAAACTCTTTGCGGCTAACTCCCGAGTCGAAGACTGCAATGCACAGCCACCTACAATTTCTCACTGTGGCCACGCTATGCCCGATTTTAAAATCAGGCAGTATGATGCTCGTGCGGAGCTGCAGTCAATCGATGTCCGGAAAGCTAATGGCCCTGATGGCATCCCTCCCTCCAATAGTCCTAAAAATGTGTGCAGCGGAGTTGTCCCCCCTGTTAACGCACCTTTACCGTCTACCGCTCCCTTCAGGTTGTGTGCCGGAATCTTGGAGAGAAGCTAATGTGCAACCGGTCCTCAAAAAAGGAGATCGGTCAGATCCATCGAATTACCGCCCTATAGCCGTAACTTCAGTTTTATGCATAGTAATGGAGCGCATTTTAAATAAACAACTTGTCCACTACCTAGAAGAACACTCCATAATTCACGATCGCCAATACGGGTTTCCGCCGAAACGGTTAACGTTAATCTTCTAGCGTACGTTGCACATCTATGGGGTGAGGCTATTGACAAGCGTGGTGAGTCGGTGGCTGTTAGCCTTGACATAGCCAAGGCTTTTGATCGGGTCTGGCACAAAGCTCTCCTCTCCAAGCTCCCGGCATATGTTCAGCCTGCTCAGTTCTGCAACTAGGTCGCTGGCTTCCTGCATGGGCGCAGAATCCGTATTCTGTCTGATGGATGCGCTTCGCGGCTCATGTCAGTGAACGCTGGGGTCCCTCAAGGCTCCGTTTTGTCCCCTACGCTGTTCCTTCTGCATACCAATGATATGCTGCCACTTGGAAATATTCATTGCTCTGCAGATGATAGCACGGTACATAGGGGATATAACGGTCACCCAGCAGCAGGGCGGGTCGAAACCGAAGTGAATCGAGTGAATCTTGTCATTGAGCTCAATCGGGTATTGGACCTCATATCTAATTGGAACTACAATAATCTGGTTGAGTTTAATGCCTAAAAAACACAGGTATGTGTGTTCACGGCAAAAAAAAACACCATTCCTTCCCCTTCCAACTCTTCAGGGTACATCTCTAAGCCTGCAGAGCCGTATCAACATGCTCGGTATGACGATACGCTGCGACCTAAACCAAAGGGACTACATCGAAGACGTGATCAAAACAGCCTCACGAAAACTTGGTATTCTGAACAGAGTGCGGCGATTCTTTACGCCGGACCAGTTGTGCCTTTTGTACAAGACACAGGTACGGTCTTGCGAGGAGTTATTGCTCGCACATCTGGGAAGGTTCCGCAAAGTACCTTATCGTTGCCTTGGACAGATTGCAGGCAGCGTCGCGCTGAACGCATTATCGGCAATGCAGAAGTCGCAAATACTCTCGAATCTCTGCAATTGCGTAGAGATGGTATTGTTCAAATTCGATGACGCATCCTTATCGCTAAACAAGCACTTGAATTGGAAGTCGAAGTCGCTGATTGATTCTGTTACTTTTTCAGATTCTTTCTTTTTTCTCTCCTATTCCGCTTCAATACATTTCGGATTATTATATCGTGTTTCGGCAGGTTTTGTGTAGTTGTATTTAAGCACGGGCCTTAAAACAGTCTGCTTTTCCGTCATCCCTTACAATGCTCGATTCTATGAACTTTATTAATCCTCTTTCTTTAACAATCACTGTATTAACGTCCAGTATGAGACCACATATAACACACTAGCTGTGCCCCGCGGTTTCACCCGCGTTCTATTAGTCATAGCGTGATGTAATATATCCTATAGCCTTCCTCAATAAAATGACTATTCAACACAAAAATTACTTTTCAATTCAAACCAGTAGTTCCTGAGATTAGCGCGTTGAACCAAACAAACCAACAAATTCAGCTTTATAATATTAGTATAGATTTATTGTTTTCAACCTCCATTTTAGTCTTTCACAGCTTCATTAACTTTTAAATCAATCAAATCGAATAACAAACGCACTTGTCGCAACTTGCACCGAATACGAAGACCGAATGTAAACAAACAACACGCAACGCGCCGCGCCCGCGCTCTTCCCCGCGCTCGCCCTACGTGCTTAGAAATCTGTTTTTTTTTAATAATAAGAATTCGTGGATAAAAACAACACAAATTATTTTTATTTATTTATTTATTTATTTTATTCGGGATAACAACAGCTTATATACTAAATGTTTTACACATATGTCTAATCATAAGGAAGCCAATAACAGTTATCCACATTTTTTTTTGGAAAAACAGATTTATGTGTCTTTATAAAAAGAAAAAATTATAGCATGCATCAAGAACACAACCATCTAATTATAATTTTATGCTAATACAAAAACTTACTTGCAAAATAAAATCAGTAACAGCATCTATGTTATTATAATACATTATGCACATATATTTAAATATACAATATTTGTTATTTACTACAATATTTATTATTTGTTACAATATTTGATAATGTTCTTTAAAGGAGTGTGATGGTTTATGGTAAAGAAATTAAAATCTTTAAATCTCTAAAAATACTTTACTTATATTATATTTAACTCGTCTTACCTATATATTTCTAGTTGTAACAAGTCTATGAATAGTGTTTTATTACACCATAATAATCAAAAACACGTAAACTCTAATAACTTGCACTTTCTTTTGTGACTTTTACAGGGTTTTGTAATAAAAAATAATATATCTATAAATATCGTGGATGAATTCGACACAAAATATTTCGAACAACAGATATCAGTACTCTAAAACGCGTAACACTTATTTAACCTATAGTAATATTCTTTCAGAGCTATTTGGGCGACGTTTTAGGTAATGGTTAAATATCAGGATTCTCGTGGACAGAGATGACACAAATTGTCTATGTACATCAGTTACTACTTCGTTATTATCAAGACAGTAAAATTTTCAACTCTAATTTTCTTTTCGTCCAAAAAAGATCGAAGCGACAAATACCTAAATTTCTACCTATGCAAGTACCTAGGATGACACAAACTAATGTATTAGGTTGGGCAAAAGGTCCGGAAACTATATGCGAAACACAGACAACTTTAATATTTTTGAAACCTCAAAACTTAGCGCTATCGGTCTAAAAAGGACTGGAGACTGACAATGTCAATAAATCATCTTATATATTAATAGCGTATGCCAATTTTTGTCCCAGTGATTATGGGAGCTGGACATAAAAAATCGGTTATGGTCTCATTTTGAAGAGCTCCAGTCGTAGATGTGCAGAAAAATAAAGAGGACAAAATGTTGTGGACTGTTATATAACTAAGGTAAAATATAGGTTTAGGAATAAACGCAGCGTTAAAATGTCAGAAGAATGTCATGTCATGTCAGAAGAAGAATTTAATAAAAATAAAAGCAAATGTCAAAAGGGAAAAGTTTGTCAACATTACAATCAAAAAGTATAAAAACTACCAAATAGGTTCTAGGTATTGCCAACTTAGCTCAGACTTAATTTTAGAAAGCAGAAAAGTCACTGGCCGGTTAGAGCAGCGCTACGGCTGTATCGCATTTGAACATCAAACCATAGATTTAGTATATAGTTATAGATTGGCGATGGAATAATTTAGGCGAGACCAAAAACGATTTACTTCAGTGTGCGTGTGATGCGCATGTGTGCGAGGCAAATAGTGCTGCGCGTGCTTGCCTCGACTTCGATTATCGACACAGTCTGCAGCGTCTCGTGTCTGCTGACACAGATCTACTTATAAAGTAAATATCTTTAAGTTTTAAGGAATTTAAATAAAACTACAGGCAGAACTTATTGAATTTTTATCTTCCTCCAAAAAGAATTAATTTATTGTAAAAATATCGTAAGCTTTCTTTTGTAGTATTTTGCAATTTTGCTTCATATTTTATTCTAATCTATGTATATAAATAAAAATGAATCACTGAAATGTATGTACGCGCATAACTTCCTGATCGACTGCACAAAATTTGGATAATCCTTTTTCATTGAGTTTGTTATTGTCAGGACAAGGTTTGTACAGAAGAAAATTAAAAGAAAAAAAGATATTTTTACTAAAATATATTTTTTTATAATATCATGTTATGAAAAGTCAGTGAGTGAGTGTGACAGAATGACGTACAGTTCTTCAGCCAGCATTTGACAACTTCAAACGGACCATACGTCATTACCGCTTCTTTTGCAAAAGTAATACCGGTGTTTCGTGTGTTTGTAGGTTTATCGTAGTGTTATATAATGTTATTGATTTAAAGAATGAGGCGTCAAAATATCGGTCGGCGTACGCGTAATGCAAGTCGAGTTCACAACACGGTCCATGAATCATGTTCTTCTTCACTATTTAATACAATTCTAGATTTACTTCAGGAATTTTTGGGCAAATTATTGAGTCAATTTCATCTGGTCTTATTTTTTCGACCATCCACAGTAGAATATGCACATGAGGCAGTCCTCTCTTCTGCCACTCTACAGAGTACATCCAACATCGTACGTCTCCGAAGACATGATATTTTACAATGAAGTTCGTAAGCGCTTTGAGGTTCTGCTTGAACATTCGTGCTGTTATATGATGATCGCTGGATGATTGACCGGATATTAACAGATTAGTGATTTCTATCCATTTTGGGTTGCACGTGAAACCGTAATGCGACCGTAATGGCGCACGTAGGTCATAGCATCTTGCGCATTATTCCGCTCGACATAAGTCGATCGGAAAATCATCTCTATAAAGAGACCACTGGGGGTAACCACTAGCTCTTATAGCAGTATTATTGCAGTTGTGAAAACGAGACGCGTGTAGCGGTGAATATACTCGCGTCTCTTTTCCACAACTGCAATAATACTGCTATAAGAGCTCGTGGTTACCCCCCTGGTGACCCTCGAGCTGGCACGTATTTTGGCCAGCGCCTAAGTTTGGTCATCCAAAGAGGCAACGCCGCTAGCGTCCTGGGCACTCTCCCGCTTGGCAGCGATTTGGAGTCCCTTTTTTATTTGTAAAAATTATGTGTAAATTTCTTTAAATATATATTTTTTTAACTTCCCTTAATTATAATTTTTATACTTCCAAAAAAAAAGAAAATATAAGTACATATTTCATTCCATACATTTATAAGAAATGTATAAGTAAGAATATTACCCAAAATGAAAATGGCTACATTCCAAGCACACCTTTGCCGGTTAGGTACATATCGATAAGAAGTTATTGATAGTGTCAATCTCTATAAAAGTGAGGTTAGGTTAGGTTTGTTGTTATTATTTTAAAATGAATTCCTATGCAATCACAGCAATAATGTGATAAAAGGCGATAACTTTGCGTGTAGAAAAACTTTTGTAGGAGATCTAAAACATTGCATTTAGACTGCTAAACAATATAAATTGTACAACGTGTGAAATGTATAATTATGTGGGTTTTCTTTCTTAGATGAGTTATATCCAGGTACAGCACACGTAACCATAATTAATCACGTCATTCACGTCTCATATATATACTAATTTACACTTTAAATCTCAGATTTTACAAAAATAAGCGGTATTTGTTTTGTTCGTAATTGACTCCAGGCCGTTACAGGCCGATAGCGTATACATGAATGGTCTCGTCTATCTATCTCGCTCTAACACATGCGTATACTATGATCTATCTCTTTTGTATTGCCAATCTATAACTATATACTAAATCTATGCATCAAACGCACTCTCGCTGTGGGAAGAGTTCAAAAATGATTTGTCAGAAGATTTCGAGACCACTACTTAACTGGTCATAAGTACGAATCTGCGCTTCATGAGCTAAAGCAGATTCTGGCCATCCACAACCGTTCTCTGGCAGACGTGGGACTGCCAGTAGTCACAGCTCCTCCTCCTTCTCTTAGTGCTGGCACAAGACAAGCTGCACTGATACAGGGAGAAGCCATGAAGGCTATCGCAACTCCATCGCAACGAGCAATAATCGACGAAATTCTGTTGACAATTGAGAAGCAATCAAACAGTCGCGCAAGCGTATATTTCATTGACGGTCCCGGAGGTTCTGGAAAAACCTTTGTGTACCAACGCCTCATCAACCTTCTTACAGGATCAGGTGGTACGTGTGTATGCATGCTTCTTCCTGGTGGCCGCACAGTTCACAATCGATTCCATTTTCCATTGAACTTGACTGATGAGACATCGTCTGGCATCACATACACCAGTGCCGATGGTAACATGTTCAGGGTCTGTAAGCTGATCATATGGGACGAAGCGCCAAAGGCATCAGGAGCCGCTCTAAAGGCAGTTGATCGATTTCTTCGTTTTATCACCAGCAATGATCATGCCACCAAACATTCATGATCATTTCATTTGCCATACTTGGAGGTGATTTTCGTCAGGTTTTGCCCGTGGTGGCTCACTGCGGCCAAGCTGAGATGGTACTAAATTGCTTGCTTTGGCCTCTGATTCAAGTCCGCAGCCTAACAGTCAACATGCGAGCCAACACTGGAGAATCTGACTTTACTGCGTATCTTCTACGCATTGGTGATGGTCGAGAAGAAACACTGCCGAATTCTGAACTTATTCGTGTCCCTGAGCAGGTTATTGTTCAAGACGTTTAGCTCCTTGCGTGAGGGAGATAAATCAAACAGCCAGTATGTTGTCTAATATAGCTTCGTGAGCTGAGAGCTAAGAGATTGTTTATTTGTGTTTACATGTCTAATGTACTAATTATTGCTAATGCTTAAACATGTGCGTCAGCTAGAAACAGCGAGTGTGTGTGCTAGATACAAAGTCCGAGCTGACGCCACAACGTAATTGAAGACACATTTGGTACCTACTGACTTCTCAGCAGCCATAAAAAAGTCAGTGACTGTGCCATTCTTGCACCTAAGAATGATCACTGCGACTAAATTAATCAACAGGTCCAAGACAAACTACCCGTCACAGCTACAAAAGCATCGACTCTGTTGTCACGGACGATTTTGCAGAGCAAACTCGATAGCCAATTGAATTTTTGAACAGCCTCAACGTGTCAGGACCGTCACCTCACAACTTACAATTGAAAATTGGTTCATTTGTCATCCTGCTTCGTAACGAATGGAACCCGATTGCAAGTTGTCTGGATGAGAGATAACTGTCTTGATCTTGAAGTTCTCTGGCTCAGCTAAAGGCGAACAAGTGTTTTTGCCCCGCATCGATCTCACATCTTCAAACACAACGTTCCCTTTTCTTCTGAAGCGTCGCCAATTCTCAGTCAAGTTGGCATTTGCCATATCGATTAACAAGAGCCAAGGACAAACTTTGGACAAAGTCGGCTTTTATTTGCCGAAGCCCATCTTCTCACATGGTCAACTATACGTTGCAATGTCTCGAGTCCGTTCTGAAAACTCACTCAAGATACAAATTGACAACAACTCGCAGCTCGCAGCATGGTGTCATTAATGGAGAAGGACCATTCACCAGAAACGTTGTCAAAATTCAAAATTCAAAATAATTTATTCAGTTTAGGCTGTCGCACGCGAGATGTTACAATAAATACAATGCTTAAACTTTGCTTACAGTTCATTGCATTGACCATTTATTAAACAAATTTTTACTTTTCAAATAACAACGTTATAGTTTTAAATTGCGAAAGTTTATGCTAAACAAAATTAAAGTAAATTGTTTTCGACAAACTCCAATTCTAACTGAACTCATGGATACTATTTCACATAAAAATTTCATTTTAAAAACCTGTCATAGGTTTCGAAAATAGAATTTTATAATTGTTCCGATTTTGAAAAAAGCAAAGTGAAAGAAAATCAAATGCGAAACAACGAGACAATAAATA
Source organism: Eudonia lacustrata (assembly GCA_947562085.1). Taxonomy (NCBI): domain Eukaryota; kingdom Metazoa; phylum Arthropoda; class Insecta; order Lepidoptera; family Crambidae; genus Eudonia; species Eudonia lacustrata. The sequence goes on from OX387339.1 coordinate 16,582,276, forward strand.
AAGTTGCGAGCTTAGAATAATAAAAAGGCGACCAAGGAATGTTTCTATTTCGGGAAAAAACTACGCGAAAATAAAGCGATTGCGGAACAACTCTGAATAAAGCTACGAGTAAAAAAAACGACAAGAAAAATGACCAATCGCGGAAAAATCCGACTTGGAAAAACGCTGCATTGAAAAAATGCGTTCGCGGAACTCATCTAACAAATCTGTTTATTTGAATAAAAAATATTTGACTTTGACTTAGACGACAGAGGCGGTTTAAAGTTATGTTACTTAGGAAAATCGTTGATTATCTTTATTTAATCTATTCATTTATATCCCTACAAACACATTAACATAATAATATTAAATATTCTTAAATTTACACTTTATACGGTACATATGAACTGATCTCATATAAGGTTTTACCCTATATGGTATAGGTATTATGAGAGAGAAGCTCCTCCTTAAAATACTTGACATAGGTATATAGTGTAAATTTAAGTTTACAAACAAATTAAATTTTGTCGCCTACGCCAATTGTTAGAATATTATCAAATTAAAGAAAAAATATGTCGTGAAGAAGGTCACCTTCTAAGCTATGGGCCCCATAATCTTCATCTTACTAACGGGGTCACACGACTAACAATAATTTCAATAAATTTTAGTACTACTCGTACATAGGTAAATAAAATAATAACTTGGGTTCTCATTACATTTATTATAATTTATTGATGATTACATGATACACGGAAGAAATACGACGCATTGGATGGCTCAAAATAAAAGTCACACAGCACACAGTAGTAAATAGGTACCTACTCACTTAATAATAACAGTTCGAAATCAAGTTATTTCCTTGTGGGCAAGCAGAGTGAGGGTGACTAATGCTGTATTGTTTTCACTCTGCACGAGTTGCCTTCGCGCCTGGACTCTCATTTCCACTTAACATAAGGTGGAGTGGAGTCATTTGGCGTGCTAAATATTCAAAATAAAAAAAAAATTTTGCTAAGTTGTTTTCAGCCCTCTAACTTTTAACTGCATAGTTTTAAGACAAACATTATTAATTTCTGTTGTGATTTGCACTAGTTCTGGGAAATGGTAAACTGCCATCATTTATTAGGCATACAATTAGAGAACGATAGTACACATGTACCTACCAAAAATACACAGTACACATTTTATAAATATATACGAAAATATGGAACTAAAAAATTCATACGAAACAAAGGTTACATGCTTCGTACGGATTCTTGATCCTTTGCCCTTCGTACCTAGACTAGAGTAACTTAAGTACTAGTCCAAATGGGTGGTACGACAAAAATTGTTCAAATATAGGCGTATAATGTTATAGTTTATAATATTAATACAAAATGTAGTCTTAATATTACTTTTGGTTTATAATTCATTACAATCACATAGGTCGAGGTCTAACTAATCGACCGCCTCCAATCACGCTCCTTTTACATTGACAAATTGCAATTTATTTGGAGTTTAAATTCAAGTTCAAGTAATTTCGCTCCACAACTCCTCCAAAATAATAATAACGAATGTTTGATGATCATCAAAGTTAGCAGGTTACATAGAAAATACCTATACGTAGAAAAATACTTTGCTCTTATGGCCATACATTTTGAAGGAGTGATTTTATTATCACTTAGGGTAATTCAAATATATTAATGTTATGCATAATGATAAAATATGAGGAAAGTAATTGTTTAATTATTATTATGTTTAATGATAAATCATGAGAAAAGTAAATTGATAGTGCCTAGATAAAATAAAATAACATTAGAGAATCCAGTCATTAGCCAGATATCACATTGAAATGTAGTAAGACGGATATAATATTAGCATCATATACGAGTATATACTTACACTATTTAAGAATATTAATATTGAAATCGAATATTCGTATATGAGTGATAAGTTCAAACACGCACCGCACCCTGTTTACAAACAAACAGTCCATTATGAGTAGATTATTAATGTGACACCTTGTGCCAATAACATTACTTTTATTCTTCAAATTTAATACACAATCGAATCTAAATGTATTAAATTAAATATCACGTTTTTTGAAAATGTAACGCTTTGCTTAAACACTAGTTCGCCTATGCGATTGGTATTATTATTATATCAGCTAATCTTAAAATGTAACTTATAATTACTATCATTTTTGTTCGAGGGGGTTTAAATAATAAGGAAATAAAAGGTGAGTGGCTATGCCGTTCTCACATGCTAATTATAACAAACTTATTTCTAAATACTATCTAGTTGTGTACCTAATTATTATAAATTTGTCGTCTTGACTGAATCGAATACACCTACGCCAAGTGACAATTTAAATATAATTAATTTATAGTATTAATTTAAGTTGCATGTGACCTACTATTATGTAATAGTTACATCCAGATATAAAACTTTTTAATAAATATTAAATCTTCAAACATTGGTGCGTTAAGTTTAACTTTTTTAGTAGTAGGTATATCGAAACAAGTATGCTCTGTTTTTCTCTTGTTAAGCTGTATGCCTAAGTGAAAATGATTTTAAACAGAATTTGATTATATCTAGATTTAAGAGTCTGGTGTCAGCCATACTTACTTAAATTAAAGAATAATTCTCATCACCCATATAATTGTCATAGTCGTGAATTTTTTAATTAGTAATTGATAATTGGAAAAAATATTTAAATATGATATTCCTGATGATATTGTCTAATGAAAACTAATTGTCTTTTGCATGAAGTCAATTCACACAAACACTATTCCGTCCTATTCGTAGAAACAACGAGAAACAATAAAACGAACATGGTAAAGGTATCAGAAACCACAGTTCCTGATAGCCACTGGACGACTGCCCTTGGCATAATAAATAAATTATACATTTATACTGTTCGTCAGGTAAAAATACTACGACATGTTAACCATTTCGAAAATCAGAAGTTAGTTACACAAAAGCGAAATAAATCCGCTTTTAGTTTCTGTCACTTTTTGAGAGACAAAGCAGTGGCAAAAAGCGGCAATTTATGCATTTTCTTTAGTTATACAGTAGGTATACAGTATCTAAAGACTTAATATAATTCGCAATATTATGAATGTATTTTCTGCTGTGGTTTTGTAAGATACAAAAGTTATTTAAACTTTGTTAGGACTTACTATCTAGAATGTTTGAGTCACTTGAAATCGAGCTACAAATTTTTGTTGAAGTAATTTTTATAATATGATTTTGATGAATATTAACAATTTAAAATTGGGTTTAAAGACGTTCCAGTTTTTTTACTTTATTTCTAACTCAAAAAGTTTACAGTGACAGGGTTCAATTACACATAACCGTTACAATTTTCATTTTACACTGTGATGACAGATTTCATATAAGTCCCGTTAAAACTACTGAAAGTTTGAAGCTTATTTTCTAGTGAGACACTAATATATAATATTTTTTAAAATATTATAGTTAAGTCAAAATAAATAATACTTCTGGTATACAAAAGTTACTATTCATAAATTAATAACAAGCCTTAATCATTTACCATAGGAAAGAAAAATAATATTATATTACGAGAATTTCTAAAAAAGCTTTGTAAAATAAAATCGTTCCTGCTGAAGATATAATTAATTTTGAAATAATTAAAGTAATCATACCTAGAAATGGTTAATACTAAAATATGCACTACACAAACATGACGTAGACCAGTTATTTATAAAGTAAGCATAAGGCACTCTTGATGCCATCTGTGAATAATTGAATATACATAAAACTTACTAAGTATTTCCACGGATTTCTATGCTATGGCTAAGTAACGTACGTAAGTTCTTATTCAAAACCAAGTCATTGTCAACTGAAACGACCAATTCTATCTCTATGTATGACATAACGTCGGTATTTATATTTCTAAACGTGCCTATTTAATAAGACTTACATAGTAATTGTATTCTTAAACTCCAACATGCTTTATATATTTAGATCAAGTAAGATTATGTACCGAACAAAGCAATATGATCAACATATTTAAATTTAATAAGTATTAAATTTTACATTACAATAAAAAATAAATGTCGCAGGAATCGTATGTTAGTCATTTGAAAAGTAAAAACATAAAAAAAATCGTAAAATCAATATAACTACCTATACAAATTTTCAGAGAAATGCTATATGTTTGAAAGTAATCAACGATAGTAAGTATAGCGATGGTAAAGAAAACAATAAGGAGTAGTAATAATAAAAAAGCTTGAGGAATGTAACTTGTACAAAAACATCTGTTTTGCAGTGATGAGAGGAGTTGACAGCGTCTCTATCCACGACTCTCATTTATGCGATAGTTTGAAGCGTTTGGAGGTAAAAATGAAATGGATAGTTTGTTGTTCCTTGTGTTTGGTTTACAGAGACTGCATTGTTTGTTTAGGTGAAGTTGGAAGCTCGCTGTTGCCTCCAAGCGGAGTGGAAGCCAGCAGCTGAGTCTGAGTCTGAGTCTCCTTCCTCGCTCACGCCAATTTGAGCTCGAGGCTGAAATTTAAAAACATATTGCTGATTGCTTTTTTATATATGACTCTGAGTGAAAGCACATTGAAGGGGTTTTATATCTCGTATTTTTTACCTATTTTTACGTACCTATGCCTTAATTAAGTCATAGTTTGACGTGGTGACGGAAAAGTATGATTTGATTTTAATCAAAACAAAAAGCGGTCGCGGCTGCTCGCTGTTTGACAAAAAATCTTTCACAAACACTCATTTCACAAACATTTTTCTTAAATGTATCGATTGACAAAATTAAATCAACATTCATGTTACGAAAAGTACTTATTAATTTCTCAAAACTACTTAAGTACTTATTAGTATAGAAAGTACTTTGATAGTAGTAGCAAAGTGTTTGTTTGACATAACATGAAAAACTTTAAATCTTCAATGAGGTTTGTTATCATCGTTGTATACGTGTACCTACTTTATTTGTAACAAGGAGGAGCACAAAAGAAAATAAGAGTAGGATGACCATGATTTTAATATTCATATTAATTTAATAATTTAATTAATAGTTATTAATATTAATTTTACTTCCCAGGCAAAAAATTAAAAAATGGAACGCTGACATGTAAATTTTATTATTATTTCAATGGCCATCATTTACACTTAGTCGGAATCAGTAGTTCCTGATCACCGATAAAAAGTTTTCGTGTATAAAATTATATTTGTCAAACATAAAGGATCCCACAAGATATCATTTAGAAAGTATTGTTTAATAGATTAGTATGAGGTTATGAACTTTATAAAGGTTTATCATCATAACCATCATCATCTCAGCCAAAAGACGTCCACTGCTGGACAAAGGCCTAAGGATTTCCACAACGACCAGCTTTGTACTGCAGCAGGTAGCCGCTAGATGAACACAATTTGTTAATTGTGTTCATCCAGCGGCTACCTTCCTGCTGCATTAATTGCACTATATTTTTTTACCATCGATAACTATTATGTTGTTAATTCCCCTTCGGTCACATTCGAAACCAGGGTTCGAAACCAGCTTCTAAATAAGAATAATATTTTTTTCTTTCGAAACAAGTTTCCAATCAAAATCAAATCAAATCTCTTTAAATAAGATTGAACGATATTTAAATAAAAGTCTTATACGTTGGTTCTGATATGCTTATATTTCATTAAACTCAAATCAAACAGATATTTATTCATGTAAATTGGTTACAAATAATTATGAATCGTCAAACATTTTTTTCCTGCCATCCTTTCAGGACGTCTTTTAGCTGTGGAGAAGAAAAGGCGAAAGGCTTTTCATAGAAGTAACATAACTTACAAATTCTATGATGTTACCATTTCAGTTACAATTAACTTTTCTTGTGTTAGAAATGCTGTTGGAGTGATTAGAGCAGTTTAAACCCAAGCAGTCTTGTCTTCCATATAATATCGAAACCAATTTCGAAAGAAATAATATTATTCTTATTTAGAAACTGCTTTCGAACCCTGGATTGGAATGTGGCCGAAGGTAATTCGCCACACATTTCGTATATTTTCATAAAAAATCTTGGTTTGGAAGGTGACTAATAAGTCACACAAATAATTCGCTATAAAATCGATTCGCAAGTGACTTGTCTGCCCTTCGATTAGGGTAATTGAAGCTCGTCTAGACGCGGAGGCGTATGAAGGGGATCTGTGAGATACGGCTGACCCCAACGAAAGGAGCCATTACAGAAGTCACAATGCTTACCTACTTGTATGCTTATTTGCATGCTACATGCGCTTTAGACGTCTAATTAACAATAAACATATTGATCAATGAAGACAAATCATAAATTCACAAAATTAATAACTAACATCACACGCAAAATGACCGGGTAAAACGCAAATAGAAAATAGTTCGACCCAGCTGTGATTTTAGGCGGTAAAAAATAAATAAGGCGTTTTTTTAAAAATCCGATCTTTTACAATCTCTCGTAAATGAGAATCAAATATTATTTTAATAGTCTTTTCAGGATTTTATGAGAGTGGCATCCCTTACGTGCCTGTAAATTTTCAGCTTGTTGTGAATTAATGCAAGGGTACCCCTATTTTTTTGGCTAATTTGACCGGGCTATGTGTGGTTGTATGAAGACCACATAATGGATAAGATCGTATTTGGGAGACCAGACTTTCTTTGTTGTCGTTTTAATGGTTATCGTTTGGGGCAACGGAATGTCTCGTCGGGTGTACCATTATGGTATTAGTTTTAGGGTTTTCGTGGGCGCCGACTCAATATGGGTATTTTTGAGGTTCCAATTAAAGACTACAAGACGAAGCGAGCCAGAAAAAGTAGTAGTCCACTTTTAATACAAAATCCCAATCGCAAGACTGAGATGACTTTGAGATGGACTAATTTTGACTGCCATTTACTAGATTTGTTGTCAAAAACAGAGTACGCACAGAATAAAGATTGTCTCAAAGGAATTTATGTTCAAATTTATTTATCTAAATGGGTATTACTTATCTGTATATAAAACCGTGATTTTTTTAGCGCATTGCGCGCACGGCAAAGTTTGACATAGTTAAAGTTAAATTCGTCAATTTTAAACACAATTTGGTATATTTTTTATTTTTTCATGACCATGAACACAAGTCATTCAGCCGAAATATAAAACAGCTTTAAAAAATACGGTCGAATTTCGACCACTAGTAATATTTAAACAGCTAGAAAAAATCATTATATTTAAGGACAGAAGGCTCAGCGATCGGTGATCTCCGTAATATAGTAGTTAGAGATGTGCCGGATCGTTAAAACCGTATATCCGCGAATACGGATACGGATAATTATAATTAGTGACTAGATCCGCGGATACGGATACGGTCCTAAACTGTTTTTCTTTATTCTGTGACGTGCCGGTGCGCATGACCTTGAAGCGACTGTTGACGCTTTTGTCACTAACATAACATGTTTCGACTTGCAGTGCGTGTTTTTGTTTATAGTTTAGTGTGGGGTAGCAAAGATAAATATGGGATTTTAAGAAATAAAATAACTAATTGATTTTATGTTAGTTTTTCATTTTTACCTTTATTAGAATTTAAAATACGTAATGAAATTTAATAAAGTAAAAGATCACGGTCCACTAGAAAGTAACGGATACGGATACGTTTATTCTCCCTCGGATATCCGACTATACGGATATGGATATTGGGCACATCACTAAATTATACAGCATAATTAGTATATGCAAGTATTTATTGTTACAGGACCTTTGCAGATTCCAAGCCTTTCTATTTCTAACCGATCTTCAATTGGGCTTTTGTTTATTTATGTAATTAAACCTGACAACAAAAAGGTACACTACTATTACATTCACTACTTAAGCACTTAATTTTTTTAACGTGTTCTTAATTTGCCCATTTATCTTGGTTGTAACTGATGTGTAATCTAGTTTACGTATTTTTTCTACTAACATATAAAATGTTATTGCTTAGCGCCACGATTATTAGGCAAATCAATAAATTTTGATGTTACTTTATTATGTATGTAGGTATACTTATAGTAATACCGATTTATTTAGAAAAAATCATAAAACAATATTATTAGCTAATAATATGATATAATATTTAAAATAAATAGTTACAATTTGTAATAGACGAGATTAATAAAAAAGCATACTATTTATTAAACATCAAAATAAATGTAGGTACAGTTTTGTAGAGACATAAAGAAAAAGTATTTGCAATCGCGTGGACATTTATTATTCGAAACAAAAAGAAAAACTATCAAACAAAGAAAAAAGTAAAAATCTTTAAATGACGAATAAACTCGCAAGTAGCACCATATTTTAGGATATTTAGAATTAATTTCGTTTTTTTTTCACTTACCTTACGTCGCAAATCATGAGAAGTGCTGATTTTCCGGCTTCCCCTAAGAACGGGCCGAGCTCCAATGTCTGAATAAAACGCGCCGTCGGTATTGATCGAAGTGGGAGGCACATAAGCGCTACCCGGCAGTAGCGGTCGCGTCGGCCAACTAAAATATGCGCATGCCCGTGGTTTAAGTTCCTACGGCTTGGCACAGATGGCACGCTTTATGTATACAGTTTTTTGTAACTGCGTGCACTGTTTCATCTACAGTCAAAGAGCTTAATAGTATCATCATATTATTTAACCTAAGAACTTTCCGATATTTTTATAACAAATTAGAATAAAAATATAAATAAATAAATGAAAATATATTATATTTTATATTAAAATAGAATTAGTTTGGCTCTCACGTCAGTTACAAGAACCCGAGTGTATACTTCACATACCTTACAGGCATGTTATAAAAATTAAGAGACCCAGAGAACAAAGAAAAAGTAATGCTAGGAAGAATATGATTTAAAAGCGATTCAACAATGAACCAGGTTTGTTAATAATAACGTAGAGACAAACCACCAATTAAATAACGCTAATGACGGTATTATCGCCAGACTATTCTTATATTATAAATGCGAAAGTAACTTTGTCAGTCTGTCTTTCTGTCTGTTGGTCTGCTACGCGATCAAACCTAAACCAGTGAACCAATTTTGATGAATTTTGGTTAGATATCAGATTGGACCTTGGAAAAGAAAGACATATATAATTTTACACATTTGGTAGAATTCCTTTGCCTCATAAAGATGTTATGCAATTGCTGATTTATTAGACTACCTTTTCTTTACAGCTGCGATATGTTCTTTGACCCGCTCATGTATAGTCCTCATTTTTTGGCTTATGTAGGAACTACATAACGACCACAGCTGCAGTCTATTTTCTATACACCTGGTGTTTGAAGTTTGAGTGCCCACGATGTTGATAACCTTTATGCTGAGTATACAGGTGTAATCGTTAAGTGTGACCAGGCGATTATTCTGTAACTATTTTGTAATAGTTACTTTCGATATCAGTTTAGATTACGAACGTATTACTGACGTATGGAAAGTACGTTACCTAATAAGTAATATGACATCAATAACTTTTTAAAAATCAAACGAGAAGTATCCAACATTTTGACATTAACTTTCATACATTTAATATGAGATTAGTAGAAAGGTGGATCTCACGCCTTGTGATTTCTTCCTATGGGGATTTATGAAAGACAACGTGTACGTCGAGAGAGTGCACTACCTACAAGAGTTACAGAATCGTGTATGTCGTGCAATTGCTTTAATTACTCCGCAAATGAAACTGTAAATAGAGCTCGACATGGTATCGCATAACAAGGACGTCACTTCGAACATCTGCTTTGAATACAAAATCTTACTAGTAAATAAATATTATTCAACTAGCGGCCGCTCGCGGTTTCACCCGCGTGGTTCCCGTTCCGTGGGAATATCGGGATAAAAAGTATCCTATGTGTTAATCCAGGTTATAAACTATTTGTATGCCGAATTTCATCCTAATCCATTCGGTAGTCTTTACGCCGGACCAGTTGTGCCTTTTGTACAAGACACAGGTACGGTCTTGCGTGGAGTATTGCTCGCACATCTGGGACGGTTCCGCTAAGTACCTTCTCGATGCCTTGGACAGATTGCAGCGTCGCGCTGAACGCTATATCGGCAATGCAGAAGTGGTAAATACTCTCGAATCTCTGCAATTGCGTAGAGACGTTGCGTCACTCAGCGTGTTTTACCGCTTATACCATGGCGAGTGCTCTGAAGAGCTCTTTGACCTCATCCCACCTTCTCCCTTTCTTCATAGGAGTACACGTGCTGCTCTTCGGAGTCACCGATTCACTGTCTCAAATATCCCATCGCGCACAAAGAAATTTAGTGACTCGTTTCTTTGTCGCACCTCCAAAAGATGGAATAGTCTACCAGCATACGTTTTCCCTCGTTCCTATGATATGGGGTCCTTCAAGAGAGGCGTGAAGAAGCACCTTGTGGGCCGGCAGAGTGAAGTTAACTGATCCTACGTTTGTTTCCACGCTGCACCAGTTGTCTTCGCGTCTGGACTTCATTTCCACTTAACATCATGTGGGATGGAGTCATTTGCCGAGCTAAGTATTAAAAAAAAAAAAAGCTTTTACGTGAAAGAGTAACAAACATCTATCCATACTTTCCAACTTTTCTCGTTTATAACATTAGTAGGATTAAAAGATAGTTTTATTACTTTGTTAGGTTAATAAACAGTTTCCTTTAATATCAGTACTAAGCTAAAACGACCTTTTAAAATAAGGAAACTAAAGCCTTTATACTAATCTCATACTAAATGTATGGGAGTGTTTAATGTCAAAATTTTGGATACTTCTCGTTTGATTTTTAAAAGTTATTGATGTCATTTTACTCATTAGGTAACGTACTTTCGATATCAGTTTAAAGTTTTTTGATATCTGTAATAGTTACGGAATAATCGCCGGGTCACACTTAACGATTACACCTGTATAGCGTCGGTTTTCCATAGTACTCACGTAATATATCACGAATCTTTCCTTATCAATTTTAACACAATTCAAATCAATAAATAATTCTATATTGACGTTAGCATGATGTCGAGATATTTTTAAATTATGTGGGTATATAATTATCTAAAGATGTGCCAGCTTTGCTATCATTGTGCACATCACAATATTTTAAGGGGCTAGCCAAATCTTTCGTATTAATTTGTTGTAAAGGGGATTCTTCTAATTCAGGTTGGGAAGTTAAACACCCATGTACATTATCTTGATATTTAATGTTGGTTATGTGTTGTCTTGTGGCTGTTGTTCATTTATTAAAACTTCTTCTATCAAGAGTCTTCTGATTCAGGTTTATATAATAGGGAACTACGAAATTTATTGAGGATTTTAATAACCATGTACATTTTCTTGATATTCTAATGTTGGGTATGTGTTATCCTGTGGCTGTTGTTCATATATAAATACTTGTCTATTAGAGTCTTTTGATTCAGGTATATAGGTACAGTGTGGTTTGGTCATCGGTGTCCGACCCGTTAAGATGCAGCAACATGATCAATTTTATCGACAAATCAACTGTAATAATACATTTTTCCCTATAAGTTATTTTTCTTCTTTATTTAAGTTATCTTTCTTCTTCTGTTCAGGATCATTAGAGTCATATTCAAATAGTCACAACTCTTAGACTAAAAAAATAGTCAAAACTTAAAGCTTAGGTTTTAGGTAATGACTTAGTGCATCTAAAAAAAGGTACGTTAATGGTCTATATAGCTTTTCTTTACATTAAAAAAATATAACAAAATTTTTATTATATTTTTACGTTTCAAGTGTTTTTAAAGATTTTAATGGTGTTTTTGATAAACTGTTTAATGCCAACTTATTGTCTACTCCTTTATTTAATAATAATAATAATAATGTCAGACCAAGTGGAGGGAATGCTGAACAGAACATTCTGTTAGCCACAGCGCTAGTTGAAGTGGCATCGGAGTGTGGTAGTTTAGGAAGTTTTTCTTCAGCGATAGCGCTGAAGAAAAACGTCGAGGACACAGTGAAGTCATGCGGAGAAACAAAACAACAAGCGATCTGGAGGTTCAAATAGTTGGAAAGAAAGTTTGCTAAAAATGAAAAATTGAAAACGGAATATTTAAAGGTTATACATGAGTATCTTGAGTTGAGTCATATGAAGAAAGCTGAAGTTGAAGACAAAGCAAGAACAGTGTATCTACCACATCATGCTATGTTTTTCCAAATTTTCTTCAGAAGTATCCTTTTTCAACCGCCACACATGTAAATATTTCATTATTTTCAGTTCCTTGAATTTTATTTACACTAGTTCATCCGCCTTTTTTCACCTCACGAAAAAAACCAGGTACCCCCCGTACCTGGTTTTTTTCGATTCACTTCTTTCCAAATTTCTTTTTTACCGGTTTGGTTATTCTCAGTTACCACTTCTTTTACTTGTTTTTCCATCAATCCTTTCGTGACCACACAATGAACTTTTGGTAAATTGTTGTTGACTATCTGTTGCTGACCGTGCTTAAGAGCGTTTACGCCGCACACTAGCGCCGCCAATGAAAAAAAAACATTTCTAGTAATTAGAGATAGAAAATCAAATTATGCTCAACAAACTATTTGAATGAAGTAATTTAGCATTTTTACGTCATCTAATGAACACCTGACATGTTATGGTTTAGTTAAATATGGCGTTATAGTTAAAAGTGGCCGTAACGTCTTCAAACGTTTCGAAGTTGTCCACGGTAAGAGCGAGACACTTTAGATGATACAATTGTTTGCACTTTTCTTCTGAACACTCCGTAAATGATATATCATATATGACGGCATCACAGCCGCCACATTTTGTACCAATTTAGTTATACTGTTAATTAAATATCTTTGTACAAATTAATTAAATATCTAGAAGCACTGTCAGACACGTCCGTATGATCGCGCGAGTACCCGCGAAAAATGTTCAACCGTATGTATATTGTCATGTATATTTCGATTTGTTTGGCTTATGTAGGAACTACCACAGCTGCAGTCTGTCTGTATACACCTGATATTTGAAGTTTGAGTGCCCACGATGATGTTAACCTTTATGCGTAATATATGGCAGATCTTGCCATATATTACGCATAAAGGTTCATCAAATTTTATCATAATTAAAATCAATAAATAATTCAATACTTACGTAAGAAATTAGTAATAATCTTAAAAAATAAACAATTTGTTCTTTTTATACGAAATAGAATGCATTCTTGAATGATGTCGAGATATTTTTAAATGGTGTGGGTATACGAGTATAGTTATTTAAAGATGTTTAGGTTTTCTATTAATTGGGCAAATCACAATATTTTAAGGTAGGTACATTATAAATCTTTCTATTAATTTGTTTTAAAGTAGTTTTTTGTTTGAATACTTGATGCCTGTTTTGTTATTTAATCCTCGTGGCATCCAGAAACTTTTTGGCTCTTCCTTGACTATGGTCCGACTGTCCTTATAGACTATGTATAATATTGGGTATAGATGTGCCTCTCATAGAAAAAAAGATGGGAAACTAGGTTCCCTGTACAATAGATGGCGGTAGTAGACGTTTGCGTGCGCGTTTACGCTTCTTCCCGATAGATGGCGCTAAAAATATATATATAATATTTACAAAACACTAGTTAATATTTTTTTGTGTATAATATTAATTGTAAGATTAATAAAAACATTAAAAACTTATAAATGAACATAAAAATCAAAAGCTATTATTTTATTTCCGAAGGGTCGAACCTAGGATTTCTCTAGCACGATGCGTCGTCGCAGCCGCTCGGCCAATGAGCTCTTTGAGGAGATGACAAAAGTTGTGGAAAGGAGCATTTTTCTGTTAAGTCTCCTCTGGGGGCCCTCACGGTCGGAGCTGGATACGGAGGACGTTGTGAAAAGGGAGATTACGTTCAAAGTAAAAGATATCGCACATACAATCAAATCAATGTCTAAAGGTAAATCCCCTGGCCACGATGGACTATGTATTGAGCACCTAAAGTTTGCTGGCCCGTATTTACCACGAGTTCTTTATATGTTATATAACTTTTGTATGGGACATGGTTACATACCCAATTAAATGACGCGAACGGTGGTGGTGCCTATAGTAAAGAATAAAACTGGTGACCTCGCGGACAAGAATAACTATAGGCCTATCTCGTTGGCGACTATCATATCGAAAATATTAGATAGCATGCTTAATAAACAGCTAAACCGATATATTCAACCGCATGATAACCAGTTTGGGTTCAGGCCGGGATTGTCGACGGAGAGTGCTGTGCTGTGTCTTAAGCATGCTGTCATCTCTTACTCGGTTCGTCAAACCCTGACTGTAGCATGCTTTCTCAACCTGTCCAAGGCCTTTGACCTGGTTTCATACGATCTACTGTGGAAAAAGCTCAAAAAAGTTAACCCAATGGAACTTATCAATATCTTTAAACATTGGTACAGAAGCCAGGTCAATAACGTTCGATGGGTAGGGGCGTTGTCGCGATCATACGGGCTGGAGTGCGGGGTGAGGCAGGGGGGGTTAAGCTCGCCAACGCTCTTTAACCTGTATGTGAACGAGCTGATAGGCGAGCTCAGCGGCACCAGGGTTGGTTGTCACATTGATGGTGTCTGCGTCAACAACATCAACTATGCGGACGACATGGTGCTGCTGAGTGCATCTGTTAGTGGGTTGAGGAAGCTCATCGCTATATGTGAAGCATATGCGGAGACTCACGGATTGGCCTACAATGTAAAAAAGAGTCAGGTCATGGTTTTTGAGGCCAAGAGTAAGCCCCCTGTTACTATCCCATTCATTGTACTTAACAAGTGTGTGTTAGAAAGAGTAAGAAGGTTAAGATTTCAAGAATCGCATTCAAAGATATTTTACATAGTTTATCATTAAACTCTGAACATGTGATAACAAAAATGGATGGAATGGACAGACCTAAAATGGATATAAAAGAGAAAAAAAGAATTATTTCCGGAAGCTAAAGAGTGTCCTATTATGTCCTATTATGTCATTATATTGACTTTTCTAAAAAATCTCGTCTGCCATCTTGGATCTCGAAATAGATCATATTTATAATCAGCACCCACGAAAACCTTGAAAATGATACCCATATTGATTTCTTCTTTAAAATCACAACCACCATCTTGAATAGCGAAATTGATGTCATATTTATAATCGGCACCCACGAAAACCTAGACAACGATACCCAAATTGATTTCTTTAAAAGTTGTCAAAGCAGAACACTGGTTATATTGTCTCGCAATATTGTCCATAGAAATGATGCCTGTCAATTGTTAGTTCAATTTTCGAACGTTATGGCGCTGTACCAATTTTCATATAACATTCCTCTTTTACGCAATGTCAAGATTTAGACAGAAGCCCGTACTGTACTGTTTAAAATGTAAGCGATTTGCTCTTTTGATATTTTAGAGCTGCTAGATCACCTAATACAGAGAGAAAGCTTTAACGATCGTTTGATACAAAATAGTAAATAATATTTTTAAAATATACTCGTAGCCACAAACCTTTCGCAGATGCGGTGGCGATGAGAAAGTAAAGTAAGCGTTATTTTAATATTTAGTTCACCTGGTCTGGTGTAGATGGCGTGCTCCGGCTATGCGCACTTAGTCCTTTCCGTCCGGTCGCGCCTCGGCGTCGCACTTTATTGCTCATAGGTGGCGGCATTAGCTTATCGTCTTTCTGCACGGCAAACAAAAAATATGAATGTTAAAAATATCTTTGTTACAACTTAAATGGTGTATACCCAGATTACCTAGTATAGGTATCTACTTTTTTTTTAAACCAATTCAGAATGTATGTTTAGAAAAAAAAACCGGAAAATGTGACCTTGAACTCATTCGCATTAATGTAGGTAAGTATGTAATTGAGAATTAACGATTATAATCAGAAGCACGGATGACGGACGATGATGGAAGAAATGTCATCCCATCAAATTAGGCTTCCGAAATAGAGTCATTTGTCTTTGATGGCGAAGTTTAGAAGCATAAATTTGTAAATTTCAGCATTTCGGCGCCTAGGGCCATGGAGGTCAGTTTAAGTAAGTAATTTACACACTTGGATATTGTCAGCTGAGCCCCAGGACTTATGAAGTTCACCGTCATCTGATCTTCTTTCCTCCCTGTCCCTGGCAGACTTGGGTATGTAGGCTGAAGACCTTGTTGCTCCAACCCCTAAGAAGTTACTAAACGCTTCGGTGGTTTTCTTAACGCGTACGTTGAGAGAACCGATACGCAAGAAACCCTCCTTTTCTGAAAAATAAATAGGGAAAAAACTATTTTTATTGACAGACATATATTTTGTTTTCCAAAGCGAACACTACACATTTAAACGAAACCACTTTTAAGGATCTGTTCGATTATATTATACAATTTTGATTTTATCCGGACGTTGTGAACCCTCTGCAGGATTGCCCACGAAAGCCCACGCTTTGCAGTGTGGGTTCTCTGGGACTGTGTCTGCAAATAGGCATGTTAAACCTGTGTGTAAAATAAATATAATATTATGATTACGACTAGTTTTGCAGATGACGTAGTCGCAAAACTTTATACTGCGTTATCAATCATACAAAATTATATACATTTTATCAATTACAATTCCTTATCGTTGGGAGAAATTTCAACGACAGGTGGGTCATTTTTTTTAGACGGTTGTCGCGTAGATCTTTATTAATGAACTTAAGAGCGTTTACGCCGCACACTAGCGCCACTAATGAAAAAATAAACATATCTAGTAATTAGAGATAGAAAATCAAATTATGCTCAACAAACTATTTAAATGAAGTAATTTAGCATTTTTACGTCACCTAATGAACACCTCACATGTTATGATTTTCTATCTCTAATTACTAGATATGTTTTTTTTTCATTGGCAGCGCTAGTGTGCGGCGTAAACGCTCTTAAGTTTATCCAAAGTTAGTTTGGAACTGTAAAGCACAAAGACGTTATTTATCACAAAACTTATCTTAAATCATCATCGTGATTGTGTATAAATACGAATTAAGAGGCAAATCTATCATATTTCTCATTCATAGGTAATGGATGAAAATGGCTGATCGTCCAATAACATTCGTTTTTACTAACAATTGATAGTTAATAATCACAATTATTAAAAAAAACCAGGAAAATAAAATCTCATTACCAATAATAAGGAAGTACATTCACTGATTTTGATTAAAATTTACATATATACATGGTGTTCGGCAGATCGTTTAACATACAAAAATGGGAGTAGTTGGGGTTATCTCCTAACCATCCAGGCATTAAAAAAAATCCTGGTCATAATTTTTTTTTTATAGGATTTTTTATTTGATTTTTTGAAATTTCGCTACTGTAGTTAGTACCTCTAAACCCCTATAACTTTTTCGTTTTTATAGCTAGGCCCAATTTTTTTCTTTATTGGAAATTTAGGGGATGGTAGGTCCTTAAAAAAATGGTATTTGTCACTGGTTATTGCTAAAAACAAAGTTGTGGTCTCCCAAACCTAAAAAAAAAGTTGAAATAAAATTTAACGCTTAACTTTGCGTTGCATTTAAAAAAAGTAAAGGTGATGGAAGGCTTCAGGTTTTTTTGAAACATCTCTAAAGTGTAGGTTTTCTAATGGTATGTTATTTGTTTCGATATCATTTTTGTAACCGGAGTTATTAATTTATTTAAAGTAATTGGACGATTTCGATGAAATTCTACTTATGCGGAAAGTTATATTGGTTGCGAAATTTATCAATGCCATTATGAAAACAATGTAACGACTTATTTATAAGATAGAGAGCAGGTAGGTATTTTTTTTTTGATGTGTAACATCATACTGTGGTTACAGTATGATCGGCTCGTTTTCTTTATAGTTACAATAATTAATGGGAGTGATTTCGTAGAAACGTGATCGTAACAGTGTGATACTGCTGCACAAATTATAAACGCATTAAGTACAACCTACTGTGTTTGCGATTGTGATATTTGAGGTGCTGACATTACGATCCATTTTTCGAAACAGTTTTCGTGTTCTTTACTTAGTTCATAAATTGCGCGGCAGGATGTTACCATTTTGATATGTCAAATGTCTTGTCAAATACTCATGTATTTAATGCATTCTCTATAACATTTAAAATAAAATATGTACGTCATTGTAAAACTCTATATTCTATTTTGACTTCAACTATTTTGTGTGTAATAGACTTATATACTATGTTAATAAATATTTACTGATGATATGTCTCAATGCAGATCATTGATAATTTTCAGAATATAATGTTAAAATTGCTTATTACTATTATAGTGAGATGTCAAATGTTACACATCATATGCGACTACTGTAAGATTCGTTAATTTTTTTAATTCTTGCTCAGTTAAAATGTGGAACGCTTAAGCAGGTAATAATTAAACTATAGTGTTTTCAAAATTCAAAATTCAAAATCATTTATTCAGTTTAGGCTACAAATAGCTCTTATGAACGTCATTTTAAGCCATCGGTTCGTAAGTCTATCTACTCTGGGCGGGAGATCTTGTACTGAGAAGAACCCGCAAGAAACTCAGCAAGTGTCCAGCTCTTTTCTCTCTTACAGCGTCATAAATATTGGAAAAAGCCCTATCATAAAGGACACTTTCCATCACAAATAAAAACACAAAATGTAAAGGACAATCACAACATGTAAAAAAACACAAAAAATAACTAAATAAAATATTTAAGTCAGCAAAAACATAATTTACCAGTTTATTGTTTTACAATATCATACAGTACTAGTAAAAGTCAAAAAAAACTATAGTTAATAATAATAAAAATAAAACTAATTGTAATGTTCAATGCAACGCTATTTTGTTATCTGCAGGACACTATTTATAAGTAGTATTATGTATATGTTTTTTATTATAGCCAGGCTGTTTTATCTTCTAAATATTCTTTGACTGTATAATAACCTTTTTTTAATAAAGAAGACTTTACATGTTTTTTAAACTTATCTAAAGGTAAATCTAGTACAGTATTTGGTATTTTATTGTAATAGTGTAAACCTTGCCCCAAGAAAGAACCAAGCACCTTCTGTAACCTGAACAGTGGCATTGCAAGTTTTGACTTATTTCTAGTATTAAAATTGTGTACATCACTGTGTTTAGCAAATGAATTGATATTACAACGTACAAGAACTATACAATTATAAATAAATTGAGACGCCACTGTCAAGACATCAATTTCTTTAAAAATATTTCTTAAAGAAGTTCGTGAACCTAGTCTATAGATTGTTCTTACTGCTCGTTTCTGTAAAATGAATATAGTTTCAATATCAGCCGCTGTTCCCCACAGTAAGAGGCCATACGACATGACACTATGAAAATAACTAAAGTAAACTGTTCTAGCAGTTTCAACGTCTGTTAACTGCCTTATTTTTCTAATGGCATAAGCAGCAGAACTGAGTTTGCCGGCCAATTTCGAAATGTGAGGATTCCATTGAAGTTTTGAGTCAAGGGTTATACCTAAGAAAACTGTTGAGTCTACCAAATCTAATCGATCACCGTTTATTCTTATATCAGTTGGTTAATTTTTGACATTTGGTAATTTAAAATTAATACATTTTGTTTTTTTAGCATTAAGCTGCAAATTATTAATAGTAAACCAACTGAGTACATCAGAGAGTGCTTTGTTTACATCGTCGTAATTATTCTTACACCTACTTACATTAAAAATGAGTGAAGTATCATCTGCAAATAATACGATTTCACAGAAGTTCTCTACAAAGAATGGCAAGTCATTAATATAAATCAAAAACAGAAAAGGACCAAGAATGGACCCTTGTGGAACTCCCATTTTTACATGAGAACCAGATGATTTACTTCCATTAATATCGACAGTTTGTGTTCGAGAGCTAAGATACGACTGAATTAAATTTAGTGCGAAATCTTTGAGACCGTAGTAATTTAGCTTCATAACCAGAGTTTTGTGCTCAACGCAATCGAAAGCCTTGGACAAGTCGCAAAACACTCCAAGGGCGTTTTGAGACTTCTCCCAGGCATCAAATATATGTTTTAATAGAGCAACACCTGCATCAGTAGTAGAACGACCCTTTGTAAATCCATATTGTTTATTATGTAAAAGGTTGTTTATGTTAAAATACGACATCAACTGTTCCAATATAACTTTTTCATAAATTTTGCTTAGAGTTGGTAGTATTGAAATGGGTCGATAGTTACTGGGGTCTTCTTTGTTTCCCGATTTGAACAAAGGTATGACCTTACTAAACTTCATAAGATCGGGAAAGATACCTTTATTCACAGTTATTAAAAATTTCAGCAAGATATGGTGCAATAGAATGTATAATATTCTTAATTACTTTTATAGAGATGCCCCACAAATCACTTGTGTTTTTCATTTTCAGTGATTTAAATGTTTTTATAATATCCATTGAATCAATATATTTAAATTGAAAAGAAACATTACATTTTGGTACATATTTTTGGAGTAATGCTTGTGCAGCTTCTGGTGATGAATCCAAATTTGAGGTTGTCAGCACAGGTATATTTACAAAAAAAATCATCAAAAATATTAGCAATATGTGAATCTAATTTTCTTAGTACGTCTTCCATTACAGATAAGAAAATACCGAAATTGCCCGATGGGGGTCGGTATACACACACTATTACAAAGCTATTAAACTCCACACATGATAGCTCAATATTACGCTCCACTGATAAGCCTACAATATCGTTGCGATCTTTATATTTTATATTACTTCTTACTAGTATTAAAGAACCACCGTGAATAGCTGAGCTTCACACGTACGCGCTTGCTAATTGGAAATTATTTACATAGAATGATGTGTCATGACTTCTTAGCCAATGCTCAGTTAAACAAAATATATGAATTGCCTGACTTTTTGCAAATAATTCTAACTCTAAGTCTTTGCCAGCCAAACCTTGAATATTTCGATGTATAATAGTAATTAATGAGGACTTGGCTTTTGTCTTAGACCTCAGTTTAAACATGAGGTTGTTGTTACCTTATTACTAGTTGTAGATGTTGCATTAGTAGAACTACTAATGGTTACGTTGTTATGACGTAAAGACTTAGTTATACCATTTATAACTGCATCCTGTATATTATAAGCTAACAATTTAGCTATTTGGGTCCTACATTTCGTAGAAAGATACATAGTATCTGACGTCAAACTAAAGCTATTAATAAATTTATTTATATCAACATATAAAATAGTGTCACTATGACGACAAATCAAATTAAACAATAATAAATTTAATTCATAAATGCGCTTATTTTGTTCCCAGGTCAAATTGGTACAATAGGGAAAAGCGCTAATTGTTATCCTTCAATTTGTTTCTGATTGCAGTTTTATCAAAATATTAAAACTATTTATGATGTCACGTTTCTTCGTTTGTGAGCTGTCACCACATAACACAATAATATTAGTGGAACTATTCAATGAATCCTGTGATATTTTGTTTACTATAGCATTCAACGACTGACCTGGAGTACAAATATTGGTCATTGAATGGATAATATTTCTATTTATAGGCAACCCTAAGCCTTGACCCAGTTTATCAGAGTACATAACTGTTTTTTTTACTAATTTTGTAACATTAGGTTTAAGTATTTTTTGAGGAGAGGCCGATGAAGGACCGGGAACCAAAACAGACAAGTTTTGTGTGTTCATCTGAATATTTGAGTCAAGTGATAAAGACTCTTTGTGTAGGTTAATTTCATTATTAATTAATGAGTTGTACCGATCAGCATTGTACTCGCACAGATCAACTAACTCTGTGGCTGATTGGATATGTTCTTCAATCTGTTTCTGTGATATTGAGTATTTTTTAGTCATTATATCAAGAGACTCATGTAACCTTTGGATGTCAGTTTGTAATTGCTTAGTGTCCCGGTCATACATTTGCCTACTTTCCATTAACTTACTATTATATATATCTAAGGAATCCATAAGGCTAATACGCTCCTTTCTGAGAGCAATATTTTTATAAAAACAGTTATTTTTTTTAATCAACTTCTCAGTTTTCTTTATAATCTTATTAATTTTTACATATTTTTTAATTTTAGTTTTGCTGATTTTATTTATTTTGTTGTTGTTTTGAGATTGCTGTAATGAAATTCCACCAGGTGATGCTATAAGTTCTTCAAATAAGGACTGAGTATGATCCACTTCATGCTGCTTCTGCAACTCAACTAATTGGGATATCTGGTGGTTTGCCGCACTGAGGTCCCTTTCCAACTCGGTGATGCGGTTGAGTGCCCTTTTATAGGTGTTATGCTGCTGCTCAAAATTGGAGATGACATGTTGCAGTTGGTCACGCTGGTGGAGCACATCCTGGTGTTGCATGTGCAGTTGGGCTAACTCATTCTTAAACTGTGAATTTCTGTCTATTATGGATTTTATTTCCATTTCACTGTCATCCCTTTCTTTTAGCAGCTGATTGCAGGATTCCTTGGATACTCGTAGCTCCTCAAGTGCCTTTCTGAGCTTTAGTTTAGTACTTTGAGTAGAAGCCTTACGGGTCAGCATTGTGAAGTTGGTTTTATAAACACCTGAAATTTAAAGAAGTATATATTAAGATATATTAAGACTTAGGTGTTGCAAGTTAGGTTTATCTAACTTCTATTTAATTTCTATGTGCAGCAATTAAGATTATTTAAAAATGAGATTTTAATTATAATAAGTAAGTGGGGGGTAGATGTGTCACACAAAGTTTGTTGTTTAAAATTAGAGTTTTTTATTGTAATTGCAAGTTATTACTAGATAATCTAGAAATGAAATTAATTAAGTTATAAGCTTCAAATAAGCAGTCACGTTCTGGTTGTAATGTGTCGAAGTGTATGAATGTCTGTGGCAAAACAAAGTCACCATCAACTTCACTTCCACATATAGTCAAGTCAAGAGAGGTTAACCAAGCCAAATCGTATTTGAGGTGTGACGATACTCACAATATGTGAGATTTGTAAAGTAATGAATATGAGTAGTATTGTTGTTAAATAGAACAAAAACATGTACCTAGTAACAGTATTTAGAAATAAGTTTTTCTCAATGTCAATGGTAATAATTTAAATTCAAAGTGTCTAATAACAATTATTGTTTTATTCTTACCCTATTCTTGGTATAGAGGAATATTTCATTTTAATACTATAATACTGAAATGCCAAAATTATATTTTGCAGTTTAGATGCAAATCCTTTGATTTGATTACAAAGTAGAAAAATAACAATTCATTGGCCTAGTGCATTGACACATACAATTTGAATGAAGTGTTTAGTTAAGATTTACACTTATGTTACTAGTATTTATAATAAATGGAATGAAAACAATACTCCCCCGGTTTATGTTGCAGCAGTCCACGGCAAAAGTAGTTATTTTAACAACTTTTTGTAAAATTTGTTATAACAGTCAGCTGGCGATGACAGTTGGAAAATTACATTAGCACATAATTTAAAAACTACACAATATTAGTCAGAAAAAACCCTAGTAGATGATATTTGTCACTTAATTTAATCACTAATTACAAATTTAATCATAAATAAGCATAAAAGACAATTTTTAACAAATTTTTAATAGGAGCTTTATAACTCGACTACTTAACCGGACAGTGTTGCCAGTGTTTCGCTCTAGCACGCTCATATCGCATCTTTTCTCTCTTTCACTTTTCTTTTCAATCGATGCAGAGCTTGCATCACAAATGAGAGAGGCAATATGAGCAAAATTTAAATTAAATGTTCATAAAAATAATTAATGTTTTTGTCATTTCATTGATTCTTTTAATAAAAAATACCAGTTTTAAAATGTTTGTTTTTTTATTTTTACTTTTGCATTGAAAAATTTTACAAAACATGTAACTTTCCGCATAAGTAGAATTTCATTGAAATCGTCCAATTACTTTAAAAAAATTAATAACTCCGGTTACAAAAATGATATTGAAACAAATAATATACCATTAGAAAGCCTACATTTTAAAGATGTTTTAAAAAAATCTGAAGCTTTCTATCACCTCTACTTTTTTTTAAATGCAACTCAAAGTTGAGTGTTAAATTTTATATCAAC
The DNA here is from genome assembly GCA_947562085.1 of Eudonia lacustrata. NCBI lineage: Eukaryota > Metazoa > Arthropoda > Insecta > Lepidoptera > Crambidae > Eudonia > Eudonia lacustrata. Next base: position 16,606,192 of record OX387339.1, read on the forward strand.
TTTTTTTTAGGTTTGGGAGACTACAACTTTGTTTTTAGCAATAACCTGTGACAAATACCATTTTTTTAAGGACTTACCATCTCTTAAGATCACAGCGGAAACCAACCAAAGATGGAGGTCCTCGAATGGTATGAGACAGTCGAAGATCTTCATCAAGGGAATGGATAAGAAGAGAACTAGCAATCTGATGGGACTCTCTAGAAAGAAAATTAGGCTAGTCATAGAAATCATAACAGGATACTGTCGGCTGAACAGGCATCTGACAGTGATAGGAGTTAAAACCGATCCCATATGCCCGGAGTGCATGGAAAGCGAGAAGACCACCCTCCGCCTACTAGCTGAGTGCCCTATGTACTCACTGACAAGATGGGAGCTCTGGGGATCGGACACATTACACATAGAGGACCTAAAGGATCTGAAGATGGAGCAGATAGCAAGATTTACCAAAGAGACCAAAAGATTTGACAGGGCGCCGTGAAAGCTGGATGAACCTAAACTCCCTCAAACGGGAGAACGGGGAAAAGGATGAAGTGGTCCGCAACAACGCGGATGGATCGTCCGTTCGGCTGGCGACGTCCCCATAAGAAAATAATAATAATAATCTCTTAAGATTCCAATGAAGGAAAAAAATTAGGCCTAGCTATAAAAACGAAAAAGTTATAAGGGTTTAGAGGTACGACAGTGGCGAAATTTCAAAAAATCAAATAGAAAATCCTATAAAAAGATTTTTATGACCAGGATTTTTTTTAAATGCCTGAATGGTTAGGAGATGACCCCACCTACCCCTCATTTTCGTATGTTCGACGATCTGCCGAACATCCTGTATATATATATATTTATGATTGACAAACACATTATTCATTTGGAAAAAGTGTTGTAAAAATTCTAAGAGCGGGATTCGAACCCGCACTCCCCCTTGACATACCTTAATTGTTTTTCAATATTTGGTTTACTAAATATAACAAAATTATTTAACATCTATTTACTTACATACTATTTAAATAAAGACGGTGACAAAATAAGACCGCTGTTAATTGTTACACGTTCACACAATTTGTTAGTTAAGTAAGTAAAAATTTAAAGCAACATAAATATCGGTGTTTGTTTATAAGAGTAAAAAAAGAGCAATTCTTTATATTCTACTGCAGGTGCTCCCAAAACATTAATATGTGCACGCATAAATTCTACTCATATTTTATAACTTTACTTTCAAATAGAACCCGTGTAGGAAAATATACTTAACGAAACTAGGTAGGTACGTATTTTTTGTTTTATACACTGTATTTGTATACTATTAAAAGATAGAAGTAGAGGTTACAAAGACAGCTAAAGTGACTCAGAAGCTACAAGTGCCTGTGTCTTACTTGACATAGTATTAATGGTACTTGGAGTAACCCTTATGACCGGGGCGGAGGTTATTGCCCGTCGCAAATCAATATTTTCTGCTTCTGCAAAGTAATGAATTTTTAACTAATTAAGAAATTGAGTTGGAGCTTTCAAAACCATTTTGTTATTATAATTTGAAGAGTAAGGAAACCATAATCTCGTATTTGCCTCGCCCTCCCAAAAGTCAAAATGTTTAGATCACTAAATGCCGATAGTTTCTAAGGGTTCTTTCAATTTAGACGTTTGTTTTCAGACGGCTAACGCACGTTTGCACTGCGTTCCATATTAAAACAGTCGTGCGGCTGGCGTTTAATATGAAACTGCACGGCAGCGGACGAAACGTCTAAACTGAAAGAGCCCATATCCGGCTAGCCGTAACACGACGCGCCGTTGCGGCAGGCTGCATGTGTATTTTCATATGAAAACGTATTGTTCAAACGCACTACTCGCGGCCAGCCGTCTACTATCTACAAGGTACAAACGCGTGCCGGTTTACGGCTGGCCGGAAAGTGCGTTGTAGGCCTAATTAGAGTTGCTCGCTGTGCACGACATGGAAGCCTGGCCAGACCTCAACCAGGCAGACGAACATTCCCACTTCTACAGCTAACCACATGCCACGAGTCCAACCCATGTCCGGGACCTGCCGGAGACACCCGCGAAGGCATGACCGGCAGGGGGCCTAGGATCCGGAACTCCCGTGGTACCCTTAAAAAGACAGCCGGTCCCGTAGTTCCAGCTGCCATACTCTACCTATCAGGGTCAGTAGATAGGGACAGCGTCCCTGGTCCGGCTGTCTTTTCAAGGGAGTTCCGGATCCTAGCCCCACTGCCGGTTATGCCTTCGCGGGCTACTCCGGCAGGTCCCGGACATGGTTTGGACTCATGGTGGCATGTGGTTAGTTGTAGAAGTCGAGTCGTGGGGGAGTGAAAAAACGCCAAGATAAATGTCTGTACCTGTTATAAAGAGTGGATCTTCGTACTCTTATTCTTCGAGTACGGTCGATGTCTTGCCTATTCTAGAGTGTATAGTGGCATTTTGAGGACCAAAAGCGGTGTCAAATGCCGAGCGCAGCGTATAAAATGTGGTATTGTAACTTTTTTTGTTAGCAAGACGTCATTATAACGTAAAATTAACGTCATTTCCTGTCCAATGCACATAATTAAAGAGGTGTTAAAATAATTTTTAAATATGCACACTGAAATAGTGTTCGCTGCTAGTAGGAGTATCTAATAATGAGTAAAAATACGCGCACGTAAACATACACTTTTTATTTTTGTAACTACAGTGTATTTTCCAAACTATTTTAATATTTTCTTGGTGTCAAGATTGAAGTGAGTCTATTTTATTGCTGACATTAAGTTAATTTTTTAAAAGTTTACTTACTTCGGTAACATCCGGGTGACAATGACGTATCCATATGCACCAAATATTGTCGCGGTTTTCTGCCGGACCAGTCACGGACATTAGGGTCCGCATCTGAAATAAAAAGTCGTAAACTTGTTAGCCTGTTAATTCAGACAAGGGCGGGGCCGGACACCTTGATGTCCGCTCGTCCATGCCCTGTCAGTAAATGGCGCGACGTTCAGAGGCGGCGGCTACGAAACGTTGACGGGGCGTACCTAGACGCAGGGGGTATTGTAACAGAACTGGAGAAAGAATAGCTGTGACTGAGCTTCTTGTGGCTTCTTTAAAGTACAAGGTCACTACCATAGCATTTACAAAGCTATAGCTTAGGTTGGTAAGACGATCAACATACTTAAATTAAGAAACGATGAATATCAAATCGATAAATCAACTAAGTACTCATTGATAGATTCACTGTTGTTGATTGCAACTTGTTGACAAGATTTATCGGTTAGTAGAGGTAAACTTTTAACAAATGTTTCATTACAGACGCCTGCGCATCAACCTATCCATAACTGTAAAATTTCGTCAATAAATATTCAACTATATGTAATATGAATAAAATTAAGTCTATGAGGAAACGTAAAAGAGCGTAAACATTGAGATATTTACCATATACTTCAACAAGTAGCCTATACACATTCTCGTGTCTAAACTGCATTGCAATATGTAGTGGTGTGTAGCCCTGAAAATATAAAATGTATTAAGTTACAATGCTATAAATCTTAATAATAATATCTACAAGGAATTAATCCTTTTGAAAAGTTTGATTTGTTTATTATGTCTAGTTGTTTCGTTTTTCTATAACTTAGTTTAGCATTTTCACGTATTTTTTGTACGACTACATAAATCATTTTTAATGTATGTACTTTATTAAAGTTTTCTCATTTACGTGAATGTACCTATAGTTCTTGTGAGAAAATAAAGTTCTTAAACCCCCTTGAAATATCTTAAATGGTGTGCTAGGCGGAGTGTCGAAATAGTGTCTAGGTGATTTTCCTTTGATATAAGCAATAATCACGTTAAGTTAATTAAGTTAATTAAGACCATTAAATTGAACTCCCATTATGTTGACTTTTATAAAAGTTGGATTCCCATTAAGTTAAATTCCCATTATGTTGAATTCTCTGAAAGTTGGATACAATAATGTTGGATTCCCATTAAGTTGGATTCCCATTATGTTGAATTCTCCTTCAGGACCATTAAGTTGAACTCTCATTATGTTGAATTTTCTGAATGTTGTATTCGGAGTCGCATTAATTTTAGTTCTCTGAATTTACCACTGAGCCCTTTCGATACTTAGTACCAGATTCGCACTTGACCAGCCACGCGAATGACCATGATACCTAAAGAGAATCGTTTCCGTTCCCGTGTGAAGTTCCCTTCCGGAACCATTGTATAATGTTTACAACAAAAGTCTATCCGGAAAACAAAAAAAAGTCTGGAAATGATCGAACGATAGTGAACGATAGTAGGAAGAAAGTCTGTATTATTCTGTTTTTTTTTTAAATAAACCTTTTTTTTAAATGGAGTTTGTTTTCGGTATAATTGTAGTTTATATAAAAAAAAAGATTTCGAACAACGGCTACCTTACAGTAACAGAAAACTCAGTAGTCAATACTCAATCATTTATTTGTATTTCTCTGGTACAAAAAATGGTATTTAAATATCGAGGGTGCTAACAAGAATCATGTTAGGGCAAAGCAAATGTAGATAAATTTTACTTATCACAATAAAACCAAAATAGGATCAAATAAAATTTACGACACAATACAATAAATTCTGATAATAAAAGCACGTATAACAGACAAATATGTAAAGTGATTATTTTGATGTAAGATGAAACACATTTTCAGACTTCCAATAATGGGGCTTTAAAAGTTCCGTGAACTTTTGCGCACTTCGTAAAAATATAGGCCACTTGTTATATGACTTGGGACATTCAACTATCAATCACTGTGTGTGATACTTTATATCGGTTAATATATTTTGATAAAAGCAATTTAATATAAATACTTACGTATACACATAACAAAAACTGTTTATCACACAGACTGTTTGAACAAGTTAAAAATATAAAAAAGTATCTAAGAAAAACAGGACTTAAAATTAAAGATAGTAGCATCTCATGAGAGTTGGTCAAATTTTGATCACAAAAGTTCAATTTTATATTTATGCATGAAAACATTTCAGTTCTTTTTTTTTTAATTCGTCTTAATTGTTTACCATTATTTTAATCTAATATTTTATTTATTACTGCAACAGGTCAGTTAGAAAATCTTCAATAACTTCAAAAGCACCTAAACTAACTTTATGAAATAAAGACTAAATTAAAGAATATTTATTGCCACATAAAATAATTTATAAAACCTTTTATTTCTTTTTGATAATTGTATAAAAAACTGAAAATTTAAAATAATGGTCTTTTTTGAATTTAGTACCTTCCAAAAATTTCAAATCAATTGTTTCGCATTTCTTTTAGTTTTGACATAAAAAATGTTATAAATATGGTGTATCTGCCTTATAAATTTTATTATTCTGAACTGACAATGCTTGAAGATGGGTGCAGTCAGCGAAATACAGCGAGAACTGTTGGTGTGACTCTTTCTACAGTTCAGCGAGTACTCCAGCGTCTTCATGAAACTGGATCCAATTTTCGCAGACCAGGAACAGGCTGAACAAGGTGCACGACGGCGCGGGAGGATCGCTGTATGGTGTCAACAATTTTGAGGAATCGCTTTCTTACGGCTGTTGAAGTAAAGAATCATCATTTACGAGCTGGAGGAAACAATCTGAGTATGGATACAGTAAGGCGGCGTCTGGCTGAAGCACATTTAAAGCCATTAAGCCCTGCAAAAGGTTGAGTTATGGTAGTGAGAACACGAGAATTGGACTCTGGATGACTGGTCAAAAGTGATGTTTTCAGACGAGTCTAGATTCTGTTTATACAAGCACGACGGAGGAAATGAGTGTACAGAAGGCCGGGAGAGCGCTTTAACCAAGCCTATATAGAAGAAAAAGTACCATACGGCGGAGGCTCTGTTCACGTATAGGCTGGTATTTTTTCCGAAAGCCGCACTGAGCTAGTGGTTTTAGAAAATGAAAATAGCATTATAACTGCAGTAAGATATTATGTCACTGAAATTCTGAATGACTACGTTGGTCTATTTGTAGTGGACAAGGGCGAGAATGCCGTTTTCATGCATGCATGCATGGGACGAACTGAGACGACGTGTAAGTCAGCGGAATCCGCCGCCAATCACGCTACGTGATATGAAAGAAGCTCTAATTAGAGGAATATCAGAATATTCCGCAGCATCGTTTCAAAAACCTAGTAGAAAGTATGCCAAATCGCATAACAGCAGTATTGCGAGCTCGCGGAGGCAACTCAAAGTATTTACTAAAATGCGTGAAAACGGCACATCTGTAACCAATTTACATATAGGAAAATACTGAAAAAAATGCGTAGTGCGTTTTTATTTATTTTACATTTATAAAAAATAAAAAGCTTGAATTCATTTTTTTTATTTTCATTTAAGCTCAAAAGTATTTTTAAATTTAGTTTTTATTTTTATTAAAGATAGGTCAAGTACTTTTGAATATATTAAAGATTTTCTAACCGAACCTTTTTTTTTGTGGTCCAGTGTAGAGTAGGATGTACGACCACAATCTTATGTCATACAATTTGTATAGTTATTTAGTTAAAATGTAGGCGTATCTTGTAATATACGCATATTATAAAGCCTTGTTCTGTTTTTAGGAAGTTTTGACAAGGTAAGTATCTGAACACATTGGGTGTTCAGATATATACCATACCTTACACAACCTAATTGGGTTCATATTGGCTCACCGAAAATTTATTATCCGATTTTTTTTCTACTACGGAATTGTATTCATAATCGTTCCTTGTTCGAATTTTTTGCTTCATACTCACACAGGTATGACCGCCTAGATCCGAAGGCCCCTTCTCTGGGTAGCTTGAGCTTGAATCTACATATATGTAATTGCTATGCATAACTGCTGAATAATCAGTTCTAGCTGCAACGGCTCTGTTCATCTTAAGGGAGAATGGTATTTCACCTAAGAAATTTAAAGCTCCGATGATGTAGGTACATCTCATTTCCGTTCAAGTCTTCGGTTGACCAAAGCTCACTTAAGTCACCTGTGGGATATGGAGCATCACCATATTCTTTAATGTCTATCCTTGCTCCGTGTGGTGTGGTACAGTTGGTGGTATTCGGAGGCCAGCCATAAAATTACACACAAGACAAGTTGTCGACGGTGACCGTCGGACCTGTGTATTCAACTCTACATGCGGCACTCACCACATATGGAGTTCTTTCTATAAAGATGTGAGATAAAATTTTGATAATGCGCAATATCCTCTTTCAGATCGGACACATCTCGTCTTTGCGGCAGCCTTAGCTGCCACAGTTGCTCGTAAATTACTGAGTAGAATGTCTAGAACAGAGTGGGCGATGGGCTTTACACAAAACGCCTTCCCGGCACAGGAAAAGTTTCCAATTGCATGAATCGTATTAGTTAGCAACACAATGTTATTTCGTGTGCTTTATCAGATTTTTAAATTCGTTATTCATACGTGGTCGATAAAACAAGTCTTCTTGACCTAAATTTGTTTTTATACCGCTTTCACTTAACAATTTTAATTCCATCTGTCCTAAAGTAAAGCGATGGATATAATCTCATATAATTTTACCTGAAAGGTTTAATGAAATGTAAAATATCAAGATAAACGACAAATAACAAAACATTTGCTAACTTCTCAACGCTCCAAAAAATACGAACAGACAGTGTGTCGGAACTTAACGATAGGGTCTGACATCTGTTTCCCGCGCAGTTTATATTATATTGGCTTTGGATTGTGATATTTATGGAGAATATTATTCCGAATAGATATTAAATTTTGCTAGACATTATTGAATATATAGTGAAACGACAGCTGTTAATCTTGACGAAAACAAAATATAGTAACTTAATTCAGGTCTACATTTTTAAAGGCTCAGTGAACTAGTAATAATAATACGAAGGTCTCAGCCCCGGCTCACCTGGGTTTGATTCCTAACGATGTTACAAATTGTGCCCGATTTGGTAAGTAAAAGAAAATAGGTACTAGAGCTTGATCTAGGTCCGCCTGTTTATCATCACCATCTTTTATAATAGATATTGTTTGTTAATAAATAAAAATGTAGGAGAGTAACCTACATCCTTTTACACAAGAGTTTAAACAACATATCCATTCGTGTTGAACTCAATTTTTTTAAATTTAAGCCTACTAAAAGTATAAATATATTTAAATGTCACAGTAAGGTGGTCTAAGAAATCTTACATGATACCCGGGGGGCTTATTGTCTAACTCTTATACCTATCGTAATACTTTTTAATTTGACGTTTGAAAACTATTTACGAACTTTAAATTAATTCACAAGTGTACTGACACTTCATCATCATTTCATCACATCGTTCGAAAACGCGTCGCGATCGCAATCACTGGATTGCGATCGCGACGCGTTTTCGAATGATGTAAAATGAACGACATCGTAGATTTGACATTTATTTGGAATCTTCTATCTATGCAGAATGAACGGTATCGTGATAGATGTTGAAATTAGACAATAAGCTTCCAGGTCGATAAAAAGCGAAAGTTCATAAAATATCCAGAATTTTATCAGCAGAATATGGCAAGACCTCTAATCGTAGTACCCTCTGAATCCACAAGTAGTCACTAGTCCTATAATAAAATGTGGTGAAACTTACCCCATTCTGATTCGCCAAGCGACGCCCCAACAGCACATGAAAAAGTGTAATGACACTTTAACGATACCGTAAACAGGCAAAATAACCGGCAGTAAGTAAATTTGATTGGACATTAACGCTAGGTAACAATAAACTGGAACTCGGCTCCAGATGTAAACACGTCGTGAAACCTTAATTCCTATTTAAGCCGATTGGCCGCTATTGTTAACGATTTTGGTCGGGGCGCCGCGGCGAGGCGCGGCGCGTTACGCCTTTAGATATCAGATGACAGTCTCATGGCAACATAAATAAAATTCCTTAAAAATATATGACAAGCACCTGCTCCAAATAATTTCATGATTTATTTATTTTAAACTTTTGCAACAAAATATTACATGGCGGACTGAATGCATTTTCCACCAGTCAACCATAGGGTGGTGGAGAAATTACATGATAGGTGCAATTACTTAGTTATCAAACTATTAGAGTAGCCAAATTTTACGATATACAAAAGTTTTAATCCGCTGTGCACTTTGTTGCTTAAATAATACCTTGATAGAATTTAGTGTAAAACACTATCGACGACGCCGACGTTTAAAAACTTTGAAAAGTATATCATCATCATCAGCTCATTTTATGTCCCCACTGCTGGGGCACGAGCCTTCCCTATAGATGGATAGGGAGAACGGGCCATAAACCACCACGCGGGCCCAGTGCGTATTGGTGGTTGTTAACGACTGCTAATGCAGCCGGGACCAACGGCTTTACGTGCTTTCCGAAGCACGGAGGAGCCCGAGATGATAAAGTTTTGGTCACCCATCCGATGACCGGCCTTTGCGAAAGTTACTTAACCTTAGCAATCGCAGACCGGGCGCGTTAAGCACTGCGCCATCGAGCTCCTCGAAAAGTATATATTTATATAAAATTAATAGCAATTTTACGACTCCTAAAACTGTTAATATTATTTTAACGTGTGTATTTTTGTTTTTATGTAAAATAAAGAGTTATATTCTATTCTATTCTAATTTTTTGTACTTTAATTAGAACTCTATTTTCGTAGTTTTTAGGTTTTTTTTACCGAAAAAGACATTTAAATTAGTGTCTGTAGGTGAAATACGAGCCTAAGATATTAACAAGTCCAGAGGCAATAAATCTAAAACAATTGAATAACAATTTATCGTTACGCTACTTAATATGGAACTGACCATATGTTAGGGTTAATAGTTGTAACAAACGTTTAAAACGATTTAAAACTATAATCAACGGTTTAAAACCTCAATTCAACCGGTTTAAAGGTTGAACAACTGAGTAAGGCAAAAAAGCTTGTAAAACTATGATTATTTTGTCGTGTATATTTTCTACACATGCAATGTTGGCGACGTACATTAAAAGAAAAGACAATAACTGTTTGTGTTATTATCATACGAATGTTTCGTACTTAACACTTGTTATATGATTCACTGCGCTTAATTATCATTATTATAAGTGTTTTAATATGACAAAATTTAAATCATAGCCATTAGAAATTAGTAAGGTTTGATTACTATTTTTGCTTTGTTTCGTGTTATTATAGATCGCAGTATTATTACTTTATTCAGAGTATATTTAACCTCTTTCTACACGTGCAGCATATGGGCTAGATACACTCAAAAACCTTACAGTTCCCTCCGTGTTCAGTATAACAATGCGTTTAGGCTTGCTTTTGGGGCTGCCTCGCTTTTGCATGTAGCGCGTCAGGAATGTTTGCCGAAATGCGAGTTAGCTGCTTCTACACAACGATGCGAAACTGCGAAAGCGATGCGCGTCCCTGGTGCGCAGTGTGCGGGGCAGCACCAACAGCATCCTAAGCATGGTCGCCAGCAGGCTTGACTGTCGATACGTAAATCATTGCTGCGCCATATCGTCTGGTATGGCGCAGTAATGAAGTGCGGTTTAATTTGTGTCATTTTAAAAATAAATAATATCATGTAACTAACATAGAATAAGTTAATACTAACACATTATGAGTCTTGGTCACTTAATTAAATAAATATTCTATTCTATTATGTACAGATTTTGTCGCTGTCGCGAGATAAAACTTCTTTGCGCGCTCGAATGATCTAAATAGACGTGTATGGACTAGACTATTCTAGGTATATTGTAAGGGAGGACCTATAAGTACATTAGAATTTCATTGGACGTCTAGAATAATCTCGAAAAACTCGCAAAAGGAGGATGGGCAAAAATCTATGGAACCGGGCCCAACGGCCAATAGCAAAGAGCGGTATGTCATTAGAAAACTCATTTTTTTATTGCGGCCAGTCTAAAATAGTTGTATGAATAAAGTTTTAAGACACAGTTAGTCGGCCGGGCTCCCACTACCAGGAATATTAACAATAGCTACGTTTTAGTAATATACAGCTGCCTCGTAGGTACATGTATACTTGTGCGCAGACGCACTTATTATTTCTTAATTTTAGTTAACCTCTTAACTAAAATGAAAGACCAAGATGGATTAAATGCGTTACCGCATTACCACTATACATCTGAGGAGCTCGATGGGGCGTAGTGGTTTGCGCGTCTGATCTGCGATTGCTTAAGTCTAAGCCACTTTCGCAAAGTCCAGTTATTGAATGGGTGACCAAACAATTATCATCTTGAGAGCTTTTCCGCGCTTCGGAAGGCTCGGAAGGCACGTAAAGCCGTCCCAGCTGCATTAGCTGTTGTTAACAACCACCAAATATGGGCGTGCGAGGTGGTTTATTGCCCGTTCTCCCTAGTCCCTATTCATCCATAGGGAAGGCTCGTGCCCCAGCAAAGGGGACATAAAATGATCTGGTGATACATCACACAGTGGGAAGCTGTGCCCATGTCGTACCTATCTCTCGTATGGTATCTTGATTGTAGTAGGTATTTTTAATCCACCGGCAGTGAATTTGACATTATTCTGGACGAAACCCATAGATTGAAAATAAAAGACTTTAATAAATAAATGTAATTTATTACAAATATTAATTATATTTTTTTCGTTACTGATGGTAAGAACTACTTATTAAGTAGGTACTTTGTTTTTCTTATGGGTTTTATGAATGATAGAAGTGATAGTAGTGGCTGTACACCATTATAACGTTATGTAAAATATTAAAAAAAAACAGGTTTTTTGAGTTTTTTGAGTTTTTTTTGTTTAAATTCCCCTGTTTAATTAAATCAATATACCTACTCACTAAGTTAGAGTATCTTCACACAACGATTTCAGGCTTGATGCCATAATAACAATTATTAATCTATATAAAATGAGCTTTCCAATGATGTACAAGTCATTGCTAATTGGTTTTTGGGCTAATTTGCTCATCTTCTTTTGATTGGTCCATCAAGACATTATTTATTAATTGACCCAAATGGCTAACGACCCAAGTGTGGTGTTTCCAAATAGTTTTAAGTAATTTTGAAATTATTTGGAAATATTACTTCTCTACATCTAGTTCTATCTTCTTTTTCAAATCTAAAGCTAAATCTAATTTTACACATGTTAAGCACACATAAACTAAGTACTTGTGTTAACACAATTAGGACATTATTCTAGTATAAAATGTTGTTAAACCTATTATGTATTTATAACTTTGTTAAGATTAATTTTTGGTGCTTCATCGGATGGGAAATTCGATGACGTAATGAACACTGAGCTCCAATAAAAAAAACATAGTTCCCAACCGTTTTAAAACGAACTTTTCGATTTAAGATGTTTTAAACGAAAAAAAAGGTTTAAGCCTACCAGTTGAATTCGTTTTAAACCGGCTTTACATCTATAGTTAGGGTTTATAATTGTAATTGCTAGTATGAACATGGCACAAACCACGTTTGCAAAATCTTTGAATTGACTTGTCGCTCGGATTCCAGCTATCAAAGATTGTTATCAATACAGATGGATAGCATGCGTTAACGTGAATACTTCAGCAAAAAACGGTCACTAGTACCGGACAGATAATTAACGTACTCACCGAACGTTCATTGACCAAGTGACGTCCTACACCGGCTAATAATTTGACCAAATTCTCGTCACCTCGTTTGCAGGCCCAATGCATTGCCGTCTGAAAAAAGATCAAATAAACTTAAAATTTATTGTAAACAAGTGTGCAAAAAAACTAAACATTCATCAAGAAATACAAATCAAAAGTAATAAAAAGTAGTTAGGCATTGTACTAAGGGAGTAGGTATTTTAAAATCGATGGCAAATCATAAAGCAAAATATTCAAAATCTAAAAATGCATTGCCGTCTGAAAAAGATCAAATAAACTTCAAATTTATTTTAAACAAGTGTGCAAAAAAACTAAACATTCATCAAGAAATACAAATCAAAAGTAATAAAAAGTAGTTGGGCATTGTACTAAGGGAGTAATTTTAAAATCGATGGCAAATTATAAAGCAAAATATTCAAAATCTAAAACAGGATACCATCACGAAAGTTTAGTAGGATGAGCAACAAATTACTTGATTGCCCACCTTTTATTTTTATATATGTAAAACACTTTGATGGACAATATAATGCTGAAATTATAGCTCTTTATAATCGGAACGTATTAGACTGATTTGCATCCAGATTAAAGATTATATTTTGGTGGAGGTGGAGGTGTAATTAGCATAGTTATAGGAATTACTCGCTATCATCGGTGGTCATTTTAATTTTGAAAACGTTATGGTAACCAAATTATAATTTGACGGGATGGATATTTAGATAAAAGATTAAGCATAAAACGCCAATACTTAATTCATGTTGAGTGTTTTTTTGGCTGTTGTAGTTAGTTCGATAAGAACACTTATATTGTTTTAATGAGATAAAGTAATATTGTTTTTTATATTACCATTGAATGAATATCTGTTTTGCTAATAGATCGAATAAGAATATTAACAGTTAAATAAATAATTAGTAAACATTGTCATGTTTTGCGTTTGATAATACTAAATAATACTGAAAAGTATTAAAATTATAATCATAATTTGATACGATAATCATAATTTGTTACGATAGCATAATTGGTATTGCACCTGACCCGGCATGTCATGGGGTGCGGGTTCGAATTCCGTTTGTTTTTTTTCTTCAAATTGTAACTGTTTGCCACAAAATCTGTGTAAAATTATGTATAACCATCATCATTATGATAATAGTTTAAAAACTCTTAAATATGTTCACAGTAATAAAGGTCGAAATATTCGTATATACGTTACAGAGCCATCCCAATAAGTCTAAATTAACCAACCCTCGTAGATAAAACAAGCCGCTCAGTCAGCAGTAAAATCTTAGGAGTATATATTGCGCGATCGGAGGGTAGGAGTAACGAAGCAATCGACGTATATACAAGGTGTAGGCGTGATCGTCGCTGATTCAGTCTGGTAGTTAGTGGCGGGCGGTCCCGGGTTCGACGTCGTCGTACGGAGAAATATTGGCCTCCGGGGAAACGCTGTTAATTTGCAGCGCACGTTTGGCTCTGGCGCGATTTTCCACCTACATACGTTATTCCTACAAAGCGTTTACGTTCAATTCACTACAATTTATGCAGCAACAATTATTAAAACATATACAGACACAAAATTAAGTTAAATGATTTATGTCTCAACGTTTTGTTAATGTCCATAATACTAATTGGTTAGTTATGCGAGCTCTTGTGAATACACCGTGAATAGACATCATTAAGTTAATACTTACATACTGTTTTGTGGAGTGTTCCATCGCCGATCAGCAAAAGGCATGTAAAATAATAATTTAAGTAAATATACTATTTAATCTTAACATAAGTTATTTTTTTTCTTTTAAATGTTTTCGTAAAAAATATAAAAATACTTAAATAAAAAATAAAATAAATAAATAATATCTATGTATAAAACATGTAGAGAAAGACCCTTGCTTGGTTGCCCTTAAAAATATCTAATTAGAGCGTCGTTTCCGGGTTGGCTGGCAACCGAATTACTAATTTATCGTTGGCTAAGCTAATAAATTTAAAACAGGATTACGTATACCACGGCCAAAGTAAAGCTTTATAATTTGCTCTGTATAAATCTCGCGCCTCTGTCACACGAGTGAATGTATCATTTAAGATAGATTTAAGATATATTTTTTTAGAACTTCCTATTTAAATGGGAATCATGTATGTTAAAAGTTATAATTTCCTTAAGTTTATAGGCGATGCAATGATGTGTTCTGACTAGGTATGTTAAGGTAAATCTTCATTTTATTATGAAACTTCCGTCCACTTTAAAGTGTAAATTGTTAGGTATAGGCCGTTTTATTTTAACGTTTTAAAAAGCAATTTCATGTTTTTTGATAGACAACTGTGCCCTGTTCATTGGTGCGGACGTGATACAATCACGTATAGTCGTATATTGTCGGGCTCTTCGTTTTCAAGTCATTTATTTACCTGGTTAAATAAAACTACGAATATAATGGAAATAGCTCTACGTATACAAGAAAGTAAAGTACTTATATGTCATTGTAACACATTACACTTCATTTACGTTTTAGCAATCAAGTCTCACGTCTAGACTAGCCTTCTAACCCTCAAGTCTTGGAATAAAAAAAACTAAAACTGAGGCTTAGTTGATTATCAAGTCAAGTCTTAAAACTGAGTCGTAACATAAAATACTTATAAACCTTAACGGACTCGTGCCTTTAAAGCCCCAGGAGTAGGTGTCCCTTAAAGTCCATAACACTAATTAATCTAATTTTACAATCCATAAAAATTTGCATAACAATTAAAATATATAAAATGAAAATGTATACTATTAATCGGCATAATTATGAAAATCCATAGTTTTAAAAAAACCTTAATTTGGAAAACCATAACTTTAATATTCATAACATAAAAATCTATAAATATAAAATCGATATTTTTTTTTAAAAATATTATAAGGAGGCAAACGAGCAGGCGGGTCACCTGATGAAAAGCAATCACCACCGCCCATGGGCATCCGCAAAACCAGAGGAATCGCAGATGTGTTGCCAGCCTTTAAAATAATTTTAAAATACCTAATTTTTGAGGGCATGCTAAAGCAGGTATTATTTTGTAGTCCTAATTATCATTCGCCATATACCTAGTTGTTATAATACCAAGGCACCTACCTGGGTATTATAACAAGTGCGATAATCAGGAGCATCAGCACGCGCGACCCGAGCGAGCGTAGCGAGCGTGCCGCGCAGCCGTGCAGTGCCGGAACCAAATTGATATTTTTGAAGTGCTTTCTATAACTGAATACTTACAAGTCATTTCATTATTTATCTATACTAATATTATAAAGAAGAAACCTTTGTAGTTATGTATGTATGTAGGTAATTGTATGTATGCAACGAATAAACTCAAAAACTACTGATTCGATTAAAAAAATATTTCACCATTAGAATGCTACACTAGCGCTAAGTAACATAGGCTATATAAAAAAAAATGTCCACCCGTGCGATGCAGGGACGGGCCGCTAGTGAAAAAGCAACAGTTGTCGTTGTAGGTACGAAATTAAATAAAAACATGAAACATTGTTAAATCAACATTTATTTACAAACCCAATAAGATACCCACTAACTCCTAAAAAAATCTGTTTCGTTCTGTACAGCAAACATGTTCTTGATATCTAAAAAACTTTTTAGGGAATTTCACATTATATAAGACTAGCGGCTGCTCGCGGTGTCACCCGCGTGGTTCCCGTTCCCGTGGGAATATCAGGATAAAAAGTATCCTATGTTTTAATCCAGGTTATAAACGATCTGCATGCCGAATTTCATCCAAATCCATCCATCCGTTGCAGCGTGAAGAAGCAAGAAATATACAGACATACAAACTTTCGCATTTATAATATTAGTGTGATTAGTCTTAATTTTAACGAGTTCTAAAATTAGGGGATAATAATTTTATGTATTTTAAACGTTATGCATATTTACGTTATTCATATTAAAGATATACTATTTAAATTTATACATTTTAACATTATGGATTTTAATAATGATGCGATGATGCATTTTAGGCGTTTCAAATTCAATACATAGGCGTTTTAAATTATGGAATCTAATGTAGACCCCTCAGGAGTCATAAGTCTCGTAAGGCGTGTGGGATGAATATTAGTACAGGTAATGTAATTTAAAAAAAATATAGCAGTAATACAAACCCGTTTAAGTACTTTCCTGATTTAATTTACAGACTTATACAGGGTCCATAAGAAACAAACCTAATCAAAATACATCTAAGTATTGCATTTTAACCTAAGAGCATGAGCTGTATTGAATATCGAGCAAGACACAGGCGCTAGTCCTTTTAAAAACAGCTCGAGTTAAAGCTCGTTTAAGTCTTTAAGTTTAACGACTGAGTCTCTGGTCTTCTTTTTAGAATTGAGTTCTGTAAAATGAAGACAAATGTTTTAAAAAGCCTTAATGGAAAGAGTATATTGTATCACTACCTACCACATGTGCAAATGTTTTAATGTATGAGCAACATAAGCAATTTTACCATGTAATACTTAAGTTAGCTAAGCCTTGTGTTGTTTGGTGGCACTATATCCACCTCAGAGGCTTACCGCATGTTCTAGCAATATCCGCTACTATCTCGTATAGATTGCATTTGCGTGTATGTCAATTAGGTTCCGCGAAACGATGCGTCTTCAGCATCGCTAATTAACGTCTGGTTAATGCTTGCGTGTCACAATCACACACACAGCTGACAGCTGCGTCGATATTTGTCAACCTGTGTTAGGTATGTCAGAGCTGTCTCGGAACTGTGAAGGGATTAGTAAGACGATACTATACCTAAACATTAAGGGCCTATTTTACCACTTCTAATTATGTGTTAGATGCCTATTGAGTGATTTAAGCTGAAGGAGCTTTTTGGCATACTCTCAAAGTCCAGCCGGTAAAAGACACAGACATGGAATGCGGCGCCGCAGTTGATCAAAAATGATTTTTTAATACGTATCGACTCTTTTTTATGTTGGGATAATATCGCTTTACTAGACGAAAAAAAATCGGAACAGCAGAAGTAAGTCAAATTTAATTATATATTATGTTTTCTCATACAATTTGTACGACAATGGCCTCCATTTTGCTGTATGCAGTTACCTACAGGAACGTTTCAGAGCAGCTCTAGAGCCTTAGACGAAGATGTCTGGTAAATTTTGTTTAAATGGACAGCGTCTTTAACACCCCCCATTTGAAAAATCCATCATTAAGTGAACATGGTCGCCATTTAATAGGACCATAGAATCAAGTTGTTGTACGTTAAAGTTGTTAAAGTTACCTTGGCTGGCACCGACTCCAAAAATATCAAAATTGTACCTACTTATATATTTTCCTAATAAAATTATTGTCTATATAAGCAGTCTAAAATTATTTTTTATTTGTTTCTATAGGTGGATTTCAAGTAAATATTTGGTATTTGCTTGTTTCTCATAATATTTGTGTTCTGTTAGATGTGAAGTTAATAGCCTGAGAGCCAAACTAATTCGCTGTATGGAGACTCAACAATAATTCTATTTCTGTATTTTCTTAACTAAAACATTAGATTAACTAGTTTATTAAATAATTCATTAGTTATCCACCAATATTAGTGACAGCGACATAAAAAAACAAATACAAAGCTTTATAAAATCTATAAAAATGGGCAAAAATGGTATAAATATTATTTACTTTACATTTGAATACCTTTATTAGTTATCTTTCGTAAAATTTAATAATCCTCCTATAAATATAAATGAAAAACAAATAAACTTTAAAAAATTCTACGTAAACTCGAAAGTGGCATTACACCTATGTTAAAAATGCTATCAGATCAGTTTTTAATTACTTTCGTTTCATTTGCTTTCATTAACACGTAATGTACTAAATCCAATTTAAATATATAATGATAATAAAAAATCTGCTCTTATTATTTTCTTAGAGTACATTGTGCAGTTAGTTAGTGAAACAACCGACTTCTTCCTAAACTATTAGTTTCCCGTTGTATATATTTATGGATTTCAACTTTGGTGATTATATAAGGTAAACATGAACACTTTTTCACGATAAAAAAAAACCGGTGATAGCATATTTGCTGTAAAATTGCACCATTTTCGGGGTATAACTTTTTTTCGATACCTTCCAATGCGAGATTTTGTTGGATTCTAAAATATAGTCTCTTATTGAGCCTGTTATTGAGTTTTTTACAAAAATATCGGAAAGTTATATGGCAGTCGCATAGTTTTTAAGAATATAAGATTGAGTATAATAAAGGTTAACTGCAAGTAAATTTAACAAACTAAACTACGCAATTATTTTTTACGTTTTAGTGCAATTTTTTCAGTCTAATTTTAGCAAGTTGGTCTTTTTTTGTTAAAATTTTTGGATTAACAGAATACGTACAAATTGTATGAGAAAATATTTCATTAAATTATCCCAAAATGAAACGGAGTCGATCCGCATTAAAAAGAATTGATCAATTTGACTTATTTTTATGTAGGTACCTACAGCTCACACTTGACCATAAAGCTTTCTATGGCAAAATTGTTTTCACAAAAAGACTTGATGGTTGCCAGACAATGCCAGTTATAGAATTTCTCAGCACTTTGGCAGGTACGCCATCAGTACCACTAGCTTTATAAGAGTGCTATTGAAATAAATTATACTTACACCCTGAAGCAGGACGCACCATAAGATGACACCGGTAAAAAAAAACAAAATGATTACATGTACGCACATAAGCAAAAGGCTATATTTAACTTTAAAACCTTGAATCTATTTTGGAAAGTAAGTATATTGGAATTATACCAATGACTTCTTTAAATGAATTTGGTCGACTTTGTTCTTTGCTCCTTTGCTTTATACAGCAAAGTGAATAGTTTACTAATCGTGGTTCTTTTATCTATAAAACACTAACCTCAAAGGAAACTATAACCTTCTATTAAAGAAAGAATAACTATGTTTGGAGAATATAACAAAGTCAAGCCATAACTACTACCATAGTTACTAAAAGTATTGACTTACCGTAAACGGGTCCTGAAACAAAAGCATAAGTAAACATTTATATAAATTATACTTGTTCTTGGTGATATGTAATTTTACGCAAATTTTGTTGCGAACAAATTACAATTTGAACAAAGTGTTGAAACACGCCGGGTCAGGTGCACTAGCCACCAACCATGCTATCGTGGCAACAACCGATCTTAATACTTTTACAAATGTTAAAGATCAGTTAAGAGTTAGGCAAGCTATATTTATGATTATGGTAACTATATAACTAACTTCGGGGAGTTGGATTGAGCCACGATAGCATAGTTGTCCCAGTGTGTCCTGAGGTGCGGGTTCAAATCTCGCTTGTGGACGTTTTTCAACACTTTCTCTTTTTTCAAATTATACTTGTAAAATCTATTTTTATGGCACAAGTGTAGATAAAATAATAATATTTTTAAACAAAAACCAGTTTTGATCCAAATTTCTTGTTATTACCTGACTTCGCTGTAGTTAGCTGTAAAGTACAGGTTACACTAATTTTAAAAATTACTTTATGCAACATTAATGCATAAACAGGGTCATTAAATGGCGATCGTTGAGAACTAAATTAAATCGACAAATGTCATGTTGAATGTCATTTTTAATATTATAACTGTAAGTAATTGAAATCCTACATTGTTGAAAAAAACAATTAATTCATTGAGTTGGGTGCCTTTTGTTATAGACCTTGATAACTAAAATAAACATAAGAATAAAAGTTTTTAATGAAGCTATTAAAATATTGTCAATATCTCTTCCATCGCGCATCGTGAGAAATTTCACATAATATAGTTTTTGTTACATTGCTTTTTCTTAATTTAAACAACACTTTGTGGAAATTAGGTACGTATCCATACGCATATTCACATGGCAAAGCCCTTAACTAAAATAAAGATTAACCATTAAAAGTTTCGGTGGAGCACCCATAATGTACGCCTCACACTCTCATGAGTACCGAATTACCTACTAAAGTGTAAAAAACGTAGATAAAAGTGAGGGCTGTGCATATTCCCATGATCGGGAGACGGTTCGACGGCGTTTTAATACACCCATAATCGTCGATCGACGGAGAATCATATGAAATATGTAATACCGCTAATAGGCCTCGGCAGGCTGCTACCTCAGCGGTTGCTGGGCCAATTTCGCCGTTCGTAATAACCTTAATATCCCATCAGTGCTATGCGCCATGCGTGTACAAAGATGAGGCTGGGTAATTGTTGTTCGACCGAAGCCCGCGACCGCCTCCGCGACCGATAATTCACATTTATTCAACGAATCTGTTTGGTTACGGTATAAAACTTATATAAAACATCGCTGTACTTGCAAATAGATATGTTTACAATAGAAAAGATCAATAGTAAAGAAGAAAGTACACTAGTAATCGAGGTATAAAATAGAAATCCATTAATAACAACTTTGTAGGAATTAGTCACGGTATGACAAAAATGTGACGCTTGGCGAAACCCTCTTATATGGACAGAAAGCGCGGTGAATGAGTATTTCTAAAATGAGATGTAATTTATTACTGAAAGCAGTGCCGACGCAGTGACGCAAACATTCGTCGACAGTTATTAAGCGTTAGAACAGTGCAGCAGGATGAGGAGAACGAACACGATACACTTGAGGATATTGTGGCACCAGTTACACATGAAACTAGCGCATAAATCAAAGGCGAGACAAATAACTTCGCATTAATTATTCTTTTTCGAGTATCAAATCGTTTATACCTTTCGCCGTCACCAGCTTCACAAATTAAAAAAGGAGCACGATAAACTAAAATTACTTAACAATGTTGTACTGCGCTTAACTTGAGAGATATTATACTGAAACATCGATAAAAAATGTCGACGTTGCACTGGATTGAACTGTCACAAATTTCGATCAGTAATGGACAAGAACGAGTCTAACTGTTATAAGAAACCGTCCCTCCGATTTCTTAAAATTGATAAAAAGGTAACTTGTACATGTGAAAATTAGTAGCCGCAAGAAAAAGCACGCGATCAAGTTGCATTAGTGGCATTTACCTCAATTTTGACAAAAAGTATCGTGAATTTAATTGGGGATCCGTTAACAGGCGCACCCCGAGGTTATGTCGTTAATAGAGCGTTGTGTCTCTTCATTTTGTTTGAACGTTCACTGACTCTGTTATTTCGGAGCGACTAATAAATTGCGTGATGACAGGTGTCAGCTGCTCTACCGCCTCTGCACTCTTGCGTCGATGTCTCATTCCTCACGTTCTACTCCTAAATTCTCTTATTTTATCAACGCCCCGTTCAATTTTCGTTTCGCTCTCTCGTCATTCTATTTGCTTGTTTTAACACCATCGTGTTGGTTGTGCTAAACTGTTTTTGCTTCAAGTGCATTTTTACATGATATGAGAAAAACCGCGTTTGATATTTTGACAAATAACTGAGTTTGTATATAAATATAACTGTTTACAAATAAGTTTTTGATTAATGTAGTAAGTATTTCATTTAATTTTATTATCTTTTAAACTTTCACTTTCGAAATAGGTAGGTTCAAAGTCAATATACTTACTCGTTTTACTTTGAACAAATCTCCCTCCATCATTCTAAATCGAATAATAAACAAAAATGGATCCTAGCACTGGTGGTAATAGCGGCAGTTCGTTCTCTGATCAGTTTTAATTTACATGCTCTACAGAAATTAGTCAGTCATATCAAATGTTTTATTCCGGCGTATAGGATGAACATTGACGTGAAAACGAGAACTATGCCATTTTTACAGGTTTTATTTTGATACATCACAAAATAAAGCTAACATGTTAACATCTTTATAGATTGTGGTTTTTATTGAATCAAACCTATAAAGAAAAGGCAAGATCTGTAAAATATGTCTATAGCCCTTAGGATCTTAATGCTTTGTTACTTAAACTCTGGAATGGGAAGAGGCAACTTTAAGGCATCGATTTTTAAATAGAAGGTTTCAAGTATCCAAATGTCGACTATTAAAATAAATAAACCGTACAGAGCATAACAACTTCTAAACAACTAATTTTGTGATTGAAGCAATTTGATGTCTATCTGAATATTCCAGTCGTCAAAACTCATATAATTTATTACCCTCTCTAAACATTTCATAGCGAACAAAAGGAGATAACGAAACGGTTTCCTCCAAAAAAAACACAACGAAAGAAAGATATGATATAAATCAAAAGATATATGTATTTCTTTTTACTATCGTTAATTACAGAAGGGCGTATATAAATAAAGAACGCGCGCCCATTGAGGCGGACCGGAGAGGCGACCACGGTGTCGCGCCTTGTAGCGACAAGCAAATGCACTTATCTTACCGGCATGTGAGAAACTGTTCTCAACTCGCTGTCGTCGGTTAGTTGCGCCAACACAATGCATCCGAATATACGCTTCGAGTCATTGCCTCCCAGAGGTTACGTTAAAAAAGGATTTAGGGACCCAACAAAAACAAAACATACTGAATGGAACCAACGGAGAAAACAATAAGAAGTCACACCTATTTCCGTTCCTTTTATTCTGTGATATCTTTAAACATTATAAAAAAGGATAAATAACGATGGCGAAATTAGAAGGGCGCCGAGGTATCATTTGCTGTCCAGATGAACCGTCATAAAATCGTCTCTGCGAATAGCTTACTATAAAAATAAACAGAAGTCTTCGAAGCATTATCGATACAAATAAATTGTCCGACCAAGAATGAATATCAATAAATTGAAAATATTACTCGTAAAAACATATCATCGATTATTGTAAACAGCTGGCGGGCATTTATGCAAAACGACTTATTCACTGGGCCAATTTAACAGCAGTAGCGAACATAGAAAAACTTTAATTGAAACAGAGTTTGCAGCTGATCTAATTTTTACTCAGACTTGTTTAAAGTATATAAGTAAAGAGAGAAAAATAACATTCGAAACTTGCCAAATTCTTAACAATTAACTTAATCTTTACAAAGAACCACTGACAACAAAACTGCCTGTGAACAAACATTAAAGAGAGCTTTTGAGGTGCTGACAGGAATATCATTAATAACGGTTCCAACCTCCACACAACGAAAATGAAATAATCTCGGAAGTTGAAACCGGGGTTAAAAGGTAAAAATACAAGTTAATGAGACTAAGAAACTGCTTGGTTTTTAACAATAACAATAGTTATTTTAATTAGAAGACCGTAAACAAAGATGTTTAGGGGATTTACCCCATCTGTATTTAATTCAACGCGCTCAACTGATAGTAGCAGTTAACCCGCTCCCTGGCAGCGGTGCATAAATCACTTGAACGGATGATAATAAAACGCGGAGTCAAATATTCGTGATAGCGGTTATCGTCCCGTTCTCATCTCGTTTTTCCTTCCATTTGGTTGAACAAATAGAGGCCTTGTTCGTTCGGTAGGCAGGTCCTAATTAAAAACTATATTCAGCCCCCGCCGTATATTACGCAGATGTAGCCCTAAGGCAGTTAGTCACTCCGTCTGGCCACCTCCCAGTCGTTTAGTGTTTATGGTTTTGCCGTGACGGAAGTATATTGTTCCTTAATCACGATTAACAAGACATGTGTCATATCTTAAAGTATCAAAAAGTTATTATACTAGGTCCAACTGGCACAGTACGGAAACGCCCCGACTAATATAAAGTAAATTATGTAGATACCAACAATTAATAACTTACCTGTTATTTTAGTAGGTGCTTTCCATATTTTCTGGCAATTTAACAAATAATAATTTATTATTATAATCTATCAATCATAGATAGAATGATAAATGATATTAAAAAGTGGGCTCTTATATAACTGAAGACACATCGTCCAACAAGCTACAAATTAGAATCGCTTCAACCAGTTCATAATAATCAGAAGTCAATTAAATAACAAATTACAAACAAAATAAAACATTCCAAGATAATTACAAACAATATCGAATTGAATGTTTTATCAATTCATAATTAGAAACAATTGTAAATACAAAAGCTATAAGCGGCTGAGAGCTGGAAGTAGCCGGCATCCGATTCTTGTTTATAAGGCGCCCGGCCCACCTCCGCCGCACTAAAAATTTGATCTTATCTCCAATATTTTAATAGGTTCCCGTGGCGGCACCTTCGCTGGTAATTGTATGAAGCATCTCTGGAGAAATAAATTCAATATACGGGGAGCGGGGCCGGTCGTGGATCCCTTCGCTCTGCGTCGTGATAAAGCTTAAATCAACACACGAAGTAATTACAATCGAGCCACACTTCATCACAGATGCGAATAGTGATTAACTATAAGCCCGCCTTTAGTTCCACGCTGTTTGTGAGGATTCACCGTTGCCAATTTCTGACTCGAATTAGGAATCAGGTAGGAGTTAATTAAAGTATAGTATGTTGTATATATGCTAATGACTGCCTAATACGAGTACTGTTTAGTAAACATAGTTATATAAACGTGTAAATTGACAGCATTTGTATTTTTAATAACTATTTGAGATGAAACTCATGAAATGTATATTCGAGGTTCAAATAAAATATTTTTGCAAACGAATAATATTTCTTAAAACTTCTTGAAAGTGTCACCAATACAAAATTAAAGCAACCCTAAAGCGAAAAACAGAGCAAAAGCTTTAAATAAGGTGTAGGCGAGGCATCTCCATCCGTCTCTTTTAATTTTGATTAATTAAAAGTTTTGCATGGAAAAGAGTAATCTTAACGCAAGGGTTGTACTTAGTGAACTTCTTTTGTATTTTATCCTATAAAGAGAAGTTTTTCAGTAAAACAACGCTCAATCTGCAACAAAATATAAAAGTTTTACAATAACGTATACGCCTCGGGCAAGAAGATCATCAAAGGCGAGGATAAATCCTCTCCGTAAACTTGCCCATTACTGTAAACGTAGAAGAAAGAATATAGACAGCTACCTAGAATTTTCACAAAGGGACATACTAAAACCGGCAATATAATAAAGTTAAACAGAACAAAATAAAAACTGTGGAATCTGAGCTACCGGCTCTAGGTTTGCCAGTCTACATTTGCATGTGTACACGACGTACAGGAAATCCTGATACGAAAGATCTGATACGTCGTTGTACACGCATACCAACACAGAGTACTGAGGCTAATGCAGAAACTGTGTCTATAGGATATATTCGCGTACGGGTAATGAGACCGTTATTGCGGTGAATTCGGCAGCGCCGTGGGCTGGCTCGCACCTACGTCGCTGCACGCGGCCTGACCCAATTAGCCCTTAAATAATGAACATGTTTTATATTTCCTGCGGAGTGCGGCTTGTACTCATACCGGCTTGCCCCCGGAGGTCATGCGGTTGTGCCCTAGAGATGGGGAATGTTAACATTAGTTGCGAATATAGAATGTGTATTGTATTCATTCTCGTATATATTTATCATAATCTCAATTTTGTATATACGTAAATAAACAAATATGTAATAATGTTGTCTCGTAAACCGTCTGAATGATAGATTTAAAGTATCAAATTGATTGATAAAAGCGCTACAAGCTCGCAAGGTAAGAGTTTTATAGGTTTGCCTAAAAATATTTAGCACCTATACTAGGTATTATAACTATGAAAAATTGTAAGTTATTTAGGTCCTACATTAATTTCTGTTTTTAGAATAGAGGTTAACCTAGGTTTACTTGACTTCGGTAACTAAGTGGTAAGATACACCTAAATAAACCTACCGAACTGATTATTATACATTTAATAATAATAGATTGAAAAAAAGCTAAATTACATGTTTTAAAAATGTGCTTCAAGAAAGTGAAAAAAAAAACTGCGGAGCAGTTGACGTTATTAATATTGGTTGAAGGTTATCAGCATAAGAACTAGATACTTACACAATTATAAAAGAACATAAAGACGTAGCTTGTTCGATAAAATAAGCTCCTGGTAACGCGACCATCCTTATTTCATAATGTACCTACACATCACATTGTTAAATTTTATAGTACCTATATGTATCATAAAATAATTAAGTGGATATTCTATCTTAATTTCAGGAACTTTTATTACATAATGTATTTAATATCACATAAAAATAACCACGCATTAATCTTGTGTAGAAAATTTTAAACGAGAAGAGACAAGTTTAGATTAATTATTATAAGGGTAAACATATGTCTAAATGATACGTCAAAAATTTGCCACCTTGACAAACGATGGTGTCTGCTCGGCGTTTACGTTTTAAATGAACATTCAACTGTTTCCTGTCTCTTTAGTCTACAAATAACGCGACCGCTCTCAAAGATTTAACTAAGCCTAAATAAATAATCAATTTAGCCGACCCCGCGCGGCTCCTGATCGATTGCCACAATAGCGACCGGATGATATACTCCACAAGCTGCGACGATAAATATTCCGAGACAAATGTTCAGAACGTCTCCGGAGAGTTGCGGTGACACTAAATTTAAAAGCTTCAATTGTACAGAAATAACCAAAACACGGTTAAGATCTTTTGAAAACAAATCGTGTATCGGGCGCTTGACGACAATCGTGATTGACTGCGCAAGTGAACATCTCTAATATAAACAAATTAATAGGGAGAGCTACTCGGCCCGCTGCGGTGGCGGTCATAATTTAGAACTGACGCGGCTTCAATGAAGCACCGCTCTGGAGTGTCATTAATGCATTTACGAGAAAAATATTATCCGCGCCAGTTGTAAATCAGTGCTCACTCTTTCTTTTATCAAATATGCGTTTCCGGCGTGTCTGTCATATTTTGATTGTGTTTATGTACCTATTAAATAAATAACATGTTTATAAGTATTGCCTACATATTTACGACAACAGTATTAAAAATCATATTGTCCGGAAAGTAAGAGAAACAAAATCGTACGACGTCTCATTTACGTTTTTCTATGATTTATGAAAGGCAAAATCGGTCTGGAGACCATTATCTACACCCAATAACATGTTACATGTGTTAATCACATCCTCTTAGGGCCGCCTTATCAAAACGGGAGCAATTTTAAGAATGACTGCGCCTATAAATAAAGGAGTCTTTACATTAATTATGAGCTTAATTATGTAGAATCCCTTTGATTTACAAGCCGCTCATTGCCGCCGCAAACGAATTGTAGTGGCTTAGCGGAGCACCGCGGGCTTTGCCTACAGACTCTTGGCGGTTATAATTATTTTTGTCTTTAGATAGCTAGACATGTATAGATCAAGATGAAAGTGAATCGAGACAACACGACACCCGAACTGTTTCCAGGGATTAGGTGATTGGGGCTCCTTCGATACCTACACTGTCTTGTGGTGAAAGTAAATTTAGATTGTAAATTTGTAACAGTAGCATTTTTATATATTTGGAATTGTTTTTGTGACGAACTAGCTCAGGATAGAGAAAGTTGGAGGGAGTGAAGGGAGACCTTTGCCCTGCAGTGGGAAAGTTGTGGCTGACAATAATTATTATTATTATCTCACTGCTTTTGTATATTATTACTATTTTTAATTTGTGGAATCCCCTTATCAATGACAAACAAATTTAAAAACAGTATCTTATTGACGACGCATTCTTTTTTTCTATAATTTTAATCTTTTTTATACGTTCGATGTTAAGATACAATATTGTTTAAGTGTTGCTTATTGATAACTAAGTCTCCCCTGTGTTATCATTATTTCTTTACAGCCTGTATGCTATACACATTAGCATCGCACATTGTTTAAAAACAACCGACGATATTAGGTGAAAATTTCGCAGCAAACCCCAAACAGGGTTTAAATATTGGCGAATATGTTCGGTGCGGGCGGGCAGGTCGCCGCGGGCGGGAGAGCGCGCGTGTTCCCCGCGGGCGTACATGCATCCCCCACAATGCCACTCGATAGCGTTACACAAACGCACTCGATACCAATTTTTCCTACAAAGACCCGCCACTACAAAAGGTCTTTGTTTACGTGATGTGCTGCTCTTCCCTCCGATTTAGGGCGAACATGCTGAGGTTAATTACCATACAAGATTAACAAATTTAAGGGCAGTAAATAACCATCTACAGTCAACTCTAATCGTTAGCGCAATTTTATCTGAGTTTGTTGTTGATAAAAAGTCGTATATTCTTCTACTTTAGCTTCTAACCACTACGCAAGTAACAATTTGTGTAAAATTACTAACCAAAATCTTGTTGATTGAGTCTGCCTACAAATATTAATATATAATTTAAGTAAAACAATAAAAAGGCATCCGTTCATATTACGCCTATGGACGTTAAACTATCTATCATCCCATCACGCACAAAGATCCGACGGCATTCAAATAGCACAATCAAATAATTGTCGTCGGCGCAGACAATCGGTGGCCTAACTGCAGGCTCTATTTCTGCCTAGTGTTTAGAAACAATAGCTCTGCGCTGCAATTAGTTTATCCGATAGATGGTGGTCGAACGAGTCGTAAATCTACGCTTGCCACCAGCGGGCGCTGTTGCTGCGGCGCCGTATGTAGATTCCGCTCGGGTAATTAATGTGGCATGGTAAAGTGCGAGGCTGTACCCTCGTATCCCTAGCTGGGTTTCGTAAATTGCGCGCCCATCTCCCGCACGTACGGGGCTTCAATTTGGCCAAATTAAAATGCGACGTGGAAACTGCTGTTTTGTTAGTCGATTTATTTGGTGATGGATAATCACTAGTTGTTTAGAACGGGGTAGGTTGTGAAAGGGGAACTGGGGAACTATTATTTAATAGGTACCTACATGTAAATAACTTCTGGCTTAAATGCATGTCACGCCATGCCCTTGTAAAATTTTATGATAAAAGACGAAAAAACAAGCAAGATAAGAAAAGAATAAACGAAATATAGGAACTTGACTCTTCTTTTATACCTACAAGTTTTATAAAGAGTAAGCCCACTTGAGCTTCCGAGTAAAATTTTATCTTGTAACTAAGTACATAAAGCATTGTGAATGCAAAAATAAAATAATAAAAAGAGTAAGTACTTCGAAAGGTAAATTTTACCTTATCTGTGCCTCTTAAATACTTTTTTATTTACATAGAAACTTTACAAATCTTAACTAATTTATTGGCACTTGTAAGATTTACGTGAAAAATAGGAAAGCCATAAATTGTGGAGTGTTACTACTAAACATGAAAAAAATAGGAAACTTTCTTTTACTAATCTGACAACACTTCACTACCAAAAATAATATGGCGCCAAAACTGTGAAAGTAAAACGTGTCGTACCAAGATACGATCAAGATAGAGAAAGAAAGAAGATCAAGAAAAACCTTACGTGTTGTAAAACGTGTCGTACCAAGATACGATCAAGATAGAGAAAGAAAGAAGATCAAGAAAAACCTTACTGTGTTTTTGCTAAGTTTTTGCTAAGGTAAGTACTCAATGTTTACAACATCTGCTAACGTAAATGTTGCTTCACATGTAATTAATTAAATTAGTTATGAGCTATAATTAGTTTGTGAGCTTTATCTTAAATTTGTATTAATTTCTGATGTACCAGCATTTTGGTAAAGAATGTAAACCAAAATTCAATTTGTTGGCACCAAGTGTTAGGCGAGGCCGAAGAAAATATCTTGAAGCAGTAGATCATAACCAGCCGTTTTCAAAATGTTAGGCAGACTTGATAGACAGTGTCGTCCAATTCTTTAAAAATATAACAATCGACCCTGCAAATTCAATAATTGTGTTCTAGAAGAATAATGGTATTAGTTGTTTAAAAAATGTCATCTCAGTATTGCTATACGCACTCTTGAGGCGGTGACAACAGTCACTGCTACTTTCTCAGAAAATGCTATAAACTAAGGGTTAAGAGGTGTTGTAGAGTATCTTAGTGCCACTGAATTGTTCTATATTAAACTTACAAGAGAGATCTAACAAGAGTTTCGAACGGTGATGTAACCAAAATTTATAGTGTATCTTAAAACTTGTTGTTCTTCTTTTGAAGAGAAAAAAGAACATATACGAAGTCAATCATGCTCCCGCAAAGACATCAATTACAGTGTTTACTCACAGCGCGAGTGGTGAACTGACGCCACCAATGGTAATTTTGCATTCCAATAGAGAACAACTCTACGGTTAGAAGTTCATCAGGCTCTGAACTATATAAAATACTTATAACATTAAATGTTTTGCAACAATTCAAATTATTTACATATGCGCCGTCGAAATAAATAAAGAGAAAAATATTAATTCTTTCAATTTAGTCATATTATTATTTTCAACTTATAATGCTCCTAGTAGACCAGGGTCGATAGTTTTTGAAACCAGACAAAATCATAGTAGGATGAAACCCATTGGAAATGGAAGAGAATATAACAAAAATAAAAGGAAAAATAATTTACGGGCGATCTGAGGTCGGGAAGTGGAAGGGGGGGGGGGGGTTAAGGGGTAAAAAATGGTTTATCTCGATTTCCGGCAAAACTACAAGTCATATGGAAAAAAGTTAAATACCAAAGTTACAACATTTATCCCATTCTACTACAACAGGGCGCCTCCATCCTGGGATCCCATCTCTGCAGGCTGTATAAAGCATGCATAGCTTTTGGACATATTCCCAGAACATGGAAGCGTGTTAAGGTAATATTCATACCCAAAACAGGAAAACTAGATTACGAATACCCCAAAGCCTTTAGGCCTATAAGTCTACAATCCTTTCTCCTGAAGACCCTGGAGAAAATAGTAGCCAAATATATCAGAGCGGGACCTCTGAAAAGATTCCCACTCCATGGACTTCAATGTGCATATCAGGCGGGGAAGTCAACCGAAACTGCTCTTCATCATGTGGTGAGTCGAGCGGAATCTGCGCTGGAAAACAAAGAGATTTGCGTCTGCACATTCGTAGAAATCGAAGGTGCATTTGATCGCACTACCTTTTAATCCATCAAGGTTGCAGCCAAGAACCATGGTGTGCCACAACCGATCTGTAATTGGATTGAATGCATGTTAAAGGGTGGAATTATCAACTCTGAACTGCTAGGTGACAGTCTAATTGCACGAACAACCAAAGGATGCCCGCAAGGAGGGGTTCTCTCGCCTTTTCTGTGGAGCCTTGTGGTTGATTCAATTGTAGTAAGGCTGAATAAAGGACCATTCTATACGGTTGGTTATGCGGTGGATCTGTTCATCTTAGTCAGTGGGAAATTTCCCTCTACGGTATTGGGGTTAATGCAACGTGTCCTGGGTCTGCTGGAGGAATGGTGCAATACCCATCACCTCTCTGTAAACCCGGGGTAAAAACAACAGCCATCTCCTTTACAAGAATGAGGAACACTACGGGACTGGGTGACCTAACACTCTATGGCACCTGGCTCTCTTGGTCCAAAGAAGTGAAATATCTAGGCTTAACGCTGGATAGGGAACTTACTTGGACACAGCATGTGGACACAACCGTAGCAAAGGTTTACAGAGTCTTTTGCATGTGTCGGTCTACATATGGCAATACGTGGGGACTGAACCGCAAAATCATTAGGTGGATCTATACCGACCGATCCTCACATATAACCGTGTGGCGGCGCCACCTCCTGCATACGCCGCACGTTATTCGACACGAAGCAAACACCTTCTCAACCGTGTCAACAGATGGCGCCACAAACGCATACCAACGACGTCGCCATACTACGACGATAAAATAGTATGGGAAGCCTGCATCCCGGTAGCGAAGTTTCACCATTTTCCTTCGCTATATATAGCAATTCTCTTTTTTCGGCCAGTCTGTTTATGGTGATTTGTCAAATCGATGTCAATATCTGTCGCCTAGTTACAAACATAATTATTATTTCTTTGAACAGGATTGCTATTTATTTGAGTTGTTAAATTATCAAAATGGATTTCTTTTGATGAGGCTACATAGCAAACGTAGTTTACGTCGGCGAGTTTGAGATGCAAGGGCAGATGAAAGAATGCATTGCTGCCGCCTTTCGCACTGTGTAAATGAAATACTGCCATGTGTGTCTCAGTGAATTATTTTAATATTACAAAATGTTAAAGTGTTACAGTGTAATAAAAGTTTTTATCTACACTAATGTTGTAACATTCTACTTATGTTTCCAATACTTGACTTATAATTACTACTGTTATAGCGCAGACAACAAAACACTCAATTTAAGCAATTTCACATGATGGTATAATATCCACATCGATATCGTAAAATCTCATTATAACATCAATAAAACGCGACCAATTAACCTGGCGAGCCTTATGTCAAAATCCTCATACAAGTTGTATAAAATTTTGATATTAGGCTGGCTTTTGAAAACAGTTGGGTTATACGTGAAAACTTCGTCGAAACTACTAAACTTACATACACAAAACTCTTTGGTAAGATCTTGTGCCAATTAAATAAAAAAAGAACAGCGCGCGCTCGCTCCTGATTGGCCCTGCGCGCGCAGCTGCGCTCTCATTGGTTAGATTTTAATGGCGGCAAGTTCACTGTGACAATACACGTACGCGTGAATTTAATGTTTCGCAATGTGTTTTGTTTTTCAAATACAAATTAAAAGTTAAAAATGGACAGCGACGATGATATTTGTACGCCTCCAGATATTCTAGAATTGGCAACAAAAGTAACTCACAATCTTTTGCCAAAAAAATCTAGAAAATTATATGAAAAAGAATATAATAACTTTTTGGCATGGAAGATCGAAAAGAAAACTACATCATTTTCTGAAAATGTCATTCTTGTGTATCTCAAAGACCTCTCCGACAAATTCAAGCCATCTTCTATGTGGGCTAAATATTCTATGCTCAAGTCCACACTGAGTATCTACAACAATATTGATATCACGAAGTATTCAAAAGTCATAGCGTTCCTAAAACGCAGTTCAGAAGGACACAAGGAAAAAAAGTCCTTGACGTTTACATCAGGTCAAATAAAGATGTTCCTGAAAAATTCACCAGATATTTTGTATCTTTTTGAAAAGGTAAGTGTATTTTAGTTCTATTATTTAATCTACCTAGTACTTACGTACTACACACGCAAGTTATCTAGACACTCCGTTTAAGCGCTTTGTGTATAAATTAGGTAGTAGGTACCTACACTTTACTACTTCATAAATCATAGTTTTTGCCTTGGCTATGTACCTCAAGCTTATTATATCTTTTATTGTTACAGGTTGCACTAATCTTCGGCATAATGGGGGCATGCCGAAGGCAAGAGCTATACAACATCCAGTTCGATGAAGTCTCTAACATAGACGACAGTACAATCATGGTGAAAGTTTCGAAAACAAAAACGAAAATAGATCGTTCTTTCGTTGTGACGGGCAACTGCTATGCCGTATGTAAAAAATACATGGAACTTCGACCCACCCCCTGACGAAACCCTGCCTTTTTCTTGAGCTATAGATCGGGGAAGTGCGTCGATCAAAGAACTGGTATTAATAAATTTGGTGCTCTGGGAAAAACTATCGCAAGTTTTTTGAATCTGCCTAACCCAGCGTTGTACACGGGGCATTGCTTCCGGCGCACCTCGGCGACCCTTCTCATAGATAGCGGTGGTGATTTGACCGCACTGAAACGACACGGGGGGTGGAAGTCTTCTACTGTGGCTGAAAGCTACATTGATGAGTCTTTAATGAATAAAATTCAAGTCTCAAATACGATCTTGAACAGTATAGAAAACAAGACGAATGAAGTAATTATAAATATTCCAACTCCGTCTACGAGCTCTACTGCTTGCCCCGCGACCGCTACAGCTGCTGGATCAATAATTAACATTAACTTTCAAAATTGTACCATCCAAAATTTGAACAATTATTATAAATAAACTATTGTCAGCTTTTACTCTTGTTGTTTGACTAATTGCATTAGTGAAGATAAAGTAGTGTATGCAACTGCATATAACACGGGTATTAAAACACTCGTTACTATTATGAAACTCGCTGCGCTCGTTTCATAAACTCACACTCGTGTTTTAATACCCTTCATTATATGACAGTTGCATAAACTACTATAATGTTATTTTGAACTTTGATATGACGTTACTAATACAATATTAAATGAAAATTGCATGGCAAATTAAAGTTAATAATTATGCCTAAGTGACTATGCATACAAGATCTAGATCGGATACACTTTGGATCTTTTCATTTTGACCACACAGTTCTGTTACACTTTGTATATACTTATAATTTTATTTATTGAATTTGTAATTTGTTCGCAACAAAATTTGCGTATTTTTTATATATAACCACAATCACTTATGATCCATTGATGAATGAATCATTGATGATTATAATCGAAGGTTTTACACGAACGCTACATGGAGAAAAATTAGAACTGTAAAAGAAGGCAGCATGCTATTGTATTGAAAGCTAAGGTAAATTAAGAGAATACTATTGTATAGAAATCTAGGGTAGGCTATGGAATTTAAAATATTTAAAGAATTTTGTCAGAGTCACGTATCAACAGACACTATTATAGTTTACGATATGATCTGCAATTTGTCGTTGACTGACGGATCGGTGGCTTTCGCCCCTTCCACCCTCATTATCCCTTTCATGGTGAATTTCAATCAGCATGCTTTCGTGTTTTGCAATAACAAACCGAGCGCGGTTGGTGAAAACAACGCCACGGCTGCCGACCCCCGATGATGGTGGAAAAGGAGTTTGGGGTTATGCAACAATTTTGTGATCTCTTTGTAGAAAACTGTTTGAAAACTCTTCCCCTTTTATTTTAACTGTAAACGTTTTTTTTTAAATTAAGTATGGTGGATGTTTTTTAGTTTTGTGTTTTAAATACAATGATAGCAAGAAATTGTCGTTACTATGACATACAAATAAGAATCTCTAAAAATTTAAACCATCAAAAACAAACTTGTAAAAAAAACACTCAGTTCTTCTACCGTAAAAAGTTGTGAGATCCACATAATACCAAGTCGGTTAATTTATTTAGTCCCTACTTAAGGGACCTTCTGTCTTAAGTTATTACGTAATTAAATTAGCTAACCTAACAACATCATATAGTGACCATATCAATATTAAAAATCTTTTATGTTTTAAATAAATAGATGACTTAGCCATCGCATGAAAACACAATGTATCTCATAAGTAATACATATATTAAATTAGATTGTTTAGACGATATCAACAAAATATTTTTGAAGTGATTGTTGATTGAAATGTTTATTTATTTTATACTTTAGAAGAACATTTTACCGTTTAAATAATTATAGTTTTCATTTTAATTGATATATTATAAAAAAAAATATATATTGGTGCTAAGTTTATTATACAGATTTTTCCATTTATTATAATTGAATGTCAATGTTTTGTATTGTTTATTTAAATGCACAAGTGCAAGGGCTATAAATTATCTTTTGCAATAAGAAAATTTACTACATACTATAAATATACTTTTTACTAGAATCCTTAATTAAACAAAAACAAAAACAACATTTCAGACAATCGTAACCTATCGATTAAGATTGTCTGAAATGTTGTTTTTCTTATTATGTGGTTATCACCAAACAACACTTAATGACCGCATACTGACAACTACGTATTAGCATTTTTAATACAAACCTACCACACGTTTTCTTTTAAACAATGGGAAAGTCAACGATAGACCGAGCACTGCCAACACTCAGTTCAAGTCTTGGCGCCAGATCCAAATTACCAAAGCAGCACGAAAGCTAACCTGTCTCCTTTCAAATTTGATTGCGCCCAACATCACACGCCCATGAACTCTATAATGAAACGTCCATATAAAAACAAAACTATGGGCATATATGATTAGCCCGATACACGAGTAAGGTAGAACCACTAAACAAACAACCATTACAATAACGCAGCGTCACTGTGTTGGAAATCACTTATTGTGGGAGTGACTTGCACTGCCGCGCTAGAAGTGCCTTATGCTACGCGCCTGGACCGTGTTCGGCACGAGACCCCCCGTTTTAACGGTTATGACTTACGAACTGACGACGTTATGACATTGCTGTTTTATATCAAAGGTCAAATATGCAATTTTTACTAATCAAATCTCTCAAATATAGAGGACAGTAATATAATTTCTATTCGATGCGGAAAAATTAGTAAAATTTTAACTGACATCTTTCATGACAACATTGTATCAATAATCAATTACAGACGATTAAAAAAAACTTGGTCGTGTCAGAATGCCTCTGCATGTTTCAAGTAGGGTAAGATAAAAACATAATTAAATTATATACCACATTTATACCTTACTTCACCCAGAGTAGCAAGCCTGTCCCTGCTTTGAAATTTCATTTTTCTATAACATACAGGCAGAAATGGGGTGAAAACATCTGTCAGTATTCATTAATATAGGGTGACCCTTTCAAGGCCGGTCAGTATAAGGAGGTCTTTATGAAAACTCTAAACTATATTTCATAAATTTTTGGTCATAAATACAAAACATATTAATGAAAACTAGTGGTCGCCCAGTGGTCGAAATTCGACCGAAATTTTATTAAGGCTGCACGGATTGTATCCTAAGCAATGAAAAATTAACAAAAGGTAAAATGTAAACTTGGATTGGCATTGACAGATTTCGGCCGCTCCTCTTCCATTTTTGAAATTTTTGAAAAGAGTTTAATATATACGTATGTGTCCAACACATGGTAGTGTGTGTTATGTTTGTTTTATTGATTAAATGTATTTTCATGCATAATTAAAAAAGAAAAACCATTCTGTACTTCTTCTCTATATAAACTATACTTAAGTGTGCGAAATTTCATACTCCTCCTTCCGCGCAATTTTCGTAAAAAAGGGGTAAAAAGTTTTTGCTTCTCGTATTAATGTATAGATTAGATTGATGACACTGTTTAGGTTGTAATGTTGTTATGGAACCTTTATTTATAATTGAAATTATATGTTGCTTCAAAATATATTTATTAGATAAGTATTAAATGATAACCATATTTTAATAAACATTAATCAAATCTTTAATTTAATAATTCTGTGATTGCATTTTGTACTATAAAGTGAACTTGTATTGTAATATGTTGTCTACTGCTATTCTTATATCATTTAAGTGTATTTTTTTACTAAATGACTGTCCCTGTGCCAAATAACTTAATTGCTTCCGGAAACGAAAATCGGAACGCCTCGGAGAATCTATAGTAGGGGACGGGGACATGACGCTTGCGTAATGTCATTCCTTCTAGAAACCCTCTTAGGATGTTCGATCACCACTCCTTGATGGACCTTCAGCTATCTAAACGCTGTAATAGCCGTCGGCGGCCAAACCATACTAATTTAGTTGCTGTTGTGTATTTCTAATAGTTTCGGACTTAGTGTATCTCTTATAGTTTCGGACTTACAGTAGATAATGAACAAAGAAGTTATCTCGCACTCAACTAAATTATAATTTCATCAAGTTTAATGACCGTTTACATCCCACAATAAGATAAAATAGTTCGGTTTTATAAAGTTTACCGGAACATTTAAAATTGAAACGAAACATTAAACAAATAAACGCTAGTTGATAAGTAAGTAAGTATAACGTTTTATTACCGAATTTAAAGTAGTTAAATTAATTGATTAAAAGCAAATTATATTCATTATTGCATGGCATCGCTGGGTTTTTCAAGTGACAGGTACAAAAAGAAGTAATAGAGTGCGCTATTGTCGGCGCGACCTGTGTCCGACAGGCATAAACAATGGCGCGCGCCTTCGAAGGCTGTTGTAAGTGTTGCCAGGTATTCACACAAACATACCATACGAATCAATGATTTGTTTATAAAAAAAAGGTTTAACAGTAAAAATATTATTGTATTACTTACGTTTTTAATTTTTCTATTTATTACAAAACATTATTGATATTTATATTTTATATTTTATGCATACCTAAGTAATTACAGATGTCATTTCATGATTAAGTTTTTAAAAAAAACTATATCGTTACTGTATCGTTGTAAATATTATGGGAAGGGTCCCATAACATTTACAACAATACAGCAGTGAGACATTATTTATAAGACAAACAGTCCTTTAAAAACTTAACAGAATAATTAAACGACCGGACAATTTATAGCTAATGTGTTTAATAATAATGACAAAATAAATTTAAAATCTCATAGCACGTATATATAAAAAGTATATACTGAAGAGGTGGAAATCATATTACCTATTAAAATCCTACGAGTCGACGCGCTGGCCACACTAAATGGGTCAAATGAGGCGCGGCGTCAAATCTCGGGTTGCACTGAGTTGGCGCCGTTCGACACATTCGAGAAGTTAGCATACGCATTGAAACAGAAAAAAAAACAATTCACCGAAAGTTCCCTTCGTCGTGCTTCACTTAACAAAGTAACAAGCGACCGTAACAAACGAGTCGAAGAGGTAGGTATCGGTTTCTTAAGTGTGTCAAGAGCTTACAAATTCTTCGGTAATAAAATTTTAAAGAATCGGGTCGAATTAGGACTAAGCGGTCGCAGACCAATAATATGACCTTGGTAGTCCAAATATTTAAATAGAGTAATTGATAACTGTCAAAGTTAAAGTAAAATTTATCTGTTATTTCGTATCGACTTTACACGTAGTTAGGCATACTTAAGCTATCTACAGCATGTTAAACATGTTAAGGTTCTCCAATTAAACTACGAAGAGAGAAATAGGATAATTGGTCAATTAAGCACTATAACCTATCAAGCACTGTACATCTATTTAGATAGATAAATCATTAAAGAAATCATTGTCTTAAATAGAATAGAATGAGAGATGTCAGCATGGTCGATGCTCCTGCGCAGAAATAAATCAGGATCTAAATTGCTTTCTGCAACGACACTCCCACCCGGCGTTAATCGCGCGTGCAGACGAAATATTAGACGACTGTTTGGAAATATTTTTTACACTGAAACCGAATCTGGCTCCGAGAAGGCGCCACTACAATAAAAAAAAGATGACTAATTGCGACCACGTTCAAGACCAAGAACAAAAAACACAAAGATTCCATAATGCTTTATTAAGTTCATTTTTACAAGAACAGTTACTGAAAGGATTTTCAGACTAATACCAATAAGTGTAGGTGTTTACTATCGTAGCACGTAATTTCGGCTTTATTGAATCGTTTCAATATATGACTGTCTAAAACTAACATCAATGGTTTCGATTTAATTACCTCGATCAACGACTCCGCCCCACACGAAATCGAAGAGTC
Source organism: Eudonia lacustrata (assembly GCA_947562085.1). Taxonomy (NCBI): domain Eukaryota; kingdom Metazoa; phylum Arthropoda; class Insecta; order Lepidoptera; family Crambidae; genus Eudonia; species Eudonia lacustrata. The sequence goes on from OX387339.1 coordinate 16,645,752, forward strand.
GTAAATCAACAATAATAATATTGAGCTTGGTCTTTTATTGACTAAACAAATCTTTATCAGCACAATTACAAGATCGTTAAAGAATATTTAAATATTTTCGAATTGGTCCTTTTACGTAAGAAATATATATCGATAAGAGCGAGTAGGAATAGCGCACGAGTGATTCAGTAGGTTTTTAATAAAATTCCTCCACAGACTGATGTTTTAATTATTCATTGGCTTGCTATTAGTAGTAGTTGGAATATAACGGCTTTTTTAAGATTTTCGACCTCAACATAGTATTTTTGTTTGGTAATTTATGTAATTTTTATATGGAGTAAAATAAATGCCACCACAAATATTTTATTTTAAATATATATATAATAAATATATTATTTTAAATTACATTAGATGAAAATATTTCTAACATTTCATAGGACGGTCCGCGTGAGTAATCTTATTGGGATGCAATGTCTTTTTTTGGAGAAACGAAGACCTAAAGATGCTTTCGACACAATTTGTTAGAAGATAAAAACTGTTCAAATTATCTTTAGTGATGATTGATGACTAATACCAATGCACAAAAGATTTGATCTAAAAAGTGCTATCCATCTTTGTAATACGAGACGCGAATTTCTGGTCACTTATTTCTCAACGAGGATTAGCCAGATTAAGCAACCCAAAGAATTTGTATTTTTATTCCACAAACATCAGAAGTCTCGTTCTGTAAGTTTATCATCAAAAGATTTTTTATGACTGTCTTTTGATGCATTTAAAAATATACTCTATTGTATATCTTAAAAAACGATTAATTTAGTTACAACCTAATCAAAGTAGATTAATAACGTGAAAACGGCCAAGTCATGAAGTGTCACAAGCTCTTATAGGATCGTCTAATTTATTACAGACTCATCAACGGGAGGTTATTAATGAAGGAATATTTAAGTTGAGTTTCTTTTGATAGGAAACAACGATGACACATTTAAATATCTCGATTCAAAGAGGTTACAAGAAAGGGGTGCAATAAAAAATATCATAAGAACCCACACACAGAGGTATTTCCACAAATCTATAATTCTTTCAGCAAGTGAGGCAAATACGAAAATAAGCATCAAAGTGTTTTTTAGAGGAAATACGACAAATGTCAACCAGCAAGGCCCAGTAGCTAACACGTGTTACATATTGTCTGACAATATTTACTGTTGCTTTATTAGCTCGTGAAGGCGGATAGAAAGAAATGAAAATAACCGACGTTCTACATTGAAAAGCACGTGTTATGATGACCAACACAATGCGGTCGATTAATCGGATACAAATTCAAGGCAGGCTCCATTAAATAGAATAGAAATCATGTTAACTTTCAACAAGCATATTATTCAAACTCATTTGACCATGAATGTTTTAAAGCTAACTAAAATGGAGACAGCGACAAGTCTTACGCGATAAATCTAAACAAATTCTCATTAAGTTCAGTTAACAACTATTCACAAGCCTACGCGAGGCTGCCAATAAAATTCAAATCCAATTGCGTCGACCCTTGATTTACAACGAATCAATAAAAGAGAAGGCTATCATTACCTTTTTTATTGCGTATTCAATAAAAGTAATGTACTGGGTAATCAACGCGACGGCAAGATAGCAGGTTTAAATAAAGGCCTAGAGCTAATCATCAAGCTAGCTATCAAGAATGGTGAATGCTTATTATTCTTGGTCTTATGCTTAAATAGTAACACCGTTTTAGTATACCTTTAGCTGAATAAACGCCTTTAACGCCACATTCTTGTTCGAAAAGAAATCTCGAACACTAGTCTCTAAATGTTTGTGTGCACATTCTTTATGCACAAAACACATTAATTGGATACCTTAGGTAGATTTATATGTAATTTCCTTTAAAGTCAACATATATAATATTAACACATATAATTGCAACTTTCCATAAGTTGCAATTATATGTGTTAATATTATAGTTGAGGTTGTTTTATATCCTTTGAATTACTTAATTGTACATCTGTGAGACATTCATTTATAATACTGATACTTCGGTTTTACTTTTCTAAAAGTCAATTGCGCAACTTCGGGCAAAATATACAAAAAAAGTACAATAGAAAAAAATTGGGTCTGAGAGATGGCTCGTAAAATGAAACACGGGACTACGTCCGGAGATATGTCAAGATAGCATGAAGCGGGGGGCGGGGGGCGCTGCTGGCTCGGCGCCGGACGAACTCCCGAGACCCAATTAGAAACACACCTTTTGGACATGTGCTCGCTCGGCGCTAACTAACGCCTCAAAATCAAAAATTTGGGACAACTACATCCGTTTGTCACTTTTTTATGAGTCAACAGAAGAATGCGGGCAAGCTTTTTGGCATAAGCTACTTTAGATGAGTCAACCTGAAATAAAGATGACCTTATCGGTCTAAGATTATCTATCTAATGTTATCTAGACTTTTAGCAATAATCCAGTCCGGAGATTTGCTTTAGGTTCTCAGTTAGTTATTTGAAATTGATAGAAACTGAGTGATTATTTAAGAAATTATCTGGATTAATTTATTTTTTGAAACAATAAATATATGAGGAAAGAATTAAGAAGAGGCATCTGAATAAATTAGAGGTTGGTATGTTATTGTCTTACAAACATTTTATTATCCATTGGAAGTAATTTTTTTGAGGAAAAGCTTTTTTCCGCAGGAATTAAAAATATTGTGTGGTTACCATTATAAATAAATAGGTAGCTCTTTAATTTAGTGTTTTGATTTATTGATAATTTAATTTAAAATGTTTTAGTAAAACGTAACGTATCTTCTGACAAATTGAGGTGTGAGAGAGAGCATGTGTGAATTATTCTTAAACCCCGTATAGCAAATTATTATTTGAACGAGTGAAAGACGATTTAGACTGGCTTGCACAATAACTCACTATATGCGTTTAACGCTATACACGTTTAAAATGTCATTCCATTACTGTCATTTGTTGGAAGTTGAAAAGACAGAATGATACTTGTTTAGCGCTAAATGTATAAGTGAGTTTTTGTGCAAACCCGCCTAAGTTTTAAAAACAAGTTAATTTTAAAGTGCACTGAGATAACAACACTTAACGGCACGAAATCGGCTTGAGCTGGCTCAAACCGAATCTACGTCGAATACTAGAAAATACTAGGTTTGGCAGGTATCTAACAATTAAACGGGCCTTTTGTTTTTCTTAGCCGTTTGGTAATAGGAAAAAAGTATGACGATCAACAGCCGTGTTCGTACTTAACTGTTAGTCATATTTATTTAAAATTGTAATTATTTTATGAAATATTGTCAGTGTCGTTTTTACACCTATACAAGCCAAACATTACCGTTTATGTTATAAAGATTTCAGCGTATTGTATCCCCATTTATAAAAAATAGTACCGATGAAGCAACCTGTTACTTACTGATTCTCCGCTTACTTTTAAGTTAACTCGCAGAAGATGAAGAAGAAGAAGACGAATGTCAAATAATATTGTGTTTTATTTATTTCTCTGTTATTGTATTATTACAAAAGACTTACAACGATTTTAATGACCTTATTGACCACAATTGTCAATTGATGAACTGATATCAGTTAACCTATACTGATATTAATTAATTGGGAGTTGTGGTATTATCAGTAGTAATTACGGATTTTTATGGTTTCTTTTACTATAAAAATAACTTTAGAAGTTATGATTATTCAATGTAAAAATTAAGAAATGTTAGTCTCTACCAAGCTATTTGTTAACTTTTGACGTTTTTTCTAATCAGTATACTATTGAAAAATATATTTGCTCTTTAGCGGAAGTTGTAACCCTGGAAACCTCTTCAGCTATTGAAAACTATTCAGTGACATCCCTTTGTGCATTGTTTTAAAGAAATATTATTTGAGGTAGGTACTTTGAAGTGACGGAAAACGCGTTACAAAATTTAAACAACGAATTATAACTATAAACAGTATATAGGTGTTTAGTGGCATGATTGGATGTATTTATAAACTCAGAAGCTTTGAATGTAACTAAAATACTGACGATCCATGTAAAATCTGCAAATTTGGATGTTGTGACATCAAATCAAATACGTCAGTAAATGTTACAGATATCTCATTTAATAAATACACAGCAAAGTTATATTAGTAAACGACATTTAACAACCCTGCTTAGGATACATCTTAATAATAAATAAAGTCAATTATTACTTATCTTTTTTTTTGTTTATAAGGGGGATTTCTTTTAAATATACTAAAGTATTTAATTAATAGAATGACTTACCTTGGTCTTGACTAATTTCGGATTTTCTTTGCACATTTTCGCTAGCGTGTGATATTCTCCTCTCGCCGCGCACAATATCCACTGCTTTTGTTTCGAGTCAAGTGGATCGGACTCGCTTTTTTGGTCCAACTACATCACATGAAACAAATAGAATACTAATCAGAAACTTCATGAATAATACCTTTAATTTACTTTTAAAATGGGTGATTGAACATTCTGTTAATTCTTTGTTTGCCGTAGTGAATGCGTCAAGAAGGTGAGTAATTAAGATTTTAAAAATACCTTCAAGAGTTACGAAACTAAAACTCTAATGTAATAATGTACCTACATACGTACTTAACGGTATTAAAAATACGCTTTTTTGACAATTAGCTAATGAGACTTAAGTTAATACAAATCAATCCAAAGAGAGAATATGCAAAGTTCCAAATAACCTATTCTGTAAAAAAAAACACATTGCTTGGATTGCCACGATATTTCTTAGTTGCCTGTCGATTATGGATCATTCATTTAATACATCAATGTCGTAAAACAACCATTGTTAAATCATGTTACAAAAAAGTTTTGTACTTACAGATACTCTGTCTTCCTCGTCCACGCCCTGTGAATAAATATTACAGATGAATATGACTATGAGCTTTTATGTATAGTATATCATAAAATTGAAACACAAAGCGCTACAAATAAAATTTAAGATGTTTTTATTTTTCAATTTTGTCAACTAATGAGCTTAGTTAAAGTATAAGCTACCATAATTTTAGCAAATTTCGTAATTTATTAATTAATGATACATGTAAGCCTCTTTTAATAGGAACTGATGTGTTCATTCATAACGATCAGTTTATTATAAGAAGTACATCAATGCGCACAGCGACCGAAAACAAAATATTAGGATTATAAATAAAGATGATATTTACATACATAATAAATATCTTAACGACACATATAAATTAATCGGAACCTAATATTTCAAAATTAATAAATGAGTACTTATATTGTGAAAATAATATTTTGAATTAATGGTCAATAAATTCGAATTCTCCCGTCTTCAGGCTTGCGCTGCGATTGATGCCTTATAATAGTGGTCATAAGTAGATAGAGTTGATAAAGATAATTAGAGGACGTAAGTGAAATATAATACGGTTCATTTTTGAGTTGCGTAGTTATGGAGTTACAATGTTCGTCTGCGGTGCAGCGGGCGTGCGCTGCGCAGCATGACCACTTTACCACCTGTCGTTACATATTTATGTCTACACTATTGGCTTCACTGTTAGGGACTTTGATATTGACAAGATAACATCCTTAATGTGATGTGTTTGATTTAATAATAAGATTAAGTTTGTGCCTCTTTCGTTTTTAAATTTTGCGTTAAGACAATTGAAACGGTTTGTATTTGTCTAGCGTAGTGATTCGGATTGATCCAATAGTGATGTGCTAGTGCTATTAACTTGTTTGCTGATCGATCCAATTTAAAAGCAATTGTATTATTCGTTGAAGTGAAACTTCCCGTCATGTACATCGCATTAGAGGAAAAAGTAAATTGACATAATGATTAAAGAGTTTTAAAAGGTTTTGTGGCAAAGAGATTCTTCTTGAATACTAACTCTATTATTCGACAACGTGCACTAAAGTTAAACCTGGTTTTACCGTACAGCTGATGCTCTATAATTATTGTTAATAAAAACAATTGAAGGCATTATCAGTTTTAAACCAGGTGTTTTATTTATTTAACGAATTGAAATAACAGTGTAACTGTTTGGGTGGACTTTAACTTCTGCATTATCTAGTTTAAAACATTATGGTTTTTTATAGACGAGTTTACAAATGAGTCTGCTCTGCCTGATTTTAAGCAGAAGCAGAGTCCAGACGCAAGGTCAGGTCAGCTAGGGGAACAGGATCATGCCTCACTAGCCTTCTTCGATTTTTAAGGAAACACATACATTACTAACTCATTCTTACAAAACGTCGCAAAGACCCAAGCTTTCATACGCTCTTCAATCTCCTTAACACATTACATGGGATGGGACACTTTCTTTATTTGGTATAGAAGTCAAGTTTCATCCTTATCTTTCTCGTAGTCTTTTTATGGTTTTCAAATAATTATTAGGTTCTTTTCATGTTTAACATGATTTTGAATTTTGCAATAGTCAGATCCTCTGAACAAAGATCAATGGCGATTTATTTTCTCAATTGCGACACCTTGGCTAAGCAAACCTTACAAGGAGGAAAGTACTAAATGCGGTAACACATGAAAATCTATCATCACTACAAAATAAGGCAACATTTTATGATTGTTGACTGATTATTCTGACTGATAATTGCGATTCTTACCCGTTATACATAATTTTACTGGGTTTGGTGGTTACTGAGATATTTTCTAAATATGTAGTAGCTAGCTACTAATGTATCATCTAGGTCTGACGCCATAACAACAGAGTGAGTAGGATACTGTTGTCTCCCGAAAGTTAGTAGTTAAGATAGCCAGACTTCTTTAAAGGTTCAAGGTACATTGTTCTTCCTTCCAGGCTTTATCGTAAATTATCATGAGCAAGATTAATACCAAGTGTTTCCTCATTTTTAAATAAAATGCAGAATAAAATTGCAGTAACCACAATCGGCACCATTAAGGGTGCAAACAATTTAAACCATGTAGGCACCAGAGTAAGGTTATTAAAAATATATATTGTAATCTATATTAAGATTCCAATAATATACTAACACAAAATATTTTAGGAAATAATTTTTAGCTTGTAGTGGTTGTGAAAGCACACAGAACCTGTCTCGATGGTCACCACCAACCTCATATATCTATTTTTGCTGAAAAGCAGCAGCGTCCTGCGTTATTCGGTTTGTTGGGAATGCAACAGATGTAATGCTATGGTATATCTTACAAAGTAACCTTTTAGATTAAGCAAACTGCTGTTTAGTAAACGAAATGGTCGTAAGTAGCTCTTTTATAGTTTATACCTAAACAACTATCACCATATACTCATGACATATATTTCCTAAGAGAAATTATGTTGCGTTTAAACAGAACCTTCTTATTCGTGTCTTTATAACCATACAGGTCGGAACCCTAATGTTGGGAGAACGCATGCGACGCTCGGCGGTGCGTCGTCGCCATCGCCTCGCCGCCGCCGGGGCCTCGCCCCGGGGCACCGCTCGTCGGGTGTTCGCACTGGCCACATTATGATGGCGACGGGCATTACGATCGATACACATCACTACTCGGCTCTGTGCCGATGCTGTCACATTCGGTGCATTAACTTAACAAAACAAGCGCTGCTTAGGACAATTTAAACAAGAAAATAAGACGGCTTCCAAAAGGTCACTGTCGTCACCCAAAAAATAATTTTGCAAGAAAATTAATCGTACTTTTAAAACAAAAGTTACAAACTCCAAGTCAAGTTTTGATTGACTTAGACAATCAATTGTTTTTCTTTTAGTAGATACCTACATTATGCATGCCTCAGTTTTATCTCAGAATGGCTGACAGCTAATTCATCTGTTCCTATTTTCCTTCACTTCGACAAGGCTCGTTAAGTGTGGCATCCGCGTTGTTGATGGCTGCAAGTGATTCTCAGGCCCGAATAGCGGAGGGAACAATGAAATCGGTCATATTTTCCTGCCAGACCGCAACGGACCGTGCTGGCTTATCTGTCGCATCGTGCATAACAACTAGAATGCGTTTATTCAAAACAATGATGACGTATACTTAAAGCGAAGCTTATTTTCGCTACCTTTTTGAAGGATTTATAGCGGTGCTTGAGAAGATAATGTACAAAAGATATTCGTAATGAAGCAATGCAAGGTATTATTATGGAAATTAATCTCTTACGATATTAAATTATCAACATTATAGCGTGAAATAGTACCTATCGGACATATTCAAATATATTTTTTGTTCTTTATAAAATAAATATTTTTTGTCTGCTAGCTACAAGAGTATGCCAGTGTTATTCAAAGTTTATAGACCGCAATCATTTTGTAAGGTCTAAGTAATGAGCAACTACTTATTACATAAGTACTTATGAGCTAACTTTGAGTTTCACTAGAAATTTTTAGCAGTGGTCGATCGAAAGTGGCAATTGGCAAACGAGAGAATTCCTCGAGAGTTACGACCTCGAGTTTGATTGTACTTGCAGTCTTTTCTAGAATGCAATTTATAGTGTTCACATGTAAACTAAACAAGTCAAATAGGTACAAGTACAAATGCTTCATGTGCTATAAATTCAAATCTGTTCGCTTCTTAAGTTGTTTAACTTTTAAAAGGCTAAATATAGTAAAATTCTTTTTATACCAATACCTTGAACAATCGTTTTTAGAGTTTTAAATAAAGTTTTTTTTTTGCGTTACAATACATCTTTCGCCTCCGGTGGCCGGGAGGCAGAGCGCTCGGCCCGACACGTTCAATTCCCAGATCGGGCATGTGTTTCGGATTTTTCGATCCATATCCCGGGTTAGTGATCATCAACCCGCATTTGACAAGCGTGGCCATTACCCATCATTTGTAGCGATGACTTGATTTCAATGATGGAGACCTTTGCCCAGCAGTGGGACAATTATAGGCTGTTTACATCTTCTAAAGCGTTTATATTTAATGATTCGCGAGATCTACTTACTTGCACTTGACCAGTATTTAACGAAACCCTAACTAGTATGAGCGCAGTAATAAAGTTTTACGTAGCGCTTAGCACTAAAAACGAATTGTAATTCTAATTTAGTACTCCTCACAAAACATTAATGCTGAGAAACCATCAGATTGACTACTGATTTATAGAAATAGAAACTACTTCAATCTTACGAGTAAATCCATAAAACTTACCTACATCCATTGTACTTATTGTTAACTGGGGTTTTACTTGTATTTTGTCATTTGGGTTTGACTTTGTACCAACGGTAAGGGTAAAAAAATAATTTTATTATCTTGACAACAATAAATTTATTTTTAAATGTTTTTCAAAGTTACAGATGGTCCCGTGCCTAGATCCCGAAAAATTATGAACATACCTGAAGAGCATAATAAGGCCAAGATATTGAGGTTGTTTGTTACTAAAGAAAAAGTAAATCTACGTAAATATGGTTTAGCAAATTATCACTGTATGTTTTACTTGGTTATATGGAATGTTTCGGGACTATACACCTATTACCAAACATTCTGTATCCTAACAAATTACGATATATACGATACGATATATAAAACAAAGTGATGACAATACTTAAATTGAATTGCTTTAAATTTTGTAAACGCGAATACTACATTGAATAAAACATTTTAAACTAACCAACTCAAGTTAATAGTTCTATATCCGTACTTCTGTCAAGTAAATTGTTTCAAGGTTTTTAAAAATCAATTCGTAAAATTACCTTTACTGTAAACAGTAAACACCAAATTAAAACAAAATGATAATTAGATAGCATTCACATTACAATAGTGAAGTTAAGCGACTACGTGGTTAGCACAAAGCACGATTGGCCTTTTTTTAGAGCTTTAATGGCACACGTAAGCAGCACGTGCGCTTTGGAGTCCCACGATGACACGACACACAGCGGCCGCGAACAATCGACCGCAAGTCACGAGGCGGCTTCAATGCGCGATACATTATGAATAATGATGCTAATATTGACCCGAGTCAAGAGGACGGATAGGCTTCGGAACCTATCCGTCCTTCTACACTCTCCATCGAACCTAACAAATCCCAACGGCATCGGCAATGCTATCTAGTGTTGAAAGCCAGTACCTATTTTTATTGTATCATCATCATCAAAGACCCCAATTTCCCCAAGTGAACAAATTTCGTTATGATAAGTACCTACCCATGCGAAAGATAGACTGTGAGACTCGATTCTGTAATCGGCTCTCATCCGAAGGAAGCGGATAAAAAAAATGAAATGTTTAAGCTCTTCCAAGTTAAAGTATCCCTTTTATAGCGCGGCGAAAGTGGACTATACGCTTTCGTAAAATCTTTGTAGATTAATTTTTTGAATGTATTCAGTTTGATGAGCGGAAGCGTAGATTTTATACATCGTCGTTCTATTTCAGAGTTGATTTATACGTTAGGATCTCGCTGGGACGGGTGGCAATGTGGTATATTAAATATTAGTGAGAAACGGATAGTTCATTTAATATTTAGTAACTTCCGCGGCATAAAGTGAATTTCAGCTTTATAACAAACATGTGCCAAACCTGTTAATTAGATGGAAGTGCTGCGTAAATAATTAAAATAGCTGGAATTAACGGATTGATTAAGAGATCAAATTAGGTTTCAATGGGTGATACTAAGCGAATTTTAGTGTCACAACAGAGATAAAAAAGCTTTAAAGAGCGGAGCTCCACATCTCTCATTACATGAAAGTTTATGCATGTGCTCACTTTTGTAATAAGCTATGTGAAGAACGCTGTATCAAGCAATTGTACAGACTATTAAGAGCGCGGAGCCGTGCGCGCGGTGCCTAATATTTGTCGTTAAGAACCTTTGTTGTTTTACGTTGGAACAACCCCCGCCGAACACTCGTCCCATTCGGATGAGCAAAAATTATCATTGTACAAATTTTTGCACCACTCCCAGTAAACAAACCCTTACGACTGTTTTTCAAATGTGTCCTTTGGGTGTAGTGTCGTCGCTAATTCAAATTGATGTATTGCAAAAAAACGGTGTCAATTTGTCAACCGGAGGGTTTAAAAATATTCTGAGTGCATAGAGTACGCACATTACAGATTTACCTTTAGCTCAGGATATCCAAGTGCGATCACGAAAAAATTATCGATAATAATCGGATAGGACGTCGTTTTGACCGCCAAAGGGCCATGACGATGGTTTTACAATTCAATTAGCTACACCAGGTGTCGACGGGCAGGAAACTTTAACCCACACCGGTACGCAACAATTTAATATTCAAAAGAGTTTTATTAGACCAGATAACGAAATTCATAGTTATATATTTATTAGTAATTTACAGTTGGCCTTTTGTACCCGCTTAAACGTTGAATAATAATATTGTTTAGAAATATTTAGATAATGAAATATCTATAGAGGGTTGTTAGGGACTGAACGTTCCTTCATACAAATTATACTTCTTATTATGTTTTTTGAACAAATAGGTAGCACAATTAGCGCGTGCAGTCAGCACGTAAGTAGCATTATGCTTTATTATTTTGTCATTTTTGTCATAGCGACGCCACGCAACGTACCATCTTTATTCTACAACTTGTATTTTTTAACATGTTACGTTTGTAGAGGTACCGGCCATGCCTCGGCAGCATAGGTCAATCAGTACCCGTCTAATTACAGATTTGAGGCCGTGTTATATGTGTATATCACAAACCAAGTGACGACAGTGGCTCACGCCAGTTTAGCCAAACGGTTACTATGCGGTGTTTTAAATTGTATACTTTCATATCCATACTTGTATTTCTAAAATAGTTGGACGGGCATAAAACGGGCATATCATGTCTGAATATTTCGTTAGTTTTCAAGCTTATCTCAATGACATAAAGTTCAAAATTAAGTGGGAATATACATCCCTCTGTCCGTTAAAGGGTTTAACCTTTTTACCGCCAACAACTTCTATAGAAGTTCGAGATTTTCGTGCCGTCCACGCCAGCACTTCTATAGAAGTTCTTCTTTGTACCTACTTTATTAAAATACATTTATACGTTGGCGTACAGTGGGACATCGCGTGCAGGATAGTTGGTCGGTGAAAAGGTTAACATGGTGTCTGTGTTAGTCCTAACAACGTTGCACCACCATTAAACTCAGTGCTTATCTTTTGTTAGAGCCATCCCTGTGGTAGAGACAGGATGGATGGTACTAAGTTATTTTGTGGATAGTGTAATGTGGTTTTTACGAGATATCAGTAATTAATAATAATAATAAATGGTGACAAGTGACAGGTGCTTTACGTGTCAGTGGTTACCGATTATCTCTGATCAATAGAGACTGGACTTTACAGATTTACAGTTAGGTTCGTTTATAAAGTAAACTTGTTTAATTTTTCGGCAATCAATAAATTTTAATAAAAGAAATTACTTTGAGGCATAGCTTTTTTCCCTGTGTGGTGCCGGGGATGAAGAATTGCACCACCCCAATTCCTCCCGTAGGTGTCGTAAAAGCCGACTAAGGCACCATTCCAGAGGATGGGCAGCAGCATCTCTCTGAGGTTGACTCTCAACTACTGCGATCGCCAACCCGCCTGCTAAGCGTGGCGATTATGGCAAATCCCCTCATGATACACACCACGAAAAACAGGCCCCTAGTTCCCGGCGGCCCCTCTCGCCCTAGCTACGGTAGCGGCCAAGCCAACGACGAACTCTGGCCCTGGCAACATATAACACGCGCACATTGCGGACTGACGAAAAGATTTTGGAACTAGAGGAAGAATTGAGCAAGATACGGTGGGACATAGTTGGAATATCTGAAGTCCGAAGAGAGGGGGAGGACTCGATAATCCTCAAGTCTGGTAACTTACTCTATTTCCGGGAGGGCGAACAACTGTCCCAAGGAAGTGTCGGGTTCATCGTCCACAAGTCCCTCGTGAACAACGTTGTCGAGACCGGGAGTGTGTCGCCTAGGGTAGCGTATCTTATACTCAGAATAACCAAACGGTATTCGTTGAAGGTCATACAGGTTTATGCTCCTACTACGACACACCCTGACGATGAAGTGGAGGCTACGTATGAGGACATCTCTAGAGCCATACTAGCTTCCAAAACTCATTACACCGTTGTCATGGGAGATTTTAACGCAAAACTGGGCAAACGAAGCGGCGATGAGATGAGAGTGGGACGATTTGGGGTTGGTAATCGGAACTCACGGGGCCAACTGCTGGCGGACTTTCTGGAAAGGGAGGGACGACTCTTTAAAATGAATTCCTTTTTCAGGAAGGCTGAACACCGCAAGTGGACCTGGATGAGTTCCGATGGTGCAACAAAAAACAAGATTGACTTTATTATATCGACGAGGAAGCAAATATTCAATGATGTCACTGTGATCAATGCGTTTAAAACTGGCAGCGATCACCGGTTGGTAAGAGGCACATTGAATATCAACGTTAAGCTGGAAAGACGTCGATTGATAAGGTCTACGCTCCGTCCTGCACCCATCCAAATCCAAAACCCCGAAAGCTTTCAGCTCGAATTGCAGAATCGCTTCGAGTGCCTAAATGATTGCGAAAATGTGGACGAATAAAGCAATAAGTTTGTGGAAACTGTCCAAACGGTTGGGTCCAAGTTCTTTAAAACCCACCGTGCAAAAGGAACCAAAAAGTTCACAGACCATACCCTAAAACTAATGAAAGAGCGGCGCGCAATGGTTCTGGTTTCCTCAGGTGATGCGTCTCAGTTTAGGCGGCTAAATAGACAGATCTCTAAGTCTATGACTCGCGACACGCGCCGATTTAATACTGACCGTATTAAAGAGGCCATTGAGCTGAACAAAGGCTCAAAAGTATTCGCAAGAGATCTGGGTATTGGGCAGTACCAACTGACGACGCTGAAAACCGATGACGGCAGAACTGTCACGACCAGGTCCGATGTTATGGGAGAGGTCGAGAAGTTCTATGGGCAGCTTTACACATCCACACGGCCACCTGTACAAAGTTTAGCTAAAGGCCCTAGAGCTAAGTTAACCCGGCACTATACCGAAGACATCCCGGACTTCAGCCTGTACAAGATTAGCATGGCTCTCAAACAGCTCAAAAACGGCAGGGCACCAGGTGCTGACAGAATTACGGCCGAGCTTCTGAAAGCAGGCGGAAGAACGGTACTCGTAGCTCTTCAGAAGCTATTTAATTCCGTCGTACTAGGGGGCAGAACGCCAGAGACGTGGCACGAAAGTATGGTGGTACTGTTCTTCAAAAAGGGCGACAAAACCCTGTTGAAGAACTACAGGCCCATCTCACTTCTAAGCCACGTCTACAAGCTGTTTTCGAGAGTCATAACGAATCATCTCACACGCAGGTTTGATGACTTCCAGCCTATCGAACAAGCCGGTTTCCGAAAAGGCTTCAGCACCATAGACCACATTCATACGCTGCGGCAGGTTATACAGAAGACCGAGGAGTATATAACCAGCCTCTTAGCTTAGCGTTTGTGGACTATGAAAAAGCCTTCGATTCGATTGAAACATGGGCCGTGCTACAGTCTCTCCAGCGGTGCTAAATTAACTACCGGTACATCGAAGTGTTGAAGTGTATGTATGAAAGCGCCACTATGTCAGTCCGTCTTCAGGACCAAAGCTCGAAACCTATCCAGTTGCAGCGAGGAGTGAGACAGGGACAGCTTCTGGACTGGAAAGGACTCGGTATCAACGTCATCGGCGTATACCTCACTCACCTTCGATTTGCTGACGATATAGTGGTCATGGCTGAGACCCTGAAAGGCATCTTGGCACAATGCTCGGTGACCTCAACAGAGTCTCTCTCAACAAGTGGGTCTTAAAATGAACTTGGAGAAGACGAAGTTATGTCGAACTCACGTGTCGTACCGACTCCTCTGAAAGTTGGGGACTCTGCCTTTGAAGTTGTGGATGATTATGTTTACCTGCGACAAACGGTCCAGCTAGGTAGGTCCAACTTCAGCAAAGAGGTCAATTGTCGAATTCAATTAGGTTGGGCAGCGTTCGGTAAGCTACGAAATATCTTTACGTCCAATATACCGCAGTGTCTTAAGACGAAAGTGTTTGACCAGTGTATGTTGGCAGTGATGACATACGGAACTGAGACGTGGTCGCTTACTATGGGCCTCATAAAAAGGCTCAAGGTCACTAAAAGAGCAATGGAGAGGGCTATGCTCGGGGTTTTTCTGAGTGATCGAATCAGAAATGAGGAGATCCGCAGAAGAACTAAGTTAACCGACATAGCCCGAAGAGTTGCTAAGCTCAAGTGGCAGTGGGCAGGGCACATTGCTCGCAGGACGGATGGCCGCTGGGGCGGAATAGTCCTTGAGTGGCGACCGCGAGCCGGAAAGCGCAGTGTAGGCAGGTTTCCAACAAGGTGGACCGACGAGCTGGTGAAGGTCACGAGAAGCCGCTGGATGCGAGCAGCGCAAAACCGGTCATTGTGGAGATCCTTGGGGGAGGCCTTTGTCCAGCAGTGGACGTCTTTTGGCTGAGATGATGATGATGATAATGATGATAGTTTTCTAGTATGTTTTACATTATTAATATTTCGATTAGGATTTCCTTGTGATGTACACATACTTATATTCTTTTTCCCTTCTAGAGGCTGTATGTGGCATATCCCTTTGTGACTCGCACTATGAGATAAGCAAACAAGCGCTTTCACTGTCAAAGTACTTAAAAAATTTAATCGATCTGGGATACCTGTTTTCTTGGCACTGAACTCAACCAGATTATTGGTGCCCCAATTAGATATGAGGTCCAATACCCGATTGAGCTCAATGACAAGATTCACTCGATTCACTTCGGTTTCGACCCGCCCTACCGCTGGGTGACCGTTATATCCCCCATGCACCGTGCTATCATCTGCATAGCAATATTTCCAAGTGGAAGCATACATTGATATGCAGAAGGAACAGCGTGGGGGACAGAACGGAGCCTTAAGGGACCCCAGCGTTCACATGTCAGTACATGTCAGTACATGAGTCGCGAAGCGCATTCATCAGATAGAACACGGGTTCTGCGCTCATGCAGGAAGCCAGCGACCCAATTGCAGAACTGAGCAGGCAGACCGTATGTATGTCGGGAGCTTGGAGAGAAGAACTTTGTGCCAGACCTGATCAAAAGCCTTGGCTATGTCAAGGCAACAGCCACGGACTCACCACGCTTGTCAATAGCCTCACCCCATAGATGTGCAACGTACGCTAGAAGATCACCCGTTGACCGTTTCGGCCGAAACCCGTATTGGCGATCGTGAATTATGGAGTATTCTTCTAGGTAGTGGACAAGTTGTTTATTTAAAATGCGCTCCATTACTTTGCACAAAACTGTAGTTACGGCTATGGGGCGGTAATTCGACGGATCTGACTGTCGTTGCCGTTAAGAGCTTGTAAGTAGTTAAGTACCTACATATCAAACTAGCTATAAGTATTATAATATTTAATAATCTAACTAAGTACCTACGTACCTAGGTACGTAAATACGGGAGATATTAAGATAACAAAAGTCAACTTTTGGTTTTTGGTAGTTAGATAGGAAGGTACCTACCTATCCTAAAGTACAGTTACTAGATAGGTAGGTGCTTAGTTGTTTATCGTTACTAGTCCTACGAGTATTTAGTTATCTAGTAAACAGTTTTCTAAGTAGGTAAGTAAGTACTGTGGTGATCGGGACTTCTTGCAATAGCAGCTCTATGGCACACGACGTGATCTGAATTTGATTATAAAGAAGATAATAAATCGAGAAGGAAACAAATGAAGAGGGATTCGGTGACAGCCTGCTGAGAAGCTTAGAGCTGATTTGCAATACGTGTCTCAGTAAAATATATAATTTAAGTTATCTTTGCCTTCTGCTTTATTCACTTCGGCTACTTTTAAAGTCATATGCCATATTATAAAGTGGTTTGTGTCTCGCACTGTGTTCTTCAGTTGTCATAGTCATAGTGTAGGTATGTATGTGTATTTGTTTTAATTTTATTATTGTATGTCGGTACATATCATTAATACAACTAGATAGGTAAAGATAGTAAAAAAGCTTGCTATAGTACAATACCTATTATTAAAACTTTAGAGTTAGACTATTCTTTACAATCTCAAGTAGTAATTATTAGAAGTCTCGAAAGACTAATAAATATTTATATTGTTTGGGCAATAGTTAATTATAAACTAACACATCAAAAAATTAGACCTTTAAGCTTTTCAGTAATGCATCATTTACATTACAGGTGTAGAATAAACACGTTTGTAAGAGTTATAGTCAAAATATTTGTTAATGATCGACAGGCAGGTGAGGTCCGGTCCCCAAACATTTATAATCATTCTAAACAGTAATTATCTGAGTAAATAAAATACTTGCTTGAAATACAAAATGATACTTAACAAGCTTAAGATATAATTAAAACGCAATTACAGAAGTCTTGGACCGATAAATTAGAGAGTAGAGGTTTTTATAGTGAGACGATAAGACAAGAGGTGATAATACCCTTTATAGCTTGTTTTGTTATTATGTGCCTAATTGTTTGTATAGTTACAAAATTTTACTATATTAGGGTATGGAGCCCAAAAGATAAAAATAATCTCTAAACCTCCAGCAAAAGCATTGTCGAGAGGTTGGTAAATAGAACAAGTACGAACTCTTACTAATGCTGCATGTTCATATAAATAAATTGAATTATTTGCAAAAAGGTAAAGGCCAAATTAGAGAACCGTCATTTAAAAGTTAGTTATTATTAGATATAAATATTTACATTACTTACTTTAAATGTGTTTGTTAATAATTTTGATTTGAGATTTCTAAATGGTAAATTGACCTTTTTATTTTATTTATTGGTTATAGGCAGGCATTTGACTACACCTCACCTGATGTTAAGTGACGGTGCGGTCGAGGATGGAACATGCCTGCCTAGAAATAGCCTATTCACTCTGGCTTTGAAGAGGTCCAGATTATACCTTTCAGGGAACACACTCGCAGGCAGCGCGTTCCATTCCCTAGCTGTACGCACTAAGAAAGTTAAACCGAATCGGCTCGTGCGACAAGGTGGCATATCTACAACATAGGGATGGAACTCGCGCCTCGCGCTCCGATAGCGGAAAGTGGATGGTGGGATTAGGTCGTGCAGCTCCTTCGCGCACTCCACGAAATGAATCCTGTAGAAGACCGACAGACGAGCCACTCTATGCCGATGTTCTAGATTTTGCAGCTTGGCGTCTATCAGGGCAGGGTCACCAATGACTCTCTTAGCTCTCTAAGTCTCTTAGCTTAACCTTATAGTGTTTACCTCATTTTGGAATATTTTAAAATATTAGTTTTCTAAAACACATCAACGAATTTAGTAACCAGTCCGGATACAATTAACCAATAATGATAATTTAAAAATAAAATGCATTTTTCAGATTCCTGTTGTACTAAACCCCAGACGCGGATAAACCTGATCCATCGCGTTGCTTGTGGATGGGATATGCACGTACCTAAATGTCATTAGGCCGTCTCTAAATATCGCCTTCGAGAACCATTTTTCATCATGCAACGCCATTTCTAACTTCACTAGGTTTGGGATAGACTCAAGTTCACGCTGCCGTTTTTGCGAGTGGGACACAATGGTGCGCCGCCGTCAATAAAAAAGTAAAAAAAAACACTTTCTATTTTTTTTGTATACTTGTTTTGTTATTATTTCTGTTTGAGTAGGTACCAAATAAATTTAAAAATAAAACAGGATTGTAAAGGCTTGTGAATTGTGGGATTATCCGGGTTTTATAAATTACGGATTATCAGGATTGCATTTGAATATTCTGGACGTCGGCGCAGCGTCTCGTAAGGATTTTTTTCTTTTTTTAAGTTTTTTCATTTCAAGTTTCATTCGCCATTCGATCACTCAGACAGAGTGCCCCAGAGCACTCAGTGTGCCTAGTGTGACTATCCGTATTCATTCGATTAGGATTACGAAAACGAAAATTAGTACGGCATTGAAGCCTTACGAGAAGAGTTAAAATTTTAACATAAAAATGTACGTATTCGTTTACGTGATCGAATGGCGAATGAGATTCGCACTAAGCACCCGGATGATATTTTGAAAACTAAGTGTACCTGTATTATTTAAAAGCGACCGCTAACAAAGTCCAGCTTAGTTTCGTTTCGGCACCTTCCCATTTCGGCACCCCGATTTTGTACTTTCGTAACTTCGTAGGATTTTCAAGCGAATGTTTAAATATAGTAAACCAGAAAATCTTAAGGGTGCGCCGACCAATAAATGCCAAAAATGCAGTTACGGTTAAGTAGACATAATTGAAAATGCTAACGTATTAAATGAACAAAATATATATTTAGTATCATAGGGAACGTGTTTACAATTTGTCAGAACCATAAATTCATAACACGCTATAGTTTTTTCTACAATATCGTTTAAAGTTGGGCAAAAATCACGAAAACGAGTGGCGGCGTTTAGTAGATTTCTTATAGTTTATCTAAATTATTGTACCTCTGATTTTGTCTAAACAATCATCAATGGATAAACTACAAATTGCTAGACTACATTTTCGGTTCATCAAGTGGTTATTTAAATAATTATTTTTTATTAAGCACCTTAAATTCCCCATAAGTACAAAATTAGTATGGCCGCGCGGCATCAAATAAATATGGACGACGACATTTCAAATAAAACATATGACACTTGTCACTTACGGACGGCGCACCCTTAAGTTTAATTAGCCATATTTTCACAGTTTACGTGATAAGTCAGTTCTTTTTATCAGATTTAGAGAAAATAAGGAAAAACATCTTTTATTTATAATATTTAGAAGAAAGAGCATTTCACGAGTGCTCTTTAAGTCTGACTACAACAGATCACAGATTTTTTTGGGTCTTTGCCTGTGGCTAATAGAGATGTATAATTTGCGAACTTGTTACAAGAGCAGCGATTTATGCAACAATACATATAGATTTCGAATGTAATAAATAAGTACTGCTTTCACAGACGAAGCATTTCCCTTGGCAGTGTTGTATGGATTTATACGTGGTATTGTTTGTATACGTAGAGTTATTTTGTAACTGATTATATAATATCAAACAGAACGCATTATCTTAGTTATTAGTTTATAACATTAGAAGGGATGTTTTTTAAATAAGAGACTTAATGATAATTTTGCTTACCTGTGAGCTAAAGTTGCCTCCCAATCTGTTTGTTCTTAGCACATCACTTTCAGAAGCCATTCTATTGAACATTTGCTTTCTTTCCTTAACCGAGATTTTTTGTTCATTATCAATCAACATGCTCTCACTCCTTGAAGTTGTCAATGGTAGTGGCATTGGTTCATCTTCTTCAATTGTAGTTTCATTAGGAATAGAAGTTCTTGGACCAGCTTCTCCGGATATGCTAGATCGTTTCTCAGTAATAATTTTGTCTAATGATTTCTTTCTAGGATGAACTTTTGGTGGAACGTCTTCAGCGGTAAACACAAAACTTTCTTTAGATTCAGATGGTGCTAAATCAATAGCAGTACTTGTAGAGGCAATCTCTTGACGATCTTGAATTAAATTGGCTAGAATGCTGAAATCTTGGTTGAGCTGCACGGGTGGCGGTGGTCGGTATGGAGGCTGTGAATCGATGTTAACTGTAGAAGACGCCTCCATTGCACTTGTACTTTGTACTTCAGGTACTTTATTTTCACAAGCATCTTCAAAAGTTTTATTGATGCCTTGCATATACTTTTTTTTCAAAAGTAGTTGTTTTTCATTATTTTGATTTTTAATATTTGCAAGTGTATTCACATGTTTCTTGAACGTATTTCTAGCTTCATCTACGAAAATGGAAAAAACAAAATCTTGAGTAAAGTTAACTAAGTTCGATAATTACACATGAATATCATCTGATTTACGAGGCAAGCTGAATAAAAAAAGAACATTTAAGTTAGTAACAAAATTAGTTACTAACTTAAATTCTTCATACATTTTGGTATCCCATACAAACTTCAAAGATAAGATATAGATATTTTTCAAACCAAATCCAATTATAATGATACTTTAATGCCAAATGAAATAGAGAACTACTTAGTCTTAATAGAGATCTACTTTGATACTGGAATAGTAAATTAGCGTAACCATGAAGTTTGATCATTTAATGGACTTTTAACGGGAGTCTGAAAAAATGCATGTAGGTACTGAAGTACATACATGGTTTTATGTGTAATATGTAAGGTAGTATATGAAATAACAGGCAGTATAGATAGTACAATAGGTAACACTGATCACATATTGTTAGGCTTTTATTTAACGATTTGATTATCTATTCATTTATTAACTACTAGCGGCCGCTCGCGGTTTTACCCGCGTGGTTTCTGTTCCCGTGGGAATATCTGGATAAAAAGTATCCTATTTGTTATAAACTATCTGTATACCGAATTTCATCCAAACCCATCCATCCGTTGCAGCGTGAAGAAGCAACAAATATACGAACATACATACACACAAACTTTCGCATTTATAATATTAGTAGGATAATTGTTCTCGTGTTCTGTTGTATCTCGTGGTTAATACCACAATCGTGTTTAAATATGTCGCCTTAACATCGATGTTCGTAGTATTGTTGTTCCGGCAGCCAAAGATAAGATAGGCAGTGCCTCAGTAAGGGTCTTTAGGCCGTTCATACCACTGAGAATTCCGAGTCAACTGCGCTTCCACCTGCCTTGTCATCACTTAACATCAGGTGAGATAAATGCCGAAAGTTTAAAAGTAAGGTTTTAAAAAAAGCACTGTGGTTTTAAGTTCATAATTTAGACAACTGAAACGTAGGTATATGGTGCTCTATGCTGTATACGAAAAGTTTTTATTTTACTAGGACAGTATGAGGAAGTCCGAAACCTAAACCGAGAATGGTTTAGATTTACAATTGGACCCTATAGGTGGCGCTACTATAGAGTCTATCATAGAATACAGGTGTTCTGGACGGACGAATGATCTGTTTGTTTTGTTGTCATGGAAACTGTCAACGTTTTGTTTGTTTTGTTGTCATGGAAACTGTCAAAGCGGTACGAAGTCCGTCGGTCAGCTAGTACGAGTACATCAAGCAGCCACCCAATGACAAAAGAAATAAACAAGAAATTATGCTTAATATGACAAGAAATATTTAAATAGAACTTCTTATTACTGAAAAATTACAACATAATTTGATTTTACATGTTATTGTTTAATGAATATGAAATTTTCTAGTTGTTTTATAAAACCTAGGTGCCTTACTAATAAACAGTGTTGCGAACTGGCCATCAGGCCGGTGCTTTTATCTATGCTTTTTTTATAATAACTCTTGTCAGTAGCTGTCGTCTCGATCTATTTGGTTTGTATTTACTTAATTTTATTATATTTCTTGTTTCCTTACGCTGAGCCTTATTGATTCCCTTCCCTCATTAACACAGAGTATAAGCTGTAAGTAAATATTCCACTTTATCCTGTCATGTAAATTTTATTACATATTAAAAGTAAAAGACAAGACATGGAATAAATAAACTAGATGATATACAGAACATCAATTTAAACTCGCCATTGGTGATCTCGTTTAGCATTTAAGCAAAGTAGGGCTCTGAGATGGAATGGGTAACATTAATGATAAGATGCTAGTCGATCACCTGATGTGCGAGCATATTGAAACCCTTGCCCCTGGATCTTTCGAACTGCACCAGAAGTAAAGCAGCTGATACATTCATTTCACGTCCTAGACCAGCATGGGAAAAATACATGTCAAGTGAAAGATTTTTGACACAGGTGTCTTACTGTGCTTAAGTTATAGCTGCGAGACGTTAGTCTTAACTAAGCATCATAAAAAACCAGCAAAGAGGAGTATTTTGGGAATGAAGCTAAGACAATATCAAAAATCAAAGTTATCAACATAGTCACAAGATTGACAAGCTAAAGTGGTTGTGGACAGGTAATTTTCTGCGATGCAGCTTGGAACAGATGAGCAAAAACAGTGTTTTTGTTACAACATCAACTTTAAAATATTTTTTTATAAATTATTATTACCGTACAGTAACTAAGGTTATAAATAAACTATTTATTATAAAATAGCGGTCGCACAGTGTTCGAAAGTGAAAAAACTGTTTAATTTATTGACTACAACACCATGACCATGACCACAGCAAAAAAACTAACAGTGTGACATCGCTTTCGAAGTTTTGCGAAATGCCAAAACCATTTGACTTTATTAAAAAAATCATGTCCGCCATTTTGAGCCTCAAAACAGATGTCATATTCATAATCGGCACCCACGAAAACCTTCAAAACTATATCCATATTGACTTTTACAAAATACCTCGTCTGCCATATTGGCTTTCGAAATAGATGTCATATTCATAATTGGCACCCAGGAAAACCTTAAAAACGATACCCATATTGACTTTTTTTAAAAGATCACGTACGCCATCTTGTATTTCGAAATAGATGTCATATTCATAATTGGCACCCACGTAAACTTTAAAAAGATACCCATATTGACATTTTTAAAATTACGTCTGCCATCTTGGATCATGAAATAATCTCGTTTTAACCGACTTCAAAAAAGGAGGAGGTTTCTCAATTCGACCGTATATTTTTTTTTATGTGTGTTCGCGGATAACTTCGTCGTTTAAGAACCGATTTTGATGATTATTTTTTGTTGGAAAGGAGATATTCCAAAGGTTGTACCATGATAAGGAAATCAGGATTTGATGATGGCATCCCAGAGAAATTGAGGGGAACCTTCGAAAATCGTAGTGACAACTAGTCCGTTTGTTATTTTTTTCCGGCTATTTAATGAAAGTCTGGAGTCGATCTGATGATGGAGCCGAAAGACAGTCGAGGGAACTGACTGACTGACTGATTGACCGGGCACTTTTAGCACACATAGAAGCTTTAAATTTAGAATATAATTAGTGTTTAGTGTATAAATCAAGGAAAAACTAATATATTCTGAAATTTCGGTCCAGTTTTCTACACCAACTACATAAATAACTTTGTAATCCCATGTAAATATACATATAGGATTACAAAGTTACAATTGCAGTTAATGAATCAGTGTCTCAGTAATGCGGATACTACTGGTTTCACACACCTGACAACGTTATTAAAGTAGTTCTCACTTATAAAGTATATTTTATAAGTTGGTTGACTGTTACTCGTAACTTGTAAAGCCTACTTAGCTGTGATAGTTTTACTTTTGACTTCGTCATATATACAACTACCGTGATTTTGATCACGTATCCAAAAACAACCATATGGCTGGCAGGGGGGGGGGACGACGACGACGACACTTGATTCTAACAAAATTTTGCACTTTCAAGTTTAATAGTTCACAAACGGATGCCTCAATCAAAAACAGTTTCCACAAACCCGCAATATTTTTGAAATTGCTATCCAACGACACCCTACACTATGGGGTAAACAAGAAAAAAAATTACATCGCCACTTCACAATTAGGAGAGTATCTACTCTTGACTTAACTGCTCGCCTGTACGAGGCATCGGGTGACCGGAGATCTAATGCTCTAAGAGGGGAGGTAACCGAAAAATTATTTTTTTCAAAATTTTACCTTTACCTTTTTTTTAGTATGCTAAGAGTCTATGAGCTAGGCTGGGGTCGGACAGGCAGACAAACGGACATGGCGAAACTATAAGGGTTTCTTGTTGACTACGAAACCCTAAAAAGTAGGACTGTCTAGAAAAAGAAATGAGATACCTACTATCAAAAATAAACTTTAAAAAAAAAACAAGTCTTGCAACTCAGTTCTTCTACCGTAAAAAGTTGTGAGATCCAGGACCTTCTGTCTTAAGTTAATAACTTAATGTTTTAATTAGCTAACCTAACAACATCATATTATTATAGTGACCATATCAATATTAAAAATCTTTTATGTTTTAAATAAGTAGATTGACTAGGCAATCGCATTAAACAATCCAATTTAATATAATATATGTATTACTTGTGAGATACATTGTGTTTTCATGCGATGGCTAAAGTTAATCTATTTATTTAAAACATAAAAGATTTTTAATATTGATATGGTTTATGGTCTCTATATGATGTTTTTAGGTTAGCTAATTACGTAATAATAACATAAGACAGAAGGTCCCTTAAGGACTGAATAAATTAACTGACTTGGTATTATATGGATCTTCAACCCGTCGTTGTTGGTCGTTGAAGGAAATAATGAAAAACAAACATATACCAATAGCAGAGAAGAAGAGGGTCTGGGATACTTGTATTCTACCGGTACTGACATACGGATGCCAAACTTGGGCCTTCACAGCCGCTTCAACCCGGAAATTAAAAGTTTGTCAACAGAGTACGGAGGGCAGTATGTTGGGCATCCGTCTATCAGACAGACAAACACTCGGAACCATCAGAGCAAAAACGAAAATTATAGACGTGACCAAAAAGGCAAAAACTCTGAAATGGCGCTGGACGGGACACATGTGGAGATCCAAAACAAAGAAGTAGACTAGAGACATCACTGAATGGTATCCAGGGGACAGAAACAGGAGAAGAGGAAGGCAAATAAAGAGATGGGATGACGATTTACCAAAAGGCTGGAGGAGGTCAGCGCGTGACAGGGAAGTGTGGAAATGCCTAGAGGAGGCCTATGTCAAGGACAACCTGACCAATTAAAGGATGGCGATGCCACAACAACTTTTAAATTAAGAATAATATTTTAAGTTCAAATACTCATTTATTATGAAATTTTGTAAAATTGAAAGGTCAGCAAATAAGGGTTTTATTATTATTATATTATATGGATCTCACAACTTTTTACGGTTGAAGAACTGAGTTGCGAGACTTGGTTTTTTTACAAGTTTGTTTTTGATGGTTATATTTTACCGTTTGTGAGATCTTCTCCATATAAACTTTAACTATACCAAATCTCACACTCCTCCATGTGCACAATTTGCTTTAAAAGGGATCTAAAGATTTTTTTTCGCATATTCATATGTAGATTACATTTTTGATGATTTAAAAGCCATCCAGTCAATTTGGCAAAAATTTTGGGAAAATCTATAACACAGTGATCAATTGTGTAAAGTTAAATAATGACCAGTTTGGCAGTTTAGCTGTTTTAACCACAAGCATTATTTTCATTAAAAACTTATTACATCACTGTTGATATTATATTCTGGATATATTCTATTATAGATTGGTATAATAATTAATTACAATAAATCTGTGGCATTTTTTTTGATGTGATTAAAAAAGATAGAACTATCTTTTCATTTTAAAAGCTTAACTAATAAGTTTGTCTAAATATTTTAATAATAAGTATGTTTTGTATAGTTAGGTTAAAAAAATATATAAAAAGTCAATGCCTCATGCATTAGTACCCTAATGGCAAGTGTTCTTGAGGAACTAGTGATCAACATTTTTTTCCATTATTCATTAGAGATAGGATCAGCATGTTTGACTTTAGCAACAGTTTAATACAGACCACCTGCTTCCTCCAGTAGAACTTCAATGAAATATGCCATTTACTTATAAGACAACTGTAAAAGAACCGACTTCAACTAGAGTTCATATGAAAAAATCTACATTCCTTAGAGGAATTCTAAGTGTTTGAAATTTTTGATTAATTCTTTTAGTATTCATGAAATATATTTTTATGAATTGCAATAGGAATATAATTTGATTCATCTATAGTTAAGAACTGTCTGTTGAGATAACAGTGTATAGTAAATTGAATAATGCATGGAAAGGTTATATTAAAAAACATCAAGTTAGGTTGAAACACAATTTTGTAACGCCAAGCAGTTTTGGCGACGAAAAACAACTGTGGATTACTGGTTTCCTAAATACTTTACTGATGGAGGAATAAATAAATACATTTTTTTTATCAGGTACACGGGTACCTGTTAAGGGACGGCCCTTAACTTAAACCTTCCATGCCACATTCACCTACATAAGCTTGGAATTGAACTGTATTATAAATATGAGTAATGACATTGTACCGAATAACTAGATATTCAAAGCTAGGAGTAGGTACCTACTGTATGAAGCTGGTATAACTGTATCTGCACTGTCCTTGTGGATGTAGCTGAAAATGAAAGTTATGCTCCCGGGCAAATGTATCGCTGAGCTACAATCTTTTTGCACTGCTGCAGCATACTCACATGCCACATAATGTAGGCATAATGTAATTTTGAATAATTTTGGTTTATAAGATGTCATTAAACTATATTTAAATTAATAATATAGCAACATTTTACCTATCTTTAGGACCCATTTTATTATTTTCAGAAACAATAAATAGATTTAGGTACCTACTTAATTTGTGAAGTGATGTTCAGTTGTTTATAATAAAATATGTCAGCTATCAAAGTTTGATGTTTAATGTTTTGAGAGGTCTCAACAAAGAAGTGTTGGTGCTTAGTTAAAGACTGATTAATGAAGATTACTTTTTATCTTTAAAGTACCGAGATTAAGTTTTATAACCGATATCAAATGAATGTACATGTAAAAAAATTACTTACCTCTCATATCAGGATTTGTTAGAAACACTTTAAAATGCTTCACTAACTCATGATTTGTAACTTTACCATTGTGAGCTAACATAAACTTAAGGATTTCATCAAAACTCAATTCAGCCGGTGGATTCATTTTACAATTCGTACTTTACAAATTTACATACAAATAGTATTAGCACGAATAACGATACGAAATGTCAAAAACGTACCTACAGCTACACCTAGGTACCTACCTACTTTATTTAGGTATCTACCTACCCAACCTCTTAGGAACTTTACTTTTCTGTCCGCTTTTAATTAAGCAAAAGGATCTAGCCCATGCAACTTTGCTTTTATTTAATTAGGTAACTTTTCTTCAAAGACAGGTTGTGGTAGTCTGATGTGTAGGTAATTTACCAACGCTCATGCATAACAATAGAGTTCATGTACATTTATTTATTTACTTACTAAAAATACAGCAAAAGGCGGATTTAGTGCCCTGGCATTCTTTACTAGCCAACCAGTAAGATAAAACGAAACGATAAGACTCAACTGAAAACATACATTTTATTACAAAACTTTCCGTAGTGGACTTAAAATCCCTTAAATTTAGTTAGCCAGACGTGATTTGTGAATGTTTTTTTATTATATTTTATTTATTACCTGTCGACCTTTGTATTTCTCTTGAACATAGATTAAAAACGGTCTTTTGCACACAGAAATGCCCAATCCTACCTAAGATTTGATTAAAACAAGATAAAAAAACTGATGCGATGCCTTTAAACTACGCTGACTCAAAATTGTAAATTTTTTTGTGCTATTGACTTATTTTTTATTTTATTTATCTACCATCTAACTTTACGCCCCCAAAATTTTATAACGCCTGCACATTAGCCTACCACAAAAAGTAAAAGTTTCTCAAAAGACTTTGAACTTTATTCCTAGGCTTTAAGGTTGAATATTTATTGAAGAAATTTGACAGTTTTGGATAGGTTGATGTGAAGGTGTCTGTACTTTCTGGAAACACGCGATGAACTTGCCGTTCATTCGAGTTAGCGCCTAGCGGTGTGTGTACTGTACGCAGGGCGCGCTGTTGCAGCCCCGTGCGAGACACACCGCCAACAAGATTTTTGATTACCTAAGCATTTTAAGGAAAACTTAATCCCAAGTCATAAGTTAACTGAGGTTAATATAATTTACGATTTTTTTATAAAAAGTTATTTTGTACCCAGTTTATTAATTAAGTTTTGTTTAGCTGATTAATTTAAATTTTTGATGTATAACATCTTTCCTCTCGCTTTCTTGCAATGCGTGGGAGTGATTTCGTGAATGGGACGGAAGTGTGTAACAGGAAGTCGGGGAAGCGCGCGCCATTTGATTTGACGAATGAGCGCGTGGTGGTAGAGTTGGCCGTCGGATGGTACCAACCAATCGGGGAAGCGCGCGCCATTTGATTTGACGAATGAGCGCGCGGTATTGCATTACTTTTAGTGTCAATTAAATAAAATACAATTTTCATCAACAATAATTAGGTATTCTTTGTTATAATCATTTCAAATAATACCTGATACAATTTTTTTCAGTTTTTTTCAATGTTAAAATTGCTTATTACTAAAGTGAGATGTCAAATGTTACACATCATAAAAAACGAACTCGATCGTAAGGCTCGTCCATTTTTTTAAGTACTCTTAACAAAACTATGGTTAATATTATTTAGTTTTTATAAAAAGCTATTTTGTTACTAAATATAATAATTAGGTTTTAAGCTGATTGATCTCAATTTTTTTTACAAAGATGCGTACTTACTGTGATGATTATAATATTACAGAGTTAAATAAAAAGTTTTCCCAATATTTAGAATATATTAATTGTAATCAATTTTTCAAACCTATGACATCTTTTTTCCCTTCCCCTCTACTAATTACCAATTAAACATGTCAATAAGATACCTCTTAATAACATGTTTTATAAACATTTTATCTTAATTATTTTATTTTGAAACTAGCGGAATTGGATAATAAATAATAAACGACTTTAATATGTATTTGGTATTAAAACGCTAAGTAAGTACCTACTATGATCCAATCATACTACACTATGTACTTGTTAGGGGCTTATACTGTACAGCAGACGAGTTTTATTTCTTTTCCCACTACAAAATGCAAACTTTTCTAAATTTACAAAATAAGGGGGCTGTTACCAAGAAATTATGATAATACTCTATAAGTACTTAACCTAGTACCAAAATCGATTTTTGGTAAAAATTTATGGTACTTACTTCCATTTTTTATGGATTTAATTTCAATTTTTGTTTTCTCTTATATTCCGTATTATTCTCCGCTAACTATGAATTGGCGGATTGTATCCGGACTTAAAATTAAACTTTTCCGTGATATATTCTGCTAAGTAGAGCGACCAAAAAGATTCAAAAAATCTAACCACACAGAAAATTTCATCAAAATATCTAGGTACCTACCTACATTAAAAAAGATTTATCAACTTTTTTCACTAAAATGCTCCTCCTGTAAACCTACTGTTTTACAGTTAGCGTAGTGTTCATTGGAGGTATCGATGAATAGTATAATTGGTTAACACAGTTGTTTATTGTTTACACATGCTCCTGGAAACTTTCATAATAAAAATCTAATGATGACAACTCTAAATCTTTTATTTCTCAATTTCTTACCATCATCATCATCATCATCATCGTCTTGGTCGAAAGACGTCCACTGCTGAAAAAAGGCCTCTCCTAAGTATCTCCATGACGACCAGTTTTGTGCGCAACCTTCACCGGATTATCTGTCGGTCCACCTTGTTGGAGGACTACCATCGCATCTTCCGGCGCCACTCGAGATTTGATCTACCCCAGTGTTGTCTAACCATCGATTTAGAATAATCGATGTGTCTAACTGACTCACATATTTATAAAACTAACAATGTGTTTTGATTGCTGTACCTACCTACTAGTAGAAACGATACGAGTACCTACTACTATAGTACGAGTATAAATGGTAGTACTGGTAGTACTCGTAGATGAGATTTGCGCCACAAAAGCTCTAAAACTGATGTTGTTGTAATGATTTCTTTGGTATAACCTCAAAGTTAAATGGAACTTAAAGTCCCGAACTTTACACATACCCATCTATCTTTAAAAGCTCACTTTCACAAAGCAGTGCATTTTAAAACGTTCACAATCGTGTTTTAGTAGCCTTAACTTGATATATTAGGTACTACAGCGAAAATGTCTGAATGGCCATTGAGACACGTATGTTAACTTTATAGCAGAAATTGCAAAGTTTCTTCCATTGAAAAAGGAAAATGAGCGCTTCTGATGCCTTCTTTTGAAAATGAATGCGCATGAACAAAACTTAAATATAATATGACCGGGCCTCCATACGGATAATATTTTATATTATAGCTTACCACTAAACTAAACCGTAACAATTTCATGATATGAGCGATTTTATACCTACAGGAAGTTTTTGTATGATCCGAATCGGAAAAACCGCAACTATGAGACATAGCGAAAAATACTCAATACAAAAAATAATACATAAAATAAAAATGGTTCTGTGTTTTAAAAAAAAGAATAAACATTCTGTATTATTACACCAGCCAATAGTATCGCTTTATTCCCGGGGGAGCCTATAATCCCTATGGCAATGGTCAGCAACAGGCGAAAGGTCGAACCTCAAACCGCCAAATATTGTAATGTATTGTATACCAAGTCTAAATTAAAACGTAGATAAGTAAGAATACTATACCTTTATTAATAGAAATAACATTTTTAAGCCACATAGAATCTAACTTAGTACTTAAATGGTTTGATTAGTTTCCCATCTAGCCTGTGTGTGTGGGTGTGTGTGTGTGTGTGTTTGTGCGAATTAGTTATAACTGATATGATTTAAATATTTTTAAATCTTTGTATGCACACGAAACATCCATAGATTGAACTACGTACCTACCATTTTTGATGTCGCTTTCAACTGACGGGGCCCCAGCAATGATTGGCAAAGAAAAAGGTGTAGTAAAGATAATCAGGGATAAAAATTCAGGTCTAATATCGTATCAGCGCATAATTCACCAGGCAGCTCTTTGTGGAAAACTTAGTGCTACGCTGAAAGAAGTGATGGACAGCTTGGTCAAGTTAATTAATTTATGAGATCTCATTCTGCTCTTCAGCACCGACATTTCAAGGGGTTTCTTTTTGAATATGAATCAGCGTATTCTGACTTACTGCAACACAACAATGTTCGTTGGCTAAGTAAAGGGCAAGTTATTGAACGTTTCTGGCTAATAAAATTACAATAACCTCCTTCTTGCAAAACATAGATTCGCAAGGAGCCAGGAAGCACTTTGAATTCGTAACAGATAAGCGCAATTTGCTGGTTGTGGCTTTTCTAAAAGTTATTTTGAAATATAATGCGCTTAAGGAAATGGAAAATTAATATGTGATCTGATACAAAGCGTGTCTGCTTTTAGTCGTAAGCTGGATATTATTGAAAAAGATATTGCAAGACAAGAATTTATTCATTATACGATAAATCTTGAATATTAAAAGAAAATTTCTGAAGAAGACATTGCAGTGTTTGTAAAATTTTTGGCCGATTTTAAGAACGAATTTGCTACAAGATTCAAAGACTTTCCAGAGATGGGCAAGCTATCTCCGTTTCTTAAATCGTCATTTGAAATTGACGCAGTGGCAGAATGGACAGATGTGGCTGCCAAGTTGTTTAATCTGTCAAAGCCATCACTTCAAATGGAAATAATTGATACCCGTGCATGAAGATTTTTTCTAATACAAAAAAAGAAAAAAGATGTGTCTTTGCAAATATATAAAATTGTATCCACTGAAGAATTGTATCCCAGAAAAATATGAAAATTGTAAAAACTAGCTATTAATGTGGCTACTATGTTTGGCTCGACTTACGTATGTGAAACATCTTTCTCAAAGATGAAGATTTCGAAAAACAAATATCGTTCGAGATTAACGGATGCCCACCTAGAAGACACACTTCGAATTTGCTGTTCTTCTCGAGAACCAAACAATAAAATACTCGTTCAAGACTGTCGGTACAGTTTCTTACATCAATTTTAGGTCTTGTGTTATAAACTTCAGAATTTTATTTGAAATCATGCATTAAATCAGTACCTAACACTTAATTATTATCAGTTGTTTTTTTCTGGACCTCGTTAAAATTTTCCCACAGTATCTGGACCCCACCTAAAACTACTTGCCGACCCCTGCCCTATGGGAACGCGTCCCCAAGGTGGCGGCCGCAGCCTTCTGCGGCCGCCACCGTGTCCTTACACTGCGATATAAAACCCCTGCTGCGGGCTTCTTCGACATCTTCGCTGCAGAAACCGCAGCAGTGCTAGAAGTCTGGGCTAGGGCTCACAGAAGAGATGGCGGCGGAAGAACCCTTCGGGGCCAACGGCGGCGCTCACGCTCCGTAGCGGATGATAGTCTTGGCGTCAGGTGGCAACCAGCCGTAAAAACAAAGCCAATCATCATAACTCTAAATCATGAAAAGTACAGATAAGAAAAGGGCAAATAATGCTAGGGCGTCCCCGACGCGACCCGTCAAGCGACGATAATAGTGATGGAAATGCAGCAAATGCTAGGGCGTTCCCCCAAAGCGACGCAAATAAGCTGAACAAGCTGATTTATCATGGAACAAGGGCGCAGAATGGAGTCGACATTGTAGTAGACAAACACTTTCAAGAACGCGTATTGAAGTAAACAGAGTAAGTGAAAGACTAATGTCAATCAAGCTTGTCCTGGACGATCAACCGTGCATGAACATCACAAGCGCATACCCCCCAGCCCGGAACCCCAAGTTCGGAAAAGGAATCTTTCTGGGAAGAAATTAGCGGTCTGCTGCAGTCTGTACCATACTGTGAGCCAAAGTTCATCGGCGGCGACTTGAAAGGTCACGTTGGTAAAAAAACTACCACTTACCAGAGAATACATGGCAACATCGGATATGGTAAAATCAAACCCGGAGGGAGAGAACATCCTTCAAATGGCACTGGCACACGACCTTGCAATTATTAATACTTTCTTCACAAAACCTGTAGAACATCTAGTAACCTATAAAAGCGGCGGGGCATGCACTCAGATAGACTACTTTCTAACTGATAGAAAACAACTAAAGACATGCAAAGACTGCAAATTCATGCCCGGGGAACCTTTTACCTCACAGCATAAAATACTAGTGGTAGAGTTCAAAATACCAAAAAGATACAAAGTCAGGAAGGAGAAAATCATAAGAATACGGTGGCATAAATTGGAGGGTGAGGAAGGTCTCAGAAGAAGTCTGTCTGTGAAGACATCGGACAACACCTTCAGGAGCAGCAGGATGATACAGCCCCAAGCAGCAAAATTGTCCTGTAGCGCAGATGTTATAGGCATCCAGCACTTATAATGTTCTTTTAATGGTTCTAGTAGTTGCTGCCACGCAAAATAGCAAGCATGGAGTTAGTTGGGCCTTATAGTATATCTGATCCTGTACATTAACTTATAATTATTTTTACTTATAGGTCGAAATTAAGGGTGCAATATAAGCTTTGGTGACCTATAAAAGTATCGCGAGGGTGTAAATTCACTCAAGAGTACATAAACTGGTAAGCTATATTTAAAACTGCTTACAAGAAGCATTATGGAACTACTATAAGTATAGTACGCCAATAAAAGTGATAAACAGAACTAAACATACTGGAAACTATTTGCATTTATTACTAGGTTTTAAAAGGGTTTATAAATTCACTTTACAGAACAATTATAAGTAAAATGGAGCGGGTTTATAGTGGTATACACCAATATTGTTATAATCTTAACACGATTATATAGGTTTAATATAATAAACTTAAAATCCAAAACTTTATCAGTGGTGTCCTGGACAAGAATAATGATCTTGAAAATGCTGTTAAAGTCTCGGTATAGACATTTTGATTTTGTTGTGTCGTATTCGTTGCCGAAGTGGTGTTTTATTTACTTTTCTCCCTAAAATGGATCTAAATAAATGAAAAAGGCTAAAAAGAAGTGGACGAAAAGTTCAAAAACCTATAAACAAATTATTCAGGCGTCGGGTTCTAGCTTTGAATTTGGCGAAGAACGTATTGTAGAAATAGAAGAAGGTTCCGTACAAAATAGTTCCTGTAAAAATTTTAGACAAAATGTTTATATTAATAATTCTGCACAAAACGACGTTTTGTCGACAAAAACGATTTAAATTCAGACGCAGATTGTATAAGCGAGGAACTTGTTTAAGAAGATGAAAGCGATATTGAAGATTATTCCAATTTTCAACTACATAGTGATCTTAGAAAATGGGCTGTAGAATACAATATACGACATGCGGCATTAAATTTTGAATAAGAATATTGAAGATGTCCTGCCTAAGGATGCCCGTACACTTCTTGACACTAATAAAGAAAGTTTGGTTATTACAAATCTGTACTACACAACCTTGAGCATGAAATTATGTATAGGTATATACTATATTAAAATTAATATGTTCTATATTATTAAGATCTCTTATACTTTGTGGAATAGAAATATATAAAATTATGGAATATGTAAACAAAGTACCTAAAGTATATTTATTCAATGGGACTGTTACGGAGTAAATACTTATTTTAAGATTTTATACATTTTTTTTTAGTTGATGGCTTTGTGCGATTAGCACATTTAGCCAGTGTCAAAGTAATTTTTCTTACAAGTAATACATAAATAAACAATATTTCCTTATATGATGATGATGAATGATATTAGAAATGGGAAGATATGAATGATATTAGAATCCATCCACACCATCTTGATGGATGGCGATCTACTACTGTGCGTTTCTCACGTAATTTTTTACCACGAACTACAGTGCTGTGGAACCAGCTCTCAGCGGCGGTATTTCCGAACCAATATGACTTAGGAATCTTCAAGAAACGAGCCTATTCCTTCCTTAAAGGCCGGCAACGCATCTGTGATTCCTCTGGTTTTGCGGGTGTCCATGGGCGGCGGTGATTGCTTTCCATCAGGTGACCCACCTGCTCGTTTGCCTCCTTCTAATATAAAAAAAAAGTGAGAAATGATATACCCCCCAACCCCTCGAGTATCTCAGTAAAGATGTGGGGCTTTACTAAGTCCTCACGCGAGCTTCTTGAGAGAATTTGAAAAGTAACGTTGCACTGTTTTGTTTCATTTGCCAACACTTATGTACACTCACGAACACTTAACGGTTAATAATCCACCATTATTTCACATTAATATTCGACATAACACAAATTTTAGAAAATAAAACAAAACTGCAGACATGACGCTTCACTTTCCCGCCAAGAAGTCGATTTTATACTTTTTCTTCTTATTTAAATGTCATTTTCTTTTGTTCTGTTTTTCTTACCAATTGTCATCGTGGTTGCTGTCGTGGTATGTTTTATTTTGTTATTTCTTCTTCTATTAATTTTAATTGTACGTTTTACTTTGCCTCTTACTTCTTAATACAGTCCACCTTTTCCTCTTCGGCTTTTTCCGGCAAATTTTACTTTCATAATATTTTTTCATTACATTTTTTTTCCTTATTTACAATTTTTGTTTATTGTTTTTTTATGGAAGTAACCATGCTTACAAGATCGCAAAGTAAAGCGTTAGGGTCAAAGGTTAGCTGCCAGACTCCGGCACGCCGCATCACGGCGACGGCGACGCCGCCGCGCCCGTGCGGCGGACGAAACAACTGTTTCAGTTTTCAGCACCAGGTCGTCAATGACGATACAAGCACGCACCCTTGCTGTTGAGGCAGCATATGCGCGAAAAATCGCAGAGTCAGAGCGTGCTGTTCTCGAATTAGAAAAGCGTGCAGAGCTAGCTCAAATTGCTAGTGACAACTGTACAACTAGCCGCCGTGGCAGTAGCCGCGCTGCTAGTCTTCGCGACAGTAGCCGTTCAAGTAGAGTAACGTTGTAGAGTGGTTAGATACGTTAACACCTACTAATGAGTGTACCTTTATAGATCCCTGTGGAATTATCACTGCGGCCGCACCTACCCCTGTGCGACCCGGTAGTCTCACCCTCGCGGTTCCTACGAGTGCGCTCGTTATAGAGCGGCCGGTCGGCGCTGCCACTGACGATGCCCCCTTGCCTGTGCATCCCGGCAGCCTGTCCCCGGCGGTCGCTGCGTTTCATTGTCCATTCCCTGCGCCCACCGGCTGCTGCGTCACTTGCGATCGTACTGCGAGGCCTAGTCGTCTTGCGCTCGATCCGACGCTGCCCAGGCCCATTTACGAGGCTGCAGGTGACACTCAAGAAGCTTTACACGTACGTACTCTACCTAGCAATATTTCAAATAATCAAAATTGTTCTGATTTCGATAAATTGGCACAAGCTATACAAAATCTATCTAAAAATAAAACTGAAAGTCGCCTACTTAGTTTTGATGGCAAAATATTATTTATTTATTTTATTGGCTCTCCTTTAAAAGAGCGTACGATGCCTCTACGGCGTCTTATTCTTCTATGGACAACTTGTCTCGCTTAAATGCGGCGCTCTATAGCCCAGCACGTGAGGCCGTCGGTGCCTTGCTTTCCACAGCGCATGACCCGAGCGAGATTATGACCCTTTTGGAACTGCAGTTCGGTAGACCAGAGCTCATCGCACTCCAAGAGGTAGCCGCAGTAAGAGCTCTACCTAAAGTAAACTCTGAGGGCAAAGATTTGCATCTATTTGCTGGCCGTGTACGTAGTTGTATTTCTGTTATGAAATTTCTTAACAATAAGTCTTATTTAGAATCACCTGAACTTTACAATTCTTTACTTTTAAAATTATCACCTGCAATGCGTGCACGTTGGAAAGATTATGCTAAGTTTCGTTTCAACCCCGTTTTAGGCAAGAAGTTAAAGCTGTTGGCTGACTTCTTAATCGAAGAGGTAAACTCAGAGTTTCAGTTTGGTGTAATTACGGAGACCATTTTGTCCAGTCAACCGCATACCTCAAAGATGTCACAGGTTAATGTGGTAAACTCTTAACCAAACTTTACTTATGCAAGTTCTAATTCACCTGCTAATAATAAACATTTTATGTTACCTAATTCACAAAATATTTAGATGTAGATGGTTGTAAATAAAGACACCATAAGTTATTGCACAATTAATATTAATCTGTAAATTCTCATGTAACAACAGAATCATTTATGCATCAAGTCGAACCCGTACCGTGTTGCTCGACTACACCTTTAGTGTCAAAAACCGAAACTGTCGCTAATTCAACCTTCAACGGGCCTTTTAAAGCCCTTTTAAAATTCATAACGGTAACCGTAAGCGGGCCAAAGGGTTCTGTGAATACTTACGCTCTTTTAGATGACGGCTCGTCCAGCACTTTTATTGACAGCGAGTTATCGACTCAGATAGGTGTCAGAGGCCCTAGGTCACAAGTAAAGATCGATTGCATGGGTGGATTATCCAAATTGACGGAATTCGAATATGTAGGTTTTTATATTAAGGGTTTATATGAGCTAGAACAACACAAAATTCACAAAGCACGGTCGGTGCCGGTATTAGGATTGCACGCCAGTCGGTTAATATTGAAGACATAAGGCACTTTTCTCTTTCAAATCTCACATTTGATAATGCTGAACCGAAGTTAATAATTGGTATTGACAATTGGAGTTTGCTTACTCCACGCGAAGTACGACGCGGTTCTAAAACACAACCAGCCGCGTGTCTAACGCCCCTAGGTTGGGTAGTTTTTGGGTTTACTTCGAGTAGGACTAAGCCGGTGACTTTAGTCATAGCCTGACTACTGATGATTTTACGGAAATAGAAAACCTTATTCGAGATAATTACAAGCTAGAGTCAATCGGTATTGTTAAAAAACACGTACGATCCGCCGAGGATGAGCGTGCCTCGAAGATAGTAGAAGATACAACTCGTCGTTTACCTGATGGACAGTTCGAGGTCGGTTTGTTGTGGCAATCTGATGATATTAACATTCCAAACAGCTATCCTCTGGCGTTGTCACGTTTCTATAGTCTCAAAAGACGTTTCAGTAAAAATAGAGCCTACGCAGATCAGTATCGTAAGAATGTTCATGCTATGATTGACAAAGGTTATGCTGAACCTTGTAACAGCACCTCGGATTCACACAGAGTATGGTATCTGCCACATTTCGGTGTTGTAAATTCTAACAAACCGGGGAAATTGCGCGTGGTATACGACGCCGCTGCCCGATGCCAAGGAGTTAGCCTAAACTCTCTTTTATTGACCGGCCCTGATCTACTGCCTTCACTTTTAAATATATTTTTTCGTTTTCGAGAGGGAAAAGTTGGCATGACAGCTGACACCAAGAAAATGTTCCCTCAAATCAAAATAAGGCCAGAGGACAGAGATGCGCAGCGCTTCTTATGGCGCGACTCTCCCGGCTTACCTGTTTCAGCGTATAGAATGTCATCGATGATTTTTGGCGCTGCCTCTAGCCCTTTTACCGCGCTCTGTATCAAAAACAAAAATGCTGAAGAGCATAAAAGCTTATATCCCGAGGCCGCTAGTGCTATTATCAACGATCATTATATGGATGATTTCATAGGAAGCTTAGATAATTAAGATGAAGCCGCCCGTCTAGCGAAAGACATTGTAGAGGTACAAAGGCGAGCGCATTTTGAAGTCCGTGGGTGGGTTTCTAATGATTTTAACGCGCTCACTCTTGTACCACCGAATTTAAGGTTTATGGATAGTAGTGAATCTGTAGAATTAGGTCATTTTCCGCAAAGCGTGCGCACCTTGGACCTTATCTGGTATCCATCAACAGACGAGTTGGGTTTTAATGCTGCTGCTTTGAAATCATCCCTCAAATCACCTCATAAAATTACAAAATGTCATGCACTTTCAAGTTTAATGCGGGTTTTTGACCCATTAGGTACATTAGCTCCCATCATCATCAGAGCTCGTATCGTATTTCAGGTAGTATGGCGCAGGGAAATTGATTGGGACCAATAACTTCCTCAGGTCCTTAACACCAAGAGGAAGGTTTCGCTTTCGGATGTATCCTCTGCGGTCGAAATCCGTATCTCGCGCTGGCACTTGCGGGAGGCTTGTGGTCTCAACCAATCTTCCTTGTTAGAGCGTGAGCTGCACGTTTTCTGTGATGCAAGTGAGCACGCGTTTGTAGCTGTCACTTATTGGCGCCTAGTATTTGCTGACGGAAGCGTGCACCTCTCCTTTATAATTAGCAAATTAAGAGTAGCACCTTTAGTTCCCGTCACCATATCTCGCCTTGAATTACAGGGAGCCAAGGTTAATAATCCGTATTTTAAATGAGGTATTTATTGTCACAATGCAGAAGTTAGAAAAAAAATAGTTATTATATTTTTCTGCACTGTGACATTAAATAACCCCTTTTAACAGTACGGACTATTAATTGGATTTTATAGAAATTACTCAAAAAATAGATAAGTCTTATTACCAATTTACAAAACGTATATTATCAGCTCTTTTTTGAAACTAAATATTTACAACTACTATGAAACTAAAAGATCTGCAACAGAACCCTTATTCACCGAAAAAAGAAACTAGCCTATGTTGCCATTTAGTCGCAAAACCGTCTTGAACTGATCCTCCCATGAAGTACCAAGCTACCCAAATAGAAGAGATTATCTTATTAAAATGACGTATTTATTTCGTATACTGATGTTATTAACAAATTAATATCTTAAGCAACCGAAACCACCTCAACTTTGGTCGTTATTAAAAGCGTAGCGCATAACATAGTTAAACACTTACGGCGGGCAAAGTTCCCGAAGACCGTACAAGCGACCAATTAAAAGTTAAATGTCTAATTCTTGTCAGAAGCGGGAAGTCCGGAACTAGCTACTAAATTGAAAGTTTCGTTGCATGTAGGTATGACAAGGATATGTTTGGGCTTAGACTGGATGAACTTAGTATTAAAGTTTAACTTTCAGTTCTAAATTTCAGTTCAGCTCTAATATAGCTATTGGATACAGGTATTCCAGCATGGATCAATAATAGACTTCTAGTGCACAGCAGTCTTCTTTACCTAGCCCTTTCCCATTTTATTTGGGGTCAGCCCTCCGTATCATGCGTCTCCAGGCAGCTCGGTCCTGGGTCGTCTCTTTATTGACTTGGGCTTCTTTGAGATTCTTATTTACTACTGACATCCATGTGATTCGGGGTCTTCCTCGCCGTCTGGATTTAGTTTCGATATCTAGCACTTTTCTGGTCATGTAGTCGGATGGTCGCGCCACATAACGTGCCCGTACCACCGCAGACGGCTTTCCTGTAGTTTACCTGGGATATAGGTCTCACTTTAAAGGTGCCTCTATGTGTGTGTTTCTGACATGATCCAGTCTAGTACACCACCTGCCCACCTGAGCATCTTCATCTCTGCGCAGTATAATTGATTTTCGTGCTGCTTTTTGAGTGGCCAGCATTCGGCTCCGTAGGTATGTCATGGCCGGTCGGACGGCTGCTCTGTATACTTGTCCCTTTATTCGCACGGGCATTCGGCTGTCGCGTAGCACGCCGGATAGTTCTCTCCATTTCATCCACCCGGTATTTATGCGATAGGTGACATAGTGTCTTTTGACCCATCTTTCTAGGTACTTGAAATGGTCCACTTCAAGTCACACAATGGTATTCTTTTAGCTGGGTGTTCTACAGACAGATGGAGTTTTGCTGTTGACGCCACTAAAGTTGCAATGCATGTACTCGGTATTCTCTCTGCTTATTCGCAGACCTGATGTTTCCAGAGCTTCCCTCCTCTTTTCTAAAATCCGCTGTAGGTTGTTCACATCTTCAGTGATGGTGATGACGTCGTCCGCATACAGGATTAAATAGCAGAGGACTGAGTGCAGAACCTTGGTGCACACCAATCTTTACATCAAATTCTTCGCTTGTTCCGGCCGGACTTCGCACTTGGGTTGATACTTGGTGGTACATATCTTTGACAGTCATTATGCTAGGGGACACTCTGGGCCCTTAGAGCGTGCCAAATTAATTCTCTCGGTACCCGGTCGAAAACTTTTCTAGGTCGATGAATATCATGTGCAAGTCTGTTTTGTTGTCTCTGTACTTTTCCATCAGTGTTCTGACCGATAGTATGGCATCAGTTGTAAATCTGCCGGCGACGAATCGGCATTGGTTTTTAGTGACGCTAGTTATTTCAAGTAGCCTTTTGTTGATGACTCTTTTCCATATTTTGACGGAATGTAAGATTAGCTTTATAGCTCTGTAGTTGCCGCAGAGTCTTATATCACCTTTATGTTGAGGTTTTAAGTTTCTCGCTACCCCCAAAAAGCCCCGTGAATCTGAAATTGCAGTCTGAGGCAATCAGCTAACTCTGGCCAAAAAAAAGTACAGACTCCTGCTCGTCAGACTATCCTTAACTGTAAAAATACTTAAATAAAATATTCAACCAGAATCCAGATGAACAAGACATAAAGTTCTAAGTATATTGAGACAGTTTGCAATATGCAGGCGTGTCTACCTAGTAACATGAGCTTTCTGTATAGGTTGACAGGGCTTTTATTAAGATGTTAATGGTGACAAGTAGACAAAAAGTATTATTGAGATGGCTCCGAGGCCGAGAATGTACTTACAATACCTAAACTACCGGACCAGTTAAAAAATTGTAACTGTCAAAAATTTTATACACACACATCAAAATGTCTAAGGATCAAGTAGTATTTTAAAGTATCGTTGCGTTATAAAATAAATATTTTAACTTATTTAGATGAATTTTTTTTTACATTGTTTTAATATGGAAAATTAACTGTCAATCTGAATTTCTATAAAAGAGCGTAATGACAATTTTACAAAAGCAGTACAAATTCTGCACTGAAAGTGAAAAAAAATGCAACGATATAGAGCGACGGCGTCATTTGACAAGGGAAGAGATGTTGAGAGCCGTTGGAATGTTGGAAGCTGGTTCCAGGCAACGTACTGTGGCTGCCGCCATTGGCACTACACAGAGTGTCATAGGCCGCCTCTGGACACGCTACCGTATCACGGGCAGCGTGGCCGAGCGTCATGGAGGAAGATCGCGTATCACCACTCGAAGACAAGACCGGTATATCCAAAATACTGCTCGATGGAATCGTACCATGACCACTACGATGTTACGACACACGCACGCACGCACGCACGCACGCCGCAAGTTCTGCTCTCTCACAATGTCACTCTCAGTTTTATTTACATTTTATTACATTTTAATAGGTCCATGGGAGCCGGAGGCAAGGCAGCTTGTTAAAGAACTAAGTGCTCGCCTTAGTGAGGCCTCCGGTGACAAGAAGGCTGGCAGCTACCACTGTCAGCTCAGCGTATTACCTTGGCAATTCAGAGGGGCAATGTTTATTTATTTATTTATTTGGTAATAGGTACACCAACAGTACATATGTTGCCAGCATTGTTGGGACCGTTCCCATTAGCCCACAGTTGGAGGACATCTTTTATTTATAGGTATTTAGTTTTTGATTTTCTATTTAATATTCGGTTTTTTTAAAAGTTTAGTTGAGTTATGTTTCTTTTTGTTGTGTATATTCCAATTATTTTAATTAACAATAAATTGTAAAGACCTTGTTGTTGCTGTTTTGCCAATTTAGTGACGACTTTACCGTAAGCTAATTTTCCTCAATTTGTTAAAATTGCATTTTTTCTTAATTTTTCAACATAATAGGGATAACATTGTTTGCTAAACATTCTGAAACATTTTATTTGTATATTAATAAGATCTTAATGATTTATCTAATGGACAGTATTATATTATGAATATTTGAATTTTAAATTTGAATTTATATAACAATAGCAATTGAATTTAATATTATTTATAACTAATATTACTATTGTTATTTCTTAATGTTTTAATAAGTATAGAATTTATTCAGACTTGTATATTTATTTTAATTGGAAATGATTTGCTTTTTAATTTAATGATGTAATGTATTATTTAATGTAATGATTTAATGTAGTTTTAATGTATTTCACATGCCGTACTAAGGTGTATCATGGAGGCACTATCTAAAGCGTAGAACAACCTGTATCCATACCTGAACGAAACGAAACGTTAACAACGTTAAACAACGTTAAACGTTAACGAAATAATAAATAATTTGATTTGACATTCATTAATGGCACGCTTAACCTGCAAAAGTGATAAATTTTGACAAAACTTTATTTCTTAGGATGTCTGTTTGTAGTTTAGAAGTTATTTCACGCTCCATAATAAACATTTTAAAAGCTCTCGCTGCGAAGCTCTTACGTCCTTTTAAATGCTTTTCGTTGCATGACAACCAAACAAAATTAGAAACAACGATCGATCAGATTTTATAAAATATTTAGCATTCGAAATCTAGTCCCATTTTATGATTCAAACCAATTTAGACACTATTCTGCTAGTGTATTGCAGCTTTTAGGTCACATGAATAATAAATACATGTCACAACAATATTGACTATGCATCGTTGCATAAAAAGCACTAGATAAATTAATTTGAGTTAAAGTGTCATTTTTAGTTAGTAGGTACCTACTGTTATTTTAAGATTTGTATAATCATTAATATTTTAAGACACTGCTAAGATTGTAGGTATTAGCTTCTGTAAAACACGTTAGTTCAGTTGCTTTAAGGTAGTTGGACGAATTACAATTTTCGACCGCCTCATGGTCTTGTGGTTTAAACCACCCGTTTTAGAACCAGAGCTGGTCAAAGCAGCGGCCGCTCTTGGCAGCTTGTTGCCTAACGTTGGCGATCCAAATACCAGCGCACGGCGTTTATACACGGGGGTTGTACGCTCCATGGCCCTCTACGGGGCTCCCGTGTGGGCGGATTCGCAGGGGTGGTAAGATGTTTGTGTACTCGGTTTGTTTGGTGGTAGGACTTGTTTTTCCGCGTGGCTAGCTACCACCATCTTATCGAAAAGATGTCGCCATAACGTATAATATTTGTAGCATTTATGTGTTGCGGCAGCTAGATATAAGTAGTCAGAGTTTTAGTAGTTAAGTATTCCGGCTTAAGTGCGCTTCCACCTTCGGCCTTACCATTACTTAACACAAGGGTGCCTAGTGCGAGTTTCATTCGCAATTCGGTCACGTTAACGAAAACGAGAATTTGTATGACAAAATGTTAACTCTTCTTGTATGTCGCCAGGAGGCGCTGCTTCAATGCCATACTAATTTTCGTTTTCGTAAACACCGTACTCGTAGAATAAGGGTACGTCGACCCGGTTCACACGTACTATACCAGGTACAGACATGTACCTGGGCGCT
Organism: Eudonia lacustrata; assembly: GCA_947562085.1. Taxonomy (NCBI): domain Eukaryota; kingdom Metazoa; phylum Arthropoda; class Insecta; order Lepidoptera; family Crambidae; genus Eudonia; species Eudonia lacustrata. The sequence goes on from OX387339.1 coordinate 16,690,324, forward strand.
TCTCCCCACCCTCACGAACCGGTCAACACGAGCCGAGGCCCTAGCTAGCTAGTGGTTGTTCTGCTCCCGATCATACTCGTGGAGGCTGGTCTGCTCTTGCGTACTTGTCTTATTTTTATTATTATTAGCTATAGTTTAACTTTGTTTTTTCTTAGACAGGTTTTGACTTTTACTAAGTAGTACTGTATAACATTGTAAAAAATTTAACTGGTAAATGATGTTAATGCAAACTTAAATATTTTATTTATTTATATTTTCTTTTTTTGTATTTTTTCACATATTGTGATTGTCCTTTATATTTTGTGTTCTTATTTGTGATGGAAAGTGTCCTTTTATGATAGGGCGTTGTCCAATATTTATGACGCTGTAAGGGAGAAAAGAGCTGGACACTTGCTGAGTTTCTTGCCGGTTCTTCTCAGTACAAGATCTCCCGCCCAGAGTAGATAGACTTACGAACCGATGGCATACCTAATGATGTTCATAAGAGCTATTTGTAGCTTAAACTGAATAAACGATTTTGAATTATGTTTTTTTTTAATTTTGATCCGAACGTCTCGGAGAATCTTAGGGGACGAGGACACCCTTAGTGCGTTATGCCATTCCCTTTAGAAAACCTCTGACGGTGTTTCGATCACATGGCTTAAGGGACCCTTTAAGTTACTTGCCGCCCCTAAAAAAGTCCCATGACGCTGAAAATGCCTAATGACTAATGAGGCAATCAGCAAAATCACAAAACTCTAAAAGAAAATAACGAAGTGAGAATATGCGAAATTGCAACTTACCTTGTTTGACACAAGGAAGCGCTGCTGCTTCAAAGCCAATGAAAAATCTTGTTTTCGTTCGCATGATCGAATGATGGATGCAACTCACATAAGCACCCTGTAACTGTTTTAAGACATAGTCGGTGGCTGGAGGTGATTTTTAAACCGGTGACTAATTCTCACGCTATAATATCAATCCTTTTTCTTTTAATCAAGCTCACTGGTAGCTTGTTTTTGACCTCAAAACATTCTTGAATGTATCTTAATTGTCAAATTGTAAAGAATGCAATAAGTTGTATATATGTCATAGTGTATTTCATGTCAATTTTATTTCGAGATCACCAATGAGATTCAAAAATTGCCGCCCTGGACGAAGCAATGGTTCGATTGTATGAAGTCGTGGTAAATTATGTTTCATGGCCACGTTAGACTGTCTATTCTATCCACTCGTAGCAATGGCGTAGGTTTTTTTTATATACCTAGCTCGGCAAATGACTCCGCTCCATCTGATGTTAAGTGGGAACAGAGCCTAGACGCAAGGACAACTGGTGCAGCACGAAAACAACGCAGCATCAGTCACCCTCACCCTGCCGGCCCACAAGTTCGCTTCGGTCGCCTCACGCCTCGTTTGAAGGACCCCATGTCATAGGAAGGAGGGAAATCGTGTGCTGGTAGACTATTCCATCTTGGTAGGTGTAGGTATTACTGTTTTGGATGTCGTCTTTCTTATAAATTTATATTACTGATAGATTTAGTTAATTTTAACTCACCTTGATGGATAGATTTGCTATATTCGTAAGTTACAGTTAAACAAGCATCTTCTATAATACTTGTACACTACAGTAAGTACAATAACTGCATCTTTCCGCTTCAGAGCACTAACTATCCTTGTTTCATCTCACTGGCTTAACAATCAATACTTTTAAAATATTTTTTACCAATAGCAGCTTTGGAATTCTTTACAGGAGTAATAAACGAAGCAATAAATATTTACAGTTATCGTTAAAAGCACGGAAATAAACTATACCGACGAATGTGCAAAACCACAAGCCGCATAGGTATAGGTACCTACGTACGTCGAGCATACAGTTTCTCTTTTCACTCAACAAACCAGCGCAAGTCTGACTCACACTTAGTCTTGTGGTCGGTATTAATTTGATGGAGCAAGCCTTAAATAACGCTACTTATGGTTATAACTTGCGCGTTTCCGACCATGAGGCCTTAATAAGTCCCTTTGCTAAGCTCTACAACAAGCCCCTAAAGTTACAGACCAAGTTAAGCGACAATATCAAGGTAATCGCTTCCAGATTATAATAAATACATACATACATACATTACGTCTGTCTCCCATAGGGGTAGGCAGAGATCACTTCCTGACAGATTAGTATATCAAACGTATTTAAAAAAAATGCTCGATAATTTAAAAACCCTATAATACTGTAAAACGAAAATTTTATACACTCCCATTTTGCATCTGCCTCTTGAAACTTATATTTAGGATGTACGAGTACTACCTTGACATCTTTTTTACGAATCTACTCGCGTTTAATTGTTACAAAAACTAGTTACCTACGTAAAAGTGTTTGAATTCCACAAACTTTAGTATACAATAGATAAGATTTTTATAAACTTTTTCAGGTTTGCGGGATACGGCTGCTGTTGGCGCGGACGAAGTTGCGGCTGGCGCTAATACATGAATAAAAAATAAGGTTTCAGCAGGTTTAATATTTTACGACGTTCTTTTTCTAATTTTGTTAATTATTTGTTTATCTTGAAGTAGACATTAAAAAAGAGATGCGTTGCTGAAGCAATCAAATAAACGATTAGTGCCTCAAAATAATGATTCATGACTTTTGCTAAACTTTTTCGGTTATCTTCGTACGCTGGCACAGAATAAGTAATAGTATACGCTGGCTTCGATTCGATTCCGATACCTAATTTAAAACATCCCCAAATTGAGTTTTGCTGTAGACTAAATGTCGTAATCACCCAGATTGTGATATTTGGTCTATTGCATCAGGCCATTAATACACTTATTACGTACCTCAGCGGTATGTACGTAATAATCACACTAATATTATAAATTAATGCGAAAGTTTGTGTGTATGTGTCTAGTAGGTTATATGTACTACGTAAACGTTATAGGTACGTATAATGCATTAATATAATTAGTTTTAGCTATGAATGGTTGGCTTGAGTACGATTGTTCTTCATAATAGTGCTTTTGAAAAAGATAATTGTTACAACCTATACTTATAATTTTATTTTAAAATACAACCAGTTCAGCTTAGTGTTAGAAAAAGTAAAGCCCTGACCAAGGTACAGATGCTGAGCTCATCGACATCTATTTCTGATGTAATTAGTTAAAATGATTTCTTAGACTCAGTTTTCAATTAAAAGACTGTCTGAAGTATATTTTCTTTGGTTCGGTTAGGACCAAGATTAAAAGCGATACGTAACAACTTCTCGTTGCTGAAAATTTCGGCTAGTGTTATGCTAAGTGATCGAATGCCTTTGGCCATTGCATTGGAGTTGGAGCTGATGCGAGGAGTTTTGCAGAGCCACGGCCATATTGCGGCTTCGAACGGACGGCGGGAAATCGCAGCCGCCCATGGGAGGCGTTCGGCGCTCCGCCGCATGAAAGGGATGCGGCGACGCCGTATGCTGACGCGCGAGCAGTACAGGTGCGAGGCGGCGCGACGCAGAGGGCGTGCGAGCTCGCCGGCCGCACGCACTCCTGTTCCGGTCGCGTCGACGGGCGGCCGGGAACCCGCGCCTTGCCACACTGACTCCGCACGCTGCCTACGCCGACTTTTCTCCTAGTACGTTTTTCGAATGCGCGCCGGTAACAGCGGGCACGTGATACGCCCGCGGCCGCAGCTGTTTTTTTCTCTTTCGCTCGAGTTTGTGACAGCTGAGTGTCGCGTGCGATCGCGCCCGTTTCCCGCCAATTCCAGTAGGTCTAGCAAACATAAAAAGTACCCAAGTTTATGGCGCAAAATGTGCGACTGTCAATTCATACCCAAAGGAATGATAAATAGTGGTTTATACTAAAATTGACTGCAGGTTACTAGTTTGTGAAAATAATTAGGCTGTGATTGACGTTCGCGGTAATTTTTTAACTATTTAGGAAAAGTTTGATATAATAATGGATGACTGGGAGCGACACGTTACTCCGCTTCTTCAAGATATGGGCTGCTCCAGCGAGGACGCTCAAGACGACTTCTTTAATCAACAAGATGTAAGTGATAAATGTAGAACTAGCAAAGTACTTAAATGATAATAATAATAAATGTTACTTATAAAACATATCTGGTAAGAATCGCTAAAAGTATTTTTTTATATAATTAACAACACAACAACCCGTTCTGCATAATGGTTAAATGGTACCGTAATTGTTACAAGAATGTGGTAAAATTGCAAACAAACTTATAGTTTAGGTAAGTAGATACTTATTTACAATTAATTAAAAATATTATAAAACAAAATTGAAACAAAACTAACACAAGAGGAAAATCTCGCTACTATCATTATTATCACTGACATAGAAAACGATAGCATAGGTAAAATTACTGTAAGTAGTTTTACTTATATTTTCCAACCACTAAACAAAATTTGTAAGCAATTAAAAATAATCTTTACTTGCTTCCGACTACTGTTTATATTTTGAAAGATAAGTGACTATAAAAAACTAACATACGGCAAAGTAAGGCATATTTATTAAAGATGTAATAATTTGAATTTTTGTAACTAAATTATCAACATACACCTCAGTCCAAAATTCTTGACCATATTAAATTATAATTGACTGTTGTCGATGCACTGCTAAACACAGACTTTCGATGATTAAGACTACCTATAAAAATTAAGAACCAATTAGTAACTTCCTTAGCTTAGCCATTGCATTAAAATAAAGACAAAAGAAAATTGTGTTCAACTTATGATAATGCATTTGTTTAAGCATTTTTTTATTAAACAGAATTAATACAAATTAAGTTGTTAAAACTCTGTCCAACTACTGTATGGTCTAATCGGTTACAATGCGAGCTATCCATTCAACTTTTGTGAAAAAACGAGGTATCCCTATGAAGAAGGGTAATTTGTTGCCCTTAAAGTAATTTCCTAACGTCTCCGCCCTTAGTTCGAGTACAGTGATAAAAAGGATTTCCTCGCAATGACAGTAATATTCTTGTTGTTGTGATCATATCCTCAAAAGAGTATTTATTATGTGCCACAAATGTATTTGTACTACGAGTAGTTATATAAAAAAATATATACATATTACGCAAAGTGGAATTATACTCTCACCGTCTAGAAATTGGGTGGACTCCGATTAATGTTACTATTAAAGGTAACTTTAACATTGTCAATCCTCACTAACAGAGGCATCTATACTATACGTTGCACCGACGAGAGTTAAATGAGATACTTTTATCCCCAAAGCAAGGAAGGGAAAAGTTTTTCCACGTGGCCATTGTTCGTTAGATATAAGATTTTATAATAGCCACGCAATACTTATAAATTAGGTTATAAATAAAAACTACTGACATTTGACACCTACTTTGACATTAATATTAGCTTTTATCAGCCAAGCCAGCCTTTAGAATTTGTGAAGTTAGAAAGTAACAGTTTTAAACAATTTGGTTTTTGCCTTTACTACTTTTTGTCCATTTTTATAGCAGTGGCTAGTCTCACTAGTCAACAAAAATCCTCAGGACAATCAGTGCTTTTGCGTATGAAAATATGCTTTTTACATAATTGCATATTTTACTTACACTGCTCTCGTAAATTGTATGTACATATATTATAAAACAACAAAGAGCTATACAAGAAACAAAAGCCAAAGGACAAGGGTTGACATGGTTGGCAGTCAAGGTGATGAGTTTGAAAGTTTACGGTTGGGTAAACTATGTAAATAATTTAAAGGAGACTTTGTATTACCTACGTATTAAAAAAAAGCGAAATTGTTTCTGTTTTTCCAATAATCCATCACAGTGAGAAAGAGCATCGAGAAGAATTAAATGTAGGTACAAATAAATATTATTTTAGTAGATATGCTAACATCGCCGCGTAATTCGAAAATTGGCCAAGAGACGTATTATATATTTTTGGCATGCATCAAATAATTATGTTTTACAATAAACTGAATTGGCCTATCATCATCATCAGCTCATTTTTATGACCCCACTGCTGGAGCATGAGCCTTCCCTATGGATGGATAGGGAGAACGGGCCATAAACCACCACGCGGGCCCAGTGCGGATTGGTGGTTGTTAACGGCTGCTAATGCAGCCGGGACCAACGGCTTTACGTGCCTTCACACACGTGCCTTTGCACGGAGTAGCTCGAGATGATACATTTTTTGGTCACCCATCCGATGACCGGCCTTTGCGAAAGTTGCTTAATCTCAGCACTCGCAGACCGGGCGCGTTATCCACTGCGCCATCGAGCTCCTCAATTAGCCTACATTAGAACGATATTCTGATAGACCTATTAAAAATTTACATACTAAGTATTTTCAACTCAGATGATGCAATGGAAAAGGACTTCCACACTCACAATTCACCTAATGCCAACATTTTGTCTTGCAGACGCACATCACATTTAGTTATTCAAAATAACTCGATAGCTGTTTTTAAGCGACTTCACTCGGGGGCTTAATTTAAATCAACTTAAATTTTTTGCCTTTTATCTTATTAAAAAAAAAGTTTCAGACTTGTTTATTTTTATTTTTTATCGCGAATATTATTATAATTACAACGAAGAACTCTATGAAAACTCGTGTGATTTTCAAATATTAGGTTTGACGACGTGGAAACTGTGCGTCTGAAACAGCATGCAATGTTCCCACGGGACGGTGTATGAACTTATGTATCTGCCTGTGCAACATCCAACACTACTAGTAAACGAACGGAGAGTGCATTATTGGTTCAATCGCATTCGTCCTGAAAAGGTTTATCTAAAAAACGAACCTCGTGGACGCACAGAGAACAAGCGTGATAATGTTATTTTGTTTCTGAATATCAATCAACTCCAACATTTTGGTTCATCATCATCAGCTCATTTTATGTCCCCACTACTGGGGCACAAGCCTTCCCTATGGATGGATAGGGAGAACTGGCCTTAAACTACGGAGGCCCAGTGCGGATTGGTGGTTGAAAACGACTGTTAATGCAGCGGGACCAACGCGAACGGCTTTACGTGCCTTCCGAAGCACGAAGGAGCTCGAGATGATAAATTTTTGGTCACCCATCCGATGACCGGTCTTTGCGAAAGTTGCTTAACCTCAGCATTCGCAGACCGGGCGCGTTAACCACAGCGCCATCGAGCTCCTCATCGCTCTTGGTTCATATTTACCCATAAAAAAAACATTTTAACTGTTTTTGAATTATGTTTTATGATTATTTATTTAAAATATCGCATCGCTCGACGTCGCAGTGGTAAACGCGTTTGGTCTTCAATCGCTAAAGCTAGGCAACTTTCGCAAAGGCCGCTCGCTCATCGGAAGAGTGACCAAAAATGTATCATCTTATCTCATCATGTAATGATGATAATAATTCAATAAATAGGTTAAGCTATAATCATAAAAAAAATACAATTACAAAGAATAATTTAAAGTTGAAATTAAAACCGGATCTGTATCTAAACTACGTACGGTGAGGTAGCATCACATGAGTATTAGTGAATAAATATATCTACTCATGTGAATACATATATCTACTCATGTGGTAGCATCGGCTTTAGATGTTATTGTCAATATATTTTCAGACCATTTGCGGCAACATAAAGAAGCTTGTCATTTGTCAACCTTCTACACGTCACTGACCCACACTCGTGCGGGCTCGTGTTTAAGCTTGCATCAAATTGCTTAATCGACGTAGAAACCCCTAAAAGATTTTCACTTTGTTTGAAGTTAGATATATTTGTGCAGGATAGAAACTTTAATTTGGAAGAGCCAGTAAATAATGCCTTTCAAGAATTTACTCATTCTCGTGCAATAAACTTTTTTCACTACCTATCACGTGGACATCAAGAAATTGCTCATAATAATCGCAAAATGTGTTAATGTTAATATTTTGAAGATGAATTTTTTGATATGACATTTTCCATATAAAATTCACCTTGTCCCATGTCCATGAACCATCAGAAATATGCATTAAAAGGCTTCATATTTTTTATATTAAGTTTGCTTAATATCGCGAATGTTGTACAAAATACTGTTTTGGCGCACGTACAGAATGCAGTTATGCATTCGTAAGAATATTAATTTCTTTGTATCACTCCTTATTGGGCTTACCCAGGTTAACCTTACTAACCCGTGTCGTGTACAATGTATCGTGTAAGTTAGTCGTCTATGCTTAAGAGTTGTTTATGTCTAGTACCTAACTATTTTAATTTTGATCTTGTCTTATCTGATATATTATTTACAGATTAGAAATGAGAAGAGACTTAGTATAGACCCTTGTGGCACTCTCATAAGCATAGAAAAAAATGTAGATACACGAAGAGAAAATTCTAGTTTAGTGAACCAGAATAGGAGAAGGTATTTGAGGAACTCGATGGCGCAGTGGTTAACGCGCGTAGTCTGCAATTGTTAAAGTTAACGACTTTCGCAGTGGCCGGTCATCGGGTAGTTGATCAAAAATGTATCAACTTGAGCTCTCCCGTGCTTCGGAAGGCACGTAAAGCTGTTAGTCCCGGCTGCATTAGCAGCCGTTAACAACTACCAATCCCCACTGGGCCCGCGTGGTGGTTTATGGCCCTTTCTCCTTATCCATCCGCAGGGAAGGCTCGTGCCCCAGCAGGGGACATAAAATGAACTAGTGATGCAAAATATTCAACAGCTAACGCTTTTCATAAAGCTTTTACACGGGCGCTCTGAACAGCTTTCCTTAAACATCGTATCGTAGAACGCTACGAGTATTCTCTTTTTTTATTTTAAGAGAGTTTGGTGACTAAAACGGCATTTTCAGCGTCATTGGACTTTTTTTGGGGGCGGCGAGAAACTTAAAGGATTCCTCAAGCCGTGTGAAACGAAGCACCATTAGAGGTTTTCTAGAGGGATCTGAATCACGCACTAGTCCGTGTCCCCGTTCCCTTCCTAGATTCTCCGAGAGGCGAACCCCAACTAATACTAGTAATACTCGTCCGATCCGATCCGAAGATCGGATCGGACGAGTATTACTACTCCCGCGGTATTGCAGCGCCTCAGGCATCTTTGCAGTCGTCAATGGTGGTGACTTCGCTACAATTCTGCGAAAGAACTGCCTCGGTGAAGACTAAATACTACCTAGAAAAAAATCCTGCTGCAAGCGCAGGGGAGCGCCATCACCGTCCTAAAATGATTGGTGACCGGATGGATTTGGCACTGATCAGACGGTTCACTGAAATATATGTTTTTGAACGTGAAGTTAGGTACATCAGAGAAACGACCGCTAATTGATATAAATAAAAAATTTTTACTATCCACTGCTGGACAAAGGCCTCCCCCAAGGATCTCCACAACGACCGGTTTTGTGGTGCTTGCATTCAATATTACTTTATATTGGTACTAAATTAGTTTGTTAGTTTCAATTGATACTAACCAATAGATTAAATGGTCTGAACAAATTGTATTTATTTTTTTATTATAGTAGAGACAAAGAAATACATTCACATTGAAATCAAACATTTTATATGGGTCTGCTCACAGGTTTCGAAACATCGGGATAAAATAATGCACGGAACAAACGCGATTAGGTTCGTATGTAGTGTTTAATTTCAATCAAGGCCCTGACAACTATGAAACAGCGCTCACTGTTTTACTAGCAAAAGGGATGCAATTAGTGCGTGATCCACTGGATTCAAGTCAGGAAATTTTAAAGCACTAGTTATCTGAAATCTTTTCTTTTCTTATTAGAAAATATGACAATGGCCTTTTTAAATAAGTTTCACAAATAAGCATACATAATTTTATTTTTAGTAAATAAAAAAGATAATCATGTACGTGGGCTGTTCCAAAAATAGTTAGTGAATTGAAAAATAGTTAGAATTTAAAAAAAGTTTATTTACAGCTTTTTAAAATATCCCTCTACAATCCCAATGCACTTATGCATTCGGGTGAACCAGCTTTCAAAACATTTAAAAAACGTGTCTTACAGGAGGTCGAAAAATAACAACTTTTGTGGGCAAATCGTCCTCTTCAAACACCCATTGCGTGGATTGCTGCTTCGTGAGAGAATCGTAGCTATATATCCATGATTCGTCAGTTGTAAGAATGTAGGATGCGTTTTGCGAAGTTCCTCCATCCAACTTTTCTAACATAAATTTGCACCAATCAACACGGCGGCATTTTTGCTCATCGGTGAGAGAATGAGGTATCCATCGCGAAGCAAGCTTCTTTTAACTTTAAGGTGTTCATGCAGGATGGTGGAAACTGCCTGTGATCCAATGTTTAGTTTAGCCTGTATCTCTCGAGGTATAATATGTCTATTTTCTCGCAATAGTTACTCTACCCTGATGAGGTTTTCATGAGTTACTGCAGTTGGTGGTCAGCCGGATCTGGGGTCATCATTTAAGTTCTCTCGACCACGTTTAAATTCACGAAACCAATAAGTAATTGTTGCTAACGCAGGAGCAAACTCCCCAAAAGCAGCTTGTAAATTTTCTTAAGATTCCTTGAAGTTTAACCCTCGTTTATAATCATAGAAAATCATAGCACGAAAAGCTTCCCGCGAGACGTCCATTGTTGCAAACAAAAGAAGAGTGACAGATAATATTTAAAAAAATTACACATAAGTGGCCAATGATTTTCACATGAGGTGGAGGCTACGTATGAGGACATCTCTAGAGTCATACAAGCCTCCAAAACACATTACACCATTGTCATGAAAGATTTTAACGCAAAACTGGGCAAACGAAGCGGCGATGAGATGAGAGTGGGACGATTTGGGGTTGGTAATCGGAACTCACGGGGCCAACTGCCGGCGGACTTTCTGGAAAGGGAGGGACTCTTTATGATGAATTCCTTTTTCAGGAAGGCTGAACACTACAAGTGGACCTGGATGAGTCCCAATGGTGCAACAAAAAACGAGATTGACTTTATTATGTCGACGAGGAAGCAAATTTCCTGTGATCAATGCGTTTAAAACTGGCAGCGATCACCGGTTGGTAAGATGCACATTGAATATCAATGTTAAGCTGGAAAGACGTCAATTGATAAGGTCTACGGTCCGTCCTGCACCCATCCAAATCCAAAACCCCGAAAGCTTTCAGCTTGAATTGCAGAGTCGCTTCGAGTGTATAAATGATTGCGAAAATGTGGACGAATACAGCAACAGGTTTGTGGAAACTGTCCAAACGGTTCCAAGTTCAAGTTCAAGTTGGGTCCAAGTTCTTTAAAACCCACCGTACAAAGGAACCAAAAAATTCCATACCCTAAAAATAATGGAAGAGCGGTGGGCAGTGGTTCTGCTTTCCTCAGGTGATGCGTCTCAGTTTTGGCGGCTAAATAGGCAGATCTCTAAGTCTATGACTCGCGACACGCGCCGATTTAATACTGACCGTATTAAAGAGGCCATTGAGCGGAACAAAGTCTCAAAAGTGTTCGCAAGAGATCTGGGTATTGGGCAGTACCAACTGACGACGCTGAAAACCGATGACGGCAGAACTGTCAAGACCACGTCCGATGTTATGGGAGAGGGCGAGAAGTTCTATGGGCAGCTTAACACATCCACACGGCCACCTGTACAAAGTTTAGCTAAAGACCCTAGAGCTAAGTTAACCCGGCACTATACCGAAGACATCCCGAAACATCAGCCTGTACGAGATTATTATGGCTCTCAAACAGCTCAAAAACGGCAGGGAACCAGGTGCTGACAGAATTACGCCGAGCTTCTGAAAGCAGGCGGAAGAACGGTACTCGTAGCTCTTCAGAAGCTATTTAATTCCGTCGTACTAGGGGGTAGAACGCCAGAGACGTGGCACGAAGGTATGGTGGTACTGTTCTTCAAAATGCACAATGCTCGGTGACCTCAACAGAGACTCTCAACAAGTGGGTCTAATGAACATGGAGAAGACGAAAGTTATGTCGAACTGACGTGTCATACCCACTCCTCTGAAAGTTGGGGACTCTGCCCTTGAAGTTGTGGACGATTATGTTTACCTGGGACAAACGGTCCAGCTAGGTAGGTCCAACTTCAGCAAAGAGGTAAATCGACGAATCCAATTAGGCTGGGCAGCGTTCTGTAAGCTACGAAATATCTTTGAGTCCAATATACCGCAGTGTCTTAAGACGAAATTGTTTGACCAGTGTATGTTGTCAGTGATGACATACGGGACTGAGTCGTGGTCGCTTACTATGGGCCTCATAAAAAGGCTCAAGGTCACTCAAAGAGCAATGGAGAGGGCTATGCTCGGGGTTTCTCTGCGTGATCGAATCAGAAATGAGGAGATCCGCAGAAGAACTAAGGTAACCGACATAGCCCGAAGAGTTGCTAAGCTCAAGTGGCAGTGGGCAGGGCACATTGCTCGCAGGACTGATGGCCGCTGGGGCGGAATAGTCCTTGAGTGGCGACCGCGTACCGGAAAGCGCAGTGTGGGCAGGCCTCCAACAAGGTAGACCGACGATCTGGTGAAGGTCGCGGAAAGCATAAAACCGGTCGTTGTGGAGATCCTTGGGGATGGCCTTTGTCCAGCAGTGGATGTCTTTTGGCTGAGATGATGATGATGATTATGATGATGATGAGTTATGCTGAGTTTTGTTCTTGTCACGTAAACGTCATTTCAAATTAGAGTAAAACAGACAAAATACGGAATAACTATTCGAAGCTTGTTCTTTGTTTATTTGTAAGACCTTTGGAGTGACGTATTAGCCATATTTAGGTGAATATTTGAAATAAATGAGTATGAGTTTTTAAGGCTATCATCATCATCATTTAGTGCCATCTTCATACTGAAGTTTGGATGGTATTTTTTAAGGCTATGATATCGTAAGAAATTAATTTACAGAAGTCACACGTCCAAAGTTACATAATAATATACAGTTTAATAATCTATATTTAAGAGCCCCTTCCTTAATTTATGTACTGTAATTTATGATTAAAGTTTTATGGACTAGTTGATAAATTGCTTTTAATGCATGAAGTAGTACCTACGTAGAAATGCCATCATCATAACTTTCAGTTGTTAGGATAAAATCAAATCTGATTCTTGAGGTGAGTTACAGAGAGTAAGCCAACTAAATTGATTATTGTGGCTAAATCCTATTTAATATTATAGCCCTGAAGAGTTTGTTAGTTCTTTCTTCATTTAAATGGGGCAGCAGATTCTCGTAATTTTTCGATTTATTCGCATTTTATACACTTTCTCTTCTAGTACACTTTCTTATTCACAATTCACAATTAATTATTAATCATAAATGTTATTTAAGGCACTTTCCATACCACATAATGTAAGTAATGTACTTGTCTATTCTTACTATGTTCTCCCTTCTATTTGTTTTTACATCTACATTTTACATTTACATCTAGCCTATTTACTTATTTATTTATAATTTATGTACACAGTACACACAAACAAATAGAAGGGAGAACATAGTAAGAATAGACAAGTACATTACTTACATTATGTGGTATGGAAAGTGCCTTAAATAACATTTATGATTAATAATTAATTGTGAATTGTGAATAAGAAAGTGTACTAGAAGAGAAAGTGTATAAAATGCGAATAAATCGATTTTTCGCACACTTAAAGTCCCAGATTGCTAAATAAATGTAATTTTTTATTTTAGTGACTTACCTAAACTGTTGACGATACACATTATTGACGATTAGCTATTCAAAATAATATTTTTCTAGTATAGGTTACTAAATAATCAAAATTAAATTTGAACAAGTGATGAAAAAAATCTACGAGTGGGATTGAACCCGCACCACATGACATAACGCTACCAACTAGGTATGCTACACGGCTTTGTCCAACCCGCCGAAATTTCGGTATCTCTTGGGGTGGGGGTCCGAATAGCGCTCGTTGAATTTTTTTCAACACTTTTTAAATAGTAATTTTTTCGCAACAAAATTTACTTAAAATTATAAACAACTATATTTATTATAAATAAAATAAACATTTTGAGCCAAAATATTTCACATCAAATATTGTGCACGTTAGTGCCTGCTTTAGAATTAAATTGCGGCGCAACGTCAACCGCCCTCCTCTGTATATAAGATCATGCGAATCAAAACAGAAAAACCTATATTTCTTTACCTATATGTATGTTTAACATATATAATATTCATAAAGTGGATTTTGGTTTAGAAAGCATGTGCTTGCAATATGTCTTTGGAAGTCCATGACTGAAACGACGCGTACCTTACGGTTGCCATCACCATAGCTTTGAGTTGTTCCCGTATAAAATCAGATTTGAGTGCGTTGCCATGTGGCAAGGTGCCCAGAGCCCTGGTACGGTACTGTTAGGTAGTAATGCTTAATTGCCCGGGTAAGTGCGTCGTTCACCGCAACGTTCGCGTCTCTACAACGCTGTCTTTACTGAAACATGGAGCTGTTATTGGGCTCTGAATCGAATATGCTGGATAACGATTTCACGGGGTACTGAATTAGATGGTAGGTAGTCTTTGGTATAACCAAACAAATAGAGTGTGTAGCGTGTCACTGATTTCTATTTCTATTTTATGTAATCTATAACTATTAATAAAATTTTAATGGCGATGTCTGTCTTTACATACAATATTATTTAAATAATTGAAGTTTAATAGATATTTTTTTGATATCTTGTTTAGCACACACTAAGAAGTTACGCAAGTGCGACCACTTCTGGATAATTGAACTAAAGTTTTGGTTAGATGCTCATCAAATAAAGGAACGAAAAAATATGAAACTGTAACCAATTACAGTTTCATATTTTTACGTTCCTTTATTTGACATTATTTCCGATTAGATTTTTTTATATATATACATGTATAAATAAAATCAAATAAAGGAACGTAAAAATATGAAACTGTAACTTCTGATTAGATTATTATTATTTTTTTTTACAGCCTAAGCTGTGCGTTGAATTATTAATTTATTATGATTAATTGAACGATAGACTTTGGTTAAAAAAACGATCAGAACCCGTATTTTGTTACTATTTTTTAAATATCAGTTAAGCTTAATTCAGTTTATCGATACATTTTATATGTCACCATAAGATTGGGCTTATAAAAATTACCTACCTACCACCTAACAAAAGAACGAGTGCTAGAAATTGATTACGTATTACAATATCATTTAAACTCTACAAAATATATAGGTATACGACAATGTTAAACTATTTAAGTTGACGGAAAACGGATTGTAAAAAGTCACTAAAGCTTTAATTTACTTTAATTATTTGGATTTCTGAGCATCAAATACATATACTTTATGAACACACGCCTTATTTAACTAGCCATTCTTTTTATCATATTTTGTTTAAACGAGCGATCTATGGATATCAAAAACAATAATTATTAAACTTTAAAACAATATCACCAAAGTTCGGGTAAAACGTGTGTTCTACAACAACAACATAAATACCTAGCATATTCGAAAAAAAAATATTAGTAACGTAGCGACGACCGCTCAATGATATTCAATTCTTGTCAACAATACCAAAGTTGAACTGATGCAACAACAGATAAGTATACAACCCTAAGGCAATTATCAAACAGAACTTGTTATTTCAGGCAACGTAAATAATAGGTTATCGTGACAACATAGCTAACCCTAGTTTCATAGAAACTTTGATTGTTATTTTGTTGTAAATGGATAGATTTTTTTGTATATTAATTTGTTTACAAGCTTGGAGAGCAAGGAAGCAAGCAAGGTATAGTAAGAAACGCAGATTTGTGTTAAGGCGACGCATTGGAAATTTACGTGACGGGGATCTTGATTTTTCCCAACAATTACAAAACATATGAAAGTGATATTTGATGACATGATTTTTCATATAATTGACTTCATTTTGCTAGTTGCAGAAACACGATTTGTCAACTTTTATAACAGAGAAAAAAATATCAAAGTAACCTCTTTTAAAACATAGATTTGCATTTTACAAGCAAACCAGACCGATTTAAGCATCAAAATTTTCTTCACACTTCAATATGCTAGTTCGATTTTTAAAAATTGTTTGTAGTTTTTATTTAAAGGAAAAAAAAAGTTTTTTGTATGGTACGGGGCGCGCAAACGCTCCGTATTACATTAATTGTTTAGCAGTGCGTCGCCATAAGGTCCAAATTTAACAATATAATTTTTCTCTTCTCATTTTAAATGGCACCGCGCGTTGTTATACATTTCAAGGAGTAGCGGTTGAAAGTTGATTGTTTCAGAAAGCTGCACAGAACCTCAAATAGTACAATGCACTTTGGTAGTGCAGAATAGGTTACACCTACTAATAAATTACAAAATTGATCTATTGTACTCGTAGTTAGTATGCAGCGAGCCTTAAAGCTAGCGTGATTCAAAATGTCAGTTGATATGTGCGGACATGCCGGCTGTATAATAATCACGTTACTAAAAGTTGAGCAAAGGTATTAAGCGAGCGTTATATTGTGCTCTATAATATGTTTTGCGGTAGCGTACAAATGTTTTAAACTAGTTTCGACATTCAGTACCTATTCAATTTGCAGTTATAATTGGACTATTCCGGTGGATACATTAGAACTAGTTTCTTTATTCGATTGGTTTGAACACGGCTATCTTGAATCGTGAAACTATCACCAGTTATTTTTTCCTTTATTAAAATTCCTTTTTTTAAATATTGCAAATCCATGTTGCACCAAAATGGTAACTTTTGAAGGTGTAATTTGTATTATGTCGTTTAAAAAATAATCTAGAACGAAAATTTCTTTATTCTTACTTCTTGCTGACCGAAACTAAACACATTATACGGAGCTGGATACAATCATTTCGAAAACAAATATATTTCCGTTTAAGGGCACGCAACTTAAGTGGTAAAAGATATCGAGGGGTGAAAGGCTAAGTGAGTTAAGCGACATTTTTGCAACTTTACAGTAGAGCGTTTTAAAGTTTTGAAATTCAGAAAAAAAAATCGTAGATATTCGGTTTTTTAATCAATTTAGAATTTAAATATACAGTTTTTTTTAAATCAAACGCCTCATCAGATGTTTTAGTTTTTAACCTAATGAAACAAAAGGCTGCAGAAATAAATGTCACTTAAAGCAACAATACCACTCGGCCCTTTTTTTCTAAGCAAGGAAAAACGACTTAAACAACGTGTCCCCTTGTTTCCGGAGTAAAACTAAATATCTTAAGATACAATGACTAGTAAAATTAGCATACGCCAAAAAGGCTCAAAGGAATAATAAAGTAATTTTCTTGTAAAGCTAAAAGATTGAATTACCTTGCTACAGATGTAAAGATTTAGGCTAATGTGCTGAAAGCCCAATTCTGTCTTTAAGTACCTTTAGGAAAAGTAGCTCAAGCAACGATCAACATTCTTATTTTGTTAATTTAAATCCTCATGATTTAAAATTTTATTTAAGGTTGGTTGTTGAAACCATCACTATAGCCTTTGTACCATGAAAATTTTAGCATGTATCTGACGAGTTATTTGATTTTTATACGTTTAAAATAAAAGAAAGTAAAGTCAATAACGAGATTTTATTTTAGAGATTTTTTTAATTATAATAATCAGTCTCGTAATATGTATGTTTGGTGTAGGCACATGTAATTAATAATCTTACAAAGTAGATATTTGAAATAAGTTTAAATGTTACTTTTTCACAATATTAACTGTAGTTAGTGATCAAAATCAAACTACCTACTTTTTACGATTATTTAATCAAATCTATTATTTTAATTGATAACTACAAAATGTTATCGTAGTTAGTAATCAGTACTTAGACTACATTTTGCCCAAGATTGTAATAATACAACAAACAATGCGGTTATAACAGTCTCAATAAAACATATAATCTCAAAGCTCTCAAAAATTTTCCCAAACGCGGCTCAAGCACAACACACACGTACCGCCTCCTTTACTATTTGGGATCGACTGAAGCGCCCCGCGCGAGCGCATCCCTTTTATTATTGGGTAATTTTAAGGCAATAAAAACATTTTGAATAGGTTTTAAACGACATTGATTTTAATAGTGTATAGAATACCATGTTTGCTGAACGCACATTACTAACTCACTCTAGTTTATGAAAACTGATTCATGTACAAATGTAATGTATAATTTTTGAATGAAGCGACCGCTTTATGTAAACAAATATAGGAGCGGAGCGGAAACAGCGTCCAAATCTAATTGACTTAAGCGACAAAAAATAGGTCAGATTGCCATGAAACTCGGCTCATTCGACGCAGAAAAATTTGCTGATTCCGAATATGTATATAACTCAATATCGCCCATGATGTCGCTTGAATCCATTAGCTTTTCACCCCTATTATGAAAAGTAGGTATAGCAAATAAACAGACTTGTTAACATTAATTAACTAAAATAATTTGTAAAATTGGAACTGGAATTATTATATAAGCTATAATTCTATTTATAAGAACCTATACGTTACTAATCCATTTTTATGTTTTATCGCTAGGTTAACTATCAACTCATGAGGATTTATTTGATGAACAAGAAGTCGTCCAACATAATGATCCGTTAGTAATTCTCTCACAGTATATTCCTGAAAGCCATATGACATACTTCGCGCTACTGAACGACTCAGTCGTCAATATTTACGATACGATTATCGAGAAATAAAAAGAAAGCCATTTTCTAGGATCATTCCATTGCAATACTTACGCAATCTTTTTGTGGTGTCTTTATGAGTGCCGCAAATATAATTGATTCAAGAACGCCACTAATCGATAAAAATACCTTCTAAAGGGATACATGTATCTCTAGCTTCGTCTCGCAAATATATAAGTCATAATATAAAGTTTTTAAAAGAAGTAGAAAGCAGTAACTATTTGTATTTGCTATAAAATCCTAGACGTTGCAACTTTTTTAGTAACAATTACTGCTTTGGTGTAAAATCCTTTTGACTTTGCAATAATTTTAGTAAAGATATTTAATTTAACTTTTATTAGATTAAGTAATCTAAATAATGTTTTATAGAAGAAAACACAGTGGCGGTGTTAATAGACTGTATGTCAATCATCACTGACTCATTAGTACTTTTTCTTGTTAAATTGTTATTTTACGAGTTTGCATTTGTACGTAATTTATAGTTTTGTAATTAAAAGAATAACCCAATCAATTAATTTGAAATTCCACCACTGGGCTCTGTAGGAGCCACGTAGAGAAAATGGAGAGATCGGCCCACAACTCATCACATTGGCCGAAATTAGTTTGGTAAAAAATAATTTATTGTTTTCCAAACAATAATCTGCTTTGAAAATCTTGTGACCATACAAATTGGAGAAGAAGATTTCCGGTGACCGTACAAAAAAAGAAGATTTCCGTTACACTTGCGAAATGTAGAATCGAGAGTGTGTTGCCGCTGTCGCATGCTTTAATGCCATGGAGGATATTACGGAGCGCAACGTTTTCCCTTGCTTAATTACGACATTGTGGAGCACCGACATCCGTGTTGCAAATGGATGTACGAACACACCTCTGAGTGCTGTTACCAGTCTTGCCCATTATACCGAACACATTAGTCCAATAGCACATTACTTGGTTACCGTGAGAATCACTTAGTGCATCAGCCCAGGTAGGAAGTGCTTCCTTGGACACGTGTGTCCGTTTGCCAACCGTTCATCTACCCGCATTATTTTACCCGAGAACCGGTAATTTTAATGAAATTCTACACTTTAGTGCAGCTGTGCCACACTTCGCTGGATACATGGAAGCCGAATTAATTTCATACTGCTCAAAAAAGTTATTTTAATTTCATACATCAGGTTCATAATCGATAATGAGAACATTTAAATCTCAAAAGATGTTTATTTAAAGTTAGCTTTAAAGCTAACTTTAATTGTTTTGCATATAATATATACCTATCTATACCAATATTATAAAGCCGAAGAGTTTGTTTGTTTGTTTGTTTGGTTGACGCGCTAATCTAAGAAACTACTTACTGGTTCGAATTAAAAAGTTTTTTGTAAATTTAGTCAAACATCACAAAATAAATAGAAAAAGCTATGCGAAACAAAGTATCCCAAAATGAGTTTAATAAATTGCGTTGCGAGAATGTTCTGTTGATAATAATGATAACATTATACGCCCTAAAACCGAACAAGAGCGAGAGCACAATTTGGTTAACATAAAAATCAATTGGCATATGGATGACTGGCATAAAAAAACATGTCCAAATAGTATCGAAACGAGATCGAGTACGACAAACGAGTACAAATTGTCAAGGAATTTTTACGTTGCGTGTAATGAAATATAAGGAACAAGTTGTCCGACGAATTAGCATTGAGCACACAACGACGCAAACGCTCATTAAGCGTTGTCGTTCTCGCTATCTCCTTATCAAGGTATAACCTTTTCGTGGTGAGTGTTATTATAACATTTAATATAATAACATAAATGATAATAAGCCCGCCGCCGGTGTATGATAATTACAATATAAAAAGTATAAATAATTCAATGGGCTATCGACGGTGGATGCACGCGACGAACTTCCGGAGAGTATGCTCCGATAATAATTAATGCGGCCTGGTTCCCGCGGCGCTTGACGAGCTACGAAAATTATATAATTATTAAGCGTCTAAGTGGACGTAAACGTGTTATGTCACGACGCCATCAGGATAAAGATGGGACGAAGCATTCACCTTTCGTCGTGGTAGGCTAAAACTATTCACAAACTGTTTACCTTTGTTAATGAGAAATGTTTAATGTCTATACTAATGGTATCATCATCAGCTGCCTATAAATGTTGGACATTTATAGGAGACTGTTGGACTCGGGCCCAACCACATGAACCACCCTTCTCATACACTTTACTTAATTTATTAATTACGCTCAATAATAATACGATTTTCGTAGCAACTGTAAGAATATACAAAATCGTGCCAGATGACCTTGCACCATGCATTTAAAACTGCACTTACATGCATGCATGCATTGCATGTAAAACTCGGGACCATTTACGTCAGGTCATAACGCCAGTTTAGAACCCGCTGAAGCGCATTTTTCATCTAATACTCAAAAAACTAGCGTCTCAACCTAAAGATAGTCCACATGTACGTCTACTCCCTATTTTCCAGATATGTGACAGGAGCTGTCAAACGCGTTCACTTCTTGCAGTACGAAGAGCAGAACTTGCAGTTTTTACTGCTTGGGTTGTCAACTCTAAGTCGACCACCAAAATGTCCTCTTTGGTATCAGAGTGGTAAGCGCACTCACTTTTCAGTACCCATTAGGGTTCCACTAACTTCCATGCCAGTTCCACTAACTTACGCGGTTGGCTTAACCAGAGACAAGCATCTAGCGGGCGTCTCTACTAGTTCTCCAGTTTATTACCTAACGGAAATGCCAGAAGAATGCACAGTGAAAACCAACGAGAATATTTAGCTAAACCAACCTATAATATATAACAAGGACAACCCACGTGCCCCGCGGAACGGTTCGCTTTGGGCCCCATCAAAGGCCACTACTTGCGCTCCCTCGCTGCGCACGAGAAGAAGCCGGGTTGACCCACTACAGACTACAGAGTCCGACCGATCCGAGCACGGGTCACGCACTACTGCGTGATGCCGTTCCCTCTGAAACCTCTGACGGTGCGAACCCCTTATGTTTCTCGCCGCCCCCAAAAGGCCCGGTGAAGCTGAAAATGCCCAGTGGCAATCAGCAAACTCTCTCAAATTATTCCCTTCTCTACAGCTAACATAGCCACCAGGAGTCCTACCCATGTCCTGGTCTCCCCGGTGGCGCCCGCGAAAGCACAACCAGCAGGAGGTTTAGGACCGAACTCGTAGTTGCAACTACCATACTCTACACATAAGGGTGAGTAGATAGAGACATGAAATAGCCACATGAATAATAGCACATGTAGAGGTCGGGCCGTAAACCTCTACGCCGGCCCTGGGCGGTTTGTGGGTTTTAACAACTGCTAATTTGCAAGATCGCCACCCAAACGCACTAGGACCATAGATCCATTAAAAAGTGACAATTACAGACTAATTTAGTTAACTTGGGCTTCTATAGATTTGCATTATGATGATTTAATTTATTAATGAGGAGATGATCAGCATATGACGGAAAGGTGTTGAGCGAAGAAGAAAGTAAAAATTTATGCGGAGCAATGAAGACCGATGTTAAGATTGCACTGTGTACAAAAATAATACTATTTCTTTGCCATGAAAATGGGGCTTAAAAAAGTTATCATTTGTAGAAATGGCATGAAATAAATTAAACGAGGAAAGATTTTTCTAAAAAAATAAAGAATGATATCTCGAAAACCGTGGGACTTTCACTAAACTAAAATTTCAGAATGCGGTAGGACATGATGTGACCCACCCGCAGCTAAAGGATTATCCTTAGTTATTATCCGGTTATTGGACACGCTGTATTTAGTTAAGCTATCTAAGTTGGCGCAGCGACTGAGAATGAGTCTTGGCCTTCGATGATAAGAGCCTCCACCTGGGACTGTCCTGCGCCTTCTCTATACTAGGATTCTTTACAGAAGAGATGTGAAAAGAAAGACAAAATGTCAGGAGCCTTTGTAACAGTTATATTTGTAAAGTATCTTTCCGTTGCTGAAAATAAAGATAATTTTAGATTTTTGCCAATCGGTATTCGAGTTGAACTCGTGCTCGTGGCGTGCCCTTAAAGAGGTCTTTGTCCAGCCTAACATAGCAGACTATCATAAGCTGATGATGATGATTATGATGATGATGATATTTTATTCAAAACGTAATAATTTATGTCTGTTCTTATTTTTATTATTCTCAAACAAAGAAAGTAAATTAAACTACTTAAGATTGAACTTATAAAAACTATAAGCTTTAACTCTATTCTTATCTATAAAAATTATAATAATAATTATTATTATTTTATGTTATTTTAAAAGGGATTAATTGTATTCGCTGAGTCTTCTCAATCTTACCGTAAATAGAGACGTTTTAATATGTAACGATAACGTACGTCAATTAAAGCTATCAATCGCGAATGAACGTTAAGTGCCTCAACGGTGATCTGAAAGACAGTACCCAGATATTTCTGAAACTTTTTTTGTTTCGGATTGCACTGATTTTTGAGTATGTTGTACTAAAAAAAAGTAGTATTATTGAAAAAATATTTAAAAGAAATTCATGGTCCCGAAAAGCCGGAAAACGAGTGGCGTTATAATAACGCCCGGTAGTAAGATCGGCTACTAAAACTAAAGCATTTTTGGAACTATAGAGATAGTTGCTGGGAGTACGGCAAGGTCCACGTTTTTCGGTTCTTTTATACGGTTCCAATAATCCTCTGGCAACAACTCTACGAAAAGTTAAGTGGTCGTATTCTCCACCATCACTTTTATACAACTGCCAGGCATTGTGGGTAGCCATATCAAAGCTGTGGCAAAATAACGAAAAATACAATTTTTTTCCCCGGATCGAAGTTCTGTATAAGACAATATTTTGATATGTTCTATCGACTACCCATGTTTTCAATGTATGTTTTGTGATAGCAGGTTGATCAATAAGCACATACCTTTTCAATTATTGAAAAAAACCTTTGGCTTTGATGGGTCAAACCGAAAACATACCCCAGCCTAGTTGCACCTACCGACAGTTTATACCCCCATCGGATCGGTTATACCCGCGTATAAATTGTTTGCAGCTATGGCCTCCATAGTCGTCAATGCAATAGTTTTGTTCAAAAGGTGGCATGTCTAAGAAAATTTTATTTAGTAAATCAAACAAAGGCCTAAGTTTGCCAAATTTATGGCTATCTGTACGAATGACATTCTTGTCACAGCAATGTAAGTGTTTCATTATCATTGTGAAACGATCTCTTGACATGGCATTATAAACAATATCAAAGCGAGTATCAGAAGATTTCTCCCAATACATATACCTGCGTGGTAGGTACCACGACATAACCGCTGTATAAAAGTATACCCAAAAAACACTTAATTTCTGAAGTAGTTATATTAGCGACGACATTCTTTTGGCTTGCGTACAGATTTATTTATTTGCGTACAAATATGGTGTAATTCATCAACTATGTCGGTGAGATTCAAATGTCGCTTCATCAATGATCTACAACGGGCTTTATAACGCCACCAGTTTTTACATAAGATAATTTTGAAAAACCGTGAAATTTGAATTTATTTTATGTAACATTTATATTATAATAACAATACTTTACGGCATTCTACGTTGTAGTGTTTATTACTTTATTTATGTACTCAAAAACGTACCTTTTTGAAGCCATGTCGCAAAGCAATCACAATATTCACACTGTTAATTCAAAACACGTCTGAACTATAAAATAATAAACGCACTGTGACAAATAGTAGGTACACATTATAGACAGACCGTTTCTGATTACGGTAATGTAAGGAGATCTTTCTTTATACAACATTAAACATATAAATTTGGCGGGTAGATCTAACACTTAATTAGTGGTGGCATTATAAAGGACGGGAGTAACAAGTGGGTTAGTTAGTAATCAACTGATCGTTGGCTCTGAATAATTCGAACTCTATCTCATCAGCAAATTTATTAGGACTGTGCTCATACTGTTTTTGTAATTGTAAAATTTTTAGATATCTATTTATTATTTTTTATAAAATATCCTACTATAAGACACATTACAAATATTTTTTAATTATTTATTTAAACGTGGTTTTTATTAGATTGTATGATAAGAACAATTTAAATCACTGCTTCAAAATTCATTCTTATAAAATTTTCCGAATTTTTTGATGACTTAAGAATTTGTTACTTAATTTAAGTAGTCGAAGGCATTTAATTTCATTAAATACCTGCCTGATTTGCACCCATTACCGCCCACCGGTGATGTACACGCAACTACAATGGACATTATGCTATGATGAGTTGCACGAACGGTGTTAAATGTGTACGCTGTTAGTTGCTATAGATACTGTTGAAATCAACATCTGAACTGTGTATAAAACATTTTGTTATCATATCTTAAAGGCTTCCACACATCAACAGCAGGTGAGAAGCAGCGCGGGTTGAACGAGGGCCCGTGCAAGTTGTAATACAAGGAACGATAGGTATCTTTTCTAGCTTTTGTCTCTTCTACTTATCTCTTCCTTAGCTTTTGTAACACACTATAATGCTCGTCACTATTAGTGCTGCACGCCGGCTGGTCCGATCCGATCCGAACCCCTCGGAGAATCTAGTAGGGCACGGGGACACGCACTAGTGCGAGATGCCGTTCCCTCTAGAAAACCTCCGAAGGTGCTTCGTTTTACACGGCTTGAGGAACCCTTTAAGTTTCTCGCCGCCCCAAAAAATCAGCAAACTCTCCCCAAAAAAAATTAAGTGCTGGCTGGCGCTCTTTGGAACTGCCACCCACTTGCAGTGTCCCGCATCCCGCACCGTTTCTGCTTGGCGCTGCTTTTAACTTGCTATTGGTGGGTGAAAGCCTTAAGGACAGAATAGCTTTACATGTTATGACTATTGATTGTATAATGAATACGATTTTTTTTATTAATAATAATAACTATCACTTTTTTATACCTAGCTATAGGCAAATTACTCCACTCCACCTGATGTTAAGTCGAAACGGAGTCCAGACGTGAAGACAATTTAAGAGTTATTTATGTCTCGAAATTCTAACTCAAACACAGACCACTGCTGTCATCTTAGGAAAACATAATATAGTGAGCTGATTTCATATGATCATACCTTTCTTTATTTTATGGATCCTATTATGTGCTTTTGTACAATTCCGCCAAATTTTAAATGATCTAACATTATTTCAGCAGTAGACTGACATGCTAATTAGCTTCATTATCATGACACTTGTATTAATTTGATGTTCCGTGTTCTGGATTAGTAGGTAGTACTACTCGTATAATAAAAATGTCATTGGTTGAATCAGCTGATTTTAGCTTGATATAGCTCTTAGGCATTTTGAATTTGGCATGTATTATTGTTGATTAAATTAATCGTTTTTGAAGCAAGACTATCTTATGCTAGAAAGGTAAGAGTGATTAATATGGTATGTTCGTTTATTACGTTTTACTGTTTGTAGATCATTTTGTGTTATTTTAATTATCTAAACCACAAAATACTGATTTCTATGCAAAAACTTTATTACCAGTTAAATTCTTAAAAGGATTAGGGTCGCATGCAGTATTATATTTGATAATTAAAAATACATTTTACTTGGCCGGGTTAGTTATAAAACTGTTTTGAACTAAACAAACGTATTATATACGTCATTTTAATGAATCGTTAAAATGCCTCTAACAGCTTTTCCAAATGAGAAACAATTAATCTAACTGTCTCTCCACGCGGATATTTGTTTTTGAATCGATCATTTTTTTTAAACAATGATGTTATAATTAAACAATAACGATACGATAGTGTGAATAGTCGAGCGAACGACAAAATATGAATTTTCGAAACGTAGTATCGGAGCTGATAGTCTTTGCGAGATAACGTCCAATTAAAACCATTCCATCAAAACATTTTGTGTCAGGTCATTCCACCTGCCGCGTAATAATTTATTCATAAGGAGTCGACGCCGTGGTCAGTATAAATTTATCGTTAGACTGAGGCTAGCCGCCCGCCGCGACGAATCGCTCAAGTCGTTCACAGTTCTTCGGGTGCTGAGCTCACCGCAAACCGAACAGTTGCCCGCAAGAATTAGGGTTGACACCAAACGAACATAAGACAGTACAAATGTTCTAGCTCTCGCCACGCCACCACTTGAGTAACTACGCCATAACATTTTGTACTTATTAGAGACCGCAAAACAATATTTTATGAATTTCTCTAAATAACATCACTGCCGTAACGATGAAAAGTTTGCTTTGAGGTTATTCAAAGTTGGTATAACTTTGACTTCCGCTCATACAAGAAGTATGGAGCGGAGTAACACTTGCAAAATGACAGAATGAAATCAGCTGTTGTGTATTTAAATTAGATTATTACAGAATTGCATGGAAATATTATTGAATTCAAAGATCTTTAAATAAGGGAGTATGGGAGTATAAGGGTGGGAGGGACGGAGCATATTAGGCACCTAACATTGAAATTATGAAGCAGGTAATTAAATTTTACGTCGTGATTATGTTGTGAATTTTGTAAACTATCGTTTTGACTGCAAAGCAGATGTGGGAAACCTGTGAACAAGTTACTATTTTAACTATGACAAGGTACTTAAACGATAGTTTTATGTTAAGATAAATAAAAACCTACAAAACACATAATCTAGACGTATTGACCAATACTCATAATGACCAATGAAAATAGCATCATGAATACGTAAAATGACCAATTGCAAAATGACCAACACGCCAAATGACCAATACGTGAAATGACCAACACACCAACGTACATTGACCAATACTCATAATGACCAATGAAAATAGCATCACGAATACGCCAAATGACCAATACGCCAAAATCCGAGTTTGTAATATTGTCACATGAAGGGCGTGACAAAAAGTGGGAACATCCGAACACTTCCTATACTGAACCAAGACTGAACCGTCATAATAATGAACCCTGTATATAGTATTGTAAAATAAAATAAGTATTATTCAAGTAAACCTTTAATTCTAGTAACTTATTTTTTATTTTTTGTGAAATCTCATAATAGTTTTTTATATTTCATATCGAAGTTAATGGTATTGTGCCGTCATACAAGCTTTTTACTATTCTTTGACAGTGGAAGCTGGACTCTTTTTTAAATTTATGACTGCAATTATACAAACTAGATTTTCTTCCCATCCTCACATTAAGGCGGTGATGCCAGCCCTCCACAATGTTGTTAGTGCGGTAAACTGTATTTGCTACACTTATAAGTTCTGGTGAAAATACCCCCATCCACTCCTTTTCGAAGTATTTCTTAAACCTATTCATAGAATCACAATTAAGACGTGCAATATGTGTTAGTGATTCCCAGGCCTGTCGTATTTTATTTGCGGGCAATAATGGTATGTTAAAAATCATTCTTAAAATCATTCTTCCGCCTTTGTGCTTATTCAAATCTAAAGACTTTCCTTTTTTCCAGATGGCTTTGGAATGAAAACGCTTTGCACAGCTACAATAATTGCTAACTCATAGTCGCACGTAAATTTCTCTATAATCAAATGCATACTTTCTTTGATAAGCCGAAAAAATCTGGTGTAAGTATTTAATGTTTTATTTGATAGCAAGCCAAATATGATAGGAACCACATTTGTTGAGTCACGCTCTGATCCCCAATCCACATGAACAGTGAAGATTTGATAAAATGGGGATGGACACGCTTTGAATGTTCCATCGCCAAAAAACGTAGCATTATTTGGAAACAAATACTGTACGAATTGTTGTGTCTCTTTCGAACAAAATATCAAAATCTTTTCAGTATCCCCGTCTTTGCAGATCAAAAAATCTTTTTTAGTACTTCCGGTATTTGCACTTTATCTATTTTATCCCATTTTAATTGGTCACAATAAAAAAAAATATATCGAGCTCTATTTAAAGAATCTTGGATTTCTTTGGTAGTTGGTAGGTAGTCTACATACTTCAGGTTAGTCCGTAAAGATTCCAACTTCTTTTCTACTATTCCCGGTGTTGGAGATAGATCCTCGCACACTTCGCTCTTCAATTCAGCACGAATGATTCTGATCCTTTGGACATAGATGATAGCTGCTTCTTAAAATATTCTCCCTGTTCTCATCGATTGTCACTGTTGCACTTAAGAATGCACTGCAGATTTTCCGCTTGACGCATCGCCAAATGCTAGTTGAATTTGTATTAATTCGGGTATTTTTGTTATACCTGTAACCCCCATGTAATAGGGTTTCGTAGTCTTTCTGATTTTAATGAATTGCAATCAGTTAAACATATTTTAAATAAATCACACGCAAAATATAAAATTAACAACATAAATTGCCTTTAAGAGTGCAATGAATGACATTTACGTCAACTACAGCTATCATCATATCAAAAAGTTATGAATATTATTATAAGAGGCCAGTGTAATTGTTTATGTAAAGAGCAGAGTAAAGAGGCGAGAAAAACTATTTTCACGAAAACTAGCTCCCCTTGCATCATTATCATTCTGGAGGTTGGTTTAATGCTCTAAGTTCTGGAGGACGACTGTGTACCTATATTTCGATATATCGGTATTAATATTACTATCTTTAATAAAGATTAGATAGACAAATTTTTTATAAAGGTGAATATGCGTAATAAGAAGATTAGTCAATATGCGAATTAGAGATCGGTCAATTCGCATAAGGGCCATTTTGCGTCATTGATATAGGTCAATATGCGTAATAAGAAGATTGGTCAATATGCGGATTAGAGATTGGTCAATTCGCATTTGGGCCATTTTGCGTCATTGATATAGGTCAATATGCGTATTAAGAAGATTGGTCAATATGCGGATTAGAGATTGGTCAATTCGCGTATGGGCCATTTTGCTTATTGGTCATTACGCGTTAGTCCTTTTGCGTTATTTTTACAATATCTATTGGTCATTATGCGTCTAGTACGTCTAGTACCATATTGGAAGACAAAGGTATAACATAAATAATATATATAGAGGTATAGGTAGGTAATTATATGTAGGTAGATTAGGAACTAGATTAGATACTCCTAATTGTGAGGTATATTAATTAATACGTACGTTAATTTCCATTAAATACAGTACGAGAGTAAGCAAGCAAGCAGCACGGATTAAAACTCGGTCGAGATTCGATCTTGTAAGCCGCCACGATAGTTTTCACGGATAGAGGACCGTATTTTATAATTATTTGCTTTTTTTCTTCTACTGAAGGCAACTTACGCTGTTATCGCTATCGTTGACGTAAGATGGCATTGGTTAACCCGCACTTGGCAAACCAAGTGAGTTGGCCCTAACTCCCTTAAAGCCAAAGGCTTGAACACTGTGTAGGTCGTTTATGGTGGAAAATGACGAAGTGGCACGGCATTGTAAAAATAAGAAGCTTGAAAACACTTCGACAGAAATGTGCCTAAGTTAAAGATTCTATTTTTAAAATACCTATATGTATAATCGTTTTGTGTCACCGCATGTTTTACGCGTATGCAATTTATACGATGTTGAGTTCTCAGAATAATAACTAGGTTGAGTTTCAATATTGTCTATGATACGTAAAGTCACCACACCTTCGTTTTTGACAGATAGCCTAGTTTATATTGCGAGGAACAATTTCAGTTTAACTCTGCATCTATTTAGAGATCTTTTTGGCTTTTGTAGGATCATAGTCATTAAGAATAAGCATAATGCATGTAGCCTAGGGCAGGATCACACGTATTTCCGCTTTCCTACAACATGAGGAAATGTTCTCATGATGAAACACTTCAAACGAGGTGTAAGAAGCAACTTGAGAGTTACCCAGGTGAGGACGGCAAGTGCAGGACAATCCTGTTACACTAGCTGTTTTCGCATCTGGAAGGTTATGAGAATTGTACTTATCAGTGTTATTGCTGTTTTGTATTAGATGCGTGTAGCGGCGTATAAATACGCGTCTCATTTTTGCAACTGCTATAGCATTGCAGTAATACTAAAGTCAAAGACAAAGTCAAAGTAATTTTTTTTTTATTCAATAAACTTACAAAAAGTGCTGTATAATCGTCCATACATTTTTACCTACTACCCATTCAGGACGTCTATGTTTTAGCTGTGGAGAAAAACTATTTTAAGTACTCATGTAACGCCTGTGGAGGCTGGTCTGCTCTTGCATACTATTATTTTTATTATTATTAACTATAGTTTAATTTTGTTTTTTTTCTTTCTTAGACAATTTTTGACTTTTATTAGTGCTGTATGACATTGTGAAAATTTTAACTGGTAACTGATGTAAATTTGCAAACTTAGATATTATTATATTTTCTCTTTTGTTTTTTTTTTAACATGTGTGATTGTCCTTTATATTTTTTGTTTTTATTTGTGATGGAAAGTGTCCTGTAAGGGAGAAAACAGCTGGACACTTGCTGAGTTTCTTGCCGGTTCTTCTCAATACAAGATCTCCCCGCCCAGAGTAGACTTACGAACCGATGGCATAATGACGTTCATAAGAGCTATTTGTAGCCTAAACTGAATAAATGATTTTGAATTTGAATTTGAACATGGTAAGGCCCCTGGACTCCGTCTAACATTAGGTGGAGACGGTGGATTGGAGTTATTTGATCTGATTATTTTGATGATGATGATAACTTAACTTAATTACTTTTGTTTGTTTACAATTACAAACACATTACTTATTGTGTTCCACTGTTTTTTAACCCAAATATTTTTATAAAATTAAAATTCAGGTCTATAGTTTTGATCATCATCATCATCAGTCTAGGGACCTAGTGCCAGACGCTCTTTCAGACACGGCGTGTATTGAGTTTGACCGGTCTGGTCATTGGAGGTAAATGACGTTAAATTAGTGTTTTCGCAAGTTTTTGTGAAAGGATTAGCACTTTTTAGATTCGTTATCAAATTCCACCAAATGTTTATGCTACCGTTGTACTACATGAAGTTGTTCAAATGCAAGACCTGGTATCGAAATCTTCAAATCCATCATCATTTTCAATTTCCAAAATATATATTTGGAGTATACTGACCAAATCAATGTTTATTTGTACCGTTACCGTCATGTCTATTACTAACTTACATATTAACACGCTATATAAGCTTCATTGTCTTTATCTTATAATAAGATAATCTTATTATTACTGACAAGTCTTAATAACTGGTCTTACCAATTTAGTGGTTTAAATAGGTACTTTATGCATTTTCTCCTTGCATTTACAAATATACCTTCAATTACAGTTTACATATTTTTAATAATAAACTTTTTTTTTTAGTAAAAAATTACGCTTAGTAACTATGAAAATCGATTTTCAACGATTGTGATGTAGTTAATTAATTTAAATTTTAAAGACACAATTAAAAGAGTGGCAAATTTTATATAGTTTATTAATGACAATATTACGTGTTCAAGACACGTATAATGTCATCTAAATATGGTGTGAACAAGAAAGGCATAACAATAAATGCATGTACGTGCTTCAAGTTGACCTCGTAGTACCATAAAGTAACATCTGAAGCGCTATTATTTAAAAAAATATTTTGTGGTTAACCTTTAACTTATAAATACTTAACACCAGAATCGTTAAGGTTTTCAACAACATTTATTTAACATTTTCAAAAGGTAATCTTTGTTGCGTTACTCAAAACATACGGGGTTCTAAACCTTTGTTAAAATATATTTTTTTAATTAAAGAAGTACGGAACCCTAATAAATTTAACAAACCACAACTGAAATAGAAACATTTTGTATGCGCAGATGTTTGCAAGTATGTTTTCCGCACGGTTTTCTTACACAGTTTTAATAAAAGTTCTAGAATCTTCACAAAGTTTTTGTATATATTTCATAAACTTTCCGTTTGTTTGGCGTCATCAAAAAAAACCTTCCAGGGTTAACAAGGTCAGTTTATAGTGGCGAGGTGTCGATGATGAAGGACCGAGAGGTGGTCACCGACTTGCCTGTCAAGATAAGCATCGCAGTCCCTTGATAACGAGCCTAACGTCCGCAGTACAGTCAGTGACGGAAGTGTTTCTTCCAAACATAAACTTAAAGCAGGGGCTTGTAACATTTTGATTAAAGATGCTGTCTGTTATTAAAATAACACTTAGAATTTGGATTGCTCTACGTTTAAAGTAATGATATATTATTTGTTTCGTTACTATTTTGGCACACGTCAAAAATATCAGAAACTACGGATTATAGAGTTAACACTACCATCTTTTTACAGACCAGTGATACCGATTGCCAATGATTGCTAGGATGCTAATATCGATAGGTATATCAAAGTGTTGAGATGAAATCGGCACTGAGTCTTGTTGACTTCGACTTCACGGCAATATCTAGAAACATTTCCAGTTTGCAACTAATAGTAAAAAAGGGGGATATGTCGTCATCGAAACTATTCGCTGTTGAACTGGAAACCGTATTTGAGCTTCTCGAGGAACCCAATGAACTTGGATTCGCTCATGATGTTATAAGCCATATTATGGCTAAGGCCCTAAAAGGGCCTTAGTACAATGCGATCGATGGATTCAGCAGAGTTTCTCAATGTAATATACTTCGTAAGTTAAACATATAAATGGCCAAAGTAATGTCAACCTCCCACTCATCTGAAGATAAGGGATTATCAGCTCGAAGTAATTGAGGACTATGTCACAAAAGAATGTACTATGTACTACCTGAAACAAACATCTCCTAACAAGGTACGTCCGACTTCAAGACAACAGGTCGATCGTCGAATCCAACTCGCCTAGGCTAGACAAGATTTATAATATCATTGTTAACTTTTTTCCTAGCTTAGATAATTTGATTTTGTTTGAAGATGCTAATCAAGCAATAACCCGGAAAAGTTTCCAAACAGCCTTTGCTTTTTTTACAATTTAGTTTGTAGCTGGTTCTAAATACATCGATAAGACAAGCATAAGATTTTAGAGTTATAAAAAGTGGTCTCTGTCGTTGAATTTTGCTACGCTAGAGTTGAAATGGTGGTTGCCCGTTTATTTTATGACGCCAATAAAATCCATTCCACCACACCTTATAAAATAACATACACGTATTGATATTAGCAAACAATGTATCTTAAAAGTCAATTGTTGGCGTCTGTACCCTCACTTACGGTTGATTGTAAACAGCTTTTAAAACTCCGTTGTCCCTCTTTTATCTTTGCAGCAGGTAGATACTAATTATATGTTATTATTTAATACAATGTTATTACCTAGTACGCCGCCGTACACCTTCATAAACACAAAACTCTGCTAAAGTGTGTAAAATATATTTTGGATTGTCTGTATAGTAATGAGTTGAATGATATGTTAGTTAGTTTAGTAAAATTAAAAATGAGGTAGGTAGATTGTGTTTTGGGGTTCCGAAACTTCAGACGAAAACAATGCCTTCTTGCTGTTGAAGTAACTATGCAACAGTCGTGACATCTAGACGGACGACGTGACGGAACCATAAGGATTCCTGGTTTTCTTATCATCAGCCTATAAATGTTCCAGAAGCTTTCCTATAGCAACAATAGTACATGTGGAGACAGGCAATAATCCACTACACTGGCACAATGCGGGTTAACTTGCTTTAGTAGGTAAGTGATATCTCATGAGAACAACTGGGACTAACGGCTTTCGTTGCCTTCCGCAGACCAGCCTCCATGGCCTATGTTATTTAAAATTGGATAAGAATTGTGTCCAAGTGGCCTGATTTTGACATTTTCTTCATAGTTCAAGACAATATGTTGACATTTTCATTTAGCATAATGATGTACCTACTACGGAACCCTAAAAGGAAATCTCTAACAAATTTATTTTATCCAGTGAAAAGTTGCGTGTCGAAAAGTCTTAAGTATGGATTGTTGCGGTCAGAATAAGTACATCTAAAACAGCACTCATTATATTTGAATTTTAATTAGGAACCTGACAGACGCCCGAAACTATAATTAGCTCACCTATTATTAGCCGCATTGAAAAAGCCGTTTCATTGTTATTTAGATGTGGTCTGATATACTTAACTTTATTGATCCCTTTCTATTGGATAAGTGAATTTTTATTGTTTAATTACTATGTTCGAAACATTGAATGTAGTGATAAAACGCTTCGGTTTATTACGATCGTTAAAATGAAAGCCATACTTTAATTCTGTAAACTTAAATGTACTTTCACGGTGGTTTCGCCAAACGCAGTTGTCAATATTTTTATGAAGTATGTGGTTATATTTTTATGAAATCAGTTTATAATGACTGTATAAAGCTAATTATTTTAATTATTAAATGAAATTATTTTTGAATACAATAACATTTTGGTTCTTAGTGTTTTTTATCAGTGTCTTAGAATGTTCTACTAAAGTATATAAGAGCGATAAATATTATAAAGACGTATTTTTTTAATGTTAGTTTATGAGTGTAGGTAATAATCTCTGGAACTGCCTGCTGTATCGATCCAAAAAATATTTCACTAACAGAAAAGAACACTATCCCTGACGAATATAGACTACATATCATTGTGGACACACCTAGTTCCTTCGGGATTTCATATAAGATTGAATCTCATAAATGTAAAGCCTTGGACAAAAGCTAGTAAGCGAAGTTTAAGAAGAGTCATGCAGAATATAAGTTAGACTTAGGAAGTGGAAAAAACAAAAACAAACAAATTAAATCACGATATGCTTATTGCGACGTTTAAAAGCGATATTAAAAAAGCAACCACCATACAAATTTCGCATTCGATATAAAATCTAATCACAACGACGACCAAAGC
Source organism: Eudonia lacustrata (assembly GCA_947562085.1). Taxonomy (NCBI): domain Eukaryota; kingdom Metazoa; phylum Arthropoda; class Insecta; order Lepidoptera; family Crambidae; genus Eudonia; species Eudonia lacustrata. The sequence continues at coordinate 16,725,488 of OX387339.1, forward strand.
GACGTGGTATCGTTAAATATACCGAGTGGGCCATAACGATCATTAATATAATACACTCAAACTTATTACTGTTTTTATAAATGTTATCGGCAATACGGGAGCCAATCGTAATAACGGCGGTACTCAGTTCCATTATATTACGCCCGAGGCGCAGAGCGGTCAAAGACAATCCTTAACTCAAGGACTGGCGACTGCTCGGGGCAGTTTTTATTTGAAAATATTTTCCTAACTAATTAAAAGCGTTGAAATAAGAAGATAAAAACGGGCTTCGTTATCAGAGGCATCGACCCGCTTTGTGTTGGCCACCAGTGCGGTCGCGGACTGCGCCCGCGCCTCGCCGGCGCTTAGTTGAACTCGGTAATTAACTAAAACCGAGCGAATCGGACCCTTAGCCCAAGTCACACGGCCCGCAGACATCCATACTCCTGGAGACAGAGGCTAACAACATGTTAATACTCGTTTAAGTACTTTGCACTCTATGAAACACAGGAGAAGTCGTCCATTGAGCATAATTACGAAATTTTGGGAACTGGGTATGGAGCCTAAAAACTAGAAATTTGCTAGCTAGATGAGTTTCTATGAAATGTAAACATTTGTAAAATGCCTTAAGGGATAGCGGGATAAGTCGTGGGGGGTCGCAAGCTATTTACTATATAAAAATGTGACTCTTATAATTAAACCTTTGATGTTCTATATGTGACAAAAATGTTTTGTATGCTGGCAAAAAAATAAGATTTTATACAGAAAAAGTACTTAATCAAAACAAGAGGCGACAATTTGGGAAAATAATTTATACTTGATCTCAATTGTGGGCTTTATGTCATACAACCAAAACAGAGGTAATTTCCTATGCGTAGGCACGGTAATATTATTTATTATTACCGTAGCGTAAGTTCGATGACGCTTAAGAGCTTAGCGTTACTAATTTTAACGTACTGTACCTAAACCTACAATAGTTTAAGGTTTTAGCTAAAACAAGACTTGAAGGATCAAGTGTTGCTAGTGTTAGTATGTTTTCGTCTCGTTATTGTACGATAAATATTGGGTTTAATGTAAATCTTTAGTCACCGTCCGCCCGCTGCCCACGGCATCGAAGACTTATTGTTTTATTCTTTCGGATCATTGATTTTTTTCTCAATACGTTTTTCCCTTTTGCTTTTTGTGTCCTAAAAGTTTATTTTGCAAATTATAATTAAAGATGGTGTACGCAACAAATTAATATACCTTGGTACCTTAACGTTTTGAGTGCCACAGAGTAGCATTTTGGGATCCTTCTTGTTTTTGATATACATAAACGAGCTACCGCATATTACCAAACACTTGTGTGTAATGTTCGCGGACGACGCATCAATTTTATTCGGGAGAAATGAAGATGTCAGTATGGATGACTTTGAAAAGGATATTATGTTTAAACACATTAACTAATTGGCTCCGTTCATTAAATTTAGCAGTAAATTTGCAAAAAAATTTATTATATTCAATTTAGAAACTACAAAAGGAAACCGCTTAACCTGAATATTACGCTAAATAACATAAAAATTGATGAAGTCGAAAATATTGAACTTTTAGGCTTAGCCTTGGATAATTATACTTATTAACTACGGAATAATATTTTGGGATAACTCGGTAAACGTTAAAAGTACCTTCCTGCTACAAAAACGTTGCATTAGAACCATATTTAGAATGAAATATGACGAATCCTTGCGAACTATTTTGAAAGAAAAAAACATTCTAACTTTGACAGCTAAGTATATACATTTTAGAAATTTGCTTATTTGTGAGATTTAATAATAATATACCTATGTCCAAAGATGTCGGAAGCAAAAGTCAGAAAAACTTTAAGAAAACAGTTTGACGACCTATTCTTGCCGCGAGTTAGATCGGATATTTTTGAGAGGAGTGCCTACGTGTCTGCTGTACGTATCTGCAATAAATTACCTTTAAGTATTAAAGAAGTTACCGATCATAAATTTAAAAAACGTTGAGTGAATGTCTTTTGTGTAACGTGTTCTATGACCTGCACGAATATTTTGATGTATAGTAAAGTTTGACATGTCTATTTTTATTATGAATTAATTAATTGTCAATCCTAATGTAGTATTTTTATTTTAGTTTTATAATCGATTATTAAATTATCAACATTTTAATTTTTATTATTGTAAATTATATGTTATATAATTATATATTATTATATTAGAATGTAAAATTAAATAACATTGGCATGCAATTTTTTTATAAAAACCTTATTGTAATGCCCGACTTGGGTAAAAGTATTAACAGACGACCGAACTTGGTTCGGGCCGGGCCACGAACATGGTGCGCTCCGAACCATATTCGATCGTGTGGCGCACGGTCGAATATGGCACGGTCCGCCGGATATTATTATTATTAATATCGGTACGCCTGGTTCGGAGCGCTTGCACATCGAACACGGTGCGTTCCGAACCGACTCGATCGTGTGGACGGCGCACCGAACCATTTGTTGGTCTAGTCGGTAGTCGCTATCGTGCTACCGTACGCGCAACACGTCGCTACGTGTTTTCAGACATGGATTCGGAGCAACGCCAAGAATACATTGTTAGTACGGAGAAAAGAGCTGTTATAGAGCTGATGGAGTTGTATAAAGACTTTGCATGTTTGTGGAAGTCGGCGCATAGGCTTTTTAGTAATAAAGATAAAATTTTGCTCATTCTTTTCTTCTTTTCCTTTTGTTATGTAATGGCGATGTAGCAACGATAGTTGCCACAACTAATGCAATTTTGACCTGTTTTGATAGAATAGGCGGCATGTCGAGATGTGTTTACGCAATGCTAGCACAGACTGGACGGTTCGGAGTCCGGTGCGCTCGTCTGTTGTGTAGAGCGCACCTACAGTTCGCTGGTGCGGGTCGCACCAAGTTCGATCGTCTGTGAATACTTTAACTGTTTGTGTCTTTACTCGTACAATTGATAACCGAGAAGAAAAAACCGCTGGTTCCAATTTTAAATGGGCTTGAATAATCACAAAACTAAATACAAGTAGAAAAATACTGACGTCTGAAATCGAACAAAAAAGAAAACAAAGAAAGCAGCTCATCTTTCTTAATTTATAGAAAACTAGGTAGTTGTTGCCAATATCTACATGAACATAAAATCATCATCATCATCATCGTCATCTCAGCCAAAAGACGTCCACTGTTGGAGAAAGACCTCCCCCAAGGATCTCCACAACTACCGGTTTTGTGCCGTATTCTACGGCTACCTGCAACCTTCACCAGATCGTCGGTCCACCTTGTTGGAGGTCTGCCTACACTGCGTTTATTGGTCGCTACTCAAGAACTGTTCCGCCCCAGCGGCCATCAGTTCTGCGAGCAATGTGCCCTGCCCGCTGCCCCTGCCCGCTGCCACAAGCTCAAGAGCTTAGCACCTTTTCGGGCTATGTCGGTTACCTTTGTTCTTCTACGGCTCTCCTCATTTCGGATTCCAAAAAACCGAACCGATTCAGGCCGAAGTTTGTCGAAGTTTGCTTAGCGTTTGTGGACTATGAGAAAGCCTCGGATTCGATTGAAACATGGACCGTGCGTCTTTCCAGCGGTGCCAAATTGACAACAGGATTGACAAAGTGTTGAAATGTTTGTTTAAAAACGTCACTATGACCGTCCGTCTTGAGGACCTAAGCCCGAAACTTATACATTTACAGTGAGGAATGAGACAAGGAGACGTTATAATTCTCTGAAAATGTTCATTGCTGAACTGGTAGATGTCGTCAAGCTTCTGGACTAGAAAGTTCTCGGCGTCAACGCCAACGGCGTACCTACTTGCCTTCGATTTGCTGATGATATAGTGGTCATGGCTAAGACCCTGTAAAACATCGGCATAATGCTCGGTGATTGCAACAGAGACTCTCAAGAAGTGGGTTTCAAAATGAATATTGAGAAGACTAAATTTATGTCAAACTCACTTAAACAAACTTAAGAAGTAAGTACCTAAGTATTATATACTGAGTGTTAAAATATAGAGTATATGCGTAAGTGCAAATAATTTTCATTCAATAAGTACTTGAAACTTAATGAATTATTTTCAAAGCAATTTGTTAATATGATTAAATATTTAATACATAACCAAATTAAACTATTTTTTAACTTACTTACAGACCGTAACGTGTTTGGCTATTTAGATGAATGATAAATCAGTCTAAACATAAAGTAACTATTAGTGATAAAACCGGATATACTCTACCTCATACGAGAGAGTCCAAGACTTGTACCTACAATGATACTCGATGTGGGTCACGAATATGATGTGCTTTTGTTCGTTCGCTTGCGTTCATTAACAACACATGTAAATGACATTAATGTTGTATAATGCATGCTATCCACCATGATGGATCAAGTCTTATTGTTCTGTCAGCTGCGCTTTCAACTATGTCGATAGCGTAGCGGAATAGTTGTATTTCTTTACATTTTTTACAAAGTGTGTTACGTTGCACAATTATTTTCCAATAGATTGAATTTGACTATTGATAATATTATCCACGAGCACAATCACGTAGGCATCTATGAATACTAGATAATGACTTCTGGAACTAACTTACGCGGTGTTGAAGGGATACAATTTAACATACTCTTACTAACAATAGTATTAAGATTATTAGCCACTATTTTTTAATCTTGAATAACAGTTTAGCATGCCTATTACTTTTTTATTTATTTTTGCCGTCATCATCATCATCAGCTCATTTTATGTTCCCACTGCTGGGGCACGAGCCTTCCCTATGGATGGATAGGGAGAACGGGCCATAAACCACCATGCGGGCCCAGTGCGGATTGGTGGTTGTTAAAGACTGCAATTGCAGCCGCGACCAACGGCTTTACGTGCCTTCCGAAGCACGGAGGAGCTCGAGATGATACATTTTTTGTCACCTATCAGATGACCGGCCTTTGCAAAAGTTGCTTAACCTCAGCACCTCGCAGACCGGGCGCGTTAACCATTGCGCCATCGTGCTCCTCTTTTTTTGCCATAGTTACGATTTACTTTCACGATAATAACAGGTAGTTGGTAATAAAGGGGTTTACCAAACATTTTTCCCAAAAAAAATGGTATATTCTCCATCAAATTCGTACCTTGGTACTAATTAACAAAAGTAATTCACAAATTACAATTTGGCGAACAGAAATGGCATGAGAGCAAAAGCCATTGAGTTTTGAATTGACTTAAGTTTAATATGTCTAGGCGGCCAATTACGGACGTTAGCGTTGGTATTTCTCTAAAACGGTAATAATTAGTATTGGCAGACAGCATAGAACGTAGACCGGAATTATTTCTGTATGGATGAAAAAGCACCTGAGCTAATAAACGTCTAATAAACGCAACCAAAGCTCCGGTAATAATTAGTGTTGGCAGACAGCATAGAACCTAGACTGGAATTATTTCTATAAGGATGAAAAAAAGCACTTGAGTTCTATATAGGTACTCGTATTTATAAACTTTGACGTCTATTAAAAAGATGGTAAAAAATATTTTAAAATAGTAACTGTATCTATGGAGGTAGTCTTTCCAGTCTTAGGGACTTACTTTCAACCAGCTTACTTCAGTTGCTGAAGTGAAATATTGTTTTAATTATATTAACACTTCACCTACGTTTTTAATGTTTATTGAAATAGACTAATAAAGATAAATCAAGGTAATTCACCCCGCAAAATGTATCAAGTGCATGTTCCGTTAGGTTAGGACGTTCGTAACCTTTTACATAATACTTTTTAAGTACCTACCCTACTGCTTCAACAAAAACTGTCTTGCACTCACGACCGTGCGTCACAAACAAAGAAAAAAGTCTATAAACCAAGTGGACTTGTTTTTACAAAAATCTCCTTTTTTATCTCTAGCGTCGATGGTCGATTTTATCGTGATATAAATCCAGATAATTAAGTGGTGTGACAAAAAAATGGAGGCCCAATATGTTTTCGGTCCGTCGACTCTTATAATACTAGATGGTAATGAATGAACGGAGATAAGCCAAGAAAAGGCTGGGTTCAGAGGACAGTGGACAGGTTATCCCTTTGTGAATGAACATTTCGAAGGGCTCGTGTGTAGGTGTACCTACACTCTAACTTGTTTTAGGCGCAAGCTACGCATGTGTGACAAGGGTCCGAGGGAATCGACGTTAATGCTTTTTAAAATCGATAGTGTGGTTTCAAATTTAAACTTTGTTGATATGTTAACGCTGTTTTAATGTGTTGGCGATCGTCTACAAAAGGATCAGTATTAGCGATAAAGAGTTATTAGCTTGAATAAATCGGTTATTATAGTAATAAAGCTATACTCCCGATGCTAAGAAACAGAGTATAAGCTTAACTGTGCATGTTGCAATGTATAGCTAACAGATTATCGTGAGCCACCTTCGAAGTTTTGGGATATTCTTGTTTATTGATGAGATTTCTTTATAAAATAGTTAATAAATACAATTAAAATTAATCGACAATGCCAATAAATTTTAATTAGCGACCAATTACGAACAGCGTACCCGCAGAATGGATGCACGCGGAATATATCTTTGAGCATTGTTAAGAGCCAGCTAATTAGCAGGGTACCTTTTTAAATTCTTAAACTATATATTTATTTAATGACATGTATTACTTTATATATATAAACAAATCGATTGAAGTAGTTCACAAAGTTATAATAGTAGTAGTACATTGATTTTCTTATTTTTATTAGATTATATAATTTACTTACTTCCTATAATATATAATAATCAACGGCATATAGTCCATATATTATCAAATTGAATAATATAATTATTCAACCCGAGTTGATTCTATGGTAAGTTACGTAAAGACAATCCGTATAAGGTACGAGCAGGTATAAAATGCTGAGTGTGGTAGAGTTAGTCTATATTTATATATCTATAATATATATTATTAGAAAAGAGGGAAAGTTAGAGAATTTGTTAGTTACGTAGTTGAAATATTGTATATGACTTATTTTATTTAAATTTTATTATGTATTTAAAATTCGAAATGTATTTCGAATCCACTATATATATCGAAAATGAAAGCATGGTTGACACCTACAGAAAACCAACCATCTAGTAAAGTCTACCTACTTGGGCCGCCAATTTTTATTGAGCACTATCTGTGCTCGCGACTTCGTTCGCGTGGAATAGTGACTTTCGGCAGCATTTTTAATTTTTTAGACTCTTTTCCCGTTTTTGCAACATTTTTCACTGATGCTTCGCTCCTATTGGTCGCAGCGTGATGTTATATAGCCTAAAGCCTTCCTCGATAAATGGACTATCCAACACAAAAAGAATTATTCAATTCGAACCAGTAGTTTCTGAGATTAGCGCGTTCAAACAAACAAACAAACAAACAAACAAACAAACAAACAAACTCTTCAGCTTTATAATATTAGTATAGATTCAACAATGCACCACCAACTAAATCTAGTGATCCCCGTTGAGTAATTTATTCCTTAATAGTAACACTTGACATTTCCACAAAATTTGAAGATACGCACCACGCGCTTGAACCCCTTCTTCATAATATTATAATCTTATTCTAAACATCGAATAAATTAAGTAACAACCAACCCAAGTTGTTACTCCGTCTGTTGTCGAAAACCCGGTGCTTTAAGGTAAATTTACCTGCCGACTTACTGATAAGCGTATTTAATATGCATGAAGTAAGTACCTAATGTAGAAAATAATTTGTCGTAATGCACGTGATGTTCAGATGGTGTCAAAAGACGGAAATCAATTGACACAAAGAAAATAATATAAATGTATCATGGTGTGGTGTATTAGTTAGGACAAGGTCCGTTTGGCAGTTTACCTCCATCTTATCTAAATCTGTTGTTTTTAAGCCCGCCTGCCTTGCTACCAGCTTCTTATCTAAACTTCTAGACTTAGATAAGTCTGTCACCATAACAACAATGTAAGTAGCATTAATTGTGTTCTTAACACAAGAAATAGGTTAGCTAGTTCTCAGTAGTTGAGGATTCCGTGTGAAGTGCGCTTCAGCTTTGGTCTAAACGTCATATTTCAAAGATGAGGGGCAAGGCCTCTTTCGTTTCGATAAAAAAAATATTACCTACATGAAAAAGCAACGTAGTACAAAAACTTATGTCTTGTACACTTACCCCCGTACTAATAAACCGAGTCTAGGCTTCGATTAGTTATTCCGTGTTTTGTCTCTTTTATTCCAATTTTAAATTGGGATCCTTCCTTGATTCCTAGGATCAAGCATGAAATTAACGTATAATAAAAAAATAGGAGGAGAAATGGGGGACCCTTCACCTGAGATAACTTATGTAAACATGCCCCAGATTACTTCCGAAGTCTCGTTTGTTTATCCCTCTCCCCCACCGTACACGTGGGTACTAACTTTGTAGTAAACAAATACAAGTCCTTAATAAGGCTTCCTTCAATATACCTACGTAGGATCAAAGCTAGAGCCCTGTACATGGTAAGCAAGCGAGATAAAATTGAAAACTGGTTCTCTTGTTTATTTCCTAATTTGTGCAAACAATTAAAGCTTGTGTAATACATACAGTATTACGATTTAAGCAAACTGTAACATTAGAAAGGTACTTCAAACAAGTTATTTTTTTTTAGATCAGTTGATGTTCTTTTACACACTTACCTACTTATTAAGTGCATAATGGTTTTTTTTTTATCAAACCAAATTAAAGCACATATTATTGGTATACTAGTAAAAATGATAATTGAACAATTTCATTGGTTTATACGATATATCCCGTTTCTACGATATTCAATATTAAATGTTATATTACTTAGCAAAACATGTTCTTTATTCAAATCAATCCTACGTAAATATTTAAAAATGTGCAGCATGTCAATGATTTTAGTTGAAAGTAAAAAAAACATTTTCGTTAAAGATATATCATTAGTTCGAGAAGTTTAAATGATAAGGGCATCAAAGTTCATCGCATCACACACAATATTCTTAATCAGTCGTGATTGGTTGTTGAGTAAAGATTCAAGAGACGGTAATGCCATCGTCAAAACGATGTACGATCTGTTATACCTAACCTAACCTAACACTTTTCAGTTATTTATTTATTACTTATTATAATAAAATCAGCAGTGGACTAGTATAGGCTGATGATGATGATGATGATGATGATGATGATGATGATGATGATGATAAAATCTTTCATAACAGCCGCTGTTTAAACATTTTAGTGTATAAACTGCGATAATATTTATTTAATATTCTAACGTTATATTGCAAATTTAACGGAATGTGTGAACGAAGTCGTTTCTTTCTACGGTTATTGTTTTAAATTCTTACATCTGCCTACCCGCATGGAGGAATTTAATGTTTGCTTTCCGTCCACATATATTGTACGTGTCCTGCTGTGAGAAACACGAGGCATTCTGTGCTTCGATTAAAGGAACATCAATAATGTAATTTTGTTTAATTTCGATGATAATTGATGTGTACAAAAAATAATCTATCTAGAGTTCTTTAAAGATGTTACTAAGTATTACATAATATTATTAAATGTTTATTTAAAATGTTCTTTTACACCTGCCAAATAATACATTACTTCTTGATTATTAATAATAGAATATAATACCTGTACATCTATCTATCTAATCTAATATCTAATACCTTTATATGAGCAATTCTTGTTTATATGTATATACTAGTGGCCGTTCGCGGTTTCACCCGAGTGGTTCCTGTTCCCGTAGAAATATCTGGAAAAAAAGTATCATGTGTGTTATTCCCGGTTATAAACTATCTGTATGCCGAATCTCATCCAAATCCATTCAGTAGTTTTTACGTGAAAGAGTAACAAACATCCATACTTACAAACTTTCGCGTTTATAATATTAGTAGGATATATTATAATCTGAATCTCGGAAACGACTCCAACGATTTTCATGAAGTTAGTTTGCAGGGGGTTTCGGAGGCGATAAATCGATCTAACTAGGTTTCATTTTTAGAAAATTACCAAAAAAAACCGAACAAAGCTACCGAGGTTTGCTCGGTTTTTTTCCGCATCCAGGTACTTAAATAACCTTAAATCGAAAACATAGTTTTTTTCATTTTTACGAAAGTAGACCAATCCTTTTCTTAAACCAATGTAGTTTTATAACTGCGCTGACACAGCTTTAACTAGCATCCAGAATGTTTTACATAAACGGTGTTGGCAAGGGATTGATCATCTAATATCGCAGTACATCGGTACAGAGCAGGTACACGGCACAATCAACGCCACATGCAGATTTTCCCATAGGATCATGTGACATGTAAATGCATTCTAAGGGAGAATGTCTCAGAAAGCTCTTAGCGTTTGAGGAACTTAGTACGTCGACGCCACCCGTCTACATTGTTACATGAACTATTGAATGGAAGAGGATTTCGAACTTATTTCATTTAGGAGCATTTTTCGAATTGATGACGTCTCGTCTCGACTAAGGGTATGGTGGCTTTTAATTAAATTTCTTATTATGCACTAGCTTTTGCCTATGGTTTCGCTTGTGTAAAATTTGATTTATCATAATGTGCGAACGCTTGTGGTAATAAGATGATTTTTTTTCGAGTTTAAAAGTATTCTCGTTTGGTTCTGGTTATCTGAGTAACTTTTTATAACATAATTTAATAGGTATATCATAATATAAAAAATATTATCAAAGGCAGGCAGGGATCTAGATGCCGGCGGTGAACGGTCAAAAGTGTGAAATTTCTTTAAAATGGGCGCGGCGTCAATCACCGTTTCGCCTTCTAGATCAAGCCCTTAATCCAGCTAAGGTAATCCTATTAAGATGTTGGTCAAGGCTTTGGCGATCAGTCAATCAAAATTATCTATTGGGATAATAGAATTAAATGCATTCGGCTTTCACGAGATTATAGTCATGGTCTGATTAGAATTGAACTGCAGTTCTGTTAGGGCTTCTGGGTTTCTGCAACGCGTCCGATATTACTATCAATACCAGGACTTGATTTAAATACCTAGACACAATTGTTACTACGTTATCTGTCGAATGAAATAAGGGATGACTGGCAGCCTATAGTCAGTGATGCAACTACAGCTTTAACCAATCCCACAAAATTTAGACTTATTAACTACAAATAGTCTTTTGTGAAATGAAAATTACTGATATATTTTCTATTGAACTTTCGTTAGTGTTGGTGTCAAGTTTAATAATTTTAAACATAAAAAATATTGCTTTGGTAAAATTAAAACATTAAACAAAAACTGTGTTGATATTTAGCACGAGAGATAAGAATCCATTCTGTAAGTTTTATATCGTTGTTACCATCAGAATATATTAGTATTTAATTGAGCTTAACTAACATAAATGATATACAAAATTAAAATAGTAGAAAGCTTCTTACCGACTCTACCAATTTGATCGAGGGAGGCTAGGCGAATATATTTTAATATATTCTGCTACATTTCCTTTACAAGATTCGGCCCCACCCGTTTCACAGACTTGCGTGCGTATCGAACACTTACCGCGGTTAATTAAAAAAACGTAGTATTTACTAACACGATAAACCAAGGAGAACGCCTGTAAACACATTTGACACGTGTAAAACAGACACTGAATACAAGTGGCGGATAAGACATTTCCGCTTATATCCGGCTCGAAGGACCATTGGTTTTTTTCGTAGTGTTCAAGTGGATTGTCCTTTGCCAAATTAAGAGACAGATGTTTGTATAGTTTTTGTGCATTCGAGCTCATTTTATGTGACCACTATAACACTCAGGGGGCTTTTGATAAAACGGACGTGTTTTTTTTTATGAAGTAACGAACTCATTTCGAACTATTGTTTATTTGTAGTTATTGGTAATATTTGAAACAAAATGTATGATTTACTTCTTAGCTACGCAATGTATGAGAGCTCATTAAATATCAATCGTGACCATTTCTATGGTATTATTGTATGGCTATTATTATAATAGTCACTGTAAAAATTAAAATACTATTTTAATTTGAAAAATGTTATCATGGTTAGACGGTTATCGCGCTATGACTTAACACGTTTTGTGTTTAAAAACAATAACCTCTTTTAGCTTTTATAAAAAAAATATAGAGAAACCATTTCGAAATAGAATAATTTTTCCAAAAAACATCTTATTTTACGATTAATCTTAATTAAAAAAATACACATACACACTTACGTAAATGCCATTTTCGGAGTATAAGCCAAAGCTTATTTCTATACAAGATTTCTAACTAGCCTAACGTAGCTGTATAAGCGGATGTAAAAGTTTAAAGTTATATTTTACAGCTCTGGGATAGGCAAAAACGAAGGTTATTTTGGTAGTTACCGAATTTTGTGTGATTTACAACAAGCAAAAACCTTAGCTTCACTTTAAACACCTGCTTCTTGCTGTCCTAAGGTATATAACTTTAACCATTATGACGTAAACCGATAAATATTATCTATTATGTGTTTGAAATTTCTGTGCCAAACGGAATTTTTTCAGCCACCAGTTTATGCATGATATGTATATTGAGATAAGCACTAAAAAGGGTTATTATAAAAATGTTCACATGCAATTACGTGTATTTAATACTACATATAAGGCAATATCGAGAGGCTATTGTATCCAGTTTAATAGTGGGAATTATAAGGAAACTGTAGAAAGTTCATCTCGTATGCTTTAGCAACTTAATTACATTTAAAGTAGATAATAGCTTATTACGGTGTAGATAATGATACAAATATAAAGATATTTATACTGGACGTAATAGTACTGCGTTATTCTGGCTAGTTATGTTCATATCTCAATTTGATTTGATTAGATTTAATAGATAAATTAAAGAAAATGTGACAGTTTTTTTTTATCTAGCAACAAAAGTATAATTTCTGCAAAAAGTTATTCTCTCTTGTTTATCACCTGATAAAAAATCTACCTCATTTTAAAGTCTAACTAAATAGAAGAAATAATTAAAAAAACAATCAACAATATTTAATGATTTTAAAGTGTTACTCTGAATTTTTAATAAAGATGGAGTGGTATTAAACTAACACAGTATAATTCGCAACTTTTACCTACCGACATAATTTAATTAACGCTAAAAGTAAAGTACCTAGGTAGAGTTTTTGCTTCAACTATATAACAAGTTATATCTTTGATTAATGACTACAAGATTTGGACAATGAAAATATAGTGTTTTGTTTTAAGATAATGAGCGTTAACTTGATGCATAATTAATGGGTTCGGGTCTCAAGATAAAATCGATAGGCCAAACTGACAAATTAATATAAGGGACACGTTGAAAGTTTATTTGTTGATACTTAATTTGTGTAACGGTTTTTACTCGGATATTGGATTACAGAATATCTTTGTGTAACAAATTTGTGGGCCAGTATTCTTTATAAAATACATTTAGCTTTTATTTAGATATTAAAATGCACTAAGTGTGGTTATTTGAAACACTTATCTGATGATAAGTGTTAAGACCGATGTCTAATAAACTACACACAGCTAGGCCTAGACCTTTTATCAATTGACATTGGAAATTGACCTTTAACCATGCTGGCTTAAAGCGCAGTTTTGATAGCTGACATTTGACTTTAACCCTGGGACATACTGATGAAAGTGTTCTAAAGCTCGGAAAAGCTATCTCATCAACATCATCATCAACTTGCAAGATCGCCACATAAACCTTTCCTGTTATTTGTTTTTTGTGTAATAGTGTAAGCAATAAAGTGTTTATCAATCTATCTATTTATCTTAGATAGCAAATAGTTAGCGCATCTAAACACGCTAACTATTGAGTCATCGATTATCTTTATTTTAATGTATAGTTCTATTTTTACTGAGCCACTAAAAATGCTTACAATGTCGAGCCTGATACATGTGTAGTGGCAGCCGGTTCACGTTTGTAGCAGATATGTATTTTTAGGTGGTTATACACATATTCACGGGAATGGAAATATTAGCAGTCAGTCATGTAAACGGCTAAGAATTAAAAAAACATAACTTTTATTGAGAACTATGTAGTTATAGAGATTATATAAAATAATTTTGGCTACTTTAGGAACTGGATTAGGTATCTCAGTAAGGAGGATTCACAGGGTCAAAGAAAGGTGACAAGCTATTAAAGATGGCTTCTGTCTGATAGTCAATAACATAACATTGTAACAACTCAAAATAATTAAACACTATAGAAATAGACTATTTTGATAACTGCAGTCTTAATTCTGAAGAAATGCCGTTATTAACTTCCAATAAGGATTTATAAGAAAAGATTATCTAAATCTAGACAGAACGTCTTCCAAAAATTTGAATGAACTAAAGTTAATACCTACCTGATAAATTAGTTGAGTATATTTTATTGTTTGAGGACGGCCAAAGCGACATACATGACATTTTTTTAACTCTACACTATGCACATCAGTATATCTGATGAGGACAATGCTGTGAATTTCGTCAACATGACGCAACATACTTACGCCAGAATGTTTAAGGCTCTAAGAGATCAATTTAAAGTACATATTAGGTACACATTACAAGTATGACACAAATTCAAGCTTTAAAAGAAATACTTCCGGAAGTCACATCGCATCATCACAGACTCACAGGTTGTTTTTATCATTTTTCCAACGTTTTGTATCCTACATATACAAAAGTTGGATACAAAACAACGAATGAAGGTTAAAAATTTACGCGTTTGTACACCATGCTGGCTCTATTAGATCCAAAGTTCATACCGGATAGCTATTTGGCAATTCGTGAGGAAGTGATTGACTGCGAGGAATTCTCAAAATTCGACAGTTATGTCGTAAATCATTGGATGAACTTAATTACGTGGGAAACATTTAGCTGCTACCGGGAGAACGTAAGAACTACAAACTCGATCGAAGGTTGGCATTGGCACCGTCTCGCAAAACGCAAGATTCCCGAAGAATCCCACCGTTTACTATTTCAAACAACTGTTGAAACAAGAAGCCAACAATCCCATTCTTCACGGTTAAGCTATAGTCAACGAAGAACTAAAAAGTTAAACGAAAATACTATTATTATCTAATCTCGAAGAAAACAATATCTCAAATTAGGAATGTTTAACTAAATTAGCAGCCATAAAAATAGAAGTGATGGGAGATACCTATGTTATCATTTGGTATGGATTTTTTTTATTAACTTGTTTTCTGTAGTTTTGTTTCTTAGTTACTTATAAATATATTTTAACAATTTTTTGATGACTGTACTTTTGCCCTAACACGAATCTACCTTATAAAGAATCTGCCATACATAACCAGAATTTGTCGTAAAAACGAGGCGAATTTCAGAATGCTCTAAGCAGCAGCCAGGCAGCAACCAAAAGCTTTTAATAGCAGTATACGTCCGCATTAGGCCAACATCGTGGGTTATGGCCTGAACTGTCCATACCTATGCTACTGTCATACTTTAGCCGCCTTTCATACGAAAAGTAACCAGTCACAAAATCAGAAGAATCTTAAAAATAAATAATATACAAACACACAATGACAAGCAAATCAAATACCTACCACAACTAGGTAATTCCGATCTTGAGGGTCGAAATAACCCTAACGTGCATAGGTAACCTATTGCCGCCGTTATATATTCGCCGACGTTGTACTCGTTGTAAGTTATTCCGAGTTTATTTATAGAACGTTTGCTTATTCTTAGGTTATTCTCATAATAACTTGTGAATACAACACGGAATCGTGTTTATGTGTAAGACGGAATATGTATCGCTTAAGATATTAATTTTGTGTACATGACAGCTTATTATAATCAACAAATAAATAAACAAAAACCGTTATGCTATTGTTGGTAGATATAAAACATTCTGACATACTATAATTTAATAAGACACTTTTAAGGGATTAGCTCGCTCTTATTTAGCATGTTTTTTTAACCCTTTGCAGCGTTCCTTGCAAAGGGTTAGAAACGTTAGGCTATGAGTAACAATTGCGGTTGTGTTCGTATATCTTTAGAAAAACATAATAGAAATGTGAAGAATAAGAAAATAACAATTGTTATTTGGCTGTAACAGCACATGTCAAATGCTAAGTCACCGACGATTGAAGTAAAATCAATTATGTTACCGCGGTCATCACTGTTGTACACGTCAACACGCATTCGAAATCTCATCACGGCCAAGAAATATTGTGGTAACAGCAATCCTCAAATCTAACCCGAAACAGGCGACAAGGTTCATCAACAAAAAGCGTCTGGCCGGGGCACGCAATGGAAGATAGCCCCGCAACGCAATTCAGCCCGCCTATTCTACGGGCGAATTCAATTAACTGAACAAGCCATGAGAGTAATAAATTCTCTAAACAATCAGAATTCGAGCCTGGTAATATGTCCGTCCGGTTGCATACGCATTGCGGTCGTGGCTCTGTTTAATCAACGTATAAACACGTTGTCTGCCCGTCCCTCGTCGACATGTGTATCTATGTGCCTTTTTTGCCACCGTAAAAAGGTTTATGTGCCCATTGTTTTTGACAAAGATTACTTTTTGCGGGGAAGCTTAATTAATGCGAATCGCAAATGCGCTGTGCGTGCATATTATATTTTTTTTGACCAGTCAATTCCCTAAGTTATGTTCTTATATATTCACATTTGTTTAAAAAAAAACAGCACAGGTTGAGTAAAATTTTATTAAGAATGCTATGAGTAGGTAAGCCTCCTGTTTGCTTTCAAAAGATAAGATCACTGGGAGTTCACCGATTCGATCATAATCGAACGCAAACAGTAATTCTTAAAAATTAATACGCCGCTGGAGGCGAGATTGAGATGACGGTGTGTTGATGTGATGCAAATCATGTATTATTATTATCATCGTTCGCGTGAAGCCTGGTAGGCAGTAGCTTATAAGGCGGATAAAATTCCATAAATTAAATGTTCTTTTCAATACTTAAGTTGATGAAAAAACAAAACACAATTTACCGACGACGCTAAAATAAGCTGTGCAGGATTAAACAGAACAACAGCTTTAGCTTTGACCTTTCGCTATCCGATCATGTTGTATAAAAAGGAAGAAGTGTTTTATAAATTGGGAACGACGTTAAAACTGGGGTGGCGCCGCGCCGGTTTCGCAGCGAAAGCCGAACTGCTATCCACAAAAACGTACAGCTAATGTTGCATGTCAGTGCCGACGCTACACAGGCCATACATTACACACGGAGTTTTACGCCCTTTATCTAGCACCGTACACAACGTCAAATTGTAACAAAAGGATTATTCAAGTAAGCGGATTATGGCCGCTCACCTAATTTATATTTATAATCCGTGTTCCGAATACAACTAAAGTGAGTTTTCTTGTTTTCCTAGTGGGACTAATACTTTTTTTTATAGTGCTTTCTATGGAAATTCGTTTGTTTGAACAATGTCAAAACGTCGTCGGCATTGTCAAACAACCATTGTCTCGGCGACGTGAGGTCGCGACCCAACCTCAACATTTTTCATTATACAGCGCCCGTTACGTCTGCGGCAAGACTGGCGGGACCTTCTCAGCGACTAATTAACCTTTATTCGAGCCCTAAGACACTACTGCGACGTGCGTATCGCCCCACCGACGCTGTTATCTGATCCATCGTAAAAATTAATTACATACATATGTTCATAAATATCTAAACTGTTAGCATTTACTGCTAACGTTCGCGTCGGTGGTTCGGTTCACGCGAACGCTCACGCACATACCTGCGATTGCACCCGCGTAATTAGTAACACGGCAAAAAGCTTACATGTCAACCATTACTTTATTTAGTATTAGTTTTTGTGTGGCTTCCTGCCGCGCGAACAGACGCCTGGGCGCTCGTATATATTCCAAAAATGCGAAATTGTCTCAAATTGCTTGTTGTTAACGATGACAGATGTCTTGGCGCCAGAGCTAACGAAATATTAAATTCAAATTCAAATTCAAAAATCATTTATTCAGTTTAGGCTACAAGTAGCTCTTATGAATGTCGCTATGCCATTGGTTCGTAAGTCTACTCTGGGCGGGAGATCTTGCACTGAGAAGAACCGGCAAGAAACTCAGCAAGTGTCCAGCTCTTTTCTCCCTTACAGCGTCAAAAAAAATAAAAATTGAAAAAGGCCCTATCATAGCAGGACACTTTCCATTACAAATAAACACAAAAAAATATAGAAGACAACCACAACATGTAAAAAAAAAAAAAAACAAAAAAAATAAACAAATCTAATATATCAAATTTACATCTGGTATAAGTTTCAATTTCCACAATGTCATACAGTACCTACTCTAATAAAAGTCAAAAATTGTTTAAGAAAAACAAAGTCAAACTATAGTAATTAATACTAACAATAAGATAAGTATGCAAGAGCAGACCAGCCTCCACAGGCGGCACCCGTTCACGAGTATGACATATGAATCAGCCATCGCTTCGCTCAACCATATTTTAGGGAACGTAACGACCCGACGCACACGCCACCACCGCAGAGACAATAAAGAGAGCATGACACACTCAAGATACTTTAAATAAAAACTTAATGATCTATTTAACGCAACGCTGTTTGTTATCTGTAGGACACTGTTCAAAACTATCATATCAG
Source organism: Eudonia lacustrata (assembly GCA_947562085.1). Taxonomy (NCBI): domain Eukaryota; kingdom Metazoa; phylum Arthropoda; class Insecta; order Lepidoptera; family Crambidae; genus Eudonia; species Eudonia lacustrata. Next base: position 16,744,003 of record OX387339.1, read on the forward strand.
TATAAAAATTATATAAATTAATTTTACTATGTATATTGATACAAATAGAGTATAATGTGTTTTTTATTACAACCAGGCTGTTTTATCATCTAATTATTCTTTGACTTTAATAATAACCTTTTATAAAAAAGTGTAACTACTTACAATGTGAAATAACATGTGCAGGCGAGCAGACTAAGATGATCACACATTCTTATCATTAAAATAATCATCAATTTTATAGTAACCTTTTTTCATTAGACCTTGTTTTATTTCTGTCTTAAACTTGTGTAGTGGCAATTCTGTTAAAGTGAAAGGCACTTTATTGTATATTTTTATACATTTCCCAACAAATGAATTACCAACTTTATTGAGTCTAAGTTTTGGAACAGCAAGTTTGTTTTTATTTCTTGTGTTAAAATTATGGGTATTACTTTTTTTTTCGAATTTATCTAAGTTTTTATAAACATAAATGATATTTTCATAAATATACTGTGAAGCTACAGTTAAAATATTAATCTGCTTAAATAACTCTCTCAGCGTATCACAGGGCTTAAGGCTATAAATAGCTCGAATGGCTCTTTTCTGTAAAACAAAAATGGTTTCAATGTCAGCCGCTGAGCCCCACAATAAAATACCATACGACATGACGCTGTGAAAGTAACTAAAGTAAACCAATCTTGCCGTTTCTACATCAGTAAGTGACCTCATTTTTCTAACCGCATAGGCAGCTGAGCTAAGTCTTCCTGCCAGGGCAGCAATATGAGAACCCCATTGTAATTTATGATCTAAGGTAATACCCAGAAAAACTGTCGAGTTAACTATTTCAACTATTTCATCGTTCATAGTGATACTGGTATTTACCTGCTTCACATTGGGCATCGTGAATTTCACACATTTAGTTTTTTTTGCATTAAGCAGCAGGTTATTAGTGGTAAACCAATGTAATATTTGAGAGAGAGTATTACTTACGTCGTCAAATATTGCTCTATGTCTATCAACTTTAAAAATCAATGAGGTGTCATCAGCAAATAATACTATCTCACAAAGATCTTCGGTGTAGTAAGGTAGATCATTTACATAAATGAGAAATAAAAGAGGTCCTAATATTGAACCCTGGGGCACCCCCATAAGTAATGGGGCGCCAGAAGAATCAGTACCGTTAATATTAACTTTTTGAACTCTGCCAGTGAGGTATGATTTCAATAAGGTAAGTGAGTTGTCTAAGACACCATAATGTTCCATTTTTAATAATAAAGTATCGTGATCGACACAGTCGAAAGCTTTCGATAAATCACAAAAGATACCTATCGCATCCTGTTTCTGCTCCCATGCATCGAAAATATGCTTAATGAGTGCAACTCCCGCGTCGGTTGTATTTCTACCTTTAGTGAAACCGAATTGTTTGTTATGAAGTAACTGGTTATCTGTAAAATGTGACAGCAATTGATTAAAAATAACTTTTTCAAAAATTTTACTAAGAGCCGGTAGTATGGATATAGGCCGAAAATTAGATGGGTCACTTTTATCGCCTGTTTTAAATAACGGTATAATTTTACTGTATTTCATTAAATCTGGAAATACACATTCATCAACGCATTTATTAAATATTATTGCTAAATTAGACGCGATAGAAGATATTATAGATTTTAAAATATCAGTGGAGATACCCCAAAGATCCTCAGTCTTTTTTATATTAAGTTGTCTAAAAGCTTTTATTATTATATCAGAATCAATATAGTGAAAATTGAATCGAATATTACATATTTTTACACTCGATACAAGAAGAGACTGGGCAAGATGTTTACAAGAATTTAATTTATTTGATGTAATGAGTGGAATTTTTGAGAAAAATGTTTCAAACGCGCCTGCCACTTCCGTATCACCATTGATGTAAGCATTATCGACTTTGAGTTCAAGTATACGATCACGAGACCTTACTTTACAAGTTTCTTTATTAAAGATGTTCCAAGTGGCTTTTATTTAATTCTTTGAATAAAATAATTGCCCGAATGTAGTTGGCCTTTGCTATGGAACAAACTTTTTTGAACATTTTTGAATAATTTTTAACATATTCAATTACACTTGGATCCTTAGAGTTTGCCTTTATATCATATAATTGATACAATCTATTTCTACTCCTGTAGATGCCAGCTGTGGCCCAATCACTGAATTTAGTTTTAGACTTATCTACTTTGATTAATTTTTGAGTAAAATTGTTATTAAACTCTTTTTTGATTATTTCGAATAGATTGTCGTATAAGATGTTCGCTTTGTCATTGTTACATGGTATTTGTAACACTTTATCATTAACATTCTTCTTAAATCTGTCTAATCGATTAGTGGTCACTGGCCTGTATAAAATATTCATTGAAGGACGTTCATATTGGTGCTCAAATCTAACTATCTGACCACTGTGATCAGAATTTATAAAATTTATTATTGATTTCTCAATATCATTACAATTAGAAAAAATATTATCTAAACAGGTAGCTGATGTGGCTGTAACTCTTGTAGGTTCATCAAAAAGATTTTGCAAGTTAAACGATTTGAAAAGATTAAGAAACCTTACCGAGTTCTGTGAGTCATCTAAAATATTTATATTAAAGTCGCCACATACAACTATCCTCTTTTTACAATTGCATACCTTTTGCAAGGTTTCTTCCATAATGGACTCAAATAAGTGGTAACTACCAGAGGGAGGCCTATACACACAAACAATAACATACTGCTCGAGCTCCGCACATGATAGTTCAATATTTCGTTCAACTGAGAGAGATACTATGTCTTTACGCTCCTTTGATTGTAATGTATCGTTAATTAATATCAGTGACCCACCTCTTATAGCAGACTCTCTTGTGAACGAACTAATGACTTTATAATTATCAATGCTTACTAACAGTTCGCATTGTTTTAACCAGTGCTCGGTTAAGCATAATACATGTACATTTTTTTCATTTATATATAATTCTAATTCTTTTCCAGAAAAGCCCTGAATGTTTTGATGTATAATGTTTATAAAGGTGGACATTTCATTTGTCTTAATATTTAAGTCGCAAGAGTTTTCCTCTATTGTCTTAGAGATCAATTTAAATTATTGTAAACAGATTGATTTGGAACAGATTCCAAAGTACAATTTACAATGTCAATATTCTGCCCAATAGGGGCAGATAGGCTAGCCAAATTTTTGGCTGAGTATTGAATATAATATGATAGCGATAATGCTATCTGTCTCTTAAGATATTTATTAAGATAAATTTTATCTTTTGTCAAATATAATTTATTATCTAAATACTTATTTAGGTCAATTAAATGGAATTTATTCTTATTATTAAAAGTCAGAGTATGTAATGTCATATTTATTTTATGTCTTATATTGTTTTCAGTCTGTGGCAAGCTTTGGCTATAAGGAAGTGTGAACAAAACAACATTTTTAACATTTAATGAATACAATAAATCAAAACATTTTAACAGTTCAGTCTTGTCCATACTTCCCCTGTGTCCCACTAAAACCAATAGTGTGGTGTTTTCATTGAATTTGTAATTCATAATTTTTCTAATAATATCATGATAAGTTAAACCAGGCGTACAATAATTAGTAACAGTTTGTCCCAAATATGTACTTAATAATTGGCCCATGGATTTCCCAAGTTAATCACTAAACATGATAGTCTCAGATTTTACAATGTTATTCTGAGTGGAGGAACTATTGGTATTTTTATATTTATTTTTATTTGATACAGATGAAGGACTTTGGTGATGATGAGTGAACAAGGACTCACAGACTGACTGAGGGCTGCTAGATGAGCTATTTTGGTCTGACTGGTCACAATTAGACTGAATGAGGCACTTTAAAGCAAGCATGTGTTCCTCGCACTCATTTTTAGCACTATTATACTTATTCGTCATTCATTCTAAGGATTTGTGAAGGTTACAAATCTCAATTTCCATTTTCCTTATGTCACTGTCATATTCGGTAATATTATTTTCTAATAATAATGAATACATATCAAGTTCATCGCCAAGTTGCCTTCTCTCTTTAATATACATAATTTTTTTGTACATACATTTTTGCCTCTTAATAAGTTTTTTAGTTTTGGCTATATACTTATTAATTTTAACATACTTTTTAAATTTGTTTCTACTGCACTGAACAATCCCCACTTCAGTATTTAAATTTAAGGTTTTTATAGTGTCATCACTTGTCAGATCAATTGTTACAATGGGTTCCGATATTTGTGCAGTAGAAACCAGGCTGGGCGCACTACCGACTAACTCATCAAACAAGCTGTGGCTATGGGAAGTCATGGTGTCTCGTTTCTCCGCCTCCAGGGTGGTAATGTGGCGGTGGGCTTCTTGCAGCTCCTGCTCCAGGACCGACATGCGCTTGAGGCCCTGCTCGTACTCGTCACTGCATTCCCTGAACCCAACCAGTATGCTATGCAACTTGTCCCGCTCATCTACTACTAACCTATGCTCAGTGTGCAGCTCAGCCATTTGTTTTTTCAAAACATCATATTTATTTAACGAATCCAATAGTTTCATCTCATTGTCATCTCTTTCCCTATGCAATTGTTCAACCAACCCCTTGGAAACCTCTAATTCCTTCAAAGCCAAGTCAAGTTTTCTCAATGTAACATCGAGCTTACTCTCTTCTTGGCGAGCTGAGGTCATGCTACGCGTAGTGATCGGCATTTTAGTTAGTTAGAAAAAAAAATAAAGATAAAGATAAACACCAAAAAGTTGTTCGAACAAAGTATGAGAGGTTATAAAGTAAATTACAAAGTAACCTCAACGCGAAAGTGATCAAATATCACTTTAAATATATAAAAAGAACGGTATTGTCTAATGATTATTATAATTAAATGTAAAATTTACCACACAATGCTATTTAAAAGAGACGACAAAGATTGACAATAACAAAAAATGCAGTGTCATTGACTGCTCGCCGGCCGGTACGTACGATACCTGCAATTCACTAATTCACACACAATACACAGTTTTATGCACAGATTATTACGCAAATTCACTTAGAATATACTTAAATTTTGTTTCGTGATGAATTTTGGGACCAAATATAAGATTAAATAATAAAATTAGTAAATAAATTCGAGACAAAATGCAATCAGCTGTTAGCCGTAGTGTTGCCACAGAGGAAAAAAAAATTAAGCAATAGCACGGCAATAGTGTTTCCAATTTTCGACTTGAATGGAGACTTTGGATTGTGTTTGTACGAGTAACAGTGAGTAGCCGTTTACAACTGTTAATATTATGGTTAAGGTAATGAGCCCTAATAAAAGCCAAGTTTATTTTTCGTGCTTTTAATTAATCACCTAGTTGAATTTATTAAAGCAAAGTATTAACTTTATTTGCCTCATGTTTTCTTATTAGTTGAACTAATATTTTATACTTTACCTTATTAACTACAATGTAAATATACTTTAAGTTAGTTACTTTTTAAGACCAAGAGTTTTAAAAAACAACAAATATATTATATAAGGTAATATATCAATTAAGAGAGTTTTATAAAAGAGAAAGTTATTAAAACAATACATTACCTGTGTGTGTTGCCTTGGATTTGTTTAAAAACTATTTATTCGGTCGTAAGCAGAGAATCCGTATTGGCGAGTATATGAGTGATGACTTAGATATCTCCTACGGTGTCCCCCAGGGGAGTGTTTTGGGTCCGCGTCTCTTTCTCATTTATATTAACCAGTTGACTAATCTCAATATTTTCGGGGGTAAAGTTTTCTCGTATGCTGATGATACGGCGCTTGTTTTTGAAGGCTTGAGTTGGGAATCTGTGTTTTGTGCTGCTGAACGTGGTTTAAATATGGTTTCTAACTGGTTGAAAACTAATCTTTTGACGCTGAATATAGCAAAAACCAACTACATATGTTTTTCCATTAATAAGAAAACACAACCAGTTAATAATTTGACACTGAAAATTCACCTATGTGATGGAATTGATAGGCTAAGCTGTACTTGTACAGCACTCGAAAGGGTTGTTTCTGTTAAATACCTCGGAGTGATAGTGGATCAGAGGTTATCTTGGCATCCACATATTGAATATTTAAATAGCAGAATTAGAAAACTTGTTTGGATTTTCAAATCACTGCGACATTGCGGCGTTGCTTGATTAAAGTAATGTTCTTTAAGCCATATCGATTTCCAACGGAGGAACTTTACGAGTTATGCAAATTACTCTCAGTCAGAAAATTGTACATCCTAATAACTACACTAAAACTTCAAAAAAATATGCAGCACTGTGTTGATCAGACAAAAATATTAAAAAGGAAAATTGCAACTAACCCACGTATAAGAACAGTATTTGCGCAACGGCAATACTTTGCTCTCTCGACACATGTTTATAATAAAAATGACGGATAATTAATAAAAATGTAAAGGTTAGAAATACTTGTTTATTATTATTTATTATTATATTATAATACTTTTATTAATTATATTGTAATATAACACACACACACACACACACACACACACACACACACACACACACACACACACACACACACACACACATTCACACAAATTGCTTTAAAGAAGTTTTGTATAAATGAAAGTTAAAATTCTTAGATAAATACTTATTTATATTGTCTATCTAATGTTAAGAATGAGAGTGTTTTGGAAGAGCGGGGCCTCCTGAAACAGGCATTTTAGAATGTCTACTAGGATGGTGCCAATCACTGTTTATAGATAAGAAACCTTGATAGACTGCAATAAACGATTTTGATTTGATTTGATTTTGACATTAGCGCCTAATACTCGTATAATATCCGTTTTATTGACATTGACAAAAAATATAAGGTTTCTTACTAGATGGAGTAGTTAACTATAAATGAAAAAGAATTTACTGAGTGATTCAATAGTAATATAATTATGAAAAACTCAAAAAGGAGATAACTATAGTCAAAGTTAAATGTGTAAATTTTACTTTTTATGTTTAAGTACAAAATGCTGCACTGAAGCTGAATTAAATATTTATAAAATACAGTAAAAAAATTAAATGCCTACCCGATCTAACCAGGAATCGAACCTGGGTCTTCCGCAATACGGGCGGCTGCACTGACCGGGAAGCTACCGGGAAGGCTGACATAAGCACTAAATTTTTTTACTGCTATTTGATTTTTGACGGCTTTTTAGCGGCAGAGATGAATGATGAATAGAGAGAGAGATGATTTTTTTTTTACTGTATTTTATATATAAATATTTATTTCAGCTACAGTGCAGCAATTTTTTAGCACTTAAAAATAAAAAGTAAAATTTACTATAGCGTTGTGTTATCAAATTTGTGGTATTTCATCTGTAAAGATAAATCTGCAAAGCCATCGGTTGCAGTAACCATTGGAAAGATGGCACTCTGCCGCTAAAAAGCAGTCAAAAATCAGTGAAAAAATTCAGTGCCTACGTCAGCCTTCCCGGTAGCTTATTGGTCAGTGCAGCCGCCCGGATTGCGGAAGACCCAGGTTCGATTACTGGCTGGGTTGGGTAGGAATTTAATTTTTTTACTGTATTTTATAAATACAGTAGGTATCATTTTGTAAAAACAGTAAGTACTTACAGATAATTTCTTTTTATACATTTCAAAATAGCTGTAAAACTTTTGAAGAAAAGCAATCCTACTAAAAACCGATTTTAAAATGTCTTGTTATTGTGATGACGACAATCAACAATTTTACCAAACCTACGACATAATAGAAATAAAGAATTTCAAAACACAGCCATTTATTTGTCTGATTATCAATTCGTGAATTAAAATGAAAAGTTATTTCACATCGTATCATTCTGACATAGGTAATTTATAATACAAACATATGTTACAGAGTCGATCACAGTCATACAGCTATATTACCAAGAGATAATGCGTTATTAATAGCCTTATGTCACTCCTAATCAATGTCTTCTGCTACACCTAATAGCAGATTATTATCATTGGAATACATTTTCTTATCTATAGATATGTCGCAGTTAAAATTTACTAGATACACACATGGGCTACTAAACAGATTTGGCCGGTTTTATATTTCAGTGGAGGTGCTCGATGGTGCAGTGGTTAACACGCTCAGTTTGCGATTGCTGAAGTTAAGCAACTTTCGCAAAGGCCGTTCATCAGATGGGTGACCAAAAATTTATTATCTCGAGCTTCTCCGTGCTTCGGAAGGCACGTTAAGCTGTTGGTCCCAGCTTCATTAGCAGTCGTTACCAGAGACCCACAGATCCCGGGTTTGATTCCCAGTGGACGTACATTTATTGTGCTCGATTTGATTGGTGGACTATGGGTAGGCATGTTTTAGGATCTTATCTGAGACAATACACGGTGAAAACAATTGTAACGGCTTTTTCGTGCTCTGCTTAGAAATTTATTCTAAAGTTATTAAGCTTTCGAAATTCTATTTCTAAAAAAGTCTACTACTTAAAATCAGCATTTGTCTTTCATTCTATAAATTTAAAATATTTTGGTAGTAGTAAACTTAAATAACTTAAGGTGCATGGTGTCAGCCCAAGATAGTTATTATATTTACATAATAGCATTTGTTTTTTTTTAATGTTCACTTTCATACGTGTGAGCATAGTCAATTACTCCATCAAATACTTCCAAGCGTTTCAGTCCTTGACAGTCATTCACCGATCTCTTCTGTTAAATGTCGGGATCGTTTCTACGTTTTCTCAGGCACACTACGCCACCGTCTGTTTTCAAGCATCCAGAACGGATCCCCTGCAAACTTCCGACAACCTATTCTCTTAATGTCAAGATCGTCCCTGCAACGTTTTGTTGGCCGACGACTTCACCGTTGTCATACTTCTGCAACTACCCCGAATCATTCAGTTTTTTCATTTAAATTTCAATCTGTTTGACGCAGCCTTTTAATCGATAAAGAGTGTTACAAGTCCAATGTATTCTTTGAAAACTCTTTTGCGTGTACTTTTGCAGTTTAAGCGGTCAAGGCATCAGTATTTAAAGCCTTTTTCGAACGAAGCTCGTTCCAATAAGTTTAAATATTAAAAATCTATTACCTGTACCTATTTTATATTTATCTTTAGACTGTCAATTAGATATTTTAATACATATTTTTCGTGAATACTTTTAATATGCCGTAAGCGATGCCATGCGGTTTCTATACCACATAGTTTTACTAAAGTTTCGTCTTAAAATATCAAAGATCTATTCTGAACATTACACTAACCCGCCTGTATGCCCGATATTAAGTATTGTAGATATTTCAATACTATTAAACTGTTTATAGATCACTGTAACATTAAATTGACCCAAACAAGCATTTGCTGACAAGTATTAATATTTACAGACACGCATTTGTATAGTCATCTGCTAGTAGTGCCTATTACTTACACACCTATTTAATTTAGGTACTGTGGGTGTCTTCAGCATGTTTTCATTGAATTATATCTCTTTTTCTCTACTTTAGGGTTTACTTGGAACGCTGTTTATTGCCCTTTGTCAGCCTAACATTTTCCTATTTCTTACTTGCAACCTGATGATCATCCTCATTTAGGTTCAAATTATAATTCTTAAACCTCAATCAAGAAATAGTACGGTTCGATAAATGCCTATCTTTGAATTAGTTCATAGATAATGTAAAAAGTTACATATTTTTTAGTGTTTTGTACATTTTTGTTTATAAATTAGCTAAAGTGTAATAAGAGAAATGAATATCTTAAAACTTATAGCAAATAATAAGGTACCTAAGTTACTGTTGAGTTGTTGAGTCCAACGAATACTTGATATATGGAGAGAAGATAAGATAATAACTTCTTTAGCACTAGCCGGCTTCTCTTTAAGATTTTATCGAGTACCTATCACGGTGTTAGTATAAACAACGTTGCAACAACGTCTCTAATCTTTCATTGTCACTTTTATAAGGGACGTCCTTTGGCTTTCCTGATTTGGCCTTCAGTGAATTTTCTTTACTTGGCTCAGCTGATTTCGAAGTTCAGTATCGACATTAAGTTATTAGTATTCCATCGTTGTTATCATCTTACTTCAAAAGTCCAGCTTACTACATGAGTAAAAACATTTCCACAGCGTTGTTATTAATAGCCCTATGTCCGTCCGAACACCCTAACTTAGGTTATGCTAACCTTTAGCGGCATGGTGGCTGTTAATGGATGCTAATACTAATATAAAATAACTTCTTAGTTAAACCTTAAATTGCTTATTAACACAATATATATTGTAAAATAAAGTTAATAATTTACGTTGATTTTAATGATTTAATGAAAATGATATTGACTGGCAGAAATGTTACAGTTTAAAATATTCATCCTATATCTTTTTTTGGATACCTATTGCAAATGTTTTTTTTAATTACCAAAAAAATACTTTGTAATAGTTACATCAAAATACACAATAGCTAAAGTGTCTTTTTGCTCAGTAATAAAAAGCAAATAGATAGAGCAATGCGTATTAGGAATATGTCTACCTTCTGCCCATATTCAAAATTAATTCAATACAAACAGTAAAAAAACAGTCTTAGACTATCACCTTTTAGAGATATACTTATTGTAGAGCAGTGTGTAAACTAAGACCTATTTATGAGTACTTCCGCTCATATTAAAAGTTGACTCAACAAATAAATTGCCCAAGACTATAATATCTTCTCTTTGCTCAGTAAAATATGGTATTGCATTAGAGATATATTGTAGAGCAGTTCGTAAATGAAGACCTATCTATGAGTAGTTCCGCTCATATTAAAAATTTACTCAACAAAAAAATTGCCCAAGACTATCTTCTCTTTGCTCAGTAAAATGGTATTGCTCAGTATGGTATTGCTTTAGAGATTATTGTCGAGCAATATAATAACTGTGGGGGTGGCAGGGATGATGAAGGGCGATGCGAGCGCCACCTGTTACGCACCCGCGGTAGCTCTACCAAATGCGAATTTCATATTGTGCCATACCGTTTTCAGCAGAGTACGGCGACTGCTTCAATCGCTTGCTTTTTGAGCGAGCAAGTTCTTGCGGTTTGGAACAGCGCTGAAGTAGTCGCGTGACTATTTATTGAATCCTTTGTTGCAGTATGTGTTTGTTATTGTCGAAGAGAATTTTCGTGTGTGTAGATCTTAGATAATTAAATGCTCTAAGGTGTAGATACTAAAAGAAATTACTGAAACTATAATAAATAGTGCGTTTATTTTATTTCGTAGTCTTTAAGTAAATTTTTAGTTGTGCATTATTAAATGCTTTATTTTGTTTAAGCATGCTTATCTCCTGAGGCATTTGCTTTTTTAAAGGGTTTGGTAATTTGTTTTCGACACTTTGGTACCTACTTAACCTCTAAAGGTCTCACCAGTATTAGTGAGATGTTGAATTTTGTATGAAATTTTAATAAATATATATGAAAATGTTGATCTAGGTATCTATACCTAGTCTTTACCTTTATAAAAATGTAGAGTAAGATAAATATTTTTATATCAAATTTTAATCAAAAGTCATATAAAAGGTAAACGTTTATGATGAACCAAATTAGAGACAGACGTTCGTGAAAGTCGCTTACGGTGCCGACACAGGTAGAGCCTATAAAGTAAATTCTTAACTCTACACGACGATGTTCGTAAATCTGACGAGGTGAAACAACTTGTCGTCGGCCGAGCCATTTTTTGCCACTAGAGATTTGTTTGCTCGTGGTACAGAGCTGGCGGACTGTCTCCACGGAAACTCATAAACATGATCAAGTTGAGCCAACTCTGCCGCTTTTTTCCAGCGCCCCACCCGCACGTGGGCGGAGTGACTCAAATGGGCGGTACGTTGGAAAAAGTGGGGATAGCGTCGACGAATCGCGTAACGCAAACACGCGCTGCTTCTCGACAAGGATGGAAGATTCGAACGCGGGTTGGTGGACAAAGCGATGCTCCGCCTACTGGGTGGAGCGTAATTGGCTCTATCCTACGGCGGAGGGGCGTCAGGCGTCGTACGCGCGCCAGTCTGTGTCGAGACTCGAACGCGTAAACAAGGTATAGGCCGGCCGCATACTCGACGAACCCCGGCATGCGAAGCGCGCGCGCACCGGCTCGCTGACGCCCGGGATGGCAGCGCGCCGCGCAGCCGCCGCGCATTCAACCAACTGTGATACGTTTACTTAATTTCACATTAGCTAGTAATAAGGAAACTCATACGTGCTTATTAGACTTTGAGAGACAGTGTTTTGTGTGAAGCCGCCCATATGATCGTCCCGATGGCAGCGTACGCGCAATTCGGCTATTCGTATCCGCCCGCCTCGCAGGTTAGTAACGTGATGATCTGATAACAACAAGTTGTTACATTTTGACAACATTTTTAACCAATCATGGTGTTTGATAAGAATGTACATCAGTGCTTTAAACAAAATTACAGTTTTGTACCCATAGGCAATTACTATAAATTCGCGTTAATAAGTTAATGAAAATAACTTATTATGGTAGAGATAGCTCTGGGAAAATATAAATAGATATGCAATTGGTTAATGTTTGTCTAAATATTTGTTATTAGGCAGATTATGCGTTGGTTTTCAATAAACCCATTGTGAGTAGGTAGCCGGTAGGTATTATACCTGTACCTTATTATTTATGTTGGTTTTAATTATCTTCCTATAAAAAGTTAGAAATATTTTTATAGGTTAGGTAGTACCTATATTTGCATATTATAAGGGTAACTTTGAACATGGTATTTACCATGCATTTGCATGCTCATCATTATCAAACTAAAATGGTAGGGAAAAGAGGAAATCAATATAGTTATTTAATAAATATTATGCTACCGTTTAATTTCTTTTCATAATAGGTAATTAAGACGCTTTGTTTTTTTTAATTAGCATCATGAATAAAGCCTAAAACATGTACGTACTTATCTAATACCTTCAAACGAGCGATTCTTGTATATATATAATCTGAATCTCGGAAACGGCTCCAATGATTTTCATGAAATTTAGTATGCAGCGGGTTTCGGGGGCGATAAATCGATCTAGCTAGGTTTCATTTTTAGAAACCATTATAAAAAAAACGAGCAAAGCTCGGTCATCCAGGTACTGTGCAATTAAAGAGTAAGTTTATGAGGTATTTTAATTCATTGTTCTATTAAAACGTTTTGACTTCACGAAAAGGCCGTCATAATGTTTGTGTAGTAGACATTGCTGAATTTGACATTAAATTGAGCTCTACATTTTGTAAAAGTTCAACTAATGACGTATAGGTAGGTGCCTATAATAGTAATTAAAAATATGGATTTATTGCAGATATAACAACATAAACAACATACCTATCTTATTTCCTAATTTCCTTTTTTGTTCTTGGGTGCACTAAGTACTTAGCTTCAAACGTATTCATAATTTATTTGAACATTACTTTGGTAGGTGTTCTATGTTTGTAATTACGAGGTATAACACGATACCTAAAAGTGCCTAGCCTAGAACATCAATATAGAGTTCAAACTTATTTCTTAGAGCGTAATTAAAGTGTTATGTTCCGTATAAATTTCCTACAATTATCTCTTGACATTTAGTTAACCCGTTAACGTGAACAGCCGACGGCACTTATGATGCGAGGTAGGCACAAATGGATACATATTTTTGTTATTAAGAAACATTTCTACTTATACAGCAAAGTGCGAAAATAATACTTATGTAGGTACATCTTTTACAGGTTTATAATAAAATCTAACTTTGGCTCTTACTTTAGACATCCTTATTAGTTGTAGATAAAAGTTTCGTACAGATTATTAATTTGATGGTTACGTAAACACCAAATGTAGAAATTTATAACGGAAATGCAGAAATACAGACTTTAGATAGACTTAAATTGTTACAAAACATCATATTATTAACGTAATCCTGTGTATTATGTTACAAATAAATAAAACAGCTGTTTATTATAAACCAAAACTAAATGTTTAATTTCCTAAAAATGTATATTACTATAATCAAATGCTTTATCTCCTTGTAAATAAATATTTTATCTTTAGAAGCCTTACAAAAACTTATTATAGTACTTACCTTTAGTAAACACTAAAATAGACACAATTATGCAAATTATAAGTACATGCTAACGTTTTACTTTTTATTTTTAAGTGCACTGAAGCTGAATTTAATATTTATAAAATACAGTAAAAAAATTCAATTAACCAACCGTTGGATAGATGGTATTCTGCCGCTAAAAAGCGGTCAAAAATCAAAAAGCAGTGAAAAAATTCAGTGCTTACGCCTTCCCGGTAGCATAATGGTCAGTGCCACCACCCGGATTGCGGAAGATCCAGTTTCGATTCCTGACTAGGTCGGGTAGGCATTTAATTTTTCACTGTATTTTATAAATATTTAGTACATGCTAAGTTAAACATAGAATATTATTTGTATAGGGACATACAAAAGTTAATAAAATTTATCAGGTAGGTACACTCTTAAATACAAACTTAATTACCGTGTTATTAAAATAAACCAGATAAGTAATTGCAATCTCGCTATATTTGTAGCGTGTTTTGTTATAAAACTTATAAATATTAATTTTCTTGTCTTGCAATTTGACGGACTCTGATTTATTATTACTTTATCTTAATTTTTATAACGTCATTAAAAGGTGTTTTAACATTTAACTTTAACAATAATACTTTTAATTGGGGATTGGCATACCTACGCAATACGCAATTTTCTTTTGCAAACAAATTACAACTATTGTTATCTAAAGTTTACGCGAACACTACACATTGAAATGAAACAACTTTTACGGATCTACTCGCGTTTATTTTACACATTACTATTTAATGTTTATCCTGACGTTTCGAAATTACAATTAGTAAAAGTATTGAAATAATACTTCTTTCATACTAAAAAAAATGTAAACCACCTCAATTCATAATTCCTAATAAATTTTGTTATGTTGGTGCGGACCGCAAATTGTATGTCATTTATTACACCGAATAACAATGGTAGGGACAACAGAGGCGGGTCGGCCACTCCTACGATTACTCCATATTTATTTAGTGTAACATCTGCTAGATTTGACACACTATCACCTTTTAATAAACCGACCATATAATAAATGCGCATCCCTGCTAGCCAAGAGACCTTCAACGGGTATTTAGTGTGCGGAAAAAAAACTGTGATGGCGCCTCTGTGAATGATTGCCATCAGATAAAGTTTTAAAAGCAGGTAAAGGTGACCCACGTCTTAAATTTCCTTATTTACAACCATCAATAAAATTCTCTGCTCGGTTCATTTAATTTAACTACCCGTGTCTTTGTGTAGAAGACAATAGACTTTTTGTTGATGTGTCGATAATGTATTTAGTATAATAGCTAATAAATACTGAGTAGAGCTATACTGTAAATAGTATAGTGAAAAAATAGTAAAGTATATGCACAAAGATAAAAAATACATTTGTGTTGTAGCAGTAGTAATATTGTAACAACCCTTAATGCTATAATGACGTAGGTACTCTATCTACATTTTAGAAAAGTTTATTAGTCACGTATTATTATTGTATTATTCGTTTTAAATACGGTTAAATTGATTGAAATATGAAACTTTTATTACTTAGTTAGGTGACTGAATATTGGAGACAAGTACGATAAGTTTTATCAGGTTAATATAAATATAAAAATGTTGTTAATAACTTGTACCAGTTACCATGCATTAGTAAGTTAAGGGATTTATAGAAAAACTTATTTAGGACATATAGGATTAACCAATTGCTTTAAGCAGTAAAAGAAAGAAAAAACACTTTTTAATGGAAAACTATTTTACAACTACCATTTATTTTTATTAAAAAAATTCAAACAAACCCTTCAGGTTCAATGGAGACTATATTCTAACAACTGGAAATATGGTAAGTTCTTCGCGTGATGTTATTAATGCTTTATTATGTATTATGCAGTAGTCCAGTTAAACAGATGAAAATACCAAATCCATCACATTGCTTTCTTATACTTATACATACTAATATTTCTTATACAATAGAATACCTTTGTTTCAGGCAACTATGGCCAACAGTTATTTTTTTATATTTTCTTATGTGCAGTTTTCGCTTAGTCTAGATTTTGTATGTGTAAAGGTTTTTTTATTTAGTTATCATGACAAGCTTTTTTATACCAAGATAAATATTTTAATAACGATCAATTTGTAATAATTTCAGATAAAACCTTTAAATAATATTATTATCTGTAATCAGGAAAACAGTAACAATTGTATCTAGCAACTTAGGTATATTTTTTGGTAAAAACAAGACAGTCTCCTTTTTTATAAGAGTTATAATAATTGTAAGAGTTGATAAATTTGAATATTAGTCTGAAGTGGTAACTTAAAGTTTAGTTGAATAACTACTATGTATTTGAAACTCTAGTACCTAGGTCATGGAACATTATTTTTAAATATTTGTTCCATTTGCTGCTATATCTGAATATTATATAAGAGTACGATAATTTTTTTAGTTTTATGTATACCTAATTATGTACTATGGTATATACATACTTAGTAGGTTTATATAATTTTTAACGCAAATTTTGTTGCGAACAAATTACAAATTTTGAATTTTTTTAAATTGTTTTTTGTAATTTGTTCGCAACAAAATTTGTGTTAAAAATTATATAAACGTTTTATTAATAGCTTGCCTACCTACTTCTTAACTGATCTTTAGTATTTGTAAAAATATTATGTTCAGATGTTAATGACGGTAGTTGTTGACATTGAATGGGCACCTTTGGCTTTCAAAGTAAAAAGTAAATTTCGGCGGGCTGGTTAGAACCACGATATCTCAATTGGGAGAGCACCTGACCCATACCCTACTTTTACTAATTAGTTTGCATTAATCCCCGTTTAAATTCTTTGTTTAACTATGGAACGAGAAAGTTTAAAAGTGTATAAAACATGTTATGTCTGAAATTTGTAAAATGCTAGTTACACCCTTCCTTCAACTGGTTTATAAAACATACTTTATTATAATTTTAGAGTCCCGGTATAAGTATAGTCACACAATACCAATATGCAACAATTTTCCGTCTAATTGAGCGTATGCAATTGACCATTCAAATCGGCTGGACGGTTGTTAGTACTTAATAGCCTTCTCATATTGGTTCATTGGTGGAAATCAAACAAACGCCAAGGAAATTGCTATGGCGTAACATTCCTTTGTAAGCGATTCGTCTATTCTTGAGTTTTTCTTTTTACAATTCCGTCTACTCTCTTTTTTACACAATTGCGGTGAATTCAAAGCAAGTAATGCGTTTCGCGTGGCTGCATTTGGCATGAGTAGCTTAGATAGCTCGAAAAAAAAATGATGAATGGTGCTGATAGTTGGACAGTGCAGTGTTCAAAGCGAAACATTTTCGCTTTTATACTACAAATGAGACCTTTCACGACAAGTCTACTTAAGGTTACTTGCCTCATTAAGTGATAACGCGAATGTTCTCTTATGCCTAAGTTGACTGAACATAAATATTCAAATAATTCTCATGGAAAGCGATGTAACTCATAACTAGTTAGCTTTATTATTACGTGCACTGTTGTGTAAATATTGAATTATAATAAAACAATTATACTTATTACATCCCAATAAAGAAAAAAATACGTACTTGTTACTAAATACAGTGTCCACCATCCCTTACGCTTTAAGGCGCCATGCACAGACCTATATATTTGGTCTGTGGCGCCATGCATACAGACGCGATGAGACGCGCCAAGATTTAAGCCTCTAACAGACGAATAACGAATTCACGGCATGCTTTTCGCCGGTAAAGATGAACAGCACACAGCGTTTTATATGAAATGTCGTGTACGGCATGTGAAAAGAACGTCCTGTCAAATGCTTACAAAAATAATGTGAAGCTCCGTTAATCGTCTGTAAGAGGTATAAGGTATATCCAATCTAACAGGATACGCCTAACAAACAAAGGTTATGTAGTATATGTCCCTATCGCCATCTTTGTGTGTATGCGTCTCATAACTTGGAAATTTGTACAATTAAAAACGTCCATGTTTTGTCTTTCCCGATGTCCTCATCTCGTCAGTCGTGTTCATTTGTTTCAACGTTAAACATCAATAAAACTTCATATTCTAATACATAATTGATACCTCTCTCTCACAGTTTTATCATTTGCGTGCCAATTATTAAAACTACACTTCGATAACGATATAGAATTTGGTTTTCATTACCTGAAAATTGAATTTACGATGTCGGTTAATTTTTTATTAGGAACAGCGCCATCTATTGGCTGCCGGTTGGACTACTTGGTCGCATGACATTAGTATTTAGTATCTTTAGTTGACGATTGGTGGCGCTGTAGAATGCTTTTGTTGAGTTTTTTAACAACTGACAAACGTAAAACAAGATTTATAAATAATTAACATTAACCAAACTCACAATAAAATACATTATTAATTATATTTTAAATTTATTCAAAAACATTTTCATAATTGAAGATTCAATAGTAAACTTTCAAACGCGATCTACTGTCGTCAATATTGATAAACTAATTGATTTGAGTTTGCACTTCGGTTCCGGTTTCAGTTTAATATAAACAATATGATTGTACTTTAATTATGTCCGAAGACCTGTTTGAAGGAAATTCCTTATAATAATTTGCATATGTTAATTCAATGCATATAAATTATCGTATAGTGCTTGTGTATAGAGGTGAGTGCGGGTGTGAGTGTGAATGTGTGAATGTGAGTGTGAGTGTGAGTGTGAGTGTGAGTGTGAGTGTGAGTGTGAGTGTGAGTGTGAGTGTGAGTGTGAGTGTGAGTGTGAGTGTGAGTGTGAGTGTGAGTGTGAGTGTGAGTGTGAGTGTGAGTGTGAGTGTGAGTGTGAGGGTGAGTGTGAGTATCCGTGTGAGTTTAACGTTCCAATTGTATAGTGCAGCAAAACAATATTTGGAATATTTATTATGGTAATCAAAAGTTATGATTGTATTTATTGCTCATTAATATAAAAACAGCCTCTTTTACATAACAACGGGAAAGTTCTTGTTCTTCGTCTCACCTGATGGTAGGTAACTCAAAAAACAAAATTAAACAATATTTTTATTATTAACTACAAAGAGGTTTTTAAAAATGTGTGGGTCTCTCTCTACTTCTAGCCAGCCAGACAGGTGGACTTAAAACAAGCTTTACCATTAACCAAAATCCACCGTTTGAGAATTGAACCCGTGGCATCTGTGGTCAAGACCGGAGGGTCAACCACTGGTCCACAGACTAGTTTTTCACGTGGAAAGAGGCATTTGAAGGCTAACTGGCACATCTGGAAACATATTTCGGATTTAGGTTAGCCGATGCAAGGTTAAGATTTCATTTTAGATTACTATTAAACTTACACCCCCGTATTATTAAACAAAGTGTAAGCTTGGAGTAGTTACTCCGAGTTTTGTTCCCGTCATGTAAACTTCATTTCTTAATAGAGTGAGACAAAACACGGAGTAACTACTCCAAGCTTACACTTTGTTTATTAATAAGCCAAATAGACTCTAGGCAAATACGATGAAGTTTCAGAAACCAATGGTACAGTCGGCAGCACTTTATAGAAATAATTAAATAATCTAATAGGAACATGTCAACTTTTAGTAAAGCTGGTACTTAAGTGTAGAGTTCAGAAAGTAGCACTAAATTGGTCAGCTACTTCTGCTGCTGACTGTACTTACTGCAGGTTAGACTGCTGTAGGGATCAGAGATGGTACTGACAACGATGCACTGCTTATAGTTGTATTACTTGGTGACACAATTATAAATATATAGGTAAAAAATAAATTTTAAATCTATAGCCTGTTTTCATCCATGGGTAAGCTAGTTCCCGAGCAGTTGGGCTATAAAATGAGTTGGTGATGGATAATGATGACGATTTTATAAATAACTTGCCTACTTCTTAACTGATCTTTAGTATTTGTAAAAATATTATGATCAGATGTTAATGACGGTAGTTGTTGACATTGAATGGGCGCCTTTGGCTTTCAAAGTAAAAAGTAAATAGTGTTGAATAATTTCGGCGGGCTGGTTAGAACCACGATAACTCAATTGGGAGAGCACCTGACCCGGTATGTCAGAAGGGTGCGGGTTCAAATCCTGCTCGTGGAAATTTTTTCAGCATTTGTGTTTTTGTAATTTGTTAGCAACAAAATTTGCGTTAAAAATTATATAAACATTTTAATGATGACGATGATGATAAAAAGAAACGTCGAACCGAGATTATTTTTTTAAAAATAAACAAAGAATAAGGTCCGAATAGTTATTCCGTGCTTTGTCTCTTTTACTCTAATTTGAAATGACGTTTAGATGACAGGAACAAAATACGGAATAACTATTCGGACCTTATTCTTTGTTTATTTGTAAGGCGGTTATTATTTCATTCTGACGTTCCGAACCCTTGACAAAGTTCGTGGTCAAACGCGTGTAGTGGTTTGCTGTGTCCCACAAAAAAATAACCTCATCCTAACCTTACTATTTTAATGCGAAAGTGTGTTTGTTTTTGTTTGTTTGTGGCGTGTACTTAGAGAGGCCTATGCCCATCTGTGGACTATAGGCTGATGGTGATGATGATGTTGATGATGAAAGTGTTTGTTGGTCCTCCCTTCCCTTTACAACGAAGCAACGGATTGACGTGATTTTTTGCACATACATAGTTAGAAAGCCTTAATTTAGGCCCAGTTACTTTTTTATCTAACACGTCAAAGCCGCGGGAATACGCTAGTAGCTTTAAAAAATACATAAATAAAATTGAATTTAAATTATCAGAACTTAAACTGATTTAGCCATAGAAAGGTAACACCGTCCATCGCCATTCAAATATATTACCTACTATTAAGGCTTAGGTATATTACTTTATGTAGTCGGTAAGGTATATGGGCCAAAGTTGCCTGAGTTAAATAAAAATGCAATATTCAAAAATAAACAAATAATCCAACGCGGTCCTGGCAACACATCGGTTAAGGATCAAGATGCCGGTTTCTCGGAAGAAGAGAATCATGTATGCGTAAATAAAGTCAAAAATCACTAGACCATTTAGCGTTCTTTACACATCGGTGACGATGTGTTAACATTTGATCCAATAGGCCTTGAGTGTATGGCAATAAGGCTGATTGGTAGCCAAATTGAAAATAAATACCTGCCGCTGAATCTTGTGTAAATCTGATACGAATCACAATATTGCACGCCTTTTGTTAACAAAGTTGCTCAAACTCACACATGAAAGATGAAGGAAAATCATGTCCTATAAAATAACACAAAACCAGAAAAAATTTAACACTTTAATATCGGAGGTGCGGACATACAATGCAGTTCGTAATAAAACTTAATTAATCCTAACCTAAAATTAGCTTTTTACAACTTTCTTAGTTTATAGTTTACAGTTCTGTGATTGAAATTATTGAAAGTTTTAAAGGTTTTTTACATCTCGATGGAATAGAATACGTTGCCTAAACCACAACTAGCTGCTGTTCCTTGACCCACCGCGCCGCATCGTGTCGTCGCCCGAATGCGCTAGTACTTCGCCTTCGCTTAGCGTTTTTTCTGATTTTTTTTGCTCAGCTCTTAAATAGCGTGTTGTTAAATAGCCTTAGCCTTCCACATTATTGGGCTATCAAATGCAAAAATATTTTTTCAAATCCGACAGGATTTTTAAAGTTTTAAGCGTTTAAATAAAAACAGGAAACATAAAAAAGTAAAAACAGCTTTAAAAAGCAAGAAATAGTATTAAAATCATATTATTAATTACCTAAATACGCATGTCAGTTTAAAAAAATGTCTATTGAAGTCGGGTGGTTGGTGGTCGGCTGGGGGACAATTTTGTTTTATTTAAACTTTTATAGTTGTTTCATTATCTCCACTTTTCCGACTTCTGTAGACATTTTTTTAAACTGACATGCGTATCTAGGTAATTAATAGTATGATTTCAATATCCTTTCTTGCTTTTAAGAGTTGATTTTACTTTTTAAGTTTCCTGTTTTTTAAAGTCGGTTTTTTTTGTTAAAAATTATTTTACTTTACGATTTTTAGTGATGGGTTGACGTAGACCTAACAAGGATGCTTCTCGGATGAGGAAACGACGGCCTAGTAGGTAGTGGTATTCCTATGTAATACTTCAATCTTAATCAGGTATTATTTTTGTACGAACTAAGCATTTTGGCATACTGCACCGTATGAAGTAAGCCCAACTAAAGGTAACTGCTGTAAATCATTGAGGAATTCCCTCGACTGTCCTTCGTCTTCATCATCAGACCCGTAATGACAGTCACAACCCATCTAGGTGTAAAGTTCTCATCAATACAAATTAATCAAGCCCAAACATCATGTAATTGCTGTAAATCGTTGAGGAGTTCCCTCGAGTGTCTTTCGGCTCCATCATCAGATCGACTCCAGACTTTCATTAAATAGTAGGGCTTTAAGCCCTACTATTTATTGAAGCTCTACTATTTATTGAATTACATGATGTTTGGACTTGCTTAATTTGTATTAATCTTACAAATATATAATGAAATACTTAATGAATGAAATACTTAATGAAATGAATGAATACTTAATGAAAACATTAACAAACGAACTAGTCACCACTACGATTTTCGAAGGTTCCCCTCAATTTCGCTGGGATGCCATCATCAGATCCTAGTTTCCTTATCATGGTACCACCATTGGGATATCTCCTTTCCAACAAAAAAAAATCTTCAAAATCGGTTCAAAAACGACGAAGTTAACCGCGAATACACATGAAAAAAAAAAATACGAATTGAATTGAGAAACCTCCTTCTTTTTTGAAGTCGGTTAAAAACACAAACTTTTCAGCTTTTTTATATTAGTATAGATATAGATCCAACGCTTTTGTCTCATCTCTGAACTAACATCGTCGTAACAAACAGCAATTAAGTATGCTAGTGAATATATGCACACTCCTTGCGGGTATTTACATTATTCAGTTGCTTAAAACAAATTAGTAGGAATTTCATTAGCTTCGGTCGGTAAAAACCACGATTCAGTTACTTGGGTCGATATTATTAATAGATATAGTGGAGGTTAGAATAACTAACTTTTGTCATTTGTGTTTATGTAAACACAATGGTTTATTTTAACTCCATTGGATTCTCAATGGAGTTAAAATAAGACACATAATTATGTGACCACGAACCTTTTATCTTGTAAAGGGTACAAATCGTCAGGATGTAATCAAACGTAAAAATTAAACGCACGTAGTATCACATAAGTTGATTCCTTTCACTGTAAAATATTGTTTGATTATCATCATTCATCATAGTATGCTCATTTTTATGTACCTACTGCGGGGGACGAGCCTTCCTTTTAGAAGGATAGGGAGAAGAAGCCATGCACCAGCACACGGGCCCAGTGCAGTTGTTTACGACTGTTAATGCAGCCAGTGGCTTAACGTGCCTTCTGAAGCACGGTAGAGCTCGAGATGATAATTTTTGGACACCTATCCGATGACCGGCCTTTGCGAAAGTGGTTTTACTGCGCCATCAAACTCTCCTTCATCAAAATCTACCCTGTGTGGTGCCGGAGATAAAAAATTGCACCACCCCATCTCTTCCCTTGGGTGTCGTGAAAGTCGACTAAGGGACCATTCCAGAGGATGGGCAGCAGCATCTCTCTAAGTTTACCCTCAACCTACTGCGAGCGCCAACCCGCCTGCCAAGCGTGGCGATTACGGCAAATACCCTCATAGCCTTTGTCCAGCAGTGGACGTTTTTTGGCTGAGATGATGTTCAAACTCTCCTGATTGTTTGATAGTAGACTATCAACCTACTATGATTGATTGATATTAATTAAAATGGCAGCATCATGCTTACTATACTTTAACGCGTCAAATAATAATATTCGCGTCACACTATCTCGAAAAATAAAGGCAACCACAACAAAACTATTAGCACATCTATCGTTCAGTTTCCAGAGTCCCTAATATGAATCGTACACACCTATCGTATCATTAACAAACCCGAATTCGCGCGCAAGCACCAACTTCGTGCGTAAAGTGGATCCATTTATCTGGAAATCCGGCGGGAGGTCACGGGAAAAGTCCGCAATAAAAGCCGGGTCCAGCAGCACAGTTTAATTGAGTCCTCCGACCTCATAATCCGCGCCTCCGCTCCACCCGCTAAATGTTATTTATACCCAAACTCAAACACCCGCCGGCCACCGCACCTCTATACGCAGCGTATATTTTTGCCTATTGCGACCCTACCCACCTTGTTTCGGCGACGCGTCATTGCTTTTACTGTTTTCCTTCGTGCGCCCTGTAAGCCGGTAATTAATTTGCAGCGATTATTGCAATTGCTTTACGCTTGTTATGAAACTTGTCGATAATTTAAGATGGAACACGGCTCTCAAATTGGCGCGTCGCGGCCGATTGCCCGTTCGCGTATACGCTTAGATTGTGTTCGTCGCCAACCATTAATCCACACTGATTTGTTAGTAATGTACGGCACGCACGGCGAACACTCGCAACTTCAAATTCGCGTGAGTTTTTTATTCGTCATAAATATTCATATTCCAACCGAAGCTGTCTCGGTGATAGGAACCTACTCTTGATTGTCACATTATACGTGCTACATTGAAAGGTATTGTTTTATTATAATAATAGCTATTTAATTTCGTCTTGTTGCGATACGTCCGCACGAGTAATTAAAGATAATATCAAGTGACGCTTTTTATCCGTTGACTTTATAACTTGAATAGTAACATTAACATACTTTTACGCTCTGATGATTGCGAACGTTGCAGAATTTATTAATGCCCAATGGTCCCCTGATTGGACATGTGGCTCGTTTGATTGCATGGCAAGAGCCTTAAATGAAGCACGGGCGGGGTATGAACTACTGGGAATTCGGTAATTGAAATTATCGATGCAATCCGCCAAACGATAATTGAATTGGAACGCGTTAAATAACCATTAATTGTTGTTGGGTAGACGATTGATATTCATCTACGGCGGGATTGGTCTGGTGGACGCAGTGTCTGCCCGGGGTGACAGTGAGGCGTCGCTCGGTCGTGCTTCGATCGCCACGCGTCCCTATAGCGAACGCGTTTTTCGTGACAACGTGCGTCACGCAAAGCACTATTTCAATTTTACTACTGGAATCGAGCTATTTTGTCGCGTTCTAGCCACATCACCGTTCGAAGCGTTTAATATATCTCGAGTTAGCATGCATACCGCATTCCGTCGGTCGCCCAGTCGTAGTTTCTGACCGACGCGGACATTACAGCCCGCATGATATATGTTATATCACAATGTAAACGCATTATTATGAAGCAATGTTTGCCAGAATACCAAGCTCTGGTACCTACATAATAATGTTATGTCAGCGCAGTGTAAATGTGTACGTTGGAGAACACAATATTATGATACGATAGGAGAGGTGTTTCTTATTTCAATGCTACGACATTATCCCTGTTTATGTCGCTTCATACATCGTTCGCAGCTTCGAAAAATTTATGAACACCTACACATTAACACCGCGTATAGCTTAGACAGGTATATTTTAAATGTTTCAATTTCTTTTTGTAGAAAAAATAATCATAACAATTTGATTGGTGCAGCGTAACATAATATTTTTCCATTGGTTCCCCATATTTTTGCAATTGCAATAAGGCACAATTTATAGTGTTCTTTTATGACTGTTACAGTTGAAATCTCTTTATCCATTTATTTTTAGTCACCTGTTAGTATTAACAACGCTGCTGTATTATGTAGACAAAATGCTCTAGCTACTATTTCCCCGCTGGGTATTGGGTATTGTTGGAGCATGCATTCACTGCGAAGCCTTACACGTTTATATTGGAGCATTATCCCGACGTGTTACACAAGCATCGAACCAGTGTATTGATTACGAACATCGGAAGCATGTCTACGCCTTAATCTGATTAATACAAATCTCATTTTTAGGGTTCAGCAATAAACACTTACAGTTTCGTTAACTTCGTCTATCTGCCTGGCTCACATATATTTTATTAAGAGGTAAAAAGCTCAATCTTCATGTATTTTAATACATGAAATATGAATCAACCATTTTTGTTTGTATTAGTATGAGAGTCTCATTTAAAAAAGGCGTTTTATTAGATAAAAAATATATGTTGAGTTCGTTTCTACACAAATTAATTATTGAATTAATTTACACATAAAAAAAAACAAAAAAAACTCCTCCTAAATTAACAAGATTCGCTAGGCAAGAAGTAAGTCTGATATTTAGTTTGAATAAGCATTTTATTAACGCCATTAAATAATATATCTTATATCTTATATTAATGAAATATTAATACAACATCATAATTAATAATAAGCTAATATATTATCATATTTTTGTTATTTACAATAAGAAGGTATTATAATGTTATATTTAGCTACGGAACCATTTACTGCATGAGTCTGCATCCCACTTGACTTGTTTTTGTTAACTTTATAAGACTGAAGACCCGGCTACGTAATAAATACTTAAGCGCAATTAAAAGGACAAGAAAAAATTAAGAAAAGGTATTCAATACGAACAGTATTTATACGAAAGAAAGTTTAATCAGCAATATATTACATACACGTCGTGATAGCTTGCAAACAAAAAAACAACGGGAAAAGGGACCAATTTTTTTAATATACTTAAATAAATTATAGCAATAATGCGCTCAACTAATCTTGTTCCGCAATGTTTTCACTGCTGGTTTCCTGCCATTAGAATTTTTTTTTTCAAAAAAAAATTCATTATATGCCTTATAAACTAAAAAATTTAATCAGACATTTTATTTTAACATGTTAGTTTTTATTTCGGAAACAGCGGTACCACGTTGAAATCTTGTATTTGTCGTGTTTCTTGTAAGACGCCAAGAATTCACTTGTACCTACAAAATATTAAATGCACCGTGGTCGGATAACAACAGGAATGCGCCGTCTAAATGCGTCCCAGTGTCATCCAAACCAATTTTTCTGACGCCAACAAGCGCATAACATTTCCATGAAACAGAACGCTAAGATTTAGGTACCTACATTTATGACTCGCATAATAGTCGCAGTGGCGTCAATAAAGCTGGTGACCTCCTTTGTGTCCAAGACACCACCGTTTTAGTGACGCGACCATTATTCTGATGTTAAAATAGCAAACGATCATGAGCCGTTGACAAAGTTTGAACTTGAAATACTTGTATTTCTTCGCACTTCAAACAGTTATTTGTTCACAAATGCCTTTTGTGTGTGTGTAGCGAATGAGATATTATGTAGTATGAGAAGAATAGTCATTATTATATATTGTAGTACAGTATAAATGGGCTAAATGTGCTATACTCTTAAGGAATAGTGCATTGTTTATACAGTGTGTAATTCTTTAGTGTGACCAGCCGTTTATTCAGTAACTATTACAGATATCAAAAAGCTTTAAACTGATATCGATAGTACGTAACCTAATGAGTAAAATAACATCAATAACTTTTTAAAAATCAAACGAGAAGTATCAAAAATTTTGACAGTAAACACTCCGATACATTTAGTATGAGATTAGTAGAAAGGCTTTAGTTTTATTTATTTCTTAGTAAGTACAAAATTTTGTATTCAATGCAGATGTTCGAAGTGACGTCCTTGTTGTGCGATACAATGACGAGCTCTATTTACAGTTTCCAAATTAACTTTCCTTAACATTTGCGGAGTAATTATCAAATATGATTACGGTAAAATGAGTACCTACTAGACCACTTAAAATAAGAAAACTAAAACCTTTCTACTAATCGTATAGTATAGTTTTCGTTTGATTTAAAAAAAGGTACTGATGTCATTTTACTCATTAGGTAATATACTTTAGTTAACAGTTTAAAGTTTTTTGATATCTAGTTAGTTACGAAATAATCGCATGGTCACAGTTAAGGATTACACCCTGTATAACCAACATAAAGTCAGTTAGTTTGTCAGTTAGAGCCGAATGTAAATAAAGCATACCTAAAAAGTATAGGTACTATTATTTTATATATTAGTCTGTAAGGATAGTTGTGTATTGAAATATAATAGACTAGCTTTTTGCTCGCGGCTTTCCTCACGTGGGCTACATGACTTGTGTATTAAAAGCCAAACTTATTAAAGGTAAATAGCATAAGGGTATAAGTAATAAGGGTTAGACAACTAAACATGTCACGTCATTTCAACATTAAGTTTTTCATTTTGTATCATTAAAAAGCCCATCCCATGCGAGCTAGAATTAGTAAAAAGTGTCTAACACAAAACCACGTAATAAAGATCACTCTGTATAAGTAATTTTGGTCCGTTCTGAAACCGCCTGTACAAAATCCTGAAACTCTTCGTAATTTCTAACCAGGCCAAATATCGAAATTTAAGGAGGAATGACAGATTTCTATACAAACTTTCTACCCTTATTTCACCCCTCTGGGGAAGATTTTTCGAAAAATGCACATACATATAGTTCTTTATTTTTATTGAAAAATCTTTGGATCCATTAAATTATTAATTTTTATAGATTATACATACTTTAAAAATAACGATTTCCCCAAAAAAACCTTCTTCCCTTTTTTACTCCTTTAAAGGAAAATAAACAAAATTCCCGAAAAAAGTCATTCTAATTTCTTTTCAAGAAGCCAAATACCAATTTTCATGTTTTTTACTTCAAAACTGACTTTCATACAAACTTTCACACCCTATTTCACCCCCTTAGGGAGTGATTTCCGTAAAATCCTTTCTTAGTGGCTGGTTACGTCACTCAATTAACTTACAGTCCAAATTTCATCTAATTAGCTTCAGCGGTTTAGGCTTGGTGATGATGAATCAGTCAGTCAAGGCAAGTCATTTTATGTCTATAGATCAATAAATATTTTTAGTATAAGGCCCACTAAAGCAAAAGAGCCTTTTAGAACCACTTCACGTTTACTAGCATAGTAGCTTTATCTACTAATCACTAGAAATATTTCATACGTCAACGTGCTTGTAAATTTTCTCACATTAAAAATCACAATGTGTTTGTGTCTCTCGTACACTCTGCATGTATATTATGTCTAAAAA
The DNA here is from genome assembly GCA_947562085.1 of Eudonia lacustrata. NCBI lineage: Eukaryota > Metazoa > Arthropoda > Insecta > Lepidoptera > Crambidae > Eudonia > Eudonia lacustrata. The sequence continues at coordinate 16,772,949 of OX387339.1, forward strand.
TTGTTATAGTTTAGTTAGATAACTTTGAATACATTTCTTTGACAACCGTACATCCGGTAACATTAAACAATTCAACTTTTTTCTACTGCAGACGAGAACATAATTAACGGCTTGTGATTTAAAATTATTTAAATAGGCTATACTTTTAACTTATTTCAAGCGTTTACACCGTAGCCTCTGAAGCAAAACAACACTCGTAATATGGTAATCTCATCAATCACTAATTCGCTGATGTCAACAACAATCAGTATAAGTATATTTTTAAAACACACCTTGTTATATACCCAATAGACATGAAATTCTCAAGGAAAATGTGGAACCTTAATTCTTAGACAACTAATGATTACTATGGTAAGGATGAAGCGATACCTATATTTATGATATCTGAATGTGCTAATTACGCGCTGGTATCAATTTTGATAGCTATTGAAACTTCCCCTGTGAGCAACCGTTCAGATACGTTATTAACTCACAGGATTTTCTCCGATTAATATTGTCTACAATTAGCAATCTAGAATACCTACATAGTTTAAACACATGTTCTAAGTTTCATGTTTTGCGTAATGTCAAGTATGTAAACAGCAATCATTAAAATGATTGCTCTAGCAGCACCAATACGCCTACGGAGCGACTCCCGTTCGTCAAGCGTTTCGAAACCAAAAAAAGTAGCGTTTACTGACCAATCATTATAATGATCGGTTATCGATTTGTTATTGTGGCGTGCTCGCTAAAGGACCAAAATTTGGTGCGCTCGATTACGCCTCGGCCCGCGGCTATTCCGTAATCTATTCCTACCGTCCTCACGATACCGAACTTATCGTCCTCCTTATAATTTTGGAAAATTCATATAATAACATCTGATAACAATCTAATTATTATAATGTCCTCTTTAACATATCTCCGGCGAAATTGGAGCGAGACGAGCTTCGAGACGGGATAATGCCTCCGCTAATGTAATGGAAATTATGAGATCATCTTTATGCCTCTTAACAGTGCTTTTAAAATAAACACATTACTCTGGCTTTACTGTCCGGTGGTCGGTTTATGGGGGCGCATTACGAGTGTGAAACGGGCTTTATATTCAAATGGAGGTACAGGTAGCAAATGTTTTTCAATTATTTTAATGAGATGCTGAAAAAATAAAACTCTATACGCACGCAAGATAGGGTATAAATAACCAAAGTGCCAAAGTGTAGAAAACTTTATAAAGTAAAGATTAACATAATTTTTTTGGCGGTGCCAGTAATAATTGAAAGATTATCTTATTATTAAAAAAATAAAAAAATAGAAAAAAACATTGTTCTGATCCCAAGGTAAGTACTTAGCTAAAGCACTCGTTTTATGAAGATCAGAAATAACGACGGTACCACAACCACCCAGAATCGACACAATATCAAAAAGTTCGCTTTTGACATTGACCCGACCGGGAATCGAACCCGGTACCTCAGAGTTAGCGCCGCCTAAAGTACGGCGTGCAAGTCACTCGGCTGCAGAGGTCGTCGATTATTATTATTATTTGTAAATGTGTTTTTTTCAGCTAGAACTCGGTTTTTTCTATAATTACGGGTGCAGACCAAGTAATTAAGTAATGTTAGCAATATAGTACTTATTATTGCACAATTACTAACATAAAAAAACACAAATGTTGAAAAAAAATTTCCACGAGCAGTATTTCCACGAGGGGGAAAACATTTTTTTCAACATTTGTGTTTTTGTAATTTGTTCGCAACAAAATTTTGCGTTAAAAATTATATAAACAAAACAAAAATATTTTATAATTACTAACATGAAACACGTCACACAGGACATATACAAAAGTAATTGATGTTTTTTTGTTATCTTTTAGGGAGTCATATGCTGTGTAACTTTATCTCGTTCATTTTCATTTTTATTTTATTGAAAATAAAGGAATTGTTGTACCTGTAGGAACGGTTTTTTTGTTCATAATTGCTGTTATAAGTCCAACCTCTTAGTCAAAAATCTGGGTAAAGTTCTTCCAATGAACTTCTGCCAACAGGCCTTCTAACATGTTCAAAGACAGCTGCTATTAGTTCTTACGACCAACACAGTTAATGCACCTTTAAAGGTAACTCTAAATAATTTTATTTGTTTATCAATCCAGGGACCAGCTGTTGTAAAAAAATATGATTCAGTTATGATAAACGCGCTGTACATTTTTAATTTATATAATTTTACATATTGATATAAGTAGGTAAACCCATAAAAACGGTAAAAAAAAATAGTTTTACAACTCGGTAAATTCAGTACAAGGGAGCTGCCTATTTCATGTCAAAAATATCTTCCAGCAGGCCCGCAAAAGACAATATTACAAACAGAGGTAGAATTAATGTGTAAGTACCTTCTGTACTTACTAACTAAAATAAACTTGCTTAAATGCTTATAATACACATACCTACATACGAATAATTGCATCATCATCATCATCATCAGCTCATCTTATGTCCCCACAGCTAGAGCACGAGCCTTCCCTATGGATGTATAGGGAGAACGGGGCATAAACCACCACGCGGGCCCAGTGCGGGTTGGTGGTTGTTAATGACTGTTAGCAGCCGGGACCAATGGCTTTACGTGTCTACCGAAGCACGGAGGAGCTCGAGATGATACATTTTTGGTCACCCATCCGATGACCGGCCTTTGCGAAAGTTGCTTAACCTCAGCACTCGCAGACCGGGCGCGTTAACCACTGCGCCATCGAGTTCCTCAATAATTGGATAAGCAAAGGAAATTTAATACCTACATCATACAAACAAAAAAAAAATGAAGTGATAATATATAGTAATTAATAGATTACATTATTACATTATACGTATTTATATAGGTTGTGTTCCTTCACGCGATTTATAATACACTAGTGGGTCGCCCGCAAAACTTCGCGTTTGTTCAACAGATTTTTTAGGAATTTCGGAATTTAAGACAGGTTTCTTTATTTTTCTATATACATCTACGTACGAGCTCTTTAAAATGAGACCATAACCGATTTTTTATGTGCAGCTATCGTCCCATCACCACTGGGACAAAAATCGGCTTACGCTATTAATATATTTATATATCTTACAATGTTCTTTTTTTTGTTTGTTTTTATTTATTTATTTATAGGTACGTGTAAGTACTTAGCCTTCATCTCAGCTGATGTTAAGTGATGATAAGGCCGTAGGTGGAGGTGCACCTCACCTGGAACCTTCAACCACTGAGGTACTGGCAAACTTATCTCTTGCCGGAACACAAAAAAGCCACTTACAACGGTGTTACGGCAACATATAAAAATAAATAAACAAATAAACTTTCCTACACTCAGCAGCAATTATCTAACCTAAGAGAAGCTTCGTTATGAAACTCGTTAAATGGTTACTAGACAACGGATAATCATACTTAAAATACAAATACATACTTAGTATACATATAAAACACCCAGACCCGAGACAATTTAGATAAAACAATAATTTCTAAATTGACCCGACCGTGGATCGAACCTGGCGACACCATGAAAACCGGTGTACAAACCACTCGACCAAGGAGGTCGATGACGACCTGGCTAACAACCGCCATATTATTATCTAAATATGAATTTAGATAATATGGCGGTTGTTAGCCAGGTGGACAAAAACACCACTAGCCAAACCAAGAATATCAAGTACCCCCAACCCTCTGTTGGGAATCGAACCCGGGACCTTTGGGTTTGGGACCGGTGGCATCAACCACTAGAACTTACTAGTTAATTCCTTCGCAATCCACATTTTGTTTATCATCATCAGTTTATAAGTATTCGTCCCATTGCTGGGCTTATTAATGAACTTTAACAATTGACTGCCATCTTACGACAAATATCAACGGCATAACGTGCCTTCCGAAGCACAAAGAGGTTCAAGATTTTTTAATTTGTTTACCTGTCAGGCGATAAGTTGAAAGTTACCACGATCTGAACTTACTAAGTCATATTAAACATAAACACAAGTACAATGAACAATACAGAAATAAAAAATATATTCGCGAATGGTTAAATAAAATCTTTCTTCACCACAACTTAGGGCGCAAAGTCAAATAATTTATCCAATATAACCTTACAGATTAATGACGCCAAAAACTATTAATATAGATAAAAAAAATAGCAAACTAAACTATTAAATCTACCATCAGTTCGTTATTTGGTTGGCTAAAGAATACTCATCATATACATACATAACAGTATAATCTAATATCTTTTGTTTTAATGTGTAAACTGTAACTGTTCAACTGTTCAAACACTGTTTTGCCTAAAACAAAAAGCCTACACGATGTACTATATAATTAAAGCATCATTTAACAATACTATCCAAGTGTTATAGTGTACTGTAACTACGAGTAGGTATTGAGGTAATTGCTAGCATGGCAGCAAGCGCAGTCCACGCTTGCGCCGCGCCGGCCGGTCCTCGGTGTCCGAATCTCATCAAATATTGACAATCGCCTGAAAGCCTCCCTACGTCCAACTACCTGTCTGATGTTGGACAGACACACAACCCTCGGATAGATAACTAGACGAATACTAAATGAACCACGCCCTATTTGAAGTACGCTGCTGCATTAATGATGAACCTCGTGATAAGTATGAGCGAAATTCTAGGTATAGATTTTTATACTTTATTGGTTTTGTTATTTTTGCAGTTTTATTGCAAATTATTTTTTTTAAACATTTTTACAAAGGGGTCTTGAACTTACACCTTCTATTAATACGGGCCAGGTGCTACTAGGCCTGTCCCGCATTGCCAAAAGGTGCGAGTTTGCAACCCGCTCTTGGAATCTATTCCATGACTTCTAAATTACATTTCTATGTAGGTAGGTATAAGTAATAGTAGTCATGCATTTTAAAATTGTTACCATCTTTATACTTGAAAAAGTTTTTAATGGCAAAGGACTTTTTGTTGTGGGAAGGAGTGATCCTTCCTTGGTGTGAAAAAGTAACTTGCGAGTCAATGAGGTGCTGCATGCCGCATGCTGAAAGTAGCCCCCGCCCGATCCTCTAAATGCAAATAGGTACAGAACATACTAAACATGCACACTCGCTTATGCCCATGACGCCGTACTCGTAGAACAAGGGAACGACGACCCGGTTCACACGCACTCTATACCAAGTACAGACAGGTACCTGGGCGCTTCTCTCAACCCCCACGACCCGGTCAACCCAAGCCGCGGTCTTAGCCTTTAGAGGCGCCCTCGGGTTGTTTCGCTCCCGATCCGATCCGAACCCCTCGGAGAATCTAGCAGGGAACGGGGACACGCACTAATGCTTATTGCCATTTCCCTATAGAAAACACGGCTTGCGGAACCCTTTAAGATTCTTGCAGCCCCCAAAATGGCCGGCGACCGAGGCAATCAGCAAACTCTTATAAAATAAAAAGTCGAAAGCGGCACAACCTGCTCCACTGGCTGCTGTCCTCACGTTTAAGCTCCGCTTCCGCTTAACATCTGTTGGAGCGGAGTAATTTTTCAACATAACGGTAAAAAAAACTTAAAAATTAACCAATTAGTAAATGTATGTTTTTGCTAATTTGGGGACCATATGACAGACGCCACTTACTTATCGTCTTGCACCAAAAACTTGTTTTTACTAAATCCAATAAGATTTTTCAAAACTGAGTAAATTATTTTTGCTTTAGCAGTTCTTATTTTTCTACGAATCGTATCACTCTTTAAACCTACTTTTATAACAAAATGTTAAATGAAAACTCGTCTTACTTCAATTTGGTGATAAGTAGAGCCGTTAGCTCCACAATGTTAATCACAAAACTTATTCATCGAGTACAGCTAACATTTTAATTAACTTTTAAAAGCAAATAACTCTAATAAATAATTTTTTCAACACTTTGTCTTTTTTCAAATTGTAATTTGTTCGCAATAGTGTTTGCGTAAAATTGTATGTAAATAATCAGCAAATAAATTAGTTTTAATTACTTGCGTTTATCACACGACTTCGTATAATACAATATCGTTCACACAAACAGTAATCCCCTGCTCCCCTCTCTTTGCTTAACACTCTTCATTTGACAGATTGAACTAGATTACTAAAGCTTTTTTTATTTAATTTAAGGGGCAATGGAGTTGTAGGAGTATCCAAGAGTGTTTGCCGTGGCTCAGATCGCAGGCCAAGTAGTTTTTATTGGACCTTCTGTTGACTAAGGCAGCCGAGCGCTCTCACTCCCCTTTGTGTAGTGACATAATATTGCCCCATATTTGATTTGATCTTCCCTCCGTAAGACGGGTTATTCTAAGGTTCTCTTGGTGATATCTCAAGGAGAAATGCGATTTTCATAAAATTGGATTGTGTTATTTGATATTGATCTACTTGTCATATTATCTTCTGCACTTTTGGTAAACTTCAAAACTGTGACCGATTTCTTAGGACTTTTTATTGTTTGCCTTTAAAATCAACTGTTTCTGAAAATTTTTGTATTCGAAGACGGGGGATCGCTTCACCTTCATCTCACCGCTGAGGAACTGGCTATCTACCCTAAAAATGACAGAGCACAATAATGTTATCATAATTGAGAACTGTAGTGTTTCATCAGGGAAGATATCCCGATGAAACACAGCAGTGTTGCTCGAATGGTTGTCACGTTGACAAACTCAGATATTATGATGATAGTAGCTGGTAAGGCTTTGAACTACCTTCATTACCAACCAAATTGATCAAAATATGCAAATTCCATCTGAGAATCAATAACCTGCGTCCTCCATGTCTCGAAAGACGGCCGTTACTACCAGAGCATGGACGCGTTTTCTCAAATGTAGCTTTCATTATAATAACACAGATCGGAAAGGTAATTTGGATTACAACCTTGTTTTAATAAAAATCGAATTATTTTGTTGCCGTAACTAACAATTTCATTAATATCCAAATTACTAGACTGCATATTTATATGCCATATATGACCGTCAGTAAATTACTCACAGCAGTATGTTTCAAACGATAGCGTACGTCCCACTAATAGCAGTGTAATATGCGGCTTCGACAAAGCAGCTTTCGATACTACATATCACTATTTATCTTATGTCCTATAAATGTATACGATAACATCACTCAAAGACAATCACACCACTAATATATTGTCTATGCTGAAACCACAATATAACGAAATGTAAGTACTTACTTGTTTGAAATCGATCAAGCTAATACAAACTTTACTGTAGTCTGACATGGTTCATAGTTCAATACTTTATAATGAAAGTATATTTGAAAATGTATGTACTCTGTACCTCGTTATCAACGGACCACGATCAAAATCAGTTCCGTACCTAATATCAGTAAGGCTGGCTGTAATGACACGGGCGGAGCATAACCACGTGTCGGGGCCCATGCCTTCACTTATCTACGCTTTTACTAATTGTAGGAATGCATGCAAGGGGAAATACGCCGATCAGACCTGAATAAGTGGAAAAGGGTTGGATGTGTTAAATTGTTCTATCTATTTATAGATTTTTTTTTTCAAGTAACTTTAAACGCTAGCTTGAAGCCACTGCAAGTCTTTCAATTGCAGCATTTTTTATGTCAAACTTAACTTTAGTTTCGTTAGGTGGAAAGAATTTTTTTTTTAAATATATATAAATAATAAATAAACTTTCCTACACTCACACCAATTATCTAGCCCAAGATAAGCTTCGTTATGAAACTCGTTAAAATGGTTACTAGACAACGGATAAACATACTTAAAATGCTTAAATACATACTTATTATACATAGAAAACACCCAGAAAATTTACGAAGCTAATTATGTAATGTTGGTGTATGCACCATCCTAAAAATGCCACCACACATTCTCATGATATACTAAACATGCACACTCGCTTAGGCCCAAGACACCGTACTTGTAGAGTAAGGGTACGACGACCCTGTTGACACGACGTGCTCTAGACCAGGTACAGATATATGTTGTACTAGTGGCCGCTCGCGGTTTCACCCGCGTGGTGCCCGTTTCCGTGGGACTATCAGGTGAAAAAGTATCCTATGTGTTAATCCAGGTTATAAACTATCTGTATGCCGAATTTCATCCAAATCCATTCAGTAGTTTTAACGTGAAAGAGTAACAAACATCCAAACAAACTTTCGCGTTTATAATATTAGTAGGATGTATCTGGGCGCTTCTCCCCACCCCACGACCCGGTTAACCCGAGGAGATTGTTTCGCTCCTGATCCGATTCGAGCCCCTCGGAGAATCTAGTAGGGAACGGGGACACGTAGGTACTAGTGCGTGATGCCATGCCCTCTACAAGACCTCTGACGGTGTTTCGATTTTTTTTTTGATTACACGGCTTGAGTTTAAGTTTCCCACTGCCCCTTAAAAAATCCGGTGACGCTGAAAATCGCGTGTAAGCAATAAGCAAACTCTTTTCTAAAATAATGTAGATGTACCTACTCGTATATTTACTGTATACGCCGTTTAATGTTGTGTGTTCACACCGTCATGTTGAGGTTGTTTAATCTTATTAGGACTTGGAAACAACGTGTTAGTTTTTACTTTTACATAACGTAAATCCAAGGTGACTAGCTCAGCTAGTTCAATGTATATAATGGATATATTATAGTTGTGCCCGCGACGTTTTCTTTGCTTAGAGTTTAGCTTCTGCAATATATTTTAGCATAACAATAATTGGCATATATATATATATTTTTAAATGTAGTTTAGCTTTCTCTTTACAATGTCTGTAATGGAATACTCCTCGTCGAACTTAGTTGTGTAGTGTACGTAATCTACCCTTTGTTAGGGAGAAACCTTTTCATTTCTAAACTTTACGTATCTCTTTTTCGACTACGCACCCAAACTCATAAAACTTCATAGATAGCGTTAATGTAATCCAAACTTCAAAAAATAATTATCGAAAAGTCATACAATTGGAATCACTTGCTTGAATGTTCTTTTTATAAATATTTAAGTTTAACTATGTCAAGTTTCACTCAAATCTTGTTCAAAAAAGCTCGAACTGTATCTATTTGAACGAACGGACAGCCAGAGAGGAATAATTGTGGGTTTGCCTCTAAAACTATAGAAATGTTGTACTTGTTTAATCTTATTTCAAAATATAGTTTTATGTACCGACTCTACCCTGTTACAGTGTTATTGTCACTATTGTTACAAATTTATTTATCATTATAAAAATAAAATCCAAATATCATCAATCATTGTAAAATGGTGTTACCAATTTTAAATCAGAACAGGCTTGAGAAGTGGAAGCAGTTCAGACACGCCACCCGCATCAATTTCGATAAAACGTGTCGAACATTCTCAACGTTATGCAGACCAGACATGGATTTTTTGTAACTGTTATGTAGCGCGAAGCTAAGTACTGGTCCAATTTCGACTGTCCGATGCATCAGGATGCAAGCAGCACAAAACCGGTCGTTGTGGAGATCCTTGGGGGAGGCCTTTGTCCAGCAGTGGACGTCTTTTGGCTGAGATGATGATGATGATGATGCATCAGTGAAGGTTACCAAATTGGTTTTAAATAAACAACACCAGTATTCTTAGTGAAATGACCTACATATGATAAAATGTATTACTTGTCACATTGTCGTCATCAAACTCCTATAAATCGTTTGAATGTTCAAAGAAATTCCTACAAACAAATTTTTGTGTGAGAATACCATTTAATGAGATAATTCAAGTTAAAAGCCTATGCACAATTGTACAAAGTCAACGCAAGATTTCTCTTTGAAGACTTTTCGCTCTGTTTAAAGAAAACAAGTTGGTGCCCTCAAACGAAGCATTAGATCCTCAAGTGGGGTCTCTGTGTGCACAGTAACTTATGCTATTATTTCTAACTTGCCCCATGTTTGACTAAATCTGTTGAAGTCCTTTCTCAGACCTTTTAATCTTTTACCGACCAACTACGTCTATGTTTATTAGATAAATAACTGGTATTTGTAATATTGAGTGGTCTGTTTGAACTATCTCCTTTTTGAACTCTTTTGGTATCGTGGTTCCCTTTTGAGATTCTTTTTAATTTCCCTTCTTAATTTATTTTTCTTCTCTTAATGAAAATGCATACAATTTATACTTTTCACATAGATCAATAAATTGAGGGACTACCCTCAATTTATTTAACTATATGAAAGTAAATACTAATTTATTTTTGATTATAAGTTACGGCTAAAGATGGGTATGAACATAAACTTTAGATTAGCCGGCTAAACTTAAGTTTATGTTCTTAAATTAGCCAGTTAAACTTAAGATTATGTTCATACTTCTAACCTAACCTAACCTAATCATAAGTTTATACCCATCTTTAGCCGTAACATATACATACCTACACTTCATACTGTTTTCGACCAAACTTTACTTGGACGTTTCGAACTTTTTACAGTTTGTTGACAATGGGAGTTTAATAAAAAAAAATGTTTATTGTTTCCGTATTTTTATTGTTGAGTGACAAAAAATTAAATTCTATTTCGTAAGTATTGTTGCTTTCATAAAAGTGTTGTGATTTCTTAATTCGTGGTTAGCAAACTATCGTTTTAGAAACACAAAACTTAATGACAGCAATTAGTTGTTTTTAATAATTTAATCAACGGAAAGATAAAATGAACAAGATGTTAACGTTAATAAATGGTGAAGTGGTCGTTATTTTAGTGAAGTGAGCGCTAACTCGATTCTTCATTATATGTTTATACTAATAACTTCCACGAACGAAACCGCGCCTCGGCCGGACGGGCTCAACGCGTCACTGATGCTTAGATTAGGCGAATGCCCTCGATATTATCTTACCGCTGCCCTAGAAAAGGAATTAATTTGCGTTCGTTTAAAAATAAGACTCACAAAAAGGTGTTCCACTCTTCCAGACGTGTTAGCATCGATTTCAAATCGACCGTTTAAATAGAATGTGAAGATAGTTTTACGAATTTTGAAAAGGTGTGTTTTTACTATTTGAATATTTATGGCAAAATGAAATCTTGAAAATAAAAAATAAATACTAACAAGGCTCAGACTAATGGCGAAGCATTACAAACACAGCTTTTACTATGGATATGCAGTAACTAATAAATAAATAAAATATGACATACAATACTAAGGTATTTTATGTTCATCACACTGACCAGATTACCCAGATTACCAGAGGTAAACAATGCGATTGTCCTGGCCTCTGAAGATCACTTCTGCACCAACTGCTGTCAGTTTTAATACAGACTTCGTAGTAATTATGTCTTTATATATGCGTTAAGGAGACATTATTAGCCAACAAACTTCCTACTGCTAAGATCAATTCTTCCTCATTTACACAAGGAGATGGCGTTACAATCCATCAGACTGGCCCAATGCAGATTGGTGGGTGATAACGGCTCCCATTCTTCAACAACAACTAAGACCAACTACTTGACTAGCTTTCTGAAACACGATAGAGTTCGAGGTATATTAATTTAATCATCCATCCAAGACCCACCATCGCAAAAGTTGCTTAACTTGCACAATACCGCGTCGATTGGCTAAAGAATCGTAATTATCATGAAGCTCTATCAGTTCGTATCAGGCCACCGTATCAGTCTACTACTGCATATTGACCTCTCCTTTCGTTTGGTCTAGGAATATTGTAGCTCCCCTTCTTTCCAATCCCTGTCGAGATCATAAAGCCTCGGCAGGGAGACAGGAGCTAGGAGGAGAGTTCCCCACGACTTATCTATAGCATAAAAATAAATATTGTGTTAAAACTAGTGTTGCATTGCAGTTGCTCGTGGGCAACAGCGGGGCGGGCACCGGAGGCGCGGCCACATCGCCGGACGGCGGGTCGAGCTCCGCGCCGCCGCTTTCGCCCGGCGGGTCCGGCGTGGCCGGCGGCGCGCTCTCGCCCGGCGGCAACAGCCACGCCAGCACACCGGCCGCCTCCTGCTGCGACACCCCGCGCCCCATCATCACCGACCCCGTCACCGGGCAGACGGTCTGCTCCTGTCAATACGATGGAGCGAGGCTCGCCCTCACCTCATACCCGAGGCTGTCGAGCGCGGCGGTCGGTGTATACGGAACGCCGTACCCTTCCACCGATCAAAATCCATATCCAAGCATTGGTGTGGACAGCTCTGCGTTTTATTCACCTTTGGTAAGTTTCTATGAGTTCTACCGGCAGATTTTTATCTGATTTTGAATTGGTGTGGTGAGATAAGGTAGCCTTCTCATTTTTAGGGTTCCGTACCCAAAGGGTAAAACGGGACCCTATTACTAAGACTCCGCTGTCCGTTCGTCCGTCTGTCCCCAGGCTGCATCTCATGAACCGTGATAGTTAGACAGTTGAAATTTTCAAAGATGGTGTATTTCTGTTGCCGCTATAACAACAAATACTAAAAAACCGAATAAAATAAATATTTAAGGGGGCTCCCATGCAACAAACATGTTTTTTTTCTCGTTTTTATAGATAACTAGCTGACCGATGAACTTCGTACTGCTTTGACAGTTTCCATGACAACAAAACAAACAAATCATTTATCCGCTTAAGAACACCCGTATCTCATGATGGACCCCTATAGCAGCGCCACCTACCGGGTCCAATTGTAAATTTAAACCATTATCGAATCCACTTGAACACACACAGAAAATTTAATCCAAATTGGTCCAGTCGTTTAGAAGGAGTTCAATAACATACACATGCACAGAAGATGAATATATTTATATAAAGATGGTACGGAAACCTTCGTGCGCGAGTCCGACTCGCACTTGGCCAGTTTTACGTGCAGTCTATCAGCCCTTACTTGCAGCCCTTATTTTCACTTTTTATTTGAACATTAATTCTTCTGTTGAAGCGTTTGTGTAAAATCCTCAACTTCTCTATTGTAGAAAAACATACTTTAACATATTACGCTGGTGAATAGCTTTAGAGTTAATTGGAATATTCAAGGAGCTTGTCTAGAGATAGCTTGAGATAGGTAGAGGAACACTATTCGTAAGAACCTGTAATTGGCTCCTTATTACTAGGGCTCCGTCGTATTACAAACACAAAGGTGCTAAAGAACTTTACAATTATTTTCCTGAATATTCAGGCAGAATGGAAAAGCTAAAAGGGTTGAAGTTCAACAATTTTCTGAAAAATGTAAATAATTTATAATACAGACGATGCCCATTTTATTTTTCCGCAATAGGAACATTTGTTGACCGCCAAAGAATAAATTGCGTTACCTCTACCGCAATAGGTAGGTACACTGGATTCGTCCAAAAACAGCAACAGCAAAGTGCAAATTGGTACCAATAGCTCGTTTGCCGTATATGAGGCAAGTTTATCGCTCTCTACTCCGATACGAGTTTGGCTTTTCTGGCGTAATGCGCTAGCGACGCGCGAACCGGTCCGGACGCGCTGGGCCAGAAAACCACCGACACCTCGCAGCCCGCGCCGCCGCGCCGCCCTGTCACGAAACATTAATATTTAAACTCAAAAATAAACTCCAAAGCCATCGCTATTATTATAGCAATTACACTCTGTTGCAGCCCTGTAGGATATCTTTACGTTGTTTCAAATGACACAAAATTTCCATGTCTCACACCAAAGCGGTTTTTAAATTATGACAGCTCCAAGTATTCACACAAATTACGCAAATAATACAATTTGCGGTTGCGCTCCAGTGGTCGAGTGCGGGATAACACCTCGTCTATGTATCGGGACGCAGGGGCACGCAGTGAGCGGCAATCGCCATACCATAATTAACCCGCCCTGGGGTACATCGATTGTGCCTAACTCAATATGTAAGCAAACACATCTAAAACGCATTTCAACACGGCGCCGCCCGGCGCGGCGGCACGGCGATTAATTCGATACGTTCGATTTAAACGGCAAAGCACATGTGAAATCCTTTAAATCCAGCAAATCCCACCGTTCGAGAGACGGCTCTTTTTTGGCAAGTGAATTTCCTCAGCTTAATATTTAAGTGTTGAAATGTTCATAACGGAAGTCTCCACTGAACACATGAACGCTCACTGGGATATTTCGCTCTTTGTTTTAGTGTATTTCGTCGCGGTTTATATGTTATGATTTCTCTCTGTACTCTGTCTTAATTTGCAGATTGCGAACACGATAAGCAAAACCGTAAATCGTTCCAGAAGTTTTTGTTCAAACGAGTTCACTCAACTCATCGTAATTATAATATCATGTGGCAACTTGCGTAGATAATTGTGGATGCATCCTAAAACGCCGGCAGTGAGATCTCTATCTGTCATTGTATTTAACGAGCTTTGTAGTACCTACGCTCTGTGACCCTGTGCATGTTTAATAACAGGTGTTTAAATGTATGTACACTGTCATTGTGTGCCCCGTACTCGTACCTAACTCACGACAAGCCTGGCCGGTTCCGTGCAAGCGACAATTTAGCGAACAATGACGACGCTCCACCACAAATACACTCGTGCTCTTTTCTGGCTATGTAAGTCTTCCCTGCGGAACGGGGGAAACTGCTCCTTGTATAAAGGGGGGCAAAGTAGGTTTTAGCTTTTCTTTTGCGCCGATCATTGCAGGGGAAAATATTCAACTGCCATTTTTGTACACGGGCGACTCCGGTGGCGCCGTCTGTTGAGTTGCGACTAACTAACAATACAGGCAGCGCCATCTTTTATCTATTGTAAGCCTTTGATAATCAATAAAAAAGGATATGTTTGTGTAACTGCGTCGTAGAGCTGTCGGCTTTTAGTTTTAATTTGTTTTTAATCCATTGATAGGTATACGTCTTATGAGTAGGTGTTAATTATTTTACAAATCGAAAGTTGATTTGTTTTATACTCATACGTACGCACTACTGAAGATAAAACTGCCCATAGATAAATATGATTAAGAAACAAAGAAAGTAGGTTATATTGTTTTTTGCTTGACATGCAAATATTTTTTGTTCAACATGACTGTCATTGTTTCGATGGCCGTCGATAGAATCAGTTAATAGTTTGTACTAGTTTACATTTTAGAACGCATAACAGATTAGCAAACATATCGGTACAATAGAAACAAGTTTACAATGACACGGCATTGTTTTCAATAAAAATATTTTTCATTCCAATAGTCGACTATTAATTATATAACTTTTCAAACTATCATGGTCACTTACATTAGAATAAATATTATTAACGGGATTATTACCATGTTTTTTGTTGTGTTTGAGTATCCGATATTTCGGCACAGTTGCATGCGCCATAATCACGGAGTACCTACATCCGTGATAATAATGACTATTAATTACTTTTACTACAGCAAGTTAAGCAAAAACTTACAATATGATGACAAATAATATATACATTATTTGTTTTAAAAGCGTATGTAGGTAGCCGAGAATTTATACAAATGTAACGCTGGCAGCGTATAAGACGACAAACGGCTTAATCTTCATATAAGAGACCGCTAGCAAATCGTGGAGTGCAGCAATAAAATCTTTCATCAGCAAGACTGTAACATGTGCACCGGCAGCCATTTAAGTATACATATCTCAGAGTTTATTGCGAACGGAAATCTTGTGAACCCTTCTTCTTGCATTACCGACTGATATACAATTATGACGGCGACATTGGATATTAATGACAAGACACCAAAGAACCACCAAAGAAAAGCAAAATAATCTAGCTAGACGTTCACTAAAATAATAGCAGACTCCTACTAATACAATCACTTGCAAAACTTTCATTATCACGATCAAATTAACAGCCCGATAAGAAGACGGGGTGGCTCGCGTAGCCAAACCGACCGACGGTAAAAACGTAACAAAACGTCGATTCAAATACATCACTAACCTTAAGTCAAAGAGAATAAGTTTAGAAAAAGGAGACCAGAAATTCAATTAAAGAAGGGCGATAGAGCGAGATGCGAGATGCGCAGGAGCGCGGGAGGGACTGCGCCAATCGAAATAAATAAAAGTGGAGTGGAATCAGGCGAATTGAGAATAGCCATTAAGGTGTTAATGAGGCTCTTATTAAGCCGTCTCCTCCCCGTGGGTGGTCGTTGTGCAGTGCCCGCTTTGTTCATTAATCACTTCAGATTACGTGCTTAACTAATTATCAAATCTGTATCAACGGGTAACAATGGTAGTCGTGGACTTCGATACGTTATCTAAACAGAATATAACTTTGAAATGAAACATTTTTTACGGATCTGCTCGCGTTTATTTTACACATTACTTAATTACTGACGTAGAATATAACTTTTTTAAATCGTACGAAGTAACTTTGAACATCCGAGCTTGGTACATCAAGCAAACCCCATGTTGATAATCTTGAAATTGCATAGAAATTGCCTCTTTTCGTCCTTTTATAATATAAATAAGTTTTAGTTCTTAGCAACTTATAGATTTTATTGGCAGACTAACAAATTTAATGGTTCTAAATAACCCAGGATAGAGACAAATGATGAGGGATGGAAGAATTTTGTGGGATTTAATTTCGAATAACTCTAATATCATTATAATACACAATTGCAAAATACAGTTATAGTCTTACAGAGTAAAAAATATATAGTTTTAAGCTCTGGATGTTCGCTGGCTTACCTACTAATACTTACTGCTTTGATTAATGCACAGGCGACTAAAAACGTCTTACATGAGGTATAAGAACTTCATTAACAATGTTTTGAAATAAACAATAAATTATTACTTACAAATTTTACTTCACGCAAAAATAACAGAAATTTATTGAAACTAAATTTTACTTCATGCAAAAATAACGGAATTATATTGAAACTAACTTTGTATGCGAAATGTCTACTAAGTCTTATCTCTACATCATTATCGCGTATATCGGTATCGGTAAATATAGCAAGTAAAGTTTTTGAGAAAGGCATTATATGACAGACTAATAAGTTATTTAGATTTAAATAAACAGAATTGCTTAAAATCAGTTTAGCTCTTAAATCATCGCAAGGGCATCAGCACAGGCGTCGTTAGTTCGTTGGGTGTTAAAATGAAAAAAGTACATAGACTCGTTCCTTGGTCTGTCTAAAGCTTTTGACATAGTCTCCTTACCCTATTTTCATACCTAAGTTAGAGCAGAACGGAATACGAGGGCTTCCGCTTTTGCTCTGTATAGTGTTATGATGTTTTATCAGTGTATATTTGATGTACCTCAAGGATCAATTCTTGGTCTCACACTTTACCATCTTTGGTTATAGACCTTGGTCTTAACGCTTTGTAGGTTTTTTTACTTTAAGACCTCTTTTAACCAAACCAAGTATGTTATCACATCTGAGAATCATTGTCGCGATGTCTGGGCTTACGACCGGTAGTCTAACCACTAGATAATGTACTTAGTTAGTTCTTCGTTAGCTCGTTTGTCTCTAATAGACGCAAAGGCCGTGCTTATATCAAGGTCTTTGTACAGTAACAAAACTTACGCTATTATAAAGCTTAATATTTAAGTAATAAATAAAAATGAATAGCTAAATGTGTTGATAATCGCAAAATTCGAGAACGGCTGAACCGATTTGGCTGATTTCTTTTTTGTTGTGTTGGATGAAGTCTGAGGAAGGTTCATATAAAGAGAAAATACGTAAAAATTACGAGGAAAATAGAAAAACCAACAATTTTCTTTTCCCATACAAACAAAATATTACATTATATTAGGCATTACAATAAAAAATATCATCACATTAGATATTACTAAAGTCTTTCAATGTTATTTTATTTCTATTAGACTGCGACAGGCTAAACTTTTGACAGAACGAAATCTGTCGGGACAGCTATTAACATAAAAAATCAATGTAACTTTGTTTTAGAGAAATAGGGCAGAACAAGGTCTGCCGGGACAGCTAAGCAAGGTAAGGTAGGTATAATTTCAAGAAACCAGAGAATAATTAGAAATAGAAATAGAAAAAAATACTTGATTTGGTATAAATTGTATCAAAATAAATTTTATTATTATTAGGTATATTTATTTTGAGTCGCATGTTTATTTATTTTATTATTACGAGTATCACTGTGAAACTACCCCTACGTGTCTCAACAAGCAACATACATATTAGGATAAAGTATATATATCTAGGATAAAATATTATATCTTCTAGAGTTGGGTGGTCGCCTTCGATAATAAATATTTGTATATCTAAATAAATATTGCTGGGGACATCTATTACAACCATCACTCTTTCGCCGATTAATTAGTCAGCAGCGACCTTGCTCTGAGTAATAGCCGTGGTTCGTTTTATATTCATTTTAATTAGTTCCAAATTAGGGAACACCCGCTACTAAACCTTAATGTCATGTGTCTTAAGTTCAAAATATCCCTGCTACGTTAAAGCACTAACATGTGTGCATATTAGGGAATTGTGTGCTTTCTAGAGCCGGGGCTTACCAAGCGATAAGTTATATTTAGTTTATGATATTAATTCACTTGCGGACCTAATTATTATCTAAAATATTTCATATAGTTGTTTTTATAGTAAATTTGTGGTATAGTGATATGACCACTGGTCACAGAACCGGGATCAATTCCCATCAGCAGCGGGAGGTAACTTATTATCATTTTGGATGGTGGCAGAGCTCGATTTAAAGTCCGCCTGGTATAGGCGGACCAGCTACTATTATCGCCATAATAACAATGTTGGCTAAGATGGTTAGTTACGCAGCATTTGAGGATTCCAATAAGATGCACTGCGTTTCCACTTTCGGCTTTATTATCACTTTCCGAGGTGATATGAAAGCCTTTCGTTTTGTAAATAAAAAATGTATTTCATAGTAATAGCGGCACATTTAATTTTGCATTTCGTTCAACTAATATTTAAAGTTATCGCACGGAGCACATGTTGTAAAAAGTTATATCTTATTATAAAAGAGCTGAATATGTTGTCTATAGTTTGACTTAAAATAGATACTCAATATCCGCCCATTATAGAATTATTTCCATAAACACTAGCCCCTAGCCTGCGGCTGCGTTCGCGTGATCACTCTGTTGAGAGATTTTATTCTGAATATTAAAGAGTTATGGTATACCAAGGGCACTTACTTAACTTAAATTTTACTGACCACTCGTTTTTCACACTACATTGCTGTGATTTTTCCAGAAATGTTTTAGAAACTAACGTTCGGAGACCAGCAAAAATACCTATATTTTCTAAATAACGAATTTCATAACACACTACCTTTTTTATTTTAACACGTAGACTAAAATGCATCTTTATTTATAAACTATGCTATCCGATTTTTTATTGAAAGTTTTAGTTGAAAGAGATAGCATCAATTTTAAACCAGATTTAACTTACATCCAGGTTTTGAAATAACAGAATATAAGTTTATAGTTAGTTACAAACTTCATCAGCGCTCTCTTGCACCTAACTTGACAGGTGGTCAGCCCATCATGCGTTGTTTCAGCTGTTGTCCACAAAGTTTGAGCTCATGACAGATGAAGATCGAAGACTGGCACGTTAACTTTTACGGATATGTGTGGCTGGGATATCTTGAGATAAGTTTTGTCACTTACCGATATACTTGAATCTATGAATGATGACTGTGTCTGTATTAGACTCTACAGTAACGTTTGCTACAAAATACTTTTCCCAAATAAGTAAGGTTTTTTGTTTCAACAAAAATAGTCTAGGACACTCTGGTTCTCAAATATCTCAGTGCAAAAAAACACATCGATCCGTTTGGTCGATTATTATGATACAAAAAAGGACAAACAAACGAACTCAATTTCACATTCATAAGTAATATTAATTAAGATTTATAATTACAATTTGTGTACGCACAAAACGAGATAATCCAATATATCTCACAAAATCACTCTATTAGTTTGAATAAACTTCCACACACGGTGCAGCCCTGTGGGAGTTGTGTGACACGCTTTATTAATCAAGAGGCAACAGAGATCAGCCAATCTGGAGCGGGGACGGCATTGAGTGCATGGCCGTTATAATGTACGTCAAACTAATCAGTTTTAAATAAGTACCTTATTCATATTTAGGAAAAGAGGTATTAAGAATCGGATAAGTGTCAGCATAATTCTATTTTATTTCAAATTCAAATTCACAAAATATTTATTCGGCGTAGCAGTTGGACTTAGGTTCAAACAATAAAACTAATACATACAGTTAAAATTAAAACGCTATGACGAACTGCACTCGTCTCTCCAGCATAAGTTGCAGTTTCAAGAAACTGCAACACTAATGTTCAGAGGCGCCCGTGATGTGAATGTGTTTATGTTTTGTAATGTTAGAAAATAACGCTATTAATAATAATTGATAATTATAAAGTTTAAAATATAAATAATAAATAACTCTTTCAAAAACTTTAAAAAATCACAATCCATACTAATATTATAAAGAGGAAAGCTTTGTATGTATGTTTGCAACGAATAAACTCAAAAACTACTAGACCGATTTAAAAAATCTTTCACCATTAGAATGCTACATTAGCGCTGAATAACATAGGCTATATCAAAAAAAGTACACTCGTGCGAAGCCGGGACGGGCCGCTTGTTAAAATTAAATCAGGTAATTAACTAAATAGAGTTTAGTTAATTACCTGATTTATTTTTAACAAGCGGCCCGTTGTTGCCCTTTATGGCCCGTTGTTGCGACCCGTAATTGTGTTAAAACGAAATGTTAAGTTAAAGCGCGTTGCAAGTTCACAGCGAACCATTCGATGAACAGTCTTAGTACGACGTTTGGGATCGTAATCGCATGTGACTTAGACTTAGAACGTAGAATTTTGAATATCCCGAGACCATCGTCCCCGTCAAACGTCTGTTACTCCACACCTCTGTTAGGAGGTCGAGCACAAACTTGTCGGACTATAGATGCCTCATACGATCACCTATCGGTAAAGTGTTAATTCATATCTAATACGACTTCCACACAGCTTCATAAAAACCTTTTATGTTGTTTTAAGATAAAGTACAAAAAAATGAAATGAATATGTGACAATAATATGAGCTACATATCTAAGAAGCTAAATCCGTTTTTGTACGTACTTTGTTAGGCTAGGGGTAGAAAAACTAAAGGATGAAAAGTTAAAAAATGTGTTGTTTATTATTAAAATCAATGTCTAAATATCATCCAATGATTAATACAATATCACGTTTTATATTTTATATAACTCACGTAAATTGAGTACCTTGAGTACCTGGAAGCAACGACATTCAATTTAGTCATAACAGAAAAAAAATGTCTGAAGTGGCTTTTTAGATTTGCAGATTATTGAAAGGCAATCGGGCTGAGCAGGATCTTAGCTTTGATTTTCAGATATTCCGAAGTAGAGGACTTTATTAGTAACGTTCTGCGTGACAGGCTTTTTTTAAAGTCAAATCAGAGAGAGCATTACTTTCGCTTGGTGATTTCAATTGTTTTCCATAGTTAAATTACTGAGTTTCATGGCTGGGCCCTATAGAAAAAATGGTTTATGCACTGGTTTTCTATTATTAATCGCTTTATACTGAAAGGTTTGCACAGGGCCGCTATCGGTGTCACAACGCGGTGACGTACCGTCGCTGCCATTGCCCAAACATGATGCAATAGAGCGATACGTGGGTGGCCTTATCACCAGGTACATCGCAGATTTGACGTAAATGCGTTATACTCGGATTACATATGACAACCGATAAACGTAAAAGTGCCGCCTCGCCGTGATTGACAGTCGTGTTTACACAGCGATATCCTGACGTTCTTCTGTTATCAATACATAACCGTTAACGATATCGTTGTGCGCAAGATGGTTGATCGAGACGCACATTACATTATGTACTACAGATAATGTGGCGACTTTTAGTGCCGCAGTGATTCTTTTGGCACGCCGCCGCCGACACCGTTACGTGTTTAGGCAATTTGTTGACATTGACATTCGTTGACGCTTGTTAAAATTAGTAAGAAAACATCGTTTAAATTTTCAATACAATTGTTAAGTTAACAGCATAAAACATGACTGTTAAATAAAGATGTTGCTATCCTTCGATTGTACCAACTCAATTCAAACCAAGTTTATGCATCATAAAACTGCGAACGCTATTACTTAAAATGAAAGGCCCAATTTCCCGCCCCCTGGTGTCGTTTCAGGGCTATATGAAAAGGTTCGACTTAATTACCATCTGCAGCATTTCTTCGCGCGATGAATTCATAATGATTACAAACAATGACAGGGGTCAACCCCGCACCCTCGTCCTCACCTCAAATGCGTTAATTGCTCCGCAAATATACTCATCTTCGCACTAAGCGTTTACTTGCCGACTTTAATGACTGGGCAAACATCGAGCGGTCGCGGCAGACCGCGTCCTGCGGTTCGGCCGCTAATAAATCTTCGGATTTTCCCCGATTTCCTGACGTCCCGTCGCGGCGGCCCCACGTCCACTCCCGCGCGCCACTCTTATAAATTACCTACACGCTTTCACTATAAATCAAACAATGGCCGGCCTAAATGTGTTTGCTATTGTTTGAATACACCTCCGTAGTGACCGATAATGCTGATGCATACTTCATGCCCTAATCATTTTCGCAGCGCCGGCCGTCCAGACGTTACGTCAGCTATCCTCCGGCGATCCAGGAAATTTGTCGCATCCCTTTGTTTAGGACCGGAACTTAAGGTTATTGTGGCCGTTCCGTTCGGAGGCAACGCGATTAATCTTAAGGAAAGTTGGTCAGTCGCCTGGCCGAAAGGAAATCGCCTAATGCGAGATAATTGAAAGTTTACGAGGAACCGAAAAGGGTCGC
Organism: Eudonia lacustrata; assembly: GCA_947562085.1. NCBI lineage: Eukaryota > Metazoa > Arthropoda > Insecta > Lepidoptera > Crambidae > Eudonia > Eudonia lacustrata. Next base: position 16,795,569 of record OX387339.1, read on the forward strand.
ATTTATCGGCTCGGAATATAAACGATTATATTGGACTTGTCATTAACCAAGCGATCTGTGAACATTTAACAACCTAAAGGTGCTCAGTCCGACCGTTATCTTGGCCGGAAGTTAAAAAAAACGTGATCCAGGAGTAATTTTGTCCGCACCGCCCGCCGGGACTGCTGGTGCCTAAGCATTAGTAGAATAAAAAACAAGGTGTCGATTAAACCGAAGATAGGTTTTAAATACGTTATTATTAAATTTGTGTTTGTTTTAGAGATCGCTGTATTTGAATTAAATAATTTTAAAGAAGAAATGCCGACTCATTTGTTGTACAATCACTCATATCGTAAAATTATCGCGAAGAAAAAACCTCACCGATTTAATAAACTTTGAGATGATACAAAAAGTGCCTTGTCATTCGATAATACTGTTAGCTAGACAACAAAAAAAATACGCGTTGCTCAATTGGCAGTTTTTTCAAAGGCAGCACACAACCACCTGGAAACGACAAAATTTAACGCCGTTTATAATGTTGTGACACCATTCTGTGCAAAGCTCATTTGTGATGTACGGACCACCGGGGCGCTATAGTTTGCGGAATGGGATAAATGATACGTCACCGGCAACAATGATGCCAATGAAGTTGTCTCGCATTCGGTATGGCACTAGTTATATCTCGTCTACATTCAGCACAAAATAATCGCGCACAGGCGCTCTACAGTTGGTGAATTTGGAGTGAGTTTTTTGCGAGTTATTGTAACGATTTGGACAGATGTCACGGGCAGAATCCGGGCAACAAAAGCGCCCCGGGGGCGTATTGTCCCGCTCCCCGGCGCGGCCTCCCCGCATCCACCATTACCACTGACACCTCCAACATTTATTTTTGTATCAAAATAATACGTTATAATTTATACAATTTATTTATAGCCGCTTTCTTGGTATAATAGCTATTGCTCTAAATGGTTTTTAATGTCCTTATTTTATAAGTAATTTATACGTTGAGACCGGACTTTACAGCTGCGTTTTACCCTCCAATGATGGCTATTAGCAAGACATCAGATAAATACGTTATGCGATAAATGCGGGGTCCCGGAAGCTCTTATGAGCTGTCGCATGCTTTGTTGAATGTTAAGCTTTTAATTTAAAGTTTATTGGCTGGTTTCTATTAGAATATGGTTGTTAACCATATTCTAGTTCCGGTAAAGCCTCTGTGCTGATTAATTTTGTTATTTTACTCTGTGCCACATTTAAGTCATCAAATGTTCCGGAAATGTGATTCGCCGATAGACATTTGTTTTTATTGGGCTCATGGTAGGAATTTGTGAGAATAGGAGTATTAGTGAAGTTAGCGCAACGGAGGATTAAAAGTGAGGTTAGGCCGGTTGCGAGTGCGGTCGGAGCAGTGCGGGAGTGAGCGCGGCCAAATCAATCACTGAGGCTCAATAATTGATCGGGCCCGGTCCCCCGACCTAATTACCTTTCTCTCCCCACACGCTCACGGCTCATTAAGGACCGTCTGTTGTTTGTTCTCCTAATTAAAGCGGAGCTTTATCGGTCTCAGGCCCCGTCTAATTGATATCATTGCGAGCGTTTACGATCATTGAATTACGGCGGCTGCGATTGGTTGCCGTCGGGTTAGGCAGTTAAACCTGACCGCACATTGTCTGCCTGAGCTCCAATTGACTTGTTTAATACCAGTTTATTGTTTATTTATTTATAGCTGAGACGCACGGCGCCGTCGACTTCTTTAGTATACTGAGACATTTCATATTTAAATTCAATTGAAAAGAAAGGTTATCAAGATTTAAAATTTTGGCAAGCACTTTACTAAATTGGGATATTAATTCCATTGGAAAATTCAAATGAGCATAACGCACACGACGCAAACAACACTGACCAATCAATCACATTTCGATTTTAGATGGCTTGTAAAATACATTTTCATTAGCAACATAATATAGCGGGTAATAAAATAACAATAAGTCAATACAGTGAATATAGTCAGCTTATAACCGTCGAAGTGGAAAATAACCAATTTCGTTTAAATCACAATCTAGCAATTCTTTGATACCCGTGAAATTGCCGTAACGAAATAAATGTTAAATAAAACGTAAAATAAAATTATTGTGCCTCCACAAACAAATAATTGGAACGGGAACATATCTACCCGAACCGCCCGCGCCCGATGCCGCTCGTTTTATGGCTTATTTGGGGGAAAGCTTTATTGAACTTAGCCACGTTGTCTTCGTGTCCTGCAAATACAGCCCTTAACTGGAATCAAATAGAATTCGGAATCGAGCACCTTTGCACCGATTGCGTCACCATCGTGCGGCATGAAATGACTTTTTCGTTTGTATTCGCTTTTTATCCACTTAGAGTCATTCTTTTTCCACTCGCTACAATTCACTTTCAGATTTTGCTAGTGCGTGGCAATGTTATTATTTTATGGGTTGAATATTATTTCGTTGTAAATTAGAATTTTATGACACACTGAATGTAAAATAAATCTTTGTTAACCTTAGTAACATTTTAGGGCGTGCACTAACAAACATTTGTCTTTTGAGCTAAAATGTGTTGGCAAGTTGGGATGGAATACTTTAAAAACATACGTCACGGTTTCCGAGCACGTTTAAAATGAAGCGAAGGTTGTCCGTCGTCTTGTCGCTGCGTCGCGTCGCTGCGTCGCACGCGATGCTCGTACCACAAGTGTCAGTTGGTTTTTGCACATTAATTTACATGATTGTGGTGTATTCGCGCAAGCATACACAACGTTGCTAACGCGATATCGATCGTCCCTATTTTAATGACAGTGTTACACGGAACCGCTTCATATTTCAGCATATCTTGGCAACATACGAAAATGATGTTTCAGCTTGAGCTACTAAAACCAAATGAGAGAGGCACCGCCAGTGTTAAATTTCAGTTTATGAAGCAGAAAATGGTGTAGCGTAACACGACATCGGAGTAAAATCAAGGCTTTAAATGGCGTACAGTAGCCAGAAAGCTGAGTCGAGGGATGACAGAGTAGCGCCGATTTGGCAGCGCGGCGGGTCGCCGCGGCGCCTCAGGCTGGCGCGCGGCGCCCGCACTGCCTCAATAAGCCTCAGACACCGATGGGGTACGAATTTATGAACCGTCAAATAACTTATCACCAGTTTAATGCAATGAAAACGAACCTTATTTATGAACCGCACCGATCACTCGAACGTGAACTTGCGTTTTTTGTTCCTAGGGTCGCGGTCCTAGTTGCCTCTTATTTATGGATCTAGCGACGCGTGTGAATAACGTTAATAGTGGGGCCGGCCCCTTTCGCTACTGTTTATATTTATTTGGGGTTGGTGTAATGAGTCTATCTGTGCGCTGACTCGCGAACTCTGTGGAGAATTGATTAAAATGTTGTTTGGATGCAGTCTTACGGAAAGAGGGGATGAATTTGTCACGTCGAGATTTTATAATGTATTGTTTTGAGGAAATTATCTTTTTATCTGCATTTAATTAGCTTGTTGTAACGATAGGCGTTAACCCTCTTCTTTGAGCAAATTATAAAAACCTTAACTTATAACAAATAAAACTAATTCAAGTGAATAAATAATGAAATATGCAAAAAACATTTTGTATAGAATTTTTTTTTTCTGATTCCAATAAATGTATTTTCTTCTTTTCTTCTTTCTTTTCTAGAAGATACAAATTAACAGCATCTATAAACAAAAATAAACAAAAACACAATTTAAACAAATATACCTACCATTAAATAAGATAATTTCAATTTTAAATTTAAAACTACACGTCTCAAGTCATGTAAATAACAACATTGGAATAACAAAAACAAATGGATCCTCAGCAACAATCGTAGTTAATCGCGTTCTTTGCGAGGCGTCGGAGTACAATCATGGGTTTGATCATTAATGGCTCCGGCACGTGGCTCGAACCCGCTAATGCCAGGGGCGAAGGCATCATCACTCATAGTTAGAGCCAAGAGGGAACCTCACTGTCACCGCCAGAGAAACGTGCAATTTTTATCTCGGCCCCACAAAGAGTTGCGGATTGGAATTTGTCACAAGCTTATTTGCGGGGTACGCAAAAAGCCCTAATGTTTCTCAATGATAGATATTAATGATACAGTAATCATTGCTAGGAGGATCCAGATCGGATTGCCGGTAATGTTGCATTTGTACGCTTTTATGCCACGAGTGGATTTTGCAAATGGCTTTGTTTTAAGTCATTACATTCATTCTTGTATAGTTTATTAAGGTAGATCTGTACATACATACATACATATAATCACGCCTCTTTCCCGTAGGGGTAGGCAGAGACCACTTTTTTCCATTTGCTATGATCCATACATACTTGTTTCGCTTCGTCCACTTTCATTATTTTCTTCATACATGCTCTTCGGTATAGGGTACTCTTGACCTGGCCTTTTTCCAAGACGTTCCCGATTTGGTAAAATTAATATTAATATTTTTTTTTTTTAGATCTGTACCTACTTTATAAAATGGCTGTTACTGAATAATGGCTAAGCTAAGTTGTGAAAATGAATCATACTTCCAGAGGATAGTATGCTATTTTTACTTGTAATAATTATTTACTTGCCTTGTATTGTTTTGTCTAATCGTTTTTTCCCATCTACTTCCACAATCATTCATTGTAGTTTAATTGAGCGACAACACTGATCTAATCGATTTATTCGAATCGAACATATCCCATATTACAAAATTTGGTCTCCATAAATAAATCGCCTCCTTCGCTTTAAAACATAGTAAACTTAACTATTTGATGTTTCTTATCTCGTATAAACGTATCTCCTCTCTATTTATTACCTACCGCAGTATATATTTACAACAAATTTATATACATAAATACATGTCCAACCGTTTCATCTCTGTGTTAATTCTGAATATCAAATCAGATAATGTTATTGGCTGTGCTCTGATATGAATGTCCGCCTTCTTATAAAATTCGCGTTTGAAGTTGCAACTCCATGAGTCGTTTTTTTAAAACAAATCACACGATGTCATAAGACACCGAAGTTTGGGAATCACGTCAATTAATGTGGGTACAAAGTACTAATTTACATACAAAATAAGCCAATGTTCTCCATCTTGTTTCTAACTTTTAGGTGTACTTTTTTATATTTTTCCATGAAATTTTTAGAGTAGGAGTTTCTAACTAGAAATTGAATGACATATCACCAGCTCCTTTATGTCCCCAACGCTGGGGCACAAATCTTCCCTATGGATGGATAAGGACAACGGTCCATAAAACACCACGCGGGCCCAGTGCGAATTGGTGGTTGTTAAGTGCTTAACGTGCCTTCCAAAGCACGGAGAAGCTCAAGATGATATATTTTTGGTCACCAATCCGATGACCGGCCTTTGCGAAAGTTGCGTAACCTTAGCAATCGTAGGCTGGGCACGTTAACCACTGCGCTGTCGAGCTCCACTTTGAATGACATAGGTATGACCTAAATGGAAGTCTTGTGGAATTTATGACTTTTGATACTTTAAGTCATACAAGTTTGATAGGTACCTATGAAATTGACGTTTTTTTCTCACTTATTAATAGGTGTATTACTTCTAAAAGTCAATACCGTTTGTGAATATTATTATACACCTTTAATTAGGACGATGTTACTTAGGCTTCAGTAAAAACAATGATTATTAATTTTGTGTCTTTATCGCCCAATTTTTTTTTAAATTGACTTACTTTTGTGTTTGCGGAATTGTCCTTTTGTTTCATTGTAGCTCTGAAGGGACTTGATTTTTTTTCTTTTAAATGTCTGCTATATTTAGCTAGTGAAACAAACACACTACTCTACAATTTTTATAGTGTTAAAATAAATAGTTGCAAAGAAAATTAAAAAAACGTTAGTATGAAAAAATTAATTTTATACCTAATACTTTAAGTTTAAGTCATAGATGGTAGAGCTGTCCCAAGCTTACCTGCTACCATCATCCCATCGAAGTCTGATGCTTTAACAATTATTTTTATAGCATTGTTGTATTCTGAGAGATAGGGATTAGATAGTCATAGTTCATCAGTTCATAGGATTTAAGGTTTTGGGTTGGGGGTGCTTCCATGTCGTCACTTGCTGTCAGTTAAAAGTCAAGCGTCTCCAAGTTATGGAATAAACAAGCCTTCGACGATTTTATTCGAAAACGACTAACGCTTAATGACATTCCACACAAGCCACTTACAAAGTGGTTATCTCTAAGCGTATGTATGTAGTCAATTTACGCCTTACATTTTGTATGCACGTTTGACATAATACATCTTGTAATTCACGATAATTGCTAACGACAGTGGAGACAATAATTACTTCTACGGTCGGCAACAAAGTGGAGTGGATACGCTGACTATACTGGGCAGGTGCTAATTATTATTTGTTGAACTGACAGTGTCATGTTGGATAAGATGGAATTATCATTAACACCTTTTCAACTTAACATCATAATTTGTAGTTTTGAATTTATACCCGTTAATGAAATATTCGACATGTAATAATAGGTAGGTAAGTTAATTTCTTACAGGCCTTTACAAATTATATTTTAGCCAATCAAGATGTCTTACTCAATAACATTTTTATCAACATCTCAATTTAATTATTTATTTTTATGATGACAAATCAGCGCCAAATTATCAAACTTGCGATACCGACTTGTCCCTAGGTTTCGCTTATTAAACTCTAGCTGTAACTTAAATAATTAATATAAACTATCACATTCATCACAGTATGGATTCTTACAATTTTTTTCTCGTAAAAAAACAAGATGTTTTATTAAGCCAAGGCTTCATAAACTCGATGGGGACCTTGTGTTGTCTTAATACATTGATCCAGCTATCAGAGGTCACCTATGAGACAGTTTTCGTTGGTTTTCACCTTGATAGTAAGTGAAGTAAGGTGTTCGACAATGCTATCCACAAGGGTCCTAATTATGTAAGTACTTACCTACACATTTTTCCATGAAAATTTCCAAAACTTGCAACGTAGAAGAACCACTCGAGTAACCCGAGTCATAGCGGGAAATATCTGCTCAAACATTTTTAATGAGATTTTATTACACTTTAATGCGCTGTCCGTACAAGCGATGAGGCTACACAATTTGCTTGCTCAATGAAACGCACCGGTGACCTGCTTAACTCACACAACGAGAGCATAGAACAATAATTAAGCTATTATCTCAGAATAGTTGTTACCGCGCTAATACGAAATGTTACATTGTTATTTCACATTTTCTAATGACAGTGATGTTACGCTCCGATACCTAGTTAATTTTTTATTGCCAAGGCATGAGTGAATAAAGAGATTCTTTATTGCATGTTAATGTAATTAGTACTTGAAAGTGATACTTCCGCGATTCTGTGGGTTCGCAGTGTTGTTATAGAATAGCTAGGAAGTTATTGTTTTTACTTAACGTAAGAGCTGTAACTTATGTTGACTTTAGACTCCTTAGGATTTCATTGATTATATTGACGATGATTTTGCTGTTCAATTTAATCTTGTCTTATTTATATTAACTTATTTTTAACATGATTTACTTGTAACTTTACTAAGGTGTAACACTTAGCAACGCTCAGCTTTGAGATGAGCATGTGGAAGCTAGCCAAGAAGCTAAAGAAAGTCTTATTTAATCACTTTACCAAATATCTACACTGATTCTTCATTCCTTAATAAACCAATCAACTTATACAAGTCCATAATTAAATCCGATCAACCGAAGATTCATGAATGGCCTGCCAGTCGTGGGATATCTGGTAATGCAGGAATGTGTGAGGCTATAATTACAGGTAATTTCCGACAACATAACTATACAGTGTTGACTTATACGATATGAATGAATGAAATAATGAATGATATGCGACAAAACAAATGGCATATTCACTAGAAGATCTCTCAGCTCGGTTAAAAAATTTGGAAGCATATTGTAAAAGGTGTCTAATGCGCTCCGCAGACAGAGCAACTTCGATCTTCATGTTACGGCAACAGGCAACTCGCAACTAGCGCTTTCCATATAACCTTCCAAAGAAACTGCGCAGACATAGCTACTCTAGTTGCGAGTATTGATGATAGGCAATAGTTTTTAGTGGCTGCAACTAGCAACTGCTTAAGTTCTAGTTGTGACTGTGGTTTCCCCAACTGGCAAACACTGATTGCTTTACCCATAAAACGATGGCTAAAGTTTGACAATTATTAATTTTATTTTATTTTGTTATTGAAAAATGAAGAATGTTTCCCACACTCACACCAATTATCTAGCCCCAAGTTAAGCTTCCTTAAGAGCGTTTACGCCGCACACTAGCGCCACTAATGAAAAAAAAACGTATCTAGTAATTAGAGATAGAAAATCAAATTATGCTCAACAAACTATCTGAATGAAGTAATTTAGCATTTTTACGTCACCTAATGAACACCTGACATGTTATGGTTTAGTTAAATAAGACGTTACGGCCACTTTTAACTATAACGCCATATTTAACTAAACCATAACATGTCAGGTGTTCATTAGGTGACGTAAAAATGCTAAATTACTTCATTCAGATAGTTTGTTGAGCATAATTTGATTTTCTATCTCTAATTACTAGATATGTTTTTTTTTCATTGGCGGCGCTAGTGTGCGGCGTAAACGCTTTTAAGAAACTCGAAAAATGGTTAACTAGACAACGGATAAACATACATTATACATAGGAAACACCCAGACCCGAAACAATTTAGAAAAACAGGTATTTCTAAATTGATCCGACTGGGGTTCGAACCCAGGACCTCAGAGATGGCGACACCATGAAAACCGGTGTGTAAGCCACTCGACCCAGGAGGTCGCCACAATGCGTAAAACAGATGCTGTCACTTTTTAGCTAACACTTTGAGACAGAGACACAATATTTTAAACACGTATTTAGCCGTTTTTTTACATTAATCAAAGTTTTATAGTAAGAGGGTGACTGTTGACTTTGGATTTGAAAAGTTTAATTAGAATTGCCACAACCGTAAACTGTTGGCAAATGGCAACCTTTGACGATAACTTTTAAAAAGTTGAAAGTTGCTGCAACGATAGTTGGTCTGCTTGCAGATTACCTAGCAATGACGTTGAGATCTTTGTACAGAATTATTATGTATATAAAACCAATCTAATGATTGCCGAACAACACCTAATGTAATCCGTGTGTCAACCTATGTGGTTTTTGTGAATTTTTTAATCATATTTTCTAAGTTTATATGGCAATGATAATAATAAAAAAAATAACTTGATACAAAAACTTTATTCTTTTTTTCCATTGTTTGTCTACGCGTACGCCGAAATATGAATGTTATAAGTGTGTAGGTAGGTACCTATCTTGTTTTTATGATTTGAGGTACCTACTTACTGATATCAATCGAAATTTTCTTACGAAGTTGAATCATTGTCCCCAAAATCCCTTTCTTTAGCAATTATTTATAAACTAATAATAATTATGTTTTAGCACCATATATTATTGTCTACATTAATTCTGGTCTGGGTGTTTTCTATGTATAATAAGTATGTATTTAAGTATTTTAAGTTTATGAAAAATGTTCTTTAAGCAATACTCAATTTTAATGATTTACTTACATACCTACTACCTACCTACCTACTTCAATAAATTATAGTGTGACATAAAAAAAACATTTTTTTAAGGATCGTCTGTTTATATTCAATTAAAAACAAACCTAAGCTACCCAACACAAGCGAACCGAATCAATACCACGAAGTGTCAGTAATTGAATGTAGGCACATGAAGGTTTCCTCAAAACAGGGGAACAAATAAGCTTGCTTTTATTCAGTTATCGCACTTTGCAACCGGAGCACCATATGTATCATAATAAGTAAGTCGTTTTCGCTGCCTACTAAGAGGGGCGAGACACAGGGGAGTCTATATCCCGCCGCGGGAATCATTCACACTTTTAATTTAGTTGCTCCTAATGTATGCGAATAACTGCGAAGTGTTCGCTGCTCACTGTTCCCTCCGAAACTCACTATCTCACTGTTAAACAACTATCAGTCGCGAGGGTGCGTATAAGCCTTAATAGTTTCACCCTCCGTATCCTGTACATTATGCAAATGCGCCAGTGATATGTCAGCCTCACTTGGGACTTTTATTGTTGCTCGAGTTTATTCCCTTTTATTAAGTTAACTTTAATTAAATTCAAGCCGACGTATTTGTTAGCCCGATTGACTGAATGGTATTAGCCGTCGAGATTTATCTGATTACATGCGTGATTAACGCCGATTGCTAGTTAAGTTTAGCTGACGGCGTTTTGAAATGATCCGGCGTGTAAACGATGTCTCACTCCGTCTTGACGGAATAGGGTTTTGACCTGTTCTTATGGTTGTATTAGTAAAAATTATGTCACATTGATCATATCTTTTTCAATTATTTGCTTTTTACCATTTCATAAATTAATATACTCTTAGAAGAAATTCCTAGAACATGAACATTCTTACCTAGTCACTGACCATCTCTATTAGTTCAAAAAGAACTCCTTTGGAGGATTTGCCCTACATTATGATTAATATTTTATTTTTATCATATTTTAGATTGTTTTATCTCACATACATTACTAACTAATGATAATAATTTGGTTTAGCATTAACAATAGTATATTTAGATCGAAAACGAGTTGACGCTTGATATGACGTTAACATAAACGAGAATTTATATGGCCTAATTTTTACTCATCTCGTTTGGAACTAGATTCAATGCCATACAAATTCTCGTTTTCGTTAATATACTCGCACTGGCACTAACAATAGTATATTTAGATCGAAAAAGAGTTGACGTTTGAGATGACGTTAACATAAACAAGAATTTATATTTCCTAATTTTTACTCATCTCGTTTGGCACTAGTTCAATTCTCGTTCAATGTCATACAAATTCTCGTTTTAGTTAACGTTTTTGAGTTTCAAATATACTTGCACTGGCACTCAGATCAGTCCAGCAGTAGCTACAAGATACAATGTGCCGCAATTATCTTGGTTTACTTATCGTGTGTTGCGATGTTTCAGAGTAACCCTTACGCGCTGAAGGAGGGCGGCGGGGATATGTCGGCGTGGACGTCGGCAGGCCTGCAACCCTCCGGCGGCTACTACCCCTATGACCCAACACTCGCTGCCTACGGGTAAGTCCCTTGGGTCCAAACCGCCCCACAGGTCCAAAACGCCCGCGCCACTTTAGATAAAGCCCGCGCCACGCAAGGATTAACATAATACCTCCCTATCGAAACTTATCTCTCTAATAGATTGCAATGCGAAAGGCTCGTGTTTGTATTTGGCGACTCGCTTTGACTTTAATAAATTTTATGTTGTGCAAATGTATCCCCTTTTCTATGCGGGTGTGTTACAATTGTGAATTGAGCCACATTTTTTTCCCGGGTGATAGATTCAAATTGCTTTTTGTTTATGGTCTTTTCTTTTGTTTGTTGTTATTGTACTCGTAGTATATACCTACGTTAGGTACATAGCGGATAACCAAAGTCAGCGTTTAGAATTCTACTATAAACGCGTGTAGTTGCGTTTGCTTTATATCCAACCTATTATGGTGTGTCAGCGTTAAGTATAAATCTGTCGTAGGTAACAAAAGAAGTATTAGATACGTTACAAACTCATCGCAACAGGCTTACGGTCTCCAAATGCTCGTTAAATAATATATCTCATATAATAGAACGTCGATGTGTCGGGGTGTTTATTAGACCATTTATATTAAATTTCAAAAGCAGTCATCGCCAAATCACCTGTCATTATTAGCTTGTTAACTATTCATTTTATATCTGCCGGCGAACGTTCAAACGTGTTATATGATCCGTGCATTTAGGGCGAACGCTTGACCACAAATTTCATTTAATGGTCATACATGAGCAAGCTTCTCATCGTGGGTAACACTTTCGAATTATATGTGAGTACGTTGCTACGAATATGTAGGTACTTCTTTTAATAGTCTTTAAATTAAATTTGTACATTTAGAAATTGTTTAAAAAATTAGGGTTAAAGTAGAAATGTTATTACCATTAATTATATAATTAAAATTTCATATCAATCAAGGCAAATACTAATATTTGACTTGATTAATATGAAATTTTATTTAACCTTACCTTAAGCATTTAGAATTTAATCGCTCTTACTGAAAAGGTGATCAAGTGACCTTTGGCAAGTAGAAAATTGAAAGTTCCTATTCGCATTAAAGTATTATAAAAATAGGGTTTCATAGATAAGCGGCGATCGGTTATAATGGCTTTTTGATAAGGAGTTTCGTTTCAAACCCATTGCAGCTTGCTTTATGAAGGCACACCTAACCCCGCGATGCGTGTCGCCCGCAAGGGACAAATGACCGGGTAACCACTCCCGGCCGCCTACCGTCCCTCACCAACACATGGGAATTGAAGAGTGTGACAGAGACGAATGATGCCACATCCATTTCGCGCTATTGCCTGATTAATTCACAGTTTTTTTCTTTGAAATGCGATCGCTTGACGTGTTGCGTTGACGTTTTGGGCAAAGCTTTCAACCCGTCAGACTGGCCGCTCCAACTGCCTAGAGTCGGCGCGCATAAATCAAGTTCATCTCATTGTGTGAAAGGTAGGTTTTGAAAATGTCGCAAATATCAAATTGGTGTCGTTCTATGCGGACCGTATAGAAAAAGAACCCAATGAAGTGAATGTGTAATCATATGTTTTCTTACGTTAACTTTTGATCTCATAGACTAACTAATTTAAATTAACTCATCGATGTTAAAAAAAGTTAAGTTAACAAGAAATTGCGTATTAATTTAAACTTAGAAGTTTTAGTTTAAATAAATGCGGCTGTTTTGTTGTAGCAACCACCTATTGTAAAAAGATATCTGTAAAAAGCATGACTGACAAAAATTCCAATAAGTAGGTATCGCGATGTTTCACTTTTCACAATAATCGCTGTAAAAGATTAACCAAAAAAATTTTGAGGATGGTCATCGTAAGATCGTCATAACGACGTAGGCATTATGTAGACATATCAATTAAACGTGCGTTTCACGGCACACTTGAAATTTATCCGCCTATTAATCACAGGAACTGCCCGAAAATAAAAACAAATCATGATACATCAAAGCGAAGTTATGCTGACAATTCGGCTCCGCTCCGCTTAATATATAGCAGGCGGTGCGTTGTAATCTAAAAATAATTAGAGGCGACATTAGTTTTTATGCGTAAAAAAGACGTAACGATATAGTCGAGCGGCGAGACAAGCACGGAAATACACCGTCTGTGATATATCGCGCCACGATCCCGGCACACAATTGTTCGCTATCCCACACATAGGATGATTTTATTCAAAAGCACCAGAAAACAGAACACGCGACACCATAACCAACGGCAGACCGCCTGCATAAAATCGACAAAAACCTCACTTGCTCCATAACACGGTGCTCGCGAGACTTACACTGGAACAACATTAATTCACTTAAAAATACAATCGGCGACAGTTGCCAACAGAATTGTTGTATATTCATTACGGAAGGAAAAACTTCATAAGGGTTTCATGAAACGTACTGCAATAAGTTAGCCGAGCCAAATGAATGGACACCGAAAGGAGCGAGCGAGTGCGGTGAAAAGTGTGCACGAACAACAAAAGTTGGCCGCAACTGTAGGCTCACTTCAGTTAAGTACCGTTGGCTTATTATTTGGAGCAGCCTGTAATCTGCCACGCCCGCCGCGCGTCGAAATGAAAAATTACTCGGCTATATTTAACATAAGAGTCGGGCACAGAAAACGTACAAAAATTAGAGAAGGAGTCGGGGGAGCACTTGTGTCGCACCATTGAGATCAAAATACGCAGGAAATTACTGCGCCCCGCGGGCCGAAGGGAATCTGTGTGTGCCAACCATTTGGGATGTTACTTTTTAAATAAACCAAACGAGGAATGCTTGTTAGCGTGACGTCGCGCGTCTCCACATGACACTTATACAGCTTGCATGAATACAAAATATCACCTGCGATATTTTTGAGTACCTATAATCAAATGAGTTTGAAATAACGTTTATATTAAACTAGCTGCCCGAACAGACTTCGATCTGTCATAAGTCAATAGTCTAAATTAAATAAATATAACGTAATTCGTTTTTTTTATATTTGCCAAATCGGTCCAGCCATTCTCGAGTTTTGCGCTTAGCAACATTCATTTTTATTTATACAACCTTATTTTTAGTTTATAAGAAAATTCGAAACACGGGTCAAATATTTTCATTTAAGTTTAAACAATCAGTACAAAAAAAATATCTTGAAAACTCACGAAGTTACAAGCTTTTTGTGTGCTGTCCCGTTGTGTTTTTTAGTAGGGTATACTTTATTTGAGATTTTGTAAATATTATTTGGTCACACTGTAGCATGGTATAAAAATATTGAAATCGATTCTATTACTGATTCTGAACAAACAGTTTTCAGGTTTCGTATAAACTAAAAATAACATTGTATAGATAAACAAATATTAGTAGCTACCGTATTTGTATTGTCACAAACAATATTGTTTTAACTAAGTAAATGAATTATTTATTTATTTATTTATTTATTGGAACACCAACAGCAATATGTACATTATAATATAAATATAGGTGGAATAGTACAGGTCTGGTACATTTGCCAATTAAAGGTGTGCACAACATTCATAGAATACAAAATTGAAAACTATAATATATATAAATGAAAATTAACAAAATCGATCAAAGAAAAAAGCAAACATCAATTAAAATTAAATTAAAATTGTAAGTTAATATTGAAAAAATACAATAAACGGACATCAACAACGTCATCAACAGTTTAATTTTCCATTTTGCACCTTACCTTTCACAATGTGGAGAGAGTCGTAAAATAAATCTATAAATCTATCTATCTAATTACGCACTTGTATACAGTAGTTAGTATAAATCAACACTTGTATCAATGTGAGGTGGTAGCTAATGGATTTCATGATAACATGATTGCATCTTAAGCCGTGGATCTTAACTACCATGAAGAGGACTGAGGACATTGTTAACAAATCTAATTAACTAATGATAGAGAGTCGATGATGCAGTCGCTAATAATATTGTTAGATAAAGGAAACTTACTACCTTAATAAAGAACAAAAATTATGAAAGTTGCATAGAAAAATTCAAATAGATTTTTAGAAGCATTTGTTATTGTTTTCGATAACCTATAAGGAATAGTTATAAAAATAAATTGGTGACACATACCTAATAATATTACGTTTTCAAATGTATCAATTCCGCAAATGAAGTAAAGCTTTTTTGACGATCACAGTCACACCAAAAAACAGACTGTTACAAAATAAATAATCAAAGCTGAAACGCTTACTCGCACTGTTGCGAATCCTAATTCTTACACGAACTTCCCCTTGTGGGGGGAATACTTATGTGCTCGTGCATAGTATGTGCGGGGAGGGCACGTAGCCCACAATTTCCCCAAGCGGGCAGATCGTAAACCTTCGATACCACTGAATTGAAATACTCTCTCAAATATTAGCTCTGCTTGTTATCCTGCGCATAGTTGAGGTATCAACGTTACCGCGCTTATAAACGGATACCCTGAATACTAGTAGCGAGAATACACGACACTTTATAGCTTTATAACTTTAGGTCTAGTTATAAACAATAGAAATCGCATTTAAATAATATTAGTCAATGGAAATATGCAGATTATCTTTACGAGTATGTCATCGTGACAGTTTTAAAGTAACTCCCACGTTAAATTAAAATCGTTTAGCTACTTTTACATAACCAAGCTCAAGTAAAGTTGCTCATTTTCAAGTTTCAAAACACCTTAATGCAGGAAACGTCAGAGCAAATTAATCCTACCATTTGTTGGCTTTAGAGAATATAAAGCATAAATTTAAACCTGCCATCGGTATTATGCTTTCGTCCCCAAATTAACAAAGATACAAAGCATTTCCGTCCGTGAATGTATTAATGTTCTCAAAACCAAGTGCATGTGTTCTCATAGGGTGGGCGCGACGAGTAAGTGGACTGTCTAAATTAATTAGTAAGCTTTAAGCGGAACGCCCCACACAGCGGCTGCAGCGCTACGAGAATGGCAATATTCCGTTCACAATCTGTATGTTCGAGCGCTTGGTTTCTCAACCCCGACCGCTGTCGTCACTAACCGCCGCAGATTTCTGAAGAGCTTATTCGTGTTCCAAGTAATGTTTGGTTACGAAGACGGTGTTTGCGTTGACACGAGTTTTAATAATATGATTTCCGTTATGCTCTTGAGTTCTGAGCTTTGTAATGTGGAATACGGCGACTCATACTAGCGACTCTTGGTTATGGAAACGATTATTTGAAATTAGTTTGTGGACTTGAAAGATGGGTACGAGCGTTACCGATCGTCTGTGGAGTGGAAATACTTGAGGTGTCCGGTACGCAAGATGGCGACTGGATCGATTTGTGAGCACGCCCAGCCTGCCCACGCCTGCGCTGCACCGCCCTGCAAATGCATCGAGATGCAACGGACCGCCCTCTAGCGGAACAACCATCTTATGTCGAAGACTTGTCTTTACACAGGTGTTATGTCAATATAATAATAATAAATCTTCTTTTTATGGAGAGAGATTTCTGTTGGTTGGCTAATAAATCATTCGTATTAATAATTCGATTAATAAATCATCGCTAAAAGTGAATTGTAGTTTTTAGTTATGTTGTTTAGTATCTGGTAAGTATTTAATGTTAATGTTCTAAACAGACTTTTTAACTATTGATCACAAGTAATCCGTCAAAAATAAAAAGCAATGAAAATAGAAATATAGTAATAGCTTAAAATTAAAATATCGACAAACAATACCATAGAATAACAAAGGAAAGAATAAAATTACAAATGCCTTAACTCCAGCAAATCACAATCGAGTCATGCTTAAGACCTCCGTGAAAATGTCAGCGTTTTCACGATACTAAACTTTAAAGAGCACGCGTAACGTCACATTTTGAGCGAACGTTTCCCGCTCGGGGACTATTTTTTAACTATTTTCACGCGCCGTACCTATTTATTGGGCCCCTCAGACCGCGCCTTTGTCATGTCGACGAGAAAATCGAAGTCAGGTACGGACGCTGCCAAGGGGAAACTGTTCGCCACAATTACGTATAGAATGCGGATGCAAATGGGACCGAGGGCCCTAAAAAGTGTATCGAATGTCGCTCCAGTGCCGCGGTAGCTTTATTTTTGCTGCCGTTACGAGAAATCTATTGCCTCAAATAAAACGCCTATCTGCTACGAATTTAAAAGCCAGTTTATTGTTTGCTGTAAACCGCTCGACGCGCGACACATGAATCGTATCCAATGAAATAATAATTCGTATTCGATTCGACGGTATTCTAGTGGTAGGTAATGTTCGAGATTTATTCGTTTGAGTCTTTTGTTAGGATATTCGAAAAGGTTGATTATTTGGTTGTTCATTTACAGGTACGATTGATCCTGTAATCATCAAACAAATGATGAGTTGGATTAATCACGAGTATAAAGATGTGGCTCAAATCACTACACCAAATTAGCATGTGCGAAGTCTATTTCATAAGGCCGGAGGCGTAACTTGCCCATTAGGTACACATGTAAGTATAAACGTGTTTGTCGACAGATACGGAGCTGGATACGATTTAGCAGCTCGGCGGAAGAACGCTACCCGGGAGTCGACGGCGACGCTGAAGGCCTGGCTAAATGAACACAAGAAGAACCCTTATCCAACGAAGGGTGAGAAGATTATGCTCGCCATCATCACCAAGATGACGCTGACGCAGGTCTCCACGTGGTTCGCCAACGCGCGCCGCCGCCTCAAGAAGGAAAACAAGATGACCTGGGAGCCGAAGAACAAGACCGATGACGATGACGACACGATGCTCTCTGACGAGGAAAAAGATAAGGACGAGGCAGATGAAAAAATTAAGACTCACAAAGGTTCGTTGATATCAACTTATGAGCCTCGATTAGACCTAATGCAGCAAGCAACGTTACAAATAGTTTCAAAAAACTTTTTAATACTTTTTCATCAAATGTTGTTTGTCTCAGAATAGGTCTATACGAGGTTCAACATTTTTTTGTCATCTGTAAGTTACGTTTGTTCAATAAAATTAGATAGTACAAGATGGCAATCAAATGTTATAATGACTATACAATTCCCCATTAAACGAGTATATCGCCTTATCTGTGTCGTGTACATTTTATGTATGCTAAGCGAGTGTTGTGATTTCTCTTTGTCTAACCAAAAGTTAATTTTAATGATTGCGACAGCGAAAACCGATAGATGTCCTGTTTTACTAATACCTTATGTGTACCGTTCGTTTTATGTTCATGTTCGTATAGCGCCAAGTGTTGTTAAATGTTTAAAATGGCTTTAATTTTGTCGGTGTATAAATCGCCGAGTGAATTGGCATAACGCGGCTGAGGGCCAGAGGGTGTGCGGGATGCGAAGAGGAGGTGAGAGGGCCGGGAGGGGCGCCGCGGGAGGGGGCCGGGTCTCAGGCGTGTAACTGTGCGTAACCGCTCCTCGCTCCCGGATTTCCTATTCGTAGTAGTGGGCGGCGCCAGGGCCCAAATTTCATATAACGCTTCTTCCGTTCGCCGGGTACAACAGGGCGACGCTCGGAGGTCGCGTTCGACTTGTCAGACGATCTGCCCTACCTCATGTTCTTGCCAAAGGATTTGTCGAGTTCGTGGATCGTTTCTTTTATGAGGATATTCCGTCGGAACGCAAGTAAGTACGGTTTTGGGGATTTATAATGTGTTCCAATTGAATGTGGAACCTTTTTCGTTGCGGTCTTTGTCGTCTAACATTTTCAACAGTGTTTCTGCTAAACGAGATGTGGGTTGAAGTGGGAATGGCATGCCATAATAAAATGCAGAAGCTGAACGTGAGATCGTAGGAAAGCAATAACAGCAAGGGTGGATGTTAGTCGCGGTTGTCAACAGCATGAATTATAAATGGGCATTGTTACAATAAAGATGGTGTGAAGTGGGAGTGTTTTCATTGCAAACTTCACGGTGCTAATGGAGCTGCGGCCCGAGGGCGTCACGGCTAGCGCCCGGCATACGTCGACTAATGAAGCTGACTATTGTTAGGACAGAAGTACACTTAATTCGCGGTGTGAATGCCGTCGCGCTTGCCGGGAACACCACTTTAGGGGTCATAAAATGGCGACTGTAAAATAAGTGTCGAGACGTGTATGAAGCGCGGTCGTGGATCGGTTTCTGTTTTATGGGTAAGAATAGACAGTTTGGAAGGACTAAAACTGATAAACTTTCCCATATCGGCTGATGTCTTTGTATTGACTTAACAATAAAATTTGATTTTTGAACAAGTCTTAAATTAAATAAAAAGATAATAAATGTCTAAACTTACTATTAAAATAAGTACAAAAAAGAATCAAAAATATAAAATTATAGGATAATAATACATAATATAAGTACATTTAAAAAAGGTACACCTGATAGATAACAAACAAAAAAACAAATCAAAAACCTCACAAACTGAAGTAAATTTTTACAAACCTCAAAATTTTAGTTTTCTATTAGAATCGGAATTAAAAATTTAGTCTGAATATATTTTCCGCAATTCACTTCCAGCGTTACTATATATCACTGTTTTCTCACCATCCCTCACGTGACATAATATCGAGAGTTCCCCATACAATGTGGCTTACGCGTCCCGCGGCTTCGCTCACATGGGGTGCATCTCTTTAAGTGATTCCTGGCGATGTACAAAAAGCTATACTATACACGGGACTGAAATTACGCTGTAGTGACCATCTGCGGCTAAAAACTTCGCTAAAAGTACGCACTCATCGGGGTCTCACTGTAGTGTAAACATCTCTCTTGGGACACAACAGATTTTGACAATTTACACATGAGGGTCGATCTGAGTTATTATAGACTGGATTTAACTGTTAAAAACAAATAAAACATATCTTTAATTTGCTTTGGCTACATTTCGTAAAATGTATCTAGGATACGTTTTATTACGGAGAACAAAAAGTAAATATTTTATGAGACAAAAAGCCTTCTTTTTGTTCTATTATCACAATAAAAAAACGCTCAACTTTTTTTTAACAAACTTCGGTCATTCGTCCGTTTTGATCAAATCCATTAAATATTCTACACAAACCATTGTGAGAAGGCCATATTCCACTGTTGCTATTGACTCTACAGTTTTGATTCTGTCTTTCATCAAAGTTATCGTTGAGGTACCTAAGTACGACAATAACGTCAACTTAATCACTTCAAACATGACTCAAACATACTTAAACTAATTAAAAAAAAAGTATACTCGATTCCGCAAACAAAAAAATATTTCTACATCATTTTATCCTAATATCTTGAACCCTTTGCAGGGTCTGTCAAAACAGACGAAGGGGTTGCAAAGGATTTAGAATGTCAGGATAAAATAAGTACGACTCAATCCGTATTAAGTTTATCATCCATTAAAAAAAGTATCGTTATCGAAATCATCTAACGAAGCTTTGACATTGATGTAATATTTTATCAACAAACACGTGATTACATGTCCCATAAAATCAGAGCCCATTAGCTTAATTGCTCATCGCTGGACATGTATCCTGCAACATATTCTTTCTCTTGATCCTGTTTAAATAAACCGCACCAAACATTTCTCACTCGACATGCATTAAACCATTCTTTCACAAAAACGTCAATGATTGCGACATGTAATATATCATTTTAAGTCACGGTAAACAAAACCAATATAGGAGCTTTCACACGCGATCCCTAGGCCGTCGACGGCAAACAAACATCCAGAACTATCCCGCGCTAAGCCACTCATGAATAAAAGCTTCATTTTGTGACCCCAACCAATAAATGTTAATTTTTGTCGTGAGCACACGCATCGCAAACAAAATATTAATCCGACGCGCGCTAATGGAAAACGAGTAGAAGTAATACAAACAAGTGAGCATCGGGGCGTACGCTCTCAGCTGAGATGTAATAAATTGCAGTGAGGTCAGTTGTAAAGTGCAGGCTGCATTCAAGAATGCGCGGTCGGGGGTGCGGGAGCGGCGCGGTGGCGCCCTCTTCAGCCGAGACGCGTTTTTATTATGTCTCACATCGCCCCCGGACTGTGACTAAAGGGGAAAACCACTCGAGGCATCAAGTGCTTGGCTCGCCCGATTTCCACGCGTCGCTGTCGCGTCTAGCTGTTTTTCACATCCGGAGACAATGGTGACACGATCGTGACTTTTATAATGAAGATTTTTTAACGTTACGTTTGAGTATTGTGACGATTGTTGACTTTTTATTTTGTTTTCTATTAACAAATAATTAATAAAAAACGAAAAATCAAGCTATCGTGAATGTATAATCCTAAAATGTAAAAGTTGTCACGTTACACAACTAAAATCAAAGTCAGGTTCCATCAAAAAAATTACGCGCATAAATAATACGAATAATCGCTACACAATTTGTAAAATTAACCCATCAGACACATAAAACACGTTGCCAAAATAAAACATTATAGAATCATCCAATTCACGCTTATCTCCCGCCGTTGTGGGCCTTTATTAGATTAATACAATGAAAATTAAAACAATTTGCCGGATAAATATCTTGGCTCGGAGTATCAGTGGCGTCCCTATTTATCCCTAGTGGAGGGCAACACGGATAACCCCTCTTAAAAGCTAGAGCAGTCAGCATTAAATGGAATAAAGAGAATGAAGTCGAGCGGTCGCGCCCCTCCCGCGAGCGGGCCTCTGAATTTCATTAGTCGCCTCCACCCGCCACCCGAAACCCACTTTACAACAGAAAACGGCATTATGATAATACTTAGAACCTTATAAAATTTCACTGAATAAACATTTTTGTGTAATTGTACAACAACATTTTATTTTTCCATCATCGAGGAAAGGATGGATGGAAAGTAAAAATGGCCGCAATCAAATTACGTTTAACAGCCCAACGATTTGTGGAGAGATTCGTTCGGTAGCGCTAAACCGTGCATTTCGCTCGAACGCGAAGAGCGGGGAATGCGTAAAGTGAACAAAATAGAAGAAAAGACGGAAAGCGAGGTTGACCATTAATTGTGTCACTGGGCACATTCCGCAGAGGAGTGCGGTGCCGCGGGGAGCACCGGGAAATGCGAAATAAATGCTCGGCTTAAATGCGAAAGGGATCGAGGCGGCGCCCGCAGGGGAGTCGCGCCCCAAAGTGGTATTTTCACTTCGCTAATCGGATAACCACTTAACGAATGGGTCACTGCACACCAAACGTATTTTCACACGACTTTTCTGTAGGGTGCCAATGATTCCGCTTCTTACGAGCTAAAACTTACGTCCTTTAACGGTCACGTCGACCGTTCAATCCGGCTTGTATCGATCATTTTTAAGCTCTTTTTTATTGTTGTTACTTTCGCTACGGAATCGGCAATTGCGACTAATCTCATTGCGAGGACGCGTGCCCATGCCTTTATTGTTTGCTAAGCAGACATAAAATATGACAGATGAATGTGATTATCTTTACAGATGAGGAGCGGAAAGGGGACGAAATGCTGCAAGGCATGCACCACCAACTGCTCGGTTACGGGATCAAGGAGGAGACGAAGAGAAGTGCTTCAGACTGCGGCGTGCCGATACCGGCGTCGAAGCCCAAGATCTGGTCGCTGGCGGACACGGCAGCGTGCAAGACACCCCCGCCGGCGGCACAGCCCTGGCCGCAGCACTCGTACGGCTCGGAGCGCGCCGCCGCCGCCGACGCCGGCGCCAACGGGTTCGCGCTGCCGGCCACCGCGGCAGCCAGCCCTGCCAGCGGGGCCTACGGCCGGTACGGCGGCTTCCCCGGCAGCCAGTACGGGGGCCAGCATCCCTGCGTGCACCCCGCCGCCTTCCCCGACGTGCAGACCGACACTCCCCCTCAGACTCCGCCCAACATGAAGGTCCCCAGCGTTGCGAACCCTCTCGGCAGCGGCGGCGGTTCCGGCTACTGCTTCCCGCGGCACCAGCAGTCACCTCAGCGCGACCCCTACCATAATCCCCATCACGCTGCCAACAGCCATCAGCCCAACCAACCTCATCACAACGAAGGATCTGCGGCTTTCAAGCCCTTCTATAAAAGGTTAATGTCACTATTTTAATATCATTCTCGTTAGGGAACAGTCTCGATAGGGTTAACATAGCAGACATGCACACAAAATAAGATACGTAGACGTAAAGCGAGAGAGCTGTACATCACGTGAAAAGAGTGAATGTTTCCTATTGCAGCTCACTCCAACACCCCAACGGTTACGTGCCGGCCGTCTGAAAGCGACCGCGCTCCACCGGCGGTGAGTTACTGATTGATTCAAATTGTCGAGCTTGAGAATCGCGACGTAAAGTGCGCATGTAAATGAGAGACGCGCTCGTAAATGGATGATTGTAGTAAAGATATCGAGAAAGCCATAAACAGAGTTGCGGTTTAGTAGCGGCGTCTCGCGCCGGGGTGTCATGTCCGTAATTGAAAACAATGGAGTCGCGCCGAGTCGAGGCGGAAGGGCGACGGCGCGAGGGTGGCGAGATTGCAATCTTGCGTCATTTGTCAGTGTCACGGACGCCACCGCGGCCTACGCACACTGCTGACCTGCCCAAATTAGCTCTTTTCACTAAATCAACATGTTAACATGACATTACTCGTACTAGTAGGAAAACCGCTAGCTAGCATCCTGAGACGTACACCACCGAGTATCTAATTATGATTTACTAATCTCAAAATTTTATATTTCAACAAGATAGCTATATGATAGTAGCTTACAGTTGAATGATAAGAGCTAAGAAGAAAATTTTCAAAGACAATTATTTTTCATTAATTAGACAAACTTATCAAATTATTAAATTACCGAAACGTATTTTTTTGGGCCATAAAACTTTTAAAAGTAGTAAATGATGTAACAAATATCAAATTCTCAGTTGATGACACAAAACGAAGTATTAAAACGTTCATGATATATGGATGGAGGATGTACGGATAACGATCTAGCCCTAATGGCACCGTGTGAATACGGAATCTATGTTGTGTTTCCCCGCTGGCCTGGTGTGTCGCATTTTTCTTAGAGTCGTCAAAGATTTTCTGAGAAGAGGCCGCGGCATCCAACGTCTCATTACAATAAATCCGTAGTCGACGCCGCCGCACAGAACGGCATCGCCAAGAATTTTGTTTTAGTCAAACGCTCACAAATTCACTTCTATAAACCTTTTGTATTATTTTCTTTTTCACGCCTTTTTGTCTCTCGAATTCTTTGACGCGAAAATAGCTTCTTATCGCGGCATTCCTTTAAAGTAGCCCCAAAAAGAACGGCCCGAAATCGTTAGTTTCTTGTTTTGTCCCAAATAATGTCCAAGTATCGTTTTAACTTATTATTTTGCAAAATGATATCGCAGCCACATCTCAAAGTGCTCCCATTAAATACTTCATTTGGGATAACTCAGTTGCGCCGTTCATTATAACCGTTGCATTATTCATCACTCGGTCGGAAGTTGTAATGTTAAGTCCTACGGTAATGCAATACTCACCTAATTCTAATCTTATTGACAGGGTCTAATTTGAATAATATTGTGGTCCGGGTATTGTTTGTGGTACAAAAAGTAAGGATTTACAATGAGCATTGTTTATGGCTCCTGGAGGGCGCACGGCAGCGGCTAGGCGCGCGTTAGCAGCGCGCCGCTTGCGTGGGCGCGGAATCTCAATGGGCCCTCTTCATTCACAACACTACCTCCACATTAAAGCTGCTTTACTTTTTTTTCGACGCCCTAATCTTCCCTCTTATCTTTTGATCCTCGCTCGCGTCCTTCTCTGTTTCATTCAGTCGCAACTCGCCCGGCCAACCTGTTTCTCTGTTTTTTTTTTTCATTGACGTCGTACAAACTTTAGATGACCGCGGCCGAGGTCGAATTTTTATTTCTTTCACATTTCGGTTTTCCGGTCCGGGCGATTCGTTAATAAATTCTCAGATAATGAGACTGAACGTTTCGTCACCTCATCTCGATTGGTTTAGATTTTTTCTTTTTCGGTTTATATGTGTGAACGCAGCGGCGGTCTCGTACCGGCGACACCGCGATAGAGAATCAAAACAGCTATTGGAATGGCCCTTCTTTTTATAAATTTAAATACCGCTATTCTTTTTACAGGATACACTTATTGTTCCAAAATGAGGATTTCGAAGGACAATTGAATTTATTTATGTTAACGACGGCTTGGCAAAGCTAAAGTTGGGCGAGTGATGAATAATAATGATTTTCGTTTGTTGCAGGTAAAGTACGTGAAACCTGGGTCGCTGCACATGCATCACCAATTAAGGATTGACAAAACCTCACAGTGGCACAGTGTTTCAGTTCGTTTGATATCCACGATGCAATGGAGTTGTAGAGGCATAGAACTATGGCCGGACACGCGACTACAATTATTTGTAGACACTTTGTATAGTTATTTGATTTGGTACATACGTTAATTTGTATACCGCATAGTATAATTTCTATTTCCTAATTATAAATGCACAGATTAATTAATATAGTGTAAAGAGAAGTACTTAAATTTTGTTTAAATGTGGTTCATGTCGACGATTGTCCTCACTTAGTGACTATTCAAACGAATCAGTGTTTGAAATCAATATTGCTCAGTATTTTTATAGATATAAGAATGTTACGGAAATAATATCCAAATTATTTATAGTTACACGAGAAGCGCAATTATATGTAAAATTATTCTAATCATGTTTGGTTTTAGTGAAAAATTGTATATTATCAATATTGAATTCCTCAATCGGGATGATTATGACCTAAGGAATTTATAACAAAAGTAAATGATTATTTTCCTAAGTTCTTCCATTATAACTTTGATTATATATTTTGGAGCAATAAATTATTAATTAGTTCAGGTGCCAGACTTAACTTTCATTAGTTTTAAGTAAATTGTACATTAATTGGACGGGATGCTTATTTTGGTTTCACAACTTATGCAAAACAATGAATTTATATTATTTAAACTTAATAGAGAAACGATTAACAATCGTCGATTTGGTTATTGTTGTTGTCATTGTATATAAAATGTTTTGTAGATTTTCTACTTTTAGTTCATGAGAAGTGTACAAATTAATTAGTATGGTTTTGCATCAATCTACGTTATTATCTGACACTTCTAATTGAATTTTATAAATATTGTTTAAAAAGTATTATTAGAATACATTGTACATAAATATATTCTGATTATTTTATTTTTAAATCGGTCGTAGGATCTTGACTGGATCCGGGATATTTAAAGATTAGGATTTTATTTGTTTGATGTTGGATTTTAGTCATGTGGGTTAAGTATTAGATACGTATTTGGAGATGCTATGGGAGAAATGGATTATGAGAAAAAAACTATAAAGCTTCTATGGTAGAACTGTTCTGAGGCCATATTTTGTACTAGATATCTAAATGCAATTGATCTACCTGGAGGTTATAAAGTTGTACTCTGTAACTTGTTGCTCATGTTGTGGCACAAGCACTCACAAAAAACAGTAGATAATCATAAATGTACACTTGGCAACGATTCCTGAATGAGTAGCGTTAACGAATACTAAACTCAACTGTGAATAAAAAGTTGAAATCTTTATGTAATAAGGGTGTCTCACACATCGATTAACTATAATTAACTATTTATGATAACAACGAGCAGACTTGAAAGTAATTGTACACATCAATATTTTTTTAGGATATTTGCCTGAACATGTTTGAAGGTCTTTTTGGAAAAGGGGATGAAACAAATGTAATATCCCGATAGGGTATGGAACTATCAAAAAATATAAGCAACTTCATGTATGGAACGTTTTATGAAATCCTGAAATATAAATTAGCTATTACACTATTTCATCACCGGAAAAAGCAATTAAAATTTGTGACTATTATTTTGATTTAATTTTGAACATGTTGTAACTAAACCTTGTATTGAGCCAATAATTTTCTTTGGCTGGAGAGAAGTTTTCCAAACTTGTTTTCATAGTGACCGTTGCTTATATTGATGGACTGTTTCAGCCACCTTCTAGATAAAAAAAATTGAATGTATGGAATTCCATACACATCTCAAAACGACCTGTATAATAAATAAGTCACAAAAGTTACGTGTTTGAATACATTATTTGGAGGCTTTTTTATACATATGGCAAACACTACAAATATATTGCAAAACAGACGAAATTTCAATGTGACCAAATCGAATACATTCGCTTAATATTAAATGTTCTATATAGATATTTATAGAATATAAACCTATTAATTATTATTATGAGTAAAGTTATGTACCGATTGTAATTAAATCTTTATTTCAACGGAATAAGTTTTATTTTATACACCCACACGAATTATTGCCAATAAGTTATTTAGCACATAAGAATAAATATAATTCAGTATTCATATTCGTACAATCAATGGTAAATGATGGTTATCCAATAGGATATACGTCGTGTCCAATAAAAACTGGAAAGTTCTCAAATGGTTTTTAATTATCCTGAAATCCTCAAAATTTGGAATATATTCATCAAATAACCTGGTGTAGTTATTTGAACGATGAATATGGCTTGTACTGTTCTATGAGAGTAACCGTCTGATCTCTCATATTACCTACGTCTTTTCTAGGCTCTACTTTTTCCCTATTACCTAGTCTGGATAAATATATAGTGATTCGATCACGAGAAGCAATAGAAATAAGCAACATAAGACAACTGAAAATAACTAATAAATATTTTGTTTTCTTATGGAGCCCTAAAAAAAGCGACTCTAACCAACCATTACAAAGATGGAAGTCGAACAAATGCGATCCAAGCTACAAAAAAGGGTTTTCGGAGCAAAACTCTATGGTCCATTACGTAATTAATTAAATATTAATGTACCAAAGTAAGAACGAGTAAATCAGGTTAACCAAAGAGCTGTTCAATCTTAAAGAATGCACAAACAAAATGGGGAAAAAGTCGATAATGAGTCGGTAAAAGTCGTCTGTTACTACAGAGGGTCTCTCCCTTCGCCTCTTAACTCTTAAACAATGCTCAAAGGGCAATAAAAGGACTGCTTTTTTCAACTTTCGGAGTGGTACCGAAATGGGGGCTCAGCTTACTAAATTACTTTAATTAAAAGGAAGCTTAATTAATAAATAATGTTCACTCTTAATAATAATATTTGTAGATGTGTTTATGACTTATTTCGTTAAATGACAGTCTTAAATGGATGGTGAGGGAGGTAAAACCAAATGGTTACCTACCGATCGTAGCTTGGAATTCTAATAAACTACAATACAGAAATCAGAAGACAACTATACAACATGATTCAATTCTAAAGTAATAAAATATGACAGTCGCTATATTATTACCTTACACCTGTTTAAATATTTCCTAGCATATCAAATCACGTCCAATCTATAAATGAAATCATTCGGTGACAAACAAAACTTAACTATCCCTTTACTTAATCAAATCGGTAACTGCCGCAATTGAATCCGCAATAAAATCGCCAGTGCTCATAAAACGGCCATAAACATTGACAACACAAATAGCAGCTAATAATCTACGGGGCCAATCAGACCGCGTGCGCTTAGATTATGTTTGTGGGTACCTTTAAACGGAGATCGGACAGCATTGCAGATGATTGCGGCTATAAAACTGTTTGCAGAATTCACGGCACTTAATTAACTAAGCCGTTTAGGAATCACAAGGACACAGGGCGCTCTCCACTCAAACCATGTCTGAATATGCACCGTGGATTTAAACTCGTTGTTTAACCCTTAAGAAGTTGTTCTGTAGAAAACTAGAAAAGCATTTTATAATTATCTATAGAGTAATATGAATGGCAAAACGACATTTTTTATTGGTTGCCTGCTTTTCGAACGCTGACATCGTCTATAATTTTGTTAACGAAATATGCGATAGTTCTAGTGGTAAATTATGTCTACACTAATCCTATAGAAAAACAAAAAAAAATACGTTTTTTACTTGCAGATCGCAGAATGGCGAACTAACGGCAATTTTTGTTGGTTGCCTGCTTTTTAAATGCTGACACCGTATATAATTTTAATGAACTAAGTATGCAATCGTTTTGGTGGTAGCAGGGCTGGCCGGTGGAGCCCGCCGCCCAACGTCTGACGAGTTTCCGCAGCGGCCCAATAGATGGCACACCTGGCCCTACCTTCGCTTCGGTAGCAATCTGCTTGATGCATGCTTCGTATTGATTTGCCAAGCACGACTTACCGGGCTGCTTTGCTCGGTGAAATGCAACGTTAGTTTGGTTTTCGTAAAAGATTACGCGAAATATTTTTCACTTTTGAATAAAATAGTGTGCGCGAGAACCACATGAATTTAATAATAAAATTTTATTAAACTAGTACTACATATTTATTAGAACAATGTTATATATCCAACGCTGAATAATATTCAATAATAACTTCCAATAATAACACGGATTTTTTAAATATTTTTGCACCCCTGTCAAGGTTAGCAGTGTTGAACGTAGGTATTTAGGTAGTATTTATTATTCTAGGTAGTAACCTAGTTGGCTTATGATTATTGTCGGTTAATTTCTGTATCAGAACTTACTTTTTGGTGATGATATCAAATCATAATTAGCAGTCGAGCATCAAGAATATTAGGTGATCATAGACGGGCAAAGTACCATCAGCATGCGAAATAATAAGTACAAAACCCCCAAATTGCTAAATCAAACACTACGAAAGTTTGGGCTTTTCAAGCTTAGCGGTCTAGAAAGAATGGCGTTGCATACTTAGGTAATAAAGAAGGATACCTCTATACATCCCCCGTAAACTTCATATGCCAATGTAAATGTTCAACCATAAATATTTGAGTCTCGTATTTAGCAAGGACCGGAAACGTCCAGCGACCGATTTCGGGCGTACCTCGCCTCAGTACACCGACCGTTCGTAACTCAAATAAATATTTAGATTCCCTACACCGTTTACTGGCCCGCGAATGTTATTCCATTGTTCCAGCATAAGGTTCTTATTGCGAATGCGGTCGATGCTTTTTTAAGCTTGTAAAATTTATTACGAGCCAAATGGAATTGGCCTGGCAATCGAAATAAAAAGAGAGCGCGACCTCTCACAGTGATTTAGTAATATTAGAATGATCATTATGCTGTACTCAAATTACTTAAGAAGCTGATTAAATACTTTGTTTTGTTTTTTTAGACATGACCAGGTTTTATTTATTGCGAATGAATACTGTCTTTGATTAACATGAATTGGTTGTTGTACTATTTCAATGACTTCAATATTGATTGATTTAAATAACTACTTACTTCATTAAGATTCTATCTTTCCACTATTCTAATACAAAGAGTTTTTTAATGGTTTTTGTGTTAGACGCAGATAGATATATGAACTTGTGGAAAAGTCAGCACAATCCAACTCGAACTAAGTAGGTTCCTCAAATAAAGACAAATCTATAACAACGAATAGTGGGATATAGCTAACTCAAGACGCCCTCCTTGGTAGAGTGGTTTGTACACCGGTTTTCATGGTGTCGCCATCTCTGAAGCCCCGGGTTCGATCCCCGGTCGGGTCAATTTAGAAATTATTGTTTTTCTAGATTGTCTCGGGTCTTGATATTTTATATATATAATAAGTATGTATTTAAGTACATATTTTAAGTATTTTTTTTGTTTTTTTTTTTTTAACCGGTCGTTGTGGAGATTCTTGGGGGAGGCCTTTCTCCAGCAGTGGACGTCTTTTGGCTGAGATGATGATGATGATGAAGTATGTTTATCCGTTGTCTCGTAACCATTTAACGAGTTTCATAACGAAGCTTCTCTTGGGCTAGATAATTGGTGTGAATTTAGGAAAGTTTAAGTTTAACTTTATAAAAAAGGTGAACAAAATGAAATAAGAAGAGTAGGTAAATCAGTAGATTTTACAACTGATAAATAAAGTACAACTCCACATAAATGTTTTTACTTGAACGCGCTCTAAATAGCAACTGTGTAATGAATTGAAATTAAGTTTCAATTACGCAAAAACAGGTGAGGTCTATGTCAATTTCACCTGTTCGCCAAAGGTGTCGAACCTAATCACTTCAGATTTTTGGAAGGACGGGCAAATTTATTCATACCCTCGCATTTATCACCGCAGGCCTCTCGGGTAGTTTTTCACATGTATGGGGAAATTGCCGACGCGAAATTCTATCACGCTTCCTCGGAGGGCGAGACCGTTAGACCGCGTGCACCTTGCGGAGACCAATAAATCAAACTATTGCGTAATCGCCGCTTTATGCATCGACGTCGCCCGGACCTCCTGTATTATTTATTGCAATTCTAAACAGATTTCATATGTTTTACGATGCCGGCAGTATGTTCATATTATTTTGAACGTCAGGTGACTGACCCCGTATCTCGTTACCGGCGGCTGACATGCCATACATCGTTACGTTATAAATCTAATATAATCGTCGAATCGCCAATTTGTTTACATGCGCCAAACAAGAGAAAACAGAAATATGGCAAATAAGTTAATAATTTATTATGATCGGCTTTGAGGTATATTATTTATTGTGACATAACGTGTTAGAGTCGATGTTATTAACTAAAATAGCCATCAATAAATCTCTATGACTTCGATAAATAGGTTTGGGCGGCGGTTCGCGCCGATTGTGGCTACCAGATGTGTACGGTTTCGTATCGGAACATCGATCGCCCCTTAGAGATGAGATCGGCCACATTCCGGACTGCCGACTTCTGAGATAACAGAAAACATTACGACTCATAATTTATTTACAGCAATTCGTCTGCACCGACTGGACCTGGCTGCCGGTGCGCCATGTCGCCCCTTGTCTTGATAAATTACAGTTTAAGTTTTGTCTCTAAAAGTCAGTTATACCTAATAATCACATGTATATGCAATAATTTAGAAAAAAATAATTTTGGGTAGTTTGAAAAACTTTGCATACAAATATTTGACGAGGTGTTCAGAAAACCATACCTAGTGTTAAACATTCCAAAGATTTATAGTCTATAAAAGCTCTCCTACTTGAAGTCATCGAGCTAGCATATTGCCACTTCTTTGTTAGAATATTTTATACGCAGACTACTTGTAAACGGCATTAAGTGACCTCTTAGTGTAGAGTTGTATGAGTTTTATTAATCGAAACTACAAAACGACTTCAAAATAAAAACGCTTTAGTGTCTCATCAAAAATACCAAAGCTCTAAAGGCAATTTACAGAAATTCCTAGTCAATATCGCGTTCGTAATCAAACATAGCAGCGATGCGTGCAATTAAACCTAGCTAGCACATTGTTTGAATTACCGGTATGTACGATTCACGGAGCGATTTTGAGAACAAAGATTTGCCTCATTTATAATTCTAGAGAGAATGAAATACGAGAGTTGGACATACTTCCATGGTTCCGACGCATAATCCGGAGAATCGATAGGACATTCCTACACGACTCGAGGGCTCTGGATTACAAGAGTTTGAACTCCTTAAAATGAGGTTCTATCTCCAGCTGTGATTGCTATGTACCAATTCGGATTAGAACTTGCGTGATTATATTGTTGTGATTGTTTTTATGAATACATTGGTAAGAATAGTTCCAGTAATGCGATTGGTCGAATGGGAGGGTGTAACAAGAAAGTGTTTTCACTGTTTATTGCGTTTTGCCGCTTCATTAAACTTAGCTAGTACCTGCTTTTTCTGTTTGCGCGCAATGCATTCAATCAATAATATAACCGTTGCATTTGTTCCCTTCAGACGTACACCTAATTGTTGTAGCGTAATTGCAATGTAATGAATTATTCAGAGTTTGTAATTAGTTAGCTGTATCGTTGTTTACATGTTCTGGTGTCCACGGGTGACCACGGATGACGATATCATACTGAGTGGGGGTCATTGGTATTTTGGTTGTTGTTTCATTTATTATTTGTTGTGTGACAATAAACAAAATATGCTTTTTTTAACGGCTAATTTAAGTCAATTAATATCTTGTAAGAAAAAAATATTTTGTTTAAATTTTTAAATAGTATTATCAATATACCGTAATCTCGTTAGAATGTTAGATCAGCACATACGACAAATTGTTTTGGTGTTTTGCAACATTTCTCATTCGGATGATATATCTTTAACACGTTCAACATCTGTACGCAGTGACAGAGGTAAAAGACTGAGACCACAAATAAAACAGCGTGCTCCTCATACTAAATAAATCGAATTAAGCAATACAAACATGTTGATGATATTATAATTAGGTACCTCGAAAAAGGTCGTCCAGATACAAAATTGAAAAAGCGACTTGATTTAACCCTTCCATTAACAAAAGCGGACAAGACGATATAAAACATAAATCGGCCCCGCCGCGCCGCGTGAACTGCGTACTTGGCTTCTCTCATACAAGCAACTCTGCGAACATGAGCGTATACTTTATTGCTCTCATCGCAACACGGCTCGGAACACGTTGCGCAATCGATGAGTTACAGTGTTACGTTGCTGTCAATTTCGCGGTATGAAATTCCTCTTCGGACATGACAAAGGCAGCTGTCATCGCGTTACTGGAAGGGTCACCTAGTCCCTCGGGGCTAAGCCGCCGTCGGGCGCCGCAGACACGCACGCCCGACCCATACTCGCCTAATCCTCACCTACTCTCCACATAAACCCATCTAATTGATAATAAAAGCGGGAATTCGGAAGCATGCGGTTACATCACTCCGCTAGAGGTTCTAATTGATTTTTACAGTCTCAGTAATTTTATTTGACTTTATGGGGTTAATCGGCTGTAAATGTTGTTTAACGCTAATTACTTGCAGCCAGCGTCGATAAATTAAATATATCAAGCCTGGGGTGACGCGTCCGCGCATTGTTTCGACCCCAGCGGCAGCCTGTGAAAGCACTGGCTCTGAATTTGCTCCTATTGATAATGGAAACGTCTTCTTAAGTGATTAAACATTTTGTGGACAGCGATCAATAACCGCTTATACCCACGAAAGGTGAATGTTGCAATCATTACTCATATAAAGACATAATAGAACTTTAAGCATGGCTCACCAGCAACGAAGATATGAGGAGAAATTCAACCTTTTATACTATTTTGTGCTCTTAACATCTCGTACCATATTTTTGAGAAACGTCTTATTTTCTAGTGAATAAGAATTTGTTGGGACTCCTTAAACGTGTACAACATAATGTTATTATAATTTATGTCATACTAAGCAGGTGAAGATATACGGGCGACTCATTCATTTTATTAAACATGTTTGCTAAGTCGATTTTGTTATTTTTTTGTCGCTCGGCAGCGAGCATCTATCACGCAGCGTGCGGGCGCTTTCTCGCCCAGCTCTTTATTATATCGAATGATTTCCGGACAGCAAGCGAGACTCAGTTCAATCCCTCAGCGCCACTCGGTCGTGTCAAATATTCAACTCTATGGGCCAAGTAATAAAGCTGTGCCTACCACAAAAAAAAGTTTGGCAGCTTGCAATCTAGTATTTCCCTTGACTCCTTACTGTTTGCTACACAGTTATAAGCTGCAAAAAACATGAACAATCATACGTACTTATCAAAAGATGTTTAAGAAACGAATGTATAGTTTTTGTCATAAAGCAAAATAAGATGGTGAGACTATTAAAATTAAAATAAAAATAGCAGGAAATTAAGTATTTTGGTATGTGTTTTATAATTGCTACAGTCATTAGGTATTAATCAATGCATAATGCATAATAAATAAATATCAAATATATAACGTGTTATTCAAAATATTGTACTTTTGATATTATGATAACGTTAAAATACGTACCTACCATAAAAGCCGAAATAAAAAATTGTATTATGAATAAATATTTATAGTTTTAATTTATGAAAATGTTTCCAATAAGTTTTTGGTATATATATTATTTCGTTAGAATTATAAAATGATGTTTTTGAACAATACAAAAAAAAATTAAGGAAACTAATTTGATAACTGACTTCTTGGCGGGAAAGTGAAGCGTCATTTCTGCGGTTTTGCTTTATTTTCCAAAATTTGTGTTATGTCGAAAATTAATGTGAAATATGGTGGATTATTAACCGTTAAGTGTTCGTGAGTGTGCATAAGTGTATAAATGAAACAAAACAGTGCAACGTCACTTTTCAAATTCTCTCAAGAAGCTCGCGTGAGGACTTAGTAAAGCCCCACATCTTTACTGAGATACTCGCGGGGTTGGGGGGTATATCATTTCTCACTTCCCATTTCTAATATCATTCATCATCATCATATATGGAAATATTGTTTATTTATGTATTACTTGTAAGTTAAATTACTTTGACACTGGCTAAATGTGCTAATCGCACGAAGCCATCAATAAAAAATAAAAAATAATAATTTGATAACCTACAGCAATTTTCATTTGAGCAGTGTGCGTTATGGTTTAACATTAAAACAATGTGTGTTATTCAAATCATTTTTGTTAAATTATACTGCTAACAGTAACTTGAGGTTGTCTAAGAAAGCAATAATTATAACGCATTACAAAATCAATTTCCAAGAAACAGAAATATGTAAAAAACATTACTAGTTTTTCCAATATTGCACCATTAACATAGCACTAAATTTTGTATTACTATGTAGCTACAAAAAAGAAGCTTAAATTATTGCTCCAATCTTGTCGCAGTCAATGCTTTTACGTGGGAAACAGATCCGAACGCAAAATTGAGGACACATTTCGTATTAAAACCAACATTTGCACAAAATTCGGCCGGGACCATTCATAATACAATGTCGACGACAGGACGACCTCCTCTTGAAAGGCACTTTGTATTAAGTCAACAAATCCAAAACCATTCAGCGGACATTTGTTTCCATGAATAATAATATGCAAACACATTGTTATAGCTAAATTCATGCGATAGTACTGGGACTCGTTTCTTAGGGTCCTCATCACGGGCAATCCTTTGCGAGAGGTTCCTTGACCATGTTTTAAGTTTGAATGCTTGGTTTATTGTACTTTATTTAATCCAATAGTTTTACCCAGTTCCATTTTTGTGTTGGTGATTATAAATAATTTATAATCTTTGACAAAAAACTAACATAATTTTATCGCTTATTAACGACTTAGATGAGCTTTCAAATGTAACAAGTATGCTTATTTCTATGCAAAGATAAGACACAGCCGATGGTTAAAGGGCTTCAGACGCTGATTCTAAGGATTATCAATATAGAGGCACATAATATTGGTTTTAGTATCTTTGTAGCTGCATCAGACACGCTGGCTAGCGCTTCAATTAGGACAATGTCTATCTTATAACCGGAGTATTCCGGCGACTGGGCCCGCTCTTATCTGGGCCCGCGGGCCCACTCGCCGGCAATGTGATCCGGCTAGAGAGGCTAGAGTTGATAGACTTACGAACCGATGGCATAATAACGTTTATAAGAGCTATTTGTAGCCTAAACTGAATAAATGATTTTGAATTTTGAATTTTGAATTTTGGCTTACCTTGTAAGTAATCATCACACAATTGGAACGCTGATTCACTAGTCTATTATATTATCGGGATTTGTCCATATTTTGTCAATATTTTTTTTAGGTTAAACGGTTTTATTGAAAATTTTACTAAAAGCTAAAAAATAATTCGGTAGGTCCTAGATGTACAGGTATAAAATAAAATCGTTGGGCGCACGTAACCTGCGTAAATATGTAAATAGCATTTTTTATTATGTTATAGCAGTTTCACTTGATAGAAATTTTACACGCCCAACAATTTTAGTTTTTACTTGTACATGTCCTAGGACCTACCGAATTATTTATTAGCTTTTAGTACAATTTTTAATAAAACCGTTTAACTTAAAAAAAAATTTACTCATTTTTTATTTAATTTTATTTAGTTTTTAATTTTAATTATATTTTCATATAAAACTATTCTACCAATCAAGCCCTTTCATTTGATACCCATATTGAGGAAGTAGTGATGTTTAACATGTTTATACACCCTCATACCTCGGCACGTGCTCACCTTGGCATTGGGTCATTCATCTAATCCATCTAATCAAAGATAGAATCTACATTCATAACAAACGGAACGAACGAACGAACGAACTTATTTTCCCGAGTTTCTATGGCATCTTCCAGCTCGA
This sequence comes from Eudonia lacustrata, assembly GCA_947562085.1. Classification (NCBI taxonomy): domain Eukaryota; kingdom Metazoa; phylum Arthropoda; class Insecta; order Lepidoptera; family Crambidae; genus Eudonia; species Eudonia lacustrata. The sequence continues at coordinate 16,832,618 of OX387339.1, forward strand.
TCATCAGACCCTGGTTACCATCTAGCACCAAAGTACTCATCAAGACGAATCATACGAGCCCAAACTCGATGGGGTTGTGTCGTTTAATTACCGAGTTCCTATGGCCATCTTCCAGCTCCATCATCAGACCCTAGTTACAATCTATTAGCACCAAAGTACTTGTCAAGATGGATCTAACGAGTTCAAACTCGATGGGGTTGTGTCGTTTAACTACCGAGTTCCTATGGCCACCTTCCGGTTCCATCATCAGATCAGCTCCTTGTCATAATAATTTTGCATTGTCATTCGATTAACACATGCATGCAAAATTTCAGCTCAATCCGTCAGTAGAAAGAGGGTCAAATTTCAATTACTAGATTTGACCTAAACAAATGAATAAACAGGGCAAGCTAAATAAAACCGTTTAATAAAAACAGTCAGACTTATTATTTTTTTGTACCTATAACCAGAATTCCATTCAAAGTTTCATGTTGGATGTTTTCGGTACGAAATCTTCCGTCATAGTTTCGCTAAATCGATGATAATGGTTAGTTGAATGCTACAATTGTGTACAAATACAACGTTATCCCTTTTCACTGATTTACAATAATTATCTTAACGAGTACCTACATGAGAGAGGACATCCAACTATCAACGATGCACAGCCCTGATACGAGCCATCAGTACAGACAATCCCAGCAGTTTTACAGATTTAAATTTCTCCTTTTGTCTTTTGTGGATCACGAATGTTTTGAATACGCATGCCCCGGGAGGGCCCAGACCCCCCGCTAGCCTTCCTTCCTACATCGTCTCACCACAAAAACCCACGTTATAAAAATGCCCGAGAACAAAAACGCTTACGTTGGGTGACAAGTGGCCTTTGTTTATAATATTTGTTGATTTGGTTCAACTTGTTTATGAGTGTTCGTAGCACTGTGACTGTGCGCTTTTCGCGGGCTTAACATTAGTAAACAAGTGTGTGTTATAGTTAAACCCATTGAAACCTATAAAAAAAAACTTTTTGTGATTAAACTTTTTTTCATTAAACAATAATAATAATTAGATTGAACTGTTGTTGAAGTTTTGGAAAGATAATCCTTCTTTTTCAATTTCTGTTAACTAGATAAAGAATTGATTTAGTTAAAGTATACTCAATTTTATATCCTTCTTGCCTTGCGGTGGAAAGTAAAATTTAAAAGACTAAGCTAACTAATTTTATTAAAGTCATGCCACGACTGTAATGATTAAATGACATTAACTCTTTAACCAATTTGTCGTTTAATTTGTTGTTTAATTAACATTTAATATAATTAACGACAAACGTAATAAAAATATCATTGTATTTCTATTAAGTTGTAGTTGATAGAAACAAAATAAGCTTAAAACTTTGCAATTTTTTGCACATACCACCTTTAGACGTGCAACGCTGCCAACGCGTCAACTTGCATCCAAGAATAGTTAAGTATAAAAGATTGAATAAGAATAGTTTCCACTCCACCAATCTTAGTCGGTAGCCTAGTATGGAGTCTCAATTAAGAATTTAAAGAATCTGTAAGAAATCTAATAAAAATACCTCGCTATGCCTCGCTATTGATATCCAGAGCGCTGAAATATAGATTTTATTTAGGTAAATCTTTAGTACATGGAATACAAACATAGTACATTGCAATAATAACTTATACATGAATACAAAACTTTGATAAACTGTATGAAACTAACAAAGTATATCACTTTCCGAAGACAAGTCATGAGCTATGTTTTTTCACACATACCGACATTCTGGTATTCCATACAAACCTAAAAACAAAAGTAATTCAATAAGTCAATTCAAATGAGTTTCTATGCTGAAAATACAAAGACCCAAAGAATGAATAGACATCATCTTGGTAAATTGCTTATTCAAAAAAAACTTTCCGTAGTGAATTTTAGTATATTTTTAGAAACACAAAGAAAGATACTTTTAGAAACATGTTGAAACATATTGTACGGTATACCAAAACGACTTAAAACACTCTTAGCTAAGATTTCAAACCAAATCATAATTATAAACATAGGCTCGCAACAAATTCAGCAATTTGCAGCTACCCAAATAATAAACGACTTTTTATTTCAACTAGTGTCAATAACCAATAATATAAAACTATATATTTGAAGGAGAAAATGTTTTTCAATATTTCGTTTAAGTATTTAGTAAGTATTTACGGCTTTAGAAACAAAACATAACTAAACAATATCGACAGTCCATGTTCACAAGTCAAAACCATTTTCGTGCAACCATTTCAAAGACGGGCCAGGAAAGGCGACATTTCTACATAGTTTACGTTCCAGAGGTTGCAAGGTTAAACAGTTATTCTCTGTAAGCTGTCATAGATAACCAAATAAAAAACATGTTGTACCATAACAATACAAATATGTAACTCATTGTACAAAAGCAAAACGTTAGGCACAATGATGAAATTCGACACGGTGCCGATACGGCAACCTGAGGGCTTTATTATATCACACTTAAACAAAACGGCGTCATTATCGAGATATCATACTAATATAGAATGTTAAATTTATCAAATATAAGGAATTCGGATGAAAACGTACTAGTTGACAACACGTGTAGTTGCTATCTACGCGGACGGATCGGACGCCCCGCGGCGCGGCCGGCGCGCTGCATTACTCACGGTGACCTAATGGGCGGGGATAAATCATCGGGATATCTAAAAAACACAAAACAACCCAGAAGCGGACCAATGTTGAATAAACAAAATTCATGGAAATGGGGACAAATCAGACAATACCCGGTGCCGGTGGTCCACTTGTACCCACGCTTGATCCATTTGCGAATACCAAATGGTCTCCCTCCGCCGGTACTCGCCAATAAGTTAATTGTTTTGTTGATGGAAGTTACATTAAATTGTTCCTTTCTCGAATCGTGTTTTGAAATGCATGTCAATATTAGACAGAAATATGGGTTGATTGATAGACAACATTTGTAGAAAACAACAGATAAAATACGCTAAACAACTTAAAAACAATCTCTTCCTGACAACCAGATTAGGTTATGCTACAAATGTTGATATTGAAATTTTCAAAATATTTGTAAATTAAACACTATTATACACTAAAAATAAAAAATATTTTAAACCATTTATTTATTACCTATAGACAGGAACTTCCTACGAATGTTTAAGAAAGCTTATTGTCATTAACAGCGTCAACTGATAATAGGTCGAACCAAACGCCTTTATGTCTATATTAAAACAATTTTTTAAGGATATCAGAACTTCATCCGACTATTAGAACTAAATTTCAAACAGTAAAAGAACTGTGTTTATAATAATCCGTTAAATGCATGTTAGTAGGACTATTAAAATCAAATTGCCAAAAACATTCCTACACAAGCAAATTCTGAACCCCAAATCGCGATGAGAGCAAAAAATGTTGTCATCAAAAACTCAAATGCTACACCCGCCTCAATAAAAAAAATTTCACTTCGTTATAACAATAATTCCAAATTGCAATGTCACTGAGCTCCTATGCAAAGTCGTGATAAGGGTCCTCACAACACAGCCCAATGAAGATATGAAATAAGCTAATGCGATTAAACTTAAAGTGCAACAAATTAAATTCTCCCACGCAAAACGTCCGTCAAATAAAGAGAGACATTTCTCTGGTCCCCAAACACAAGTAATTCATAAAACAGGACCCTTTGATATGAAAATACGGCTAATCCATGGCACGCGCCTCGAACTCCGGGAGGCGAGCGCAGTTTGTTTGTTTGCTCCTCACTATACCGATATTTATATATCATAACTTCGAACTTTCAATACTCCCGTCCAAATTTATTAAAGCTGCCTGCGTACACCACTATAATTCATAATTTATCCCGAGATAAATTACTGTAAGTGTGTTATAATCATTAAGAGCCACATTCGAATATCTCACGAATTTCTGGTATGCATGTTCGTATTAGCTATATTGGTTATTCGATTACTTATGAAGACGCCAGTATGCTTAAGATGTTAGTAGAAACATTTGTCATATTTTTTAAGCATGTTGTGATACTATATTATAATAAAGATGAAGTAAATTCGTATGATGTTGGAATAAATAATATTGATGTTATTGAACTAAACTAAGATATATTAGTAAAAAAGAGTGTAATAAAATACTCTTGATATGGTAAGTTTGTGTGGCGGCTTCAAATCACTAGTATTCAAGGTATAAAAAAGGAAACATATGGGAACCTACTGTTAGAATTCAATATTTTGTTAATTTATAAAATTGTTGTTCAAGATACCTTTGGAAATTTGAGGACTAGTCAGCTCATTCTTAAAAATTAGTTACCCTCGGTTATGAGCGAAAAACTACTGTTAACACCAAGATTACTTCGATTATTTTTTATTGGTTAGTATTTATTTATTGGTTACTATGAATTACTCATGAAACAACTCAGTAGCAAAAATTTTTTGTAGAGTTACCTACTTTTTGATATACTAATCGGAATCGCACAGAATAAGGTTCCGTGGTCTACTTTGCTAAACTAATAATAATGTTTGTTAAAAAGTAGCTCTTGCCCGCGACTTCGTTCACGAGGACATTACTTTCCCGCAAGAATAATAATTGAAATAATTGAAGTTATAGGATGTTTTTATTTGAATAGCCTCGCGTATCATCCTAAGGATGAATCGTTGTTCTCTAGCGAGTATTTGTGGGGCCCAACCATTACATCAAATCTGATGTAATGGTTGGGCCCCTCTAGGGAATGTACGCATACTGCAGACTTATTTTCGCGCCTCTGCTTGACATCGGCTATATGTTCTTTAACGCGGCTTCCCACACTTGAACTTTGAAATGTAGGAACCTGCAAACAATCCTATTTTCAATAGAGAAGATGGTTGGAATCTACCACCAGCCCGGGATCTCATCATACAAAATATTAAATCTCAACCCCAACACCATACTGCCAAACCATAAGATACTGTAAGCTCTTTCTGCGTAAAACGGAAGGCACCTGTTAACTGGGAGATTCCGATCGCATTTTTGCTGTTTTATGTTTGTTATTTATGTACTATTTATAAATAATATATATCAAAACCGTGTCTCTTTTCCACCACTAGTACGAACAGTCTAAAATTACACCTACCATGTCATTTCTGCACCACCCTATGTAGACTCGAAGAAAATGCCTCAGACATTAAGTCCACCATGTAATATTTTATTGCGAAACTGTAAAAAAACCTATTCTCGGCGTAGCTTGCTTGCAGCAATAATCATTGTTATTTACATTCACGTCTCACTGCTCAGGCCTTCCCTACAAAGTGGATTCTCACAACTTCCCACCACTTCCCATTGCAAATGGGGAGTCGGCCATGACTCACCATGGTATTCTAGTGCGGGTTCATGGGATGTAACGATTGCCGTCTTTTGACAAAACCTTCAGAAGCACGAAGGAGCTCGAAATAACTTTTTTGTATTTGGTAAACCGTTCAATGTTAAGCAATGCGAAAATTAATTAACTTGCAATAAAGCAAGCCGCAGCGCCATCGTTATTCTTAGCAGCGGGCAGCAACAACAATTGTTATATACAACGACACCCTACGCTCTGGACAAATATTGAAAACCCGTGAAACACTACTTTTCAGCGACGCTGATAAGTTCTTTTTTATTAGAAGATCAAATGCAAGCCTATCTCCACAGATCACAATAAATTTCTTAATCTGTGCCTATCTCATTAAAAAACAAATGTAAAAAAAACATTTTTCTTAAATAAATAAACGGCAATAAATAGTAACATACTGTATCAATCATTGACAATGATAACATGAGTGAAATGATATATTAAGTGACATCATGACACACACACACCATGTTAATGACGAACAAGGCGTGTGCGTGTGTGAAATATCAGTATTGCAGCTTCAGAGTAGAATGAAACATGAAACAAAATGCCATGTGAATTTAATGCTACTTAAATTTACAGGCTGCTCCAAAGTTATTATTATAAAAACATTGATTTTTCGGTAAATACTAGACCGATTGCTAGAACACTTTGCATATTGGTCAGAAATAGCTTAATTAATTAATATTTGTCAAGAGGCTAGGCTACATACTGTATATAAATATAACAATAAAAGGACCGAGCCCTACTTCAAAAAGGGTCAATTTTAAAAGCCATTTGGAGAAGCATCATAAGAAACACTAAACACCAAAGCGGGTGTTTATTATTTTTGAATGTTTCAATTTATTTAATAGCGGCTTAAGTAAATCTTTATATTGACTTTAGAAATTTCGTTTTCATCATTTTAATGAATGCGAATAATGTCTTCATTCGTAATATGGAAGGTATTATTAAGATTGTACGACTCAACATCGTAAACTTCGTTTAGTGTCGTTATGTTAAAAAAAAACAAATTGAGAAATATTTAAGAAAACATAAATGTTTTCTACTCACTTCAAGTTAATTAATATGAATATTTTCCATAGTGGACAATAAACACAGAAGTTTATTTATTTAAATGTTAGGTATGAGAACTTTAACTCATTTACAGTAACTTTTACTTCTTTGTATCTATAATAAATTACTTATTGTTTTTTAATAAACTCTCACACGCGATAAAATTTCGTCAAATATAAAATAATCCTATGGGCCGAGTACGGTTTGAGGGGTATAGTATGTATAGTATGTATAGTATGTATGTATGTATAGTATGTATAGTATGTATAGTATATGTATAGTAGGTATAGTATGTATAGTATGTATGTATATATATAGTATAGGGTGTAGTATAGTATAATAATAATATTTGTTTTGTTTTTATATTTGTTATATTGTTGGTTGTATTAATAAATAGAATATGTGATTATACCTACTCAAATTTATAATATAAATATTTTTAATGCTTTTGGCTTATCGGAGAGGTCAGTCTCCTTACTAAGGCTTAGTCTGAGTACCTTTAGTACTTATAAAAATATTGTTTCAATGATGGAATTAAAGCCAGAATCGTATTGAACTCAACCGTGATACTGGTCTGTAAGCTAGCTATATAGAGAAGCACTTGAGGTTTTGAGCTAGACCGATTTCGAGAGAGGTGAAGCTAGATGTCGCAGAGGCTTGTGATCTAACAAGTTAAGACACTGAACATCATGCATTCATGTTCTCTGTCGATCTACATTTGTATGTAGATCGACAGAGAACATGAATGCATGATGTTGCATGATGATGCAAAGGGATGTAAATAGTGCGTGATCCACTGGATTCAAGTCAGGAAAAACGAAAAACTCTATTTATTTAAAATCTAGATGTTTTTATTAAAACATATACACCTTTGTGTTTTTCTAATAAGTATTACGATACTTAATTTCCTCGATATGCTTTAGTAAATAAAAATAGATAATCATGTAGAGATGACTTTGGAATGTTTTCAATCGAGGAAATAACATAATTCTACATTGTGTAAGCAATAACATTGTTGTTCATAGTCTAATTATAACTTACCTATACTTTTCTCAAATGTATGCTATAATAAAACACTATATTTTTATATACCAAAACCATGCATAAGTGAAGCGCATTTCACAGTTGTCGACGCCAGGCAACTTCCGCGTTGTCGTAACACAAGATGGGTGATCAAATTAAAACACATCAAGCTTCTTCACGCTGTAGAAGGCAACGTTAAGCCATTGGTCATTGTTATCGTAAGATGGCAATTGTTACACTTCCACCCGCATTGGGCCAGCGTGTTAGGTTATGGGCCCAACCTTTTTGCACTTATTCATGTGGGATCCCTGAGAGCAGTGTAATGTTTATAGACTTACGATCAAGATGATGATGATGAAAGAGGAATGGTGATATTTCATTAAAAGGTATTACGAAAAACCGCAGTCATAAAAACTTTTACTACCTAACTATTAGTTTAGATAGATATTTATTTAAATTATGTGTTTTTTTATCCTTTCAACAGAAACCATTTTTTTGAACATAAATCTAGAAAAGTTTGAATTTCCAACAGAAACTGTTTTAAACCTCAAAAAATAAAATATATAAAAATTAGTCTCTCATAAGCTTAGATAAACTTATTACTCGACGATAAATTTTGACTCAAAATACTGTTTTTTTTAATATTAATTGCCATGCTAGAATGAGAAACTACTAACAGATTTTTAAATAGCAAAAGAATTGAGGAACATAGTTCAAAAATACCATTTGAAATCTTCAATAAATCTTTGCTGCAACCTTTTAAAGAGTTATTTTCACAGTTTCAAAAAAGAGGTCAAATTGAAAGTAGTAAATTTTTAGGATGATCTTAATGAGAGCCGTGAAAAGCGATCATTAATTCAAGTAATGAGATTTGAAACAACATGGGGCGTTCATGTCGGATCTAGTAAACATGACATGAGCCCAACTATCGCACCACGATCAATGATGTATCGAGATGTGTGTTTCATTAAGCAGCCATATAATGCGTCACATATATTTCTCTAGATGAGACATGGCACTGTGTCAGCTTTTTTTCTTGTAAGATCATAATTCTATATCACTCAATGGCAAATAAAAATTTGTGTCTGTTTTTAAATGTTGTAACGATAGCTGAAATTTTATTAAAATATTACCGAATCAATAAAAAATTACTAAATATCAAATGCTATATTATTATTAACTATACCTTTAGAGTAGTCTACGTGAGACTAGTAGTAGTTTAGTTTAGTTTTGGATTACAATTAACCATATTAATTACCGTTTCATCCAGAAATATTCATTACTATAAAATGGTATTGTCAGACGAGTCTACGCTCTGACTAGAACATTATTAGTTTTCTTTTTCATTATTCCTCACGGGTAAGCACGTGGTCTTCTGAAACCGGTGGTCTGAACCACTAGACCATAGAGACAGTATATATTTAAAAGTAGGTGATTCTAGAGAAAAAGGAACATCAAACTTATATGTCATAGACAATGGCTGCCTTACAATGTTTTATTTTCTACTCGTTCCAAAGACTATCAAATATAATATGCCACTCTTTGAAAAACCTCTCATGAAACATTTAATTCTGAAAAGCTGTCATTGACAAATAATAATACACGTTTACAAGAAAAAACATCGTTAACGAAAACGTAAAATTTCCGTTTTCGGAACGTGAACGTAACGTGATCGAGTGGCCAATAAAGCCTGCGAGCTTTCAGCACCCAGATCATGATTTCGACATTAATATGACAATGTCAGATCAATTAACTTTTTTTTGTGTTGCGTTAAGGTGCCAGTGTGTCATGAAGCTGTAGATATACTGTGTGTAGTATTTCTGATGTTATTATGTAAATTACGAATCTTGGGTTCTGTTCAAAAAGCAATATTGGGAGAGTAATTTTATTTCTTGTTATTTACTTGTGAAATAATCATTATTTTTTGCTATATTTATGACTGGGCGATTCCAACTCTTTACAAAACTGAAAACGTTCAAGCCACATCTAGTTATTTTACTCTCAGTGTAGGGGCTCATGTGGGTGTCCTTGACTTTGCCAGTCATCGATCATTACTAAGTCATGGCGTTCTTTAGAGATTCACATACTTATTATAATTAAACTTAGGTACTGACAAATTGCGTGATAATTTTAAAATATTATTATTTATCTAGGTGGGAATGGTCGACAATAAGATCACCGCCAGTTTAGTAAAAACACCTTTAGACTTATATTATACTAATTATGTTCGTGGTTTAGATTATTTCCAATGTTGAATTACAATGTACCAAATGCAAACAATACGTTTTACAACAAAATTATTCAATCGTTTAATAATCTTTAAAATACGTTAAATACTGGTGTTTCGTGTAACAGGCACAATAATATCTAGACTTTAATTTGTTATTTGGGATTTATGTCAGTTAGGGTCGTAACTCAATCACCATTACTCAAAAACTTTTCATTAATTACGTCGAAAAATAATAAGTAAAACGATTTTATTTATACCGCCTATGCGTTTTCTCACAGCAAGACTATTGAATCGTCCAAATTACCTTTTAACTTTACGGTAGGCGTTCTGCGCATGCGCTCTGTCTTTATCAGTAAGTATAAGAAAGATTCTTTAATAACTAGTTTGTGATTTATATGAGATTAAAAATTACTTTTGAGTCCACTAAATTTTTCTTTTTGAAGTTCAATTCGTAGAGACTTTAGTTAACACCACAATAAATACCAAATTTGTAAAAGTATCAATAAAATTGCAATCACCGAAAAATATGTGCTCGAATACCAGTTGGTCCTTAATAGGCAACTAAAATACTTAAGTGTCGGTAGGTTGTAACTCTGCGAAAAAGGAGCAAAACATTCAAGATATTTCAGATGCTGTTTAAGATATCGCAAAACAAAAGCACTTGAAAGGAACACAAAAAACAACTTAGGTCAAAATGATTTAACACCCAAGCGAACAATTATATGCACCTGCATATATATTGCGTGTACGGTTATGTGCATTTCGGTATTATTATTAGTTGTAAATTCAAACTTTAAATTGGAGTTTTAGATATGCCATTATCGCAATTGCCACACAATGTTCAGAAATGATATCTCATTTTTATTGCACCCGTTTGACCATAGAATGATCAGTAATGGCACAAAAGGACATGCACATTGAGACGCCAACCCAAACAACGTCAAAGTGCGTCCGTAATGACACTTTCTCACGCAGAAACTGAGACACCTACCGCGTGGTGATCTGGCGAAACATCTCCGGGCAACTCGATATATCACCGCGAAGTATTGTCCTGTGTACATTTGCACTGACAATATTTTATACACGAACCCATTTCGTGGAACCCGGCAATATCACGGTGGACAACATTCGGACATGTAAGCAAACATCTTAATGTTTACTAATGAAACATTTCGAAATACATTGATTGATGACGCTCTCCTCGCACGGGTTTTGTGTAGCATCGCATTATTCTATTCATAAGTCGCTCTGCGGGAAGCATCGTGTCAGCGTTGGTGGCTTCTCTATTGTTGAGCGTAGACATTTGGCAAACATTTCGTTTTTTTTAGAGTGGGTCATTTAAATTTCATGCGTATTTTAGCGATGCGACATCGCAGACGCATCTGCGATTCCATTAGGAGTGAATGATTAAGAGGCAAATAGCTGAGGTGTCGCCCCTCCCCGGGTGGATCTCAGGGGGATCGTGTGAGAGCCCCGAAGCCCGAGTACGGTGCACTGCTAGCAATTAACTCCTCTGTCGAAGCATTATCTTGGCATTAGGTGGCAGCATACCCGGAGACATATATTCTCGTGTTGTAGGTATAGCTGACGACTTTAATTTAAGTAAATACTTGACTATGTTTCGTAGGCATATCATATTTGTACTTAACGTCATGACGAGAGTTGTCATCAATTTGCGACAATTGTTTCAGTCGTATCAAAACTGAGCATACTACAATAATATTAACTAGAGGTATAACGATTTTAGTGACTATCTTACGATATGAAAATGTACTTATATCGCTGATATATGCACGAATCATACCTAAGGAAACAGTTTGTTCATCAAATGATCAAACGGGTTTGGTTTTACAATTTGTGGTCTATGAGTGATTTTCAAGTTCTTAAGAATTATTGAAAATACGAGCTACTTACAATGATCATAATTATTTACAATGATCTTAGTATAACGGTGATGACGGCTTTTGGAACCAGTACCTAATAATCTTCTATGAGGATAGTCTTAAAAATTGCTAAAGGTTTAGCAGTTCTAATTTTATAGGCAATGCTATCCACAATCTTTAGAAATTGTTGAATGCAAATTGAAAGATAAGTCGTAAAATTTTGTGGAATAGACTGAGATCTCAAGATTTCTAGGCTGATTATGTGTAGCCAATTCATTACTATTATTAATTAACTATTTATTGTTTATGTCATAGATAACTACGACATAACTATGTAAAGACCATCTATAAGGACGGGCTAAAAACATTAACTAAATTTTCTAGACCTTACATAAATACTTACAGTCATAGGACATAGTTATTTCTTTTTACTAATTTCTGTTTGTATTGTATAATATCGATAAAACATTTCTATTCAACACCTTTGCTGTGACAAAGTCGTTTTTACAATACCATTTCATATCGCATTATCACAAAGCATCAAATATTTCATCGACAATGAAAAGTTACATTTTAATATCGTGTTATTAAAAGAACAGAAACTTGGTGCGTCGTCTACAGCGATTGTCAATACAAAAGTTAATCACGTTAGAGCGCCAGGGTGGCCGGGTGTTGCGATCTCATTGTGCCAGATTCGATCCCCCGCAAGGATTCGTTGCTTATTTAATGCAACGATGCACACGTAAACATCTAAATAACTTTTGTGCGACAGTTCTCCCCCACCCTCTAATTTTACTAAGTAGCCGTATCTTTACAAATGTATTGGGGAAGAAACATTCTAAACAAATGTGTTTTCGTACAGATTTGTTCTTTTCAGTTTAATTGGTGCGGAGTGAAATGAAATGCTATGGGAGTATTCGCCTGAAATTAATTAGAATGTTGCTATAAACGTTTCTTTGTACTGAAATATTTTTATAAAGCGGTGACCTAGTAATTTTCTAATACCTCATTTGAGAATAAATTGTTCGAGGGTTGTCTCTCGAATCTTATTAAGTTAGTAGTCGAAATACTTTCATAATATTTCTTTGGTTATCAATGTTATTGTAATTAAGTTAGGTTCTGTTTTTGGTACCATCTTTATTGGCATTGTCAGCTTAAGTGTTAATATAAAATCTGCACATTATATTCTAATTATGAAGCGAAATTGGTGTTCGGTAAACTTGTTATTATAGGTACCTGCCTAGCACTTCAAATATTTATAAAAACAAGAACAATGATGCTTAATGCTGTTAACAGTCAAAATCCCAGGTAGTAAGTGTCGTTGAAAATCCAATGTACACACCGCATCAGAGTGCATCAGGGCGCCAGGCCTGATGCACTCTGATGAATAAGGCCGGTCCTAAGCCCGCACCCCACGGCTACTGCCACTCTCCTGTCAAAGCTTACGCAATCCGAATGACAGCCTCCCAATAATTCGTTACGAAAATGTGTTAATCGCGCGCCGAACACTTTCACGCTTCACAGCACCGAATTAGATTAGCACGGCGACAATACTCGCATCTGTACTTGAATGGCGCTCGTCATATTTTGACAGGTATCGTCGCATGGCAGAACCCTCGTCTGCCCACATACACGTGTTAGAGCGTCCCACGCGAACTCGACTCCGGCCTGCTCGCAGCTTTTTTCCACACAAAAGTCCTGATTTCACGCGGCGCAAACATTCATCCGATTGTCGTGAATTTCGTTATCTTGTATTAGCAAAAGTGCGAGTTGATATTGAAAAAATAATACATTTGGGATTTGACGACTCCCCATGTGCGCGCGGCAGCTTCCTTTTCACTGCAACGCTCCTATAAATGAAACGGGATGATAAATTTATTTAATGTATACAAATGTTTGGACATTTTTATTTTGCTGTGTCGTTTAGACGAAGGTAACATAATTTAGTTCACCATGTGTTTGAGTTACATCGGTTTTAAGTAGGAAGTTGAAAAAATGTTTTACGACGTGTGAGAGAATCTATGACAAACCGGTCCTAGCTGTGTTTCGTCTTCATACTTTAATAAACATACATGTTTTTACACGTATGCAAAAACGGTAAGATAAATGTGAGCATTAATTCCTGGGTGGTGAAATTACTAATTCGAAAGGACACGAATAAAGGACTCTTTGTCCTCTTGAATGTAAATTACACATGTCTTTGAAAGGAAAATAATTTTTCACAAAGCTTTTGTATCCCTACCTACCTATTTTGTTTTAATGTGTTTTAATGTCTACAATTTTTTGAACATTGAATAATCACTTACCGAATTGGTATGAATATCTATCAACGGTGTTTTATAACATATTTTTAACAATAATGTTTAACAACTCATTCAACTCTAAGGTCAATAAAATCTGGTCCCCGCACCGCAAATCACTTTATCCCCGCTATATCAGACACAAAAAAACATACTTAACACAATCTTCGCGAGCGAAACTGTCATAATCTTAAGCAATTCAAACTTTTATCGGACCTTTCACGCAAATATGACCAATGACCAAATCCTAACGGGTTTTCGGGCGAAATAAAAATTTATCGGATCATTAAGCCGACTCTTAATTCGAGGTTTCCGTCTAATTGATCTTCGGCCTGGCGACCGGGGTAATTATTCACAGGGGGGTACATAAAGTAATTATTTTCGGGCAGCCCTTTTTCCTTGTCGCCTGGTTCCTCCCCCCTCCCCTAATCACCGACGCCCGGTGCCAATGACGGCTCGCAAGTGTCTTGCTCGGATCGCGTTGACAGCGTTTTAATATATTTTCTTGTTGTATGTAAATTGTGGTGTGAATGCTAAACGTGGAGTTGTTTATAATAATGAGTATCCAATATTATATTTTTTAACATAAAATGAGAGAAATGTAAAACTTTATATGGATGTTGTCGCGTTTATTTTACGTATAATAGGTCCTGGCATTTTACGGTGCGTGTCCGTGGTTGCAGGGATACTAAGGTGCTGGTCGTATCTAAATAAACTGTTGACTTGCTAGTTGAGTTACTTTATTTGATTATTTTTAATTGTGCATTTACAGTGCTATAACTATATAGGGTCTAACAATATCAATAAGCGAACGTTTAAGGGGAACATCTTTACATCACACTGAGCATGCTCACCAAATTTGGTCCAAAACTACAGGCTCGTTACCGAGATAATTAACAAAACATTATCATAATTCACCAAAAAATACACCCTTTCCAAACCCGTACAGCACACAAAGATAGCCGTGTGTGTATACAATAATGAATGTCATACAATGGTTTTTCAATTGTGTGCGTGTATCTGTACAGTATCTTTTTATTGGCGCTTGCATGCGTGTTAGTAAAGATACAGCATGTTTCATGATGTTATTATTTTAATTGATTTAGTTTGTTAGAAAACATAACTTTGAAAAATCTATAAAACTGGAGCCCATTTTATGTCATTGTATTCAGAATGATGTATAGATACCGCCCTTAAACGTTCGCTTATTGATTTTGTTAGACCCTGTATAGTTACAAGATAAACTTTTAAAAGAAAAAATCTATCATCGCCATTGGTTCGATTCCCGCTCGAGCTTCCAAGGACTGGTTGATTTTTTCTAGTAAAATTTTATCCTAAGCAGGTTCATCATCAACATCAGGTACCACCACCACCACGCGGGCCCAGTGCGGATTGGTGTTTGTTAACGACTGCTAATGCAGCCGGGACCAACGGCTTTACGTGCCTTCCGAAGCACGGAGGAGCTCGAGATGATAAATTTTTGGTCACCCATCCGATGACCGGCCTTTGCGAAAGTTGTAAGCTAGTTACATGAGTAAAAATATTAGACTTCTCGGTAATGTGTACGAGCTTCTTGAGACGCGACAAGCGAATATCTAGTTCATTGCGCTTTATACTACGGCGATCTTAGACGACGGTCATAATAATATAGTGTCTCTATTCTGCTATTGTCTACGATCGTGCCTCAGTCGGTAGGTTCTATAAATTTTCTCTTAGTCCAAATGTCTAAATCAAGTAGCTAAAATAAGACTTTAGACGTTTTAAATAGCTAAATTGTGGCCCAGTGGTCGCGTAGTCGAATTATAATGCTGATTTTGAGATGTTATTGTCGTCACATTATCATCACCTGCTCATTTTATGTCCCCACTGCTGGGGCAAGAGTCTTTCCTATGGAAGGAAACACTACACGGAGAACAGGCCATATACCACCACGCGAGCCCTGTGCGGATTGGTGGTTTTTAACGACTGCTAATGCAGCCGTGACCAACGGTAAATTTACGGTCACCCATCCGGGGACTGGTCTTTGCGAAAGTTGCTGGCACAAAATTGTTAATAAGTAGGTAATTAATAAACAGTGATTTTGGAAAGTGATTGTTCTATTATTGGCTACGAAAGTATCAAATCCAACAAATATGCATTTTTTATCTCCAAGTCTCTTTCTAACTTTTTGTAGTTACGAGAAGATTCTGGAATGAAACGTACTGAAATGCCCAGCGGGGTCCACATCTTTCCTGTTTTGTTTGGTTGTAAGTGATAACTAAGTTTGTGGTAAGATTTAAAGTGATAGAAAACCCTCCGGCGCGGACGCATAGTGGGGTATTGGCTCAATCACCACGCTGCCGCTGGCTGAAATGTGACGTAATGTGGAAATTTAAGCAAAATACAAATACTTTTTATCCATAATAATCGTAAATATTACGAGCTTGTAATCATAGTGTTCAGAGAGTTATTAATACCTTTGCATTTAACGAAGATATTGACGGCTTCCCAGTGGAGAACTGAAACAGCTTTAATCATCATCATATCAGCTCATTTTACGTCCCCTCTGCTGGGGCACGAGCCTTGTCTATGGATGATAGGGAGAACGAGCCATAAACCACCATGCGGGCCTAGTGCGGATTGGGGGTTGTTAATGACTGCTAATGCAGCCGGGACCAACGGCTTAACGTGCCTTCTGAAGCTCGGAGGAGCTCGAGATGAAACATTTTTGTTCACCCATTTGATGACTGGCCTTTGCGAAAGTTGCTTAACCTCAGCACTCGCAGACCGGGCGCGTCATCGAGCTCCTTCAACAGCTTCAATGTAAGTTATTTATTTAGTTAGGTACACACTGGTGACAAAATAAAATGGTTTTGTTGCTACTATTGTTCCGAAATTTGATTTAAATAAGATTGGGATACAGGAACTGAAAAAAATACCTACAATACGAGTACAACATTGTATCATCTTTGTTTATTAAATATAATAAAGATCTTATTTATTATTAGCTGTATCTAAGATTAACGATATAGTCTTTGTTGACATGCAGTATGTAAACACTAACAAGAGCTTAGTGATACGGATATCAATTGGGACAATCAAACTTCGAATTTTAAGAACCACCATCACCATAAAAAAAATTATGATTCAAGTCAAACACCGGTGTATCCCAACATTCACCTCTATCGAAAATACACAGTAACATTAATTATTATGTCTTCGTATTGCCCGTTTAAGGAAATGAGTGTCTTGCAAGATATAAAAACTATCTTTACTACAGACAGCGCTAACAAGAACGTATCATAAAACAGAAAATTTGTTTTATATTACTAAGGTCTATAAAAAATTTCTACCGTTATTGGCGACGTTTTCTGTCGACCAATCAATAATTAAGTTAGCTAATTAGGTACACGAATGAAGTAGCCAACATGAAACTATTGAATTAACACCTTAACGGTTACTACAAAGCAAACGATAAATTAGCATTAGGTTAGTTAGCATTAAAAAAATCACCACCGGACGGACGGAGAGGAGATTTATATTTGTTAAGGCGAAGTTGTTCGTCTTCATAAGGCCTGACGTTTCATTTCTGTCTAGGCGAACCGACAAGTGCTCGTCCCCCCTCTCTCGAGCCCCGCCCCCCCTGGAAATGCTCCCCTTGTTATGCATAAAATTTTGTCTTATTACTTCCAACTTTGCCATTATATTTGACGAGAAGTTGCCAAGTTATTTTGTTATTAAAATTTTTGGCCGCGCCGCGCGTAAATCTAGTTCGAATGTAAATGGAAATGCTTAAATTATAAAGCAAGAAACTTATTTGATTGAACAAACCTAAGGATCTAAGGATTAATGTCGGAAATTCGGAGGCAGTTGCCGCGATTCGCGCTTTGTTGTCGCCGCGACGAATAAAGAGACGCCGAAGTGGTATTGCGGAGGTTTTGCACAAGATCCTCGGCATTGTGTCGCGGGCTATATCTGCCATAGCTCGTAGAATTGCTCCGTCGCTCATAATATAATGCGTTCCCTTAATCGTGTTTACACATTCAGAAATAAAATTATTTCGGATCTGTTTTACAAGATCAATTTTAGGGAAGACTTGATTTCAATGGTGGAGGTATTTGACCAACTGTGGGACAGGTATAGACTATTACTTTACTTAGCTTTTACAAGTTGTGATTTATTTTATTTATCATCATCATCCTCAGCCTGCAGAGGTCCACTGCTGAACTTAGGCCTTCCCAATGGATCGCCACCACACTAGGCGGAGAGCCTTTCGCATCCAACCACTTTCCGCCGCCTTCTTCAGGTCGTCGGTCCAGCGAGCGGGTGGCCGGCCTACACGACGCTTTGAGCGTGGTCTCCATTCGAGAACACGTCTGCCCCAACGGCCATCGGCTCTACGACAAATATGCGCCGCCCATTGCCACTTCAGCATGCAAATTTTTTCTGCTATGTCGGTTTTAGTTCTCTGTCAAATCTTTTCATTTCGGATCCTATCCCTTATAGAGACTCCGAGCATAGCTCTATCCATAGCTCGCTGTGTGACTTGGAATCTATGAACGAGACTTTTTGTCAATGTCCACGTCTCAGCGCCATATGTGAAGACCGGCAGAACGCACTGCTCAAAAACTCGTGTTTTTAAGCGCTGCGGTATAGGTATATTTATAATATTTATTTAATTATTTATTATATCAAAATCAGTTTCAATGAATACTATACCAACTTGTACCTGTAATTGTAACTTTATAAATTATTTTTTTGTTGTTCATGGTTATGTTTTATAGTGTTGCAATAAAAGTATAATCTATCTATCTATCTATACCTAAGTTATTTTTGACATGATATATTAACACATCGGTGGCCGACTAGCTAAGCGCTCGGCCGGATATCCGGAGGTCTTGGGTTCAATTCCCAAGACGGACTAAGTGTGTTTCGAATTGTTTGATGTATAGCCCGGCTTTCTGATTATTAATCCACATTTATCAAGCGTGGTTTAATGTAGCGATGGCTTGATTTAAATGGTGGTATAATTTAGTAATAAACAAATTAGTAAGTACTAGTCATATATTTGCTAATTGAAACCAGCTAGTAATAAATAGATTTTACTATAAAATACCAATAAATAGTTCTACAGAGGAGCATGTCACATTTAAATTGATCATCCATCCGGCGAGTATTCAGGGAGTTGCTTATCTAAGAAAGTTGCAAAGTAGCTGCGTCATCGAGCCGAGGTTATACTAAACAGTTTTGGAAAAAAGAGCAGAGTATCTAAAGCGAGTTCTAATTACCATTCAACTATTTTAATAAGACCGAGAATTTGTATGGTAAAATTGTCTCACCTCGTTTGTCACCAGGAGACGCGACTTCGATGCCATACTAATTGAACATTTTTATAGAATGCACTTATCTGTAACAGGTATAACTTCTTCCTAATTTAACTTCACGGAATCGATGCGTTATATATTTAATATTCTACTGTTCAGTTACGTTTACTTAATTTATAAAAGCTCATATTTATCGTTAGATTTTTTTATTAACTCTTTAAAAACCACATCTAACCCTACTTTGTACTTTAGAGTACATAACTTTAAATTACTCTGTGATCACTACATACATGTATACGTGGCAATGTCTGTACTTACTTGTCAGACAAACTAACCAGCCATAGTTACAAACACCTACAAATAACAAAACACTATTCCGATTTCGCAATTACGACTGTTCCTCCAATTAAATACAGCAATCAACGCAACACTTGGTTATGACGCGTAAGACGCTGTTAGCGCCAAGCGCTCGCCTGCCCCAAACATTCGTTCCTTCTGTTCTACAAATTAACACCGGCTCAAGCAGAACTGAGCCACTCGGCACCCACCATTCCCGGCTCCGATATCGCCCCAAAAGCTTCCCTTAAGCACGACCCCAGCTGTTCCGAGCACTAAATTCCACGTTACAATGCTTTGTTTTAAAATTTGTAATCATTCTCACATTTTACGACGGTGAACGGTCCGTTTCGGAAAATTTGATACGACTATAAACCCTGTAATTGTGTTAGCATTCCACTTAATTAAAAGTTATGAATTTAAAGGCGCACGGTTTTAGTAGGCTTTGACGTCGCCCGTCTCCACGAATTTCGTATAATGGCGATGAATTTCTTTTCACTGTTTATTATTTAAGTTTAGGTAACATTTACTGTTAATTAGCAAATAAAAAACACATTATGAATCTCTTTGTCTATTTGTTTAAATCATCAACTATTACGATGTACTATTTCACGTATAATGAACGTAGGTACTACTGTTTTAAGTGAGCGGCTAGATATATAGTGTAGAATAATAAATATTAAGCAGGCATCGTAACGCTACTCTTCCGCGTAGCATCTGCCGGTGTCATAAAACTGTATTAGAGATGATAAATAAAAAAAAAGTGCTATTGCTGTTTTTTTCCCACACCGATTAAGCGACGTATAAAAGGGCAACTGAAAACAGTATGGAAGAGTGAATTATGAAAACAAATACACATTACGCGTACGAAATCTGGCAACTAATGACGTCGAAAGCGAGGGGTACGAGTAACAATGTTAGCAGTCATAGTTTAGGTGTGTGTGTCAAAAGTTGGGAACGTTGGTCATAAATACCGCCGCGGGGTGCCCCGGGCGGCTCGAGCACTAACCACCGCGTATGCGCGTGTTACCATTAGCCCTGTACTTAATACCTTGTAGTCCTAAACTCACTTAAGAGGGTAAGACTTCGTGACACGGTGTTAATTAAATAATTACTTTAAATAATAACTCCTTGGCGAGGTCGGCGCGTGTAGCTACAGTGTTACATGTAGTCGTTTCGCGTTAACTGCCGCCAGACGGCGACTTTCAAGCTAAATGTGGAAATGGATTTTGTGTGCTGTACTGTTTTGTTTATTACTATTATGTTAATTATGAATAAATTTCCTTGTAGTATAAATACATGAAATACATAACTTTTAACTAAAAACTCCCTATGGTTAGATCATTTAAACAATGAAATCGTAATGTTTTTTATAAATAAACGTTTTCTCAAAATCTCTTTATTCCGTGTACCTATTTAACATAGAACCAGAGTTTAAGCAATATAACAAACCAAATATTTGTAACAATATCATACTTGCAATTACTTTTGCTGTGCACAATATAGCATTGTGCACAAAACAATACTCCTATTTGGTTTGCCTTAAGGTTATTCGCTAACAAGTCTGGCCGGCCAGGGGCATGTCACAAGTGGCTCTTGTGATTTATTAATATTTCATCAATAGCAACCCTTACTAGTTACCTACTCGAAATAAAACTAACTGTATAAAGGTAGCTGCATTCACTATAAGTTAAATTATACCTAATGATTGAATTGAAACTACTTTTACGGGTCTACTCGCGTTTATTTTACACATTAATTTTATTTAATGTTTATCCTGACGTTTCAAACCTTTTGCAGGGTCCGTGGTAACAGGGAGTAGTATAGTCACCTTATGATTTAGAAAAGACGATGACGAAGTTTACAATAAATATATTAGGTACAAATATTTACTTTGATCTGATAAAAATATTTTAACATTATTAATATTAGGTTTTTTTTCTTTTTTTAGGTCTTATACTACATTATATAGAAAGTGCACTCTTAATCTACAGAGAGGCAGATAAAGTACACTAAAATATTAATGACATCATGTTTTCGTTACAATTTTCCTTGGTTTTAGGTATACTATTAATAAGGTACGCCTAGGATAGCTTTTGCTAAGTATTACGCATAGATTCCCGTTAAAAAATTTGGTTATCCTGTTACGCTGACAGTATCAATAAAAACCTTTTTATGAGTGGCCTATTTCATAAATCGCTCGAGACATAACCAAAAGTTTTATTCGATCTATTACCAACACAGAAACACTCGTAGCTATGTAGTACTAAAAAAATATACAAAAGTCCCAATAACCGGGTGATTTCCTTATTTTTCTCAGGACGTTCGTGCCATTGGCTTCTTTCAGTTAAATCGTCGCCATAACAGAGTAATTAAAGGAACCAATTAAAACTTTTCGTCCTTTAGGAAACAATGAAACATTGTGAGTGCGCGACTCGCGTGTACTGTGCACTTTTGATATCGGACGTAACGGTTGAAAATGTACGAGAGAAACATTTAGCTAGCAGCGCCGCGCCGCGGGCGCTTGGTCTTATACTACATAACATATGAGTAGTCTCCTTTGTAGGTAGGTACAGTAACAAACAAACTATTTTCGCGTTTATTAATTATATCCTATGAACAAAATTTGTGGTTAAAAGTTTTGGGGATTAGTGGGAGGTTATGCAAATAAACAGGTCTTAAGAGCTTTAAATTATTTTGAATTAAAAACAATAAGATAAATGTTTCACACACACCAATTATCTAACCCCAAGAAAAGCTTACTTAAGAAACTCGAGAAATGGTTAACTAGACAACGGATAAACATACTCAATATACTTAAATACATACTTATTATATATAGGAAGCACTCAGACCCGAAACAATTCAGAAAAACAGGTTTTTCTAAATTAACAACAATTTCTAATTTAAACAAACAAGAAAGTTATTTTGGACTGGCGGGATAAGATGCACCAGGATTGCCACACAAATGATTGGCCTGAAATAGCCCAACTATGTAAACGCTAAAAGGAAATACAAACAGTGAGAAAACAGTCCAAAAAAATTTTTATAATCCAAAAAGACAACAATGACAGGTAGGTAAAAAAATTGTGATTCCGCAGTCTTTTTTAAATCCTATAACTCCGATAACCGTCACCTAAAACGGCGCATAGTATCTTCAAATGGAAACAAAATGGACAAACTGTAACAAAAACAACGTGACCCTCGCGCATAACTGACGCACATTTTTACTTCGGTTGTTTTCATCAATCGCCCGCGGCGCGGCGCTGCTCGCTAAATGTTCCTCTCGTACATTTTCTGCCGTCCGATATCAAAAGTGCACAGTACACGCGAGTCGCGCACTCACAATGTTTCATTGTTTCCTAAAGGACGAAAAGTTTTAATTGGTTCCTTTTATTACTCTGTTATGGCGACGATTTAACTGAAAGAAGCCAATGGCACGAACGTCCTGAGAAAAATAAGGAAATCACCCGGCTGTTGGGACTTTTGTATATTTTTTTAGTATTACACAGCTACGAGTGTTTCTGTGTTGGTAATAGATCGAATAAAACTTTTGGTTATGTCTCGAGCGATTTATAAAATAGGCCACTCATAAAAACTTTTTTATTGATACTGTCAGCATAACAGTATAACCAATTTTTTTAACGGGAATCAATGCATAATACTTAGTAAAAGCTATCCTAGGCGTACCTTTTTATGCTGACGTTTCGACAAGGTTACACCGGCCGTGGTCACCGACAATAGACCAAAAATACTAATTAAAAGGATACACTGATTGACTATAACAGCAATTGATAAATATAAACTTAAATCAAGTTTTTTTATACTGTTTATCATCGCCCTATGAATATTCTACAAAGTGTAATACGAGTATTACCAAGGCCATAATTACTTTACAATTGTTGTTTTAGTTTAATATACCTATTATACTTTATAAACAAAAGGCCTTTGGTTTGATTCCTAGCTATGCTTTACGACCGCATTGTGGAAGGTTTAGTTTGTGGTAGGGCTAAGTCTGTCTGGGTAGCTCTCTTATCTTATCTATGTCTAGCGCCTTGACAGCATTGTCAGTGTTATTGTTGTCATAAATACGTTAGAACTATTTATCATTGCTAGTTCCTTATTAGATTAAGGTATTTGACATAAACGATTTGATCACCCAGCCTTGGTCAGACAATCGCTATAGTTGCTTCGCTTTCGTAACCGTAAATTAAATACGTTTAAGGCCTCAATGTAAAGACTCGTGAGTCTAAAAATACTTTTCTTATATGAGCAAGGTGCTTATTTAAATGTCTACGCAACAACCTATAAAAGAAACAAAATATCGCGAAAGCAGTCATAGTTATTAAATTATCGTATTATCTGGAAATTAATATTTCCAGTCGAGTCATAAAATTGCCTTTAAAAAAAAATTATTTATTTATAGTTACTTTATTATTATGTATCATCATAAACAAAAGTTTATCATTTTCATCACCGAAATTGTGAGTTGCTATGCTAACATTTAGCTTTATATAGCCAAACATATAAGTTCAACTACTATTGTTCAAAGCGTCGTCGCCTCAATAAAGCCGTCTATGTAAAGCTACCCCTCGAGCACCTACTCTATTGACTTTCTTCCGCCACTTCTTACAGAGTTATGATAAATGATACGGCATGTGAAACAAAACCAATTGTGGAGCCATAAAATTAAAGTTGAAAATTGCGTGCCGCGCCCTCGTGAGCATAATTCGTTTCACCGCATCGACGATACTTCTTAAATAATAAAAGCTCTTTGTAAAACTTTCCCTTCTTGAGCGTTCTAAAGCTTTTTGGTATCCAGTAATTAATATTCATGGAGGCTTGTGCCGGAGGGGCGTGTAATTAATAAACTTATATGATACTTTTGTTTACAGTGTCATTCCTGAAACGCAGGGGTGCCTTGAGAGCCTGTTTCCTGAATGTTAGCGCTTGCGCTTTCGGCCCCGCTGTTGTGAACTTATTTAGTCTGCAGGATCGTTGCGCATACATTAATTGGACAAATTAATTGTGGACTATACATTGTTGCTTTTGAGTAAATGTGACATCTAAATGTGACTCTTTTTACAGTGTTAAGGCACAATTTGGACGCCCAAGTAAATAAATGTTTTTTTTTATTGATCTATTATAAATAACTAGTGGTCGCCCAGTGGTCGAAATTCGACCGTAATTTTATTAAGGCTGCACGGATTGTATCCTAAGCAATGAAAAATTAAAAAAGATAGAATGTGAGTTTGGATTGGCATTGACAGATTTCGACCGCTCCGCTCCTATTCCATTTTTGAAATTTTTGTAAAGATTATACATATACAGGGTCTAACAAAATCAATAAGCGAACGTTTAAGGGCGGTATCTATACATCATTCTGAATACAATGACAAAAAATGGGCTCCAGTTTTATAGTGATTTTTCAAAGTTATGTTTTCTAACAAACTAAATCAATTAAAATAATGCACATCATGAAACATGCTGTATCTTTACTAACACGCACGCAGGCGTCGATAAAAAGATAGTGTACAGATACACGACACAACGGCTATCTTTGTGTGCGTGTAGTACAGATGTACGAGTTTGGAAAGGGTGTATTTTTTGGTAAATTATGATAATGTTTTGTTGATTATCTCGGTAACGAGCCTGTAGTTTTGGACCAAATTTGGTGAGCATGCTCAGTGTGATGTATATATGCTCCCCTTAAACGTTCGCTTATTGATATTGTTAGACCCTATATATTGTGTGTCAAATACATGGTAGTGTGTGTAATGTTTGTTTTATTGATTTAATGTATTTTTATGCATAATTAAACAAAATAATAACATTCGGATAACTTTCTTTAAATAAACTATAAGTGTACGAAATTTCAAACTCATCCGTCCGCGCAATTTTCGTAAAAAAGGGGTACAAAGGTTTTGCTTCACGTATTAATATATAGATAATTGATAAATCCCTTGGTGGCTGAGTGGCAAATCGCTCGTATAGGAGAAATATATCAAGGCAAACTACTTCAATCCTTACTATTTCAAACCATTGAATTTTTAAGGGTTAAAATAAAAAATAAAAGAATTAAAATAAAATACCCTTAATTTTTAAGGTTTTTATTTACACTTCATCATCACCCTATAAATGCCCCACTGCTGGGCTTAGAAATTCCGTCCAATACCAAAGTCGATGAGAACTTTTAATTTCCGCAGATTTAGTCAGTCATAGGTTAGTCATAGGTTATTTAGTAAGTGAATCAGTACATGAGCTTTTATGTTTGTTGTATCTAGATCAGTTTCATCTATTTTATATGTATATTTATTTAACTCAAAGTAGGCACCCGTGAGTCGTTGATTATCATTCGCCTGTTTATAAATTAATTCATACTAATTGTAATACACACGAGGAGGCTTATGTTGTAACCGAGTCCAATACAAAGTTCAAATAGATTGTAAGTAGTACATAATAAAATGGTTAAGTACCTACTAATGCTCAGTCGGTTGCCGTTAATAGTGACATTACACGAAATGTCAGGGCTGCAAAGTTTTTGCACCGTAAAATTTTGTTTAACAAGCTTTGTTGTTAGCTGGTGCGTTGCAACCTGTGTTCTTACTCATAGGAGTATATATTGGAAGCTCATAATAGATGGCGCTACTGGAAACTAGGTGTATTTTTTATACACAATAACAACTGATTCTTTCTCTTTTTTGTGGGTAGAGTTTGCTATTGACCTTAAACTTGACTGGCAGGACCAGATGAGGTCCACGATGAAACGATCTTGTCCCATAAAAGTTTATTTTGACTACAATTTTACTTTTCGTCAATTACCTATAGATTACAGTTTTTTGACATGTATTTTTAATGTAGTTTAAAATTCAAAATTCAAAATCATTTATTCAGTTTAGGCTACAAGTAGCTTTTGTGAATGTCACTATGCCATCGGTTCGTAAGTCTACTCTGGGCGGGAGATCTTGTACTGAGAAGAACCGGCAAGAATCTCAGCAAGTGTCCAGCTCTTTTCTCCCTTACAGAGTCAAAAATATTGGAAAGTGCCCTATCATAGCAGGACATTTTCCATTACAAATAAACACAAAAAAATTACAAATAACAATACAACAATACAAATAACAACATTACAAATAAACAAAAAAATATTATATTGATTTAAATAGAGTATAATGTGTTTTTGATGTGTAACATCTTTCCGCTCGCCTTCTATATATACAATTTGTGGGAACGATTTCGTGAAATGTGACAGAAGTAGGAGTAACAGTGTGTCAGGAGGTCGGGGAAGCGCACAAGCGCGCGCCATTTTGTAAATTTAAAATCGATAATAATAAGAACATGAAATATTATTATTTTATGCGACATATTGTGTCATTTGACTATCAAAGGTCATTTTGATATTATGTCAAATGTCTTCTAATGAGTATTTACTGCATTGATATTATAGTTATAAAATGATGTAATACCTGACCCATTTTTTTCAGAATATAATGTTAAAATTGCTTATTACAAGTCAAATGTTACAACTATATCATATATATTATTACAAATCATATGCGACTACTGTAGGGCTCGCTCGTTTTTTTTATTATAACCAGGCTATTTTATCATCTATTTATTCTTTGACTGTATAATAATAATAACCTTTTCTATGTAATAAAGACTTCACATGTTTTTTAAACTTATCTAAAGGTAAATCTAGTACAGTACTTGGTATTTTATTGTAATAGTGTATACACTAGGTATAGGTTCTTGGTTCTTTTTTGGGGCAAGGTATACCTTGCCCCAAAAAAGAACCAAGAACCTTCTGTAACCTGAACAGTGGCATTTCAAGTTTTGTCTTATTTCTAATATTCAAATTGTAATTGTAAACGTCACCATGTTTAGTAAATGAGTTGATATTGTAACGTACAAAAACTATACAATTACAAATATATTGAGATGCAACTGTCAGGACACCAATCTCCTTAAAAGATTTCTTAAGGAAGTTCGTGATCCTAGTTTATAGATTGTTCTTATTGCTCGTTTCTGTAAAATGAATATAGTTTAAATATCAGCCGCTGTTCCCCACAGTAGGACGCCATACGACATGACACTTTGAAAATAACTAAAATAAACTGTTCTAACAGTTTCAACGTCTGTTATCTGCCTAATTTTCTAATGGCAAGCAGCAGAACTGACTTTACCGGCCAATTTCGATATATGAGGATTCCATTGAAGGTTTGAGTCAAGAGTTATGCCTAAAAAGACTGTAGAATCTACCAAATCTAATTGATCACCGTTTATTCTAATATCGGTTGGTTCATATTTGACATTTGGTAATATAAATTTAAAATTTTGCTTTCTTAGCGTTAAGCAGTAAATTATTAATAGTAAACCAACGGAGGTGTACCTAGTTACATTAAAATTAGATAAAAAATTAGTGAAGTATCATTTGCAAATAATACACAAAGAATGGCAAGTCATTAATATAAATCAAGAATGGAAAAGGACCAAGAATCGACCCTTGTGAAATTCCCATTTTTACATGAGAGCCAGATGATTTAGTACCATTTATATCGACAGTTTGTGTTCTAGAGCTGAGATATGACTGTATTAAATTAAGTGCAAAATCTTTGAGTCCGTAATAATAAGTTGAAGCATAATTAAAAAAAATTTTTAAGAAAACCTAACAAATATTTAAATGAAAATAAATTAACTTAAAATCTAGTAATTTTTTGTCAATTATTTCCTCTCAATACTGTTTTCAGCATGTTTTTTCTGTTTTTTGTTTTCTGTTTTTTGCCTATGTCCAGCAGTGGACGTGTGTAGGCTGATGATGATGATGATGAATACTGTTTTCTTGTATTTTTATTTTTTATTGAACAACGGGGAATCGTTCGGGGGAACTTTTGCCTTACCTGATAATAGATATAATATATAATTAACGTGACACAAAACCGAAGGTTTCTAGTTCACCTTATCTGAAACAAATTTATACATACAACAAACTTCAATATTTTTGTAAGTTCAATTTCAGCAATTCATTTAACCACATTACGTGTCATCATCATCATCAGCTTATTGTATGTCCCCACTGCTGGGGCACGAGCCTTCCCTATGGATGGATAGGGAGAACGGGCCATAAACCACCACGCAGGCCCAGTGCGGTGTGGTGGTTGTTAACGACTGCTGATGCAGCCGGGACCAACGGTTTTACGTGCCTTCTGAAGCACGGAGGATCTCAAGATGTTAAAATTTTGGGCCACCCATCCGATGACCGGTCTTTGCGAAAGTTGTTTAACCTCAGGAGTCGCGAACTGGGCGCTTTAAGCACTGCGCCATCGAGCTCCTCCTTCTATAAGTGTTAGGGACATTTATTTTTTGATTATAATTTGGTTCATATTTTATAGGCGTAATATTTATATAATCAAGGTAATATATCTCCTATGATAACACTTAAATGCTGAATCTCTCTTTCTAGCACAGGTGAATTTTTCGTGTACTCATAAAAATGCTATGTCATAAATAAATAATACATACGGACAAACGAACTAACGGATATAGTGAAACTACAAGAGTTTCTGTATCAAAACGTAACCCTAAAAACGGGTTTTGAATGGCTAACGTAATGAGGCAGTATTTATTCGTTTTTATAATTACCTATGTTTGAACAGTAATGAGACTCAAACTTGAGCTGTTTACATCTGTATTTTCACAACAGCACCATATTTGATTAACACCTTACAAATTCTACATTTTTAAAACATATCTATCTTTTGACCGCCTCTGTGGTCTAGTGGCTAAGACCACCGGTCTAGACCCAGAGGTCCCGGGTTCGATTCCCAGCGGGGGGTACATGTTTGTGTACTCGGTATGGTTGGTGGTAGGGCTTGTTAGTCCGCCTGGCTAGCTACCAACATCTTATCTAAATATGTCGCCATAACATCAATGTTTGTAGCACTGTTGTGTTCCGGCAGCTAGAAATAGGATAGCCAGTGCCTCACTAGTTGAGGTTCCCGGGTGAAGTGCGTTTCCATCTTTGGCCTTATCATCTTTTTACATCAGGTGAGATCAAGGCATTGTGCTTACCCGTAAAATATAAAAAAAAGAAAATAAAGGTATCTCTATTGGCACCTACAGTAGCTTGTTATTCCCAAACGCTTTTACCTATATATTGTGTTTTAGATTTTTAAGTTTTTTCGCATATGCTCCTTTATAACATATGCCAGGGTGCCTAGTGTGAATTTTGTTTACTATCCGCATTCATTTGATTACGTTAACGAAAACGAAAATTAGCATGGCATTGAAGCAACGCCTCCTGGCGACATACGAGAAGAGTTAAAATTTTGACATACAAAGTCTCGTTTTTGTTAACGTGATCGAATGGCCAATGAAACACGCACTAGGCACCCAGTGCCTCAGTAGTTGATTCCGGGTCAAGTGCGTTTGCACCTTCGACCTTATCATCAATTAACATCAGGCTAAGTGCTTACACGTAAGATATACAGAGTGTCTCATTTAAATCGGTCAGTATGGGAAAGTCTGAAACTATAAGACATACGAAGATCTGCTCTTAGGAACCATGTCATCGATTTTAATAAGAAGAAAAACTGCATTCATACATTTAAAAAAAAACTTGTACTCAGCTCGGGAATACGATATAAATGAGACATCCTGTATTGTGACAAAAACTTAATAAAGTTTAGTAGCATCATCGTCATCGCGTAACTCCTATAAACACATACTGCTGAAATTGTACCTTCCCACATGAACCATGGGGAGAACAGGCCACACTGGTCCAATGAGGGTTGTCACTTTTGGCATCTAAATGTACCAATTGTCTCACGTGTCCCTGAAACACAGAGGAGCTCGTGATAATTTCATTGGGTTACCCATCCAGTGACCCAGCATAGCGAAAGTGTGTTTGCTTCAAAAAACGCAACTTAATTGAACCATCTGCTGTACCGTCGAAATTTGAGAATTAGTTTATAATTAGTTTTGTTCAAATAAAAGAAACAAAACGTAATCAAAAAGACCTCCATTTACTAAACCGCTTTCAATAAGCAGCCCAAACGACTAGAATCATTCCGTAGTGTCACTTAAACCCTGTCATATCCAGCGCCATGGTCACCATTAGCCGGGCTTAAAATAAATTAATTATTCATATCAACGAGAGACAAGTATCGTTTAATTTAATTTGAAGGCTCAAGTAATTTGACAAAACTTCTGTAATAAAATTATTGAGCATTGACCGCGACAGATAACGTGGTGGGCGTGTGGACCGGACAGGGCGCCGCGTTAAGACACGTGAACCTAACATAAAGGTTGTTGCACACTTCAGAGCTGAGCTGTGTATTTTTGGTTAGCTTTTGGACAGCTGCTGTTTGAAAACCTCTCTTTATATCCCCTTGAAATTTCGGTAAGCTTTTGTCAAACTGTGTCAAAACGGAAGCCTTCCTATACATTCCTATACATAGGGTTCTTTTTACGAGGTGTAAAGAAGCTACCTTTGGGTCGACTAGGTGAAGACGGCTAGTGAGGCACTATAATGCCTATAGCTGTCTTCGCATGTGGAATTCTGGACTCGACTTCTGCTTAACATCAAGTGGAGTGAAGTAATTTGTCTACTCATTATTATTAAATAAAAAGAAAGTACTTTCATGTTTATATGGTCTAAAGCTCTCCCGCAAATGCGTTTTAAAATTGTCGTGCCTCTACCACCGAACGTGTCGGAATGTAATACTTATTCTTATTCTATCTAAAGAGCTATCCAAAAGTAAAAATACAATAGCAACTCCGATTGATTTTAAAACGATTTGAATGCTTGTATTTTGTTATAAAAAACACTACAGTAAATTTTATTGACAGACTTTTAAAATTTCATCAATTTAACTTGATCTTGATAAAGCTTCGAGATTTAAGTTTCGTATTTTACTAGTTCTGCGGAAGTGGCCAATCACTATGGTGACCAGGCAAACATAATTATAACAGGTAAACATCTAAGTAAATACCTACGAAGGTAAAGGGGTACAAAGTGTCCACTTTTGGTACTTAGATGATTATGAAACATTTAATCGGTCCGTTGGTTTCCTTTTTCGATCTAGAGATCAAGCCACATGCACTAAAAAGTATCGCTTGCGCTTCGTTTTTCTACAGCATTCTCTTGAAGTGTAGCACGTTGCTTTTTACATGTGGAACAAAGATAATCCCTAAGTCTCTAAAGGTGCCGAGATGTCTTCTCGACCCACAGCCATATGCCCGGTGCGATCAATCGAGTGTTATAAAACTGTTTTTTTGACACCATTTCATACAAAAAAGCAACTACATGTTATCACTTCTTTTTTAATGGCATTATCAAAAACAATATGACGTATAGGTAAATTTGAATGAAACATAAATATCAAAACCGAATATTTCAAATTCATTCCAGTTGGCTAGAACCGTTTGTTCGGACATTAGTTACAGTTGACTATCTAAAAGGAACAAGTGTTCATAATTTGCATTGCTTATTCATCGGCGCAACCAAATCCCCTAAAAGCACTTAAGCACTTAGTGCAAACATATCGATTTTCAATACAGCACCGTCGCGTCGCGATCACCCCGGGGACAGAGTAACAATGTAAAAACGCGACGGTGCCTAATGCGTGATTCACTTATTTGTTCCCTTGCACGCCGCCGCCGCCGCCGCCGCCGCGCCGAACACCACTGTGCGGCAGTTTAACTAGGGTTAGAACTGCGGAGAGCCAACCCCAGCCTTATAATATTATAACGTGTAAAGAGTAAACGTGTCGACGTTATCTGGGCCCGATTCCTGGGCACTTTAATGGGAAAAGCATGTTAGAATTAAACTAAACAAAGACGACGCATCAATTAGGGGCACTCTTTTTTCTCTCTTCTCAAAAAAGGCTTAACTTTTTAAAGGTTGTACGTCGACAAAGTTGCTCTCGTGCCGGATCGTTATTTTTTACTGGCTTATTTGATTAGATCAATCTCAATGATTCTTGTATGAATTTCAATTAAGCCGATAAAAAGATAAGCGGGTGCAAACATTAACCTTTTGTCAAAGGCTTTTAATAAAAAGACGATACTATCTGCGCGCCGGAGTATTTTAATGGTACAGGTTGTAAAAAATTATCTCATTAACATTATGTAAGCATAATAGTTAAATAATAAGTATCCCAAATAGTTTATTTCAACATAAATTGCAAAAGCATGTTGGTAAAAATACATTTCTGTAATACGAAATAAAAATTACTTGAACACAGTTATTTCACTTAATGTTATACCTCTGTATTGCAGACATTAAAGATATCGTCGTACCGGTAAACAGGAATTTGATCATACTAAAAAATGAAGTGCAATAAAACGGAAACGATACACCAGTGTAATTAAGAGAAGGTAAATATATGGAACGCATTGACGGATCGTAAAGCTAAAGGATTCAGAACAACAAACTGCAAGGTACAGTTTACGACGGCGACCGAACCGCTTTTATTGTTGTTGTAAAATTCACGATCCATTATTAATTATTACGGACATCATTAATCTACTAATCTATTTAAGGACGCCCGATAAGAATCTCATTTAAAGTATTGAATGAAGAGTGTCCGCAGTGAACTCGAGATAGGCTTAAATTAGCTCGTGCTTCAGTTAGGAACTGATGTTTTCGTTTCAACCGAAATATAGCTTTATATCGTTAGACTTAAGGTTGGTATTTCATTGCGGCACCGAAGTTTTTGTAGCGTTCATCGTGGGACAGCGGAGTGTCTGATTTATTACAGGTTGGTGTTTAAACGACAAATGCATCGAAACAGATAGGAGCGACATGTCCGACATTGGAGGACCGATGTTGACCACTATACTCGATGCATACACCACGTAACTGCCGACCGGCCACGAGATATTTTTAAAATATGAATTAAATAATTTTACTTATAAGTAAAATGATTTACATTATTTCATTTTACGCATAGCTCTCAACATTATTTTATGTCACGAAAGCAAATGGCATTTAGCAAATCTAATCCGTTAACGTTATTTATAAGCTTATCATTTTTATTTGACAAAGCAAATTCAGATTTAATTAAGAAGTAAACACAGTTTGTTTTAAGTCTTCTTTGCTAAGTTACAAATAACCTTGACACAAATATTATTTAAATGACTCCAGACTTGACTAGTAGTTACTACTTTACTTTACTTTCAGCATTTGAACCACGTTAACTTTAACGAAAATTTGTATTCTTGTTTATTTTTTTGCCATACAAATTCTCGTTTTTGTGATCGATTGTAAAAAAAACCTTGCACTTTAATAAATTCAATTTTACTCACGCCTAACAACGTATCGGATTCACGACCATCTCATGTATATCGGTCAAGCCCAAACACCGGATGGGAGTTTCTTTAGGACATAATCTTTACAACAAAACTGTGATCAGATCACTAACGAACCATCAGGAGAATAGAGATGGATTTTGGTAGCGTACGCCGGTCGCCGATACGATATATCTCGGCTGCTATCAGTTTTCGAACAGAGGGCCGTTGTTAGAAAATAAGATCTTGATTTGCATTTGTCTTGTACTTTTTACTGCAATATGCAATTGTCTGGTTTGTTGTTTTGTAGAGTGTTCGCTGATTGCTTCAACCGGCATTTACAGTGCCACCGGACTTTATTTGGGAGCGGCGAGAATACAGGGTTCCTCAAGCCGTGTGAAACGAGGCACCGCCAGAGGTTTTCTAGACGGAATGGCATCATGCACTAGTGCGTGTCCACGTTCCATACTAGATTCTCCGAGGGTTCGGATCGGATCGGGACATTGTCTAGGTGTACACAGAAGGTGTACTTAATCTCTGTAAGTACATATTTCATATACTTTTAAAATTATTGAATAATATTGCACTTTTGTATTCAAAAGCTTAAATATAGATTCTTGTTACTTATATTATACATAAGGAAATCCTTCGTCATCCCGAGTTGGTCTCACTTTTTTGAGGACAATAAGTGCTTACTTGGGAATATTTGCTCAAATTCTTTATGCTACTTTCATAGTAAGATTGTGAATTTCTATTGAAATATCGTAATTTTTTTTCGATTCAGCGAATTGATCTTGAATTAAAGATCTCTCATCTTCATCAGCCTATATAAACAATTGCATGGGGTGATCGGCCACTGTGGCTCTACGCTTGTTGGTGGGTTTTAACGACTGCCATTTTAAGACATCAAGACATAACAACCAACGGCTTAACGTGCCTTCTAGAGCAAGGCGTCTCTCGAGATATTTTTATTTGGCCACCCATTCATTGACAAGGAAATACGAAACATGCATACATGCAAGATCGCCACAAAAGCCCTAACTGTGCGTCATCGAGGTCCAAAACAACCGTTCAATGTTATTAACAGGCGGGTTGCTACTCAAAAACTGTTCATCTTATTTTGCATCTAAACAGTAGGTAATAGGTTATCCGAGTTCCTTAAATGCAAACAGTTTTGTCTCACTTTGTAATGAAACGCAGTTCAACCTAGTTGTTAGGATTCACAGCAACTAGAACTGTTCTATATGTATAAGCGGTACAGATGAGATTGCTCATATACCTGGAGAGGGGGTGGAGGTGAGAGGGAGGGGGCATTGCTTGCTCCGCTATTCCCAGCCACCACATAGTTTTGTTCGCAAGCTCTCATCGGCCCCGCAGCTCTGTTAAGGTCCAGTTACTAATTGGACATTTTCAAGTGTACTACGCTAATAGGCAACGTTGTGCTCTCACACTTGTAAAGGGGGAAGCAAATGTTTGTAGGAGGGCCCTTTATGTCACACTAATGTGTTTGTTAACGTTAACAAAGGTTAAAAGAAAAACATAACTTTTGCGAACATGCCTTTAATTACTCATAGTAGGTACGTTCTATGAAAATATAAAAAAAAACAAATGACTTAATAATACATTGAGTATCAAAATGGATGAGTTCCATTATCAAGCTCCATAAATGTATATAAAAAATGCAAAGTTATGATTATGATGACTTAAATAGAGGTGATGAATGTTTGAACGCTTATCACGAAATTAATTTAGGCTAATTAAAATATCCAACCGGAAGTTCAAGAGAAGCATGACGATCAAACCTTCTCAACGGGACCGCTCTCTGTAAATACAAATTTAAATTCACATTAGCTGTGTAAGTACCTATAGACGAAACATGTTTTTGACACTGTGATAATTTTAATTAGAATACCTAGTTATCATGATAGTATGTTATTCGGTTTCTATCAAGATTGAGTCAAAAATTTGCGCTATGATTTTATTTATCAAATAGAAGGTCAACATAGTAAGAGTAGAAAATGTTGTATTTTGAATTATTGAATTCTTTGAATACAAGGTGCGCTGTTTATTTCAGAATGAAATTTATTCCAGCTGGCCCGAAGAAGACACAATGAAAAGAAGAAAAGTTTTAGTTAAGTGGTCCTTAGTATTTCTATAGATACGCTATGTAATTGGTGTGGGTATTTGAAGTAAAAGGGTCGTAACTGACTCCTGCTCAAACACAGTCCTACACAGGCTACTCCACAAATCGTACATTGAATAATCAATGGTTCTTTTCTCTATTACCAGTTTTTGCGACATATACCATATAGATCTACGACTATAGTACATATGCCATAAGTCGATGACTACTATTAGTATTCAAAAGTTTGGCTTACTTTATTAATGTAGGACTGTCTGTTCTACCATGTTTCATATTGCCGGGCTCGAATTCGAGCTTGTTGGGGACTTGCGGGCGTTGAGAGGTCTGTGGTACAGTAAAAACATTTATACAAGGCACTAGTAACTAGTTCAACTAGTGACTAGTTGGACTTGACAAAATGGGTTAAAGTGTAGAACTGATAACAACACTATTTTTGTTATAGCTCTAGCTCAACTCACATAAAAATAGGATTAAAATTAAAACAAGATTGTGTGCAATAGCGTTCGACAAGAACCAGACTGATCTACACTTTTTTCCTCTAACCATTAGAAATAGGCGTCGAAAACTGTTGTCGAACACTGGTGACACTACCCAACCTACCTCATAACCTCCTATTTTATTGTACCTCATAATTTACCATATCAACATGATGCAATAAATAATTATGACTATGACTAAAACTATGACTAATTAACAAAAAGCTAAATTTAAACTCACTTAGCTGTCACCAAAAGTGCAACCTCAATGCCATGCTAATCTCGTTTTTGGTAACGCACCCGAACGGTGAATAAACTCGGACTGAGCACTCTGAGCAAAAGCTAAACACGGCACGGTCTCGGCCTCGGGAGACCAACAACGTGAAATGGAGACAGCCGGTGGTACCAAACTGTGGCGGCGTCACTTCTATTGGTATTCCCTGAGGTCAGGATATCTACTACAGTGGAACGGAGCGTTTATTTTGATACTCATTAATAATGGTATTGTTAGTGCAGCTTAATTAAACCGCCTCTATTTGCCACAAATTTTAATGAGGTGTAAGAAAGTGACATAACAAAATTTTCATTAACCTATCTTATGACAAATTATTAAGTTTAGGTGACCTTTAAGCTTTGTTAGGTGACAGATACACTCTGACAAGTGTCACCAATTTGCATTAAACTGAAAGATCGTACTTTTAAAAGAGTACTAGTAAAATGTATAAATGAGCTCAAAAACTTAAAAACTTATTTTTGTAATACTGGATTTAAAATATAATATAAATAAAAGGAAAAATATACAGCAACATCATACCTTACCCTTAAATCAGAACCGGGCGGAACTGCATCCGCACTGGTTCTTGTTAAACGCCGCCGCCCCGCAGCTTAAAGCAATTTGCAAGAGTTCATACCATCGCGAGGTGTTTGTTCCAAGGTTTTATTAAAAGCACTCCGTTTGCGCGGACGCAAATTATTTCTCATATTAAAATTGCCGGATCAAGTTATTTCAGCTACGAGCTGCGGCGGCCATTGTTAATGGGACAGTTAGTTTTATAATTAGCAAATACAGTTCTGCCGATGACTATAAACAAAAGTTTCGCAGTAGTTTAACAGAAGTTGAACAATAGTTGGACTTGTTTATACAAGAATGTTTTATGGTACTGGATATTGCAATTTACAGTTAAGAATTTTTTCATTTTATATCGGAGAATTACACACGACTGCACGTCCGACTTTCCAAAACTGACAATTTTCTTCGATAAATGTTAAACCATATGCTTCAGACATAAAGTTCAAAATTTATTGAGGAAATTCGTCAGTTTTGGATAGTCTGATGTGCAGGCTTGTGTACTTTCAAAAACACAAATGTTGAAAAAATTTCCACGAGCAGGGTTTGAACCTGCACCCTTCTGACATACCGGGTCAGGTGCTCTTCCAATTGAGCTATCGTGGTTCTAACCAGCCCGCCGAAATTATTCAACACTATTTACTTTTTACTTTGAAAGCCAAGGGCGCCCATTCAATGTTAACAACTACCGTCATTAACATCCGATCATAATATTTTTACAAATATTAAAGATCAGTTAAGAAGTAGGCAAGCTATTTATAAATGTTTATATAATTTTAACGCAAATTTTGTTGCGAACAAATTACAAAAACACAAATGTTGAAAAAATTTCCACGAGCAGGGTTTGAACCTGCACCCTTCTGACATACCAGGTCAGGTGCTCTTCCAATTGAGCTATCGTGGTTCTAACCAGCCCGCCGAAATTATTCAACACTATTTACTTTTTACTTTGAAAGCCAAAGGCGCCCATTCAATGTTAACAACTACCGTCATTAACATCCGATCATAATATTTTTACAAATATTAAAGATCAGTTAAGAAGTAGGCAAGCTATTTATAAATGTTTATATAATTTTAACGCAAATTTTGTTGCGAACAAATTACAAAAACACAAATGTTGAAAAAATTTCCACGAGCAGGGTTTGAACCTGCACCCTTCTGACATACCGGGGTCAGGTGCTCTTCCAATTGAGCTATCGTGGTTCTAACCAGCCCGCCGAAATTATTCAACACTATTTACTTTTTACTTTGAAAGCCAAAGGCGCCCATTCAATGTTAACAACTACCGTCATTAACATCCGATCATAATATTTTTACAAATATTAAAGATCAGTTAAGAAGTAGGCAAGCTATTTATAAATGTTTATATAATTTTAACGCAAATTTTGTTGCGAACAAATTACAAAAACACAAATGTTGAAAAAATTTCCACGAGCAGGGTTTGAACCTGCACCCTTCTGACATACCGGGTCAGGTGCTCTTCCAATTGAGCTATCGTGGTTCTAACCAGCCCGCCGAAATTATTCAACACTATTTACTTTTTACTTTGAAAGCCAAAGGCGCCCATTCAATGTTAACAACTACCGTCATTAACATCCGATCATAATATTTTTACAAATATTAAAGATCAGTTAAGAAGTAGGCAAGCTATTTATAAATGTTTATATAATTTTAACGCAAATTTTGTTGCGAACAAATTACAAAAACACAAATGTTGAAAAAATTTCCACGAGCAGGGTTTGAACCTGCACCCTTCTGACATACCGGGTCAGGTGCTCTTCCAATTGAGCTATCGTGGTTCTAACCAGCCCGCCGAAATTATTCAACACTATTTACTTTTTACTTTGAAAGCCAAAGGCGCCCATTCAATGTTACAACTACCGTCATTAACATCCACCATGGTTAGAACCACGATAGCTCAATTGGAAGAGCACCTGACCCGGTATGTCAGAAGGGTGCAGGTTCAAACCCTGCTCGTGGAAATTTTTTCAACATTTGTGTTTTTGTAATTTGTTCGCAACAAAATTTGCGTTAAAATTATATAAACATTTATAAATAGCTTGCCTACTTCTTAACTGATCTTTAATATTTGTAAAAATATTATGATCGGATGTTAATGACGGTAGTTGTTAACATTGAATGGGCGCCTTTGGCTTTCAAAGTAAAAAGTAAATAGTGTTGAATAATTTCGGCGGGCTGGTTAGAACCACGATAGCTCAATTGGAAGAGCACCTGACCCGGTATGTCAGAAGGGTGCAGGTTCAAACCCTGCTCGTGGAAATTTTTTCAACATTTGTGTTTTTGTAATTTGTTCGCAACAAAATTTGCGTTAAAATTATATAAACATTTGTGTACTTTCATCACATAGTTAGTAGTAACGATAAAGTTGAAGTAGAAGCGCGCCTCACCCGGAATCCTCAATCACTGAGGTAGTTTCTATATTACCGTACTAAGGTACGACCTCTTGAATCCATAGATTATCTTTCCAGTTTCCCATTAAAAAGATTTCAGTTCCAGGTGAAATGTGAAAACGTATACTTTTATAGAATTGTATAAGAATAGAGAACTGTAACGTCACTTACATTTCATCAATTGTGTTTAAAAGTATTAGCCATTTTTAAGGATATAAATTATCGTATTTATGTCATATCAAAAAATGAATATTGCCTAACAAACTATAGGTACCTAACCTGATGCCATGCCAGGCAAAGACCATCATAAAGAGCATTTTTGAAGTCAAGTCACCGCTACAATTGATGAAACACCAAATGCGGGTTGGTGATCACAAACCCGAGTTAAGCACCGAAAAATACGAAACACGTATTACCCGATCTGAGATTTTTTTCATCCCACACTCAGTGAATTTACACCAATAATATATCCAAATTTGAGCAGTGCTTGTACTAAGACTGCTTGTTAGTGGTAGAAAATACACATTTAAGGTATATAGCCAATAGCCATCCATGGCTCGCAGCAACATTTACATTTGCCAGTTACCAGATTATAATCCGGCTTTGGGTTTGGGGTCAAGGTTACTTACTCGCCGCTACACCAACCACGCCCTCTTTATTTAAATAGTTTGTAATAGTAATAGCAAGAGCAAATACAGTTGCTATAAAACCAAGAATAGAAAAGTAAACTTTTCAGCAACGGGGAACCGACGACGCGCCGTTCCTTTTAAGTAAAAATGCATGAGAAGAAAAAAGCATAACATTTTTCTTCAGCCTATTAACACTTACATGCCCGCTGATTGTAGGTTATTTACTGGTTTTGGTGTGTTCCTGCAATCAGTTTTCTTGGTCACTTTTGTCATCCGCCCGC
This sequence comes from Eudonia lacustrata, assembly GCA_947562085.1. Lineage (NCBI taxonomy): Eukaryota > Metazoa > Arthropoda > Insecta > Lepidoptera > Crambidae > Eudonia > Eudonia lacustrata. Next base: position 16,873,199 of record OX387339.1, read on the forward strand.
TGCTTGCAGTTTAGCCAGGTGCTCAAGGGGTCGAACAGTATGGATTCCGCAGCGGCCACTCTACGACGCTCCAGCTCACGAGAGTGCTACATCATCTAGCTTTCGAGTTTAATAGTGACCGACACGTCTTCGGCGTCATCTTGGACGTGGAGAAGGCCTTCGATCGGGTGTGGCACACTGGGCTCCTGGCCAAGTTGGTCAACAGCTCCTTGCCCCCGGCGTATGCCCACCTGATCGCCAGTTTTCTACGCGACCGTAATTTTGTGGTCACCGTAGAGGGGGCCACCTCTGCGCCGAGGCCAATCTCCGCCGGCGTGCCGCAGGGCAGCTGCCTCTCGCCGCGCCTATACGCATCATTCACCAATGATATTCCGACACTGCAGGGTCGCCTGTTAGAGGGCGAAAGAGACGTGGCGCTGGCGCTGTTTGCAGACGATAGCGCCTACTTTGCGTCGTCCAGAAGCGTCAACATCGCGCACAGGCGCATGCAGCGCCTCCTTGATTGCCTACCAGAGTGGCTCGACAAGTGGCGCATGGCGGTCAATGTTACTAAGACCGCCGCCATTTTCGTCAGCCGCCAACGCAAAAGTCCGCCACTGCTAACACTACGGGGTCAACTTATAGTGTTCTCAAAAGATATCACGTACCTAGGGTGCCGCATAGACTGCGCGCTGCGGATGGCGCCACAGGTGACTCACGTCATCAACCGTGCCAAGACCGCGCGAGCGCTGCTACGCCCCGGGCTGTCCTCCAGACTACCGCTGCGAACGAAATGTATGTTGTATAAATCATACATTCGTTCGCAGCTCACTTATGCGTCCCCGGCGTGGTATCCTCTCACCAACCGCGTCCAGCGTGAGAAACTACAGGCTCAACAAGCAATCTCCCTGCGCATGATAGCGCGTGCCAGGCGGTTTGTCAGAAATGACGTAATCGCCCGGGACCTCGACGTCGAGCCACTCGCGGAGTTTGTGGCCCAAATGGCGCGTCGATTGTACGACCGCGCCGACAACGGGCCGCACGAACATCTCCGCGACATCGCTCCGCTCCACGCGCGCCCACCGGACCCGGCCACCACACCGCTGCCGCGGTCGATTCTGACCGCGGCCAAAACTGAGCCGCGACTGCCGACCACGACGACGACCGCCTCGACTACACGTCGTACAAAACAGGCGGCGGGCCTTCAACCACCGCCACCAGCTCCGCGGGTAAAAATCCGCATTGTGTCGGCCACACACGGCCGACACAGACTCCATACCTACCTACCATCCGCCGCCCGCCTTACCAGACCCGTAAGCCGCGGTCCGCTCGCTGGCGCTCACCGGGCCTCGGTCAACACCGAATCACCCGGGGGTCTGATCGCGCCGAGGGCTTCGCAGGGCGAGGGACAGGCATGTGGCGCTACCAAGGAGCCACACTAAGGCTCGAGGCACGGCAGTGTGGGAAAAAAAATTACAACAAAAAAAAATACAAAAAAAATTTATAAAAACAAACTAAAAAAAAACTGAAAAAAAAGGAAAAAACAAGAAACAGAAAAGAGCATCTGTACCCCTGCCGTGCCCCCAAGGAGACCCGGTTCGACCGATGTCGACCGAGACGACGACCCGGGTAAAGAGGCCAGACTTCGACGCCCGAACCGGCCCCAAAGCAGGGGCCGAAGAAAACAACCAATCAACCAACCAACCAGCCAGGTGCTCAAAAGCAAGGTGCTCTAAGGTGAACCAACCTTCCTTTGCGGTAAGACATGCATGAGAAAGAGACCCTTCAATCCCATACAGGATATATAGCTTCAGACGATGTAGATAGATATCGCGAAAAAGTCAGAACTGTAGAACTTCTGGTATCAAAGGGTTTAGTTAATTGGCTCGTTATCACACCAGTATGCAAGTAGTCCGTTCTCACCTGCTGCTCTCACGTCCTAAGAAGACGACGTCTCGGACACACGGGAGTGGGGTAGACCCTCAAAACAATACCCTCAGAACAATATTAGTTATTGTTCTGAGGGCGGAGGGACACACGGAAATGGGGTCTCCATTTCCGTGTGTCCGAGACAACGTCATAATCTTACCATAGATTATATAGATACAAACACTAAATCCCTTCCTTATTATAGACCATAAGGATATATATATTCACTTTACTTTACTAAACTGTAAAAAGTGTTTACTTAATTTAATTTGTATAGCAGTTCCTTACTCTCTTGATCCAAAAAACAAGACAAAAGACAGTTCCTTTTGTAAATTGACCTTTTACTTCCATTGTAATTTCAAATGTCCCATTAACGTCTAAATGTGTTTTACTACTATACAGACATAATGTCTTATTTGTTTCTTTTATCTGATTCGATACGTCGACTCGTGTATTTTTTACTATTTTCCATGACACTTATGAAACAATGTTTATTCGTGATTAGGTTATGCGTGCATTCACAATTACTAGCATATTTGCATTGACGCCTCCCATTTTACATTCTATTGAAGCGTTATCATTCAAATTAAAAACGTAATGTACTTTATCTTCTCCTGCAGATTCTTTATCGATCTAATTAAACTACTTCATTCTTGTTCCAGTTCCTTTACTTTTTCTTTTTAACCCTGTTTGTCATCTAGTTGCTGGACATCCTTCATTCATAGTATTTGCACTATACTCGCACCTACCACGTTAACTCATTTTCCGTTGAATTGGTGTGTCTCCCGTTTTGGATAATTTAATTGTGTATCTTGTATTTCTTTACTAATGATTCATTTAAATAATTTCTAATTTTATTTATGTCAGATGTTATATGTATTTTTGTTCTGTCTATACCCTCCTAACTGTTGTCCTATTACTCTTAAAGTTTCAAGGCTAACTTTGTTTATGATATTTAACCGACTTCAAAAAAGGAGGAGGTTGAAACCTTGAATATTGTCACCTTCTTCTTATTTAATTTGACGAAACATGTGTCTCTCGTACACTCTGTTCTGTTTTTGTATGACTTACTTAACTGTTCAATAGAAGTTAGTCTTGAAAACATCAACTCTAACTTCAGGTCTCTATACGTGCCTGGTTGGTTATACATGAAATCCTGCATTTCTGATCCACCTTATATTAATGTTGTTTTTTCTTTCTTAGGGCTCCTTATTTTTGTAGATTGTAAATTAACATTTAAAGATCGTTTCCATCTATGAGGTTAAATTTTTCAGAGAGTCAAAGTATTATGTTTGGAGATATATATGGGGCAGCGTTTTGCACAATCAATAAAGCTCTGTTTGCAATTCCATGAAGGCACGTACTGCCCAACACATACACGTGCGATTTTTATTTTAAGGTACGTGTTCCGTAGGTCGATGATGGGACGTTGGTGATGATGATGGAGTGGTCCATGGCGATGGTAATTAACGACTGCGTCTCTATAAGTGATGTTGTATATTTACAGTGACTACATTGTGACTGACTTATTATCTAAACCTTACAAGACTATTTATACAATATAAACTGTGTAGATGTTGGAGGGAGGATGCTGTGTCTAATCTTAATCAGATCTACACGCGATTAGGAATGCGTTTACAAACTCTTTAACCATACGTGAAGATAAGAAATTATGTGGCGACCGCAGGCCGCCACAGTACTCCCCCTCTAGAAAAGGAAAAAAAAAATCGTTCAGGTCTTCAGCTTCTTTTGCGTTTTCCGTTTGCAAATGCCAGTAGTGCTCTAATCTACGGTGAGTCATGATGAGCGTGCTCAAGTCTTCGTTGAGAAGACGAGCGTTCTCCAGTCTACGGTGAGTCGAGACGTGTGGAGAAGTGCGACGGTACTTTTTGGCCGTCGAGTGATGCCGAGGAACCAGGAAGCGATACGTTGCTGCGATGGACACCTTGAGGCTGGCTGGCTTGCTGGAATGCTGCTAATGAGAGCTGTTTCCTTGTAATCTTCCATATATGAACAAAATACTTGTTATAATCTTTTAAAAACGACCGATTACACAAATGATTTTTACTTCCTCTCAACATCATATTACTTATTTTTTACTAACATTTTTTATCACGTTATACCCAAGATTATTACACAGATTAAATTTTAAATGACATAAGTACAACACGCATATTCTTACAATAGACTATAGACCCGTCGTCTATTAATAATAAATTAATCTATTAGACTTAATAAACAGACATAATAGCAAAAAAAAATTAAAATTAAAATTGACTAAAATCAAGATAATTAAAATAAGATTAAAAATTACTATATAGAGATAAGACATGTTGTATTTAATATAGTATAAGGATGGACGTACTAAAATCTTATTAATACATTAGTTGAAATGAAACAACTTTAACGGATCTACTCGCGTTTATTTTGCACATTACTTATTTAATGTTTATCCTGACGTTTCGAACCCTTTGCAGGGTCCGTGGTCACAGGGAGACTGAGGTGTTGGTCATCTCATAATTAGTTTGGTAGCTTGTATACCCTCATTTAAATTTAATCAGGTGCGTTCCGTTTTACGCAGAAAGAGCTTACAGTATCTTTTGGTCTGGCAGTAAGGTGTCGGGGCTGGGATTTAATATTTTGTATGATGGGATCACCAGGCTGGTGGTAGATTCCAACCATCTTCTCTATTAAAATTAGGATGTTTTTTAATTTCAATAGCCTCGCGTATCATCCTAGGGATGAATCGTTGTTCTTTAACGAGTATTTGTGGTTTATCAAATCTGATGTAATGGTTGGGCCCCTCTAGGGAATGTTCGCATACTGCAGACTTATTTTCGCGCCTTTGCTTGACGTCGGCTATATGTTCTTTAACACGGGTTCCTATACTTCTCTTTGTTTGCCCCGATGTAAGAGAGCCCACAGTCGCAGTCCAGTTTGTACACTCCTGCATCTTGAAGGGGTATGTTGCACTTGACAGGTCGTAAAAATTGGTTGATCTTCTTCGGCGGCTTGAAGTAAGTGTTGATTGAAGCTCGCTTTAAGATATGTCCAATCTTGTCAGTGACACCTATCATATATGGAAGTACAGCAGGTTGGCGCTCGACTGTGGGTTGGTTTATTGCGTTTTCTGTGACAAAGCCGTGGTACTTTCAGTTTATTATCCTGTAGTACGTGCTTGACATGCTGAAGCTCAGCAGCCAGGTGTTGGGTGTCACAGATGCCGCGTGCTCTCTGAAACAAAGATTTCCCTACAGTAGCCAACTGTCTAGGATGGTGGTGAGAATCACCATTGAGATACCTATCTGTATGGGTTACTTTACGATACACAGTGTGACTCAAACTATGATCCGGATTCCTGATAATTAAAATATCCAAGAAAGCTAGCTTACTATCTGCCTCTAACTCCATTGTAAAATTGTATTTTTGGATGTATGGAGTAAAGATGATCTAGAAAAGCAGATACTTTATCAGTTGGTAGGATAGTGAAAGTGTCATCTACGTACCGCTTGTAGAACCTAGGGGGTTACCGGTGCTGTGGCTCAGGGCCCTCTCCTCGAAGTCTTCCATAAAGATATCGGCGACGACGGGCGAAACAGGGGAACCCATGGGCAACACCCTCTACTTGCTGGTAGTAGTAATACACTTAATAAACGCGAAACATCTAAATATAATGAATGCAAACATAGACAAATTGATAAATTCCAAACGTTAGTATCGATTTTAAATAAAAAGTTTGTGAAATGGAACACGACTAACAGTAGACTATCAACCATAGACAGCCACAAACGTCAAAATCAAAAAGATGATCGCACAATTGTTAATTTATCAAAACAAACACTGGACAGGCCCACCGTTGAGGTACTAAAAAAGGGGCTAAATTACGCCGTAGCCCCCTCGCAGGATACCGTATGAAAAGCATCATTAGCAACGTCGAGGATTGCTTAGTTAAAAATAACGTCAGGAAGGCTGATGCTGAGGCAATATGTCAAGACATATCGTCTGTCTTGCGCCGGAGCAAGTTGCCGAAATCAACCTTCCCCGTGATCAGTATTTCGCTTTAAAGAACCTGCGAGCTAAGCCTGAATTAACTATCCTTCGTGCTGATAAAGGTAATGCTACGGTAGTAATGGATACGTCTGATTATAACGAAAAAATAACAATACTTTTTATTGGATGACAAGACGTACAAACGCGTTAAATGCGACCAAACCAACAAAATACTTAAGAAAACTAGTGATCTTGTCAAACAACACTCCGAAACGTTAAATCTAGATGCTAACTATTTAATTCCTTCCTGCCCTAAACCACCAAAACTGTATGGTTACCGAAAATTCACAAACCCGAGGCTCCGCTACGCCCTATTGTAAGCCAGATTGATTCACCAACTTACCGACTGGCCCGGCATATAGCTAAGATTCTTTCACCACTTAGAGGTAACACAACAGCTTATGTGAAGGATTCCTACCAATTTGTCAACGATATCAAAGACCTACATCTCGCTGACAATGAAACTATGGTTAGTTTTGATGTGCAGTCCTTATTTACATGCCTACCAGTTCAGGATTGCATTGAAATTACCAAAAAACGTCTAGCGGAACAAGATATGCCTGATGAATATGCAGTACTATTAGAGCATTGTCTAACATCTGGCTACCTTTTGTGGAATGACATTTACTACCTGCAAGTAGAGGGTGTTGCCATGGGTTCCCCTGTTTCGCCCGTCGTCGCCGATATCTTTATGGAAGACTTCGAGGAGAGGGCCCTGAGCACAGCACCGGTAACCCCTAGGTTCTACAAGCGGTACGTAGATGACACTTTCACTATCCTACCAACTGATAAAGTATCTGCTTTTCTAGATCATCTTTACTCCATACATCCAAAAATACAATTTACAATGGAGTTAGAGGCAGATAGTAAGCTAGCTTTCTTGGATATTTTAATTATCAGGAATCCGGATCATAGTTTGAGTCACACTGTGTATCGTAAAGTAACCCATACAGATAGGTATCTCAATGGTGATTCTCACCACCATCCTAGACAGTTGGCTACTGTAGGGAAATCTTTATTTCAGAGAGCACGCGGCATCTGTGACACCCAACATTTGGCTGCTGAGCTTCAGCATGTCAAGCACGTACTACAGGATAATAAACTGAAAGTACCACGGCTTTGTCACAGAAAACGCAATAAACCAACCACAGTCGAGCGCCAACCTGCTGTACTTCCATATATGAAAGGTGTCACTGACAAGATTGGACATATCTTAAAGCGAGCTTCAATCAACACTTACTTCAAGCCGCTGAAGAAGATCAACCAATTTTTACAACCTGTCAAGTGCAACATACCCCTTCAAGATGCAGGCGTGTACAAACTGGACTGCGACTGTGGGCTCTCTTACATCGGGCAAACAAAGAGAAGTATAGGAACCCGTGTTAAAGAACATATAGCCGACGTCAAGCAAAGGCGCGAAAATAAGTCTGCAGTATGCGAACATTCCCTAGAGGGGCCCAACCATTACATCAGATTTGATAAACCACAAATACTCGTTAAAGAACAACGATTCATCCCTAGGATGATACGCGAGGCTATTGAAATTAAAAAACATCCTAATTTTAATAGAGAAGATGGTTGGAATCTACCACCAGCCTGGGATCCCATCATACAAAATATTAAATCCCAGCCCCGACACCATACTGCCAGACCAAAAGATACTGTAAGCTCTTTCTGCGTACAATACAAGCTACCAACTAATTATGAGATGACCAACACCTCAGTCTCCCTGTGACTACGGACCCTGCAAAGGGTTCGAAACGTCAAGATAAACATTAAATAAGTAATGTGCAAAATAAACGCGAGTAGATCCGTAAAAGTTGTTTCATTTCAATGTGTAGTGTTCGCGTAAACTTTAGAAAACAATATGTAATACATTAGTTACCCTAAACTGGTTCATTTTTATGCTTATTTATTCTACTGTAACTGTATCTTATTGCATAACAAAATATTTGTTGAATAATTTCATTCTGAGTACTTCATTATAGCTTCATATTTATCCTCAGACTGGCGTATTCCTTGGCTCTTTATCAGATAACCGGAGAAATCAATGCGCACTGGAGGTAGCTAGTAGCATTTAAGTAAATTACTCTTTATAGAATATAATAATATCTCTTCCCGTAAGAATAACATACCTCAAACCACTTTGTCAGTCGGTAAAGGTGAGGCGGTTAAACGGGTGAATACTCGTTGTATACATATAAACTTATTCCATTGGATTCTATTTAAATATAAGTAGCACAATCCACAGCTTTTTACAAAAAAATCTTCTTTTGTTTAATTTTTCATTGAACAAATTACATTTTAAGTAAAAATATCGTAATGAATAAGTAACATAATATGTTCTTTCTGCCGTGATCTTGACCTTGCGCAGGCGTAGCGCAAACGGCGAAAAGTGCTGCGTCGGAAATTCTTGCGCGTTCACTGCGCCGCACAATTATTGATAACCTAATAATATGTGAATAGTTATGAAATCGTTAGTATATTCTATTTCGTATTGTTTTTCTTGATGCCTTATTTCTTTGCTTTGGTCGATGAAACGTTCTTGATATGATTTGCCGGAAGGGAAGCTTAAGTTATGAGAGCCAGAATGATGTTAATTGTCGAAGTCGCAGCTTGGTGTGGCTCGGCGTAGTGATTTTATTTTGAAAATTTTGTTGTGTCCGTCGCTGAATAGAATGTTGCTGCCATGGTTGATTTAAATACTCCAAATGACTCATGTGTTTTTTTCGGGGTTCTCCGTTGGAAGGTTGCTTGTTGCTTGAGCGGGGTCACCAGTGTTCCGTAGGTCGATGATGGGACGTTGGTGATGATGATGGAGTGGTCCATGGCGATGGTAATTAACGACTGCGTGTCTCTATAAGTGATGTTGTATATTTACAGTGACTACATTGTGACTGACTTATTATCTAAACCTTACAAGACTATTTATACAATATAAACTGTGTAGATGTTGGAGGGAGGATGCTGTGTCTAATCTTAAGGGTGGGCCGACCAAAAAATGCCAAAAATGCAGTTACGGTTAAGTAAATATAATTGAAAATACTATCGTATTAAATGACCAAAATATATATTTAGTATCATAGGGAACGTGTTTACAATTTGTCAGAACCATAAATTCATAACACGCTATAGTTTTTTCTACAATGTCATTTAAAGTTGGGCAAAAATCATGAAAACGAGTGACGGCGTTTAGTAGATTTCTTATAGTTTATCTAAATTATTGTACCTCTGATTTTGTCTAAACAATCATCAATGGATAAACTACAAATTGCTAGACTACATTTTCGATTCATCAAGTGGTTATTTAAATAATTATTTTTTATTAAGCACCTTAAATTCCCCATACAAAATTAGTATGGCCGCGCGGCATCAAATAAATATGGACGACGACATTTCAAATAAAACATATGACACTTGTCACTTACGGACGGCGCACCCTTAATCAGATCTACACGCGATTAGGAATGCGTTTACAAACTCTTTAACCATACGTGAAGATAAGAAATTATGTGGCGACCGCAGGCCGCCACAGTACGTATTGTTCTGCGAGTGCTGAGGTTAAGCAACTTTCACAAAGGCCGGTCATCGAATGGGTGACCAAAAATGTATCATCTCGAGCTCCTCCGTGCTTCGGAAGGCACGTTAAGCCGTTGGTCCCGGCTGCATTAGCAGTTATCAACCACCAATCCGCACTGGGCCCGCGTTGTGGTTTATGGCCGGTTCTCCCTATATATTCATAGGGAAGGCTCGTGCCCCAGCAGTGGGGACATAAAATGAGCTGATGATGATGACGATGATGATGATTGCCTATCACATGTCCACACACAGTTATCATTATATGAAGGCCTGTACTGCCTATCAAATATCCACGTACAGTTATCATTATATGAAGGCCTGTACTGCCTATCAAATATCCACGTACTACAGTTATCATTATATGAAGTTCTGTACTGCCTTTACATTTTCATGAGGGTCTGTACTACCCATCACACAATCACGCACGATTCTCAATTTCATGACGGCCCGTACTGCCGAACAGACTATTACGCACAGTTTACAACTCTATGTGGATCTGTACTATCCAATACACAATAACTCACGGTTCTCGATTTCATGACGGCCCGTAATGCCGAACAAACTATCACGCACAGTTAACAATTTCATGAGGGTCTGTACTACCCACAGAACCTTTTTTATTGTTCTGTGGTACTACCCAACACTCAATAACGCACGGTTCTAAATTTCATCACGGCCCGTACTGCCGAACCAACTATCACGCACAGTTTACAATTTCATGAGGGTCTGTACTACCCAACACACAATTACGCATGGTTCTCAATTTCATGACGGCCCGTACTGCCGAACCAACTATCACGCACAGTTTCAATTCGTTGTGTATGTATGTTTCAATGTCGCCCATGAACCCTGTAACGCTGTAAGGAACATGCTGCCAACACTTGCATCTTCATTCTTTCTGGATGGTTTCAAGAAGCTTCCTCACTAAGTTCATATGCTCAGTTTGTGGAATGAGCTCCCTGGTTAGGTATTCTCTAAGGAGTCCAGCATGGGGTTCTAAAAAAAGGGCGTGTAAAGATTTTACAGTGTAGGCAACGCGTGAGTAAGTAATACCTCTGGTGTTGCAAACGTCCACAAAATTTTTAAAGAGTTTGAGCTAGAGGGGACGGCATCATGCACTAGAGCGTGTCTCCGTCCCTAACTAGATTCTCCGAGGGGTTCGGATCTGATCGGGAGCGGAACAACCCGAGGGCGCCTCAAGGCTAGGACCTCGGCTCGGGTTAGCCGAAAACGTCCACAGGCTTCGGTAACCTCGGGGAATCGGTAGCTTAGCGGTAAAAGCATTGAACCGGTTATCTGGTTCCGGCTGGTTGAATTTTCCTAGTAAAATTTATCTCGTAACTATGTATATAGCATTGTTAATGCAAAATTCAAAATAATATAAATACGGTAACCGGCTACCATCAGGCAAGCCGTATCACAGAAAAGATAATAGTACCCACTACGCCGTGTGCCTGATGCTCTATAGGTGGTATACAAAATGAAAAGAAATTTTAACAAAAAAACATTGTTAAATAGACAATTAGACAAGAAGAAAAACCTTTTTAATCTCATTGCGCGCACCAAGGAGTGTGGGTGTTTGTCATAGCCAAAGTTTAATGAAGAAGGGGTGCAGTGAGATAAAATTTAGATATCATCATGATCATCATTTCAGCCAAAAGACGTCTACTTCTTGGCAAAGGCCTCCTCCAATGACCGGTATTGTGCTGATCGCATCCAGCGGCTACATCCGACCTTCACTAGATCATCGGTCCACCTTGTTGGAGGCCTGCTTACACTGACTTACGTATAATGTATTACCATTAATTATTATGAAACGGTCAATTTCGACCACTGGGCGACTTCTAGTAGGTACATATAAATGAAAGAATTCCACGTGATATGTTCACAGTTTTCCTCGACCGATATTAGGTGCCTACTGATTAGAACGGTCGCTCCGATCAATGAAAGAGGGTGCGCCGCCGCCGTGACATAAGGGTGCGCCGACAAAAAAATGCCAAAAATGCAGTTACGGTTAAGTAGATATAATTGAAAATACTATCGTATTAAATGAACAAAATATATATTTAGTATCATAGGGAACGTGTTTACAATTTGTCAGAACCATAAATTCATAACACGCTATAGTTTTTTCTACAATATCATTTAAAGTTGGGCAAAAATCATGAAAACGAGTGGCGGCGTTTAGTAGATTTCTTATAGTTTATCTAAATTATTGTACCTCTGATTTTGTCTAAACAATCATCAATAGATAAACTACAAATTGCTAGACTACATTTTCGATTAATCAAGTGGTTATTTAAATAATTATTTTATATTAAGCACCTTAAATTCCCCATACAAAATTAGTATGGCCGCGCGGCATCAAATAAATATGGACGACGACATTTCAAATAACACATATGACACTTGTCACTTATGGACGGCGCACCCTTAAGCATAAACTTAGTTATTCTGGAGTTGTATTCGTTCAAAGCATGATTGAATGTGTCTAGATAATCTTGGCATTTAAGAAAAAACAGCATCGCATTGTACAAAGTATAACAATATTAACGTGTCGTTCTTTAAAAAAATACTTTACGTAAGTATTAGTCTTATTTCAAAGTGGGTTTTTGACAATAGTTTTCTATATTTTTGATTCAGGAAAAAATACTTAAATATAGAGATATTTATGAAGTGCTTATAACTCATTTAAGCATTGATGCTGAATTTCCTTACTGTAGTTGTAGTGATGACTTGATTTCAATAATTGAGGCCTTTGCCCAGCAGTGGGACAGTAAGCATATAGTATATTTTTTTACTACTTTTTACTATTCGGCTACCTAAAACAATGGTTTGAATAAATAGTATTTATTAAGTTTCTTGAATTGTTAACTAATGCTAAATTCAAACAAGTCTTACAAAGTATCCTTATGATAAAACTTTATAGATCAGTCACAAGTTGCGCTTCAAAAAGTTAAACTGGAACAGAAGCGTGCAGTTAAGAACTAATCCATAGTTTGTTAGTCTCGTAGATAAGACTGTGAAACCAATACTTTATGGTTAATAGAACAGCTATCAGCTCAGCGATAATCGACTCCAGCATCATGTGTTTTAGCGACAATTTCCGTTGTTAAGGATTGCCACCGCTTGTTAGGGAGAAGTAGGGATGACGCGAACTTCCAGAATTCGCAATCACGCCGCGTGAAAGTTTCTAGTTAGGATTAAGTTCAACATGAAGTGAGGCACCTATGTCGTCTTAATATTAATCAAAAGATACTCTGCTAATTGTTTTTGTTTGTTACACCGCTGGGCTCAGCTCTTCCCATAATTATGAGCAAAAGTACATGGGGATTTCATAATGCACTAACACTTTGATGGAATTAAACGACTACCATCTCACAACAACTAGACCACGGGTCAACTTACCTTCCGCAGAAGCTCAAGATATTGTTTATTTGGTGATCTATCCAGTCACCTGCTTTTACGAACGTCACATAACTCATCCATCACCGACGCGCAAGTTATAAAAGGTATCGTGGGTGCTGAATCAAAGTAAAGAGGGTTATTCATTTATTTATTACATATTTCCTCTCACGGACACGGATTTGTGCTACAGCTGCGCTCGGACTGGTTCGAGAAGGTCCGAGATGCGTACCCGTTAAATAGTCTATTATGTAATAATAATGATAAGGGTTATTTATTTATTTATTATATATTTATTTATTTGTTTATTTATTTATTGGGCAACAAAAACATGTGAAAGTAGGTTTAAGGTGAATGCAAAACTTAATCTAAGTTCAGTATTTAATTAAAGACAGCCACGGCATGCGATGAGGACTAATACAATTACTTTAACTAAACTTTAAAATGTATATTAAACTTAGTATTACTATAATTTAATTTAATACTTATAGTATAAATAAAAGTTAAAAGTTATGACCAATTCACACGTTCCACCTGCATTTATTTAATTAAATTAAGGGCTCAGTACATGGATGACCGAGCTTAGCTCGTAATTTTTTTTATAATGTTTTCTAAGAATGAAACCTAGCTAGATCGATTTATCGCCCCTGAAACCCCCTGCATACTAAATTTCATGAAAATCGTTAGATTGTAGATTATATATACCTATACAAGAATTGCTCGTTTAAAGGTATTAGTTATACACAAGTAAATAGTTACAAAAATAAAGTTACAGTTATGTGTACGAGTAGGTAGTAGGTACAAGGACGCCACCGCTTATTTTAATACATTGAACTGCAGACGAATGATTAAAATTCAGTACGAATAAAATTTTCCTTGTAAATCTAACTACACTTCCTACTATACAACTGTGACGTGCCTGTTCATTAAACATTGGCATGTTCACAGAGTTCAGAGTTTTAAGTACTTCGGCCACTGGGTTTCAGACGACTGGAAAGACTACTTGGACATTGACTGAGAGCGTCGGTCGTTAACTGTGTGCTGCAGTAAGTTGGCTTGCAGGTTTGCGCGTTGTACTCGTAGGTCAGTTCCATTAATGCTTTTTCGAAGATATCCTTATCTTCGATGCCAATCTTTTTGCCGTTCAGACACCTACGTACTTATCAAAATGCCAATCTCTCAATCTGACTACTTCTTGTCGTAATTACTTCGCAACTAGCCAACTTAACAAACTGATTATTTCGCATTAAGCCTACATTTCATTGTGACGACTTCGCAGACTGCTTACTTTTTTTATGAAACGTCATCTTCGGTCAGTTAGCAATATAATAGATTACATGGCTGCTCGCAATACATTTGTGTTAATTTCTTTATAAGGTAGGTGTTTTTGGGGGTTCCGTACCTCAAAAGGAAAAAAAAACAAACTTAACTTCTAAGTTAACGAAAAAAAGATACGGCCGTTTATCTCGCAAAAAACCCATATTTCGACACTCTCAAGGGAATCAAATATTCATAGGGTACTTGCCGTTGACCTAGAACTATGAAATTTGGCAAGTAATATCGTCTTATTCTACAAGTGCTGGGAAAAATCTGAAAACTATACATATTTAATTAAATCACAAAAAAACAGGGTCTTTATGCAAGGAAGGGGGTCCAAATTTTGAAGTAAGTCGGTTAACTTACTCATATGGGGTATCGTATGAAAGGGCTTTATTTGCACACAGATTTTTAATTGTTTTTATGATGTATAGTTTTTGATTTATGACGAAGAATGAAAAAAGATATACCTTGGAAACTGAATTTCGGGAAAAGTTATTCCTGAACTATATAATCCCATAAATTTGTACGGAACCCTCGGTGGGCGAGTCCGACTCGCACTTGTCCGGTTTTTTATATAAGGGCTGAAACAGTGCTCGACCGACCGTCGTCGGTGCATACGTTGGCGTCTGTCGTGTATGCTTTAATACATAAACGCTCAGAAATACAACAGTACGACACTGACCGTTCGGTGGCGCGTCACCGTCACCGACAATCGGTCAAACACTGTATTAGCCCTAAAGATCCTAATTGGGATAATTAATAAAAGTAAAAATTACATGAAAAATTTAATAAGTACCTATCTTGAATTATATAAACAGTAGACGTGCGGCTTACACGCGGCGGGCATACAGCGACCTAAGAGTCCAATATCACAATGCCTTGAGAGTAGGTTATGGCTACCTTGGCTATGCCGAATCACTGTATAGTAATGCTTCCAATATGTTCGCGGAAGCGTAAATCGACGGCTTAGCTGCAATATAACCTAAACAGTGTGCATCTACGATGACTCGCTTGCGTTATGTCGATTGGTGGGTTAAGTCAATATTAGGCACGATACACGATACGTTATACGATCGTATGAATATACACAGAGCTTATTTGTATTACATTGGCTCTGCTTTTATAAATGGCTGCAGTGACATGCATGAAAAAACCATATATAGAAAAATTATAAAATAATAATGATAATAGATAAAATACAATTACTGATAACAAAAAGCAAAATGAATCCGCTAAGCTTAACATTAAAAATATTTCAGTAATGTTCTTGACGTGTCACTCTTGAAAACGCAATAGCTTTTCAATATAAAACTGTATGTGTTGCACTGCACATACGAACTGTCGAGAGAAAGCGCAACTATTAAAGTTTCTTATTGCCAACTACTCACTGCAAGGGTTTAGTCTATATTAACTGGAGGTTTGCTCTGCCGTGTCTGCTGTCTGTAAAACTTTTGCATTGCACAGCTATACGAGCAGCGTGATCAACATTTTACCCTTCTTACTTGTTCAACTTGCAAAGGGAAATGAGAAACTTAACTTCTGCCACATAATGTATTAGTCACTTAAAAGTTCCGTTCGAAATTGGTTCTTTGAATTGCATGATGTCGCATGGGATTCACTTTGCTCTATAACGACACAAAACAAAATAAATTTACGTACCTACGTTGAATTGAAATACTTTATGTAGTCGCGTTTATTTCATTCTTATATTATTTTAGCCAGACGTTTCGAATCCTTCGGGCCCGCAGTTACAAAGGGTCGAAACTGGAGGGAAAAAAATGCCAGTAATTTCGTGTAGTGTTTCATTACAATCTGCGTTGAAAACACAACAAACAAATGAAAACAGATAATCATAAAATTACATTTTTTTAAGAATAACAGTATCAACTATACAGCTTAGTAAGCACGATATTATCGGTTCATCAGCATATACACGTCCACTGCTGGACATAGGCCGCTCCAAGTGCACGCCACCCTCCGCACCGCTACTCTAATATAATTAATATCGTTTCGTTAGTTAATAAAAACTGCGTCGTACCTATAACCTCTTTTCCGCGAAACAATAATACGCAGAACATTCCATTTGCTTGAAGAAAATTGTTTATAGTGTAGTTGTTGTTTGTAGTACTTGTGTATCGAAATTGTGGCCTTAGGTGTCGCTCTCGTATAGAAGAACTATTAAATAACGCACTTAAGTGCCCTTTTAACTCCACTTGACGGCACCTAAATAATCTGTCACAGGCGTGAGGTCTGATTATAAAGACGATAAATAGGAAATTTCAGCAATTTATTGTCAACAAAGCAATAATCATGCCAATATGTTACAACCTTTCTAACATATTACTTTAATAAAAGATAAACAACTGTCATTACTTTCACTAACATTTTTAAGTTGCGTCTATTAGATGGCCCGATACCCGAAAGTCCCAGGTTCAATTCCCAGGTCGGGCAAAGTGTGTTTGGATTTTTCGAGGCATAGCCCGGGTTTGTGATCACCAACCCGCATTTGGCAAGCGTGGTGATTAAGCCAATACCCATCAATTGTAGTGATGACTTGATTTCAATGATGGCGGCCTTTGCCCAGCTGTGGGACAGTATGTAGGCTTTTTACTTACTTACTTACTTACTTACTACTTACTGTAGACGACATTAAATCAATAAATATGCTTACTAAATTTTAAAAAACCCAAGTAGTACTTTATAATAAGCTAAAGTTATTTGTATTGAGAATCTATCGTTTCGATGATACGTTTATTATTACAATCAGGCACAATTAAAAACGTTTGCATCAATAGCCGTTCGTTTTAAAACATAACATTAGGCATAACCATTTCTAAGTATTGTCTATACTTGGAAATGGTCGGCAATAATGTAATTAAACGACCGCAATATGCAAATTATGAAATCGGTGGTAAGGCTCTGCCTACCTACCACTAGATAGAGTTCACTTTATTTAAAGCTTTAGTACGCCACAAAGATGCGTTTTCTTATTTTTAATTTTAATTCACCTATGATAGCAACAGGCGCACGATTCGCCTACGCTTGATCTTCTTTGTTTCCTAAACTTCTATAATCAGAAGCCATAAACTCTGAGGTGTTGACAGTCTTTTTTTTAGGTACTGTAGGAACAATTCTACTAGCATTGTGTTATAGCAACAGACTCAAATAGGATGGCAGTGGCAAGAAAGGTGGACTTGAAACAAGCCTCATAATCTATCAAACCGAGTACAAGAACATATTGTCAATAGTTAAATTAAGATACATTAAGAGATACATGACAAAAGAAAATATAAACACTTAGAAAAAATAAGATTAAAGGTATATTCATAATAAAAATATACACAATTATTTATACTCGAACAATGAACCTAAAACTAAAAACCTTAAAAAAATATAATATAATAACTAAAATATATTATTAAAAGGAGCCCCTTTAGGCAAGGTTCCGAAGATACTGGCAGCATTCTCCCTTTGAATAGCTAGACTAATTCTTTGTCCGAGGTAGCTGCCAGCTCTTCGGTCTCCTGTGATGTCAACTAACATTTTTGCTATTTCCTTAAAAAGCCTTATAGCGCTAGGACCCCACGGACCAAGGGTCTCGACACCGAATGGGACCACATTAAATTCGGAGCCTAGACCTCTGTATTTGCATGCATGCTCTGTTATTGGTTCCATGTAGATGGGAAGGGGCCAGCGTGTCTGAACAGGTTGCATCCCATACCACCCGGCCCATCTTCCATGGAATCAAACTCATACCGTCTGGTCTCTTGCCATCGTCTCTTGCAATACCAGGTGGCTCAAGTAGCCTTGGCACGTTGACGGTGGCAAGGGACCGGCGTATGATATCGTTAAGTGCGGCATGTCTCGAGAAGCGGCCTGCACTTTTTTGACATGTCAGTCCGTGATGTCCTAGCTTGTCGACATCACTGCCACAGGGACATATAAGAGGAGCGCAGACCGGAACCCCAAGCCGTAGACGGGTTGCGATTCGGAGCGTGTCAGGCTCAAGAAGTGTTCCTGTATTTGACGAAAGGTACGCGTGAAGCTAGTAGCCAGCCTCATGGGACGAAAAGACAGAATTTTAAGATGCAAAGTGCATAATGTGGACTAATTTCAAGGAGACGGTCACCAGAATTTAAATTAAGTAATTGAATTATTAATATATTCAGAAATAGATTCATCAAAAATTGGAGAACCTAAAAGGTAAAGGGAATTACTGTTAACTATTTTAATATTTGGAGCCAAAATATTAAATTTTAGTTTTACTTCATTTAAATTTAAGTCGCAGTTATTTATAAAAAGTTCGCATTTGCTAAAATTAAGATCCAAACCAATGGCTTCAAATTTATTTTTGATTAAAAAAAGGTCCGAAAACACAGTATTCACATCACCTCCTAGGGTTCCGTCATCCAAATACCAAACGTTGAATTTAGAATTTAAATTTTTGATTATCGGATTTATAACCAAACTAAAAATTGCATGCCCAAGGGGATCACTCTGTTGACAACCTACTTGCAAGGACAGTTCATTTTTTGTTGGGTCAGCGTAACTGAGAAGAAGATAATTGTACATTTCCGGTATATGTTGTTTTATTTCCGCCAGCAGGGCATGGACGGGTGCCTCACACCCTCCTTTTACACCGAAGCCTAACTGTACGGGTTCAGATTCCGAATTTAATTTTGGTAAAATATGTCGAACAGCAATTTTGGAGGCCAGACGTCGTAGTGTTGATCCAACAGCCCCCCGTCTCACCCCTCCGTCCTTTTTGGTGAGGGCAATGAAGTTCGCGCTGAAAAAAATGGCAACAATTTCTGGATTGACATTACCGGAATACATAAAGTTCATAAATTTAGTGATCGAATTTACAAGTTGCTCGCCTGCATCACCCACAGAATGCGATATTAAGTCTTTCAAATGTTGGGGTGAGATTCCATCCAAACCTGCAGCCGAACCTGGTTTAAAAGATAAAATAGCATCCGTAACATCTTTGTTTTGAATTTGAAGGCATGCTTGCCCTGCTGTTGGTGGGTCGAGAAAGTAACGGTTTACTGGACCTGGAGGATGTTTTGTCCGTAAGGCCTGAAGGGTGTCAGGGGTATCTGGTGATAGCACGTCGTTGGAGAACAAAAGGCGGGCGGCACCTTTGAGATCTCCGTCACAGATTTTGTTTTCGATGAGTTTGTTGCGATTACGAGGGGCATCATGTTTGATTAGAGGTGCGGGAGAAGGCGAGTAGCTTACAGTACAGTTATTCTTAATCTTTTGTGTCAAGGATACATTCGGTTCATCAGTTTTTATTATATGTAATGTGCTGTATGAAAATAAAAATAGGTTCTGCCAGTCTTGAGTACAATTGCTTATGTAACATTTCTGGATTAATTGTGACAAATGTGTAGCAACGGTTATACGAGCTCCTCGAGGGATTCTTTTAACTATGGATATACTATTTTTCAAATGGCTAAGATATGTGTGGAAAGGAGTTGGATCGTTGGCTACATAAGTAGGCGCACTCGGAATAATGGGATGGATGTCTAAAGGTGAACTGTTTTGGCTAATACATTTCCTGTGTGTTTTTGTAGTGTGTATGTTGAGGCCTTTCAAAGATTTGAATGACTTGTTGCATTGTGTACATGTATGGGTCGCGTTCGACGTGCCATATCACAACATTGGGTCACGGACTGCATTCACAACAGTTAAATAAATTCTCAAAAAAGAATAACTTAAAACAAATTTTAAAACACAATAAAGTAACTTAAAATGTACACTGACAACATAAAAAAGTCAAAATATGACGGCTGCTTGTTTTGGTAACAAGACGCATGCGTCGTTATACGTAGGTGCGTCACAGGAAGGTCTTGCAATTGGACGCTGCAGTGGAAGAGACCTAGCGACGCACGTCGTCGCTAGGACAACCGATGGCGGCCTTAGCAACCGCGTCTTGAAATTATCACACGCGGAATAGAAGTTTTTAAAGACTGAACAGGCACTGTGGTGGGAACAACAATAAAATCCCCATGCGTACATATGAAAATATCTTGGTAAATTTTTATTTATATGCAGGTCTGAACCGTCAGAAAATTAAAAAAGCTTAAAAATAAATATTTTAAGTGACCCGAACTTTCTTGTCACTTTCAAGCGGCCGCCGTGCCATCTTCATCATAAAACATATTACCTCAGCTAAAGGTTTGTACGAAGGTTTTTACGACGTTTGTACGATGTAGGTAAAGTTAGAGATTAAATATAAAAATACTGTTTCCTTTGCATAAGTGTGCTCATTTTACCTGAGGTTTTTGCTATTCGTTGTTAAAATCAAACACTTTGCACAGATCTTAGTCACATGGATTTAAGAATTAATAAATTAACGAATTAACGTTTATTGATATCACATTGGTAACACATACACAAAGTTAAATTTGACAAATTGACAAAATAACAAAAATACAACATAGGTAGGATTAGGTGCTGAGTCAACCGGAGGGCTCCGACTCAGTTTTATTTGTTGCAACGTATACGTATGTAAAATACTTAAATACATACTTATTATACATAGAAAACACCCAGACCCGAGACAATTTAGAAAAACAATAATTTCAAAATTGACAAAAATGATGTTACAGCTAACATTTATTAAGGGATTGGGGTGATGTAACCAACAAATTGTGTGGTGCCGGGGATAAAGAATTGCACCACCCCATCTCTTCCTGTGGGTGTCGTAAAAGCCGACTAAGGGACCATTCCAGAGGATGGGCAGCAGCATCTCTCTGAGGTTACCCTCAACCTACTGCGATCGCCAACCCGCCTGCCAAGCGTGGCGATTACGGCAAATACCCCTCATATCCTTGGGGGAGGCCTTTGTCCAGCAGTGGACGTCTTTGGCTGAGATGATGAACCAACAAATTACTTCTTACAAAATCTTTTTACCCACTTAATACGACATTTTGTTTCGGTTCTGGTTTTGTATTAACACAAGGAAATTTCATTACTTTTAATAACAATGAGTCTCTTAGAAGTGAATTCTGTATTTTATGAGAATAAAGTTTCTTTAAACCTATTTAGAACTTTAATTGCAAAACTGTAAAGCGTACAAACGCATCGCTGTGGGGCTACGAACTATCTACAGTAAAAAGTTTGCTAGTACAGACACCCTGTTATTAGCAGTAGTTTAGCCACCTCGCCGCTTGATCAGTATTTTAAAATGCATATTTGGAAGTGGCTCTAATTGCCACGTTAATATACGTGGAGCTACTTTAAATTATACTCGCAGTATAGGCGCATTGGCCATTGCAATTTACGCTTTGCTAACATAATTAAAACTGTAAACGCCTTGTTAGATCGAAGGTAAAGAAAGCGTTTAAACGTAGTCGCTTAAACGAAAATAATAGTTTGTTTTCTTGCTTTTAATTAGGACGTTGAAGGTTTTTTATTGAAAAATGTTAGAAATAAAATTTTAAAAGTTGCCAGTACATTTGCCACTGCCGGGCAAAGGCAAAATAAAGTCATCGCTGCAATATAATATGAGTTTTGGGTTAATCACCATGATGCTATCCAAATGACGGTCGATGATCACAAACACGGGCTATCAATTATCATCGAAAAATCCGAGACAATTTGCCCGACCTGGCATTGAATCTTTGTTTTTTAATTGGCATGACCCCTGGATATCGGAGTGAGCGATTAAAATAGAAATTCAAAATCCATTGATTTTTTAATGTATCAAGTTTTTTAATATCATCAAGTGTGGGATGAAATCCCACACTTGATGATATTTGATAAAATAATTAAAGGTTGTATATATGATAGGTAATTGATATTGATATTTCGATGATAAGTGAAACAACCATTTCATACGAATGCCTGTAATGCACTGTTCGATATGTATCGAGTTAAAAGTAGCACACTAAGTTAACAAAAAGTAAATGTAAATAAAATTGCGAAATATGTACCTACGTTTCACCGCAGATCATGGGCCTCTCGAGAAAAGGGCAGGAAAAAAATACATTAAAAGCAAATTCTAAAAATACTAAATAACAGAGTAAAATACTTAAATATTTCATGTTAACAATAGTGGCATATAATGATAGAAAAACAGTAAAAGTATAAATTATTTAAGTGTTAAAGTTCAATGTCTAAGAAGTTCACTTTCACTTCACTCTATTTTCACTGCACAAATGTTTCACCTTTAAAATTTTATTGATCGTGACTTTATGGGTAAGGTCCCTTGATCTACACTTATAGCACTCGTGGCGCTGGCGGCGGCGCTTCGTATCCAGCTTCCGCGGAGCTCTCCTGTAGGGGGTTCCTCCTCCGCCACCACAAGTAGATAAGGACGGCCACAATCAGTAGCCATCATCCTGTATCCAGAACATAAATGGCTGAGTAGTGATGTACGTCATGGATACATAAATCGTGATAGTTCTCTTGCTCTTTGATAGCATTTATCTGATCCCTTAATTTTGAATATAATTGATATAATTGACCGTGTTCATCAATTTTAGTATATCGTACGTTTCCACATTGTTCTGGAATATTTTTAAAATAATGGCTACGTGCATAGATAGTAAATGTATCCCCTTTAAGTGTATGTACATCCCTGCTGTCGATTAATTAAACCGTTCCCGGTTAAATCCACTATTTCCATCTCGGATCTACAGAATAAACGTAGGTACATAGCATAATTGCCATATCCTCTCTTTAGTTTAAATCATATACCTACGGGAAAACAGGTTTCAATTCGTAAATTGTATCTTCTCTTCTTTGTGGAATTAATATGAGTTTGTCGAGTTCATACATTTCACTGCTCACTAACGGTATGCGGATCTCAATGATAAAGTAATTATGGTAAAAACACGATAACTGCGTGTAATAAACTACTGTTTATATATGTCTCTAGGGTTAGAAGTATTGATAGGTAAAGTGAGACCATTTCGTAGCTCATTGATTAGTGATAATGCTTATTTGCTTTTCTAATTGCTCTGGCGGCAACAAGTGTGTGTCGATGCGGCCCTGTCGGAAGTCTACGAGAGAGTCGAGCAAGGCTTGTTGCGTCCGTCTCAAGTTTGCGAGGATAATACTAGCGGCTAATGCTGATGATGTTAAATAGAGCCCTTAATGACTATCTAGTCGTACCTCATTAATTTGAAGGGTTACATTGTTCATGTGATCTTTAATAGAGGTAAATTGCTTATTCATTATATCTTTATTGCGCTTTAGAATGTTGGTTTGGGATTAAGTTATAAGCGTCTGATTTTTAATAAGATTTTGTTGATGAATTTCGTTGCTAGCTATCTGCTGAATATTGCAAACCTATCATCCAACATCCCAAATAGTGAGTTCATTGCACATCCAACTCCATTTATAAATTCTCTTTTCTTTCGACTACTCTTACTCTTAAGCAGCTGATTATAATGTTCAATTTCGCTTATCTCGTGTTCCAATTGCAACGTGATACTTTTATATGTGTGTCCAAGGTAGCACGACTGATTTCCTTTAAATGTGTTACGTAATTATCGATATTTGATATACTTTGCCAATATGTTGATAAATTATAACATACAACTAATTTGCACTCATCTCTGATATATTGTAAATCTGCTATTTTATCAAAATATAAGCTTTGATCGTCAAGTCTTGTTATATTGTATGAATTCGGTATTGGCACTGCATCCTCGGTGATAACATGAATAAAAATAAGAGCAGCGTTGTACTATGAATCGGCTTTCTTGTGCGACGTGATTCATTTAAGTTTGTCGAGTGATCTTCAGTTGGTTGACGCGATGCGCTGTAGTCGTCATCGTGGATTGATAATAATGCTAATTTATTTATACGGTCGCTTTATTATATTGTTTTGGGTTTTAAGTGACACGACCCTGACCAAACCGTCGCTGCCAGGATGGGTATCTATCACACGGGCAATGGCCCATATTTCGGGGAGCAAATTATCCTTTTTGACAACCACCACGTCATCAATTTTTTTAATTTTTGCTTAATGTTCTCCATTTTGAGCGGCTCTGAAGTTGTTGTAGATATTCATTTGACCATTTTTTCCAAAATTATTTGTTTATACTTTGTACCATCTGCCATCGTGTTGTTGAGTTGACATCGGGGTCTGTTTGCGGTATTGATATAAGTGTGTCTCCGACTAGAAAATGCTCCGGTGTTAAAAAGAGATCGTCTGGGTTTTCGGTTAGTGCACAAAGTGGACGAGAATTTAAGCACGCATATATTTGTTGTTGTACCTAATGTTGTGAGCTCCTCATAAGTCAGTTTTTGTTCTCAGTGGTGCAATTTAAATGGTACTTTTCACGCCTGCCTTCATCGGTCCAGACGCATTGGGCCACGCAGGAGCATTGAAATGCCACGTGACGCCTAGCTCACTTAAGTCCTTGAAAAAATCAGTGTTGATGCATGATATGATTTGCTGATATTCTTCTTTTAGCAAACGGGAGGCGCCCACGAAGTTAGTTCCATTGTCGTGGTATAATAAAATTATTTATATTTTTCTGATCTTCTCGGAGTTTCAGCCACTCATTCCAAATGTCGTAATGTCTGAGTAATTCGTCATCCCAAGATAAATCAGTAAGCCAGGTTTTTGAAATAAAAGCTTGGCTTTAATTGTGATAGGTCCTAACCAGCCAAGCGGATCGTAAAATTTTTATATGTCAGATAAATTTGTCTCTTTGAGTTGTTATTAAGATTTTGTTGGTATTCTAGTTTGTTTTGAAAGGTAAAGGTGTCAGATGACGGATTCCACTGTAGGCCAAGCGTTTTACGTGATTCGGCATCTTTAAACTCGAGTGGTGTATTGAGTTTGTGAGATGGTAGATCTTTTATTAGGTCAGGTTTGTTGCTGGACCATTTTCGGATATTTACTCCAGCTCCTTGCAGAACTTCAATTAGCTGACGTATTAATACTTTTAAATGATCTTTGAAATTGCTTCCGCTCATCAAGTCGTCCATATACATTTCCGTTGTCAATGAGGATGCTACGAGGCTGTAGCGGTCGGAATTGTCCGCTGCTATCCTTCTAAGTGTTCTCATCGCCAAGAAGGAAGCGGCCTTGGTCCCATATGTGACCGTGGATAGATAATATTCTTCTAATGGCTATGTAGGTAAATCCCTCCAGATTGAAGGGGCTGATCTGAACTTCTAATAAGTATTTGTCGGAACATTTTCTCAATATCGGCCGTCACGACGTTTTTATGTTTTCTCCACTGAATGATAAGAGTTAGGAGGTCTTTTTGTAGATTAGGGCCACACTTCAACAAATCGTTGAGGCTCTGCTTGGTTGATGTTGGCGAGGATGTGTTATACACAACTCTTAATGCTGTAGTGGTCGAATATAGTTTTAAAATTGTGTGATGTGGTACATAACAGGTACTCTCTTGTTGGGGGAACTGCGCTAATTTTACGCATTATTTTGTTGCGGAACCGACACCTGATACTGATGCAGGATACTTAGTACGGCGTAATCCCAGTCTTTGAGCTGCATTTTTTGACATAAGATTTGAGTAATTTGAGATCCATAATCTAAGAGTCCCCTCAGAGTGACGTAAGTACCATCGTCTGATTTTACTCTCAATGATAAGGTCTTATTACTCGTGGATGCCGTATGTGTCCCATGCGGTGGCAAGTTCACGTGACGGGCATGTGGTGATTGGCCGACAATTGAATCAAAGTATTGTGTTCTAAGTTGCATCGTTTGCATCGTTTGGCGAAATGCATTTGTTGCCATAATGCTTAAACAAACAGTTTTGGCAAATGTTGTTTTTCGTAACTGTCCTCAATTTCGCCTCCGCTGGAAGGTTCATGAACCTTTTGCACTGATACAATTGCTGACGTAATTGTAAGTACAGATAGGATACCTTTGATTGTGAGTAGCAAATGCTTGATAATTTCTGTTTTAATATTTAGGCTGACTCTACTGCTGCTGATAATTATATTTGTTCGGCGCATATTTTGAGAAATTATTAACCCTATATGATATCTCGAGCTCCTCGCTTGTTCCAAAAGCGCTGCTGGACTTCGGAGTAGAAGCTGTAGGTGGGTACGTGGATATTAATCGCCTCGTAGTCGCATAGTACTCTTTGATACGCTTATAGATGTTCTTGGTGAAGATGTTTGATTCATGATGTTTATCTTCGTAGTCCGCGAGAGTTTTATCATTGGCCTCGAACTTACCCCACAGGCCATCCAGTGCTTGGACCCTTTTTGCAAGATAGTCCCGAATTTTACGAGTAGAACTATCTTAAAATTCAAACCGATGCGTTCTATATCAGTGATAATCTCACTTTGACGTACAAGTAACTTATCCATGATGAGTTGAAGTTGATGAGAAAAAAATAGGTAAGTGGTAAGTAAGAAAATGCAAAGATCTTACTTGAAACTTGACGATAGGCTGATAGCGGTACCTCCCGATCAACCTGGTACCACAGAGTTGTTTAGCGCTGCCTTTGGTGTCCACTGATATAGCTTCGACTTGATTCAGGATTACCACACCTTACAGGTGATCAATAATGTTTCTTAATAAAGTCAGTCCACAGTTTTAATCTACACAGCATAATAGTTAAATAAATGTTCACTGTTATAGTTATGATAGCACAGCACAGCACGAAATATAGTCACGATTAAAAATAACTGAATAGTCTACAAGCGAAACGGACGTCAGAACTCGCGATTTTCGACACAACCCGATACGTGACACGAGGTCCCGCGCGCTGGATCAAGTGCTCGAAGGAATGTGGGATGAATTCCCATACTTGATAATATATGATAAAATTATTAAAGGTTGTTTAAATATGATATTTGATAAATAATATTTCGATGATGAGTGAAACAACCGTTTGATACGAATGCCTGTAATGCACTGTTTAATATGTATCGAGCTAAAAAGTAGAACGCTAAGCGAACAAAAAGTAAATTTAAATTGCGAAATATGTACGTTTCACCATACAACTGGAATCAATACCTATAATAATATTGATCCGAGGATATGGCGCAGTGGTCAACGCGCACGGTCTGCAATTGCTGAAGTTAAGCGACTTTCGCAAAGACGGGACGGGTTTCGGATGGGTGACCAAAAATGTCTCAAGCTTCTCCGTGCATTGGAAAGCATGTAAAGCCGTTGGTTCTGGCTGCATTAGCAGTCGTTAACAACCACCAATCCGCACTGGGCCCGCGTGGTGGTTTATTTCCTGTTCTCCCTATCCATCCACGGGGACAGCTCGTGCCTTAGGAAAGTAAAATGAGCTGGTGAGGATGAATTATTCCTTCTGAATACGACACAGAATTTTCTTACATTCTGCCAGATAAACGTTGAAAACTAAATCGAACTGTCTGGTGCTCAAAAGTAACTATTAATAGCAAACAAACAAAGTTCCAGAACTCCAATTTGTAACGTACTTTAGTAATCTGGTAACGATGTACAGCGCAGTCAACACTTGTATCACTGTTGGTTGCGCGTTGCAACTTTTCATTCCATTTCGTAGCGCAATAAAAATCCAATTTCAAAAATTAAATTTCCATTTGACGGCGAGTGTGTGACGAATGAAAACTGAGCGAAAGGGGTCGTCAACCCTTCTTTTAAAGCCCACACATTAGTGCAACAATCTGTGTTCAAAATTATGGTGACAGACACTTTTTATAGCGGCGTCGTAATATTGTAGTATAAAAGTAAATTAATTTATCACCGTAATAAAGAATGACATAATTCATAAATTGAATGTCTACGAACGTTGGAATGCATTTACTGACTAGTCAATTCTAATAACTAAAAAGGAACGGGTTAGTGTTGAAATTGTTGATGCACAGCGCGCTTTAAATTTCATATTAACTATAGCACTTAACTGGAAATCAAAACGAAAAACAGTAGTGAGCGTCTTTGCATTTTTTATTAACATTCACGCGAATCGTATTGCTAATTCCAGGCTCGTTTTATGATTTGCCAATTAATAGGAATCGTATTAAGTACCCCACAACTCTACTTCCCCTCCATTCCGCGGCAATAAACAACCACATCGGCAAATAAAACTCCTCGCCTAATTCTCACACAAGCGTAAACCAATTGGATCGTAGTAATTTACGAGTTAAATCTAAAAATATGTCTTTTCGATGGCTACGGCCGTCACAGATGGCTTCACAATAATATCAGCAGTAACACCCCTTGAGAGGGGAGCGCCACTTATAATATAAAGTTTGAATAAGATTTTAAAAAGCCAGGCGAGACTTATAGAATCATTTTCGAAGGGAAACGTAGGGGACCTTGTTTCGGAAAATTTTGGGCTTTCGCCGACGTTCATGCTAGGGGTGGGTTTGTGCTTACGTAAATATCTATCAATGCCACATCGAAAGTGTTTATAAACGTTACTTACTTCAATATAAATAAGTTCATTTTGTTTTCAAAGTTGTACAGCGTGCATGGAGTAGCAAAACGATAGGCCGATATTTTGTTTTGTCGTCAATATCAACTGAATCAGTTTGTTGGAGTTTAGCTCGCTGCCGTACAACGTTTGTTTTTGAAATAATAACAATGTTATTCGGATGTAAATGTAATCTATTTCAGCACAAACTAGTAGACACTCGGAAAATACTCATATAGTAACACTGAAATGATTTTTTAACCATTTTAAATGGATTTCACAAGCCGCGCTTTTGTTTTTGTTCTTTTCGTTCGCCGGATTTAGAATTGGCCGCCATGATTTTTGTAAGTGGATTCAAAAATGAATGCCGCAAAAGTTAAGCTGTGAAATTGTTTTCATTCCTCCAGTCTGGTTTATTTCCCTGGGTACAATGAGGATCAGTTTGCGCAAGCGAGTAATTCGGTATCGTCACGTTACGTGACCCCTGAACGATGTTTGCGACGTGTTTTTACTATTGCCTAAGGCCTCCCCTCTTCACCATGCCACTAAGAAGTATCACTACGATTTTATATATCACAGGTATTAAAAAATATAGAACTGTTTTTTATATTAGAAAAGATTTAAGTACACTTTCTCTAGCTAGTATAATGCACGAAAGAAAGCAATTGAATTGAAAGGTGAAACCAACGAAGAGAGAGGTTGTATGTTCGCATCCCATCTGTAACCTTATTAAGCACGGTGTATGTCTGTGAACTAATAAACACTGTGTTAACTAAGTAAGGCTTTAAAAGTTACTTTTACTTAAATTTATTTTTTATCGTATTTATACTGTCTTGCTCACATTACAGTAATTAATAACAGGAATAAATACCACAATTTTTGATTATCCGAGAATTCATCACAGTTGCATGCACATAACAATAATAAACATTTTATAATAATTACCGTAACATTACTCACATTAGCAATAGTAAAATAAATTGCTAAGGCACCCCTTCTATAAGTTCGTAAGTCTGCATGTGGGGCGCATCATTATTCGCCACGCGTTCGTCGGCGGAGGATCTTCCCGCGCCCTCAGCGCCATGGTCTTTATCATTATCATCACTTTTTGCCTCACATAACTGGCCACAGCCTCGAGAGATGTCGTATTGTGCCCGAACTGTACTTATGCGCCTCTTTCATGTGCCCACACGAGCGAAATAAGTTCTTCATGGACTAGTGTAGGTATTGACTTCGCATCAAAAGAATTGTTTGTGTGTTTCTTTGCGAAGGTAGAACTTTGTACATGTAGAAAGTTGTTTCAGCTGTGTACCTCGATATTGTTGAACATCTAGATTTTTTAATCAGTGAGACTGATTACTACTTAAGAAATGCTTTATGAAAGTAGATAAAATAAAATTTAAATAGACTATTTCTGAAAGAAAATTGGTACTTAATTTGATGTACAATGGACATCAGTTTCTTTCAAACCTCTATTAAAGAGTAGCAAATTTTAAGTAATTACCTGCGAATGGATCAAGATTGATAGGGTAAATTATATATCACTTATTTTTTAAATTTATTTATTTGTAAATAATAATAAAAGTAACAATAATAATATAAAAATATTGCTATCGGCATTGGGTTTCCGACAAAATTGTGCTTACCTACATCTTTCGCCTGAAAGAAATTTTACATGAAAAGTGGAAGACTTTTCATCGAGTAGGACAAAAGTCAAGCACTTGCTGTAATAAAATAATAAGTGTCAATAAGTAAAAGTAAAATTATCTGTTTTAAGCCCTCCTAACTCAACCCTCACAATAGACCTTAGAGAAGTGGAAGCGGCTGAAAATCAGCGCTGTCCTATGTCAGCACTAGCTGAGCCGCCTCCATTTGCTTTCAAAATTTATTTGTTGATCTACCCATGTATGTTCTTCCATGAAATATGTATATCTTTGTTGTTTTTTTTTCTTTAGTTATCTAAGTACCTATGGAATTGTTACCTAAATACTCGTTTTTGAAAGCAATAAACGCATTTATTTATTTATTTATTTATTTAAATGCATAATAAACTAACTAACAATTACAAGTGGTTAAAAAATAATATTTATTTTTTTATACAAAAGTAATTGATTGTAAAAAATAAATAAATGTTTGTAAATAAATAAATAAACTAATGAGAAAAGCTGACCCAAAAAAGGTTTATTTGTTGTTTACTCTCAAAATTTTTATTTACATAAAATAAGTAAATAAAAATGTTCACTAACTTATTAGTAAGCAATTTTTTAAGTATTGCAAAGTTATAACAAGTCTCTCATTTGGATTCTCCATTGAAAAACTTTACGAATACTTTTCTGGTAGCCACATGATTTAAGAAATTTAATGCGTACTAAACGAGTCGTATCAGACATACACGTGAAAAGGTTATATATTTTTTATGTTTCCTCTATTTCTATTGGTATAGTACTATTTTTACGGTAGACAGAGATCATAAATAACGCTATTGATTTATTATTCATTATCAGAAGCGTCTAGAAGTTAATAATTTCATAATTATATTTGTAAATATCTATCTATCTATCTATGTAATACCTTTAAACGAGCAATTCTTTGGCAGTTCTACCTGGAAAGTTTTAAGGAAGTTTTGAAAATTGGTGATTTTATAGATTTTGACGTGCTGTTTTTGAATTTTTTACCTTTGCCACCTACCTTTACCTTTACCTTTCTATCTTTGCCGCTCTCGCCGCCATATTGAAAAAATGGCGCCCAAAATCAGTTTTTTGACAATAACTCCTTTCCAACTCATTTTACGAGGAAAATATTAATGTGATAAATTAAACTAGAGAAAATTTCCTACAATATAAGTACTAACCTTTTTTTTTGTAGAATCAATAGTTTTATCGTACGAGCGCCACAAAGTCCACTCCAACACGCGTTTTGGCCAAATAACTCGTTTCCACACCACCATGAGGTAGAGTTAGTGGCGCGTTTTTTTTATGGTATCCCCAGTAGGCCTAATCAGTTCACTTTCTTCGAAGCCATGACTCTAAAAATGCAAACAACACTGTAGAACGATAAATTTGTACTGATGATTTAGGTAAAATATTTCAGCCCTGTCGGCAGATGTTCCGTATAATGGAAGAGGGGGGGGGGGGGGTAGTTCCAAGGCGACGCATCTCAAAAAGGGAGTTACCTGGAATGTTTTCCAATGTTTTGAAAATTGGTGATTTTATAGATTCTGACGTGCTCTTTTCGAATTTTTACTACCAACTCGTATCTTTGCCGCTCGCGCCGCCGAGCGCATAAAAATGGCGCCAAACTTACGCTTTACGATAAAAATAGTTATGTAATAAATTAAACTAGAGAAAATTTCTTACAATTTATTTAGTAATCTTTTTTTTTATAAAGTTAATAGTCTCAGCGTACGAGAGCCGCAAACCAAGACACATCTACACCAACACGAGTTTTTCGTATATATTAACGAAAAATATTTCACTACGTGTTGAAAACCCCGTCTACTAGGTACTGCCTGTAAGGTTCATCGCAGGTATAAGGAGACGCGTCGCCTTGGCGTTAGCTCCCCCCCTTCCATTATACGGACATCTGCCGACAGAGCTCAAATATTCTGCTTAAATCATCAGTACAAGTTTATCGTTCCACAGCCCAGCTACACACGACTTTAAAGTTTATACTGACACACCCCACCAACCGTCAGATTATAAAGTTAAAGGTGTCAGACATCCATGCGCAAGCACAAGGGGCCATCGGCGTCAGGTCATAACGCCAGATCAGGACGCGCCGATGCGCATTCTTCATCCGGTACTTCAAGACTAATGTCTCGAGCGAGTTGCCCCGTGGACACGTATAGTCCACTACCTAATATCGAGATAGGTTTCCGGAGCTGTAAGCTCGCTCACTTCTCGATGTACTGAGAGTGCAACTCGCAGTTCCACTGGCAGTCGTCAACTCTAAAGTCTACTACCAAATGTCCTCTTTGGTGGCGGAGTTGTAAGCCCACTCACTTCTTAGTACCCATCCAGGCACCTTGTCAGTTCCACAATCCTACGCGGCTGACTCAACTGGAGGCGGATTGCATCTACCGGGCGCCTTTACTAGTTTTCCAGACTAGTGCCGGAGATGTTGGAAGCCTACTCAATGAAAACCATCGAGCAGAACAACCAATTATGGACAACTCACGTGCCCTGCAGATCCTTTCGATTCAGGTACCAAGACCGCTACTCGGACCCGCTCGCTGTGCACGAAATGGAAACCTGGCCAGACCTCAACCAGACAAACGAACATTCCCACTTCTACAGCTAACCACCACGAGTCCAACCCATATCCGGGACCTGCCGGAGACGCCCGCGAAGGCATAGCCGGAGCTCCCGTCGACGTCGTCGAGGGTACGACTACCCTTGAAAAGACAGCTGAACCCGTAGTTCCAACTGCCATACCCTACCTATTAGGGTCAGTAGATAGTGGTTTATCGTTCTATAGTGTCGCTCGCATTTTCAGAGCCATGGCTTCGAAGGAAGTGAACTGATTAGGCCTACTGGGGATACCACAAAAAAAAAAACGCGCCACTTCCTTCTACCTCATGGTGGTGTGGAAATGAGTTATTTGGCCAAAACGCGTGTTGGAGTGAATTTGTGGCGCTCGTACGCTAACTATTCTTCAAAAAAAAAAAGGTTACTACAAATATTTTAGGAAATTTTCTCTAGTTTAATTTTTTACATAACTATTTTCATTGTAAAATGAGTTGGAAAAGAGTTATTGTTAAAAAACTATTTTTGGACGCCATTTTTCCAATATGGCGGCGCGAGCGCTAAAGATACGAGGTGGCAAAGTGAAAATTCGAAAAGAGCACGTCAAAATCTTTAAAACCACCAATTTTCAAAACTTTCGGAAACCTTTCCAGGTAACCCCTTTTTTGAGCATCAAATGACTGGACTAAACGGCTCCAATAATTTTCATGAAATTTAGTATGCAAGGGGTTTCGGGGGCGATAAATCGATCTAGCTAGGTTTAATTTTTAGAAAATTACCAACAAAAATACCGAGCCAAGCTCGGTCATCCAGGTAGGTACTTATTATTTACACTTAAGCACGAACGGATTTCGTTTTCCATTTTTTTTTTCATTTAAGCTTTTGCATCATGTTGCATCGATGAGAATTTAATAATCGATAGTTAATCATGAATGTATGATAACACAAAAGTTGTCGTACTTTACTCTTTCGACCCCTTCAAATATCTGATCATATCGTTAAAATATCCCAACAGAGCAACAATAATTGCTTTATAAATCGTAAATGGCGGTAAAGCGAAATACTTATTTCACTCGCCGCTTTGCCACATTTGATTCACATTCACTGAATACATGCGGCTGTTAACGCGTCCAAATTCAATTACAGTGTGTTTAAATCGGATATAATAAACGAATCGGTCACTGTTTGCAATTAAAATAAACAAGCGCCATTTATCACTGTCAGCGAGGTAACGACGACCAATAGAGTTTATTCCACAAGACCGCTATTCATGTAAAACGTATTCCCGATGGTGTGACATGTTTATTCTGAACCGCTGAAAGCTTCGCCTCAACCGTCGAACGGAGTAAAATGAAAAGTAGACATGGGTCCGATAAATAATTGAAGGCTCTGATAGAGCATCGGGAATTCCAGGTCGAACCTCGCAGGATCTTGAGGGAGCCATCCTTCAAACCACCCTCCGCCGCTACTGAATTATTCCGCAATAACACACTTGTTATAGACATTTCTGGAGGAGTGATACTTTTATGATTTACTCCAACTTTTATTGGCACTTAAAGGAAATATACGATTTATTTCCCGTTCAATATAAGGTGCGGAGTATATCATTTTTTGAGTCGTTACAAAATCTCTTAGAGCTCTTTGGAGAGTGGGCGTCACACACCATTTATATTTAGGATGTGTTTCGTAGCTTGAGTTTTGGAAAATTGATCTCATTTTTTTTAGGTCCCCCAATAAAATTTGTTTTGGTAGAGATTTCAACGCATTTTTTATACGCGTAACTACATTTTGTTCCTTAGTGTTTGTTCGTAATATTGTTTTATGAATGTTTACTAAGAAAAATATCATAATAGTATATATTATGATATTTTTTTATTATATATTCTACTAATACACCATTAGGATAGGTAAAGTTCTTGAGTTTAGAAAAATAAACAAAATGTGCAATTAAGTCCTCCATGTAATTCAAGTACTATGAAATCTATTTTTAATAGCATGTAAGTATCTTAAATTAAAAAAGACATGTCCGCTTACTTTAAAAAATCTTTATTAATTATTGTAGTTGCTAATTATATAGCTTCCGTATTTGTTACGATTAGCATTATAAATTTCATATATTATGACTGGCTAACCTAAATAGCTAATTCATTTGTTACTCAAAGAGTTCAAACCTAGACAGTAAGATCGCCTGTAAAAAAGTTATTTTGGCTTTAGCCCTGCAGAAGATATACTCAAGCAACTCGGCCAAGTTCACGATGGCCTCGCTTGCGAAGCCTATGGAGTCAGACCAAATAGTCACCTAAAAATATTATACCAAAAAATATAAAATACAAAGAAAAGCGTATAAGTTTGCTAATCATAAAAATTTCACAATGATTTATTTACTCTCCTGTATTTTTTAAATGAATATATTTAAACTTTCGCAACCTACAACACTTTACACACTAATAATATAAGAAACTTCATCTTATGGAATAACGATGACTGACAGTAGTAGGTAATCAAAGACTGTAATGAAAACCTTGGAAACAATTTTGATTTAGAAAGTTCTTATTAATA
Organism: Eudonia lacustrata; assembly: GCA_947562085.1. Classification (NCBI taxonomy): domain Eukaryota; kingdom Metazoa; phylum Arthropoda; class Insecta; order Lepidoptera; family Crambidae; genus Eudonia; species Eudonia lacustrata. Next base: position 16,908,618 of record OX387339.1, read on the forward strand.
TTCGTTTAATACGCGCCCTTATCAACACACAACATAAGTTAACTACAAGAAGATGTAGGGCTCGTAAATTATTTTTGGAACTACCATCAACTGCTCATGCAAAAGGTTTTTTGTGATAGGCTTTCACAAGGGATCTAACTACATGCCATCAAATTTAGCGGTAGTATTCTGCTCCATCGTATAGACATAATCCACTATGAACATTTACATACTGTTACTCAAATGGAGACTTTTGGTTTAAACAGAAGTGCTGCATAGTAGTCTTAATAACGAACATGACGAGTAACGACAACTTCGATAGACTAGGGTTGTAGGTACCTATTTTGAAATTTTAATTCTACTGCTAACAATCATTGTTGTTTTTTTATTGTTAATGTATTGTTTACCTATCAATAACTGTCCTGTTAACTAAAAAATAATAATACGCTTGTTTTAGGAATAGGATTAAAATGTTTTGTTCTTGCTGTATAGGACACTCACTGTGAAATTAAACGGGTACGAATCACAGTAGGACATAAGTAGATGCACTAGAGCTATGCACATCTATCATCTAATATCAAAGTGGTGTTAAATATCTATAACACGAGAAAAATTGCGTTTGTAAGAAAAAATACCTTTATGATCCCATTTAAGGCAAGCATGGCTGGGTATTATCGTAATATTAGTTATTGAGTCAGCCTTCAAAAGATTCAAGTGAAGTTATACCGTTGTCCTCTTGTAATCAGGAAATAATTCTGCGATAAAGATCGTAATAATCTTATACTACCAATGATTAATGTAATGGGCTGAAGTTATTCAGTTCAATACAAGACGACATTTCTTTTATAAATCACCTCGATTTATTTGTTATTATCAATCTTTTCGGAATCAACTCCTGCGTGCCCTCTGATGTATATCGCAAACGAGCTCGATCGGAAATTATACGATACGAACATTAAACTTCTGTACTGTGGTTTATTGACGTCACTTCCGCGGCAATAAAATCGACTTGTCTCCAAAATGCATAATTTGTACGACAGTCACGCGCATAACGCTACTAAACGGTGTCTCTGAGAACACATTTCACACTGAACTCTCCGAGGGCTGCCTTCGATCATAGATAAAGCCTTGTTTTATGCGTTTGAATTATCATCGTCAACTACTTGTTTATGGCCAATGGAATATTAATATCACCCGATACAGAGCGTGCACGCACCACATTCTGTTATGGCGCAAAATATAGTCCAATAAAACATAACGTCAATAACATGTGGCCAAACCGCTATTATTACAAGCGTCTTCAAACTGCTTATATCAATAAAACGGTCTCACAAGATTCTTTTTTTGTGAAGCGGTATCCTTTGTGACAAAAATGTGTCTAGCGGAATCATTAATTAGTGAGATATACGACTCCCCCGCAGCCTTTGGCGCTCAATTATGGCCAGCCCTTTGACGCTTGATTAATTCCGACACAAAACTGACCTATTACAGCTTATCGGTTACGATCTAATCGAGTCAAAGGAGCGCTTTCCATATGCCGGGCCGAAATGGAGCTTAAAATTCCGAAAATTCTTTACGAGAAAAACAATAACCGAGGACTCGAAAGACGGAACGAAGGAAGCGTCACGTAATAGCTTCAGCTTCCGGTTCGTCTATCAAAAAAATTATTTGGACATTCTTAGCGCGCTTCGATCGCGCTTGCCCGCCGGGATGTGTCGGCATTTAATTTATCTATAACGCTGAAAATACCGGAGACGACCGCGTAACGTTATTACTGGGGTTCTACCATAGTGACAGGCCACGCACTTCCGCTATGTCAATGATTTATAGCCCCGCGGCATCCCAGGCGTTCGGCTGTGTGTTGTACCCATTGTCCAACCTCCGTCCAATATGGACAAGGAGGATCACTGTTGAATTATGTGCAAGGGTCGTTATGGCTATAACTCTTGATTTGCCATCTTAAATCTGGGGTCAATCGCTTTGTTAAACTTTAATCTGTTTACGTGTTGAACTTGTATGATTTGTTTAATTTTGTTTTTCTTTAGAGTGACTCTGTTGGGTATATTTAACATTTATTTATTGGCAGCTGACGAATGGTTTTGTACATATTGAAAGGAACTACGTTAGCCTAAGTTGTGTAAGGATTTTCTCTAGAATTTGCTTAAGTTAAATTAGTTTTTTTTTGTTTCTGCTAATTGAAAAATTAGCCGTAAGATTTTCAATTCAATATTTCACAGCCAACTTTTTGAAATCTAATAATGAATGACACGTTATATACACATAACAAACTCTGTGCTGTTTTAGAAGAAGCGTTTAAAAACCTTTGCTCCCGAATCTTCTCGTTTCACCCACTTACTGAAACAGCGTGGTGGGCTATAACGGCCTTGTATTTATATGTGCTTCACAAGAACACTAAACAAAATCACAAGAACACTACCTTAGTTAAGAAGCTTTAAGTTTAGTCAATATTCTGACGCTGTAAAAGAAAAACCCTTCCTAAATTACTTTTTGGTTCTTCTCTTTCGTCGTTGACTTTCAAATCGATGGCGTAGTGTGTTTTAAAGGCGCTCAAATTTATCCTGAAATGATAAAAGATTAAGTTTTTTTCTGAAGCTTTTTTGGATGTGATGTTACCGACAATTATGTTAATAATATATAATTACTAGTACCGGTAGATTACATAATATAAAAATATCATAAAACACAGGCAGAATTAGAAATTTTACCAAAAAGTGAGTACTTTGACACCTCACGATCCAACCACAAAAAGAGCACCCCCAAAAAAGTGCCACGAGCTCTCAAAAGTATTTAATGACTCTACACATACTGTTATGTTCTTAGTATTCGCTCACTTTTTACGCTACTTAATCGTACACATACTTTCTTGAACGTTTTTTTTTAAATTATAATAATCTGCATTGCTCCATAACCTTTTGTCTATGCGACGACCGTCGATTAAAATACTTGGGGTCTTCTATAGTTCCATTCAACGGTCAAACTGCATTCCTTGCGACGAGGTATTTGAGAATACTTAAGTATGAAATAGTTGAAATTTACGTTTTGCTTTCAATTTACGAAAGCATTATAAAAATTGAGATAACCCAAAGAGTGGATTAGAAAGGAAATGTAAACCTTAGACTACTTACATAGTTATCTGTTATCGTCGATTTGTTGGGGGTATAAAAATAATTAGAAGAGAGAGAGACTGAATTTTTTTGATATAGACAAAATATCATACATTAAACATACACTGGCCTGCAAAAATAAGTACTACACTTTTAATATTTTTTTTTTCTAAACTATAGAAGTTAGAGATTTTTAAATAAAAAACATTTTGCAGCAATTTTTATCAGCTTTCTTTGAAACTAAAGTAAATTATACATTAGTAACATTTTTCCTTTTTGTTTCGAAAGTATATCTTGTGTACTTAAAAAGTTATTGCAATTTTAAAAGTGTGATACTTAATTTTGCAGGCCAGTGTAGATTACTTTTTATTACAATTAATTAAAGATATTGATTAAATCTAATTGATCCTCACATTGAACAATGTCTCAAAGACTTTCTACAAAGACACTTTATGTGAGTAAGCTGTATTTGATGTGGCCAATTGCGGTTGTTAACTCTGTCCCAGGTTCGATTCCCATCGAGTACATATTGAACTCGGTTCGGATGGTGGTAGGCCTTTTTCTGAGCCCACTTCTCTTACTACCGTACCGTCTATAGTTCTGTAGCTTATTTAAGTTTAGCATTATCACGTCCCGATAAGAGATAAGATAAGTCAGAAACTCAGTAGTTGAGAATTCCGGTAAAAGTGCGTTTTCATTTCAGCCTTATCTTCACTTGCCATCAGATATAATCAAGGCCAAGCTTTCCCATTTGTGTAATACAAGTAAATTATTACACTGTTTTTTATTTTGTTATTATACTTAATATAGGGTCTAGTTCACGAAATCGACAGTCACAACATCGGCGGTCGTTGTATCGAAAACGTTCCATAGACGAGGTCACATAGCGAAAGTACACTGTATCGATGGTACGCTACATCGACAGTACACCATATCGATGGTACGCTGCATCGACAGTATGCCATATCGAAAGTACGCTGCATCGACAGTACACCATATCGACGATACGCTGCATCGACAATACACCATAACAATAGTACGCTGCTTAAGTGGTCCGCGATTTTTTGTAGTTTCGAGTTATGATTATAATTTTCAGAATGGCGTATGAAAGACTGATATTGTGACTGTCGATTTCGATAAGTAAGGTAAAAACTTTATTTAACGGCTCAACAGAAAACAATACAGTAAAATATAAGTTTTACTATTTAGAACATTTAAAAACAAACTTTATAATGACGAAGTAAAGAAAAGTGCAAAAGTGTGGTGTTACAATATCATGAAATACTAAAAATTGCAACTTACGTTTGTTAGTCTAAGAATTATAACAATACATACCTAGTTATCTTCATGCTGTACCTATAGAACAATGACGATTTCTCGAAACTTGCCTCCTTTTCAATTCTATAATTAAAATACTTAGAAACTATTATTCATGACTTTCGTACGTACGTTATTAATACTCGTACTCAAATATGTATTCGGCACTTCACAAACGCAAACGTTCTCACGCCAAACCCTTAACTCTGTCATCGACGTCGTAACTACGTCAACAACACGTAAGTACTACTAACGCTTTAGTATAAAACTATTACTCTGACTTCACATGATTTATAAAAAATGAACAGTCAAAAAGTTTTTTACGAAATATAATTGGTGTTTTAACAAATCTACTTTCTTTAAAAAAAATAAACACTTTGGTTTCCAAATGTTTCAATACTTATAGACTGAATATGGATGAAAGAATAATGATAATAATAAGAAGAAGAAATTATTTGAATCTGGAAACAAGAAAAAGTGTATATCGTCCCCATTGTCATCTCTACTACCGGCGTAGTACCAAATAAAATAAAAAAAACCTTAAAATATTAGACCTGAAAGAGTATACAGGTATTACAGAAAGCTGCTATCCTTAATACCTGCCGAATTGTGAGGAAGTTCATGCAACTGGAAGATTTTGAATTTACCCCACACCATATACAAACAACACGCCACACCATGTAATTACTTGATCTGTACCCCTAATTATAGAGAAAACTGGCTTCTAGCTGAGAGAAAAAAAACACACTTACAAACAAGAATAATAATAATTATCATCATCATCATCATCATAGTAGTAGTAGTGGTAGATACATATAGAAAATGTGTCCAAAAAAAATTTAAATCCACTCAGCATTTTTTGAAATTAGTAAAATCTACAACGGTGATTTTAGCTCTATTTTTGGTATGAGTCTATATGACATGTGGGTTGTCTCTTGATTATTACTTTAACCATAAACAGTATGTTATTAGGCCGTAGTGGAAGATGGGAATTATAAAATGTATAATTTCAGTGAAATAGATAGCCCTTTGCAGCGTCCGTAATCACAGGGACAGTCACATCATAATTTTCCCTTGACCTACAAAGCAAAGGGTTCGAATTGTCAGAATAAAATAATATGTAAATTAAATAAACGTAGGTTTAGCATTTATTGATAACGAGTATGATTAGTTTTACAAAAAATCGTTAAACACATAACTATACATAAGTAGTACGAAACAGGAACTATCCGCGATTGGTCATTAACACACTTAAGCCTTTATTTAAAGGCACTAAGTACTTTTGTTAAGTTATAATATTACGATTGTTAACGGATTCGAAAAAATAAGTTTAGCGTTTCATGTGTACGAATGTCAAATGTTTTATAGTTTTTTTACTGCCTGCGATAAACATGCTTAGCAAGTTTTCCATAAAAGCGGTAGAAGTGGTGATTATTTTATTTGATTGCTTATAGTTAGACGTTAGTTGCCCAAAATATTGACCATTTATTACTCGTACGTTTAAAGTTTGCCTATTAACAAGCCTTTGAGGCATTCAGCCGTAACTTATTTCTGCTCCAAAAATTTCATTTCAACCTCGTAATTCTTAACATAGATCGATCTTTGTTATCGGTTCTAAGCTTACTATTGCTTAACGTAGAAAGCTTTAACGGAAGTGTTACTAGAAGGAAGACGCCACTATAAATTAATTCTCGTTTAGGTATATTATTATACACGAGTTGTTATACACTCAAGACAATTTAAGAATATGTAATTTTAAATGTATGAACTTAGGTTTGTTATAACGATTTTGTGTTGTTCTTACATTATGAAAATATTGTTTTATTGATGTCCTTATACATTTGCTATACAAAGAGCAATTTTAGTTGTTAATTGCAGCTAAACATCGGAAACCAAAAATCAAAATAGATTAAAAATGTTTTATATTTCACAATATCTTTATTAATGACACACGAAAATATAACTATGTTATTCTTTCGAGACGGATATAAAGTAAAGTCTTTTAACCCAAATAACATACAAAATATTTTATAAAATTATTACAAAATATATAAGAACAATACCAAGAAAAAGAAACAATATTAAATATCCATTTCTCAAATTTGAATAATTTTAAAACAAAAACCAACTTTTCGTTAAAAAAAAATTCGAACATTTAGACGCCGCCTCATAATCCTCTTTGTTTTTCGTACTCGTATTGATACTCACGAGATGTTTGTTATAAAATCTAGGTAAGAATAATTAGGGAACTAATTGGCTAAGCTACTAAGACATTTTTGTATGTGAAATCTGTTTGATCTAACATAACTATGGTATACAGGGCGATGGCCTGTTATAAAGGGAGGTGTAAAAACGTCGAAACATTTTCGAGTGCCAATTAAATGGCCACAAACATCCTGTAAGCCGATATTATCGTATCGTAACAAACATCGGAAACCTTCTCACTCCTCTCACGATGAATAAATTAAATAAAAATCCAATAATAAAATAAAATTAGAAATTACTGGTACCGACCGGGGGTACTCATCTCATTAATTTTCTACAGAAGCAGTATTTCTATGGAGAGTAGGTGCGCGAAGAATATGTGCTTTCATATAATTCACAAGAGTTTAAGATAAACGTTGAAGCTTAATTAAAAAAAACGATGCTATAAAAGATAAAGTTCTTGCGTCGAAACTAATATATATAAAGTTAATGTTTTAGTGTAACACAACAATTTCATTTTCATGTGTAATTGATGACCAAAATCTTTTAGAAAACCATCTGAATATTTTGAAATCGTAGTATGAAAAGCTGACACTGTTTTTTTACCTATATTATATCAAGGTCCAGACGATGATGATGCAATAGGATGACAGATATGGCCCGAACTATCTATCTAAGGGTTAGAGAAATACTCATGCGCATTGAAGGAATAGCAACATTAATACCTATTTAAAATCTTAACTAACAACTTATTTTGTGAGCGCTAGTAGGCAGTTTCTGGTGATAAGATTTTTTGCAAATGTGTTTTAGTTTTAATATATAACTTTGTGTGTAGACGGGTCACCACTGATGAAGCTGGTGATAACCAGATGAATTTTATTTTTTTATTTAGGATGATGAAGAATCACCTTTTTTTCTTACTAACTTAAATAAAAAGGTTCTGCTATTTATTAAGAGCGCACCAGCTCAATTATCGAGATATTCTAGTGTTTGTACACTATTTTACAGACAATAAAAACAGTATCTGATTGTTTAACAGACATATAGTATACTAGTATAGTACTATGACATCATAGACACCTCCTATACAATGCAGGTGAGAATCCATCTAAGATACCTAGGTTGGTGAAGTGATTGTTATTATAATTAACGTACAGATTCCTTTACTGGGTGGCTACCAGGAAGGAGTGCTATCTTTGATCCACACCAGTGTTGTTGGAGTTGAGAAAAAACTACTATACACTGTAAAATACATTGTTTATTAAGGTTTGTATTGTAAAAATTGTAATCGCTGACTTCGAATACGAGTGGGAGGGAACTTTCGTAATGAATTTAATAGGTAAGAAACTATCACTGATTCCAAAATTGCAGCACAAATGGCATAGGGGGAAGTCTTTTATGTAGGTATGTTGTTTTGTGTAGATTGAAAAAACTGATATGATACTGAACATATAGTAGAAACGGTATAGTATCATATTAGTACATTTAAAAAACAATGTTGATTAATTACTTGTCACCAAGTAATAATTTTCACTGACTACAACTATAGGTTCATAGTTCTTTTCATAACTAACAAGGAAGTTACTAGCGATTCCATGTAATAATCCTTCCTTTATTAATAGTATAGATATCTATCTATCTAAGTATATCTAGGTAAAGTTTGTGACTTTGTTTGTTTGTTTGAGGAGGGTAATCTCTAGAACTACTGGAATACATTTTATCTACTCTGTGCTACTGGTCCAATTCCAATTTCTTTTTCATTGAGAGGGTAATACTTGCCTTGTGGGTAGCATAGATTATATTTTAATTTAATAGAAAAAGGTTCCTTTTAAAAACAACAAGATTTTGTGAGGCGTTTTTATATTAAATTGGCAAATTTATCTTTTAGACGATGTCGCGGGCAATGTGCTAATGTTACCAACAATATTTTTAAAAGCGGTCGAAGTAAACCCATCATCTTGAAATTTCATTATATAAATAGTTATCGCTTACAGATTTAATACGCAACTATTTAAAACGCGTACTCCTTAAACAGTTTGTGTGTGTTCCCATTTCGATGGTGCGAGGATGTAGGGTCAGACAATGATCGAACAAATAGGGGTTTGTCACGCGAACTGCGCCTAATCAGCGATCGAGCTTGTTCCCGAGCGCTACCCGACATCTCTTATTTATGCCTTACAGATATCGGCGACATTTTTTATTGCCGACTTCGTTCATTATGAATCATACGTTCTAAGCAATTAAAGTAGGCAAAGGCAACTTAGCTACTGATTGCAGATATGCTTCCTTTCTTTTAAGGGCTTTGTTTAACACACTTTTAAACTTTCGCGTTCCTTAGTTAACAAAGATATTCAAACCGGGATTAACGCAAACTTGTATTAGTAAATTTCATACCTTCTATAAACCCGACGTTTCGACCGAGTTACAACGGCCGTGGTCACGGGCTGACTGCTGTCGCGATGTTGCGCTTCCGTTTGCGCGGCAGAGTCTTCATCCACCGTCACATTATTTTCCCAACTACCGTCACACACAACACTAACGGTGTCCCTATTACGTATACAAGCAATATTCTGGTTGTTTATCGACTGCGAAGAAAAACGAGGTTGGTTTTTTGCAAAAAGTGGAATCCACTCTGAAGGTAGTTTATGGCCGTCTTCCCGATTGAAATTATTAGGGTGCTTCTTTATTTCAATCGCTTCACTCACTACTCTTGAATAAAAGTGGCGATCTGTGGAGAGGACTTGCGTACGGTAAAATTGAAGCCTTGTTCAAGTAGATGTTCTGCAATCGCTGATTTATTAGACTGCTTGTTCTTTACGGCTGCGATATGTTCTTTGACCCGCTCATGTATAGTCCGCTTTGTTTGACATAGATAGGAACTACCACAGCTGCAGTCTATCTTGTATACGCCTGGTGTTTGAAGTGGCAAGACATCCTTCGGAGTGCCCACGGTGTTGTTCACCTTTATGCCAGGAGTAAATATCGTCGGTATGGAGTATTCACGCAATATATGGCCGATCTTGTCTGTCACTCCTTTGACATAAGGCATGTAGGCTGGTTGCCTGCTAACTACGCAACTTTTTGTAGGCTGTTTCCGTTTCCCATTGACTCGATATCCGTTTTTCATGAGTACCTCCTGAAAATGATCCAGCTCACGCTCCAAATGTTCAGGGTCAAAAGCTCTGTTCTTTAGTGACGTCATCACGACGTCGAGAGTGTTGAGTATCTGTCCGTGTGCGTGGGCTTTTGGTGGACACAGTAGAACTAGGACCCGTTGGATCTCACGGTCATCTTAACATCCAAAAAGACAACGACCTGTTCGCCTCCATCTCGTATGTGAACCTCATATTTGGGTGAAAGGAGTTGAGATGTTGAACCCATTGATCTACTTCTTGTTTACTACCTTTGACGATACTGAAATTACTAATTACTTTGCGTTAATCCCCGTTTAAATTTCTTTGGTTTTGTTTAAACCGAAAGAAAGACCTCCGTTGAATGTGGTTGTGATAGGTCCTAAAAGAAAATATAAACGGTCACAAATTTTTTATGACAAATTTACGAGTTTTCATACTACTCTTCAGTGGTAAAGTGTAATTAAAAAAATGTATTAATAACTCAATTATGGCGCTGGATAAGTCGGTTGTCACTCAAAAAAATTAAAGATACTTATGAATGTAATAAGTAAACGTACGTAGGAATATTTTAATTTAACAACATCGCGCGGGCTAAATCCCCGAGACATCGCTGGCAGTTGTCTTAATGCATGATTACTCGTTCCTCCCACTGAACCGAGCGGCTATCATTGGCTCTCACCGGGCAGACGCCGCCTCCACTCCAGCGCACATTCTACTTCAAAACAACTTTATCCACTCAATAAACAAGTCTCGAAGTCCATTGTCTCCGTACCATTATGCCGTCACATCTGAATGCTAGCGTACCCGTCATAGATCTTTTAAAAATAAACAACAAAAATATAGGCGAGTGTTACTACTCATTAGTTCGGCCACTTAGGCCAACATCGCAATCACGAGCGCAACTGTGCTATTCATATAACAATGATACCGTCACGTTTGACAGACAGTTAGCGCGATAGCTAGTACGTACCATAAACTGGTTATGATATTTGAGCATTGAGAGACAGCGTCGAGTGGGTCTTTGCTTTTGTGTTAAGCTCGTTAAACCATTGACAATGCGGGCCGCATCAAGGGTATGCAAGTGGAATTGGCTGGTGGCGCGCTGGCCGGCTTTGAGCGTGAAATGTGGCGCCGGGGAGAGGGTGCGGGGCGGGGGCGCGGGGAGGATAGCGCCTCCGCGGGAATAAAACCACCGTTCGCCGCCGACGCCCGCGCTTCCCTATAGCAAAAAGTCGAAGACGGAACGAGGCGACAACCACAGAGGCTCGCCTCCACGCTGCCGCGGATAAAATCGACATAGAATTAAAGAAAAATACAAAAATCACTCATTGTTCTCATAAAATGAATGTGCTGGGAGTTGAATGTGAGGCTTTTTGTGAAAATATTCTCATACTTTTAAATGGGATCTCGTGTGGCGCCTCCTAATGATTATTCTTTTTTGTGCCGACGCGCGGCGGACGTTCGGCACAACTCTAGCCTTTCGGTGTGTCGGCACATGTCACTACTTTAACCTTTTTGTTTTGCTGTTTTGGATGTAAATTAAACAATTTTAGCGGCATCGCTTTCAAAAAGGGAGGACCATTCGAGAGAGGAAAATTTTCATTATAGTCTTTGTCTTTTGGATTTATTGCTTACGTCGTAGCCGTTTGATTGGTTAATGGAAAATATGTGTGTGTGGCAAATGCCTAATTGAATCCACAAATCCGTAGCTCGAATAACGGCAAACTGATTGAATCGAAGTGCCTCCAATAAAGTCTGGGAAAAAGTATCAATGGGCACGTGAAAACTTTTGGAAAAAGATTTTTCTGTTTACTTTAGGTATAAGTTAGATAGCTTAGTCATCGATGACTTAAGAAATAAAAAATAATAAATAAGACAGTGATGATGTAGACAATGATATCGAACTTAATTTATCAACATACGTATAGAGGTGAAATGAAACTATTATCAACTATTCAAGCGACAGACGATGAGAGCTTTAGTGGCACCGCTGCGGTTGTCCGCGTCACATATTCTCGCCTTAGTGTTTATTCATTGTGTATAAGGCAGTTGCCCCACTGCCGACGACGCAATGACTAGCTATCGACTATTTTCTCGCTCAAGAAACGTACAATAGATAAATCCCGTGCTCGCTGACTGCTCAGTCAGCGAGAACTCTCTCTACTAGTTTGTCGCAGTGACAAGAGCTATCACAGATATTACTCGCTGAACGATGCTCGCTTGGCGTTCAGATGTAGCATGTATGTCACACACACATGCTACATCCCCACTACACATACCTCGTCCCATACACTTACCTCGGGCAGATTCTGCAATTAGGTAAAAACAATATTGAGAAGGAGGCCAAGAGGAGGATCCAGCTGGGCTGGGCAGCGTTTGGGAAACTACGTCGAGTCTTCTCGTCATCCATACCGCAATGCTTAAAAACGAAAGTTTTTAACCAATGCGTCCTACCCGTCATGACCTACGGAGCTGAGACGTGGACACTCACGGTAGGGCTGGTCCACCAGTTTAAAGTCGCTCAGCGAGCTATGGAAAGAGCTATGCTCGGAGTTTCTCTGAAGGATAGGATTCATAACGAATACATTCGACAGAGAACCAAAGTCATCGACATAGCTCTAAGAATTAGCAAGTTGAAGTGGCAGTGGGCCGGCCATATCTGGCGAAGAACCGACAGCCGCTGGGGTAAACGTGTTCTTGAGTGGAGACCACGACTCGGTAAACGTAGTGTAGGGCGCCCTCCGGCCAGGTGGGATGATGACCTGCGAAAGACTGCAGGCAGATGCTGGATGCGTCAAGCCGAGGACAGGGCGCTATGGCGCTCATTAGGGGAGGCCTATGTCCAGCAGTGGACTAATATAGGCTGATGATGATGTATGTCTGCGCCACCATGAACAAGTGGTGCGAGTAGACGCCTGTCGCAAAGCTATCGGAACTAACTACACACTCGCTTCTATCGCTATTAGACGACAAGTTTCTAGTTTTGCTAGCTTCTCGTTCATCGTTTGCGTTGGGAGCGGTGCCTAAACGTTCATTTGTTTGTGTTCAACTTAACGGCGGTACGGTTTCGAAAGTAGGAATAAATAATAAAATCCGTGCGAGCCGGAGAGTCGTGACACCTACTCTTTCGCTAATGGAGCGTCGACACTAAGTTTGTATTGTGCGGCCTAATCAAGATCGTTCGTTAGCTTTGCTTCTGCCTTTTTACTGGTCATACGGTCATACATATCTCATTTATTGAATACACCTCCGAGGCTCAAAAAGATTTCGAAGTCGATGTTGGGCAAAACCGAATTATTATTTGATCGAGCGCTTAATTATCAAGGGTCAGTTTCATCAAATAGATAAAGTCGGAACTAAAAGGACATAAGGGCATTGTGGAGAGGAAGTAGTAATTTACTCCGTCGTTTTTGATTCCTCTTTTTTTTTCATCGGCCACACAAGCGAACGGTAGGAGCTAGTTTATCTCGAATTGATGGAGTTAATCTTAAAACGCTGCTTTGTCGTTTGTCGCTAGATGCATCGAGCTTTGTTGGAGGTAAAGATAATGGAACGTGAAAAATAATCTTAATGTAAGATGTATTTGAGTCGTAAGTATTGTGATTATTTTATTTGTGGCGTTCCATTTGATTTTATCTCATATTTAATGCGAAACATCATTATAATCATTTTTATTGGGTTATAGTCTGATCCAATTATTTTAAGCTTCCCCAATATTATTGTAATTACTGACTGTAATCTGTTATGTTTTGTAATAAACAAATAATCATCAACCTATAGAGGTCTCACTGGGGGGTTGGGAACCCATTCCCAATATCCCATATCCCATATCCCATATTGCCCATATCCCAATATGGGCACAGGATTGGTACAACCCCCCAAAATGGCCCAATGCAGGATAGGCTTTAACGATGGACATCTCATGACAATGGATCAACATGCCCCTGAAGCACGGAGGATCTCGATGTATTTTAATTGTTGCTTGTTTAATCGCTAATGCAAATAAAAAATAAAAAAATCTTTTCCCTTTACATTTCCATTGGACGACAGGTAATAATAATAATTCCTATTTGAGTTATTAACTAGGTACCTTATTTTCCAGTGACATAATGTTCCGGTGTCATTTGTGCTGCGTGACATCAAAAAGTAAGTCAAAGCAAAAGTTAGACTTGTTGCCCTAATTTTATTTCGCTGTATTTTTTTGTTTTACTTTTTATGTGAATGGAGCTTTTGATTTATTTATACTGTAGAACTGAAGACTTAACGAAAGCTGTAGGAGAATATAAAATTACCTATACTACGATGTACTTACGTATGAAGGTAGTTAAAAGTGCTGTCTCTAACTTTGGTAATTATACAAGTCGTATAAAATTTTATATTAGAATTTATGAATAAAAATTTACTTGTAGCACCTATTTAGTAAAAGTCGTCAATTATTGACGGAATTCAATAATAATAATTATAAGAATAGGTTAAGTTTTATATAATATTTTATATTGTAAATATGTTTTTATATAAAATATTGTAAAAAAAAATCTTAAGATATATGTTTAATAAAGAGAATAATAATAATAATAATAGTCTTCAGCGAACGGTCTGATAGCGAAGACCCTCGACCAACACCTTAAGATGCTCTCGCTTGATGGTTGGATCATGGGTCAGATTCAGAAAGCAGTACTCCTTGACACGATACGTATTGTCAGGAGGTTCCTCACTCTGCAGCCCTGACCACCGGTAGCTTGGGCCCTGCCCCGCTGATGGTGGTACTCTAGGATTAGGGTTTTATAATGTTTTATTGTTTTTATATTAAAATATTCTACAGTATTAAAATATAAATAACATATATATAGTATTCGGGGCTGGGCTACCGCCTTTGAGGTGGTGGAGAAATCATTTCTCATCTGTTATACATGGATGACCTGAAATTATTTGCACCAAAACGCCTTGACCTGGTGAAGCTACTGAAAATCACAGAAGATTTCAGTAGTTCTATCAGGATGGAGTTCGGTGTAGACAAATGTGCGGTTATATGCATGTATATCGGGGGAAAGTTGTAAATTCAACAAATTTACAACTTTCTGAGACAATGGCTCTCAGGTCTCTCTCGGAGGCGGAAACTTACAAATATCTTGGTATGTCACAGTCTCTGAATATTACGGATGGGGACATAAATCAGGCGGTGAAGGAGCGCTTCTTCTGTTGTCTGACAAAAGTACTTAAAAGCCTTTTGTCGAGGGGCAATAAAGTGCGCGCCTTCAACGCTTGGGTGATGCCAAATATACTCCTTTGGCATACTAAGATGGACTCAGACCGAGTTAGACGCTCTGGATAGGAGAGTCCGCCAACAGCTCACAACGCATCGCATGCTTCACCCACGCTCATCTGTTATGAGACTGTACATCCCGCGTAAGTGTGGAGGTCGTGGCTTTTTAAACGCCAAGACTCTCCATAACCGCGAGGTGTGCAGTCTTAGGGATTAAGTACTTCCTTAACAATGAGTGTGGGATGCACCGTGACGCTGTGGCAGTAGATAGGAGCCTCACGCCGCTAACGAGAATTGGCGTAAACCAACGGTGCTGAGACTGAAGAACGCAGGAACAAATGGAAGAGTAAGGAGCTCCACGGGCAGTACTACCGGGCCCGATGTGGATCTGCTCGCGTCGGTAAACTGGCTACGATTCGGTCATCTTTGGGGAAACAGAGGGGTTTGTCTGTGCAATTGCAGACGAAGTCATGATGACGTTCAATTACCCGGTAATTACCGGAAATATATCCTAAAGGGCGGTACGGCGCCGTCCCGGTGAGTCACTCAGGCATATTCTGGTTGTTCTCATCTGGCTAACGGTGAGTACTTTCACAGACATAACCTTGTAGCCAGGATTATCCATCAGCAACTTGCTCTTCAATATGGTCTTGTAGAATGGGATCTGGACTGGGATCGATCTGTTATAACAGACAGGATATTATTGCCAATAAGCCTGATATCGTGTTGACAGATCGATTGTCGTGCCAGGTAATGCTCATCGATATCACCATTCCGCATGACGAGAACCTTGTGAAAGCCGAGAAGGGCAAGCTCACTAAGTACCTTGACCTGGCTCACGAGGTGACCGCTATGTGGGATGTGGATTCGACGATCATTGTCCCCATAGTTGTATCTGCAAACGGCCTTATAGCGAAGAGTCTCGACCAACATCTCAAGAGGCTTTCGCTGGATGGCTGGATCAAGGGCCTGATTCAGAAGGCAGTTCTCCTCGATACGGCACCCATTGTGAGGAGGTTCCTGTCTCTGAAGCCCTAATCACTGGTAGGTTGTTTCTTTATATTTTTAAATGTTTGTTTTGTTTTTAGAAAATATTTAAAAATGTAAATTAATATGTAAAAAAATAAATAAAGAGATAATAATAATAAATAATTTATAATAATATACAATCGTTGAGCCAATAGTCACGTCTGCGAACGGTCTGGTAGCGAAGAGTCTCTACCAACACCTTAAAAAACTCTCGGTCAATGGTTGGATCAAGGGACAGATACAGAAGGCGGTACTCTTGGACACGGCGCGGATAGTCCGAAGGTTCCTGTATCTGCAGCCCTAACCACCGGCAGCTTGAGCCCTGCCCCGTTGCCGGCGGCACCCTAGGCTAGGTTTTTTATAATACTTTTATGTTTTGTATGTGCTTTTGTTTTTTACTTTTATATTAATATTATAACAAACCTACGCTAAGAAAAAAGATAAATAAAGTATATTATAATAATAATAATACACCTTACAAAAACACAAATGTTGAAAAAATTTCCACGAGCAGGATTTGAACTTGCACCCTTCTGACATACCGGGTTAGGTGCTCTCCCTATTGAGCTATCGTCATGAGCATCATATGTCAGAAGGGTGCAGGTTCAAATCCTGCTCGTGGAATTTGTTTTAACATTTATGTTTTTGTAATTAGTTCGCAACAAAATTTGCGTTAAAAAAATTATATAAACAAAACAAAAACATTTTAATAATACACCTGCCGAATCGTGAGGAAGTTCATGCAACTGGAAGATTTTGAATTTACCCCACACAATAACAAACAACACCACACCCTGTAATTGCTTGGTTTGTACCCGTTGTTATAGGGAAAACCGGCTTCTAGCTGAGAAAAAAACACAAATAATAATACAAGTCGTAAATATACTTGCAATATACAAATCACTTGTTGTAAATAGTGAAAAGTGCATCATACTGTTGACGTAAATAATTATACAACTCGTATAATGTACACTGGTAAGGCCTATAAGCTATCTAATTATGATTTTTATTCGAAACATTTACAATTTGAAATGTTCGCAGCCATTGTAGCAGCCAAATATCTTTCCGTAAACGCAGACATTTCTTACAGTTGCCACTTTATTGCGCTGCCAACTCTTTTTAATATGCGACCGAAAATCTCAACAAAAAATAGGCGCCATTTGAAAGAATCCTCCATCGAAGCACATCAGTTGAATCCTTATTATATTGTGTAGAACATTTTTTACGTGTACCTTCCAAGGCTTGACTTTTGTGTTAAAATACACACCTAAGTATCATTAGCTATAAACACAATTCTTTGTGTCTACCTTTTTAAAAGAAATAAAAGCAGTAAAGTGGCAAGATTGAGGTACCTACTCAGCGGATATAGGCGAAGTGTGGAGGCGGCTTTTGTTCTTAAACGACCTCTCACCGTCAATAGACGAGCAAGTTTTTGAAAAAAGGTTAAACGTTTCTAAATCTTATTTCTTCTTGAATTTTAAACAAATGACGGTTGAGATTTATCGTTCGTATATGAAGTTTTAAATATAAAACAATTCAATTGGCGCGGCAAGTAACCTATTTGCTATCGACAAGATAATAGCCGTTTCCTTGTTATATTGCCTTATGAATCCTTTGAGCGACAAAGGAGCTGCGCCTACGCAAGTCGCCAGTGCCAGTGAGTCCAGTGACCCCCTCCCGCCCCCGCTCGCCCCCCGCCAGAGCGGTCCAACTTTACTGTGGCGCCTTATTATGTTACCTTTGTTTTCAAATTTAATTGGCTCCTCAAAGATAACTTATCTTGATAATAAACGACTACCAATAAACCGGACGTCGGGAACAACTGACTGTTCCTCAAGATAAAATTGTGTCTCTGAATGACGTTTAATAGTAGCCCGTTCATTTGGGAATTAATAACGTGTGCGATATCCTGTTTCAGGCATAAGGCTCTTTTTAACGAGACTTTGCGTTCTTCACATTCATTACTTTTCTAGACATAATTGTAAATAATTTTTTTTTTATTTAAAAATTATGTACTTACACATAATTTTTCTAATGTTTTTATATGGACAGCATTATCTTATTTAAAATAAAACAAAGCAAAATAACTTCTAGGTTAACATGAAATAGTCATACTGACAGGAATACCAGTAATGTTACCCACTTCAAAACCATCTTGGGGTTTAAGAAAATGTAAGCAAAATTTTAGTTTGTTCATAAAGATACTGTCATAGTCATACTCTTAGTCACATTGCATCATGTTGGTACCCCTTAATCATTAGTACTACTTACAGTGAAAATCTACTAACTTCGTTTACTCTTATAATTTACTAAGACGAAATTTGGTGGAAAAAAAAGTTGAAGGTTTTAACACTAATAGTATCTTTGTAATACATTTAATACAGTATCCACTGTTGGGCGGCTAGCTGGGTTGCATGCATTAACCTCTGTCTCATTGTACAGAGTTTAATTAGTAATTCCAATACATTTTATTATTCATAAGCTTGTTATTCTATTTCGTAAATATATATATTTTTGATACGCACACTCCAAACTAATTTAAACAGGCCAAGAGTATCGTTTTACATACATTTTACACAGTTTTGTAATGGCACCGTCATTGTTGTTTTACAAATGTCAACAGAGTTTAATCATGTTGTTTATGTACGAGCTTTTTGTGGGCCACAGGCATTATAAGGGTCATTGTATGGTTAATAATTCGACAAAATTTAATTAAGTTTACTTCGTTCCGCTAAATAACAGAACGCATTATAATTTTGTACGTCACATGACAAGCAGTACTATCACAGCTCTTTATTTATTGAACAATTGTTTAACAAGATATGTACTCGTAAACATATGAACGCAAGCAGTCACCGCAGGCTGCAACACCTTATGATTGTACTCAGGCGTTACCAACCCTGAGGCCTTAGTTTCTTTGCATTTATCTTATTTTTTATTAAGCGTGCGTGCGTGCTTTGCGTGGTGTGATCGCAGTTAAATAAAAAAAAGAATGAAAAAAATGAAGAAAAGAAAACTTTTCAAACAAGCACATAACAGAATTATAAATAAATAGGTATATAAATTTAGGTATCTATATTTAACGCCAATTTTCTATAATAAAATTAGCATATTTTTTTTGTTAACACATACCGATCAATAGTATTTTTTTAACATATTCAGTGACTAGGCAGCATTTTAGACACACTTTTTCCAACCGCACAGCTTTTTAAAAATAGTGTGATTAAACAGCTATAGAAACACATTTTAAATTTTACATTTTTTTTTATTGCAACATTACTTACAAAAACCCGTATATAAAAGGAACACATTGTCCTTCGTTAGTCCTACATTAATTCTTAAACTGTTTATAATCCTTTTTACTTACTAGTAAAACGTAAGCGGTGGTTCACCTAACCAACGTCTTCTACCTCAAGTGAATACAGGTTTCGTAATGAGTAAGGATTTTCATTAATGCGACTTATATCGCCAATAGGAAACATTGTCCGATTAAACTGCGGGTTCCGGTGTTGCGAACTAAATAGTGCAAGTACCTAAGTTTGCTCATCACAAACTGTATTTTTTTTTAATAAATGTTCAACCATTGCCATATACCTACACAAAGTTCAAAATTTGTTGTGGTAGTCATATGTGCAGGCATGTGTACCTTCGACAGACGTGTACAACAAAGGATTTTTATGTTATATTTGCATTTTTAACTAATGCAAAGAAATATAATAAATTCACTGGATTTCTAATGGGTCATGTCCAGTTAAACGGGACACAACAATTTAAATAATAATAAAAATAACTATTTCTTTATTCAGAAAAATAAAAGTTTACATTTTCGTGAACAAACAAATAAGCTGCTTGGTTGCAAAATGATCGCTATCCAGTCTTTTCTGTGCCTACTCTGCTTACATGAATTTAAAATTAGATATCGCTACCTATATTTATTTAATATAATAGAATTTATATAATTTGAGGTTTAGAAATTATTTGTTAAAAAAATATTAATTGATAACAAGATATATTTTTAAAATATAGTTTTTATAAACTCTCATGTTTTTGTTGCCTACATCATCAATACAATATCTTATGAGAACAATCTAAAAGGACTTTTAATGGTCAATGAACCGTAAAAACTGGACATAAAATGCTCCTCGCTTCCGTTAGATTGGACCAGCATGTTACTATCGTTTCAGATGACAAATATAAATGACATACAAAATGGGCTAAAAACATTTTTTTGCGATCATAATCAGCAGTCATAAAAAGGCACGAGGAGTAGGCAAGGAGAAGAGTGATAAAACTTTAGAATAAAAAAAAGAACAAAAACAAAAAAGCGTCCTCACAATTTATTACAGCTTTTAGCAAAAGGTTTGTTGTTTACAAGACGTCTTTTATTTTAACCTTAATTTACGATTTCTCATTCAACAACACAGAGATAAGCTGGCTTTAGAGCGTAATAGTACCCACGACCCAACAAAATTCAGAGGCATCTAAAAAAAAATTAAAAAAGACCTTAATAAAAAGGTTACGTTTACCAGTTTTTAATAATGCAAGTATTTGTTTGTCTAAAGTGACACAAAACATCTTAAAATAACACAATTGAGTTCAGTGTAATGCCAAAGTTTAGCATTATGGACATACTATACAAATTTAAATATTTATGTGGTATACGTACTCGATCCAATTTTTTCCTGATTTTAGTGAAATATGACAATAAACAAATAAAACAATCATAAAGACACACGTGACCGCGGATCTTCTAAAAAAAAAAAAACGAGATTTGATCCATGTTAAGTTTATTAGGTTAGTTAGTTTTGTAATCATTAATTAATATCATTATCATTATCATCATCGTCTCAGCCAAAACACAAAGATTTATAATAATGTTTATTAGATTCAATGTAATCTTTCTGAAACAACATAAACAATGTCAAAGTCAAAGTCAAAGTCAAATATTCTTTATTCAAATAAACTTTAGAAAATTGCTTTTGAATCGTCCATAATTTTTTTACCTACTACCCATTCAGGACGTCTATTTTTTAGCTGTGAGAAGAATGGGCGCAAGAAACTCCACAGCTTTAATTCAATATGTAACGACATTTACAAAATTACATGCCGTTACGTTATCAAGTTATACAAATTTAGAAAACCTTAACAATATTTTGGATTAGAAATACCTGTTAGAGTGATTGGAGCATTTTAAACCCATGCTGTTTTGTCTTCAATGTAATCAGTCACTTTATAATAAGCTTTTTTATAACGCTTTTTTTTAATAGCGATTTTAAATTTATTAATATCTAGTTTTTGGATATTACTTGGAAATTTATTGTAAAAACGTACAGACAGGCCTCTAAATGAATTATTTACTTTGTGGAGCCTAGTATAAGGTTAGCTGCTAGTTTGTTTTTATTTCTAGTGTTTACATTGTGAATATCACTGTTTTTAGAAAAAGATGACATTGGGACACGTAAGACCTAGTGATTAGATCCCCACTTTTAGACTTAGCAAAAACAACTATACAAAAAAAAATTAAATACTCGTAAGACGTACAACCGGACTAACATAAAAAATAACTGCAAAGCGAAAATAATGAAAAGAAAAAACAAGCTCTACGATCCCAGAACTCAATTTGAGCAATGTTGAATGCAACGTGAAATATTTCTAAATACATTGAATATTAATAGACCAAAGATAGTGCGGATTTAATTGAGCTAGCCACGGCCGCTTGGTTGATGCATACACTCGAAAAATATAACCCTCCTTCTGACGCAGTCGGGTAAAAAGAATTGGTGGTGAAAACGGCTTAATTAATAAATTTTATAAAAGAAAGAATAAGCTTAAGAATTACTTTTAGTTCATAAAAAAAATCGATGTTCTTGGAAAATCATATACTCGTTTATACGAGTAGTGACGTTTAATCAACAACGTCAGTACTGGGCATAGGTGATTATAAGTTATTCAACCATCTGCCAGTACTTGAGTATTCACGCGAGAAATAACTTTGCCAAGCCAAAACTTCTCTTATTACTTATTTCCATGGATGCTTTTGCTAAACGTTGCTAAGAGTACATGCAGGTGAAATTGATAATTAAGAAAGTATGTTACACCTTAGTCAGTACTCAAATCATCTTTCTTTTGATACGTTGATAATAAACACTCGGTAATTAAGTAGCAATTGTTTAAAAAACAGGAATAATACCTATAATACAAAGACAAACTCTACATAGTTATTGCTACCCTCTTGCTATCTATCTCTTGGCAATCTCAGCTCAAGAAGGCTTTCTCTTCACCTAGTTCAGCTGTTCACTGAACAAAGGTTTACCAAAGAAATTATTGTAGCTTATAATAATACCTTGTTTTTTTTTAAATCATAGTAAATAGTATAGTGTTGATATCTAAATACATTTGAAAAGATTTACTTTTTTTACGATGATATATATGTAAAAATGATAAAAGTATCGAACTGCTCAACTTTAAAGAAAACACTATGTATTCAGAGCTCAATTGAAAACGCAATCTTTTTTTAAAGTTATGCAAATAATATTATAAAGTAGTCTTTCGCACAAAGATGGTGAAACTCTACATTTTGTGACGCCTAATGGGAATTTTAAGGTGCTGACTACCGGTCGTTGTAGAGATCATTGGGGGAGGCCTTTGTCCAGCAGTGGACGACTTTTGGCTGAGATGATGGTGATGATAATGACTACCATTACTCATTGTCTATCTGCATACAAGCAAAAGGGATGCAAGTCATTAAATTCGAAAAATATTATTTATTTTAAATCGAAATGATTAATTTTTAAAATAGTGTTTTTTTAAAAGTTATTACGAATAAGTATACTTAATTTCGTTTCATTAAATGAAAAAGATAATCATGTAAATAGATACTGGTGACTTTAGAAATCTTTTTTAGGGAAATTTCATAACTCTACATTTGGAAACAATACAATGTTATTCTATTTTATTTAATAACATAAAATACAACAGTACAAACTTATTCTATCTTAATAAATAACATAATCTATTTTTGTTTGCGTTTTAGGTTGTATACTTTTCAATAAACCATGCTTAAGTAAAGCGCATTCACAGGTGTAAAATAGCATCTCTATAAGGTCGCAGCTCACTTGTCTCCCTTTAATAGATTAGGCGATATTTAAAAATAGTAGATTTTATTTTCTCCTTTGCGCCACTTACAACTATGCGGCCAGTAGGTAACTTATAAAAATAACAAACAGTATCGCAAAGACAAAACAGTATGTCTTCTCCCGTAAATTGGGCTTAAAAGTATAGTGAGCCTAACATATTTTTTTTATATATTTGTTCCACCGTGTTCAAACAAATAAAAATCTTTTGTATTTTTATCTTTCGAAAACGCTTATATAGTATTAATATATATAATATTATTTAATATTGGATATGTTCTATAGTCGTTTTCAGTTAGCTGTAACGGTTAAGGCACCTGGCCTTATTACCCCATCTCTAATTTCCCCCCTGTTTACTCACAGACTATTGTTGAAGCTGTTAGTGCTGCAGAAGTCGAAGATAAACTCTACATAGTCATTGCTACTCTCTTGTTAGCCATAACTTGGGCCATCTTTCCGTACCTCAGCTCCAGAAGGCTTTCTTTTCACCTATTTCGGCTGTTCACTGAATTCTGCAAAGGTTTGCCAAAGAGATTTTCGTAGTATAAAATTTTAGCACTGTCACTTAAAATAAGATTAGTAAGTATTGGTTTTTGCTCTTGACGCCAAAATGAAAATAATTTTTTTATGTTGCTGACCCGTTTGACGCGCATGCAGCGGTTAGCTCAGCCAATAGACGATAGAACATCATAGATATCACTCGCGTTTCTAAACATGAAACAAAGTTTATTTCATATGCACTAAAAAAGTTCATTTAGAAAAAATATACAATGTGAAAACCTAAAAAACTCCCTAAAAAACTTCCCTGAGTCACAAAGCTAAAAAAATCTTGAAGACTTAATTTCATATGATTTTATGCCCTGTTATTTCACTAGATTCATGTTATTTGTTTTTGCTTGCTTGGCTTTGCTTGACGATTTTCGTCACAGTTTCCATTTGCTTTCATTTAATTAATATTACTTACTGGCTTTGTATTATTCGATTTGATTTTCTTTACTACTTTGATTAGATTTGAAAAGAAATTAATTAGTTAACGTCTCTTGATTTAAAAAAAATCAAAGGCCCTTGCGCTTAAGGTATTGATAAATATTTTAATTTGGAAACCTTTTTGCTTTCTCAGTAGTTTGTGCATCTGTCATGGTGTGTCCCGACAACCAACTTTACTTAATAACGATTAGGATAACTCAAAGCTGATCTGTGTCTGAAGTCTGAACTTGCATATTCGCCAGTGAAGCGCTCTTCACAAATTTGTCGTAATGGTGACAGCTTTAAATAAGGTGAAGGGATGACTTGAAACCATCCATAGCAACACCATTTAAACCAAGTTTAATAAGTACACATCGTTGAGAATCACACCCAGGCTTCCGAGTTTTTAGTTCACTAGTCTAAACAATAGTTATAATAGGGATTGAAATTGAGGTTTTATTGCTTACATTAAAATCTCAAATTTAATCCAATTTTAATAAAGTAAGCATAATATAACATACAGTATCTAAAGAAGACTTTAAAATAGTTTTATTTAAGACACAGCCCCAGAAATTACATTGATTAAAATTGTAATTTCAAATGGAGTCACAATCTAAAAGACAGTTAACACAATGTTAATTATTTCGGGCACGCATTACAATGCGTATTCAATGGTTCGGTACATTGTACTATACGAAGTGCTGTAGCTAGGAAAGGTTGTATCGACCACGTCGGGTCAACCGCGGCCGCGTCACCCAAAAATAACAAAATGCTCATTTGAATTGCCAACTATGAAATTATGAATATTTGCTTTGTTGTTAAACGGTGGCCGTTTATATTTGAATGTACAATTTCAACATTTTATGAACTGCGGGTTCGCTTATTAGGTATTTATTGGCAGAAGTTTTCTCTTGGTGTGCACCACCCTTTCCGCTTGTTTAGCGGTTATTGGAAAAACTTATATTATGTTTTTAAATTTATTTGGTAGTATAGTCACAGAGTAGATAATATGTGATTTTACTAATGTGGTATAGTGACATCAGTGTTCGACAGAAAACAATGATCGTCATTTTTTCCATTAATCATTAGTCTTTAGCATCAATCGAATACAGACTACTATTAGCTTTCTAGTTGTTATCCCGAACCATTTCAATGAAAATCTATGTTATTTTACCTACTACCTTACTACTGCATCCTTCTCGTTGGTTGACGTAGCTATTCTAATTTAGGTCAAACTCGTTTAATTGAATAATCGGCTACTAGTACTGTACCTAGCTGCTATCTCATATAATTTCAATGAGAACCAATGTTTCTTTAGGTCAAGAAAGTTTGTCGAACACTGGACTTAGTGTCAAACACTGTGGCACCAGTGTTACTCTAGTAGGTTTCTTTTCTCGACAATAGGATTGCGTTCTCATCTCACATTTGTCTGAGGGTAAGTGACGATAAGCCCGAATATGGAAGCGTAATAAAAAAAACAAAGTGTTGAAAAATTCCTCAAACGGGATGCAGATCAGGTGCAGTGTCCAACTACGCTATCGTGGCTCCATAGCATAGTTGGTAGTGCACCTGACCCGGCATGTCGTGGGGTGCGGGTTCAGATCCAGCTCGTGCAATTTTTTCAACACTTTGTCACTTACTTAAAATTATATGTAAATAACCATGGGAGCGTAATTTACATGGAATTCTCAACCACCGAGAAACGGGCTGTCTTACTGTCAGAATACAAAAATGCTAATAACATTCAGTACCTATAAATTCGTAGAAGTCTATAACGTAAAGAGACATCATTCAAACGATTGATCATCATCTCAGCCAAAAGACGTCCACTGCTGGACAAAGGCCTCCCCCAAGGATCTCCACAACGACCGGTTTTGTGGTGCTCGTATCCAGCGGCCTCCCGCGACCTTCACCAGATCTTCGGTCCACCTTGTCGGAGACTGCCCACACTGCGCTTTCCAAACGAACGATTGATACTAATAGCAACCAATTGCGACTTGGCTGCGTAAACACCTACCTAGCCCATGATTCCGATACATGGCTGGCAATCTTTTTGTATCTTATCTTGTCTTAGTGGGGCCTGCTGAGGTTTCCCTCTCCTAGTAGCGCTTCGACCCATCGGTATCTTTTGTGCAACCCTATACACTCTTCTTCCTTCCGTATGTAGTGAAATAAGTATGGCAACTTTTGAGTGCGAAGTTTCTGAAGTCTTTTGGTAACCGATATATAGATATCTATACTTAACAGCGTTTCAAGTTTGTAGCTCCTAAGATCGTGATAAGTAAGTGGTAATTTACTTGTTTAAAGCATAAATGTATTTTTTAAATAACCTTTTTTGTCCCATTGCTGAGCAAAAGTCCTCCGTATATATATCTCGTTCTTTGGTGGTATTTTAATATACTTACATTTATTACCCCCTGTGTGGTGCCGGGGATAAAGAATTGCACCACCCCCTCTTTTCCCATGAGTGTCGTAAAAGCCGACTAAGGGACTATTCCAGAGGATGGGCAGCAGTATCTCTCTGAGGTTACCCTCAACCTACTGCGATCGCCAACCCGCCTGCCAAGCGTGGCGATTACGGCAAATACCCCTCATATCCTTGGGGGAGGCCTTTGTCCAGCAGTTGACGTATTTTGGCTGAGATGTTGATGATGATGATGACATTTATTAAATATTTTATGTTACATTATTTCGTATGTTAAATGAATACAAGTACATACCAAATACAATATTTACTTGTTTTTCATCACTTAAGAAATGTTTTCTTTGTGTGTGCACAAAAGTGCACTTATGAACGTCGAGTAGATGTATTTAAAGAGATAAAAAATATAAACTAAATAACACGAGTAGAAACAATAATAGAATTCCATTTCCATTTCAATTATTTTTGACATTATCTCCAATACTTTACTACCTATGAGAAAAACACTCGAGCGCAATGAATCCAGGTCACTTAAAGAAACCTATAAATCCTGGAAACTAAGAATGCTAGCTTAATGAAATGAATTGTGTTTAATAGACAATGAAATACTCCTTAAATGAAAGTAATAAAATTTATGACTCACTACATTTTATTTACAAAAAAATACATAAAGAAAAAAACTGCTGATCTCGCCTTAAAACAAAAATAGGAAACATGACATTTTTGAACAAAATTACGATTTTCTTGAATTTTAATACTTCGTATTGCCTCTTCGTGCTTCCATTACTGCGTTTACGCGGTTTGGCATGCTGTAAACCAAATTCCTTATACAATTTTGGGGAATATTCTCCCATTCCTCTGTGAGAGCGATTTTAAGCTTACGAGGCGTGATTATTCGTCATCGGTTTCGTAGTTTTATGCATCTCCCTAGCTCGTCCCAAGCATGCTCGATTGGGTTGACAAGTCTCGTCTGGGCTGCGTGCTGGCCGCTATATACGAGTAATGTTCATCTCTTGAAGGTTCATTCACAATCCAACCTGTATGAGGTCAGCATTGTCATGCATAAAAATAGCATCCTCACCCAAATTTACCATAAATGGACCAACGTGTTCATTAAGGATTTATTCCACATATCTTATGCTAGTTAAAGAGCTGTTTTCTATGAACACCAGTTCTGTGCGACTCTCAGAAGAAATTCCGGCCCACACAAGTACAGACCCACCACCGTAGGCTACTTTTTTTTCTTTGATGCATGCTTGCATGAGTCTTTCTTACTCTTCTATACACTCTTAGGTCTTATACACTCTGTGTCTTCAATTATGCTTGTAGAGCATAAATTTTGATTCGTCGGAAAACATAACTTTGACCAATCTACAATAGTCCTATTTAAGTGGTTCTAGGCATATCTTAGTCTTGAAATACGAGCGTGGGGCTCCAGTTTAGGGCCATTTGCAGGTCTAAGTGGTTTCAAGTTAGCTTCAGCAAGTCGTCGTCTTACTGACCATGCGCTTGGGTTATTTCCTCCGAGGCGTTAAAACTGATTTGTAAGTTCACTTCCTGTGAGAAAGCGATTACGGAGCATGGTGTTCACCAAGTATCGATCTTCTCGTGCTGTGGTACACCTGGTTCTGCCTGTTCCTGGTCTGCGTAAGTTAGAGCCAGTTACCTCGTAACGTCGGAGAACTTATTGTACTGTTGACAGCGACACACCGACAGTCCTGGCTGTATCGCGCTGGCTCCGGCCGGTTTTCAGCATTTTGAGCATTCTGGTGCATTCTTCAGATGTAAGCGACATGATTACAGCTTGAATAGTAAATATTGAACATTTTTTTTTGACCCAGAGGAAAATTTGCTTGCAGATTCCGTAGATCCGGAGCTGGCCTTGTCCTTCTCTGAGAAACATTAAGACCGACCCGGTAAAAACCCCTGGGGTTTGCCTTTAGCCTTTATAAGGGCTGTAAAGGCTACCGGAACGCGCGCCTCTCGGATGGCCGAGAAGCGCGGTTGAAAAAATATTGAACACTATCAACATGGTTTATATACCCACTTAAATGACAGATTAGAAACAAAAGCAAAAACAAATGCAGTTTCATCTTCGAGTCTCCCTTTTTCAAATTTGATTTTTATATGACATAACTACACAATAACTGAGAAGTTTTATTACTTTCATTTAAGGGTGCGCCGTCCATAAGTGACAAGTGTCATATGTTTTATTTGAAATGTCGTCGTCCATATTTATTTGATGCCGCGCGGCCATACTAATTTTGTATGGGGAATTTAAGGTGCTTAATAAAAAATAATTATTTAAATAACCACTTGATGAATCGAAAATGTAGTCTAGCAATTTGTAGTTTATCCATTGATGATTGTTTAGACAAAATCAGAGGTACAATAATTTAGATAAACTATAAGAAATCTACTAAACGCCGCTCGTTTTCATGATTTTTGCCCAACTTTAAATGATATTGTAGAAAAAACTATAGCGTCTTATGAATTTATGGTTCTGACAAATTGTAAACACGTTCCCTATGATACTAAATATATATTTTGTTCATTTAATAAGATAGTATTTTCAATTATATCTAATTAACCGTAACTGCATTTTTGGCATTTTTTTGTCGGCGCACCCTTAAGGAGTATTGAATTGTCTATTAAACACAATTATTTCATTAAGCTAGCATTCTTAGTTTCCGTGATTTATAGGTTTCTTTAAGTGACCCGGATTCATTGCTCTCGAGTGTACTACTGAAGGGATAATATGGTTTTCAACATGTTAACATTTTTTTTAAACGTTTCTGTGATTCAAGAAATTATCACCCCGAACTAATAAGTACTGTAGAGCCTTAGGGGCTCTACTTATAATAAAAAAGCGGTTAATAAACTATATTCAATATATTGCTTTAGCGAAACAATATGCCCTAGACTTCTTGGCGGGCTGTCACCCAATCCCGTTCTTCCGTTGTTTCGTTCAACAAGCTTCTTTTGGATCCTAATTTGAACTCAGGCCACGGCACAGAGCTGCCCGTGCAAGTAGTCCCGATCACTACATGAGCTACGCCCCTTCGGCAGACGGCGTGACCTATAACAAAAATAAAGAAAAGCTGAAAGTACGCCTGCCTTTACTGGAGGAAAAATAAGGATGCAGCACTTGTCTGCTAGCCAACACCACGTCATTGAAGTAAGAGCACCTGGGGAAGGCACTTAAAATAGACTCGTGGTGTGGGCTTAGAGTGGCAATACCTCCAGACCAAAATCCAACTCCATCCTACTATGGTCATTTAGAACTTAAGTTAAGATTACACAAGTTAAAGTTACCAATGCAAACAATCTTTGTTCCTCGTTAAACCCTCTTACCTACCTAAGTGATATCACCTAGATATGCCAATCAAGATAATATATTGGTATTACGCAATATAATAATCTTGTGACGCCTAAACTTAACCCCATACATCACTTGAGATCGAAAACATAACCGCAAACAATTACAAACGTTTAGCTGTTTCCTGAACGTGACCGAATCGATCACTTCACCGGATTATGTCCGTTGGTGAGTTTAAGTAAACGAACCAAAGCTTATATTTCTATCGGCTACATTAGCAACAAGTAGCTATTCTACGGTTTTTGTTTGCTGAAACTCAAAATATTTATACATACACATTCGTGTCTTGACACGATATGGTCAACAAAACAACCTAGCGAGCTTATAACTACGACCAGTAATCCGTCTAGGGGTATAGACCATCACCAACTGCCCTGGCTCTCGCGCGTACGCGCATGAAGGGAGAGACCCTTGTTAGTCGCCTGTTGACACGAATTATAGGCGAAAGTAACCATCGGCACGAAGTGACACCAATCACGCTGATAATCAGCCACATACATCTACAACATATTCACCAACGTACGATTGAACCTTTTAGTTAACCCGTTGGTCACCGGATGAAACGCTGATACTGGGATACCGGGGCCAGATGAAACGCTGATACCAGGATCCGGGGAAAATCCTCCACCAATTGTGGAGCCTTAGGAGCTCTACTTATAATAAAAAGGCGGTTTAAAAACTATATTCAATACTAGCGGCCGCTCACGGTTTCACCCGCGTGGTTCCCGTTCTCGTGGGAATATCGTGATAAAAAGTATACTATGTGTTAATCCAGGTTATAAACTATCTGTATGCCGAATTTCATTCAAATCCATTAAGTAGTTTTAACGTGAAAGGGTAACAAACATCCATCCATACTTACAAACTTTCGCGTTTATAATATTAGTAGGATATTGCTTTAGCGAAACATTTACATTCGTGCCCTAGACTTCTCGGCGGGCTGTCACCCAATCCCGTTTTTCCATTGTTTCGTTCCACAAGCTTCTTTTGGTTCCTAGTTTGAACTCAGGCCACGGCGTCGGCCATGAGCTGCCCGTGCAAGTAGTCCCGATCACTACACAGTACATACCTAATAACAAATTTATAATAAATAAACCTTACTTAAACCTCAATAAACATTAGGTTACCTTTTTACAATATTAGAGTACGTACTTTAATTTATTACATTACCTCCCCCACTTAATCCGTAACAACCGATTGCTCTTCAACAAAGCTTCCAATGAAGCCGAATGGAGAGGCATTGCGAGAGCCGTCATTCAACAGGACCCACTCATTACCACGACCACTCTGCCAAGAATGCCCGACTAAGAAGAACTTTAATTTAATTCTAATAACAAAACAAACACCATAAGTGACACGATTTTACCTCTATCTAGCATAATTAAATTTTGAAAAACACAGTTGCCAATTATAATAATTACTTGACAACATACTGCGTGTGAAGTAGGCACCAGTAAGAGAATTAAGGTTACACAAATAACAGGAAACTACAAAACGCATCATTCATGTAACGAAGTCGACCGTTGCTAAAACAAATGCTCTCAGCATGTTGTGTGAAATCTTGGGAAATAACAATAAGCAAGCCAGCCGAGTGAGATAAGTATTGTTAAAATTATACAAAAATTCTTGCGGACTGGCTTAAGCATGTGTCATACAAAAAATCGCACTTTCTATTATTGTTATTCTCGAAAATTAGTAACCATGTCGTCATTAACATAAATATGTGAGTAAAGACTATGGAGCGGGTACCTAATTCTAATTATATATTAACAAATTAACAGTACAGTTAGATTTCACGGCAGCCGAAGGTTCGGTGAGACTAGTTATTTAGGTGAACTTGTAAACATTCGGAAGTTAATTTTACGTGAATGTGTTAGAGTTATTCACTTGACACACTTTGTGGTGTAAATGCGTTATTGGGACGTCCGCAAATGAATTTCAAGAGATTTAAGAAGCTACGGTTTTTGATATAAATGTTACAGCTGCTTAGAGAAAAAGTTGTGGTTAAAAAAAAGTTAGATGGTTTTAAGTTTGATTAGCTTTAAGCCCGAAGTTTTAAGAAACGTGAAATATTTACTTCTTATCTTTTATAGCGTCAAATTATTGAAAAATACTCGTAAAAGGGCACTTTCCCTTAAAAATAAACGCGTATTATAAAGGAATGTAAAAAAAAAATATATGTAATAAACAATACAGGAGAAGTTTTGAAAAAATTTCAACAACCGGGATTGGAACCCACACCATCTGACCAACCGGGTCAGGTGCGCTTCCAATTACCTACGCTATCGCGGCTGTGTTCGTCCAACCCTCCGAAATGTATTAACACTATACGCTTACTTAGTAAGCCAAAGGAGTCTTATTCAACACTTCAACACAACTTTTTCAGGACTTTTACAAATTGTAGTTTGTTCGCATTTAAGTCGATTTATTGATCTTTCCACAAAATTAGGGAAAGTGGCGAGTCCTCGTATTGAAGGCCAAGACTCACTTTGGGTAGGGACCCAAAGTGAGTCGTTGGCGCAGGGGCACCAATGGAGTAAGTAAGTATTGATCTTCCCAAAAGCATTTACAGATATCAGCACAATGCGGGTAGATGATTGTAATTTACTGTCAATTACCAATATTAAGCCGAAACCTGTGATCCGAGTAGAGCATGTTTCCCAAAACAGAAACTCTCTATGAGTTTCATAACAAAGAAACTCAGTACCGCCCGTTCCCTATATTCTATCTGTCTGTTGTTTTGCTTACTGGAGTTAGAAATTTGACATAATTTAAATGGAGCTTATGTCAAATTTATATCTTTACGCCCGTTCCCAATAACCTATCTATCTGTTGTTTTGCCTTGTATAGATACAAATTTGACATAAGCTCCATTGAAACTAATAAACCTAGCAAAATCACGTAACCTGCAATATTTTTTATTTTTAAAATTATTTAAAGTTTTAGCAATTTTGTGTCGTTTCATGTCTGGCAATTTTAAAACCATGTTTTCAGAATCGAATATAAAGCCGAGGAATTGACAAGAAGTTTTTGGAGTCACGCAACTTTTTTTATTGTTGATAACAAAGCCTAGTGATTGTAAGAGTAAAACTGTGCTATAAACATTATCTTCACATTCAGTGTAAGAACGTCCTAAACATTGTATGTCATCTAAATATACATATAACGGACAGCAAATACTTTGATCTTAAATATTGTATGACAGGTTTGGGCATTTTGGGGAAAAAATAATTATGGAGCTGTACATAACCAATTAAACTCATAAAGTGTGTTCTTATATTTAAAGCGGAGGTACTTTCTTTGCGATTCTTTAACGTTAATCAAAAAATATGCATCTTTTAAATCTACTGTTGCCATGAAACAGTTCTTAGTTATGAATTTTGAAGATGTTCTATAATCCTCCATTCTAAAGTGAGAAATTTTAATAAATTTATTATTATTTTTTAAATTGAGTTGATAAAACGTTTCCGTACATTAAGGTTTTGGCACTAAAAATGTGCTAGATATGAATTCTCCTTGAACATGATTACATTTACATGATAGCATTAAGTTTTAATAGTTTTTTTAATAGCAATATCGTAATCTAATGACTCTTGCTCTGATTTTGGAACAACATTTGGAAAAGAATGCTGTGTAGGCATCTAATGAAAAGGGATAGAGCCTTTTGTCCATGAAATATTGGTTTCACCGTTAGTGATTTCAGCCCATTTGTGAGTAAAATATTTTAAGCGCCCGGCATGGTGTACCTCAATCTGTTGAAGATCTAGCGGCACGTGTACTGGGTTCGGTGAGCAGGCGGCGGCGGTGGCGGTGGCGGCGATCGCTAGCGACGCGGTGATGGCAGCGGCGGCGGCAGCATCAGGAGGGCGATTCGGCCCTGCATCCTGTCTGCCGACCGTCCTGGGATGCAGTTTAACCTGTTTGTGAATTTAGAATTTCTCACAATAAAATGATTTCTATTTAATTGTGGTTTAAATTGAGTTTTTAAAGTGTCACCCGATCTCTGAATATTTTTAGCTGCCTTAAGTGTTTCGGTAAGGTTTTCTCCGAAAATGTTATATTTATCGCGAGTGGTATCAATAAGTGCACCCTTGAGACTACTGTAGATACTATCACAAAGCTTCGTGTAGTCTTCATCTCCAGGTAAAGGCTATCACAGAGGAGACGACTAGCATCGCTGATGGGTTTGAGTAGCTTTTCAGTAGAATACTCATTTGAAATAAGCATATCAGTTACTTGCGCCAAAGCTGCTAGAGCAGCTTCTGTTTTGACAAAAGTAAAAAATCTCGCCTAACTAAGGTTTCAGAGAATGCCGCTTTGGTTTCTGGATTCAATATGGGTGAAACTAGTAGCTCGCAATTAGCAAGAATAAGGCATTCACTAACTATTTTCTCCTTTGTCTCTCTAGACTATCCCTTAGCTATTATTTCTTGCCAGCGGGATGCAATATCTTTGTGGATGTTTCTCCCGAAGTTGAATACAGGCTTAGGAGCATTGCCAAGAATACTTAGAATACACTCGTCCAAATCTTTATCCACAGTTGAAGCTGGTACCACAGGCGCTGAGGATGGGCCCGGTTGTGTTGACAAACTGCCACTCGGCTGAGGTTCAGGCGTGTGAACCATATCCTGTGGTGAAATCATAAGCGGTGTCTCGGTATCACCAGCCCACTCGCTTGGTGGCAGATAAATTGAGTCTTGGTCATCCTGAATTTGTTGTTCTTCTACAATCTCTTCATTGTAGTCGAGAGGGCCTGAAACAAAGGCGTCTTTGTAGACATGATAGAGAAAAACCGGTATGGTAAGCTCGCAATTAATAATGTGCAGGTAGATTTACACGACTTGAAATAGTAACGGTAAAAGCCCAGTGTAGCCGTTACGCATTTACGAATTTTTACGCAACGACTAAAATTCAGGCATGGAAGAGAATACCCAGTATGGTAAGCTCGCATCATAAGAATTTATATGGGAAAAGCCCAGTGTGGCAGTTACGCATTTATTAATGTGGTAGGCTTACGCAACAACTAAAAGCTTAAAACAGTAACGGTAAAAGCCCAGTATGGCAGTTAAGCATTATAATTATTATTACCGAGTCACTGCTTTTTTTAAAAAAACAGTACTCACTCTGTAACTCCTCTTCTGAAAGGTCTTGGCCATATTTTTTCTTCAGTTTATTTTTATTTTTTTTAATTTTTCTTAGAATTTTATCCCCATTCAAATCTTCACTCTTTCGTTTCTTCCCCATTGTTAAAAGTAACTATAATTGTAGAGTAATCGAGAACCGTTGACGTGCGAAGGCTTCAGCACGGAAACGCAGAATGAGCACGAGTTTGAAAGCGGCAAAATGAGGCTGATATCGTCAGTGGGGTGGGGATGACATCCATAGACGGAGTAGTCAGTTGAAAAACTTTTATTTTAAGAAAACTATTTTTTTAATATCCGTGCAAGGCTGAAGCGTGGCGATGCTACTACAAATGTAAATAAATCGCAAAGAATGAAGCTGGAAACATAATATTAGGCAAAGGCGGTCGATGTCATTGACGAACAACGTATGGCTAGGTATCCTACTTAATAATACAAAAGCGTTTTAAACACAAATCGTGATATATAGGTGGTGCTGGTTTGTAATCTCGCTTAAGTAGTTAAAAGTGGTCACATTACTAAACGAAATCAATATTTAATTTGTATTTACAGTAATAACACATAGCTGCGATTAGACATATCTTCAACTACAGACATTTTACTCTGTTTTCCTACTAAATTTTTAATCTTCATCTGCCTATGATATTCTTACTGCAAGACAAAATATCAGGTGGGAAGCTTAGGTCACAACCCACCACTTTCGCCTAATGCGGGTTGGTGTGTTTATTTCCTATAAATTTTTGTATGTGCTTTCATCATAATTCTCTCCTAAATTGCTGATTATTCGGTCCACTACATACACCGTTACAGTAAAAAGATTTACGTATACCGTTGTATCGATCTTCGATAGCTGGCTTCACTAAACATTGCTGCGTATGTTGCCTTACCTTTTGTAGTAGTGCATGCACGAGACGCCCGCCATCTATTTTGGACATAGCTATCGTTGTTTTAGACATCTAGCTAGGACCCGGTCAACCCGGTTGACCGGGTCCTAGCGCGCTTAGAGGCGGTCCTCGGGTTGTCCCGCTCCCGATCCGATCCGAACCCCTCGGAGAATCGTAGAGAACGGTGACACGCTTAGTCCGATGACACTCCCTCTAGAATACCTTTGACGATGTTTCGATCACGCGGCTTGAAAACGCGAACACATATTGAAATGAAACACTTTCTACAGATCATCTCCGCCTTAAGATACTAGCTAAAGAAATTTGACTTTTAACTAAAAATGTAAGTGTAAGGAAGTGTGTAAGTAAGTGTAGGGTAATTCAATACAATACAAATAATTTATTTCAGACCGAAGACCATATTAAGTTAGTAACAATAATTAAAATAAATTATCCTTTTTTACATAAAACATAAAATTATGTAAATTGTAAAAAAAAACAATTTCTGTATAGTGCAAGACTAAGCCAAGCCAAATAGTTGGAGATCATTTACTAAAAATGATTTAAAAAATTGGGAGAACCCTAACTGTTAGCAGTATCGCAATTATTCTGAACAACTATAGAAGTACATTTAAATTCACATACATTTAACTGTAAAGAACAAAGAAAATTTTTGCTATCGACTAACTATACTCGCACAAAGATAGAAAAAAGTGTCCAACGCTCTTAACAATTAGATTGAACAAAAAGACATCGATACTCTAAATACCTAATATAATTAACGTTCTCCGCTCGGTCAGATGTAAGAGAACTAAGCAAATAACGATGTAATTCATTAGGGGAACCGACCGATACTTTTAACGGTGGAGTAGTATTGACGGGGGGCAAAACGACAAGTTGAAAGGCAGACAGCGGATCGTTTAATCAGTCTGTGCTGCAGACACACGGTCGGTCGGGGTGGGATACCTTCCAATAAATGACCATCCCTCTCTTCTGTTAACCCGTGCCACCGTATCCACAAACAATACTCGGTAAGTGCGGCAAACAAAGAGAGTTTGGAATCTATTAGACATTGCTATTGCTATTTATTGCGTTGTACAATGTAAATGCGTAATAGGATGTATAAACGACTGTTAAGATCTAACTTTATTTCATATTAAATATGTTTCATAAGTACTGCAACGATATTTCAGCTTTAAAAAATCTAAGATATAATTATCTTAGATTTTTTGGGCATAAATTATCTTATTATCTTAATAGAAAGATTTTAAGTTAAGGAAAAGTGTTTATGACAAATATATCAATTAACAAATACATTATTTAACAGGTACATTATTTTTATATTATTAATAGGCACTAGTTCGAGCCTTAGGTACTTGAATTAATAACGTTTTTAAAAATTGTAATGTTTTCAAAATATTGATAATAGGTGATTTTTATATTTGGATTGCTCGCTATCCATATCTTCACACTTGACTTAATTCTTAGCGGTCACCTATCATGTTACCGGCTTTTGCGAAAATGGCAGACCAAGCACGTAAACCACTGCGCTATCGAGCTCTTCAACCAAACGATAATGAAGTTCAATTGTTTGAATGTAGGTCGTCATTAGCCGCGTCCTGTCTTGCGGTTGGAGGTCTGTGGCGCAACCCTGCCGTGTTGCCGCGCCCTCGCCCGCCTCGGCCCGGGCGGAAACACTCCGCCCGCCCGGATTCATTTCTGGTTTTCGCTACTCTTTTGTCTTAAACTGTTTTTGTAAGTTGTCGTCTCCCTCTTCCAAGAAAATGTTTACTTATATCACCGATTCGAAGTGCGTCCGTAAGCTAAATCCGGTCGCTCGGGGCTGTATTGAAAATGTTTTGTATCGTTGGGACGAGTACTTAACTGTTACTTCTATGTGTAAGTTGACTGTTTTTTCGAAATTTTCAATGTTCATTCATATTGTTGGGATCTGGATTTGTAAAGAGTGCACCTCTAGAATATACAATTGTCAAGTCCAGGTAAAGCTTGCTAAGGAAAAAAAATGACTTTAAAAAAAATTCATTACAAAGTTGTTCCAACATTTCAATACAATTAGTGAAGAATCTAAAGCACTTAAATAATTTAACTAGGCAGGTAATTTAATTGTTTCACTTTTTTTTATTTTATTATTTTTTATATAGCTACGGAAAGGTATCAGTCACAGTCGGAGTTATTTTAAAAGCATAAAATGAACAATTAAGAAGCATACCTACGACTTTACTTACCTTTAGCAGGCGCTGTCCCCGGACCATAATGCCGCGCAGAAATTAGTTCCTGAAAAAGTTTTGTTTATCACTTATTCACTTATTCTAGTGGTTAAGACTACCGATCCCAGACCCTGAGGTTCGATTCCGGGGGGGGGTAGTGCTTGTTTATCCGCTTGGCTAGCTACCACCATAAAATCAATGTTTGTAGCATTGTTGTGTTCCAGTAGCTAGAGATAGATATATTAGATAGCCAGTGCCTCAGTAGATGAGGATCCCGAGTGAAGTGCGCTTCCACCATTGGGCCTTATTTACATCAGGTAAGATGAAGGCACTATAAGTAAATTGAATCAAGTTGATGAATTTTCTAATGTTAAAAATAATTCAAATCTAACCACCTTCGTAAAGTTTTTCTAAACGGAATGCGATTTTCTGGCATGAACTTTTCCGCCATATTAGCACATGAGTAAATATTAGTTTCCTACTAATTTATAATATTTTATTCGAAAGATGGCTTTTTTTAAGTATTTGAACTAATAATAGCCCTTTGACGTAACGCCGCATACGCAGTATTTTGATAGCATTGCTTTAGTGAAGCAACTTTCGCAATGCGGAATCTCCCGGTGAAGACCAAATTAAAATATTTCTGGCTACCTTACTAATGTTGCTAGTAATTCGGAAACCATGGTTAAAATAGGTTGTTGCCTTAATACAGCAGTCGTTAAAACCCGCGATCAAACTATCCAGTATTAGAAGGGAGTGGTACCAGTGTGTTTCAGGAGGTTGTGTGATGATTGTTTATTAAAGTAAGTATTTATTTATTGCTCTGACCACGTAAAGTCTTGTTAAATACATCATCATCATTATCATCATCAGCTCATTTTTATGTCCCCACTGCTGGGGCTCGAGCCTTTCCTATGGATGGATAGGGAGAACAGGCCATAAACCACCACGCGGACCCAGTGCGGATTGGTGGTTAGTGACGACTGCTAATGCAACCGGGACTAACGGCTTTACGTGCCTTCTGAAGCACGGAGAAGCTCGAGATGATAAATTTTTGGTCACCCATCCAATGACCGACCTTTGCGAAAGTTGCTTAACCTCAGTACTTGCAGACCGGGCGCGTTAACCACAGTGCCATTGAGCTCCTCAAAAAATAATTAAATACGTGACCCTTGAATCCTACTCCAAAAAATCACTCTTTTTTTATTAAAGATTAAAAAAGATAAAAAATAAAAAAGATAAACACTGAG
Organism: Eudonia lacustrata; assembly: GCA_947562085.1. NCBI lineage: Eukaryota > Metazoa > Arthropoda > Insecta > Lepidoptera > Crambidae > Eudonia > Eudonia lacustrata. The sequence continues at coordinate 16,948,073 of OX387339.1, forward strand.
ACATAGCTAGATCTTCTCGGTTGAAGGCCTTCCTGAAAATTTTATTGTTAGGTAAAAAAGACAGTAAGTAGATTCCAATTTAACTCAGTTTCCATAGGATTCCCTTAAGAAATGAGGATTTTTTTCACAAGTAGGTACCCTAGATGCAACTAGTTCCCGAACAGCCATTTTAAAAAGGAATATCGGATTTTTTACTGGTTAGCTAGGAAGCAGGTGGTCTGTGGAGAGAAGAATTGATTCTTGCTAAAGTAAAAAAAACAGTTGCTGACTATTAATGATTGAGGAAAATATTCTCGATCACTGGTTTCTGTTAGGTTGGGTTATTGGTTAGGTTATTGCATAATCTACATAATATTTGCTACTTTCCTGCCTTTTTTATTTTTTAATCAATTTACGAAAGTCTATGGGTTAAAGCCCCCAAAACCACTTCTATGGTTTGGGTCTACCATAGAAGTGAAGTTGGGCACTTAAATTGGCTGTTAGTACAGAACTCTCTCAGTTATAAATAATAGCCATCCTAAAAATTAAAGTAAAATGAAAATTGAGCAGAATACAGGGAAACATCATCAGTTGTTTCCAACTGTTTGCCTGAGTGACATGTTATTGTATCTTGTTCCCAAAAAGTATTTTGCTGTCTGAACTGACTATTAGGATAGTACATAAAGGATGATATACGATGGCACTTTTTACCTATCAACATAATTTTGTTTTTGTGCGATCGTCACTTATTTATTATTTACTTTATACTTATTATTTTTTTGATTGTCACTTGTTCTTGCCTTATTGTTTTGTTTTCGCAAACGCGTCCCTAGTAATCTCACATGCATAGTTTTGCGGTTACCGTGCACAAACGGTGCCGGAGCACTTAAACTGGAAGTGCTCCGCTTTGCACAGAGAGCATGCGAATTAAACCCGGTGACAGTATTGTTTAAGCCGCTTTTAAAGTTTTTTCTTACGTAGAACGTAGACGCATACAGTTTGTTATTGTTTTATGTTTATTTAGTTTTGTTACTCGTGCTATTTTACTTTATTAGAAAATATCGTCGTTGTAAACAAACATGAACTTTATGCGATAATAATATAAAAGCTTTTCATGAAAATACTTTTACAAAAACTTTCACAAAAACAAATAGTTTTTCTTCAAGATAAGAGTGGCGTGTGAGGGAAGAGGCCTACGCTTTGCAGTGGGCGGAAGTGGGCTGATGATGATGATTTACTTAGTACGAAGTAGAAGAAAAACAAATTAAAGCAGTAAAGATAAGAACAGTACCTTTACCATAACATAAAATTGATGCACTAATACTGCTGGACGTATGTCTCTCTAAGTGCAATACTTGACATAAATTATATGAAGTAAGAAAAAGAGAACGAGCGCGAGTGCGAGCAGTGGCAGAAGCTGCATCGGCAGAAGCTGCAGCAGAGGCAAAGGTGTTGAAGCTAGAGTTACAAGCCGAGATAGCACAGATCCAAGCAGAAGCTAGACAGCGCGGCTCCAGCTGCCGCACTAACCGCAGTGTCAACAAAGTGGAAAATTGGATAAATAAATGCGCGCCTGCAGCAGCAGTCTGATTTGGAACCACCCGGTACTGCCTCTCGCGGTGCGCGAAAGAAATTTTAAGAAAAAACTTCTTACTTATAAATTACAACTACTCAGCACTAAATATTTGATCTCAAAGTTCATTACTGAACAATAACAACTGTATTCTAAACTTGGTATTGGGTGACCATACAAACATATTATGAGTTCCTACGTGCGTCGAAAGTCACTGATACTGGTCGTTCTTATATATTAGCAGTCGTTTAAATCCACCAATTCGCAAAGGACCAACTTCTATATGCTTTAAAAACTTGGTACCGACTTTCAGAGGTATGACCTGACTCTTAGATTCTAACGAGATGGCCATTAGTCTCAGTTGTCATTGTTTGATGCAGCCGTCAACACACACAATGGATTATGGCCCCATCTCTCTACATCCCACTGTCCATACCTACATGGGAAAACCTTAGCCAACAAGTGAGACATTACAGCCTGATGATGATAATAATGAACTAGAAGATAAGAAAGTATTAATTTCGTAGTAAAAGTAACCTTATGTAGTCCTACTGTCCCAAAACTAGACAAATGCCTCTGTCATGGGAATCAAGTCATTGCTATTAGAAGGTATTAACTTGTGGGTATTGACTTAAAGTCGGGTCGGTGGCCACAAACTTGTGCTATGCAACAAAAGTATCCAAAACACATGCATGTTCCGGGAAATGAATTAGGACCTTCGGATACCAGGCCAATCGATTTCCCATTCGGCTACAGAAGCATTCTGGTTTCGTAGTATCAATCAATAATTATAGGTTTTAATTTCTTCCAAATAGGTTATACTATATAACATAGAAAACACACAAGCTCAATGAAAGGACGCAATTTCAATATACAATTCTAATACGGTTCCAAGTGGCTCCACATTTACATGAAAACTTGGGAATCGAGAGGTAAATTGCTTATTTGAGACTAAGCCGAGCGTAGATCAGAAGCGTGAATGGAGTTTGACGTATCCACATGATATTAGGCGGGATATCTATACCACCCAAGTATTTACTGGCAATAAGCCCGCCTGCGCCCCTCCCGTGCCCTGCTCAAACAACGTATACCCACGGACTCTCACTCTACTCATTTCGTATGCAATTTTATTCATTATTTGTAATCTACTTCAATCGAATAGGGTCTCAGTATAAATCACTTTTAGGATTTGCTCAGTAGGATGTATGTAGATTGACGCTTTTAGTGTGATATTTAAATGCTTTGTGTCTTTGAGTCGGTTGGTACAGACGCGCTAATAAAGCCCGCCTTCCAAGAACTCGATATGTATGAGACGCGCGACCTAAGAAACTCATTTGACTTAAACAAATAACGCTCACTTTCTTTTTTTTTTTTAACGCGTTCGCCTTTTAAGATGCCGATGCGTCTTCCGATTTTATTTTAATATGTCGTTGAAAGGTTCGTAGTAGACGTGTGGCTCCGGTATTTCTCATAAAGAGGTTTGCTATTTCAGAAATAAAAAGGAATACCTACATAATTCCAAGTCCTATTTTGTAATGATAATATTGTGCATTTATAATGACAGTGATTTATCACTAGCTTTAGCTAGTGGTAGTCTTTCTTGGCTAAGGCCACTAAAAAAACGACTTACCCTGTCATGATTTAACAAACGCTTGTTTATATAATGCTATAATACGCAATTATATAAAACTATACTTCCCCGATGACTGATCAACATTCTATTACTCTATTAGATACTTTATAAATGCACATACACTTAGCAGATTATAATGTTTTTCTATAGAAACTTTTTTAGTAAATGATGTTCTGACTAATAATGTTGCATACCCTGCACCTAAGGTCGTCAATGATGTTGGCGTGACAAAATGTGTAGGTACACTTGCGAACAATAAAATGGTACCAACCTACCTCTTGGTACAAATAGATGTAAAAATAAATCTGCTGTGTACTAGATTCCAATTATACTTTAAGAGTCCTCAGCTCCGAAGGATGTTCATAGAATTGAAAACCTTGGTGGCTTAAATGGCAGACAACATCTGTAGTTTCTAAGCGAAACGTTCTACCTTTACCTGTAAGCTTGTTATAATAAAAAACCGGCCAAGTGCGAGTCGGACTCGCGCACGAAGGGTTCCGTACCATTATCTATAAAAACGGCAAAAAATATCAGGTCTGTTGTATGGGAGCCCCACTTCAATAGTAATTTTATTTTAATTTAATTTAATTATTTATTTTTAAAGTGAATATATAACTAAATATTCTATAAAAATTTCAAGCGTCTACCTGTTGCCGTTATCAATATCGAGCAAAAACGAGCAAAAAAATCACGTTTGTTGTATGGGAGCCGCCTTAAATATTTATTTTATTTTATTTTTTTAATATTTGTTGTTATAGCGGCAACAAAAACACATAATCTGTGAAAATTTTAACTATGTAACTATCACGGTTCATGAGATACAGCCTGGTTACAGACGGACAGACATACAGACGGACGGACAGCGGAGCCTTAGTAATAGGGTCTCATTTTACCCTTTGGGTACAGAACCCTAAAAAGCGAATATTAAGTGACTATAATTTTTCGCAGACACAATTTATAATCATTAAACTTAAACAATTTATTAAAAAAGAAGCAGACTCTACCCTGTTTTGCTGTCATATAATAGTTATAGCTAGTTATAGTTATAGTTATTTAGGAGTCCTCCAGAGAGCGCGCCAAGAGTCCAAGACTGTATTAATGATTACTGCATTTATTCCTCAATCATAGAAAGGGCCTGTATCTATCCTGCTGGTAAGTGACGATAATCTTGAAGATGGGAGCGCATTTCTTCAGAAATCGTCGGCCGCAGAGGACTAGAGGAACCAAAATATTACGACATTAAGAACAAAATTCTTTTATTTTGCAATAGTTATTGGTTTCCATGACTCAGCTTTGACTTCTATAGAATGTCGTATTTTGTGTGTTAATGCTAATTTTATTAGCTACCCCAATATTTTGGCCGAAAGTGTAGTATCGACTTTAACATAGACAATAGCCAACCACAGATAATTTGAGCTTAGTTCGAAAATCCTGATTGATACCTATTGAAACTTTACATCATACGACCTTTGAAAAGCGAATCATATTATGTATAGTTTCAATAATAACATGCAATATAGGAGCACTTGTTAAGAGATTAAAAAGGTTCAATCTACGCTGTCTCTGTGCATAAGATATTGTCTCATTATGGATAAAACCTAAACATGAAGTCAACAAAAAAATAAGATACAAAGTTTTATAGTCGTTTTCATTAATTTTACTCTTGTTTTGTGTAACTAAAAAAGTAAAAGTAACAAAATTACTGACGCGTTCAAATATTAGGGATGTTTGTAAACATTTTGCTGAACCATGTTTGTAATCCGTTAAAAATGGATGTTACAAGTTTGCAAGTAGGAGATTACAATGTGAATGGTATGATTTTAATGCTTAGTTCTGTAAGATGGTTTTTAGGTAAGTTTTCTGAAACAATGCGTTATCGTTACTGTTCTCAAGACATGATTGTCTGGAGCAGATGCTCTAAACAGTACTTTTAAAGAGATCGCCGGCTAGATTAAAGCTAGAAACTTGCAATTTTGGACATTTGTTTTGAATTAACTTATGTATTTTCCTGTACCTACCAAAAGATTATGAAGATGAAATGATGCTGGATTTGGAGTACCTGGATCTGGCAAAAAAAGGAACTTTTTTTTTAAAGTGCTTATTTGCTGCACTTCAGCTGATTTTTTTTTTTAATTTAGTGAAACAATTAAATGCCTACCCGACTCAGCCAGGAAAAATTCAGTGCTTACGTCAGCCTTCCCGGTAGCATAATGGTCAGTGCAGCCGCCCGGATTGCGGAAGACCCATTTCCTGGCAGGGTCGGGTAGGCATTGAATTTTTTCAGTATAGGTATTTTAAAAATATTTAAAAAGAGAAACATTCAAATGAGAAGATAAGAAATTTACAAGAGCTTAATAACTCCCGACAGCTCCCACAAACCTTATAATTTTATTTATTATATTAATCTTTACACCTGAAAATATTTACCAAAAAGAGGTTACCTATTCTTTAAAAAAAATCATTTAATTTCTAGAGTTTTTACCTAAATGTAACTTTATAAATCGTAATCGTAATATTTTTCATAGTTATTCATTGTAACAGAAATGTAATCTTAGAAATATTTATTATATTTTAGTACATCGCGTAAATGGCTTTTTATTGCCCAAACCTGCCACAGACTAATGTTTATTATTTGCAGTGTGTGTGTGTTTCAGTGTGTGTTCAGCAGTGGACGTCTTTTGGCTGAGATGATGATGATGATGATGTGTCTAAAATCAAGGTAAGTACCTACGTAAACTTCACCAGATTCCAAAATCATTAAATTCAATTAAAATAATTTTGGTAATTACTTATATTCCTTAACAAAAAATAAGTTTTGCCCAATTATTGGTTGATTTTAATTGTTTATATCCTTAGATATTTGTGATGAGTAGATAGAATCAGATAATTTCCTTATACTTAAGTATCAAAACAATTTTTTTGCTACGTTCTGTAGACAAAAGCAATCATAAAACATAATTAGAAAAACAAATAACAGGTCCTGTAAGCTTAAGAAAAAGTACTAATGACTGAACCAACATCAAAACACTAGTGTTCAATTCCAGTCAAATTTTAATCAAAATTATATCTACATTTACTATTAAAATTAATAAATCATACCAAAGTTATCATATTATAATAATATGTGTTTTTCTAAGTTTCATTTAGACAATGGCTAAAACTTTGATATTCTCCAACGGTTCTACTTCAGAAGTTATTGTCCGATAAATAATAAAGTACTTTATATTGTGTGCTGTACTCGCATCTAATAGTAATAAGCGTAGGAGCGTAATGAGATGAAGTATTAAGGTCAGGGTATTGTAATAGCCTGAGCGGAGCGGAGCGTGCGGCGGCGGCGAGCGCGCGGCATCGAGTGACTTTGGCTGAGCGTCGCGCGCCGCTTTACCCAATTGGTCGAAATGCGACGGCCCGCCCAGGGGAGGGGGCCACGCACACACTCTCACGCTCACCTAAGATAATTTATTTTATGTTATACCGTTTGAATATTTTATATCTGTGTGAGTTTTTTCGGACGGTATGCGTTCAGTGTGAAATATTCGCGCGATAAGAAAGAAGAGGGGAATAGATCGATCGGGGACGTTGCGCTTTTTATTTCGATACTTGGTTATGTTATTGTCATAGCTTAATTGTAAGTATGATGTTTCATGCTCGTTTTTCTTGAGTTACTGCCAAGATTTAACTTACATTTTGTGTGTTTATTAAATATATACCTACTACCACATCGTATGAAGAGCACTTGAAATATTAAGACTTCTAGTTAAATTACCATCATGTTATTTTATAAAGTTTTTTATCTTTGACAGAAATATAGTTACATATTTCTGAACACTTTTCCAACGAAACATGTAGCAAATGTTATGTTTAGTCAAGTACCTAATTTGCTCAAATTAAGCAAAAACATTATGGTGTATATTAATGCAATTTTAATTTACCTATTTGTATACTTAAATGAGGTTTTTAGTTACCCCTTAATATCCAAAAATATTTTAAAGAGGTATTGTGTGTGTTATAAACACATAAATCTTATTTTCTAATATAAAGTTATTCAAAGTTCAATGATAGACGTTTGAATATTCAGTTAGTCAGTCTAAGGTAGAGACAGTTAAACATATTTTCTTAAACATATTCTATTTCTCTCAATCCTAATGAAATGAAATAATAAACACTGTACAACTTCAGCAGTCAGCTACCTATAAAACCCTACTCGTATGTTTGTGGTGCGCAATAGAGATACAGTTGAATAAAACATATTCAAAAGCCGTTTAATTCTGTCACACCGCTAACATGTTTCCGCCGCTAAAGTGACTCTAGTAATATAAGCTATCGAGTACACAACAGGCCATAACCACCGACTTCACAGACATGGGGTTAGATAATTAACTTCGTTTCACATTGCAAGAAAATAAAAACAACAAAATGTTGTGGTTACCTTTAATCAAATGCAAAGCTATCATTAACTCGACGCTTCGGCAAACTCGCTCGTCGTGCGCATCGTCACTGTTAATTATCACAATATATATGTATAAAATAAAATAAAAGAGACCGCTCCGTACCAATACGAACATAAAAAATACGAGAAAAGAAAGAGAAGCTTTAAAAAAGAAAGGAGTGCATCTACCCCCACCTTCGATAGCCCCCACCGAGTCGGGCCGCCCCTGCGGCGGGCGCCACCCACCGCACCGCAAAAATCGAGAGCGTCGACGGCGGCGCGGGGTCAAACGGCGACGCGAGCGTGAAAAGAAGGAGCGGTGTGCGAGCGGACGCACACTACGGAGTACGTGCGTGTGCGCGCCGAGAGGGACGGCCGCCGCGAGAGCGAGACGGCGGCGCCAATTACTATCACCTGGCGGGCAGCTACCGCATTACCCACTGCCGCCGCGCGCGCGACCACGCGCCCGCTGCACCACGCGGCTCGCTCCGCTCCTGTGACGCTACTCCGAGCTTGCACTCCAATCGATATTCGCACCGCCGCGGCCGGCTACCGTCGACTGCACCGTACTGCCGCTTGCTGACCCGCGCTGCCTCGGGAATGCACCGCCGCCGACTCGACCCTGTTGTGGGAACAGTGCCGCGACGCGACAACATGCGACTGTGAAGTGTGTGCGGACAGTGACACAGACAATAAACGAGACGTGCTTCTGCTTATTTACAAGTTTATCATCAAGTTTCACAGTGAAAAATGACATCCCAATTCGCCTTCAGAGGATCTCCACCGAATCAGGTAAGCTTGTAACGATGTTAAACTCTCGCTAAAGTTTATAAAGTTCAAAATTTATATATTATCCCTTTTTTTAAATTTGCAATAGCGATTTAATCAACTTGTTGAATTTTTGATAAAGTTGTTATTATTGTGTCGATACATTTGCGTGGTCGCTATTTCATCAGACTAAATGAGTGTGTGGTGGGATAGGGTACAAAATTATGGTTTTGAACACTACACCACCAAGAAGCTGTAATAAAAATTTTGAAGTAAGTAGTTCATTATTCATTACTTGAGTTTTTCTTTTGTTCTTATTTGTTTAATCAAATAACATGTAAGTACAAAGTGCAAAGAAATATAAATCAAGAAAAATGGGTGTCCTCCCAAATTTTAATAATATATCTGAAGTGCGCAAAACAATTATACCATAATGTAGAGCTACGTAGGTAATTGTTCGATTTTAGAACACGTCGATAAAATTTACATTGTTTAAATTTAAAATATTTTGGATAACGTAGTTACATATTTAGTCAAATGAAGCATAACAAATCTGAAAGAAAATCGATTAGCCACACATCAATATTATCAACAATACCTACATGCAGTTAGAATAATAATAAGCATGCCGTCAGACAAAATTACGTCTTTAATCGTTCCCTGTTTTTTTTAAATCCAATTCATGTCTTTTAATTTTTACATAAAAAATGTGAGCATACATTTTCCATTTCTAATAAGTTTTTCATAATTATTATATTTTTTCTTGCTCATAAACTTGTTACCAACAAAAAAACAATAATACTTAACTGAAAATAAGGTTCTAAGAGTGTCACTTTATAATTAGAAGCAATCCTTTTTGTTCTTGAACACGAAAAAAGTTAAGAATTTTGTCTTGCAAATTTTAATTAAAATATACATTTGCTTAAAACATTTAACCTAACAATACAAATAAATATTAAATCTGACAAAAAGCAGCGTAAAAGCATGGTTCATTGTTAGTTACACCTTAAAGAGAACCATAGACCACAATGTATCCAATTAGTTATGTATGGATACACTTTTATAGATTTCCGATTGTAAAATAACCATAAACGTCCTCTATTTAATGTGTAAGTTAGCCGTGTAGTTTTAACACAATGGACATGACGTACGAAGGAATACTAGCCTCCAACCATATTTACAAGTATAATTAAAAAATTTACACTTCAAATAAATTTATGCTTAACGATCGTTGACTACTCAAACATGATGATAACACAGGAATATGTTGTGATGTAATACATACTTACATACTTCTCCCAAAAAGGGTATGCAGAGCATCAAAATCAGGTATTTTGGGTAAACTCGTCGTTAGTGACGCTCGTCGCCACATTTAGCATAATCAAGGTAGAATAGGTGACAGGTTGCCAGCCGATCACCTGATGTGCGAGCATCTTGGAACCCTTGCCCCTTATACGGCTCTTACGACATGCACGGGAAGTTGGCAGCTGATACATTCTTTTCACGTCCCAGATCAGCATGGGATTGTGATGTATGTAATTTTTATTGCAGATTAGCTTCTAGACGCGGCTTCGTTTTCGTAAAATTCTGTATATAATAAAAGCCAATAAGTTTTCCCGTGATAACAAGTAGCCTAAATGATATAATCTTATTTTATATATTTAAATACACAATACACATTATGTTTGTTAAACATGCCACCAATCCTGGCATCATTGTTGGTGACCACAACCATTCTGCCAGGAGTGACAACGATTAACAATTAATGGTTTTCCAATATTTAAGTAGATCTGTTGCATTTTGAAGTAAAGAAAGGACACAAAAACTTTCGTATTTATAACTTTTTCAGCGAGTACAGAATGGCATTCTGAGGGCAATAGTAAATGCTCCCTGGTTCACGAAAAACGACGAGATTCATGCATACTTAAACATGCCAACGGTAACGGCTGAGATTGAAAATTATCGAAAGAGACATATCGAGCGCTTAAACAGTCACCCCAACCCTCTCATAACTGAGTTGTTAGACCCATCGACGGTGGTGAAGAGGTTGAAAAGAGGCCACATACTTAATTAGGAGGAGCGGTAATGACCGCTTCACTATACACATCATTTTTTCCTTCAACCAATTCGCTTATGGTTTGGCGACCGATCGCAAATGACATAACAAAAAAAAAAAAAAAAATTATAACTTTTTGATTATTTAATTCAATCATCTTCGTTTCAAAACCGGTCGTTGTGCAGATCCTTGGGAGAGTCTTTGGCTAGCAAATGACGTCTTTTGGCTGAGATGATGAACTTCATTAGTTTCTTGTCCATCATCACTTTGGTATTCGGAGTTGCTCCATGGCATTACCGCTCAGTAATATATTTTTTTAAATATTAATTCTACAACTTTAGTAAGGTAGGTATTTAAAACTTTTTACGTAAAATATGAAACACATTCACTTATTAGGTCCCTACCTATGAAATTGACGTTTTGTATGAAGATTTTTTATAAAACTTTATTTTTCATACTAACGTTTTTTAATTTTCTTAGTATCTATTTATGTTAACGCTGTAAAAATGTAGAGTAGTGTATTTGCTTCACTAGCTAAATATAGCAGATATTAAAAAGAAAAAAAATCAAGTCCCTTCAAAGCTACAATTAAACAAAAAGACAATACCGCGAACATAAAAAGTAGTAAATTAAAAAAAATATTGGGCGATAAAGACACAAAATTAATAATCATTGTTATTACTGAAGCCTAAGTAACATAGTCCTAAAGGTGTATAATAATATTAACAACCGGTTGAAAAGAACAAACAAGAAAAGAACGTCAATTTCATAGGTAGGTACTGCAAAGTCTACAGGCTTGAAAATTAACTAGGTTCCTCATTTGTCTGGGACGTTTATTAATTCCGTTTGCATCACAGTAAATAAAATCGTAGTTAAAATAGCGGCGGTGACTACTATTTTGACACGGGCTTTAAAAGATCTGTCGTGTTTATGACAAATACTAACTTACTTTTGCTTTTTACGCAAAGTACCTAGCTTTAAGCATTCGATAAATTGAGCATGGAAAAAAGAAAATTAACTTGAAGTACCTTAAACAAAAAAACAGTTTACAGAAGGAGTTTATATTAAATATGTCTTCATAGATCTTCATAGATTCATAGGTAGGAAGAACCGAACACTTTATTATTTTTCAACTTATGGTGTTCATTGATAAGCCTAACGAAATAGCCTTGGTAAAAATTTCGTTATGACTTAAGTTTCCCTAACCTTTATTATTAATAAAGTAGTGAAATTTAAATAGTATGTATTACATTTTCACGGATTTCGTTTATTACTGGCAATTCATATTTACCGATAAAGCGCAATATAATTCATTATTTTGTTTTAATTAATAGAAAGACCAAAATAAAAAAATAACACTATAAAGCTATTAACATAAAGCCAATGCATAATAAAAGTGTCTCTACATTTGAACTACAACTTAGTAATAACTAGATAAAAACAATAGTGTTAAACTGTATCATAATACCTTTAGGTACAAAGAGTGAGAAATTGTGAAAACAAGGTACATATGTGAAATGGATAATAAAAATAAAAATAATGTAATACCATATTGATGAGTGCATACTACAACAAGTATAAGTGCATAATACAACTTAATCATAAAATTTAATTCAGTCAATGAGGTACTGCCTCGCCCGCCGTCATTGATTATAGAGATTCTTTATTGATATTGTTACAATCTCAGAACAATAACTAACTTAGTTATTATTCTGAGGTTACAATATTACAAAGTCATTAACTGACAGATAATAAAAAAAACTTACTATGGCAATTAAATTTGACTCGCTGCGAGTCAAAAGTATTTTTTTAACAAGTATAGGTAGATTACCTACAGCGACTATCAATGAAGGATGGAAATAAGCACCAAAGACGCTCTACTTTTTTTTGACGGAGCTCATAATTTGAACTGTTCTCTTTGATATTTAGCAATGTGTTGGCACACAAACTGTGAAGCATCTTTTATCGTTTCTGAAATATCAAATTAATATAAATATACAATGATTCACCTACAAGGAAATGCACCAATAAATAAAAGTGAACACGGCAGACAAAGACGTCATGAGTTAATAATTAAATAAATAGCCGTCAATAAGCTTTATTTAAAACTGTTATTGCTTCAATAATTTAATATACTTACTACTTTAATTATTTTATATTTTATACTAGTATAAGACTAGTATGTTATTTATTATACTGGTCTTCGGCGGTAATAATTATGTTGTTGATGTTTTAGAAATGTTATAGAAAATACGAGTACTCGTTTATTAAACGCATACCATTAGAGTAGTTTCTTAGGACTTGGCTACTGAATCGATTTTAGCAACTTTTATATGTATTTTTATAAAATAAAAATCAATTCCATTCACTCCTTCATTGAGTAGTCAAACGAATTAAAAATAAGGCTTTTCTTAAAGTGAACATAGATATTTAGGCTATAATTTCGTTAGTTTCGATTTTTTAACAAAGGAGTGACTGCATTATTTTTATTAGTAAAAAATAAAATATATGAAAATGGCTGAAGTTGAATCAGTAGCAGAGTCTGAACAATTTATTTTCATGATGTGCCTTAATTATATTACATGTTGTATTAAAATTTTCAAACAAACATAGCCAACAGTTGACACCAACCACCACCACAGGGTGTTATAACACCCCAAAAAGTATTATATAGATGTACCCTAATACAATGTTTTAGAGTTTTATTTTCAATAACACACAACAAACGCCTGGTTGGACTAAACACATACGCAATAAATAGTTCAGCGACAACTACATTTACGGATAATATATTATAAATTAAAAAGCTTTGAAAACTTGTTCCAGTACCATTGTACTGGAACAAGTTTTCAAAGCCATTGGTTTACATAACCAAATGGATAAAATCCCTTGTCTTTTTTACTTAAAATAATTAAATATTATTTATTTCGAATCAATGTCTGTGTCTTGGAATCTGAAGGGTCTCGTAATAACTCGAAAAAAATAACCATGATGACTGAAATGACCAATTGTTCATTACCAAGAACATCTAACTACAAGAACATCTCTATTGTTTTTAAAAACATCCTTGTTTATGTTTTAAAAAAATATAATGGAGGCCCTGTTGTCCTGATAGGTACGATGGTTTTATATTTTTTTTTATGTATGTGTATAGTGTTAATGGTTATGCATCAAGAACAAATGATAATATGGTATCAGAAGCTTCGTGTAAGATGGATGACACGTATTTAATCAAAGATTTATAGGGGAAATGACGCAAACTACTATGTATAGGTGTCATAGATATACCTACATTTATATCCGACGTTTTGACCGAGTTGCACCGGTCGTGGTCACGGGCTGACTCTTGCAACGATCACGACATGATGGATTTCTGGCGTCATGGTTATTTTTTTTATAAATCGAAAGAGCCGTTTAGAGCAATATTGTAGTGTGTGCTCAGTCGTGTCATCTTGCGCGCAAGAGTGATGACAGACATGCCCAGTCAATACCTGCAATAGCCTGAAGGTTGGTCAAAGGTTGGTTGAACCGCCTCAATGGTTCTGACACCATATGAGGGCGCCTCCAACTCTCTCTACCATGCGCACGAGCGCAGTTGGCGCACGGCGCCGGATCCTGCCTAGGTTCTTCTACGGATCTCCTCATTTCTGATTCGATCACGCAGAGAAACCCCAAACATAGCTCTCTCCGTTGCTCTTTGAATGACCTAGAGCCTTTTTAGGCTCATAGTAAGCGACCAGTCCCGTATGTCATCACTGACAACACACACTATTTCCAAAAGAATTTGGTAAAAAAAATCATGCCACTTCATGATAATTAAAAAATAAATGGACTTCACCATTTGCGTGCAAACTGATTGCAATTTAATACAATAAAAGAATAATGTAACAATCGCTCGCAAATCTGACACAATCGAGTGGTTTTGATTTGCCAATAAAGGAATATATTTACCTACGCCGCCATTATGTTATCAGATAAATTTTATTAAAGCAGCAGTTTATTAAATTTCATTGCTGTCATATTAATATTGGGATAGCCAGACTTATCTGTCAATTTAGTTAGTTCAGTAAGCCATAATTAAAATGGTGAATCGTAAGCAAGTAGACCAATGTTAATAAAGATAATGTTATGGAGTGATTCGGTCAGTGGCCGAGTGCGTGCCGCGGGCGATCTACTTTCGCTATCTGCCAGATAAGAGGGACGGACTCCCTCAACAAGAGGAGATTATCCTCATTATTTCTCAGTTTTCGGAGGCACGTTGTCGAGGGCCATGCCACCATCTGTTAACGGCCAATCGTCAGTTAATTAACTTTCTATATCTTTAGTTTTACTTTAACTACGAATGTATTTCAGTACTTTTAATCACGACATAAATGCTATATTTAAAGTTTCATTTTAAACACGCTTTGCTAATAGGAATGTAAGGATTTTTTCTTTGCATTCCAACTGGGTCCCATTGCTTTCATGGTTCGTTTTTATTTAAATAGCAATTAAGTACAAGAATGGGCTGTTAACGTTTACGCTGCGTTGTGTCGCACGTTTTACAGTTCGGACTCACTAAAACTCGAGTGGCATCATTTTACTTGCACAAATAAAATGTTTAAACACATACTTCATTTAGATTGAATGACTTTAGTCTACAAAAGATAAAATATATACATACGGAGCTTGTGTTAAACTACTAATCTAATAAAGAATGAAATTATCGATAAAACTGAAGCACTGCACGCCCGAAATTCTCATTTTTGCAAACGACCTACAACTTTCACACGTTTGCCGTGTCATAATGATTTTATAAAAATTTATGAACGAGTTTAGAAAACAGGGGAGCACGAAATTGAATCGCGTTTTGACGCCATTTCTATATCTAATACCACTGCATGATCGCGTTATACATAATACAGAACGGAAGGGTTGCCTTGACTTTGTAAACACCAGTTTGTGAAGAATTGTTACTTATTACCTACTAGAATGTTATTCGTAAGAATAACATTTTAGTAGGTTTGCATCGGAGAGTGTTTTACGAACGCCATTACGAACCAAACCATTTACTAACAGCGCTTCGACGATTACAACGGTTAATACATAATAAATGTCAACAAAAAGAATCTCGTGCTCCAGACGCTGATTTAATTACTAGTATTACGTTTGTACATTTTGACAAACGAGCTGGAACAAAAGACGACAAAGTTATACTTATTTAGGTCGAGCCAGTCTCGTCAGTCGTCAGGTTACGTTTCGAGTGTCGAGTTCCAGATTAATATTATGTGAGTGCGTCACGGATTCGAGCGTCGCTTTACCACTCTCAAGGCAATTGGAGGTGGTGCCGATCTGAGACGCGGGCGACGGCGTACGCTCCCATACGAACACACGCGCAACACGCCAACTTACAAGCAAAACCAAAACCATTAATTTAACTTCATAATGAGCCATGAACAATATTCGTCATTTTTGCAGTCCACGCTTGACGGCAGGAATGATTTTCTGACCCCTTTTCTGCGCGCGCGCACTTTAACGTTTCGGACTTTCTCTTTTTAGAGTTTAATAAAGCATAATAAAGAGCTGTGATTAAGTTAACGTACGCTCGGTGAGCTATTGTTCTTGATAATGAGTCTAATGTTAAGCCCCCACTTAAAACTTTTACGTAACGTGATATTGCATTGAAACTAGAACTTATACTAACTAGTTCGTACAACCATTGTTGAATTATAATTAAGTATATTTATTTTGGAAATACTTTAGTTGATATTTGCATTTATATTTGGCGGTTACGTGGGAACATTTTAAGTACAAACTTTTAACTGACGACGGTGTAGACAGTTTAATTGTACAACAAAGTGATAATAAATCCATCGTTATAATTTTCAACAAAAAACAGTCACAATACTAATTTAATAAAAGCACCTACCTATATACATTTTAAGAAGTTACAGCATTCAATACAAATAAATTAAGGAAACAGTAAATGAGTCTAAAAGAGGTACGGGAAAGAGTTTAGGGTTTCAATATTGAAGAAAAACACGTATCTTTCTGTGAGTTATTTTTTGACAAATAACATGAAAACAAAAGAACATTATAAAAGCATAGACAACGTATCAAAAGAGGTATATAAACATAAGAAACTCCCCGACATCGTAGAGATTTTTTAATGCGAGTAACTTTGTTAATTAATAACAAATTAATCTATAACCAAATTGAGTATTCAAGCATGATACTTTTTACGAATTTTACAAGTTAGTATCTAAATGAAACAAGCATTAAGTAGGTGTTGCTAGTTGCTAAGACAGCTCTTTGTTTGAATTAAGACAGTCTGTTTATTATTGGTATAATCTTTAAGAAATGTTCAAGAAAAATTAAAAAATGTCCTTAGATCAAGGTTACTTTCTTCTTCTTTTGGGTCAAAGTTAGTAATGACCTAATTTGGATCTGAATAAAGTATAGTGATAAACTGACTGGTACGACAAATAATTACTACCTTTAATAAAGGTAATCTAAAATTGAAATACACAAATGAAAAATCTTTGGTTTATCAAAACTGCGCATCGATTTATCAAAATCACTCCGATCATCGAACGGGTGTTAGCTACGGAAGACTTGATTCTTGTCTTTTTAATGCTATAAAGCCTCCAGACAAGGTAAACCTGACACCTTATCGGTTCGTTACTTAAACAATTCTCGGGCAACTTCTAAGCGCAGCCGCAGCCACTCGAACCCCGAATAAGATAGGTGAATGAAACGCTCTCTTCTCAGAAACTGTAGATGTATTCCACGAAACGACGGTGCAGTTGACGTATAATTTAGTGAATTTTCGAGCGTTTAGTTACAGTGGCGAGGCATTCTGATAGCGTCCAATAAAACAGGGCCGATACGCCGCGCTCGTGGCGTTGTGTGCGTGGAGTGAGCCCTGGATTTAATAACATTCTTTTAATAAAACTGAACTGCAGTGAGTGCAAATAGATTCAGTTATTTGCGTATGTCATGCATGTGTGAACATTGCGGAACCGAATAAAAATCGGTGTCAAATAAAGATTTAAATGATAATTTCGCATGCGGGTGTTTCTAAATCGGTCGTGCTTTGAACTTTTCCTGTATTAATTATAAAGTAAGAAATGTTGTTACGTATGTTATGCTCTTTTTACCAGACTGCGTCAAAAGGAGGGTTATATTTTTCGAGTGTGTGTATGTAAGTATGTGTGTATGTATGTATGTATGTAAGTATGTATATATGTATGTATGTATGTAAGTATAAGCTATATTTTTTTTTAAATAAAAAAAAAGGTAAAAACATTGGCCGGGTTTAGCTTATCCGGGAATATTAGCAGATTTTATTCCCATGTTTAAAAAACTCAAAGAACTTGTCAGTCAAAAGTACTAGACGTCAATCGTTTTTACGCCAATTCTGCCCTGTGAGGCGCATTTCGTGTAACTTTTTGCATCATATCGTGAGAAAAACGCGTTTATACGTAAAAATTGTAATTTCGTTCTCATTCTTAAATAAATGTTAAATTAAAATAATAAAAATAGCTAATAAATAGAGTGTATATAGCTAAACAAGGCCGTCGTGATTTTTTTACAATATCTTAATAACTTAATTAGTAATAGCGATTTTAAATTTCAGCTTGTTTTGATTTCCATACAAATCGTGTTACGCGAGAGCGTGTATCTAAGTTACACGTGAACCACGCGACAAGTAGAATGACGACCTACACAAACCTATGAGTTGTAATTAAAGTTACACGAAATAGAGAAAATAATATAGGTATTAAAAATAAAAATATTCAATTAAAATACCACTTTTATTATTTCAGAAACATTTCTGTAAACCGTGTATCTATAAATACACTAAATAGGTGTGATCGTCCAGCGCTCGCAATAGTTATGCCTATCTGCGGTAACTTAGTTACACGGAGATCGCGTTACACGAACCTAAAAATTCAGAGTTACACGAATATGGCCAGGCCTAATTCTTGAAAAATTTCAGGAACAAAATGCGTTTTTTTCCAAGTGCCCCATATAAAATAGGACCAGAGGATCTCAATAAGACCTGTTAAGCCGAATTAGTGTAACTCAACTTACACTAATTGTGCCTCACAGGGCAGAATTGGCGTATGCGCTATGACTTTGCTATTTAAAAGAGTAAGGCATTCTAATATAATTATTTTATGTAGGTTTTGAAATGCTTGGTTATGTACTTTACATAACTAAATAGTTTGAAATAAAATAAATTAATAAAATAAAACAAAAAACCCGACTGCTAAAACAACTACATCAAACATAACTGCAAAGAGAAAAAACTGAAAAGAAAAAAACAAGCTTTCTCTTTGCAGCAACAAGTTTTTTCTCTTTGCAGTTATTTTTGATATAGTAGTTGTTTTAGCAGTCGGGTTTTTTTGTTTGTTGAAATACATTATTGATTGTGAATGATCTAACTTTTTTATAAATATATTACGAGTATATTATTTATACCAAAATCAACTTAGTAATTAGTAGATATAGTTTAAATAGAGTTGTTTCAGAAACTCAAATTAATTATTATTAGGTACTGTGAAATTTGTTTTGAGTTCTTAGATAAAATTAGATGTGAGCTTTATTTTAGATAGTTAATTCCTGCCAAGTGTACTTCCTAACAAATAAATAAAATAAACCTAACAAAAAAAACTAACTTCAAACTGATGTTTTTTATATCCTAACATTAAAAAAAATGTTCACGCCATAACGAAATCAACACACGACAGCTGTAATACACGAATAAACATCCATTCCCAGGAGTTCGGGAGCCACAGATCTTTCGTTAATGTTCCTAATCAGATG
This sequence comes from Eudonia lacustrata, assembly GCA_947562085.1. Taxonomy (NCBI): domain Eukaryota; kingdom Metazoa; phylum Arthropoda; class Insecta; order Lepidoptera; family Crambidae; genus Eudonia; species Eudonia lacustrata. The sequence continues at coordinate 16,967,322 of OX387339.1, forward strand.
CGTCGTAGTGCCGTGAAGCTTTATTGCATTGTGGACTTAAAATACACATGTATGAAAATTACGGGCAGTGTAACGCCCACCGTGAGACGAACGAGGTGTTCACATATCGTTAGTTCTCACCTCGACACCTCACGTTCGCGGCCCGTCACTCGTTACGAAAATTCGGTGACACATTGTCTGTCTGTATGTGTGACTAGCAGGACGCAATTTGGCTCGCGTTGAAAACTGCTAGTAGTAGGAATTGTTAATTAAAATATATATATTATATTTGTGATTAATATACGTTTTTGTTTTTCGACAACGAGGAAGCGCTTGGCATCCGTCTCACCTAACTCAACCAAAGCACTTTACCAGGAATTTTCACTAGTAAAGTACTAGCTATCGCTAAATGTCAAATATAACAATCGACTTAGAAAATATGATATCTTGAAAGTAGTTTGAAACGGTGGGCTTACACTAGACCACAAAATATTTGAAATCTTAGCATCCATCATCAATTATTCAGCTAAATCGAAGAATGGACGAATATATAAACTTAACTACCTTTAACATTGTTTATCCTTTAGCAAATATTTAGACTCAGACAAAAGAGATCGTTACTCGAACTGACCTTTCAGAAGCTGGAAAATTACTTAAAGTAAACGGTCCAAATCAAGATTTCTAAATACGATCCTGATCATTCTATTATAATATGGATCCGTGTTATGGCCGCTTGCAAAGGAGTGTAAGCACAAAGGATAATGAAGCATACCTCTCTCCTCGACCTTATACTTAAAGTGGAGATCCGATTTCAAACGAAAGTCGTAAAAGTGTGTATGCGGGGGCCTCAAGTAGAGAAGGTGGCTAGAAGAAATTATGACGACAGAACTAAATTATAGACATCAGTACTAACCGAATGTTGCCAAAAAGACGTTCGAGGAACTATAGGCAGATCACTCCCCCGATGGAAGGGTTTCGTAAATGTCATCAGTGGATGAGGAAAACTCAGAACTAGGACGATAAGGTGTAGGTCTATTTATGAAAAAGAAAATTAGTATATTTTGATTAATTTTCAAAACTTCTTAATTAATCTGACTTGCTCCAGAACAAATACAAAGATATAATTGTATTCTGGTAACCTTTACTCTATAAAATTTCAAAATACCTAAAAACTTCTTTGCTGGTGCAGCCATTAAGAATATAATTGATCAATACCCGAAAAAATTACTTCTAACCTAACATTTTACAACACTAACAATTAAATATCACCGAAACACCTACATCAAAATTCATCATACCGAAATCCTCTTAGGCGCGGAAAACATTGACCACAAATAATCGAATCCGATCCGAGTCCACAATTCCAGTGGCGAATCGGACTATAATTCGGAGTTATTTTGGTAATACCGGCGTCGATTAGTGGGTAACGACAGGGAGTAGGTAATAAAGGTTAGGTGCGCAGCACGGGATGTTTTGAATCGCCACCACTTTAACGGCCTCTGTAATAACCGATAATTCAAACGCTGATACCATACAACGCTGAGCGCTATACGCGACGCGCGACACGACTTGATAAATCAAAGACTTTACGGATCGATGACACGATCGGGAGGACAGCCGCTGACGCTATTGTGTTCCATACTCATTGACTGTAACGAAAGAGACGGATTGATGATCAGTCGCCACATGTGAAGTTTGTTGGCTGAAAAGCGACAGATTGCATTGGAAGTAGATACCAAAACGATGCAAATTATAAACAACGTTTTGGAATTCTTATCAGCTACTAGGTTACATTAAGAATCCAATTAGAAAACAGAAAAACTTTTCTTGTTAAATGTCCTCCAATTAGAAACTGTTTCACTTATGAAAGACTTAATCAAAGTAATATTTCAAGATGTCATGTGCCTTATGGCTTACAATCAATGTTAGTGTTAATCTAAATTCAGCAGTAGTGGATGTAGGAATGTTTGCGACCGCGTCACAGGGGTATTAAACAGAATAATAGTTCGGTTATTATTAGGCAACTACTCAAGTGCCAGCACATGTTTATTCCGTAACGTTGGCTAATAAATCCTGGCGAACAATTTGCCAGGACTTCATTATCCGAATCAAAGTTACATTTGCGTAACCGCCCGGAATCGCTATCGCCATCGAGTATTTTGATTTTCGAACAGAACGTAAAGCTTTTAATATTGTTTCGCGAAATGAAAAATGAACTAAACAAAAATCGTTTGGTCACATTTATGGGTGCGGTGGAGTGTGTCGACAGGTTCTCCAGTTGCTCGCAAAAGAGCTGCAATTTTATGAATGAGTTGTTTGAATGAAACACAATAATAATACGGCGTCGTCGTCTGCGAATCGACGCGGAAAGCTCTCTGCTCAGACGTGTACGTGTCTGGATCGGTCTTAAAAATGGGTAGGTGCTCCCCCTGACATTAAGATTTCACCTGGTCGTAAAACACTTAATAATATTGTCGATCGATTTACAGCGCTACGTTGAGGTTTCGCGCTGTTCGAATTTGGAATTACTTTATAACCTGTTTGTCCGTTACGTTTAATTAGCTTTCACTTGTCGTAGGTTTTATTTCAATGTTAGCAGTAAAGCAAAAACACGTTAGATTCCTTATTGACATCTGATCTATGACACTTATAAAAGTAAACTTTAATATAGATAAAACGTGATGTGATAACCGTAAATAGCATCCAACCTCAATAAGCCACATAAAAGGCAAATGATGATGTTAAACCGACTTTTGATAACAGGTTATGACAATGAAGAGACTAACTAAACAATATTAAAAAATCATAAAGATTAAATAAAATCAAAGCATATGTTATTTAAACGCACACGCACACTCTTATCAAATAAAAATAATCGAAAACAAAAGTTAGTGTCTACAATTTATTTTATCGGCAACACAATGTGGAAGGTTCGACATCATAAAGACGCTCCAACTTTTATGAATTAATATGCATTTATTATCATTATAAACCATTATTACGTATTTATCTGTACATTACAACTTTGAGTCATTAGAATAATACCGGCCGGTTTCTATTCAATATGTATTCTTCCCTAATTCCACCCTAATTAGGAAGGTGTGAATTTCTTTAAAGGCATAATGGATTTCGAGGGTGGGCTCTTATCAATACGGATATCTTGACACAGGATGTGGTTGAAATAGACACCTACCTCAACTTATGATCCAACATGTAATTGTCCAATTAAAGGCACAATTTTATGTAAATATGTATAAACGCTGTTCGAACTCTGAATTATTGTTCCAGCCAAAAGGTGTTTATTCCGAACGTTCGATGAAATGTTTAGTGGCACTGTAAATAATTGTAGAGATCAAGATGTCCGTTTTATAGGAGAATAAGAAGTACAACAAAAGTAAACTTTTTTTATGAACTGACGAATGAAAATGATCTGTACTTGGAACAGTTTATATCTAGATGGTGTGCAATGCACGCAACGTGAAATAGAACTACACATACGAATATCCAATGAGCACGTTTGGATTGAGGCTTTAAAAAAATACGAAATACCTAATTGCTTTAAGTTCCCAACAGTTAATCACATAATATCCTAATTAATATCATATCCAGTTGTATTTCTTGCCAGTAGAGTATAATTTGGGATAACAGCTTCAAGTTTACTCTGCGCTGTACCGTATCTTTTGATATTACCTCTGACTCCTGAAAACACGTGCAAGCCTGCGATTATCATCATCATCATCATCATTTCAGCCAAAATACGTCTACTGCTGGACAAAGGTCCCCCAAGGCTCCCAACAACGACAGTTCAGGTTCCGATAACATTTACTCTTGTTGCAATATAAACTGTCGTTAACACCAACGTTGCTGGTTGTGAGTTTTCTTCACTATTTTATCGATACCTCTCGATCGATATACGATAGAGTTAAAGTTTACAACAAAATATGGGATTGAAGCAGCGCCATTTAGCGACGAACTTGTAAGCACGTGGAGAAAACTCGCACGCAGCATTATGCTATGAGCTTGCGTTGTTTATCGATCTCCATGAGAAGATCTTAGCTGAAGATGTATTTTTGGGTGGAGCTCATACTTTTCTTGTCATCAGCTAGTTGCATCACACTTCTTTCTTTTTATTTCGGTCTTACTTGGTTTTTGATTGGCATTGGGCACAACAGAAGGCAGCTAACAGCGAAACGGTAGCTAATTAATTTCATATATCCAAGCATTGCCTGTAATGTTTGTGTGTCGGTAACGCAAAAGCAATGCTACGAGCAGCAAGCTTCCAACAGCAATATCTTAGATCGTTCGAAAAAACGCTAGAAAAAACGACGAATGGGCGGTTAATTAATTAGAATTTTCCTATTCACGCGAACTGACTCACACGATATGTTAGCGATTCATTCTTCTAATACAGATCGATGATAATCATTCGTTCTGACTGAACATAGAAAAGTAAATGGGTAATCTAAATCGTGAATGGAAAGCTTATTAAGGCTTTTTTCATGCCACCTTATTCCTTATTTTCCCCCAATAATCTTTTTTATGGTATGAGTGGTATTCTTATGGCGATCATGTATAGTGTTTTTCTCAATAATAATTTAAAAAGTAAGTAAAAATGTATGCTTATAGCTCTTCTTTTAGAAGTTAAAACTTACAATATAGTTTGTTAACATTCATTATCAAAGTAAATTGTTTTTATTTAATTATACTCACTATATATTTTATAAGAAAAAAAACCACTTATATTAAACACAGACAAGAGACAATAGGAAATAGAAGGAATTGACAAAAAAAGAAGAAACAAAACATTTAAGTAAACAAAAAAATTTTTAAACATTTATTTCTTATTTTTGTTTTAAATGTGAAGAAAGCATTAAAGTACTACGAAAATTTGTGCATACCTTTCATTCAACTGTCACGTCTCTGTGATCGCTTGTAGACATTTCCTAAATAAGTAAGCACCTACGTTACTTAGATTGCTACGAAAGAATATATCTTCGTAACTTGTAGCGATAAATGTACCTACATTAATTCCTACAAAAAAATGGATTGTACCTACATTGCTAAATTCCGTGATGTATTTGTTGTGTTCGAAAGATCAACAAATTTAAACAAATACCTAAAAATTTTAATATACTTTAATTGGTGTTGTATTTTATCTAGCGAAAAATTGTTAATAAACTCTAATAGGTAAATACTCGTAAAAATGTCAATAAGTATTATAAAAATATAACAAATTTTTTAATAATGATTTGGAACACCGCTTAAATCGCTGGTGAATACAAGGATACGTAAAGCCCACCGCAGACCCGAACCCACAAGTATTCGCAACCAGCTCAACAGCTCTTCCTACTGAGCTACAGATAGGTACATTGTTTTCCTTGTCGATTTTTCAAGTGCTTGTTGAATATGCTATGAAATATATATTTAAATACCGTCTTTTTTCAAATGCCTTTTTTAATTTCAAAACCTTAACATTATCCAAGTAAAGACATATCAAAGAATTTAAATAGAACTAAGCTGGTAAACGTCCTACGCCAATCGTTTATTCATGAAACATGATAGTCAAAAACCACATCAGCCACTCGGGAAAACGCTACTACAAAATAATTATAGCAATTAACAATCAAAATAAAACATGTTCATACCTACCGATGATCGATATGGGAGAGAACCGCAGCTCGTGACTGTAAAACAAATGATTTTATAAATGATATCGATCTGGGGCAATTACGCCCGGGCGTTTGGTTTCATAAAAAATGTACCACATCGGAATGATTCGCACACGCTTTTCTCAAGACAGGGAATGTAACGCCAGCGCTCGTTAGCGTGACGGCTTATCAACGGATCTATTATTATTGTGGTGCTTTTTTTCATCAGCCGATTACGTGTAAGGATTAAGTGAAAACGGTATTTCCAACTAAGCGCAAACACATGCTGGCATGTTACTGTTACATACCTTTGTATTCCGTTGTGCCTTTAGCGAGCACCTGAGTGTGTGCTGTTAACAGGCCATTGGTTGACCGGCCAGCTTTGACACGTAACGAAAACAAGCGTCTCAATAGGTTTAGTGCGGGTAGTAGACATTGTTACCCCAGTCCTTGTAACCCCAGTCCTACATCTTGTACACTGACATTGACACAATCCAAAATGGAGAACACGAAATCTTAACAACAACGGCTTTTATCGTTTATTCACGAATGTATCAGTTGGAGCATTCTGTAATTTTATATGCGGGTTGCCTTATCGTAAATTTAATACTTTAATGATGTCTCCAAAGGTCCGATTTTGATAAAAACCTCGTGGTACCTGGGCAGAGCCATCGCTCTGCGTCACCCACGGTTAGCTAAGCGAGTTGCGTGTCATCGATATTTTTTGCCAAGCTGATGTCTTTAACGAAATACATGTCATTGGGTCCGATTTCCCTAAGATTAACCTTTTTACATTATTTAACAAATAGATCGGACCCTTATACGCTCGAATATTCAGTTACATGGTTTAACACTTAAAAGGGCTTAACGACTCTAACACATCCTGCGGGTTACGATAAAAAAGACGACAAAAAGAGAATACTTCTCGTGTTTGTTTTTTAAAAGATGTCTGCTGTAGATAAGGTGCAGCGGCACTTTAATCCTCCGGCCGTCCGATATTTGAAAAGGATATGATGACAACTTTTTTGTACTCTTCATCTAATAAGCACATATAACCAATACTTAAGGACGTGGTTGTACTTATTACCAAAGTTTGTTCATGCCGATAAAGTGAGTGACAGGGACGATTTTTAACGATAGTTTTCAAAACAGAACTACTCGATTGTATTTTGTTTTTACAAAAGTCAGTTGTTTCATTCGCGAGGGCCAACTTCGTTTTAAATACAGATACAAGCCATTTATTTTTATTTCCCTGTAAAACTACTAACTGACCGAGTGAGTGAACAATCACCGCACAGCCCAAACCGCTTGGTAAAGAAACATAAAATTTTGCAAAATAATATACCTTTTTAAGTGTGCACTTTAAAGATTTGGAAAAATAAAATGATTTTAGAATCATCATACTAATTTTCATGTTAAACGATTTTTTCTTTACATTTCACCTCCTTCAATACCTACAAGCTAATCGATATAATTTATTTCAGGGTCTGATTTTATTATAATTCATTTACGATACATATTATTTTAAGATTTATATTTGTTACAAATATCTAAAAAGGTTTGATTTCTAGGTAAACATCTTTTTAGTAAACTAATGTTCCTCAAAATTTTTTAAAGTACCTTTCTCTACTTAATACAGATTCCAAGATTAAAAACGAATACAATATACAAAATTTAGTAAGCCATTACGTTCTTATGTAACGTTCTGTACAAAACCTGTACATGTAATTATATCCGTATGTAAAAACGGTTGTCCACAATGGCCGGCAGATTAAAGAGGGTATGGTGTTCTACAGAAATTACGTCGTTTCATCATTCGTATCGTTTGAACGGATTGAATCCCTTTTAAGCACCGGCGTCGATTTCAGCCGCATCCCCCTCGTATTGATCGATTTAATCCCTATTACCATAGTCATTAGGTCGAATGAGCGACGATTCCTGAGCTAAATGCCTACAGCTAGAATCGTCACATATATACATCGTTACCGAGCAAGGATTAAATAACTATGCAGGGTATGTAATGTAGGTAATACAGGGATACGACGTTTAACGGCTTCGGGATTACCTCAATAATTCCCTTAACACAACAAATGTTTTTAGCCCGAAGCGGATCGCGTTTGTGTGAGGAAGTGTTGGCTTGTCTGTAGTCGCGGTGGTTGATGGTTGTCGAAGGCCGTGGCGCGGCGTCGTCGTCGGGCGGCGTCGGGCGGCGTCGGACGGGGGAAGCCGTACCACGAGCAGACGGAGCCTCAGCTTAGGCCACAGTCAACCGCGACGACACTTTACCGGGCTTATGCCACGGCAACACCACCTCTTTACATAATTAAAGGTTAAGTCACCCATTCAAAGGTTAGGGCTAAAACAGTGCTCGACCGACCGTCGGTGCGTACGACTGTCGTGTATGCTTAAACTAACAACACAGGGTCACGCGCCATCGACGGGCAGCGTCTCGTACTGTTGTATTTCGCGACTACGTATGAAAGCATAGGTACGCGACCGACGTACGCACCGACGACGGTCGGTCGAGAGTCGAGCACTGTTCTAGCCCTTATACTGCGTCAGCACTTTTTTATCAAATCATGTAGGTAGTTTACTCCTGTCAGGGCCAAACTGATAGTTGTTGAAACTGTAAATCACATAAATCATAACACTTCGCTCGCAATATATAAGATTAATCGCACAAAAACGAATGCTCAGATAAATACTTACCTTTTCCGGATATGTCCTATAATAACACGGAAAGAATACAATAGGGGTATTAATTATTATTTCCATTCACAAAGTGACACGATGTTGTATCATAAGCATTCGGGTGGCATTTCTCGGTTTCTAATCCCATAGAGAACACAATGAACGTTGGACGGCTGGGGACCATTTTTCATTCCAACGACAAATATTTAGAAAGTTATTTATCCGCGTACGAATTTGCAGTGTTCAATTAAAAAAGGTCGTACGACCTTAGTTCGCATCTTTCGCTTTATGTTCGGACAACTGGCGGATATTTATTCTGCGATCGCCGATCAACTCAGGTAGTCCGCTGAATAAATCTATTATAACAACAATATGCTTCTCCCCAGCCCTTTGTCATCTAATTCGAAATTTCTCAATCGTATCATATTAGTACGCTAATATTTTTTGTATAGACATCAAAAGGAGAATAAAGCGTATCAAACTCGTGTACATTGTTGTCGCAGACCAAAATTCCTCATTAGAGGCTCACCCCTTTTTATGCATTCATTAAATTGTCATTTATTATCCATTAAACAGATATCACTATGCTAATACATTTTTCACGCGTGAGCATAACGCTTCCGCATCGTCATTCAGTCTGTTAACTAGCGACCACGTGAATGTGTATGTGACTCTGACGCTTTGCGAGTGTAAGCTGCGCGTACGGAGGCCTCCATACCCTTTAAGTGTCTGCACAAGCGAATGTTAAAACGCGCCATAAAGGCATTTCAAAATTTGCAACTTACAGAGCACCATATCGACAGCCTCCAACAGTCCGCCGCCGGCGCAGGCGGGGATGAGCGGCGGCGCGAGCGGCGCGGCGCGACCGAGCTCGCCCGCGGCGGCGCCGCGCTGCTGCGACACCGGCCGCCCCATATTCCAAGACCCTATCACAGGCCAGACGGTCTGCTCATGCCAGTACGAGTTCCTCAACTACCAGCGGCTGGCGTCCGGCGTGCCGTTGTCCATGTACAGTGCGCCGTATTCGGACGCCGCCGCCGCCACCGCCGCTGGCATGGCAGCTTATTTTCCTGCGCTCGCTGCTGATCAACCGCCGTTCTATCCGAACGCTGTTAGTATGAACGACGTTGCAACTTATATATTGTATGAATGAGATTCCCTAAACGCAATGTCGACTCCCTTTATAGGTCTGTAGCTCCAGCCACGTGTTTATAAATGTTTCATTTCCGTACTAAGGCGCTGAAAGCGTTAATTCTTGAAAGAGTTTTAGATAAGATAAACCTAAAGAGGAGACGTACCTAAAGAGGTACGTTGCTTTGATATTTAAAAGTTATTGTTATATCAAATCTGTTATGAAAATTTGTTGCGGTGTAACTATTTAAATCAACTTACATTCTGTGAGCGCCAAGTAATTAAAATTTACGAGTAGACTATGTGACAATAAAAAGCAAACATGAACATAATCATATAAAATGTAAAACATAGTGATACACGTAGTTAATTCTTTCTAACACGTTCGTAATAATTATTTCGAGGAGACCAGAAAAGTAGGTTGACGTTTCTGTAAATGCTGATCGCTATAAAATCGTAAAAACTATGCTATCCATAATGTCATTTCCATTTGCAGTGGACATGTCCCCGTGAATTATACTTAGACATCGGCTCTTAAAACGTCCGGTTATGGCAACGTGTTTAACATTATACGATATCATATCAGTTGTGTAATTGTCGAGTGTGGACGTTTCCTTCATAATAAATGAGTCGTATAATTTAATTTTAGCGTAATAAAATGTACTGGCGGAGCAAACCGCGAAGCGTTTGCTGCCCGCGAAGCTACGGTGGCTGGACGAAAGCACATACTCCACATTAAAAACAAGTTTCATTGACGAGTTTCTGCGCTACTCGGTATAGTACAGGCAGTCGAGTCATCGAATGGTTACACCACAATATTTTATGTTATTACTAAAGCAGATAGTTCTTTCAAAAGTCTTAGCAATGTATAAAGTAGTTATAAAATTTATTTGGTCACAATATCGAAAACATTAATTTGTATGGCAAAGCAGCTTCTTCTAATGATAAATGGGATCAGTTGCAATGTTACTATTCAATTTCTCGTCTTCGTTAAAGTGATCAAATGGTGAATAGATCTCGCACTCAGCACTTTGTTGGTAGTCTTCTAATAAGATGAACACGATCAACTAACTCAATAATTGTTCTCCTTAAATAGTACCTACATTACTGCGGTGGCTGGCAAAACATGCATTGATGGACGAACATAAAAAATGGGTACTAGTTGCGGTCAAGGCTTGTATAGTACTTTTCTCAAAACTAAATAATAGTGTAAGTAGAACATCTATCAACTGGGTGCAGTTGCAGTTGACTGGCGAGTCGATGGAGTATAAGAACATTTTGCACTCACCAATATTAATTTCATTCATTTGTTTCGTTTTTTCCTAAGAATAGTTTTCTATTAGCAACCAGTTCGAAATTTTAATAAAATATTTGAATATAATTGTTTGCCATGTTTCGGAGTATAAAGTTCGTTCCATTTTGAAATAACACGCCAGATATAGATTTTGATACAAACTTTGCTGGCCGCTGTTGGCATGTATTTGACCAATACTGCAACTTCGATTTATCTCGAAGAATTTTGTCAAATTAATGACTTCATTACCAAGCATTTTTGAGAGAAATACAAAAATGAAAAATGATGAAATTTTAATCTAATGTCAAAAAGCTACGTAAATACTTACAGGCAAATTACAAAATCACAGGAACAATAAAGTGAAAATGCGGGAAGTTTCTCTAAGAAAGACAGATTTTTCAGTATACCCTCAGGGCCACGGGACGTGTGTTAACGAAAACTTGAGAGAGGTCACTGGTACTCTTACGTATTCACCTAATATAATAAGTGCAATATGAAATATAAAGATACATATATAGATTGTAGGTAGCTCTTATGAAAACGATGTAAAGGAAAACACGAATAATAGAATTAAGAAATAGCTAATAGTAAAGATCAAAAGATTTGCTTATAGAATTCCTAAAAACTGATTGGAAAGACATAACCAAATATTATCCTACAGTTCATTTCATGGTAAGATAAAGGTAGGTTACATAAGGTAAGGTTACAAGGTGTAAGATAAAATATCCTAGGAAAACAACATTGCTATTATAGCGATACCTTTATTTCAGTAGTGGCTAGGCGAATTTTGAAAGATGACGTAGGTACAGCCAGCAACGAAGGTCGCTTAAGATTAAGTACTTCTTCAAACCTACTAAATACTACACAAGCTTTTTAACTTCTAGCAAAGTTATTACAACTAGGTACCAAAGTGTTTTCTTTCATTGCTGACCGTTCCTTTCAGCAATCATACAAACTTCAATAATTGTATGTCGATACAAGATTAAATATTTTGTGCAAGTTAAAATCTTTTACCTCATTACCTAACATTTATTAGTGTAGAGGCGATTTAACTCGGTCAATATGTTTAGATAATACATTTTTGTTTTGCTTAAAATCATTAACGAAACATGAATTTGAAGGTTTTAACTTTAGCGAAAAAAAAGGTATTTTAAAGAACCATCAATAAGAAGAGCCTACTCCTACTCGTATATGTCTTATATTTCTTGAGTAATTACTAGAAGCTTCCTTATGAGCTAAGTAGCTGTCTTTTACAAGTACACGTAAAGCGATTATTTCGGTACTAATCAAATGTTCCACTTAGATGAACGCAAATAATTAGGTATCCAATAAAGAAAGAGCACGAACTAACCTACCTACTGTTTAATCGCATTTAACAACAGCTAAAATTAATTAGTTCACAAGAGCTTATGGCAGTATCACCGCTTGGAACGAGATATCAAATAAATTGAAAGGATTACGGACGTCTACAGCGAACCAGATTATTATTGTCGTCTACTTTTTCTGACAGAAACAACAAAGGTATTACTTTAAAATAATTAGGGTATGTTGTCAAAATAGTACCATAGAGAAATAGGATCTGTGACTGTGTTAAATAGGCACCACAATAAGTTTACGTTATAAAGAATGCGTATAAATAAATTAAAATCATAATCCGATGATGTATGTTCATTTGTCCATCTTCACAAAAAAGGTTGTCCCCGGGCCCGGTAGGGTTTTAATAACTTAATACGTTTAACAATTTCTTTCTTAGAGATTAAAATATACAGTCGGGAAGCTGTGTCGCTAGCGGAATCGGATTATGTTTTCGACACAATTGTTGTTTTATTTTGACATAGGCATCTATTTTAAATGAGCATGTCTACTTAACACGTTCCTCAAATAACTTCAAGGTTGCTCCAAAACATTGTGTTAAATATTTTTTATCGACTCATCTAACGTTAGTGTTAGCGAAACTTTGCTTTGGTTTCACAAAAAAACTGTTCCTACTAATTTATCCGATCAGAAAAAGGTATCGAAAAAAGATACTCCCCGCGCCAGTAAAAGCTTCACCGAAAGCCATGTGTGTGGGTAGTGACTTTGAATGATAATGATCATAATAACATAAAAGTAGCCACGGTACGTAATATATGATGTGTAGTAAAACTTTTTGAGGAAGGTGTGAAAAGGTGGGGCCGTGAACGTGTCTCGGCAGATGATTCAATCATTCATGAAGATATGATCATATATCATCAGTGGCGAAAGTGTTAACTCAAACCGCCGCCGACGCTTCACTGTCAATGGGATGCCCTTAGTTTTTTTGACGCCTTCTATTTTGTTGACATTCATTATTTCTTTCATAACTCTTAGGGGTAGATCTTAATGTGAATACGTAGTGTTTATTGAAGTTCTTTGTTAGTTGAAATCTTGTTTTGACATTTTGTAAGCAATTGTTACCTATATTAAAAAATAAATTCATCGTTTCCATTTGCACACATGGCTGCTTCACGCAGGAAGTAGTTTAAAACACATTGACAAATATAAATTATAGCTCCAACAAAATGCTCTCCAATAAATCATCAGCTCACACTGCATTAATAGATTTGTGGTTAATGAGTGTCATAAGTTTTTGTTTCATTAATATTTCGACGTTGGGTTATAAACGACAATATCTACCGGCGAAATCAATCATAGCACACATTAAAAGAACATGTGAGATGTAGATACTCCGAGCTATTCATATCTCACACGTTTTGTACTTGATGGAATCCAAAGATTGAGTTAACAATTTTACCTGCGCTTACGTGTCTAAGGAGCCTCTCAAAGGCTAATAGAATCGGTATAAAAAAAGTAAACAAGCTCGACTCATCGTAAACGGAATTTAAGCTAATAATATCCATAACTATCAATCAAAGCTATAAGTATAATGAACATCAGTGGTGTCAAAAATTTAAATTGGTTACAGACGTGTGTTGTTCTAATATAGGCGTATTGGAGACTACAGAAAACAATTTTTTATTCCATATAAGTAAAACATAATTTTTGCACATTATTTTGTGCCTGTGCTGCAAGACTCTGGTAAGCTAATGCGGTACGCTGTGTAATAAATCCAACCGCATATTTGCGTTACGACTTTGTAAGATTATTTGAGGTAACAGAATACTGGAATTATACCTATCAGAAAGGTCGAAGCAACAAAGAGCGACAGAGCGACTGGATTACGCTGTCGTACTTGAGTAAAATTTATTATCGGATTTTCGATTCGGCCACCAATGAAGTTGTTGGACAACAAAATCTTTTGATAGATTTATCCTGGTTGACCGCATTAAGACTCGCTCCCGAGTTATTTTTAATGCGTTGCTATAAATTTTTGAACCCTTTGCCCGTTAGTAATTGCCGGTTTTCTTGTGACATTTTCCACTGGTACAAGCGCATATTCGTTCGGTTGGCTAATTCAGGCAAACGCAACAGTGATTTCTCTCTTTAGATATAAGTGCCTACATGAGATCCACATCTCTTATTTACGAGTAATAATTTTGTTAATAATACAATAATACAAATTGTAGCAATAAATTCATTTGTTTATCTTGACAACATAAAGAAAGCAAAGTTCAACAATCCTCATGAGAGACAAAAAAGATACATTTGTCGACCGAAAGATGATTGATGTAGTCGCCTCGTATCTCTGCCCATTAAATAATAATAGTTAAGACGAAACATTGAAACGATCGATCATAAAATCAATCCGTCGAGGATCCTTTTTATAATGGATTACGTTAAAGCTACCGGAAACGTGACAGGGGGGTTATTATAATAATGGTCTGATTTAACGACATTATTAGGAGTTTACGGCGCCAATTATTTGCTCGAGCAATATCTTGGGATGAAAGTTTTTAATCTAGTGAAATAATGCGATATTAAGAGGTGATAATATGTTTCTTTATTATGCGCAGGCGGCTGGAATCGAGCTGAAAGAGAACCTGGCTGCGAGCGCGGCGAGCTGGCCTTATCCCACAGTTTATCACCCTTACGACGCAGCATTCGCTGGATACCCTTTTAATGGGTAAGTCATATTTTTCACAACACTACAATTTACGACTGAACTTTGAAGGAAGGTCAGACACTCGTTATTTACTGATAAAGCGTTCTGTGTTTTACGTTATAACTACTTACATCCTCTATCTCTGCTTCGTGTTGACGTAGATTTTTAAGTGGGTTAATCTATTATTATCTTTCAAGTAATAGGTGCAGTCCTCGATTATTGATTATTATTCCCTTCGGCTCTCGAGAGAGCGGGTTCAAAATCACCCTAGTGGAAACGTGACTATATAGTATTACGGCGGACAATAGAAAGGGGAAGAAAAATGGACATAATAATTTCATACACGGGTCTTAGGACGCTAGAACAGCCATAGGTAACTTTGTTAATTGAGGCGGAGTTCAGAGTTTAAAATCGGAATGTAAAAAAAAGAGCTATGACCGCTAGTCTCTATCTAAAGCACGATTTCAAATATTCAAAACAAACCAAGGAAATCGTGGCCAAATAGGCATTGCCCAAACACCTTGAATTCACAATTGCAGTGGTGGTCGTTTTAGATTGACATAATTAATTTTTATTCGAGCCGCTGCGAGGTGGATCCGACAGTATTGAGCTTTCGGTAATTGACATTATAGTCCCTAGGCTGCATCCAGCCATATCGGCAGGATAGACGTGGAAATCTCTAAAAAGGGAACAAATCACTGTGAACGCCAGCGGCCAGACAGGAACTCCCTATGCACTGTCATTCTAATTTTCCACTGTTTGCGCAAAGCTCTCTTTGTGTTGCTGAAACGCCCCAATGCAATTTTTGAATTTCGACTGCCACTTCATTCTTTTTGAGAACGACTGGCCGAAAATATAGATGCCCTCACTTATACGTATGTGTATCAACATATACCGAGCGCTGCTTTGCAGCGGAAGCAAATAAGCATCGCAGATTATGAAGACTACAAATCTTATCACTGCAGAACAGTAAATACTTTTTAGAATGAAGTATTCTCAGAACTGCTAGAACCTTTCCTGGCAGTAACTAAAAATTAAATCATAGTAATTAATAAAGTGAGTAACTTAAGTTCAATGAGATTCTAAAATTATTTTTCGCTTCGTAGGTATCGATGTTTGTAAAACAGGTATCGTAACACAATTAAATAGGTGAGAAGTCGTAAATCATATATTTAAATTGGTTAAGTATGCGAAAGGCTTCATTGAACATATTAATGGCGTATCGACAACGGAATGATTATCGTTATCAGCGTATATGTAACTATGTAGGTAGGAGTATGCCAGTGCATGTATGTTCGCCGATAGCGGCATATTGTAAAGGTTACAAAACACGGGTTTATTAGATAATTACGACTGTAATATCAGATTATCGAAACTGTATCTGAGTTTGGCTGCCTGCATGTCACAAAACATGATCACCAACGTAATAGCGCAATCGAAATGGTAATAGTGCTAACCATAATTCATGCTTGTCATATTAATAAATATATAAATCAAAGCTGAATCAAGGTCATCTTAAAAATAAAAGAGTAATTAAAGCAAACTTGAAACATTTTATGACTAAGGGCGGCCATACACGGGCAGCTTGAAGCAGTCAAGCTGCGACTACGTATTTACTACGTCATCGTAACTAAAGTCATCAATTTACAAACATACATGAAACCGCGCAAGCAATTACGTAGTTCACTGTGCGGTCGTAGCTTGAGGCAGTCGCATCCTGACTGCTTCAACCTGCCCGTCTAGCAAGTCAAAGCAGCAACCAACCAAGCAACCAAGCGAGTTGGTATGCTATTAGAAAAAAAATCGTTTTTTTTAACGACTACATCGTTTATCATATCATATCATCTTTAGCGGTATATCGATGAAATAAAATTAAATATTTCTCCAAATGTGTGCTTCTAAAACTAAACAGTGACTCGCTCATATTTATTAAGACCACCCTTTGTCTTACTGCACAGGCTCCAAAGTTAAGGCGAAATTAATAATTTGTTATTCTTACAAGATAATCATATTTGGTAAATGCTTTGATAATTAACAGTCAAACGAACGCAGTGATTTTAGATAATAAGATTGGCGTATTTGATATTATGGTCAATGTAGAAAAGCAAAAAAATGGGTTAAGTTAGGTATCGTATTTTGACACTTGGAAAAAATATCATTTCAGCGCTGAATTATTTTACTTTAAAATTGACGTCTGACGTATTAAAAATGAAGCTATTCTATTAGCAGTTTCTCCTTTGCCCAACGCCCCGCTACCTCGCACTGCAATATGTCAAAGCCAACTCTTAATGTGCAAATTCAGTGATTTTGATATCTTAAAAAAATCCAAAGCCGTGTGAGGCAGCGCAATGGTAAGCCAGAAAATTAGCATTGTTTCCTTCTGAAGTTGACATTTGACAGTATTGAAAATGAAGGAATCCTATCTCCGCTCCTACCTCCATCGTTATGGAGGAAAGTTGACTCTTGCTATAGTGTTCTCCAGCATTAATTTTCACCTATGATAGTTGGTATTAAGACCATTATGTCGTCGTCCACTATGTTATAAGTTCAACTGGCTAGCTACCACCATCTTATCTAAGTCTATCTACTATCTTAACATCTTTAGTAGAAATATTGTAGTTTGTGTTTCAAAACATAAAGGTAAGGTAGCCAGTTCCTCAATAGTTGAAGATGTCAGACGAAGTATGCTTCCATCTCATCGTCATTTACCATCAAGTCAGGCTTCCCCGTTTTATGTAAAAAAAAATATGAATATTAAATATTTAAATTACAGAAGTCCTAGAGTTATAGTCAAGTAAGAAAACTTAACTGTAACAACTTGTGTCCTTTGTAAATATTATTAATCAACTTATGGTTTGTGCTGCAATCAGATATGTTGAACTAATATTTTAACATTAAAAAGCTGCCAAGTAAACAGTATTAATTTATAATACGCTTTATAAGTGGCTAATAGATCACTAGTTCGCCGGTTAGACGCTGAGGGAACGCGCGAACGTCTTGATTTATACGTTTTTAATTGCAGCGGTGCACGCCCGCTGCTCCGCTAACTTTAAATTAATATAGATTAAATGATCAGAATAAACTTTGCTATGTCTGAATTCTCGTGTAGGTATGTATAATACATTATTCAATTTAACTACAACACAAAACTGTATGTACAATAGAATCAAGATCAATAGGAATTTTAAGTATTACAAAATAGTTTTAAAATGTTTTCGATTGCAAAAGATTCAATAAATTGTTTTCAATAAAAAACCAACACAACCGTATTTAAAAATGGTACCTATGAATCGATGGTTCAAATTTTTTGGTGTTTAAAAATACAAACAATTGCAAACCGCTTTCCAAGTTTGAAACGCTCAAAGTCAAAGTCAAAGTCAAATATTCTTTATTCCAATAAACTTTAGAAAAGTGCTTTTGAATCGTCCATAATTTTTTTACCTACTACCCATTCAGGACGTCTATTTTTTAGCTGTGGAGAAGAATGGGCGCAAGAAACTCAACAGCTTTAATTCAATATGTAACGACATTTACAAAATTATATGCCGTTACATTACCAAGTTATACAAGTTTAAAAAACCTTAACAATATTTTGGATTAGAAATAGATTGGAGCATTTTAAACCCATGCTGTTTTGTCTTCAATGTAATCAGACACTTTATCATTAAACCAGTTGTACACAGTGGCACGAGATGGAGCTTTATCGTTAAAGGCCAATCGAAGTCTATAATAACTTTTTTGTTGACATATGACATCGAAAGTCATATAAAATCATTGCATGAAAATTTTCTCACGTTAAATTCATGCTGACGTAACACAGGCAACTTTCAATTTGCCGCCAAGTCGTAAAAAAAATGACAAATGAATGAATACATAGGTAGGCACACAATAATACAAATAGTTCCATTTTCAAAATTTGAACTTACTTTTTTATTTTATCGTTTACAAGTAGCCAGTTCTAAAAACTTTCGGTGTCGCCCTCGTTTAAATCAAAATAACAATAATTGGCTTGCTTAAACAGTTTTATTAACGAAAAAAATTTACGTCAAACGTTTTAATAATATTTTTTACTTCTTATTAACAAAATAATACATTTGACATAGAAAAGAAAATACATAACAATTTTCAAATAAGCTAATTGATTGAGGAATGGTGAAGTACCTAATTCCAAAGCTAATTTGATTTGGACATGACTAAAAGTATTT
This sequence comes from Eudonia lacustrata, assembly GCA_947562085.1. Lineage (NCBI taxonomy): Eukaryota > Metazoa > Arthropoda > Insecta > Lepidoptera > Crambidae > Eudonia > Eudonia lacustrata. The sequence goes on from OX387339.1 coordinate 16,986,291, forward strand.
CCGCCTTTCATGAAGTGCATGAGTGATGGACATTAACTAAAAATATATCAAATAAGTTAATTAATACCTATAATAAGAATGAAAAAAATAATACGAAATTTTTATATAATTTAGATAATGGTGCTAATTTCAGATCTAATTTGATTAAACACGTCAATCGGTTTGGACATATCTAAAATTATTTTATAAAATGCAAGAGAGATGGACATTAACTAAAAACCAGTTGAAATAAAATTGATTTGATTAAAATATATTGAGTATAGCGAAATTGACAACTACCTGCGAGCTTTTAAAAAGGAAATCTATTATGCATGCTGTAGTCACTCGTGGCATACTACGAGTAACTGCTTTTGATGATAAAGTATTATTACAAATTATATAGGTAAGTTTATTAATGTCAAAATTTCAGATGTTATGTTACGCGAACGCACTAACTAATGCGTCGTCGAGCATCTCTGACAAACACCAAAACATTTGATAATTTCAATTTCAATCATAATGTTAGCAAAAAACATTTGAAAATAAATCTTTTTGCCTTATTAAAAAAAAACAACAAGCGTTAAATAACACAATCAACATTGTTAAAGGCAAGGGGCGTCTCGGCACTAACAACGTAATAGAAGCCTCACAACTAGGGAATCCATTCCCGCAAGTGCAGGATCCCGCGCAATTTTTGCGGGATCCGCAATGCGTGATTACGCACGCGGGATCAGTGGGATTTGCGGGACTAAATAAAATTATTTTAAGAAAAATTAATAAAATGTCTCTCTAAGTTTTCTTTATTCGTAACTTCATCTAAGTACCTTTTTAACAAAATATTTTTTTTTTTTGCTAAAAACCTCCCAAATTCGTTAATAAAACTAAAGTTTTTCAGTACCGCAAATCCCGCAGATGCGCGGGATCTATGACTTCCATCCCGCAGGCGTACGGGATTGAGATTTGGATGCGGGTTTGGCTTCCCTACTCACAGCACTAAGACGGCCGGCAGGCAGGTGCGCCCAAAACAAGGATCCCCCCACGATGCGTATCTCAAACCTTAATCACTCACGTCGGCAACAATCCGTAATGATATTTACTAAATAAACACGAGAGCGGACCGTAATTAAGTGCAATTAACTATGTTACAGAGTGTGTTAGGAAATTAAATATGCTTATGCGGACCGCGTTTTCGTTTAGTGAGCGGCTTCGGAGCGTGACCTATCGGAATCTACGTTGACTTTGCGAAATGGCTTCATGTTATAATAATCCGTTGGGGCAAATATGAATATGAAGTTAACATTGTTTATAGTTGAAAACGATCTGGCTGTAGCGTTGATTGCATTTGTAAATTCATGCGTGTTATTTAGGTTAATGTAAGAATAAGACTGTTTTCGTTTTTTGAAAGACTATCAATATACCTTTTAAACAGGTTTAGTCCAGGGACTTAACAGGTTGATCAACATATTAATGCAAAACATGTAAACTACAGTATTTAAGTATTTTTGTATTATTGATATATTTTATTTGACACTTAGGGTCATTTCGCCTGTTCGCGTCCATCGCCCAATTCGCGTCCATTTTACGGATCTCCCTTTGAACATTCTCGAAAATAAGTATACTAACACACCAATAAAACGAAAAGTCATTACCGCCAATACCTTAATTCCGCCAGTTCCGTGCGCCCAACCAATCCTGTTTAGAAAAAATAGTTTGTCTCGGCTGTTCAACAAGAGAGCGCGGACCCGCGGTATTTTAAGAAAAAAATAGTGTCCAGCGGTGCGTTTGACATTTAGTCTTGTATTGTTTTATGTGAATTTTAGGTTACATAGCTATTTCTAGACTTTGATAATGAAAAAAGGAATAATATTAATTATGAATTTGCTTATTTTTTCTACAGTTAACAGTTAAAATAAGGTGGACGCGAATTACTACACCGAATTTATAAAACTTCCACTTTGCGTCCGCATGGACGTCATGTCATTAATTAAAATTCTAAGGCTATAATAAATCATTTCTCGTCTCGTAATTATTATGATTCAACATTTCATTTAGTAGTAGGATTAGACAACAATTATTGTATTGTTTTGTTGCTATAATATAGCCAAAAACTTATTATTAATCAAGGCTGATCTTTTGTAATAATTTTAATAATATTCCTCGTGATTTTAGGGTAAAATTGACCGAACTGATTATTGTTGACATAAACAGGTGGAATTAATATTTTCCTACTACCCACATACTTTGTTTTTTAATTTTAAGTTCAACAATGTTGAGAAGAATAAATAGGTATTTTTATATTCTTTAAAGTGATTTATTAATGATAATAATGTTGATTTTTAAATAACTATTTTCTTAAATAAAGAAATTGTTAAAATCCAATCTTTCTTTACATTATCTTAAAAATATCATCCCTACATTCCTTTTCTAAGCTGGTGCAAGCGAAATGGTCCAGGGGTGGACGCAATCTGGATTTTGTGGACGCAAACTGGGTAAAACGCCTAATTCTGATGTTTGTCTATTTCAAAAAAAAACTCAAGATGTTTCGAACAAACCTAAAAGTTAACCTTAAAATAGACTATATAATGAACACATTACATAAATTTTTCATTGAAATTAGTGCTGGAACATTTTTATTTTCTCCTTCAAACTTGCCAACTGCACTAAATGGACGCGAACAGGCGAAATGACCCTATATTAATGTTGTAAAACTTTAAGAGCGTTTACGCCGCACACTAGCGCCGCCAATGAAAAAAAAAACATATCTAGTAATTAGAGATAGAAAATCAAATTATGATCAACAAACTATCTGAATGAAGTAATTTAGCATTTTTACGTCACTTAATGAACACCTGACATGTTATGGTTTAGTTAAATATGGCGTTATAGTTAAAAGTGGCCGTAACGTCTTATTTAACTAAACCATAACATGTGAGGTGTTCATTAGGTGACGTAAAAATGCTAAATTACTTCATTCAAATAGTTTGTTGAGCATAATTTGATTTTCTATCTCTAATTACTAGATATGTTTTTTTTTTCATTAGTGGCGCTAGTGTGTGGCGTAAACGCTCTTAAAAGTACCTACTACAATAGTATTACTTTTTCACGTAATGACTAAAATTTAACTTAAAACTCTATATCTTTTAACTGATAACTTGAGTTTGTCCTCCAAAAACGGCACGAAAACCAATAGAACTGATGTCATTTAAATATTACAGGTTTTACCTTTAATAATTAAATAATAATATTTAAATAGTAAGGTATTACCAAATCTGTCAAAACAAAAACAAAGCGTATAAAAATCGAATGTTTAAAGAATGTGGATATCTATAGCTCACCCTCTTTGAGTGGACCTTACGAAAATAGCAAATCTTAAAATACATTTTTAACTTTCATGTGATTGATTAGACGGCTGCGTATCTGCTCTTATAAAGAAAATAAAAAAGATGGTTGAACGTTACTGGATTAGAACTCATCTCATCCGAACAAATAACAGAAATTTGGGCTGTTACCCACTATGTTATTGGTAAGGTCTACGCTCCGTCCTGCACCCCTCCAAATCCAAAACCCCGAAAGTTTTCAGCTCGAATTGCAGAATCACTTCAAGTGCCTAAATGATTGCAAAAATGGAGCTTTAAAACCCACCGTGCAAAAGGAACCAAAAAGTTCTCAGACCATACCCTAAAACTAATGGGAGAGCGGCGCGCAATGGTTCTGCTTTCCTCTAATGATGCGTCTCAGTTTCGGCGGCTAAATAGGCAGATCTCGAAGTCTGTGACTCGTGACACGCGCCGATTTAATACTAACCGCATTAAAGAGGCCATTGAGCGGAACAAAGGCTCAAAAGTGTTCGCAAGAGATCTGGGTATTGGGCAGTGCCAACTGACGACGCTGAAAACCGATGACGCAGAACTGTCACGACTAGGTCCGATGTTATGGTAGAGGTCGAGAAGTTCTATGGACAGCTTCACACATCCACACAGCCACCTTTACAAAGCTTAGCTAAAGACCCTAGAGCTAAGTTTACCCGGCACTATACCGAAGACATCCCGGGCATCAACCTGTACGAGATTAGTATGGCTCACAAACAGCTCAAGAACGGCAGGACACCAGGTGCTGACGGAATCACGGCCGAGCTTCTGAAAGCAGGCGGAAGATCGGTACTCGTAGCTCTTCAGAAGCTATTTAATTCCGTCATACTAGGGGGTAGAACGCCAGAGACGTGGCACGAAGGTATGGTGGTACTGTTCTTCAAAAAGGGCGACAAAACCCTGCTGAAGAACTACAGGCCCATCTCACTTCTAAGCCACGTCTACAAGCTGTTTTCGAGAGTCATAACGAATCGTCTCGCACGCAGGTTTGATGACTTCCAGCCTATTGAACAAGCCGGTTTCCGAAAAGGCTTCAGCACCATAGACCACGTACATACGCTGCGGCAGGTTATACAGAAGACCGAAGAGTATAACCAGCTTCTTTGCTTAGCGCTTGTGGACTATGAAAAAGAGATTGAAACATGGGCCGTGCTACAGTCTCTCGAGCGGTGCCGAATTGACTACCAGTACATCGAAGTGTTAAAGTGTTTGTATGAAAGCGCCACTATGTCAGTCCGTCTTCAGGACCAGAGCTCGAAACCTATCCAGTTGCAGCGAGGAGTGAGACAAGGAGATGTGATATCTCCGAAACTGTTCACTGTTGCACTGGAAGATGTTTTCAAGCTTCTGGGCTGGAAAGGACTCGGCATCAACGTCAACGGCGTATACATCACTCAACTTTAATTTGCTGACGATACAGTGGTCATGGCTGATACCCTGGAAGACCTCGGCACAATGCTCGGTGATCTCAACAGAGCCTCTCAACAAGTGGGCCTTAAAATGGACATGAAGAAGATGAAAGTTATGTCGAACTCACGTGTTGTACCCACTCCTCTGAAGGTTGGGGACTCTGCCCTTGAAGTTGTGCACGATTATGTTAACCTTAGGTAGGTCCAACTTCAGCAAAGAGGTCAATCGTCGAATTCAATTAGGCTGGGCAGCGTTCGGTAAGCTACGAAATATCTTCTCGTCCGATATACCGCAGTGTCTCAAAACGAAAGTCTTTGACCAGTGTGTGTTGCCAGTGATGACTACTCACTATGGGCCTCATAAAAAGGCTCAAGGTCACTTAAAGAGCAATGGAAAGGGCCATCTCGGGGTTTCTCTGCGTGATCGAATCAGAAATGAGGAGATCCGCAGAAGAACAAAGGTAACCGACATAGCCCGAAGAGTTGCTAAGCTCATGTGGCAGTGGGCAGGGCACATTGCTCGCAGGACTAATGGCCGCCGAGGCTGGATAATCCTTGAGTGGCGACCGCGTACCGGAAAGCGCAGTTTGGGCAGGCCTCCAAGTGAAGGTCGCGGGAAGCCGCTGGATGTGACCAGCACAAAACCGGTCGTTGTGGAGATCCTTGGGGGAGGCCTTTGACCAGCAGTGGACGTCTTTTGGCTGAGATGATGATGATGATGATGATGATGATGATGATGATGATGATGATGATGATGACCTATGGTGGGTCTAACTAATTCCAAAAATAAATCAAAAATTCCAAATTCCAAATTTTTATACAAAATGAACTTTTACAAGTGTTTTTGAACGTCAATTCAAAGTCATGACTTCGTAAACCCTACGGTGTAGACCTTGTACCCAGAAGAAGCCGCAAGAAACACGGCAATGGCTGTTTCTTTCTGCTGTAGTGTTACAATACAAGTTTATAAAAAAAGCCAATAATAAATTAATTTGCACTATAGTACAAAAAAATGTAATTTAAATAATATGTTGTGTTAATTCCGCTAACTCACTCACTACATATTATTTAAATTACATTTTTTTGTACTATGGATTTCCGCAAAATAACGCCTGATTCCATTAATTATCTTGCACTATAGTGTATGTACAACTATATCCAAACACATAATCTTCCACTGTTTATTAACCCTTACTCATTAGTCTTTTTGACATGTGCTTTAAATTTATGTCAGGGCATTTTAACAACATTTAGTGGAAGTTTATTATAAAAAATTATACATTTACCCAAGAACGAGCCACCTTTTTTATGAAGCCTGAAAGTTGGGACGGCAAGTTTATTCTTATTGCGAGTGTTAAAACTATAAAGGTCACAATTTTAACAAATGTATTATGAAATTTTTTGACATACATAATGTTTTCAAAGATATGTTTGTGATGCAACATTTACAGTTAACAGTTAAAATTACCATCTTACAGCAAATAATGAAATAATTTAATCAAAGAACCACGCAGGAGTTCGATATATTTTAGGTTTGTCACCCGTTCGGCGACCCGCCTTAAGTAAAGTTAGATAACTTGCAATGTCAATTTTGAAAGAGCGAAAACAAGCCAAATTGTTACAACTACAGAAAAGCTTATTTTTTATATGCTTTATCAAATAATTGCTAAGATCAATGGCAAAACTGTGGCCAATGCAGGCTTTCGTCTGCGATATCTTTATTAATTTTTGGAGTTTAATGTGACTACTAACAGAAATTGCCCACGGATGCAATAAATCTTTGAAATGAAATACTTTTTAACGAATCTGACGCTCGCGAACCTTTCACCTACGTGGTCACAGCAAGACTGAGGTGATGGTAGTCTCATAATCTCGTTCGAAGTGTTTCATTTTAATGGTACGCGTAAACTTTAGTGAACAGTGTAATCAGTAAAAATAAACGCCAGTATTGATTCGTAAAAAGTTGTATTTGCATATACATGTAACTTAACTTTGGGTTATCATTTTAAAAGTTTTTATTTTGTTTTTTTAGATATTTTTTTTAAGATAATTTAAAAAAATATTACTTAGTTACCTAATTAATTCACAAATCAACGGCGACCCTATCTAACTTTTTCTAGATATTATTATTATTATTGATATTATGATATTATATTGACTTTCTTATATCATTGAATAACCAGATACCTATAATAGAAATATATAAGAAATATATAAATATAAAATATTCATATATTTCTTATATAGATTTATTCATTTTTAAATTTTCAGAAAACTAAACGTTTAATTCACTCTGTGTAAAACTTTGTGTATGTTAGTTTGAAGATATTGGCATTTGATTGCGAAATCATCTTCCGTCAACAATAATGATGTAAGTCAGTTCAATAAGTTTCCACCAACAATTAGCCTGAGGGTAGTGTTGTGCAGAATGAAGAGTGACACCGGGGTCGTCCTCGAAATGACTCGGACAAACAAACCCTCTTTACGCCTCCGCTCGCCCCTTGGCCACTTAGCTCTGGCTAGCACTACTAAATGTCCATGGTTAATTCATCTTACAGCTGTCACCGACGCGTAAGGATGACCACCTAAACCCGACATTTCACCCCTTAACTCAGGCGCTACTTGATTTACGTAACTATTTTATCATGATAATTATTCGGAAATTAATAATTTATATAGTAATTTTCTCACCTAAACCGATGGAACTACTGAGTCAATTCAATATGTTGTGTTTTGAAACTATAAGAAATTTTCTAATAAAAGTATGTTGAATTTTTTATCATTTATGTTACTGTCCATATCGAAAATACAATTTTCCCCTTAAGAGTAACTTAGTGGTAACATCATCAACAACATACCTAACATTAATCACCTCATGGAAAACAACAAAAAAACGTTATGAATATTAGCGTAAAAAGCATAAAGATAATAGAAATATATAGGTACATAAAATAGCTAATAAGTAGTATAGCGTAATAAGTAGCGTAAATAAAACCATTTACACTACAGGAAAATCTGCTAACAAATCTGTTGTGGCAATAAATCTATGAGTGATAAGTGTTAACGTAACTTGTTCCATCCACTTCTACATACGTAAAGTACCATATTTAATGAGTCACCTGAAGAGAATTATTATGGTGTCCCTTATGAGATAGGCGCGCCGCTGTCCTTAGGTGGCTTCGGCCCGTTACTCGACCAGCGATGGTCGTCAACCGGCAGCGCCGTGACCGGTGTTACAACCATTGCCGACATTTCCGCTGTTAACAGCATAATTACATACAGAAAATTCAACAACACCATATATAAGGCAGTAGACGAATTTCGACGAAGTGGTATCACCCGAGAAGCGACGAAAGATGCGGCTCACGTACCAATCTATTTGGCCCCCGACCGGCACGGGCCAGCCGCTGCGCACACAAAGTAACGATTACTCATGCCCACCGAAGTATATTTACGACAGGAAGAAATTGCGATTGTATTCTCTTAATGGTGATAACTTCCCAATATGACGGCGCCTGTCGGTACTTGTTTGCACGAAAAATTAATGAAATCGAAATGCATCCGTCTTTATGGCTCGGTTCCGTCTTGGAGATGGCACGAGCTCTTTCGGGGTTATTAATAAGATGTATACAGATAAATTGGACTTCGACTCGGCCTGTCCACATAAGCCGGAAAAATCTCTTCCCTATGAAATCTCAAGGGAAAACGCGCGGAGGGTTGAGGGTAGCAGCTAGGGAAGACGGTTTCACACTTCCACAATTTGTCAGTCAGTCCCTCTAGAGAAATGGTTAAACACCTATTTCGCCCGATCTTTGCGCGTGATAAACGAACGCGTAACATGCAGTGTTGGCTTTCAAGTACAGACTACGATCGATGTTAATATATTATTATTAGCTGTCTACATAAAACTAGAGCGATAATTAAAATCAGATTAGAGATTTCACTTAACAAGATAACTTTCTCAAAATATTGATATCGGCACAACTTGTGTTTTATGTTGTCAAGTGATAATTTGCCTCATTATTAGTGAATTAAAAATAATTACGCAATTGCATTGTTTTAAAAAAACTGTTCTTGAGAGATTTACTTTCTAGAGCAATAGAAAATAGAATGATAATAATTCACCCTCTTAACCATTGTTTTGTCTCTTTTTCTCAAATTCAAAATGGCGGTTGTGTGACGTTGACAAAACAATATTTAACTAAATAATGTTTAAATAGTTTTTAGTGTCTTCTATTTTATTTGATCAATGGAAATAATTACGATTATTGTTGATTTACATAAAGCGGTTCATCTGTCGTGCTGACAGAAGCACGATGCGTCATCTGCGGAACTTTGTAGAACGTGCGCTCTTAGAGACGATGGGACACGTACCCTCACGTTTTGTGTGGCCGCTCCGGACATGATGTCACCGGCACACTTGCGAAAGCGGCTTGTACTGACACGGTGCCCGCTCCGCCTATGGCTACAGCACACAGTTAATCGAGGATACGTGTACAGACGACGATTTACAGCACAAAGTGGCAGTCCTCCCGTGTATTACCGATCCATAGAACAATAAAGAGTACGCGCAAAGGCATATAAATGAGCGGTGCCGTATGCAGGCAGCGGCGCGCGCGCCATTAGTAAGCCACACTCGGTCCGGAGCAATTGACCGACGAGCTAATTTCATTCCAGGCGCATTGGGCGCTTCCTCTTTCCTATTTCCTATCGGTCAGCGACGGGCACGAGGCGGCCGTGCTCGACACGAATACGATTATTATGTTGCTACTGTATGCGTAAGCCTTTGCGTCAAATCAAACACGAAAGCTTAGGATTAACAAGTTACAGGTAGATGGAGCGCCTATTTTGCACAAATTGAATTTTGGCTTCTCTGTTAAGTTTAAATTTTGTTTCACTACGATTCGAAAAAAATTGTGTTGAAAAGAAAGTCATCACTCTGTTCATAAAACAACGCCTTATTTTTTACCTAAACGTGTATTTATAATACAGTTTTCGCAAATGTAAGCTTACCTACTTGTAATTTTTTTGAATGAAAGAGATGTTTTACTAACGCTAATTTACTTGTATTCTAATACCGAATCACATATTTCTTTCGCCACCTAAATTGTATAGGTAGTTACTTATAGGTAGGTACTATTCGCTTCACCTTGCTAACTTAAATACGAACACGTCACATGTGCCATACAGCATTTAAGTCTTTTTATATCATGCAATAAAGTTTAAAAAATTTAACATAGAATCTAACTAATAAATACTTAATTGCTGAAATTGAAATAAATTCGGGCCCAATCTATACATACAAAAATTCATTAAACAACAAATATCTTGCACAATTTCTTGACCAGATAGGTGCACATTTCACAACGATGCCACCCTTCCTCTAATTCAATGTTCTCGTCGATATGAATAATATGTCAATAATAAAATGAGACACATGACCCGAGATAAGTGGACCGTGCTCGCGACACTTAATTTTCACTAGTTTATATGTTCCACATACGACTTGTGAGGTCCGATGCTACTATCACGCTGTTGGTGGCGCCAGCGCAGCCGGAGCTCTGGGACTAACGGCCAGCATTGAGCCTTGCTTTTACAGAGACACGAGACGCGAGGCGCGACGCGACGCGTGGTTCGGACCGTAAAACGGACGTACGAGTATAATGTTGTCCAATTTATAGATTCAAAATTTGAATAGACGTTGATTTTGGGTATTATGGATATTTAATAAAGGATAATGTACGAAATATTACAACTTAATAAAAATAAAATTTGCATTTTGCTCGTAAAAATGAATGTTTCTATCGTTCGTTATGCATTACTATACAATTCGTCCGCTTGCGATGAAACTTTGGTAAGTTGTGTGTTTGCGATTTAATACTATGAGTAGAAACGTTATGTCGATCGAAGTTGCGGGCGGGTCGCTAGTCCACAATTAAAAGTAACCTCTGCTAATACCAAACAATGTTATCATAATTTGTGCGTCGTAACAGAAAATAATGGTTATAAGCAAAAAAATTATTATACTATCGCATAATTTGAAAAATCAAAAAAGATTGACACTGCTCATTTTGATAGGGCAAAATATTATATATTTAAAATAAACGATTTATAATTTTATGGCACTCAACAAAAGTAATAAAGATATCTGAAGAGCGTGGTTGACAAAGCACTTTTTTTTTGTAATTTTCGTTCGGTTTTTATTATTTTTAAGTTTTATATAAACAAGTTATGTATACTTACGTAACACTCGATAACGAGTAGAACATTAATCCTTAACGTTTACTAATTGTGCCGGCTACCACGCCGTGATGGTTCACCTAATTTGATTTCTGGATCATTATTACCATCATCTTAATCATTCTAAGTCAGTCCACTGATGTGGACAGCATATACTATGTAAAATATAAGTACTGTAGGGAGTGGGGGTTTAATGATAACACGCTTTTCGTTTTAACTGCGTGTATTCTTCAAACTATTACGTAATGTTATAACGATCTCCGAGCACCTCGGCTCTTAGCCGGGCTGTCTAGCTCATGACTCTCCCTGTCTGCGACTGTGTCAAATCATTGCAAACCTTTTTAATTACATAACGATGATTCAAATAATCATCTAGACTAAAAAGGTTTACATACAAATAAATAAAACCTACTTTTGCTATGAACTGCATATAAACTCCTTACAGTACCTACCTATATTTTACATAGTATATGCTGTTCCTTCTTAAGCATGCCACTAAGCCCGACCATCGACTCTTCTCATCCATTTGCAGTCAGACAATTTTCATATATCATATAATATTGTTATGACACTACTACTTAATTTCGTACTCTTACAAATCTTCAATTTTTTCGTTTACTGGTTTAATCTTAATTTTCTCTAAACAAAATGCTAAAAGCGTTTCCGCTCCGCGTCGTTCTCTGCTTTTAATGTTTGATAAATATTATAAGTTGACATGCTACTACTGATAAGTGCTCTTCGTCTTTGCACTGTTAAATTAAATTAAACGATGTATTGTTTTGTGCCTCCTAAAAATATCTATCATTATCAAAACTCAGATTAAAAAATATTATTGGTGTCAACAGTATCCTCTTCTTTAGACACTAATTGCCAAAGTTCTCTTCTTCTCCAATAATTGTTTTTACTCGGTAACAATAGGAGTAGAGCAATTGATAAATATCTTCCGTGTAATTTGCAGTTTTGTAAAAAATATCAGTTGATAATATAAATTTGTGTTCACATTATAAAGTAATACAAAGAACAATGTTTGATAATTAGGGATAAAAAGCAATCTAGATATTTACTATTACTTATACGATAGATAAGTCAAATCATAATGTTTTACTTTTGTTTTCACTTAAAAGTATTTTTTTAATGTGATTGATGCACTTTATTCGTTATAATAAAAATATAATAAAATATAATAATATAATATTATTTGCTGGATGCGATCAGCACGAAACCGGTCAGGTCTTTGTCCAGCAGTGGACGTCTTTTGGCTGAGATGATGTTGATGATGATGAATATAATATTTGTTAAATTTAGATGTAATTTCTGCTTCTGTAATAACCATGCTGTGTACAGATGCTTTAGGATATTAGTCTAGAACGTTACTGTAACCTTAATTTATTTTGTTTAAAATGACTGTTTTCTGTTTTGTGTATCAATAAATAAATAAATAAATAAATTGATAAAAAATCTAAAAACGGGATTCGAAGCCGAACCCTATCGCCATTGCATTCAGGGATTATAATTAAGCTATCGTGGTTCGAACCTTGCATATTTGAGAACACTACTTAACTACTGTTACTAACTCTAATGACTGATTAATATATTTTATTAAAATATCATTGAAATCTATATTATCTTCTATGTTATAAAGCTGAAGAGTTTGTTTGTTTGAACACAGTCCATTTATCGAGGAAAGCTTTAGGCTATATAACATCACGCTGCGACCAATAGGAACGAAGCATCAGTGAAAAGTGTTGCAAAAACATGAACAACAGCCTAAAAAATTAAAAATGCTGCCGAAAGTCACTATTCCACGCGGACGAAGTCGCGAGCACAGCTAGTTAAATATATAAGTATGTTTATCATAAAGGATGGAGGAAATTGATGAACACGCTACCGATCGCCGATAAGGTTAACAGTATATTATGTTGTAACATAAGTAGCAACTTAAAACTTACACGTGCTATACACAAACTTAGGTAGGTTACAGGCAAGTAACATAAATAATAAGGTGAAAAAATGTTAAGCCATTGTATGACTCAAGTAAATTTATTTATTTTATGTACTATAAATGTAATTTGATTTCTATAGATTAGTTATATTGTTGACGGGCCAATCAGAAAGCGCTATTTGAATTCGCATTTATATTTAAGGAGAGTAGGCTAAAGTGGTCTATGAGTGACAAAAGGGGATATCGCTAACTGTTTTTCTTGAAGTTACAGATAAACAACATTTTGATTGTAATTTAAAGAAATTGTCACATACAAATAAAGAGAATAAAAAGAAGCTATATACTATAGCTTCTTTTTGAACTAACTGTTTTACAATGTTACTAAGCTTGCGTATACATTCACGTAGAGTTAAGTAACTTCGGTGTAAGTTACTTAACTTACCAGTTTAAGTAGACCTTCGGGTCATATTTCGATAGATCTATGCAAGGAGGTGTGGTTGAGGTTACGAAACATGAAAATCATAATAATATGTCTACTATTTTCCTTACAAAGTTGCCCGTTCTACTTTATTTTATCAATGTTGAACTGATTTGTTTACGTTATTTGATTCTGAATCGCATTAAATAATGTAGGTAGCGCATAAAATATTATAATATAAGTATATCGAAAGTAATTCAGAATGGTTCGTGTGTTGTATATACCTACCTATATTTAAGTATATTGAACTACGGTGGGCACGTGGTGTCACACTATAGTTTTATTTTTCTATCAATTTCACGTTCACAATAAAATACAGATTTTGCAACTTTTTTGATATCGTAACAAAATAAAAAATAACCATATTATGGGAACTTATCAGAAGCCTATAAGCAAATTAACAAAGAGGCAACAAGCATGTGAACCGAATAAACCAAAGTGTAATTAATATTTTTTGAAGTTTGTTAAATTAATATTGTATACACTTAAAGCCTGATTGATTAACTCAATCAAATGGCTGACGTTACAATGGTGATATCGGTATCAAGAGGGAACTTTCCCATTCTATAAGAAAATGTTACCGATAGATAATATTGTAATTTTCTTTTGTCCTGAGAACGTGAAACAAAGATTTAATATTTGAGATAGCGAAGTACTTACTTCTTTGTTTAGTTTTAGACTAGATATACGTTCAATCTTGCAAGACAACTTTCCCTACACTAAGCCAAATTGGTTAACAAATTAAAAACTCTCGAGCTTTTCCCTGCTTCGGAAAGCTCGTTAAGCTTTCGGTGCTGCTTGTTGTCCTACTGTGGCAGTTGTTATAAGTCACCAGCCAATTGGGCCAGCGTGGTGTGTAAAAGCCCTATCTCCCCATGTACCTACGATTGAGTAGTTAACTGGTTAGTCGATAGAGAAACTTTCAAGCAACTGTCCAAACGATTTTTTTATTAGCAATTGTATGGGAACGGTGAACTATGACGTCGCTATTGTGTTCCGTCAATTGATTGTGTATTAAAAACTTTTTAGGTTACTGAAATTCATGCGTATGCCAAATAAAAAATAGGTTAATGTTTTACAGCACTGTTACGTAATGTCATTTATACGTTTATTGTTTTGGATTTAATTATTGTTGTTGTCATGTTTCATTCTGAGCCTAGCTTTGACACGTTTACAGGCTGGTGATAATGACACAGAGGCGTTTGTCTGCGACTTTCGCGGCTTCAAAATCTGGGGCATTAAAAAAAATATTTCCTGTCCTTTAAAAAATTCCGTGTTAATCCCATTATTATTTCCTTTAATAACAAAAATATATTTTTATGTTAATGTTTTTAATAAACAGCCATTTAAATTTTTTTTTTTTTAAATGAAAGTGGTAGTCAAAACAGACATCAGAGTTTCACCCCATATACATAATATCTACCTATCTATTAAATTTATGAGCCCGCCACCATTTATATGTATCGTCGGAAATGATATCATTAAAACAAATAAACATATTGAATTGAAGATTTTTTATAACACAGATTGATAAAGACCTACTAATAAAAAAGAATGAAAAGCTTAATTCGCGTTGCGTAATCAGGCGTACTTACCTTATTAAATCCTTTTTTTTGCAAAGTTTTTCTAAACAAACTCTTGTCCATATTAAGTGACACTCCCCTTCGCACTTTAGGGGCGTGAAATACAAAAAAAGCAGTGTAAAAAGTTTGTCCGGTCGCGTTACTAGCTAGCATTACCTATTTTGGTCTATGTCGTATCACATCATAACTAACAATAGGCACTTTAAATAAATTAAGAGATCTATCTGCGTCTTCGACATTAAATATAATTACTTAAGTTAATTAAAACTGTTCCATGTACGCGTCGTTATCTACGACGTTGAGACAGGGTCAAGCCCCAAGTTTAACAGAAAAATAATTTGCCACAGATAAAGAGGACAATTTATGTCTTGTTTTGGTAAAGTTTCAATGCAGATACAAGAAAAAGATTAACGCTTACTGATTGATAACAAAAATGACATTGATTCTTTTGCGCGCAAATCAATTGCGTCCATCACATGAGTTGGTAACTATATCGAGAGTATCGCTAGTGTAAAGAATAAATTGAGTTAGCGGACATAAAATAAAATATCCATATTTAAAAAGTTTTCAAGTAACCCCCCTCGAAACAAAAACAAAGATGGCGCGGTGAAACCGCCGGTGGTGTGTTAACGGTTCGTTTGTCACGTGACATGCGCCGCCCAAACCTTTAGATAACACGCCCTTCATGCTACCTTTACTAACGATTGGGCCCTTCATGTAAAGCGTGTCCACCGACGAAATATTTCGTACTCGGCCGATCGTATTTTGTACATTGATTATTAACTTTTTAAGCTGCGACGCGGGCTTCCCTCGCCACAGTGGTTTCTGTTAGGGGTTTTTATGCATGGTGCTGACCAATTAGTCGCCGGATAGCATGTACGAGTGGCGGCTATCGGCTAACACCGACGCGTGTGGTTGGCCGTAATAGCGCGTTGCCGGCTGGTAATGTGATTTTGGCGTGCCGCGCCCCCGGCCGCCCTATCTACCCACCAATATTTAGGACCTGTGTCCCTATATCGTACCTTTTGAAACTCCGTCCAAACCCCGAGATTGGACGTTGCGTGTGCCCGTTGCCACATTACGACGACGAATAATTAGCTTTATCTGATATCATTTTTACGAACATGGTAATTTACTTGTATCATGGAAGTCGAGTTCGTGTTGAAACCTTTTTTTATTTATAATACAAATTCCGAATAGTTGTTGGAATTTTAATTAATTCGCAATATTTTGTGACGATAGAGCCAAGTGTAGTGTACAATATTGAATACTTGGCTAGTAGTACCAACATTGTAGTCAACGTTCTTAGTGACATTGCTCAAGTGTAAAATGTGATTGAGATGACTTAAGAAACTGGATACTACGCCGCATGAGACGATCCTTCAAGCAATTTTACACAAAGCTGTCACTCAGTATTAACCTCTTGAAAGTTTTCATAGTCCAAGGATTTGTCGACTAGATAACCCGTTGGTGCGTAAGAATAAAAATGTACATCTATTACCTTACAAAATATCGCACCGTGAAATTTTATATGGGTACCGGCGATGTCATTGGTATATTTGAACTGTGGAGGTAACACTATATCTCTTTTAGCCTGGGCCGGAGCGGCGCGATCACTCACACAAACATGAGTATACAGTTACGGCCGCTTGTTCATTTCTCTCCGAGCGCTCCGGGTTGACGCTAGTTAGTTTTGTGTTGTCATTTAACATCAGCTCATTTTGTTAGATCGGAATGTATCTTTGAACAAGCTATCATTTCTTTGATAATCTATAAAAGCATATAATTATTTAAATTTTATATATACCTACCTACCTACCTATTGGGTTATAACAAAATCTTAGACGATTTAGCTGATCGGTTTTATAGTTTATCTGTTCTTTTATCTGCAGATCTAAAAAGGCTACTTTAGATAGATCAAACCATTTTCCGGTTTTAGTTCAAATAGTTGTCGTATGGCGACATCAATACGACATTTGATTATTTATTATGAATTGAATTAGACACGTATCACAATTTAAGATCTTCTTACAAAATTTAAGGATCTGTAATTAATTCAAAGGCGGTTATTACATACACTTCTAATACGATTACATTATTTATAGATAGTACTATCATAGCTTTTGAAAACAATTTCATTAGTTCTTGTTTTCAAACGTTAATATCCTGATTGCTATAATTATGGTTGGGATGGTACAAAAGTTTCCATTTAGTATCGGTCACAACTTTACTTTTATTTTCTAATGTGGAAAGTCTTTAAAGCTTTTAAGCCCGCCTGTATTGTTCCCACCATCTTATTTCAGTCTGTTGCCAATGGCAGTAACAACAAAGATAGGAGCGTTGTTGTGTTCCGAAGGATATAACAGTAAGCAGTTAGTGAAGGTTCTGAGTGAAGTGCACTTCATCTTTCGGCCTTATCATCACTTACCACCAAATGAGATAACAAGCATTTGTTGAAATTTTTTTTACTAAAAATCATTTTTACAACGTCTATACGTAAAGTAGTGCAATTGAAAAGAATAACACTGACTTATCGGTCAATTGGCATCCGATTGCATCGGCTTAGCAACTTTCCAGCTCTTGGAGCCCTGCACCTGTAATCCGCAATGTTATTAGTTTGTATCGTTACAACTTCATATCAGACTACTGTCGATTCGAAAGCGGATCATCGACAAATCCAATAAAGACCTACAGTGTGTGAAAACTCTTGCTTAGCCGTAAAAAAATAACTTCATACATATGAAAGATAACTAAAGTTAACAAAAACAAATTGGTAATTTATTGTATAACGAAACAGTCGCTCAAAAACTGTGACTTATTTAAGGATAATTTAACTATTGCTAAATTATCGTTAAAAGACAGTGTTGTTTTGGAGCTATGCGACACTCATTCTTTTCTTTGATACGTCTCTGGTCAGCTTAATCGGTCTTGGTTAAAGACAGACTATGTACGCTAAAGGTAGGAAACATTAAGCGTAGGTAAGTATCTATCGAAAACACACAACAAAAAACATACGCAAGAAACAGAGCCGCCAATTCCTGCACACGGATAGGTTACTGCGGCCTGAGAGCCTAGTGTGAGTTTATATTCTTTATTGCACAAAAAACACACATACAGAGAACAGTTTACAAACAATGGTGAGCAAAGGTGGACTTATCTCTAAAAGAGATCTCTTCCAGCCAACCTAAGGTGGAATGGGAGCATCATGTTTAAAAGGAAGCGACAAAAGTGCAAACAAAAATATCTCAAATAAAAATAACAATATTAGATACAATACATATACAATACATGTACTACAATATTATTAAAAACTACATAAACATACATAATAATACTACATAAATATGAACATATACAATAACAATAATAAACATGGAATCACAAGTGTCTATCATTGCGAGATGACATAAGTGACAGAAAGTGATCCTTGACTTTCTTTTTAAAGGATATAATGGACGAACTATCCTGGATGTCCGTAGGAAGCCTGTTCCATAGCTGCGCTGCCTAGTATTCTATACGTATTCATTCTATTACGAAAACGATGGCGAAAAAATTGCAAAATGTCAACTCTTCTTGCATGTTGCCAGGCGGCTTGAAAACGATACTCATTGGAACACGACAATCGCTGAAGCAATTATAATCAATGCCATACTAATTTTCGTTTTCGTAAACGTGATCGAGTGTCAAATGAAACTCACACTAGTCACCCAGATAAGCCGCATAGGAGCAAAATTTAATTCGTGTCTCGCGGGTAGCAAAGCTTACTAATCCCTAACGAAATCGGTCGAAGTAAACTCGACTTGAGCAAACTTTCTCGTTTCTTTTTCTCTTTCTAGCCAGCGACTTTGGCTGTATCAGAGTACGCAAGATGCTTTACAATTAGGACGTGAATGACTATAGCCAGCGTCATTTCAGTTCCCAGGATATGGGTAGGCTGGAGCCTTAGTTCTAAGGACTGTGCCTGAGTTCTGCGCTAACATGACATTTTCACCTCTCCATACTTCTTATTTCTCTACCCAACTACTCCCTGCGTCAAATAGGCTCAACTCGTTATTTCCTCTTCATTGAAAACAGGAAATACTAATTACTTTTATGGAAACAATAACAAATAAATACTGAAGTATCTAGTAGGTACCTATCTGAAACCAAAAAATATATAATTAAAAGGTATAAATGTTACGTTTGGATATATTATACAGATGTATAGAGGAGGCGAGATTAGACAATCTTACCGCTGAAGTTGTGGTTATATGGTGTCTGTCTACGTTATAAGATCAGGTGTGTGTTATACATATATTACTAAAATACTTTTACCTAACAACACATATCAAAGTGTAACATAAACAAAGTCTCTTGACCAAAGCATACATTCTTTTACCTTTATTTCATTATTATGGCTCTCGTTCGCCCCCGCCCTGAACCGCCCGGTTTTATTGCCTGGCCCGAAGTGTTTTCGCAACAGACACACGCCAACACCCCTTTGTATTAGACTAGTCGATAAATAATCATTCATTAATATAAAGCTTGATCTGCGCACTCAGTAAAAGTACCGTTTAAACGGCTGACTTAACTATAGCAGTAACGGCTCACTTTAATAACAACGACAGCGGGTACGAGCAATATTTTTGTGTTTATCTCATTTTTATGAGTTTAAGTAGGAAGCATGAGGTGGCGAGAGATAGAGATTTAATTGAAGGCGAGGTGGTAGAATGAGGAGGGGCGGGCGGCCGCAGGCAGGGGCGCGGCCGCCGCGGGGGAAGCGAAATAATAAAAAAAAGGAGCCGCGCCGCTATCCCCGCGAGCTCGGATACTGTGAAAGTGGCACGCCGTGGATAAATGAAGCTTTTTTGTTTGTGGAATACGCCTAAGCTTGGCTTGGCGTCGCCCCACTTTCGTATTGTTACTTGAATTCTATGGATGTTAGTTCATTCATAGAGCCCGACGCCTCGCATCGTCATTAAATTTATGTCGCCTTTAAACGTTGTTTTATCCACAAATTATCATATAGCAAAGCTCCGTGTTCGTCGGAGAGATCATGTCTGGAAACGATATTAGATATAAACGCAAAGGAAATTGAATTAAGGAAACACAAATGAATATTGTTATTTATAACAGAGACTCATTCAATGGGTGGGGGGGGCAATCAGAATTAAGTCAACATTCACTTAACAATAGAACTTCACTGGGGAAAATCATAATGTGAATTGTAACCATACTGGTTACTCGTAAGGCTCAAAATAGATTGCGCAGTTTCCGTTTAGGGGCGCTGCCTGTCACTTCTGCGATTTAAGTGACAGTTTTATTAATTTCCCATACGAACCATCCGTATTTTCCACCCTAGTCTGTTTCCGAGAGTACTGCATTGGCAGCATATGGAGACAACAGAACGCGCAAAACGTTCCTAACTGAAAAGTTGTTAAATTTGAATTTAGTTGTCAACAGGACACAAGCTGTTTACTAATACGTGAGTTGAAAATTTCGAGCTTTTATTAAACGTTCACTCTGTCAACTGAAATCCATTCTTCTTTCGAAAATAAAGTGACTTCCATCCTTTGGGATAAAATTTCCAGTGACGTATTTTTTGTAAGCCTTCTGACGGAAGTGAAGGGTAGTTATATTTTAAGGTTTCTCCGCACATACAATAGTGCAGCCGATTTTTTGTCCCGAGTTTTACAAAAGAAGTTTTCGTTTCATGCAAAATACGGACGAATAAAAAGTTCCTTTGCCATTATGATAAAATTTTCTTCAGTTATTTATTATGATAAAATCTTTACAGTCAAAATAACAGAATAGATTCACGGAACCATTAAAAATAAATACAAAGTGTAGGTATATGTATCTGCAATAAAATATAATAAATATTTAGATTTTCGGCATACTCAATACAAGAAAACACTTCACAGCAATCACAAATGAAAAAAGACACCCCAAACAAAACAAAACCATTTCGTAATATCGCGCCCAAACTAAAGTAAGTGAACCATTCACAAAGCTTAATAGAAATACGATACGGGGACTGCATCCTAATAAAGATAGGACAATTCAAATAACGGCGCGTGGTCCGGCAACCGGCAACAAATGCGTATGTAGCTACGTCTAAGATAAGCTGGAGCTTAGAGCGCTGGGAGAGCAGTTGATGGTTTATCTCGATTTCAATTATTATGCTGGCGCTTTCATTGGCCCGGCTAGGTGATCACGGGAGGACGATCTGCGGACTGGGGCGGTCTCGATTCGCGTTATCTGAAATTGGCGCCCAAATCAGACGCGGCAATTCAGGCCTGATTGTACCTTTTAAAATTCAAACGTTGCGTTAACTTGCAATGCGTTGATTATAATTGCTGCTTAGAGTACTTTACACGTCAACTGACATGACCCGAATAGGTAGTACTTCTGTCAGCAACCGATAATTTACATGCTGGTAACTAACGTATTGAATAATGTACCTAATTATGAAAGATTAAGAACGTCGTACTTATATATTTGATAAATTCTTTGACGCACCAGTAATAAAAATGTATCATGTAAATGAATTGACAACTAAAGCGACTATATTGATAACGTTATTCAGTACATTAACAATGAACTCGTTTCTGGCAGATACGGCATGGATCTCAATGGGGCGCGGAGAAAAAATGCCACTCGTGAGACTACGAGCACTCTCAAAGCCTGGCTAAATGAGCACAAGAAGAACCCTTACCCGACCAAAGGCGAGAAGATTATGCTCGCCATCATCACCAAGATGACGCTGACGCAGGTCTCCACGTGGTTCGCCAACGCGCGCCGTCGCCTTAAGAAGGAGAACAAGATGACCTGGGAGCCCAGGAACAGAGTTGATGACGACGACAATAATAATGATGACGACGATCACAAAAGCAATGACGGCAAGGATGCTTTGGGTACGTATTACAATTTAACACTTACTTATTTTATTGTGAAAACCATTGCTCGCGAGTACTTCGGAACATTCCGACTTTATTTATTTATTTTCTAAAATTTATTTTTAGATGGTAAAGATTCCGGAACCGGTTCCAGTGAAGACGGTGACAGACCTCAGCAAAGGTTAGATTTATTGGGGCAAAGAACTGAGTCAGAGTGGTCCGAATCCCGGGCCGATAGTGGTCCTGAATCGCCAGAGCCTTACGAGCGCCCGATACATCCCGCTTATCAACATCTTCCGTCTCGAGCGCCGCCAGGAAGCACACCAGCTTCTGCTAAGCCGAGAATATGGTCTCTAGCAGATATGGCGAGTAAAGATGGCGAAACACCGGCACCGCCTTCCTCAGCCTCAGCTTTTTATCAGACGGCTGCTGCCGCCGCTGCAGCTCGGCTCGCTCATCCGTACGGGCGGCCTGAGCTGTACCGGGGCCTGTACCCACCGACGCACCCGGCTGACGTGGCTCTCCTAGAGTACTCGCGGTCGCTGGCGCTGTCGGCGCCGGCCCCCGCACCCCCCGCCCCGTCGCCGTCTTCTTCGTCGACCTCGTCGCTGGCCGAGCCGCCGCTGCCGCCACGTGCCTGACCGCCAGCTCCTCGCCCGCCGCTGGCGCATCGACAATAACCGCGATCTCGCCCAACGAGTGCCGCGAGGGCCTTCTCACTTGTAAATAGTGATTTTTAGAATAAATATATAAATATGTATACATACGTATATATACGTGATAATTATTATGCACCGGTAGAGATGCTTAGATTTGTGATAGTGGACACATGAGCGCGGTGCACGCTTGCCGGCGCGCCGGCGCCGCCTGCCGTGAGGTTGACATCTCGCAGACGACGTTGGCGATGCGCCCGCGCCAACCGACCGACAATACTAGGTGCTAATACAAGTTGGACCTTGCGACATGTTGCTGTAGTTATTATTGAAAGTGGTTAAATGAAGTGATTTAACTCAAAAATAGGTATTAATATGTGTTACGTTTCTAATAGAAAGACGACACTGTTTTAGATTTATTATTTGTATGTAGAATGTAAATTATTATTTGAGAATATCCTCTATATATTTAGTGCCTAATTACGTCCAGTGTTTTTCAATTGTTTGACAGTTACTAAAAATATATCTGTCAATCGAATTTTAATATTTATTCATGCGAGGTCAGTAGTTTTAACAAGCTTCTATGTAAGTTTAAATCTACTAATCATCAATACCAGATTTGTTGTTTATTATGAAAAATCTGTATAAATATTTTCTAGTCAGAAGACTATTTTTGTCTGTGTTAAACATTATAATGATTGTTTCAAGTGTCATTAGAATCATGTACTTACATCTTCACCTACGAGTTTGCTGTTTATAATACTTAGTCAGGTACTCACGGGGCTGGTGATCGTTAAGAATAACTATATACCATGTAGTTTTAATCGATAACTCAATATTAATATTTCTTAAATGCAATATATTTGCACTCTCAAAATATACAAGAACCTTGTAAAAAGTTTGTACTTATTTTGTTGGTGTAGAAAAGGTCAAAAATAATTTGGACTTGCCATTTGTAATATCTTCTTTTGTAAAATTATGGGACCAACACGGAGGAATGCCCATAACAGAAAATAACCAAAATTAATGTCGAACGAGAAAACTGTTACGATTCTTTTATAAATTCCAGCCCTGTCTTATATTATTCAACATATTTTTCCAAGACTCGTATCGAAGAAGCAACTTTGATTGACATATAAGTCTAAAATGGCCTTGTATAATTTTAAAAGTTAATGTAAAGATAAATTCATGATTGGTTTTCTCAATACTGTACGTTTTATCAATATTGTAGAGACTGAAAGTCCAAAATTGAGTCTATAGTTTTGTACATACGTCACTGTTGTAACTATATATTGTAATAAATAATAATAACGTGAATATTTAAGAGAGGTAAATGCAATAAATTTTCTGTATTAGCGGTCCTTTGATGTAAATAATATACGGATGAGAGACGTCAAGCCTTCAAGCCTACTTATCTAAACAACGAAAACATGTGGAACACCACATGTTTTCGTTTCTTGATTTTTATGGTCGAGATGTTGTATGTGATCATGTATCAGATAAATAGGAAAGTTCACTGTAACCAATTGGGTATCACCAATAAGTAGACCGTTGTAGTTATGTATATTAACTTCTTTCCTTTTAACATTTGTCGTTCCTGTTTCCTTATTTGGATTTATGTATTTCATAGTAACTTGAATTGTTATTGACATCCAAAAGTCTTTTGACCGTTTCCGAAAAGGTGTGTGAATAGATGCAATAAATTTAATACAGAAAAAAATTATGTCATTTTATTTTACAAATTCTTTCAAGTTACCAGGTATTTGATTTCCTACGAATATCAACTACGCCATCTTGGTTCGTTAGTTTAAGATGGCAAGTACTTACTGAGATGAACCGGCAAGAAACTCAGCAAGGGTGTTTCTTTTCTCCCTTTCTTTTACGCCGCCAACAATATTGGAATAAACCCTCTCTATTATAGAAAAACACTTTCTATCACAAATACTTGAACTAACTCCAAATGAGATGGATCGATTTAAGCCACTTTCACAAACAAATAGGTCTGACCATGGAGACTTTTAGGTTACCAAACTTTATCAGCCAACTTAATTACGAGGACATGCTCTAGCAAGTAAATTTATCTTACACGCTGCAGTAAATCAATCAACGATTACAGGTTCGCGTTTAAATCTAGCCTATCCCGGTGTCGCTTAATTAGACATCAAAGTACGCCAGCGGTAAACGCGTTATTACGGAAATATACAAAATTTTCACATACGTAATTGGGCCGAAGTCTAACAAAATACAATAAATCATCAAGGTGGAGTGCTTTGATGTGGCCGTGTCCGGAGTGACGTCAGCATGCCCGCCTCGTGATATGTCATACATTCATTATTTGCTCACGTATAGTAGATGAAAGGCGACCACAATATAAATAAACAAATCGTGTGAAGCACGGCCTATGACAACGTTGAAAGGACACATGACGGAATTATATTGGAATTCATGAGAACTACTCAATGGCTTTCGTCCATCCTGTGATAACAGACCCATTTTTATGGATTTTGGGCAATGAATGATTTATAAACTGTTTTTGGTCTACTGGGCATAAGTAACAGTGGCGACTTCTCTAT
This sequence comes from Eudonia lacustrata, assembly GCA_947562085.1. Lineage (NCBI taxonomy): Eukaryota > Metazoa > Arthropoda > Insecta > Lepidoptera > Crambidae > Eudonia > Eudonia lacustrata. The sequence continues at coordinate 17,011,394 of OX387339.1, forward strand.
AACAACCTACCCACTTAGGCATAGCCTCGCAATAGTTTATAGCCTCTATACTTTGCAAAATACATGAAATGAATGTAAGCTCTAAGCAAACTTCTTTAAAAAGCGTGCTTCAAAGACTAACGCGAATAATTTTGTTTCTTTAACTCATTTAAGATAGGTACAACAATACTAGACTTTTGACTAGACTAGAAAAAAGTTAACTACTTATAAATACCAGTAATAATGTTAGTTCAACAAACTCATCGTAATAATACCGTTGAAGTTAAGTAATTCATTACATTAATCACAAAACCTTTAAGTAAAGTGAACTGAAACAATAAGTAAAATTATCATCAAATTAATAATGGATACAGAGGTCAAAATTATCTTTAAAAACTTTGCGGTTGGGATATTTTTTGATAACGAAACCAAGCTAGACTTAATACGAAGGTACAAATGTGAAGATCTCTTTGGTCGCTTAGTATTCTTCTATCGATATGTATCTGCCACTATGTTTGTTATCATGCATTTTGTCCTAAAAAATGTTTGGTAAGAGATGAGAACTGCAACGAGCTACCCGCCAAACTGCTAAATTTCTCCCAACCATAAAATCTTGTGTTATTAATTAATGAAATGTTAGAAGAGTGGTGTAACTTGCCACAGCTTCAAACTAGGCAAGTGTCACGACAGCTGGTCTACGGAGGTGATTCAAAACGAGTGTATTGAGCGTTTTCGTCATTCCAGTTACCTAAACGCATCGGATTTTATGTAAAATGCCTGCAGTATTAGTAAAATTTGACAAATAAACAGAGCATTTAATGTCATTCAACTTTTGTTTAAATGTTACTGAGCCTGCAAACGATCTTTCGGCCCGCCTAGGCGCCTGGTGGAAAGCGGCCACAGAACCGATAGACGCTTGCAGCACCGAAGACGAAGTTGAACCTAAGGGTCTACAAACAAGGACTGTTCAAGCAGTTAGCCAGTGATTAGTGGCTTGAGCAGTCGCCATTCCACCGAGCTGCTGACCGCCCGGAGCAGTCGCAACTACTTGAGTGGTTCCATGTAAGTTTGTAAACTATGCAGTCGCAGCTTAGGGATGTCGAAAATGAAAAAAAATATCGACATATCGATATTTTTAAAACTATCAATTTCGATCTCGATATATCGAAAAAAAATATCGATATATCGGCCAATTATTTAACCAACTTTGAAAAAAGGAGAACATCCTGTTTTTTTTTAAATCGGTTAAAAAATTAATTTAGGTCAGCCTAGCCCAGTAATAAAAACAGGTTTTTTATTTTAAATTATTATTTTAATCATGAAAATCTCAATTAAAACAAAAGATTCAGTCAAACCAGTGTTTGTCCGGTAGTAAGAGTAAAAGTTCAAATTTAGTTAGATCGTGATGAATATTAATTTAAAAAAATATCGATTTTGATACGAATTTTGCTATCGGCTATTTTATTTTGATGTAGGTATCGATATATCGGAAAAAATCGTCTAAAAATATCGATATATCGTACAAAAATATCGATGTATCAATATTTTTTCAATAAGCCTATCGCAGCTTAAAGCAGTCGTATCCTGCACGTGTATGGCCGGCCGTCCTATAGTTTCAATGCTTACTCAGATCTTCTTGTAACTTGGTTTAAAAGATACAGAAATCGAAAGAAACTTCCTGAGTTTTTTGCCAACTCACCTGAAGCTCTCCCAAAATCCGAATTTTTGGTAGATTCAGAAGTTTAGTTTACGTCAACAAGTGCTTATGGAGGCATATATTGATAAATGATTAGACTTTGATATGAATGCATCTATGTCCTGTATTTTAATGGATCTAGTACCCCTCTAGTTTAGCGGCAGCTGTTACTAGGGTGGTCGACAGGGTCAATGCGGGCTGCATTAACCCTGACTGCGAATACTTTATCGTAGTTAATTTAAAAACCGACATTGATGTTTGTAAAACTTTAGTAAGCTTGTAGATAAATAACTTTACCTGCAGAATTGTAGCTAAGTTAGACTAGTTTGATTGCTTTTGCTACAATTGCAACTTTACTTTAAGATTCAATGTCGTTTTTAATTGTTTCCATCAAGATAGATGTCAACTAATGTCGTTTTGAGACACGCCGGTCGTTGGATAGCGCGTAGTTTTATAATCACGTAATAAATGAGAGGCAGGCCCTTGCGAACATGTACCTACTCGAGCTGACGTTTGGGTTGTAAAAATAATGATAAATGTCCATTTCATGATTATGTATGTAGCACGCAAAAAACCGAGATCATATTGATGAGTTGAGCTCGAGCCTTTAAAGTCTCAATCACACAAACCGTACAACTAACTGCTACACGTTCATGGTGGTCGATTTACCAACAGTCATATTTTAAAGTCAACTTACATTGTAGGTTGTTTACCTTTCATACTCGTATTGCATTTCACGAGATTCCTAGTTCTACGCATTTTAAACACGATAAGCTCTAACACAACAATTGTTAATAAAAACACATATCGAACTTCAGTTACGATAGAGCCAATCATCAAGTCAGTCATAGAGTCGACGACTCCCAAAGTCAATCAAGATATTCGGCCGGTGAGTCAGATTAAACTATTTAGCCTCACAATTCAATTACAAACTCTCACGCAGCAATCACGAGTCATTGTCACATAAATATGCTCACATTGTTGCATCTTTCCAATCTATATCGCCGTCATTCAGTTTGTATAATAAAGCTATCGAAGCGATTCATATGTTGAAAAGCAAATTCTAACGTCGCGCTAAGTGACTTGAGTATTTCATTCAAAATCGTGAGAGCGATATGTGCTGACCAACAAGAGCGAGCGTAAAAAAGGCCTCGAGATATTTTCACAAAGGCGTTCAGAGAGCAACGTGTTGTGTAAATAGTCCAACATGTTTCTATAACAAAGAAATCTTAATAGCCGATGACGGGCAAAAGTCAACATAACAATCTACGGCTTGATTGCTCTTAATTCTGTGTGTACACTTTGATGTACGCTTTTAATAAACCCGCTTCCTCCGGGCTTCAAGTTAAGTTCACCAAAGCTCTCGAAAATTTGTAAGTTATGTTTCTGTTTATAGGATTAGCATAAAACACGGTTATCTATTGCATACCTGGTTACTAAAGCGTTGTTCGAACGTCTGATACAGTCTCATTGTGCAATCTAAGTACAATCAATTAGAGACTTTAGCGTTATTGGTTTACAGACCTTTTTTCGTGTCATGTTTAGAGGGAATCCTTGAAGCAAGAATTCCGATTTCGTTGCGGCGACTGCTATGCCATCTAAAATATTGGACATCTCCATCTTGGTTGGTGTTTTGCTCTTTCTTTGCTCGCAAACAATGAGTCGGGATCGTCAAGGGAATGTATGCATACTTTAAAATACGTTTAACCGTCGTGGCACGTGGATATAATTTCACCTAAGTAAGCAATGCGTAAATACTGGAGATTTCAACAATAACTGTTACTATCTAATCAAGTTTATTTTTAAATTATATAAAAAATATTATAGTAACAACAAAGATGTTTTAAATAAGAAAAAGTGGCAAAAAAAATGTAATTCCAAAATAGAAATTTACAAATCGCAATGAGCACTTTTATCATAGTATATTGGTAATACAATTCCTTATGCTTTTTTAAAGTAAAATATCCCATTTTAGATATTGAAATACGATTTTAAAACTGTCGAATTATGAATCTTATGACTAAATCAATTTTCTTAAACATTAGGGAAATTCTGATACAATAGATAGATAAATTAGGGACAAGTCATCATATTAACATTCAACATAAAATTATCTTTTGCTCTTGTCTGGATCGTGGCTCGCTAAGGTTGGCAAACGCTGTCACAATATTTTTGCTGCAGATGCTCAATAAAACTTAAATTATTTTTCTTTAATTGGGAATGTCCATAAATAATTAATAACTTACATTTATCATAACAAATAATTTTCGTAAAACATGTAAGTAAGTTTTTGTGTTATTGTTTTTTAATCAGCAGTTAAAAACTGCTTGCCCATAAATGCGGTTACACTGTATAGGTATATATAGCAGCTTAAGCAATTTCTCTCGATAAAAAAGGAAACGCGATAATATAATTATGTTTTTATAAACCCATCCCATGGCATAAATCAAATGCTATCTATTCTCTACTTATCAGTTACAGTTGTTTTTAAAATAACGATTTTATAAAGGACAATCAAAAACAAACAATTTTTCCAAGTGGGTGAGACGTTTTAATGGTTTTTGTTAACACAAAATAGTTATCACATAAATGTTTATTGTATAGTCGACTATGAAATTGCATTACCACCTAGAAGTGAAATTTGTTTACTTATAATAAAACAACAAGTTCTATTTTTGTTTATAAGACCAAGATACGTTGTCATTATTGACAATGAGCCTTAGCGAAATTTTATTGTAATGGAAGTTTTTGTTAAAAGTGATAAAGCAATTTCATGGTCGACTATACACACGCCTATACATATATCTACTCATATGCCTGCGCATCAGATTACCACACTGTCAAATTTGCTCAATAGACTTTGAACTTTATACTATACGGCATATAGATGAACATTAAAAAAGAATTGACCGTTTTGTATAGGTTAACATATCACTAAAGAAGACATCATTATAGAAGTTGAAAGGTTTCGGAATGTAGGTTTTTTGGTTTTAGATGGTTTTTCATATTTATTCTAATTGGGGAATTGGTAATGTTTTAAGGGCGCCGTGCTACCAAAAAAAACTACCAATTTTTGTAGGATCCCTACAGGTTTTTTTTAGTAAGCTATATTGTTGCTGCTGCCCCCTGCTGTTCATGATAGTTTTCAGTTAAAAAAACTCACAGTTATTAGCACTTTCATTTATAGTAGTTTCATAAGTTTTTCATAACTTCGTAGTTTTTCATAAACCCTTATTTTCTATAAAATATTTTAAACGTGTTTTTAAAAAAAATATGTAAACTTTAAAACTACCTTAGCATACACTGTAGTTGCTTCGTCAGAGCAGAAGTTTATAATATATAAAAGAAACTGTCAGTAAGAAAATAAATAAATAAATATTGACAGTTTTATACAAGTAATAGGAGTCATTTAACTATTAAGGGACATTCCGTATGAGACAACTAAAATTATGAAATTAACAATTGTTTTAGGTACCTATACCTGCTAAATATGAATATACGTGAAATAATAACACAAAATGAAGTTAACAAACAATATAAACAAAATACTTTTTTCATTTAACCCATGACACTTCGGTTTGCCCTTAGTGGGTCGTCAAAGTATTAAGGTGGAGTTGAAGGTGACAATAATTGCAACTTAATAGTTTATATTACCATCATCATCATAATCATCATCATCATCTCAGCCAAGAGACGTCTATTGCTGGACAGAGGCCTCCCCCAAGGATTTTCACAACGACCGGTTTTGTGTTCATATTATACGATAACAATGTCTACAACTTGCTATGCTGTAGAGAATCTATCGATATTTCAGATATTTGTCCTAAACTCCATCCTCAGCATTTAAGTTCGTGATTACGTTGGCGAAAACGAGAATTAGTTTGGCAAAATTGCACTCGTCCGTGTATTAAAAAAAAAAACACACACACATACCCATACACACAAACCTCCATTCATAATCTACTATTATTTTTATCATTAATTTTGTTTTGTCGTATTTTCATATCATTACTTACATATTAAATTTAGTCAAGTTTAATTTTAATTGTACAGTCGGCGGCAGATCAACCTACCCAAATCTGTCAAATTTCTCCAATGAATATTGATCCTTATAACCAAACCATAAAGTTCAAAATTGATTGTAGAAATTTGACAATTTTGGGTAGGTTGATCTGCGGCCGTGTGTACATTGTCTGACGAAAGTCGCGTAAACAGACTGACAACGTGTGACAATAGATTGTCTACAAGACAGGCCTAGCCTTGGTAGAGATCTCTGAAACTGCATTAAATTGGAAGCGTTAGTCGATACAACCTTAGCATGTATATTAATTAAATGTTTTTATGTTTTTTTATTTGTGTGTTAACGTGATTGAATCATACTAATATTATATAAAGAGGGAAGCTTTTTGTTTTTGTATTTTTATATGTTTGCAACGGATAAACTCAAAAACTGCTAAACCGATTTAAAAAAATCTTTCACCATTAGAATGCTACATTGACGCTGAGTAACATAAGCTATATTAAAAAAGAAATGTCCACCCGTGCGAAGCCGGGACGGGCCGCTAGTAGTAAATAAAAGTGTACCCTTTGTCATACCAGAGGCACCGAAGCTCATTTTGAGTAAAACAAAACACATTCCATTTAAAATAACGTGATGGTTGGTACAAATATACAAATTGATTTAAACTAGTTAAACGAACAACACCTTTGTCTCCCTGTGGCCTTGTAATGGGTTGACACGTCAGACCAACCTGAAATGTAAAATAAACGCGAGTAAATCCCTATTAAAGCGTTTCATTCCAACATCAGATGTTTGTGTATTATTGTAGAATATCAACCCTATCGCGAGCTATGCTCCCACCCAATTCTACGGGGCATCTGAATGATGGCTTGTATTATTTTTTGTAAGCATGCCATGTCATCGGAACGATTGTGGTCGGTTCCCTATGATTTATCGATGTCCATATTACAAATACGACACAACATTATGCGATTCTTTATTTCTTCTTTAAGCCATATTAGTATTCCGCCAACAATCCTGACCAGCGTTGGTTTTGTCATACCGACTAAATGTTATTTTGTTGGAATTTCAAATATACAATTGTTGATTTTTTTCATACACATTATTCATAAAAAACGCAACTTTAATCAGTGCTGACTGAGTCGCCCATTGAAATATATTTAGAGCGCTCATGAATTAAAACCGCAACGTTGTTGTTGTTTTTTTTTCTCCCATTCGGATACAAGTTAATTTGTACGCAATAATTTAAACAATTAAACTGGTTTTAATTTGATCCGTTCTTTGTATGTTTATTGGTGGTTTCTTACACGACATCAATCGTCTGCGCGATCAAACGGGTTCTGTTGTTAAGGACAGTGGAGAAAGCCAATCAATAGGTTGTGTAGGCGAATCCACACAAGTGGCTTGTGATAAATCTTTTTCAGCACGCATGGGATTTAATTGCCCAGTGAATGGTGACACTCGGTGGCGTCGCTGGGGCACTGCGGAGTCTTTATGTGGTCAGGCGGCAATTTGCCACAGCCGCGTTTGTGACCAGTTGCTTAATCCGACCGAGTTGATATCACTCCAAACGGAATTATGTGTATGGGCATTGTGCGGCGTGTATGTAACGGAGCGTTTAATTGAAAGGCTTTTGTATTTCTATAAAAGGTGGTTAGTAAGGGTTTTTTAATTAAAAACTATTTGTTGAGACTTACTTAACAATTAGTAATTATAGTTTTAATAATAATACTTATAGAGAAATAAATATTTGTAATAGTAACTAAGTTAAAATCCCTAGACTGTTAAATTGAGTTAATCATCGTCATTACTCAGTAAAAGTCCTACTGTTGGTTTCAGATCTTCCCTCATAACTAGAATAAAAAAAAAATCAAATCAAAAAAATCAAAAATATTTTTATTATCAACTACAAGTAGTTTTTTACAAATGTGTGACTCTTCTGTTAAGTTTGAAACACAGCAGGCTATAACTTACCACCCTGACCCAATTCGGGTTGAGAGATTTTAACGACTGCATATTATACAACAAACCAGATCAGCGGTTTGGTTTTTGGTGATTTGGCCACCCATCCGTTGCACTAACAGTGCAAAAGATGCCTAACCTGCTAAATCACACGAACGCAAAAATTATAAAAGCTGGGCCATTCGAGGACGTACCTACTGGATTTTATTTTGTACAAGCTTTTGAATGTTGCTGTATTAGTTAGTATACACTCCTATTATGGCTTATTATCATTTGTTGCTTCAATTTTACCCTTTAATTACTCGCTCTCTGAATGCAACTTATTTGGTTGAGGCTGACTGTAAAGTTTATACCTGCTTTAAGAAGTGGCAGTCGACACCTGTTACTTTAAAACTCATTGAAATAGTGTTTTTATTGCAACAGTAATAAAACACAAATTAGATTAACTCTGAGTGAGCTACTGTGGCCGATTGCATTACATAAAATAGCTACGTACTAAGCAAATAGGTACTTTAATTATTAAAATATAAATGATTCGAAGTTTATTAATAGAAATTGTTTGAAAATGGCAGTCCATCAACTGAGTGTTTATTAAAACTTTTTCATGTTTGGGTCAAATAAAAACTAGGTTAATATAAAAAAATATATAAAAATTAACGAGCCTTACAGTAGTCGCATATTATGTGTAACATTTGACATGTCTCATCTTTTGAAATCAATAGAATATAGAATAGACAATGACGTATTTTTTTTCTCTTTTTTTCTCCTTTTTCTTCTTTTTTTCCTTTTTATATTTATTTATTTTTTGGTTGCAAACTGGCAAACGAACTACTGACTTAAATATATATATTTCATGCACTGGCTTACTTCAAAAATAAGGAGACTGGTGAAGGCAAGCTCCGTCTCACTGTTACTGTTACTTTTTCTACGAAATCACTCCCACAAATTGTAATAAGGAGACTGTTCTTCAGCAGCCTTCGCAAGCTCCTGTCTCACTGTTACTGTTACTGCTACTTTTTCTCCGAAATCACTCCCACAAATTGTAATTAGGACAGCTGATGGTAAGCTCTTGTCTCACTGTTACTGTTACTGCTACTTTTTCTCCGAAATCACTCCCACAAATTGTAATAAGGACAGCTGATGGTAAGCTCCTGTCTCACTGTTACTGTTCCTGCTACTTTTTCTCCGAAATCATTCCCACAAATTGTAATAAGGACAGCTGATGGTAAGCTCTTGTCTCACTGTTACTGTTACTTTTTCTACGAAATCACACCCACAAATTGTAATAAGAAGACTGCTGAAGGTAAGCTCCTGTCTCACTGTTACTGTTACTGCTACTTTTTCTCCGAAATCACTCCCACAAATTGTAATGAGGACAGCTGATGGTAAGCTCCTGTCTCACTGTTACTGTTACTGCTACTTTTTCTCCGAAATCACTCCCACAAATTGTAATAAGGACAGCTGATGGTAAGCTCCTGTCTCACTGTTACTGTTACTGCTACTTTTTCTCCGAAATCACTCCCACAAATTGTAATAAGGACTGCTGATGGTAAGCTCCTGTCTCACTGTTACTGTTACTGCTAATTTTTCTCCGAAATCACTCCCACAAATTGTAATAAGGACTGCTGATGGTAAGCTCCTGTCTCACTGTTACTGTTACTGCTACTTTTTCTCCGAAATCACTCCCACAAATTGTAATAAGGACAGCTGATGGTAAGCTCCTGTCTCACTGTTACTGTTCCTGCTACTTTTTCTCCGAAATCATTCCCACAAATTGTAATAAGGACAGCTGATGGTTAGCTCTTGTCTCACTGTTACTGTTACTTTTTCTACGAAATCACTCCCACAAATTTTAATAAGAAGACTGCTGAAGGTAAGCTCCTGTCTCACTGTTACTGTTACTGCTACTTTTTTTCCGAAATCACTCCCACAAATTGTAATGAGGACAGCTGATGGTAAGCTCCTGTCTCACTGTTACTGTTACAGCTACTTTTTCTCCGAAATCACTCCCACAAATTGTAATAAGGACAGCTGATGGTAAGCTCCTGTTTCACTGTTACTGTTACTGCTACTTTTTTCCGAAATCACTCCCACAAATTGTAATAAGGACTGCTGATGGTAAGCTCCTGTCTCACTGTTACTGTTACTGCTAATTTTTCTCCGAAATCACTCCCACAAATTGTAATAAGGACTGCTGATGGTAAGCTCCTGTCTCACTGTTACTGTTACTGCTACTTTTTCTCCGAAATCACTCCCACAAATTGTAATAAGGACAACTGATGGCAAGCTCCTGTCTCACTGTTACTGTTACTGCTACTTTTTCTCCGAAATCACTCCCACAAATTGTAATAAGGACAGCTGATGGTAAGCTCCTGTCTCACTGTTACTGTTACTGCTACTTTTTCTCCAAAATCACTCCCACAAATTGTAATAAGGACAGCTGATGGCAAGCTCCTGTCTCACTGTTACTGTTACTGCTACTTTTTCTCCAAAATCACTCCCACAAATTGTAATAAGGACAGCTGATGGCAAGCTCCTGTCTCACTGTTATTGTTACTGCTACTTTTTCTCCTAAATCACTCCCACAAATTGTAATAAGGACTGCTGATGGTAAGCTCCTGTCTCACTGTTACTGTTACTGCTACTTTTTCTCCGAAATCACTCCCACAAATTGTAATAAGGACAGCTGATGGTAAGCTCCTGTCTCACTGTTACTGTTACTGCTACTTTTTCTCCGAAATCACTCCCACAAATTGTAATGAGAAGACTGCTAAAGGTAAGCTTCAGTCTCACTGTTACTGTTACTTTTTCTACGATATCACTCCCACATATTATTTTATTATAGAAGACGAGCCGATCACACTGTTACGGATCACACTGTTACGACCTTACTTCCGTCCCTTTTCTACGAAATCACTCCCACAAATTGTATATATGTAGAAGGCGAGCTGAAAGATGTTACACATCAAAAATTAAACTGTTACGTGATGTCATTTATACGTTTAATGTTTTGGAATTATTTATTGTTGTTGTCACCTTCCCTATAATAAGTGACTTATCTGACAAACTTCAAGTTTGAATTTATTTTCAAGTGCTAACTGCTACACTGAAGCTAAATTATATATTTTATAAAATTATAAAATACAGTGAAAAAATTAAACGCTTACCCGACCCAGCCAGGATCAAACCTGGGTCTTCCACAATCCGAGCGGCTGCACTGACCGCTATGCTACCGGGAAGGCTGACGTAAGCGCTGAATTTTGTCACTGCTTCTTAATTTTTGAGTGCTAATAGCGGCACAGTGCGCTATCTATCCAACGGTTATTGCAACCGATGGTCATGCATATTTAATTTAGCTTCAGTGCAGCAATTAGCATTTGAAAATAAAAAGTAAAATTTACTATTGCGTTGTGTTATCAAATTTGTGGTATTTCATCTGCAAAGGTGAATCTGCATGACTATCGGTTGCAATAACCGTTGGATAGATGGCGCGCTGTACCGCTATTAGCACTCAAAAATTAAGAAGCAGTGACAAAATTCAGCGCTTACGTCAGCCTTCCCGGTAGCATAGCGGTCAGTGCAGCCGCCCGGATTGCGGAAGACCTAGGTTCGATTCCTGGCTTGGTCGGGTGGGCGTTTAATTTTTTTACTGTATTTTAAAAAAATATATAAAATATTCAAGTTTGAAGTCTTCATAGTTTCATTATTAATCAATCAGAGAGTAGTGTTACCCTTTATTATAATTCAAGATGTGTAGGAAACCTTGTTTTGTCTCTCTAATAAGGTAACGTTAGCTGTAAACAGTTTTACGAGTTTCTTTATAGTCTACTTGAATTGGTTAAGCTCTGTAAGTAACACATTATTAAAATTTAAAGTTCGGTACTTGCATATGAACGTCACTAATTCAAAACATAATGATATGCAAATGTATGTATATACACTAAGATAAACACACATACAACAAAAGTATTATAATAATCATAATTATGCAAAATCTCTAAACGGGCACAGAATCAGGGCGTGAAGTTTCAATTCTCATTTAGTAGCGCACACCGCGTTTTGAAAGTGACCCTAAATCCCTCCTCTGTACAGATAACTCTTCATTTGCATATTAACGAAAAACTTTGCATCGGCAATACCGAAAAATTCTGGAGTTCGAGTGTGAACGGGCAGATGGCGAGGCCGGCTAATGCCGGATCCCATACTACGAGTTCGCTCGAAAGGTATTCGCAATCGCTGCTCCGATTGCGTTGCAAAATGACCAGAGTAGAGTAGTACTATTAGTAGAAGCATTAGAGAGTATTAATAGAGAACTGTAGTGGCAAAGTATGAGGTATACGAGTATAGACCATTTAACTGAGTTAACAATACTAATAATAATTTCATTTCATTCCTTTTTTCTGGAGAGTGTTTGCTGATTGCCTCAGCCGGCATTTTTAGCCTCACCGGACTTTTTTGGAGGCAGCTAGAAACTTAAAGGGTTCCGCAAGCCGTGTGAAACGAAGCACCGTCAGAGGTTTTCTAGAAGGAACTGCATCATGCACTTGTGCGGCGTATCCAGGTCCCCCACTAGATTCTCCGAGGGGATCCGATCGGGAGCGTAACAGCCCGAGGGCGCCTCTAAAGGCCAGGGGAGTAACCACGAGCTCTTATAGCAGTATTATTGCAGTTGTGGAAAAGAGACGCGAGTATATTCGCTGCTACACGCGTCTCATTTTCACAACTGCAATAATACTGCTATAAGAGCTCGTGGTTACCCCCCAGGATCTCAGCTCGAGTTGACCGGGTCGTGGGGTCATATCATTCCGTAAACTAGAATGTGTATGGAAGCAGACAAAAGTTGATCACGTTAACAAAGATAAGAATTGGGAAGGTGACTGGTTAATCATTAAAGAAAATTTTTAGAAACTGTCAAAACGATTTCGTTTTAATAGAAATTGTATGGGAGTAGCAAACTATTACGCGTCACTCTTTTAGTTACAAAATTCATGCTTAGGTAAAATAATAAATAGGTTACCCCCTTATTCATACAATCTATATAAGTATTTAGTTAATCATTGTTTTGTCTCTTTTTCTCAAATTCAAAATGACGTTTGTGTGACGTTGACAAAACAATATTTAACTAAATAATGCTCAAATAGTTTTTATGTATAAGGGGGAGTATGTTTTAAACATAAAGTTATTATACCTTGGTAAAGCACTGCGTAACGTGATTTCATTTAAGCTTCCGTTAAATGTTCTGGAATTATGTTTTATGTTGATGTGCAGGCGTCTGTACAGCGTTCGAGTTCGAATGTCAGCTTTCACGTTTTCAGTGGCTCTTTCACCTTTCTTTCCTTACACTATCTTGAAATCTTTGCAATTTTGATACATTAACTTAAAATCTTTGCAATTTTGGTATCATAACATCATAACACCATTTTATAAATGAACTAAGGGTTCCTTGAAGATGAGAAGTAGATTACCAACCTATTTTTTTTTATCTAATATATTTTATCTTGAGTTGCGACCAACTTGGTTGAAAGGCAACTAAATAAGAATTGGGCGAAAAAAACTAAGGTCATAATCAGAATAAAAAAATCACAATTATATGTCATCATCATCATCATCATCATCTCAGCCAAAAGACGTCCACTGCTGGATAAAGGCCTCCCCCAAGGATCTCCACAACGACCGGTTTTGTACTGCTCACATCCAGCGGCTTCCCGCGACCTTAACCAGATCGTCAGTCCACCTTGTTGGAGGCCTGTCCACACTGCGCCTTCCGGTACGCGGTCGCCACTCAAGGACTATCCCGCCCCAGCGGCCATCAGTCCTGCGAGCAATGTGCCCTGCCCACTGCCACTTGAGCTTAACAACTCTTCGGGATATCTCGGTTACCTTTGTTCTTCTGCGGATCTCCTCATTTCTAATTCGATCACGCAGAAAAACCCGAGCATAGCCCTCTCCATTGCTCTTTGAGTGACCTTGAGCCTTTTTATGAGGCCCACAGTGAGCGACCACGTCTCAGTCCCGTATGTCAATTATATGTAGTAGTAGTAGTATATTTTTTAACTTAGCGGTTGGATGTTACCTACTTACCTACCTGTACTGTAGTGGGACAATAACTAGGGTTGATAAAAAGTTGGACACTACTGCCAAGTTAAAAAATACAGTATAATATTATTATTAGCCATAAAACGGCCTGAGCACAAAGCACAGCTCCGTAATAACATGTTCGTTGGTACATAATAAAATTACCATGCGTACCATCAAATATGCTCACATGCCGCTCTTTGAAGTTAAACGATGGTTTAATATATTCAATTGATAAGTTTACGTTACGTTTTCAAAATAAACGATACTCTTTACAATATATTATCTTTTAAGTTCTGAATAGGTAAGGCGCGTCAGGTAAGCTCCGGCTAATTACGTAAACAAACAGGGAAACTAAATGAGAGCCACCATACGATATTAGAAACGGCTCATTAGGTCTTTAAGCTGAGATGACAGCTCTATAAATAGTTGGACGTGCGCGCTTTAAGTGTATAATTTTTTTGTTTATTTTAAGTTTCGTTGAGGCGAAAAGAATGTGTACGCGGGACGGGAAGGTGGTGCGATGACAAAACATCTGTTTCATGTGGGAGCCTCCAGCCGCTGTTCCGACGAAATCGTTTACCGCGTCTGCGACACCCCGTAAATGAGCTTAATGCGCTCCTCGATGACAAATATAATCTTTGCTCTAAGGCGAGTTGACTTGACACTGTTGTTGTTCCGAGAAACGGAAAGATTTATTTTTACTCAAAGAGCTAAATATTCAGGTGAAAGATTTCTGTGAGGGAGTTGTTTGGCCGACTCTTAAATCTGTCGACGGCGCGCCGCGTCTTCTGTATAATCGCGCCAATGATACCGAAAAATCTGCCCGGATCTCATTGCTTTGATATAGCTATCAAAGAAGGAATAACACTTTATTAATAAACGAATTCAGATGCGCAACAACTACACCCGTACTAGTGGCCAACGTCAATAAGTTATAAATTAACAGTAGCACCTTAGGATTACCGATCCGATCTGAATCCCTCGAGAATCTAGTAGGGTGCGTGTGCGTGATTCCGTTTCTTCTCGAAGGCCTCTGACGGTGCTTCATTTGATACGGCTTGAGGAACCCTTTAAGTTGCTCACCGTCCCCAAAAAAGCCCGTTGAAGTTGAAAATGATGTCTCAGGGCAATCAGCAAACAGCTCTCACAACAACTCTCTTAAAAACCTTAGAAACCTCAAAATGTTTGCGGTAAATGTGGTGTTCCGCGGCCGAAAAAATATATTATAACATACCCCCTGGTGTGAGGCTAGCTGTATTTCATAGACGTTAACAGCCGCTGTAAAGCAATTAATACGACGCTCACTCACTTAGTTGTACACATAAAGAAATCTCTATTTTTATTATAACGATCTTGCTTACATTACTTCCTTATTATCACGTTTTAGACATTATATTTAATATACAGCGCTAATTATGAGCGAGTTCTTTATTACAATGAGAGAAGGCCCCGTTCAGAAATATTTGAGAAGAGGTTAATCGCCATTGTTAGTTTTTATTCTATTTTTAGGGATCACTGTTGGAAGAACGAAAAGGTCCAATAGTTATAGTGTCTAGGTTATAATTTGAGTACCTAATTACTATGCCGCTTTGTGTTACAGTGGTTAGGCCACTGGCTTCAGACATAAACGTTCCGGGATTCGACATCCAGCTGGGGTATTTGTATATTGTAATCGCCTTTATAGTTTAATTGTATAAACCACTTTTCTTAGACCCAGAGGTACAGGGTTTGATACTCAGCTAGGGGGTATTATTGTGCTTGGGCTTGACCTTGGTCCGCCTGGCGAGCTACCATCATTTTATCTAAATCTGTCGCTATAACAACATTGTTGTGTACTGGTAGATAAGTTTGAAAACTACCTTCAACACGAAATGGTTTCAGATACGATTTATTTGAAATCATGGAAACATCTATAATTTTTAAATTCTAATAACGTACACGAAGCCTACTTTTTACATATGTATATGAACGAAGCAAATAATGGCATGAGCGTCTAAGGGCGTGAAAAGGTGTTCACAATGTCTCCAACTCATGCACACCAAAGCTATCCTCTGGAGTTGCAATCGCCCACAGGCTACGGTAACCGCTTACCAAGAAATACAGCCCTTTCCGAAATACCAGATCAGTGGTAAATTAAAGAGCCGAGATTTAAAATTAAACGAACACGGCATCCGTTAATAAGTACAGCAGAAACACATTGTAACAAATACGGAACAGTTGGGCGATATTAATATTCCAAGTAGTGTTTTAAAACAGTTTAATTATCATAAATTATGATGCTAAGTAAGTGTACATACTTAGTGTAATATTTTTTTTTGCTTTAGGTTAAATGACGTGTGTACAGTGTCTTGTTAATTATTATTTGCAATAACACAAAAAGACAATGCAACAGTTATGTTTTCTAGTTTTCTGTTTCCCGTAATAAGATTCGTTGGCGAGTTATCTCGCCTCATAAATTTTATTTAGATTAAATTAGAATAGACTGAGCCATATTAATGAGCATAAAGTTCCTATTAACTCATATTTATATATTTTTTGTGGTGTCGTTAGTGGATTCCAAATGTTTAAAGATGCTACCGGTTACGTGGGCCATTTTGCTGCGCTGTCGCATACTCGAAATAGATACTTGTTTGATTTTTAATCATTAAAATCTGTTAGCGGTTTTTTTTTTAAATAAGTACTTACATAGTCATATTGTAACTTTTTAAACTATCATTGTCATTGAAATGAAACAACTTTTACGGATCTACTCGCGTTTTTTTTCTACATTACTTTTAATTAATGTTTATCCTGACGTTTCGAATCCTTTGCAGTGTCCGTGGTCACAGGGAGACTGAGGTGTTGGTCGTCTCATAATTAGTTAGTAGCTGGTATACCGTCATTTCAATTTAATCACGTGCGTTCCGTTTTACGCAGAAAGATCTTTTGGTCTGGCTGTATGTTGTTGGGGCTGGGATTTAATATTTTGTATGATGGGATCCCAGGCTGGTGGTAAATTCCAACCATCTTCTCTATTGAAATTAGGATGTTTTTTAATTTCAATAGCCTCGCGTATCATCCTAGGGATGAATCGTTGTTCTCTAGCGAGTATTTGAGGTTTATCGAATCTGATGTAATGGTTGGGCCTCTCTAGAGCATGTTCGCATACTGCAGACTTATTTTCGCGCCTATGTTTGACGTCGGTTACGTGTTCTTTAACGCGGGTTCCTACACTTCTCTTTGTTGGCCCGATGTAAGAGAGCCCACAGTCGCAGTCCAGTTTGTACACGCCTGCACCTTGAAGGGGTTTATGTTGCACTTGACAGGTCGTAAAATTATCGTGGACACTTTTATTAGAATAACTATTCGGGATTATTATAATGTTTTTTGTTGTCGTCGTTTTGTCTGCTCATAATCACCCACCCGCAATAACCTCAGTACATCCGTGATCATGGCGCATGCAACTGTGCCGAAATATCGGATACTCACACACAACAAAAAACATGGTAGGTAATAATCCCGTTAAAAATAATTGATCTAATAGTAATATTATTTAAATACCTAGAGGAAGGAAGTTTAATCAATTTAGTTATTGATATGAATAAAACATTGAAAGATTGGACCATCAATCGGGACGATCCTAGTGCGATCTAATAGAAAGGCGAAACATACTGCTCATACATTTTTTAAATGACATAGGTACTATAATATACAATATTACTACACTTTTGATAACATTACAATTTTAACTATACATTAGGGTTGCATTAGGGTAGATATAGTTGTAGTAATTATAAACAGGATTCTGACGTGACCACGATAGTTTAAAAAGTTATAAACCACATATGAGTACATCAGATAAGTTTTTTTTACATTTATGACAAGAAAGACCAAGTCCTTTTACAATTTCTGGGCATAGTCATGTTCATATTCATATTATATTCAACTCAAATAGATGAAGCATAGAAGCTAAGACCTAGTATCGTCCACTTCGAGTTATACCTATGTGTCGCAAGCGTCATTAGGCTCAGTGACTGCTTACCATCAAGTAAATTGTATGATTGATTGTAGAAAAGAGCGTCTTCGCCAAGGTATAGCTTGGACACCCATATACTTACTTTTCTTCAGTGTATGCTTAATCTAATTCGTTTTTTTTTTTAAAGTTTAAGTGAGTACTTATCGATCTGCCCATACAGACCTCTTTCAAATAACGTCAGAAATTTCTATCAGGATCTTAATCGGGCGGGTGATCTGCCTCCAAGCCTCCCTTGATTCTTGGTTACCGTTCCGATGTCAAAAATAATCTATCTATATCTGATTATACACGAAGACTTTTTATCGGTGATCAGGACCTAATGATTCTGAATAAGTAAATGATGCCCGTTGCAATAATAATAGTAGTTACATGTTTTTTTTTATAAATTTAATTTTGTATTTTTATTTAGGTAACCAACATTAATTAGAATGTATGGTCTTCCTACATTTTTATGAAATGAAGATTGAAGTGTTTTTTTTTACGTCGTCTGCCATTTGACAGTTTACTACAATAACATGAAAAACTTTAAATCTTCAATGAGGTTTGTTATCATCGTTGTACCTGTATGAAGAGGTTTTATTTGTAACAAGGAGGAGTAGGATGACCATTATTTTAATATTCATAGTTATTAACTTTACTTCCTAGACAAAAAATAAAAAATGGAACGCTGACATGTAAGTTTTATTATTATTGCAAATGGCTATCATTAACTTAGTCGGAATCAGTAGGTCCTGATCACCGACAAAAAGTCTTCGTGTATATACTTATATTTCTATACTTACTACTATATCAATCTGTAGAATCTGTCTGTACATGCAATTTTTCTGAAAAATTTTGGGATAAATATTTGTTTTATGACTCACTGACACAAATTCTATGATTTTTGAAATTTTTGTCTGTCTGTTTGTCTGTCTGTCTGCATGTCCTCTTATAACTCAAGAATGGCCTGACCGATCTTGATGAAAATTTGTATGTAATAAGAACATGAGATTGTGCAAATAAATATATATATATAAAAAAAATATTCACAAATTTTCGCACAGCGAAGCGGGCGGGTGACGGCTAGAGTAATATAATACAATGTTTTGTGGATGATAAAATAACAATATCGATACCTTTGTCATTCCAGACTTTTTTTTTTAAACTTATGGAGGCATACCATCGTATACCTATATATCTATAATTCATAGATTTTCTGGGTGACGATTATAGCCCATTTAATATTACTTAGGTATATTGTAATATTTCATTATCACAGTATAAAATTCCTCTATTAGCACTGTAACAACATATTTGTAAAAATAATTTACAAGTTTATAATCCATAAAATTGTAAAGTATACTCGTAAAATAGTTTTGATTCTACCACCAGCTCAGAATTCAGTCAACAGAAACTACTAATAATAGAGAGCCAGGCAACAAACTCAACAGTTGCTCCTCTAAAAACACTAACGATGTTAAAACCGAAGTTTACAAACCAGATACTGAACTAGCTACGATCTGATCGTAAGTATTAATCACAGTATTATTTTGCATAGCTATTACTTTACACACGGAAAATAAACTTATTGGCGCAGCAGTTCGCGCGTTCAGGTTGCGAGTTAAGCAAGTTAGTTAAGGAACTTTACCAATGCCGGGTTTGGCTAACCAAATTAAAAATACCTCTAGATCGGTGGGTACTTCGGAAGGCACGTTAGGCGACTCGTGTTCTTGTCAGGTAACTGCTGTATTAATCCACCAACCCTACTTATTTGGACCTTAACTCTTTATAAGCAGATATTTTAAAACTCTGATATGATTTGCAGTAGCAGATGTAATTACGACACATTTATGTTACGTAATGACGTTTCAAAACTATTAAAAACAATGTCTTCAGCAATATTCACTGGACTATTTTTATGATGCCACATAGTGGAAGCTCTAATATCTTAGCTCATTGATGACAAGGCCAGTGGAAGAACACTTCAGCCGAAATCTTCAACTAATGTGGAACTAGCTATCTTATCTACACTACGGCACTACAGCTAGACCAAAATTTTGCTTATATTGCTACTGTTGTTATAGCGACAGACTTAGTTAAGATGGCGGTAGCTAGCTTAGAGAAAGTTCTACCATAAACTAAACCCTAAGCTAAGGCCCTAAGCTAAAAGCTAAGTATAGATAAGAATTAGAAATAAAATTTTATCTTTATAAAAACAGAGCTTCCAATACAAGATCACGCATTAATAAAGACGAACGCGGCAATTGTCCAACAAGAACAATGTGATGATACTTCTCATGGAAGACAGAAACAATTGTAACTCTGTTGCGACTGCATGTTTAATTACTATTAAAATTCCGGATGTTTCGAGCGGTCCGCTCGTAACGACACAAGCTAATGTATTCCGACATAGTCTAAACAATACGAGCTTTATTAAAATGCGTATTAAAACATATCTTGGAATGAAGCTGAGGTCGTTCACACCGCTTCGGTTCATACAAAACGTGGTGTGCGACCGTGACCGTTTCGCGCTCCCTCAACCATTTTTAAAATTTTTCGGTGCTAAGTATTTGAACAACGAAAGTCGCAACATCTCGCGGCCGTTCCGCGCCCCACCGCTTATACTCGTTAAATACTTTTTAATGTTTATTTAGCTTTCGCGCACGCAAATGGCTCCGTTGTCCGTGAACGTTTAGCTCAAGCCTTTTCATAGATGTCCGAAATGCCGTTTGCCGAGACGGCGACATTAGCTAGCTAACGGCTCGTCAGTGAAAAAAAAATGTCTCCGTAAGTAGGTAGTTAAGAATCCGCTGTACCATTTATTTACAAGAGTGAATCCGTCTTAGAAAAACTAGCGTTCAAAATTATTAATGGTTTGTTTGAATGGTACGTCACGCGTTTCATTGTTGGCGCGCACTCCGTCCGGATGCTCTCGCTGACACTAATTATTCCCATAGTGCTTGAATGATAGATTGCTCTGGACAAATCACTTCTGGCCTCACTCCCCGAGACCAATAAAAAACTCGTGTGATTAGTTTTTTGAGACGTCCCACCGATTGTCACAGAACGTGGGCCGTGCCACATCGTTTGTCCAGAAAGGCAATAAGTTACTTTAGGATAGAAGCGACTTGTACACGATGCTATCTCAAACAGAATTCTGTCAGATTAGTTAAATCCCATTCAAAATTACACGCACCAAAGCAAAGCGTAATTTTTATTTCTTTTTTATTAAGTATTTATTTTTTTGAATAATCTCATGTTTGTTATTTATCCACCATGAATAAGTATAAGATAGCTATCGTAATGTGCCGGTAAGTTAGCGAAGTGTTTAGTAAGTAGTAGCAGCCGGCCTTCTAATTACGAACTTGCTAACTGGAGTGTTGGTTAATTTATTTACGTACGCGGATCGCTTGCTTACACTTTGTTGACTACTTATGAATACCCATATTCTCTGTTGATGTAAAAAAAAGTGTTTTTACAATTTAAACATTACATTTCGCATTTTTGATTTTTATTTTAATTAAGTTTGCGCTTTTTTTACGAAATAAACTATTTGTAAATGGATTACGTTGTTTTTCGCGTATTGGGTAAGTAACTTAAGAAAGTACCTGGTCTCACAATCACAAAGTCAGCTTTCATTAGAATAAGTATCAACAAAGAGTGTGAATAAGCTTGCATCTAGTATTGGAAAAACTCGAGTCCGGAAGTCTAAAAAGAACTCGAGTCGTAAACCTTACTCACGTTTTAATAAAAACTCTAGTTTGAATCCTCGACTCGAAGCAATTTCTACTCATCAAAATCTCGAGTACGACAAACAGGGTCAAGTTATATCTAATTATTTTTCATAGTATTATAATATATTTAATTTTTATTTTTTATTTTATTTTTTTATTAAATAAATATTAAATATTAAAAGGTTTACTATTATTTCTTCTAACAATTTCAAATGTAGTTGATGACCAATTGTCAAATATCTTGACTTGTCCGCATAAATAAATTGATTACGCGAACGTTACCTTAAAGTTGACCTATCAACCTCAAACAAAGTAACAGAGATAAAATAAAAGATCGCTTCGGCAACCGCGATACCGGCCGCCCGATAGCGTCGGCCTGCGCGCGGTGGCCGCTGCGCCCACTGAAATATTATCTGCTCTGTGACTTACGAGTACCGGCCTCTCGGCTAAGCATAATGATATTTTAGTATTACAACATTTTATCTACACGAGACGAAAAGTTCTGGAGATAAGTTAAACGCCAACTGGTATATTGTTTCAGAAAGTTGACAGCCGATGTAATTTGTTAATGTCAAACGGCGTTTGCCGCGGCCGGCGACACACCGACGTATCTCCGAGCTAACGACCGATCTGACTTAACCTAAAAATACGCTGCAGCTCCTCGCCTATCTGTTGTACCGATTTAAATAATGAGATTTATCATCGGCGCGCATACAGACACACGAAATGATTATCTCGAACCGTTCTATTATTTACATTATTCGATACAGCTACTGGCTAAAGTAGCGATAATAATTTAGCCTTCTCGTACTTTGTTCGTTTGAAATACCTTTTGTCTACGGCGTTGCCATTAAGTTTCCCCAAAATCTCGGACGGCACATTAATAAAAGACGATCATGACGAACGTCAACCTTAAATATTTTATACGCCCACTCATTTTACGGCATTGCCTAATTACATTTAAACAAAGGTTATATTTAAATTTTTTATTGATTTGGGATCAATTATACACCGCCACAGATTGTGATAATATTAATTGTCATCAGCGTATAATCGGCTCGCTGCTGGGCCTTCCCAAATGAGTGCTTGCATGAGGAGAGATCTCGCCTTAACCGTCCACGGGATTTAACGACAGCCATCTTCTGACAACAACCGGGACAATCAACGGCTTAGCGTGACCATCATCATCATCACCAGAAATAGGCACCCAAAAGCACATAGGGAGATCAGGATAGTCCGAAGATGCTAGCCCAATGCGGGTTGGTTCTAAAAATTGCCATATAACAACAACAACCAAGTCTAAAGGCTCAACGTGTTCGAAACACTCAATAGTCCGAAGCACGAATAACGTGAACACTCGATAATTAATCCAGTCACTAAATGAGTCTTCATTCATAAAGTATTCTGATTTATTCGTAAAAATTCAATTCAGATTATCCGTAGACCTAAAATCCCGAGGGCTCGCCCCTGGTAACTGTATCGCGTCAGCTCGTTTTCAAATAAGTAAATTAACGTGAAATTGAATTAAGTTTCGTCCCGAGTAGAGATTATAGCGATTTAGTGAGATTATCTGAATGTGTTAAACGTCACAGTTGGGTTGTAATGGAAGGGTGTGGGTCAGACCCATTGTTTAATTATAGATAGTGCTGTGGAATTAAGGCCACAACACCGCGAGATTATACCGTAAAATTTACGTTTACAGTTAAGGGCGTAATGGTTATAATATACTAATAGTTTTAAATGGAATCACAATAATTGATGAGCCTTAACATACCCAAATAAGTTTAGCCATATTAATCGAGGATTGAATGTTTGTTTTTTTTTTTAAACGTGTTTCGCTAATAGGTACAGAAGTAATTAATGATATGTTGGAAAATCGCCGGCAGCTCTTGACTTAGCACAGAAGCGGCTTATGTGACGTGTACAAAGGGAGGCCTACAGCCAGCAGAGCGTACCTCGCAAGGGTACCTACACTCAACATCATTAAACCAAACAACGAAATTCTCCGACACATTGTCACTGTCAAGAAACCCTGATAGGTAGGGTATGGCAGCTGGAACTACGGGTCCGGCTGTCTTTTCAAGGGTACCACGGGAGTTCCGGATCCTAGGCCCCCTGCCGGTTATGCCTTCGCGGGCGTCTCCGGCAGGCCCCGGACATGGGTTGGACTCGTGGCATGTGGTTAGCTATAGAAGTGGGAATGTTCGTCTGCCTGGTTGGTCTGGCCAGGCTTCCATTTCGTGCATAGCGAGCGGGTCTTAGTAGCGGTCCGGTGGGGGCCTGAAGCGAAAAGATCTGCGGGGTACGTGAGTTACCCTTAGTTGGTGTGTTGCTCGGTGGTTTTCACTGAGTAGTTACTCCAACATCTTCGGTACTAGTCTGGAGAACTAGTAGAGGTGCCCGCTAGATGCAAAGGCCTCCGGTTTAATCAGCCGCGTAGGAATTTGGAATTGATCAGGTGCCTGGATGGGTACCGAGAAGTGAGTGTGCTTACAACTCCGCCACCAAAGAGGACATTTGGTAGTTGGCTTTAGATCTGACGGCCAAAGCAGTGGTACACTGCGAGTTGTGCTCTTAGTGCAACGAGAAGTGAGCGAGCTTACAGCTCCGGTGACCTATCTGGACATTAGGTAGTGGACTATACGTGTCCACGGGGCGACTAGCTTGAGACACTAGTCTTAAAAGTACTGGATGAAGGATGCGTACCGGCATGTTCTGATCTGGCGTTATGACCTGACGTAGATGGTCCCTTGTGCTTGCGCAAGGTTATTCTGACACCTACTTTGTAACCGGAAGGTTGGTAGGGGGTGTCAGTATAAACTTTAAAAGTAGTGTATAGCGGGTTGTCAAGAAAAAATATTGCGAAATGGTTCCTATTAAATAAAGCGCTCAGTGACTTTGGCTATTGAACTTTCTTTTTTTAATTTAAGTAACATTAATTATTTCTTTAATAGAAAAAGAGAAAAATAAACTTATTAATCTGTTTATATTTTTACAAAAGTCGAATAAATAACCTCCTGTTTCTTGTTAAACTGTTAATAACGACTGGTTGTTGGCGCGTATAATTACCACGATAAATCATCATACATCTTTTTATTCTTAACCCTAACACATGGTTCAAATGACGTAGCACCTGCCAAACAGCGTTGCATGTAATTTTGCACTATGCGATCTCGAATAAGATCAACATGACTTTAGATCACCGTAAGATATTACCTACATGTAACGTAACTTTTAACGCTTCTGTGGTGTAGTGGGCTGATACCAGCCTTGGGCCTCGTGGTCCCGGACTCTATTTCCAGCGGAATAAATAATTAGTAATTATTAGTTCGATCAATGTAAAAAACACACAATTACCAGATTTTTAAAATTAAGAAATAATTTTCCATGACAATTTTTTTTGTTTAAGACTTTACTAAAATTATGCTGTGCTAAAGGTAATATGAAAGCAAAGTAAAAAGAAATTAAAGAAAACATACCGAGTCAAACAGCAGAAGAACGACGACTTAAAGGAAAGCAAAACAAAAGAGACAGACATTGACAATTCATATAAAAATATAAAAGTATAAACTTACAAAGAAATGTGCACTCCGTAACAATAATGTCACTTAGCTGTTTTTAAAGTGGCATCGTCATTTTCACTAGTAGTCTTAATTAACCCAATCTAAAAAGTATTATATCTATTTACTAACACAGCACTCAACAAGAATAAACTTTATTATCTTCCGCCTTTAATCATACAAAAATACCTACAACGACTGCTAAAGTCAGCATAGATCAATTAATGGATGTGAGTAAAGTCGGTCGGATAAGGCTTCAGCAGCATTCCTTATAGTAGTTATAGAACCTTAAGATGGTTCCTATGCCTGGTTCCTATGGCGTGCCTAGCATTCCGTCACATACTTGCAATAAGCGCGATGCAAGTTTTCTTTATTCTGTTTCGAGTTCTATCAGACAAACTAATATAAACTTTAAATAAGCGTTGAAGTGCTTAATATGGTGATTTTTTTCTTTCTAACAGTTATTTGATTTCTGAGGAGCTCGATGGCGCAGTGGCTAACGCGTTCAAGCTGTGATCTTACAAGTTTAGTTCCTTTCACAATGCTGGTCATAAAATGGGTAACCAAATTCAAATATACGAGTTTTTCGTCCTTCGGAATGTATTTAAGAATATTCTTATTTTTACTCACTCAGGGTGGTTAATTCTAGTAGAAGCAATAAAATGTAAGTTTCAATAAAGTTTTCCAATCAGCAACTTATCTACGGACTCCATCCATTTGCTCGCGCGAAAAAGGGACAGCGCCAACGCGATTTAATTTATTTTCACAAAGTTTTGTCCGGAATTGAACTCATTGACTGGCCGGTTCAGAGGAAGGCGAAGCGAAGTTTCCAGATATATTTTTTTGTCCCTTTTCAACGGGGACCGAATCTTGGCGTGTCGAACTGCTGAGGCTCAGTAGCTATCGTAAGCCCGCGTAGAGATCGGAGCTGATAATTGAAAAAACGTTACGACCGCTGAATCTTAACACCGATTTAAAACTGCGCAGGATAAATTAAAAGAATTCTGGGGGACGACGAGCGACGATTGTTTTTCTTTCCGATTCTTAGTCCCCGATTGAACCGATAACCTTGTTGCGAGCGCACTTTATGTTGTGATTACGTGTTGTACCTACTTTGTGTAGGTGGTGCTGTTCTGTACATTTTATCGACTACTTTTAATTAAAAAATACATGCAGTTTCTTTTTAAATCTTGTCGTGTTTTACGTTTGCACTTTTTTTAAACCTTATTGGTTAATGCTTACGGATGGTTTAAAAAGTGTGAATATGCCTACCTACATTATGCTAACCACTTAAGTTTAAAAATAATGTATGAACCAAACTCTAGAAATTAAATTGTAAGGGCTGTTTAAGGAGATCCAAAAAAACAATTGATTTTTTTTTCTCAAATTGTAAGTTGGTCTTGTGATCAATTAAAAGTATTAATTTATTTAGGGATATTTTAAGAGAAGTTCTTAGTTCTTCCTAGTAATTTAAGAGCTTCACACCATTATTAGGGGAATATTTAACTAAATTTCATCTTTAAAAAAAATATCACGGTAAACAATAGAATGCAGAAGTTAAAGCCAACGCGAAGGCAGTCGCCGACACAGCTAATAACGCACGTAAATTTCTCAAATAGCTTCCAAGTTTATAATAAATACCTATAAAACAAGCTAATCCGAGCTGACAGGCTTGCAAAAGCATCGACCTCCTTTTAAGATATGCACAGTGTAATCGTGAAGTGAAGCCAGCTAACCAAACAGTAACTATACAAGACATTATAAAACATCAAACCAATTTCGAATCTGTGTCAATATATTTATTATATTAGAATGAAACATCACGAAAACAAATTCCAACTTAATTAAGTTATTAAGGCATTAAATGTAAAGAAGTTTAATATTTTGAAACATAAAACATTCAATTGATATCAGACGTTTTTAATTTTATTTGTTTTCCTTATTCTATCTACTTGAAAAGAAATAAAGTCTTTCTCTTAAATTCACTAAAAACAAGAAATCGCACAATACTTTAAATGGTTAATGACGTTACTAAAGTAAAAGGTTAAATAAAGTATATTGTTAAAAACCACTTAATAAACATCGGTCGCTTTTATTTAATCTTGGTTTACACCTACTAATAAACGCATCAGTTTTATTAAGAAACATTTCATTCGTCGTCCTTAAATGAAAGGATTAATTTCGAACAGGATATCAAGTTGAGTAGCCGAAAATTGGAATAAGCTTGTAATAAAAGGCGAGGGAGTGCGGTCGGAACAATAATTCACAAAAATTCTGCGCCGTTAATGCCCTCCAAGGCCTGAACGCGACATAATCATCCGCAAAACTAAATTTAATCCTAATAGCACTTTTTAAAATAAAACCTTGCCAGGGTTGGGCGCTTAGTGGCATTATTTAAAGTGATTTTAATTATGTTGAAAGCAGATGACACCGGGTTCCCTCCTCTTCATTGTCCGATGTCGGCCGGCGGTTAGGCACCACCTTCAATGGGAGCTTGTTGACATTTTTAGATAATGCTGTGATCGCAGTTATGATAATTATAACATTATATTGAGAGCGACTTATTATTAACACAAGATATTTTTTGCAAACAGTATTTGAGTAGGTATCTACCAGGTTTTATTACATGGAAAAACTATATAAAAATCTTGTATTTATAAACGTTGGTCTAGTAAGATTTTAATCAAGACATAGTGTTGCAAATATTATTATCTAAGTATTCCATTATCTAGGTATAAATATAATAAAATTTTAACACATTTTTGGAGCATCTACGTTGTTCCTTGGTGTTTCCTTCCCTCATATTCTATTTGATTTCTCATCTTCTGAATTAGTTTTATTATCCCAACTTAGCAGTAGAATCTGAGCATCAGTTATGTCGTCAAATTTTTGAAACCTACGTGAAAAATACGTGAAAAATACCCTACGTGGAAAATGTTTGACAATTTTAAAGCAAAGTTATTTAGAGATTAAATAAGAATAAACGTTAGTTATATGTTTATTTTCAGGATCAAAAGTAAGCCTACATTGAGTCTTAATCATCGCCGACAGTATTTCAGAGCAAGACACGATTCTTCCATTCCGAATTTGAAATAGATATGGCGTTATAGCTTCGTCAGTTCTTAGTTGAGAACCGGTGGTGGTATCGACAACCAGTCAAGAACGGAATTTGCAGATGATGTCCTAATTTGGCTAACTCGGGCCATATCTCTAAACTCCGCCCCCCATGTCCCCATTCCTCGTCCAAAGTTAGACCTTGTAATGAGTTTGTGTATTTAACAAAACTAGTGTTCGACTGTAATTTTATTAAGGCTGCACGGATTGTATCAATCAATGAAAAATTAAAAAAGATAGAGTGTGAGTTTGGATCTCAGAATAAGGTTTGGATTGGCATTGACAGATTTCAGCCACTCCTCTTTCATTTTTGAAATTTTTGAAAAGAGTTTAAATGTGTGTCTGTGTATGTGTGTGTAACGTTTGCTTTATTGATTTTATGTATTTTTATGCATAATATAAAAAAAGTATTTATACTCCTTCTCTATATAAACTATGAGTGTGCGAAATTTCATACTCCTCCGTCCGCGCAATTTTCGTAAAAAGGCTTGCTTCACATATTAATATGTAGATATTTTATCTAACAGAACATAATTATTTTATTTTTTATGTTCAAGTGCTAATTGCTGCACTTAAGCTGAATTAAATATTTATAAAATATAGTTAAAAATTATTAGAACATAATTCATAAAATATTGATAACTATGGTTAGCTAAGTTATGAGAAAAAGTACAGATATCCGGTACACTTCTATCTAAAAATACTTTATCTCATCATCATCATCATCATCATCATCATCATCATCATCATCATCATCATCATCATCATCATCATCATCATCATCATCAGTTCATTTATGTCCCCACTGCTGGGGCCTTCCCTATGGATGGATAGGGAGACTTTATCTATTAATCAGAAACTTATAATTATCTGCGAGTATTGAATCTTTGATATCACTAAAACATAGGTATGGCCCCTTAATAAAAGCTGTTCTATTTTCACCTTAGAGTTGGTTTAATGCTCTAAGATTTTCACTTATGTGATGCCAGTTGACAATATTTCTGCAACGTGTCAAGCTTAGAGGTGCCAAGCTATGGTCAGTTGGTGTGTCAATTTGGGTTGCAATGACCGCAGGGGAACTTCGGGATTGTATTTTCAGCTTTAGTATTGGTGGTTGAACGCAGGCAGGTGTAATAATTATAAGCAACTAGATATTATGGCGTTGTATTTTTGTTTAGTGGTTTTTAACGCGTTCTCACATGTTGTCTTTCGTCTTGTAGTTGTAGAAAGTCCTCGACTATAGTCAGTTTTAACTCGTGCATTCTTTTATGCTAAATCACGCTAAATGTTGATCGTTCGGGTTTGTTTTGGGTTTCGTCGCAAGTTTGAAAATATAGTTTTAATTATTGCCTCTTTCTTTTTTAAAGTTATTAACTGAAACAGTCTTTAACTTTACAGATAATTTTCATGCGGTATCCTGTACATCGCTTCGGCGAAATTCAACCTTTCTTCGGCTTCTCAACGTAATAGAATCGTGAATCCTTTATGTCTGGTAGACTGTAGAATCGTCTAGTGATTAATTTATTTATGTTTACTTTTTGTTACCAAAATGTATCCTTAATTTCTAAGGCATTTTTCTGACGTTTCTCCTATAATGATAGCTGATGGTTTTGTTTCACAAACACTTCGCCCCCTAATTATGTTTTAATTTTTATAAGGACTATGTTTTGTTTGTATAAGGACTAATTTGATGATTAAGTCAACTAAAAACAAACGCTAGTAAATCCTTACTATAAGTATCATAGTAGTTGAGCTCAATCGGGTATTGGACCTCATATCTAAATGGGCCACCAATAATCTGATTGAGTTCAATGCCAAGAAAACACAGGTATGCGCGTTCACGGCAAAAAGTCACCATTCCTTCCCCTTACAACTCTTCAGGGTACATCTCTAAGCCTGCAGAGTTGTATCAACATGCTCGGTATGACGATACGCTGCGATCTGAACCTAAGGAACTACATCGAAGCCGTGATCAAAACAGCCTCACGAAAACTCGGAATTCTGAACAGAGTGCGGCGATTCTTTACGCCGGACCAGTTGTACCTTTTGTACAAGACACAGGTACGGTCTTGCGTGGAGTATTGCTCGCACATCTGGGACGGTTCCGCAAAGTACCTTCTCGATGCCTTGGTCAGATTGCAGCGTCGCGCTGAACGCATTATCGGCTATGCAGAAGTGGCAAATACTCTTGAATCTCTGAAATTGCGTAGAGATGTTGCGTCACTCAGCGTGTTTTACCGCTTATACCATGGCGAGTGCTCAGAAGAGCTCTTTGACCTCATCCCACCTTCTCCCTTTCTTCATAGGAGTACACGAGCTGCTCTTCGTAGTCATCGCTTTACTGTCTCAAATATCCTATCTTGCACAAAGAAATTTGGTGACTCGTTTCTTTGTCGCACCTCCAAAAGGTTGGAATAATTTACCAGCACACGTTTTCCCCCCTTCCTATGATATGGGGTCCTTCAAGAGAAGCGTGAAGAAGCACCTTGTGGGCCGGCAGAGTGATGTTGACTGAGGCTACGTTTGTTTCCACGCTGCACCAGTTGTCTTCGCGTCTGGACTCCATCTCCACTTAACATCAGGTGGGATGGAGTCATTTGCCGAGCTAACTATAAATAAATAAAAATAAATAAGTTTCAATTTAATTATTAAAAAATATCTTACCAGCATTCAATATTCCGGTATTCCCATATTGACCATAAATAAAGATGTTATATTGTTGACTCCATTATTATAACATGCGAGCACTGGATCACTTGGCTAACACGAGGGAGCAATGGCAGTTAAAAACTAAAAGCATGTTTGTTAGGGTTTGATTATCAGGTTTTAGATGGGACTGATCCAATATTGCAAGGGTGGTGGTGTTCCTAATAGCAGCGCGTAACGCAACACCGCACCGTCGCAGACCCTGCGTGTCTCCAAATCCGACGAAGCCAATAAATCACACGAAGGCAAACATTACGAGGGCTTTCTATGTATACTGTTACGCACTGCCCTGCGTTTGCTCCGAGCGACTGTTTGTGTACGGTTAGTCGTTACAAAACCAGAGTGATTCACAAACACGCGCGGAGCGCACGTTTTGTAAATGCATATTCGTGTAACGCGGGACGCTACACTGTGAGAATCGTTGCAATTTTAGAAGTTAGAAATGACATCGCGCAATTTTGTTTTGGGTAAAGTGCAGAACTGTTTAATGTTGATCATTTATACTGACTACCTTTATGTGCACACGATGTTATCATGAGAATCATTACGATTTTGTAAGTTAGACATCGGGCTTTTTTTCTTTTTGGTTACATTAACATAGTACAGAAGTAGAACATCAAACGTTGACACTAACTGCTGCACTCAGAGACATCAATCAACATAAATAATTCAATGATTGTAACCATGTTGTATCCTAGATTACAATAAAAATCATAGTATTTAGCTATGAAAAAAAACAGTTATAGGCATTCACGTATTGTTTTATAAGAGATGAGACTGTGAGACAGACAGGCTTGACGCTTAGCTCAGGTACCGATCTCTCACACTCTTTACATGCACCAAATAGTTTTCTATCCTTTTCTAGGTATAAAAGAATGGTCAACCCAGTTTTTTTAAAGTCCCAAGTCATGCTAAACATAATAATGTTAAATATGCATTGTAACTATTTTCGTAATATTCCAAAGCCACTTCAATGTTTTTTCAAGCTTATAATTTACTAGCCACAAATATTTGCAAGCACAATCTAGCGGTGTATTCATTGAGGCCGTTGCGGGAAGCGACAGAAGAGTGACGACGATGCCGACACAAAATAAATAGGTACAGAAGGGCGGCTCTTTATTTGGGGACGCGGGCGGTGAGAAACTTAAAGGGTTCCTCAAGCCGTGTGAAATGAAGCACCGTCAGAGGTTTTCACGTGTGCGTGTCCCAGTTCCCCACTAGATTCTCCGAGGGTTCGTATCAGATCGGTGACTCCATACAAACGAGGCGACACAGGCGCATTCGTACGTTGATCTCCGGCTCTACACGGGAGAACGCCAGTCGTGCGTAAGTCAGCTGAGGTGCCACGCACATTTTGTTACAATGTGTCGTGTCGATGACGGTCATAATGTTAAAACTGATGCGTATTAATTGTTTAAATAAATAAAAAATTGTCAACATTTTTTGTTTTTGATTTAAGTTCTTAAACCTTACAAACCAAAACGTATTCATCATCAACCCTAACGCTACCATCGAGCTTAGGTAATTAAACTCGCTATCGTTCAGATCCACCCTTTTGTACCTACCTATTTATTTTGTGACGCCGACGTGCAATATTTGCGTGGGTTGCTGAAGTGGGTAATGTGATGACCTTAGAGCTTTTGACGATCCTGATCCGCCAACTTTGATAAATCACACGATTGTAAACAGCGAGGGCATCGCGCGTTCAATTCCACGCTGCTACACCGGAATTCGTCCCCTTACTGACAAACACTTCGTAAAACGTGCTCTCTACCTTCGGATGCGTTTTATTTCTGCTACGTATAGGACAATACCGGGTAAATCGCAGTTTCACTTTTTATCCTCATCATCATCATCGTCATGAGGTGAGATAAAAACGCTTCCCCGTTGCTGAATAAAAATTAATATTGCATAAAAAGTTACATTCAAGAAAACTACCCCAAAACATCATCAGTGAGAAGCAACTTCAACATTTCATACAGTGGTTGAGTCTTAATCTATACTTTCTCATTACCAGCCCAACAATGGGAGGCGGCGCGCAGTTAGGCATTAGAAAGGTCCGGATTCACTAATGACATCCCGGCGCGCCTTGTCTGTCGACATGCCTGCCACATTTTAACCGAATAAATTTTTGTTCGGGCGAGACGACTTTCAATTTACCCTTTTAAAAAGCACGCGCAAAAGCGACTACAGTTTTTTTTTTCATTTAAGAATGAAGCAAATTTAACTATGCTTGAAGGCAGAAGTAAATACGCGAAAATTTATAAATCTTGTTGGTTCATGTACACAGATATGTGTATGATATACAGGATCAAAAATATTTATTTATTTACATATAAAGAGCACGCGCAAGAGCGATTACAGTTTTTTTTTCATTTAAGAATGAAGCAAATTTAACTATGCTTGAAAGCAGAAGTAAATACGCGAAAATTTATAAATCTTGTTGGTTCATGTACACAGATAGGTATGTGTATGATATAAAGGATCAAAAATATTTATTTATTTACTTATAGAAAGACCAGCTATAACACAACTTAAAAACTTAACTACTAACTATTGTGACTATGACATGTTATCGCTTTTTACTCTTTCTTCGTCTTTGCAAAAAGTCACACACAAAATTTATAATTATAACGTATGATAAATTACAATCTAGTTTACTTAAAGATTTAAGTAATATTTACAAGAATTGCTTTTAATAACACAATGCCATATTATATTTTCAGCTTGTTGAAACTTAGACACGGTACTTACGTTTAGTCCTAGTTCTTGTAATATAATTAGTCGAACCAAAAAGTACGCCGTTTGCTAGGGCTTTCCCTTGCCTGCGCTGGTCTAACAAATGGCTTAAAGCTCCCTTCAAACGTTTTTTAAAGATTCTAGAAAAATATTTTCGTAAGTTAAAGCGAACACTACACATTGAAGTATTACACTATTTTATACCTACTTATTTTTCTTACACCTGCAGGCATCCCGTGATACAAATTATTTTATCTCAAGAGCACCACACTACCAGGTCAAAAGATACTGTAAGATAATTTTGCGTGAAATGGAACGAATGTTTCAAAAAATAAGTGACGGTATATAACAAATTAATTTTGAGACGACTTTTATAACCAAACTTCATTTATTCTGTCTGTCCATCATCCATCCCATCCGCTAACCTAGCGTCACAAAAGTTGCAAGATCACAAACTGAACGTGCAAACCGCTAAAACAAAGAATATTTTACCTAATGTTCAAATATGACAACGTAAATAAGCTAAAAAAAGATATTTTATCCAGGCATCACATACTTAATTTTTATATTATATACGTAACAGGCAAGCAGTTATCATTACTAAAAACCTGGTTTATAGAAAAGTTTTGATTTTGGAGTTCACAGAACACTTACACTCGTATTCCCTCCATCCTACAACATGGGGTTCTTGAAACGAGGTGTGATGAAGCAACTTGCAGGTCGGCGAGGCGAGGAGACAGCTAGAGGTAGAGAGGCACAAGCGTGCTTCACAAGCTCTCAAAGGAAGAGGACGCGCTTCAAAAAATAAAAAATAACGAGGTTTTGGTACCTTCACTTTGGTCAAAAAGTTTTCAGATTCGGATAGGGCAATGTACAATTTTTCGAAATTCTTGCGCAAAACCGGTTTTTGTTTTATGAATAGAGCTATGCATAGCACACGAACAATAATTGCTATGACGTCGTGTTAGGTCGAAAACGTCAAAAGCTGTAATATAAAATATTATTGGTATGGAAGACCTCTACAAATAATAACAAAATTTTTGATGTGTAACATCTTTCCGCTCGCTTTCTAGCAATTTGTGGGAGTGATTTCGTGAAATGGGACGGAAGTGTCCAACAGTGTAACAGGAAGTCAGGGAATCGATACCTATATTATTATGAACATGACTTATTATTGTTATATATACATATTGTGTAATTTGACTATCAAAGGTCATTTTGATATGTCAAATGTCTTCTAATGAGTATTTACTGCATTTTCTTTAGGAATTGTAAAAAAATATACGTATTTGTTAATTCTATATTCTATTTTCTATTGTAATATTGATTTCAACCCTTTCGTGTGTAATAGACTTTATCATTATTTATTTTATCTATTTATTAATACGTGAACCAAAAACTTTGTACCCCTTTTTACGAAAGTTGCGCGGACGGAGGAGTATGAAATTTCGCACACTTATAGTTTATTTAAAGAAGGAGTACAGAATGTTAATATTTTATTTAAATTATGCACAAAAAATACATTAAATCAATAAAACAAACATTACACATACCTACATACCGTGTATTTGACACACACGCATATATACTCATTTAAAAAATTTCAAAAATGGAAGAGGAGCGGCCGAAATCTGTCAATGTCAATCCAAACCATCAAACTCACATTCTATTTTTTTAATTTTTCATTGCCTAGGATACAATCCGAGCAGCCTTAATAAAATTGCGGTTGAATTTCGACCACTGGGCGACCACTAGTAGTAATAAAATTATGTAATACCTGCCCCATTTTTTTCAGAATATAATGTTAAAACTGCTTATTACCTTAGTAATCTCGCCTTAGTGAGATGTTTTGACATCTACGACGACGCGACTACTGTAAGGCTCGCTCGTTTGTTTTATTAAATTTATAGGGTAGGCACCAATGATCGACATGAGGTTTTAATCATTAAACATAAGGGTCAGCATATGATTTTAGTCTTTAATAACAATTTAATTTAGATTACCTGCTGCCTAGTTGTCATTCCGTAAAAATTTAAAGAAAATCTATGCTATGTTTCGGCGAAGAAAACTGTGACGAACGCTGTTGCCACCACGACAAGTAAACCCTATTCATCATAAGCCTATAAACTTTTCACTTGTCCACATGAATAATAAAAATAATAACATTGGTTACAAACTAGGAGCAGTAAGCATAAGTATTTTTTGTTTTCAGTTGTTCAGTGCATCGTAGCTTGAGTTTAGTGAGAGACCGCTCAACGCCATCTATCGGAATAGAAGCGCACTAAAGCGCTGCATTTATTTACCGGTGGGACGTGTTAAATGCAACGACCGACAAACCCGCTTCTCGTCAATATTGACATAAAAACCCATAATTTCGACCGCCGTGCACACAATAGATTTATAAGATAAACACAGAGTAAAATGTCTGTAAATAGGATTGACAACATTTTAATATATGGTCTTATATTTGCTTTGGGTTCGCTCGCCTCTCTGTTATGCCTACATGCGTTAATGCTGTACCGTGAAATCATTGTTTTTTGTAGACGCTCTGGAGATTAAATATGAATAAAAGGACAAAGCAATGTGAACATATTGTGTGTGTTTTTTTTCAGCAAAGTTGACTTAGTAAGCCCGCGGGATTTGGGCGTTGCGCTGTTCCGTGCGCCGTTAAGTATTTTTAATGGGTGGGAATTTTAAAAATAAAGCTTTTGTAAATCTACACGCTGTTGATGGTTGTAATAAATGTCATGGTCAGGCTATAACTGACCCATAGCTGGGCAAAGTCCTACCTTTACTGGTATGATAGATGGAGCATACTTTAGCAAGGTTAGATACCTATTGAGCACAGTGCATTAAAATGCCTTAATTTATATAGCTATATCTTGAAATGGAGCAGTGTTAACGAATTAACTCGCGATTTATTTAATTTTGAGCTTTACAAGATACAGGTACGAACCGTTTACCGGTGTATCCTTCACAAGGAGGCTACTGCTGGAAAAACTGTTAGGTACATTCCAATGTTTTGTATTCGCGTAAGCTTTAGTAAGCTATATTGCTAAATCTGTCAGAAGCAACGCGCATCAAAGGTTAATAGTATCTATCTATCCCAAGGATGAAGGGATATCTGAGCATTTAAGATCGTTCTTAAATTAAGAAATTGTATTGGATTGGACTGTGTGCTAGATAGAATCGATGATCTGCCGTCCTACGCACCCATTCAATACGGATATATAACTCGACAAAACACGAAGAAAAGTGGAAGAAAGTATCCGCAAAAGGCATTACATTATTGTGGTAGATGGAACAATATTAATCATGTAAATTTTATTAATTATTTCATATTACAGCGACATAACAGTAAAAATGGGATGATCCAAATCTGTTTTGCTTAGTTGTATTAATGCCATTAACACAAAAAAGCGAAAGGTGTGAGAAATAATATTCGAGAGGCTTAAACCGTGATCTTTATTGTCAAAGGGTGCACCTGAGCAAACTCGGCCTTCGCTCACCGTCAAAGAGCGGATTTTAAAAGTTTGTGTTTACAGATTACCCTATTGACAAATAGAGTTCAAAGCAGGTAATTTCGTACACGACATTAATGCTGTTGGAATAGTCCCCACCGGATATACGGCAGAATTGGCACTTTCTCACTTCATAATATGCCTCTCAAGAAATCATAATTATGACGATCGTATATTACCAAAAATTATTCGAACGTTAACTCTTTCGCTGAATGTCACGAGGACTATTACGACGTGAATGATTTTAACGTATTGTTGTTAGATTATAATCACATTGTGTAATGATGCGAGCATGACGACACAAAGAGTTATAGCATTATGCGCTCAAGTTGTGGAGAGTTTTTGAGGTAGCACGGCTTGGTCCGATCTGATACCATTATAAATAGAAAATAATAAGTATCGTAAAAAGTGAAAAAGACAGTTTTTGGCTGCAGAACCAATTTTTTTTAGAAAAATCTTCTAAAATTTGGACGAAATTCAAAGTTTTGTCGAAAAGAGGCACCTAACAAAATTGCACCTTCCTTGGTTTAATAACAAAGATTAAGAATTAACAATTGGAACCCTTTTGTCATAATTATCCATCTGTCCGGCTGGCCATCAGTAAGCAAATTATTTAGCATCAGTTTAATCTTATTACTTTCACATTTTAGCTCTAAAAGATAAGCGTGACTGTAAGCGCTTTGAGGTAAAATTAGAATATCGATATCTTTGGATCAGGATCATGAGTAACGTTAAGTTATAGATCTTTAAGAAGCGGTTCAAATAGGTGTCCACAATATTCCAGGTGTCTTTAGTGTTACTAACTTCAGGATTATACCTTTGTTACAGATGTGGAAGACAACTTAAAATAACGGTGCTGTAATTTCGTTTTTCTATACGTCCAGATAATTACGTGAATACAAAAGACCGTAGCCTTTCAATGCGCGAGTTCAAAAACCAATCAGACTTTACTCAAAACGATTCATACAGTGAATGGAAAAATTAAAAGTTTAAACTATGGTAACAATGGCATTCAATATCCAGATTTTGCGTTACTGAAATAATTAAAAGTTTAAACACTTTAAATAGTAACAATGGTATTCAATATCAGGATTTTGCGTTACTGAAATTTCTGAAAAGGCAAAGTTTGAATCATTTATTTATATTCTCCGAGTACGGTCGACGGATCGAACTCTGACCCACTTCATATATCCGTTTTTTCCATAGCCTATGACTTGTTTATTTTATCATCGCTGTGTCGAATGAAAGAAAACACAAGTGACAATAGTATTCCTAAGGAATATTGTAAATAAAGACTGAACCACAGCTCATGTACGGTCGGCGAGGCGGAAGACTGTCTTCGATGAACGAATGATAATTCTCTGATACAGTACTGGGCCTCAAGTCTGCTCATTTTTTAACTTTTCAATTATAGAAGGTGTCAGTAACTTAATTAACGTTTAGGATTATGGGTGTTTTAATTAATTTTAACATCACCGTCGTACCTTTGCAGACAATTTGAAACATCAGAATCGAGGCTCTGTTATAAATATGAAATCAACTCAGCCAACAGTTACAAATAAAATCCAAGCACAGCATAGGAACCACAAGTTTTGTGACTATCGAAGCGTAAATAACGCAACTGGAGCACCTATTAAACGCATATTCTGGTGCTGATTAATGGTAACAACTGAAAGAGATAAAAGAACCGGTAACAATAATTCATGTCACTA
Organism: Eudonia lacustrata; assembly: GCA_947562085.1. NCBI lineage: Eukaryota > Metazoa > Arthropoda > Insecta > Lepidoptera > Crambidae > Eudonia > Eudonia lacustrata. Next base: position 17,050,210 of record OX387339.1, read on the forward strand.
TGTTTGTACACGTCCAATGTACAACAATGCACGAACGGAGGCAAAGGGGTGATATTTAACTCAAAATCAATGCCAACTCCATTGTATGCACACCGCGTTGCCTCAGTAGGGGGAACTTTATGTCTTTTGCTTATACTAATAACACCACCCCAAAAAGGGTGGTTCCTTTCGAACCGGGAGCATCTAAACTTTGTATGTTAATATAAACACTCATGTAGGCTTTGTAGCAAACATCGCAATATTCAATGTACCTACTAAAAGCATTGTTGTTATATAAACCGGAATGATTTGTCTTAGGGTCACGCACAGACGTTTCGGCATCAGTGTTCATTACTACGCTTTCTGTTGCTAAGCGATATTATTGAGGTAACACATTCAGTGTACTTGCTGTGTAAATGTAGGCGTTGATAATGGTTCGTAATAATTATTATTGTTGGTTAATTTGTGATAAGAAGTTTGAACGAACGCTGCAAAAAGAACGGGAGAAATGAAATGCCCTTGATGAGTTTCTTGCAGGTTCGTCTCAGTACAAGTACAGTGCGCCTAGACTTGCGAACCGATGGCGATGGCGTACCCAGCATGCTCTAAGACCCAGCTTTACATCTGTATCAGCTGAATTATTTTAGCTTCGATGGAATAAAACATTTTGAATTTAGAACTTCACAGTTCTTTCCCGCATCAGTTGTGTGATGTACATAATTGTAACGTTTCATTTGTTTTTGATAACACTAAACAAGGCAAATGTTTTACCATACAGTTTAAAAACACGGCCCTCGACTGTGGCCCGTATGATCTAGGCCGTTTCCAGTGATAGCCTCGGATTATAGCTTATACTCGTAATGTGTACAAAGGCGAACTGTCTGGTGACTTACGACGTTTTATAGTACACCGTTAAATAAAAAATTTTGGCAGTCACGTTTCTCTATAAATAAATTAATCATTTAAACATTTAACATAAAGCTAGAAAGTTGACTAAACTTGCTAAACTTAGCAAAACTAGTAAAGGATAATCATAAGTGAGCCTCCGTCAATTTCGTTACGATTCTTTTTAAGTCGGTGTGTCGGAAGTCTATGAGAATTTCCTTGTTACAGCGCAAAGCGGAAACGGGGGTTCGCCTTTGCCGAACACAAAAAAATCTCTCTCGCCTCATGTAAATATAGAGCGGAACAAACTGAACGGTGGAATTCGTGAGGCTCGAAGGAGAGCGCGGCAAGCAAGCGTCAGCGTTCACTTACATGTGTCCGGGCGGGGTGCGGGGCGCAGCGACGCAGGGCGGACACATGTCGCTTGTAGCCTCCTCCTCTTCTTACTCTTACGCGAGCACTAGCTTATGTTCGCGACTTTGTACGGCTGGTAACAAAATAATGTGGAAAAGTTCTACGAATACACTATAATGCTTGTACGGTTTGAACCAGGATGTTCCATTATATATAAATAAAATAAATAATAATATAAATTAGTAGACTTAGAATAAAAGTAGAATTAGCAAACCTATGGTAACCTAGGCATACGCCTAGGTTAATAGAGCTTTGCCTAGGATTTCTTAGAAAAGAGCATGGCAAACAAGTGTTACTCTTACGCGAGCACTAGCTTTTGTTCGCGACTTTGTACGACTGATAACAAAAGAGTGTGGAAAAGTTTTACACCATAATGCTTATACGCTTTAACCAGCGTGTTTCATTATAAGTAACGTGATACGGTAGCGGACTTGAGTATACCTAGTTCACCATAGCTATGCCTAGGATTTCTTAGAAGAGAGCATGGCAAACCAGTGTTAGTGTTCACTTACATGTGTCCGGGCGGGGCGCGGTGACGCAGAATGGACACGCATCGGACGTAGCCTTTTCCTATTCTTACTCTTAGGCGAGCACTAGCTTTTGTTCGCGACTTTGTTCGGCTGGTAACAAAAGAATAAACTAAGCAAAGTTGTAAACTATAGTTAATATTATAGTTACTTTGAAACCTTTCTGTTCCATCCATAGTTCAGCATCAAAAATGACGTGTTATAGATGTGACATGTCGCTCGAGGACACAATGACACATAAGGCGGCCACCTCCTACTCTTCATTCTCTTACGCGACTTCTTACGGCTGGAAACAAAGATTATCTACAGAAAATTTGTAGACTGTAATAACATACATTTTTCAAAATAATTAATGGGGTTTACGGTACCTTGCTTAGTATAAGTATCCCTTGGTTACCTTAGCCTTAACTAGAAATCCTTGGATATATTAAATGCCCTCAAGCAATTGTTAGCGTTCTCATGCCAGGCGTCACACGTGACACAAGACGCTCGCTTCTTACTCTTACGCGATCACTAGCATTTGTTAGCGACTTTGTACTGCTGGAAACAAAAGAATACAGAAAGATGTAGACTGTATCAGTAGCGAAGTGGCAAAGAGAGAGTGGAGTGTCATCAATTTGGTATATAAGTCTACTGCTGGACATGTATATATACCTCTCCAAGTGCACGCCACCGAGCACGATCCGCGACTGCTCTCATCTAGCTATTGCCAGCTACCTTGCGAAGATCGTCGCTCCATACTAGTCTTGTCTAGCCTGCTTACATCATTTTAAAAAGTGGGTTTTTACGACTGTTTCTTTTGAAAACAACCAGCATCAACTGCTTAACATGCTTTTTGGAGAAAAAACATAACCAATTTAAAGCTGTATTCAGCATAGAATAACGATAAATTTTCATAGACGTTTTTACAAAATGAATTTTCAACATACAGACGAACATATTTCATCGTTTTTACTTTAGCACAGTTATATACGAGTGTGCTAGTCGACTCGTCAATGCCGTGTCTGCGACTACCCCCCTCTCCCGGCACCCACTTAAATTTGTATGCACATTATACATGAGGCGACATGTCGACCGATCATCTTTATATTGCTGCCACTCCAACCCGAGACATTCTGTAAACACAGCTTCGTCATAGGCCCGATTTGTTATATGATGCTTAGGAAATACCTATACCAAAACTGTAGGATAGTGTTAATTATTTTTCCTTTTCGTAATAAGCGGCATTTAGATTGATTTATACACTGGACCGCAAAGAAAAAGGGTCGGTTAGAAAATCTTCAATATCTTCAAAAGCACCTGATCTGGCTTTATGAAATAAAGACTAAATTAAAGAATATTTAATGCCACATAAAATAATATTATATAAAACCTTTTTATTTATTTTTTTTAAATTGTATAAAAAAAAAAAAAATTAAAATAATTGTCTATTTTGAATTTAGTACCAAAAAATTCAAATCAATTGTTTCGCATTTGTTTTAGTTTTACATATTTTTTTATTTTTTTTTATATATTAGAAGGAGGCAAACAAGCAGGCGGGTCACCTGATGGGAAGCAATCACCGCCGCCCATGGACACCAGCAAAACCAGAGGAATCGCAGATGCGTTGCCGGCCTTTATGGAAGGAATAGGCTCGTTTTTTGAAGATCCCTAAATCGTAATGGTCCGGAAATACCGCCGCTGCGAGCAGGTTCCACAGCACTGTAGTTCGTGGTAAAAAATTACGTGAGAAACGCACAGTAGTAGACCGCCATCCATCAAGATGGTGTGAATGGAATGACATTCGATTGCGTGTAGTGTGGTGAAGGAAATCAGCGGCAGAGATCAAACCGAACAATTCCTCAGAGCACTCCCCATGATAAAGGCGATAAAATATACATAGAGACACAACGTCTCTCCGAAGGGCCAGTGGATCGAGCCGACCAGAGGTTACCACGTCACCAACAGCTCGACCAGCTCTGCGTTGAATGCGGTCAAATGGGAGGAGTTGATAATCGGGCGCTCCACCCCAAAGATGGGAACAGTATTCCATATGAGGCCTGACCTGTGCTTTGTAAAGCTGTAAGCGATGGGTCGGCGTGAAATATTGTCCCGCTCTATTGAGCACACCCAGCTTTTTCGAAGCTAATTTAGTTTTACCTTCCAAATGACCGCAAAACTGAATGTAACTCGAAATATCGACGCCAAGGATTTCAATGGTTGGTTTGGTATCAAGGGGAGCTCCTTCAAAGTTTAGAAATACGACGAAGGGATGTTTTTTAGCGGTAAAAACGCAAGCTTGTGTTTTGGAAGGGTTAAAGTGGACTAGGTTAAGTCGCCCCAATTCGAGCCATGCCTTAACATGTTGTCAGTGTCAGTCACAAGTTTATTCTGGTTCTCGATGACGCTTTCCAGAGAAATATTAGTACGTCCGGTGTAAAGCGTATCCCCAGAACTGTCGTCCACATAGCAATGAATGCTGTTGTTATGCAACATGTCATTGATATGCAGAAGAAACAGAGTAGGCGACAGCACACACCCCTGCGGGACTCCAGCATTCACGGGCTTCAGGTCAGAGCATGATCCGTCAACTACGAATTTGATGCTACGCCCAGAAAAAAAACTGGCAACCCACGCACACAATTTCTCAGGAAGCCCGTATGATGGAAGTTTAGAGAGAAGAGCCCTGTGCCGTAACCTGTCAAAGGCTTTCGCTATAACCAAGCTAACTGCCAGCGCCTCCCATTTCCTCTCGACTGCCTCCGCCCATCGGTGAGTGAGGTACACTAAAAGATCACCAGCCGAATGCTATGCTATGCTAAAATGCTATAAATATGTTGTCTCTGCCTTATAAATTTTATTATTCTGAAGTCATCATGTCGTTAACCCCTGAAGAACGTACCAGGATCTTGACAATGCTTGAAGATGGGCGCAGTCAGCGAAATACAGCGAGAACTGTTTTGGTGTGACTCCTTCTACAGTTCAGCGAGTACTCCAGCGTTTCCATGAAACTGGATCCAATCTTCGAAGATCAGGAACAGGTCGAACAAGGTGCACGACGGCGCGGGAAAATCGCTATATGGTGTCAACAATTTTGAGAAATTGCTTTGTTACGGCTGTTGAACTAAAGAGTCATCATTTACGAGCTGAAAGAAACAATCTGAGTACAGATACAGTAAGAAGGCGTCTGGCTGAATCACATTTAAAGCCATTAAGACCTACAAATGGCCCAAAACTAGAAAGACACCACAGAAACTTAAGGTTGAGTTATGGTAGAAAACACGAGAATTGGACTCTGGATGACTGGTCAAAAGTTATGTTTTCAGACGAGTCTAGATTCTGTTTAAACAAGCACAACGGGAGGAAAAGAGTGTACAGAAGGCCGGGAGAGCCCTATAACCAAGCCTGTATAGAAGAAAAGTACCATACGGCGGAGGATCTGTTCACGTGTGAGCTGGGATTTCTTCCGAAAGCCGCACTAAGGTAGTGGTGATGAAAAACAGTTCACTTTAACTGCAGTATATAAGATAAGATAAGATTAGATATTAAAAAAAAATTACCTACTACCCATTCAGGACGTCTATTTTTTAGCTGTGGAGAAAAATGGGCGCAAGAAACTCCACAGCTATAATATAATATGTAACGACATTTACAAAATTATATGCCGTTACCAAATTACACAGTTTAAAAAACCTTAACAATATTTTAAATTAGAAATACCTGTTGGAGTGATTGGAGCATTATAAACCTATGCTGTTTTGTCTTCAATGTATTCAGACACTTTATAATAAGCTTTTTATAAAGCTTTTCTTTAATGGCGATTTTAAAACAATAGGCGATTTTAAATTTATTAATATCAAGTTTTTGGATATTATTTGGAACTTTATTGTAAAAACGTACAAGGTTTCAATATTTTTCTAAACATACATTAGGTTCTCGTAAATATATTGTGATGCAACTGTCATTATATCAATATCTTTAAATCTCTCCCTGAGAGAATTACCAGCTTTCAGGTTATAAATTGCTCGAATAGCCCACTTCTGCAGCACAAAGATAGTTTGAATATCGGCAGCATTGCCCCACAGTAAAATGCCGTACGACATTACGCTATGGAAATAACTAAAGTAAACAAGTCTAGCTGTTTCAATGTCAGTGATCTGAAGAATTTTCATTACTGCATTAGCCGCAGAGCTCAGTCTACTCGACAATTTATCTATATGTGGGCCCCACTGTAGCTTTGCATCCAACGTAATGCCTAGAAACACTGTGGTGTCCACAAAGTCCACATTGTTATCTTTAATTTTTACACTGGTTTTTACCTCCTCAACGTTGGGTAATACAAATCTTATACATTTAGTTTTTCGTTCATTTAATAGCAAATTGTTAACACTAAACCAATGAACTATCTTTGAGACAGCATTGTTTACATCGTCATCAATCGGCTGTCGTCTTTCACTTTGAATAAAAGTGAGGTATCATCTGCAAACAATGCTATCTCATGGTTGTCTTTTACAAAGTAAGGCAAGTTGTTAATATAAATTAAAAATAAGAAAAGACCAAGAATTGAACCCTGTGGAACTCCCATTGTAACTACCGATCCCGGAGATCTTTTACCGTTACCATCAACCCTCTGAATCCTATCACTCAAATATGAGATAAGAAGATAAAAGAGGAGCAGGTGGATGTAATGCTCGCCGCGGCTGAGACTGGCCGGCGCAGCTAGCCAGCAAGCCGAAGCGGCGGTGAGCGTTACATCCATCTGCGATGATAAGCTCGCGTGGGACCGCCAGCACCGGAGCCCCGAAGCGCCGGAGCCGTGACAGAAACAATGCCTGCTGCATGCTGCATGTTTGCTTGCATGCTGTATGCTTGCTTGCATGCTGCATGTCTGCTGCATGTTGCATGTATGCTTGCTAAAAATATTAATATAGAACTGACCGCAACACAATTTATCGTCAACAGGCGAATGCATCGTTCGATGAAACGTTACTGCGATAAAAAGTTGTTAAGTAAAAAGTATTATGGGTTCCGATACATATTGTAATATGTTTTTACGAATAGTTTCATCGATAACTTAATACTTTTATGAAATGTAAGTTCGATATACCGTTTTTCTGTTAATCAAAACAACTTTAAAAGATTTTTTTTAAGAATCGTTTTTCGATGATATAAAACAGCGATGATTAACTATTTGATGAATTGAAAAGAAAATATATTAAAAATCGTAGAATAGTTTTCGGCAAAATGAAATTTGATATAAAAAAAACTGTATTCTAATAGACATCCTTATGAAAGAAATCATTATAAAATTCATTTGGGTTATCATTATACTTTAAATAACATATATTTATCATAAAGATTGTTTTTAAAGCGTTCCAGACGACCTGCAGTTTTTGGCACAACAGTGATATTCTGTTTCTTCACCTACTTACACTGATGTGGAAGGCTGACCATTTGGCCACAATGATCAGAGTCTAGTTTATTAATAATGAGTTTAGACAGTGGTACTAGATCGGTAGATATGTTATCGATACAAGTGGCCGAAGTGGCAGTTATTCTAGTCGGCTTTAAAAATAAATTATTCAAATTATATGATTGAAATAAATTTTTAATTTTGATAGTTTCTATAGACTTTTCTAACAAATTAATATTAAAATCACCGCAAACAACTATCTTTTTACCTACATTGCGGATTTTATATAGGTAATGCTTCATCCATTACTTTTTCAAAATAATCATACAATGCTGACGGAGGCCTGTAAACACTTAATACAACAAGTCTCTCAGCGGCGGTATTTCCGGACCAATATGACTTAGGAATCTTCAAGAAACGAGCCTATTCCTTCCTTAAAGGCCGGCAACGCATCTGTGATTCCTCTGGTTTTGCGGGTGTCCATGGGCGGCGGTGATTGCTTTCCATCAGGTGACCCGCCTGCTCGTTTGCCTCCTTCTAATATATAAAAAAAAAAAAAGTCGCTCCAGCTCCACACAAGCTATTTCTATTGTGATTGAATATTTTATACGTGATGATACAATTCTGCAAAGGATACGACTAGATGGTCTACCTACGTCCTCTGCCAAGCAGCATTGTTGTGCGTTTTATTGTGCTCAAGGCCTTAACAAAAAAATAATTTGAATGGCGCCTTTTGAGATTAATGAGTGTATCATTTTAATCACAGATTTAAGTACATCGGGGATTAACGCAAACTACTTTTTATAGGTATTATAGAAATATATACATACCTTTATGTCCGACGTTTCGATCGAGTTACACCGGCCGAGGTTTCAGGCTCAATGTCTATGATACCTATAACTGGTAGTTTGTGTTAATCCCCGTTATAAACCATTCATTAGAAAGAAACTTAAAAGTGTAAAAGTGTTTTTTTTTGTTCTCGCTCTACCCTGATCAAATACTACTTATAGGGCCGGCGCTTTACTGTGTTCCAGTTTGAAAAGTACTAGCTCTTGTGACGTTTATAGGACTTAAAAGCATTCAATGAATGCATGCATGCATGCATGAACTGAGCTTCAGGCCCGGAAATTAGAAAGTCTAGTGTTGCATGCGACTATGGGCTGATCTGGCCATTGCCATCGGACTGGACAAAATATGGCTAGGTAACTTAAATAACATTTAAAAACCTTTAAAAGTAAATTACAAACGTTTCGTTACGAACGTATTGTAGCAAATCGCATGCAATGATAAGCTACAGAAAAAAGGGCGAGTATAGCCTCTTCGGTCTAGCGGCAAGACCATTAGTCCAAGCTCACCCGTCTCTTGTTAAATGCCTAGCCCAGCCCAGTAGTGGTGTAGATCTGGCGCCATAACAATCATTATGTTTGACCTCTGAGATCCTTGGGTGAAAAGCGTTACCATTTTCGCCCTAATGGTCTCTTATCATCATGTGAGATGGAAACTAAGCGCCTACAGTTTCCGGGAAAAGATTTTTAAAAAACTTACCTGTGAAATGCAGACATTTCACTAGTGTTAATGTTTTTGTTAAAAGTTAAAACTGAAAAAATCAAAGCGCAAAAATAGCGCCGTTTTGTTTCAGATTTTTTTTAACAGCTTCTTTACCTTGAACTAAATCTGTGTAAGTTAGAGTACCTAACGAAAAGCAATTTATCACTTACAATTCAGTCCATCTGTAAACAAATGATTGGTAAATAAACTAACAATGTACGCTTCTATTAATAAAATATTTCAGTATACTATTTTAATATAATAACTAATACCGAAGCTTATTCTATTTCAAATTTAAACCATAATTCAAATTCAAACTCAATTCCTACGTTTGATCAATGATTATTAACTCATTGATCAAACGTAACATCATCTATCCACAAATTGGCAGCCGTTAATTACCGCACAACCATCAAGCCCACATTACAGTATTTACACTGACAGTGATGTCAAAGCGACTCTATCTGTCATTGTGAGCTCATAATTGGGCGTCTGTGGGATGTCCAGTTCGCCCTTCATAACTATTAACAAGTAGCGAGTTAGCCCCTAACCAACTAAACATACACACATGCAGCCTGGCGAAGTTAAGTGCAGAGCCGTGTAACGACGCTCCGCGACAGCCTGACGGATGGCGAGGGCCCCGCCGCATCTTACGGCCCGTGTGAGTTCTACGACAACCAGCTACGAAAATCGATGTAACACTAATGGAGTTATTAACATGTATTGTGGGTACCTACTGTGCCGTTGGAGAGCGACATTGACCGTTTTATCTGGCGCTATTTTGAAGACATCACTTCATTGCACGGTTATGAAAAATTAAATAATTCTAATGGAAAATTATGTTGTTTTCAAAAGTTTACAAAAACACTAATTAAACATTTAAAATAACGAATCCTTTGTATAGACAGCTTGACATATGGCGAGGGCCCAGCCACACATTACGGCGCGTATGAGTTCTACGACAGCCAGCTACTAAAATCGATGTAACACTAATGGAAGTTAATAATAACATGTATTGTAGTTACTATGTCGTTGGAGAGCGATGTTGACCATTCTACCTAATGCGATATTGAACAACCTCACTATACGATGGTTGTGAATAATTATATGAAAAATCACTAAGGTACGGCTTATTTATATCTGTTATAACTGTTTTTAAAAGTTTACGTCAATACAAACATTTGAATCAATTTACTCTATATGGACAGTCGACCGGATGGCGAGGGCCCCGCCGCAGCTTAGGGCCCGTGTGAGTTCTACGACGACCTGATACAAAAATCGATGTAAAAGTGCGTCCAGACTTTATGACAAAACATGTTATATAGCATAGTTATGTAGCATGTTTTATTGGTGTGGACGACAAGTGTCAATAAAACAACCTTAAACTTCTAGTTTTGTACCACAAGAAGTGTTACTTAATGTGGACTCACCTTTACACTAATGGTGTTATTAACATGTATTGTAGGAACCTACTGTGCTGCTGTAAAGCGACGTTGGCCACTTTATCAGAATCGATTTTGTGAAAAATAATTTAATAATATAATAGAAAATCACAAAGATAAACCTTGTTAAATAAATCAATCGGTAGGTATCAATATTGTTTTTTTTTAAATTGACGCAACTTTTCTTAAACATTTATATTAAACCTTTGGGTATATAAAACTAGGAGTAAGTAATAAGTTTTACACACACTGTCCCACAGATAGACAAAGGAATGAAATTATGTCATCCCTAATTGATAATCAGGCTTGCCTAATATGGGTTCGTGGCGGCAAATCCGCGTTACGCATCGAAAAATCAGAAACACATTTTGTCCGACCTGGGATTTAAACCCTGGGATCTGGAACTCTGAATAGTGAACTGAGCACTCTTGCCACTCAGTCACTGATTATACGGATCTGCTCGCATTTATTTTCCATATTAACTATATTAGCCTAGCATTTTTGATTGTTTGCGAGGTCTATAATCACAGGGTTCCTGAGTCACAGATTAGTAAAAACTGTATCATTTCAACGTGACAAAGTGCTAAGTAATGTAACTTATTGCATTAATTTAATTTTCTCTATATCTGTCGATAGAATATAGGTAAGTTTTGTAGTATCAATATTTTTTAATTGACACAAATAGAAATCTCTACCTGTCACGGAAATATCTTAAAAATATATTTTTATGATCGTTAAGTTACCCCAACTGAAATGTCAAAATGTAACTTTCCTCATATTCTAACATAAAATAAGGAGATAGCAGAAGGTAAGCTTGAGACTTACTTGAGTCGTACGAACACGGAATCTCGCAACGGCTGCACTCGGACTGGAGCTCGACCGCCTAACACTTATAAAGTAAGGTATATTTGTTTCGACACTTCGTTAAATATGTACCTACGTATTAAAATTGTAAAGCGACACGCAAAATTAAAAGAACACCCTTAGATCACCTTAGACCACTTTTGGCCGGTTATTAGTTTAGAGAACGAGCTTACGTTAGAGTCACAAAATAAGGACACTACAGAAGGTAAGTTTTATATAAACGCGATCGAGCAACGCGCGCATAGTCCTTCTCACGGGCACGGAATCTCGGAACACTTCGGAACAGCCCCCCGACCGCCTAACCGATCGCTTTGACTACGCGTATAGTTTATGATGTCATCTTGCCACCTCGCACCTATGAAAGCAATATCTAAAGCTAATAGCTTTCGATATTGCTTTCATAGACGGCATGAAACGATAAGATGACGTATGACGTCATAAACCACACACGAAGTCAAAGCCATCAGTTAGGCAGTCGGGCCCCTGAAGTAATACGGAAGTTATGTGACAGATGACATTTTATAAGGTAAGACAAAATAAATAAATATTTATACATACTTTATTGAACACCGCATTAAATAGTTTCGACTTGCAAAGTGTTACTACAAAGGCCTTATGTGCCTAGTGTGAGTTTTGTTTACTATTCCTATTCATTCGATTACGTTTACCAAAACGAAAATTTGTAGGTATGGCATTGAAGCAGCGCCTCCTGGCGACATACGAGAAGAGTTTTCGAGGAGCGTCCTCACTGAGAGCATTCTTACCCGAGCATTTGTAAACGAACAATCGCCAGCGAGCAACGAATTCTGCCCAGCGAACTAAACATTCACTTTCGTGCAAAACTATGAACGTTCGAGTCGAACATCCGAGCTTGGAGCATTGTAATACTAAATGTCAGCAATATATCGATATATTTTTGTTATAATAAATTGACATTGACAAAAACACGATAATACGAAAGACCAAGAAGGTCACGATCAAGGAACTGTTCCTTGCTTACAAGTGGCCAGTAATATTCCTACAAACATAATACCACTCATTCATTTCATTATCTGAGTACTCGCTTTCGAGCGTTTTGTTTGAGTGAACATTCCAATGCGAGCCATTTCCGCGAACGTTGCGCCGTCCACACTGCACCGGTCGAAGTTCGTGCTCTCGTGTAAACTTTGTAACGCTCGGCTCGTCGTCCACACCACTCGAACATTCGACGCCGAATGCTCATTACACGCGAATGCTCTCAGTGAGGACGCGTCGATGGCGTCGATGGCGAATGAAACTCGCACTAGGCACCAGTTAAAACAACCTAACCAACCAAAACCGATAGAAAATTTTTCCTGTCACGTAAACGTCATTTTAAATTAGAGTAAAAGAGACAAAATACGAAATAACTATTCGGACCTTATTTTAGGAGTTTATTTGTAAGGCCCTTACTCTTGCGATCAGTTCATAAAACGAAAAGAAATACGACAAAGCGATCCATAATAAAATTACGATCATACCCTTTCATAGTATCAATTAAAACATAATACGCCCTTACCAATACAATCGCATATTTAGAAAAGCATTATATTTTATACTTAATTTGTCATATCCGATTCGGTTCTGTGGATCGGTGGTTATATCCGTAATATCCAGCTTGGTTTACGCTCCCGTGCTCCCAAAATATCACAATGTGTGACAATGCCTTGATGTGTTGGTGTCCATAGTGCATAATCAAAGGATCGATTGTATCGCATATTATGGGCCAGCTTTGATATACGATGAAGTGGCATCCCAAGTAATATACTCGTAATTTATCGTTTACTTACTAAAATAATAATTGTAATGATTATGCATATTCATTATTTGTACACATAAAAATACAATTGGCACATAACGTATAAAATGAGAAATGAGATGAGATGAGAGTAGCAAGAGTTGCAAAAAAAAATTAAAAAAAAATATAACATGCAAAACCAAAAAACAATCTTATAATTTTTTTTTAAATTTAGTTACTAACAAATTAAGATTAATTAATTATTTATTTATTTATTGATTAATTATTACAAATTAATTCTCCGTAGGTGAGATGTTAACTCATAATAAACAATTATCTCTTTCATCACTGCATCAAAAGTAATGTATGTAGCTTGCGATAATACGAGTAGTTCGTTTGTATTTGAATCTGACTATCTCTCGTCCTATTCGGCATAAACTCACATTCACCTAAAACATAAATAAAAAAAACTTCTGCCTACTCCATTACCCACGTCTGACGTTTAAAATAGCCGATATAGCAGTTCACAGGGCGGTACAGTCACGATCCTTAACAAGTATACACTGTTGACTAGTTTGACTCTTATTCTGTTGTATTAAGAGATACATCGTTCACCATCATTCATTTATTCATCGTTGTGCGTCGGGTCGTTACGTTTGGTTGAGCGAAGCGATGGCTGATTCATGTTATGTCATACTCGTGAACGGGTGCTGCCTGTGAAGGCTGGTCTGCTCTTGCATACTTAACTTTTAGTATTATTCACTATAGTTTGACTTTGTATATCTTAAACAATTTTTGACTTTTATAAGAGTACTGTAGATGTACTGTATGACATTGTGGAAATTGAAACTTTTACCTGATGTAAATTTGATAACTTAAATTTTTATTTTGTTTTTTTACATGTTGTGTTTGTCTTCTATATTTTTTGTGTTTATTTGTAATGGAAAGGGTCCTGCTATGGTAGGGTATTCCAATATTTTTGACGCTGTAAGGGAGAAAAGAGTTGGACACTTGCTGAGTTTCTTGCCGGTTCTTCTCAGTACAAGATCTCCCGCCCAGAGTAGACTTACGAACCGATGGCATAGTGACATTCACTTGCGCTACTTGTAGCCTAAACTGAATAAATGATTTTGAATTTGAATTTGAATTTGAACCGTGTTAATGCTCGTGACTGTACGATGGCGAAGCAAAATTTCATTAAAAAAAGTGATCTCACAGTGTATCACCGTGTGTGTTTGTCGAGCAATCACTCAGAATTGTCGCTAACTCGACGTATTGACGGCTCTATCTGGGAGCAGCCGATGCATGCGCGGTCTGCAAACACCTATCGCCCCATCCCCGACGAGCAAACGCGTGCCAAAATTTGATAAAGTCCTCGGTTCATGTTTAATCATACGACATTAAAGGCGAATGTACACAGTCACAGTGCGTCGAGTGTGCACGATCACTAGCATTATCATTTTCCATTAGCCAGCCGAACGCTCGCCGTTGATCGACCGACAACGGTCTAACGTTTGTTTATGTTGCGCGCTTGACGACTTTATTGTGTTGCGGCCTAATTTTTAACCCCCTAAATAAAGGAAGGGTGTTAGTTAAGTTTGCCGCCGTGTCTGTATGTATCTCGGTCTGTGGCTTCGTAGCTCAAATAAAAAAATAAAAAGTACGCTAACATGATATGTCTTATGCTACGGCCACACTATCGCGCTATCGCGAACATTTGCCGTTTTCACGACAAGCAATAATTACATTTTTGACCATGTTCTGAAATGTGATTATTGCTTGGCCCGACTTCGGAAAATGTTCGTGATACCGCGATAGTGTGGCCGTAGCATAACAATTTAAATGCGTTTTTATAGGGTTTTTGACGAAAATAGTTGCTATTTTCATAATCATTTTGGATTAGTACTAACTTTGAATCGGAACTTGGGTCACGTTTAAGCTGGAATCTTGCAGTTTTATTAGTTAAGGTTGCTATTGCCACACCTGTCAAACGAGGATCAACTTGGATGATAACCAGTTTTTTACTTGGGTCTTGTGAAGTGGGACAAGTAAGAACGTTCAAAGGAGATTGTTCTGCGTCCATATATTGCTCGCCTTAAAATAAACTGCAGAGGAAAACTCATTTTCTAGTAATGAATTGCCTGTATTAACCCATGAAAACTAAGTTTCATGACGGACACTTCTGAGAAGACAGTTATTTAAATAAAAAGGACCGATTTTGAGATTATGTTTAGTCATAGGAAACACTTTAGTGAATGCTTATAAACATTGATATTTTTACTACTATGCCCTACAACAAGTTTTCTTTTGGTGGCGCTGAACGGAGACATCACTAGGTGGTAGGTCTGATACCTGGCTGTCTAGGTAGGTACTACCGCAGTATCGATATGAAACGGGAAAATATTTGGGAATATAATAATAATTTGTCATGGGCAGGCGTTTCACTTACCACGCAGTGAGCGGCCTGCGCGTTATATTACTTTGTAAAAATAAAATCCTTAATAATACGTAAAGCAATTTAAGGCCTAATCAATTGTCAAGTTCCATTGCTACAAATGATATTGAAAGTTAATAAATCTAAAAGTATTTGGCTATGCTAAACATGTTTAAAAACGTTAATAAACCGAAATACTAAAATGCTGCGCAGCAATAATGTTTTATGTGTAAATATCAATCTTGTTACTCGATGTTTTCATCGAAACCAAATTCGATTTTTTTTGTATATTCAGTCAATCAATTATTGATTGACTGAAAACATCGAACGGAGACATTACTAGGTGGTAGGTCTGTACACTGATAATATACTGATAATTATTATCAGTACTGACATATTGACAAACAAAGATGGCGAGTTTGGTGGTAAAAAAAAATCTTTTAAAAGTCTTATTTATAATAAACAGTGTCCGCTTGAAATTCT